>CM053146.1:23831430-25081430 GCA_028571685.1 Heterohyrax brucei
TTTGAGGGGACAGGTCTTCCCACGTCATCTTCTGAGTCTTCCAACCTGGAGGGCTCATTTTCTGGCACTGTATCCGACAATGCTCTGTGGATGTTCATAAGGCTTCCCTGGTTAATTCTGTTCAGAAGTAGACTGTTCAGTCCTTCTTCCTAGTCTGTCTTAGTCTGGAAGCTCACCTGAAACCTGTCTACCATGAGTAATCCTACCAGTACCCAAATACCAGTGGCATAGCGATGAGGAGTCCAGCCACAAGAAAGCCTCCACTAACGGATACATGGGGACTGCTTACCCTGTCTTTACCCCTCCTAACAGCTACTCATTGCCTAACAGTGAATACATCTAAAAATGCAATCAGCCCAGAACTCTGCAGGGCAGGACAGTCTCCTACCAGCCAAAACACCCAATCACTAGTACTAGCTGACTACAACATAGGAATATCAATGACTGTACTGTTCTTCAGAATAGATCTTGAAATATTCTTTTTGATGATGAATACAACACCACTCCTCTTCAATTTGTTCTTCCAGGTATAGTTCCTCATTTTGAGTTGTGCCACCTCAGTGAATGAGATCCCAAAAGTTTTATGCCATTCACATAATTAACATTGACTATACTTTGAGGAGGCAGCTCTTCCCCCATTTTATTTTGAGTGTATTCTAATCTGAGGGGCTCATCTTCTGATGCTGTATCGATGTTCTGTTGATATTTGTAAGGTTTTCATGCCAATTTTGTCAGAAGTTGGCCATCTGGTCTTTCTTCCTAGTCAGTCTTACTCTGGAAACTCTGTTTAAACTTGTCTGTTATGTGTGACTCTGCTGGAATTGGAAACACCAATGTCACAGATTCCAGTATCACAGCAATACACAAGCCACCACAACACAACAAACTGATGTACACATAGTAGTAAAATTGGCTGAGAAATCAAAATTCAAACTCTTCATTGTAAATAACAGGCTCACCTACAACAAAGATTTTGAAAGCTTAAATCATTAAAGATATAGCAAGGAAATGAAAATAAAAACAAAGCAAGTGTAGAGATCCTAATATTTAATAAGGAAGGAGCCCTGGAGCCATAATAGTTAAAGTAGTCAGCTGTTAACTGAAAAGTGAGCAGTGGTTCAAATTCACCAACTTCTCCATAGGAGGCAAGACCTGACTATCTGCTCCAGTAAAGATTTCAGGTTAGGAAACACTGTGATGCTATTCTATTGTATCGTCTATGCATCAAAATCAACTCTGCAGCAACAGCTTTTTATGTACAAGTAAAATAGCAAGAATTTGCATAAAACAAAACCTGCTAGAGAAACAAGGAGAAATAGACAGAAATATACTAATAGACAATTTTAACAAGTTTTCATTGCCCTTGACAAATGAAAGTGAATAGTAAGAACATAGAATGCCTAAATAACCTAGTAAATAGTGTAAATCTTTTAAGCATGTATCAAATTCTGATTGTGGGTATATGATCAAATTCCCAGTAACAGGGAATAAACTTTTGTTTTACTGCACATGAAAAGTGTCTTGAGTTTTAAAAGGGAAGAGGATATCTACTGACTCTATATTTGAGTTTAGCAGTTAATGTGAAGCTTCAGGAACAATTAAATCCAGCCCTTCTCATCTCCCCACTCCCAAATTTCTTTATCCTTCTGTCCAGGTCTATCTACTTTGATTTTATTCTCAGGTCAGCTTTCTCCATGAGGTTCAAAAGACAGCTACCAGATCTCTAGCTTACACTGCACAGACAGTTGAAGTTTATGTTCTTATCTTCCAATATCTGTATCAGCCTCTAATAAGAACTCTCACTGACCCTGTTCAATGGATGCACTACAGTTCAATCAACTGCATATAATAAGATACTTGGACTGTCTGTTCAGAATCATCGTGGACGTCAAAAACATAGCAATAAATCCATATGACTGACAGTCTGTTTAGCATCAAACAACTAGAAGGGGAGCCTTTAAGAGGAAAAACATGATATTCCTATAAGAAGAGGAAACAATGCCAGGCAAACAAAAACAAGAGTTGTCTGTGTCATTTGTATTAGATATAAATAGATAGCTATGATTGAGTTGATTACCATTCCTTGCTACCCTGAAAGCAATAGAACAAAATATTGTCAGATCCTGTATCATTCTGAATATCACCTGTATGTTCCATATTATGCAAATCCACTTCACTGAGGGTCTCCTTTGAACATGCTGACCCCATACTTAACCAGCTTTAGCAGTCAGTCTGTCTAGATGATGTGTCCAAAACAAGCAAGCAAGTTGGACAATGCTGTATTGTGATTCGTAAGATTTTTGTTGGCTAATTTTTGGAAGCAAATAACCAGGTCTTTTTTCCTAGTCTGTTTTAGACTAGAAGATATGATGAAACCTGTCCACCCTGAGTGGCCCTGTTTGTATTTGAAATACTGGTCGCATAGTTTCCAGCATCACAGCAACATGTAAGCTACCACACACAACCAAATGACAAAGTGATGATCACTTATGAAACAGTGTGAATAACTGCTAAAATAAAGAAACAGGACGCATAGTTAACAGCAACCACAAATACCCAGCAACCACACTCATTGATGTAGAATTGATTCCTATTCATAGCAAACCATGGGTTTTCCAAACACCAGTGGTGTAGCCATTAACTACTACATTTGCTAACCACAAGGTTGACAGTATGAATCTACCAGGCACTCCTTAGAAACTCTATGGAGCAGTTCTACTCTGTCCTATAGGGTCAATGAGTTGGAAATGACTCCATGGCAGCAGGTCTTAGTGGGTAATCTTTACAGAGGCAGACTGTCACATCTTTATGGAGTGTAGTTCTAGAATTATGGGGCTGTGACATACACGTTTCTTCAGATCAACAAGCTGATGGGCTCCAACCACTGACCTTTTGGTTAGTGGCTACCATGGCTTCTGATGCATGACTAGAGGATATTAAGGAGTAATCATCTCTATTTTGGAGAGATCTAAAGAAAGCTTTAGACACTGAAGACAATGAGGTGGGTTTTGAAGGATAAGTAGAAGTTCTCTAATCAGACCAAGGAATGAATGTCTAATTCAGACAGAAGGAAATTCATGATATAACTTACCTATGAAAACTATGAAATATAATGATACATTTGAGTCACTCTGAGTAGTTCAGTACAGCTAGAGGAAAAGAAGTTGGGGAATAGCGAAACATGAGGATGGAAGGGGGAGTAGGGTTGGACCATGAAGGTCTTGATGTCATTGTGTTGGTCATTTTCATTCTTTAGATTTTAGTTCCCTTTCTACCCTTCCACCGTTCACAGGAATTACAGAATAAAGTTCTTTGCCAGAAAGACAGAGGACAGGGATAAGGCAAAAGCCAGGGTATTTGTCATTCTTACTCTGTCTTGAGTAGCCTCCCCAGCAGCAGCTGCATCCTCTCCTCAATGGTCTCAGCTCCTACCTGTAGCTTCCACCAGATGTCCCTTGCTTCTAGCTCTTAATAACACTGCATATCCCAACAGCTGCTTTATTATACCTTATGATTTTATGGGTCAGAATTTCAGAGGGCTTAGCTAGCTAACACTTTGATTCCACTTGCCATTCATGGAGGTCCTTTTGTGATACCTAAACTGGGCCTGGTAGATACAAAATAACTTCACTTACATGATAGCACATTGATAGTGATGGCTGGATAGCTAGGCTTCATTGCTGACCAGTACATAAGCATATGGCTCTGACACCAGTGTAATCTCAGGAGACTTAGGCATATTACTTGGTGGCTCCGGATTCTCAAAGGTAGAACCTACGTGGCCTCTTATGATCTAGGGACAAAGTATGCTTTCACTGTACTCTGTTGGTTAAAACGGTCACAAGCCAATACAAACTCAAGAGGAGTACCCATAAATCTCAGCTCTTGAAGCAAGTTGTATCAAAGAACATGAGGCCATGTTTTAAAACTATCACACTCCCCTTAGACACGAACACTATTTTTAAATTCAGTTCCTTAAAAACCTATTAAACATTTATGCCAAATGCACAACTTGAATAAGTATATCACTCAGTCTGGTAACATAAGTTTGATAAAATATAGTTACATAATGTTAAACATCTTCCTTAACCTCCCAGAACACTCGGATTCCTTAAAAAGCTAATAGTTATTGGGAATTTGCAAGAGAAGGGCATGATGTGTATGCCATTTCCCAAAGTATTTCATCTTTGCTAGCTTCTAAGACTAGTCTTCTGCATAAGGCACCTTGAAAACATAGATTTATATGATGACTTGAAACAAACATAAAAACAGTGGAACCCATTTTGTATTCTAGAAGTTCAAGAGTGACCTCAACAACAGCAAAAAAAAAAAAAAATAAGAATAAAACAGACTTTTTTTTTTTGCTAAGACTACTTAAGTTCCAGGAAGACATCCATTGACCAAGTGAACAACAAGGGTGCCACCCTGGGTTAAAGAAGCAAGGCACGCACATAAATATTCCAGAGTTAATAGAGAGTAAAAAGAAGCCTCTGCTCTCAGAAACATTACCCATCAACCACGCAGGCTCTTTTAGAGGTTTTTTACTCTTTCTGAACATCTTAATTAAAACGTAAAATGGCTGACAATGTTAGCTTTCTTGGGAACTAAAGAACATCCCCCAGAAGTCTGTGGAATGTGCAGTGTCTTAGAATCCTTGCTGAGGGCAAAGCAAACCCATAAAACAATAAGACATTAATTATTTATTATAGCACTATGGAAGAAGTCAAGGTTTGGGCCTCTTTCACTTTGGGGATTTGGGTTTGCATGTTACAGGACAGCAGGGAAATAGCTTTGAAATTACAGGAAATCAGAGACAGAAAATCTTCATTTTGGTCAAAAGCCACGATGTCTTTTGGTGAACTCTGTTTGATGAACCTCAACAATAACTAAAGGGGGTGGAGGAAGTCTATTAAGCTGTTTCTGGATCTGGATATATTCATCTGGAGAGATATATGGCTTTATATTACTTTTAGCATATTAAGGTGCCATTCGCAAACAAGATGATCTACAGTATTCATCATTCACGACTCACTTCCATACAGATTGGGAACAGTACCCTGAAAAGATCCCACCGTCCAGCCAAAATGCAAAATAAAAAGACTTGAGGAGTCTGGTTTTGATTTGGGAGCAGGATAAGGCTACAGAAAGCTGCTGCAACACAGTGAGGAACTCTGGCTCTTTCTTCATCTTGATGTGGACTAGTATAGAGGTTGCGGGAAGAGCCAGGACCACTTTGAGGACAAGCAACGGTTGCAGGCATTGTGGTGAGGAATACAGGTGATGGGCCCCTGATATCTCCATGTTCACTATGGTGGACAGCTTTGTGTTGTTATTCTATTCAAACAATTAGTGGGAAAGATTAGGAAGAAAAGAAAGAACAGGTGGCCAATTAGTCATTTGCAAAGCAAGGTGTTTGCCTCACAGTTTTCTTTATTAAAGGAAGTAACATCTACATACCCTCTGCTTTGCTGTTTGTCCAGTGCCCTACCTCTTACCACCCAGGTCTTAAGGGATCATTAAACTGGGGTTTTCCAAGGTGTGGGATAATATCTCCATAGCTTTGCAGGGTGATTTTAGGTGATGTGCAAGCAAGACCTGAAATAGCATTGGGTCACACAATGAGAAAGTGAATTCCATTTCAATACTCTCTTAAACTTCTAATTATCAAACTTTTACCCAAATAATGCATGCCTTCTATTTCTGTTTGCAACCATGCCCTCTCCACCCCCAAGGTATTTTTGTAGACTCACTTCAGTGATACATATTTTTTTTTATTATGACTGAGTGAAAATGTACATTCCCATATAAATTTACATGCCCACATATATGCAGCTTTCACTGCTCTCCCGGCCCAGTGACAGCACACTATTGCTCTCTGCTCCATACATGTCTCAGCCTCCCAACAGTCTTCTTTCCTCTCCTCTCCACCTACTCCCCTTCCTCCAGCCAGAGGTTAGCAGGGTGATATCCTATAGTTGCATAGAATCATCTCCTAACCTGATTTCAACTGGAAGACATTATGTTGAATGAAAGTAGTCAGTGACAAAAGGACAAATATTGTATGAGACCCCTACAATAAGATCTCAAGAACAGACTTATGTATAGAAGAAAAGACTCTTTGACTTATTTTTTTTTAATAGGAGCAATTTTTTTTTTAAATGACATACTGGAGATTATGAAAATACCTTGCCGGAGGGGTGGGGAGATGAAATGTGTGATTGGTAAATAAGTGTAAGAAGCATGCATCATTTGCATAAACGTGTGATACATCAAGGACAGTGTCTCTAGTTCTGATTAATCACCCAGAGAGAAAGAGAAAGGAGAGAGCAAGGGAGCAGACCTCAGGCACAGAACCCTGCACATACAACAAGGTCTAGTCAGAATCTAGTAACATTTTTTATTAAATTGAATTTATTTTGATTCATATTTTGATTTTTGATTTTTAATGATAATGTAGTTTCCTCATGAAAAACATTTGTTTGAAAAAGTGAATCCATTTAAATAAAAATACCTAGTGCCCATTCTGGTGACATGTGTGTATGGTAAGAACCAAACAGTAGGAGCAGAATGATGGAAATTTGGGAAATACTAAACTAGTGTAATCCTGTAAGTTTATACTCAGGAACCCAAAGCTGCAAGCATTTAGATAAACTGCTCACAAAACCCAAATTACAAACCCCTAGCTACAGGTCTGTTACAACTCACAGTGACCCTAGAGGACAGAAAGGGGCTGCTTCATCGGATTCTCAAGGAGTGGCTGGTGAATTGGAATGGTTGATATTTCGGTTAGCAGTCAAGCTCTTAATCACTGCCCATGTTCTCCTAAATATTTATATATTTCTTGATTTATTCATTTATTTCTTTGTTATTGTAATATACGCAGACCTGACACTAAGTGACACAGGATGTTGGTATAAAGGCCAGGTCTCCTGCCTCCCTGGGGCTTCTCACCATGCCTCAGAAGACCTTTTTACCAGTCTTTGTATAAGGAGGTAGAGGATCCAAGAGATGTGGTTGTTCCTTCTGTGAAGAATTACAGCATATCTGTTAGAATACCTCTGGCTTTTAATAAGAGGGCAGCCAACTAATAGCACCTGAGATGCTATTGTTGTTATTGTTGTTACACGCCATCCAGTCAGCTCTAACTCACAGCAACCTTACGACAACAGACCAAAACACTGCGCAGTCATGCACCGCCTTCACAACTGTTTCTGTTCTTGTGCATATTGTTGCAGCCTCTGTACCGATCCATTTCATTGGCAGTCTTCCTCTTTTTTTATTGGCCCTCTGCTTAACTAAGTATGATGTCCTTCTCCCAGGGCTAGTCCCTCCTGATAATATTTCTGAAGTATATAAGAGGAAGTAGCACCATGCTCGCTTCTAATGAGCATTCTATTTCTTCCAAGACAGATTTGCTTCCTCTTGTGGTACCAAGACAAAAGCAACTGCCATAGAGTGAACTGTGACTCACAGAAACCCTATAGGACAGAGTAGAGCTGCCCCAGAGTTTTTCCAAAAAGCACCTGGGGAATTCAAATTACCAACCTCTTGGTTAACAGCTGTAGCATTTAACCGCTATGCCACCAGGATGGCAGTCAAAGTTCGTTCAATATTCTTCACCAACACCATAATATAAAGGCATTTAAATTCTTTTTCGGTCTTCCTTATTCATTGTCCAGCTTTCACATGCATGTGACATGATTGACAATACCACAACTTGGGTTTGGCACACTTTAGTCTTTACAGTAGTCCTTAAAGTACTTTTTAACACTTTAAAGAGATCTTTTGCAGCACATTTGTCCGATACAGTGCATGCTTTGACTTCTTGACAGATGTTTTCATGGGCATTGATTGCTGTTCCAAGTAAAATGAAATCTTTGAAAACTTCCAACTTTTCTCCAGTTATGATGATGCTGCTACTCAGTCGATTTGTGAGGATCTTTTTTTTCTTTATGTTGATATTTAATCCATATTGAAGGCTGTGGTGTTTTGATCTTCATTAGTGAATGTTTCAAATTATCCTGACTTTCAGCAAGCAAGGTAGTGTCAACACAGGTTGTTAGTGAGCCCTCCTCCAATCCTGATACCCCATTCTTCTTCATAAAGAGTGTCTTCTCAGATTATTTGCTCAGCATGCAGATTGAATGAGTATGGTAAAATCTTACAACCTTGACACACAGCTTTTCTGACTTTAAATCTTACAAGATACCCTTGTTCTGCTTGAATGATAGCCTCTTGGTCTAAGTACAGATTCCTCATAAGCACAACTAACTATTCTGGAATTCTCATTTCTTGAAATCTCGTACAATTACTGCAAAGTTCTTCCTCTTTTCAATGCTATTAGAATTCACTTTATATTTTTAGGATCCCTATCATTTGGTGCGTAAATATTTAATATGGTTGTGTTCTGCTGGTTTATTAACCCTTTAATCACAGTGTTCTTCTTTATCTGTTGTTATGGATTCTACCTTAAAGTCTTGTTTGTCAATAATTCATATTGCCACTCTTGACTTCTTTTGAATGTTATTTGCTTGATACACTTTTCTTCCTTCCTTTGAGTTTTAGTTTGGATCTGTAAGTCTAAGATGTGTCTCTTGTAGACAGCATATATGTGGATCATGTTTTCTTTTAATTTTATTTTTTCATTAGTAACAGTAAAGGAATAAAATTTTTAACATCTGTCAGTTATCTCATCTATGATAAACCCTCAGCTGCCCACCCACTCTTGTAGCCAACACAAGCGTTTTGTTCTGTGGATAACTCTCTTTTTAAGTCCTCATAACAGGGGTCTCATACAAAATTTGTCCTTTTGACACTGATTGATTTCACTCAGCATGATCTCTTCCAAATGAGACCATGTTAGGATATGTTTTCTAAAATTGTCATTGTTTTTTATCATAGCATAATATTCCATTGAGTATATGGTTACATTCATCTGTTGATGGGCATCGGGGTTAATTCAGTCTTTTGCTATTGTGGACTGTGCTGCAACAAACATTCATGTATACGTGTCTGTTCATGTGACAACCCTTGTTTCTGAAGAATAAATTCTAAGCAGTGGAATTACTGGGTCAAATTGTATATCTATTTCCAGCTTTTTAAGAAGCACCAGATTGTTTTCCAAAGAGGTTGTAGCATTTTGCAATCTTATCAGCAGTGTAGGAGAGTTCCAATTTCTCCACAGCTTCTCTAGCATTTGTCGTTTTGTCCTTTCTGGATCATGGCCAACATTGTTGGGGTGATATGGTATCTCATTGTAGCTTTGATTTGAATTTCTTTAATAGCTAATGGTCATGAGCAATTCTGCATATATCTTGGCTGCCTGGATATCCTCTTTAGAGAAATGCTTGTCCAACTCCTTCGCTCATTGCTTAATTGAATTATTTATCCTTTTCTTGTTGATACTTTGTAATACCTCGTAGATTATGGAGATCAGACATCGGTCTGACATACAGTTGCCAAATATTTTTCCCCATTTTGTAGGTGATCTTTTAATTCTTTTGACGACGTCGTTTGACAGGCAATAGTGTTTGATTCTTAGTAGTTCCTATTTATCTGTTTTCTCTTCTGTTGATTGTGCTTTGTCAGATTTTAATCATCTTTTCTTATCCCTTCTTCTTCTCTCTGTCTCTTTATTTGTGTATTTAATCTATTTACATTCAGTATAGCTATTGATAGGTATAGGATTAGTACTGTCATTTTGATGCCTCTTTCATGCGTTGTTGACAATTTCTTTGTTCCAGTTAATTTTTTGTGCTGAGTCATTTTTCTTTAAGTGTTTTCCTTCCATCTTTTTTTTTTTTTTTTTTCTTTTTTGATGTTTAGGATTGTTTGTTTCCTTTGTGGTTACTTCAGTATTTACCTCTATTTTTCTAAATTTAAACTGGTCTTCATTGTCTTTGCAATGGCTTGACTGCCCATATGAAAGATCTATAACTACATTTTTAGTCCCCTTCTTTGTTATAATGCTCTCATCATCCACAAAATGTTTGCTTCTCTGTTTTCAGTGTTTTAGCTCTAGTTAATTTTTGTGATTTCCCTATCTGGGTTGATATCCAGTTGTTCTGCCCTCAGTTCTAGTCTTGACTTGTTATCTGATGGTTATTGATTTTCTAACTGAAGGACTCCCTTTAATATTTCTTATAATTTTGTTTGGTTTTTACAAATTTCCTAAATGTCTGTTTATCTGGAAATGATCTAATTTAATATTACATTTCTGAGAGAGTTTTGTGGGGTATGTAATTCTTGTCTAGTAATTTTTTTCCCTCAAGACTTTGTATATTTCATATCATTGTTTTCTTCCCTGTGTAGTTGCTGCTGAATAGTCCAAACTTAGTCTTTTTGATTCTCCCTTACAGATTTTCTGTTTGTCCCTAGCTGACTCTAAAATTATCTCCTTATCTTTACTTTTGCTAAGTGTGATTATAATATGCCTTGGTGTCTTTCTTTTGGGATATACCTTGTATAGAGTTCAATAAGCATTCTGGATAGATAGCTTCTCATCTTTCATGGTAGAAGGGAAGTCTTCTGTCAACAAATCTCCAACAATTTTCTCTGCATTTTCTGTTGCCAGTTTCCTACCCCTTCCCCAGTTCTGGTACCTCAGTCATTCATACGTTAGTGTTCTTGATAAGAGGATCACATAATTCTTAGTGCTTCTTCATTTTTTAAATTATTTTATCTGATTTTTCCTCATATATGTTGGTGTCAGTGTTTTATCTTCAGTCTCACTGATTCTAGTTTCTGCTGTTTTAATGTCATTGCTTTGACTTTCTATATCATCACAGGAAGTATCCAACTTAGCTGGGATTTCTGTTCTTTGAAATATTACTCATATGTTATGATTCACATGGTAAAATTTTTTAGATTTTATTATTAATCTTCTGAGTTTCTGAATATTGCTTCTCTATGTTTTCTTGCAACTTGTTTAACTTGTCATTATACTTTGCTGCATTTTGCTTTATTTTGTTCCTGATTTCTTCAAGAATTCTAAGTACTAACCTTTTGTATTCTACTTCCCATAATTTCAGGAAATTCTCTTCATCTGGAAAAGTTGTGAATTCTTTCTTTTGGGAGCTTTCTGAAGCCACCTTAGTCTACCTTTTTAAATGATTTGATACTGACAATTGTCTGTCAGCCATCAGTAAATCATTGAATTATTTATTTTATATTTACTTACTGTGCTCCAGCTTCTTGTTTTGTTTTGATTTGAAATGCTGAAGTAGGATGGTCATGTGAGCTAGTTTGATTATTGGCAACTTTGTGGCTCTAATATACTGTTACAGATGGTTAAAGCTGTTACTAGGCAGGTGAGCCCTTACTTTTCTTGTAGTATTCAGCTCAGGTGCCCATGTAGTCAGTCACCAAGTATATGGTACAGGCTCTCCCCTAGAGTCTTAGATTGGCAGGCATGATTACTGTAGGCACAGGTACCCAGCTATATTCACTGAGAAAGGCAGGAGCTGACAGCCTTCAGTGTACATCTGTGGGGAAGTCATGTCCCCTTATGCCAAAGCCTTGATAAAAAAAAAAAAAAAAAAACCGTTTCTGCCTCAAGTTCCCAGCTTGGGGGAGCCATCAGATTATTTGCTTATTTATTTTTCCCCCTTGCTTGTCAAATTGTCCCCTCTCTGAGTCTAGAAGAATATCAAAGGAGTCCTTCCTATTTGTGTCCCACGTAATGGCATCAGTATCTGAAGCCTAGCACAGTTTCTGAGAAGGGAGAGTGATGCCATGGGAAAAGGGAGAGAAGTTTATCCTGTAGCAAAAATTTAGATACTTGCACAGTAGGTTAGACACAATCTACTCAGCTTTTGATGATCAAATGCCATATTTTCACTGATTCAGGAGGCATGAGTAGGCTCTCTACTGCTTGGTGTCTTCTGCTGAGACACTTTCCAAAAACTACTTCTCTACTCACCAAGCTGACTGCCACAGATCTGCTTACAGGGTACTAATTCTTGTCAGGTCAAGTCTGGCCAGTCTTAGGTACTTCTGGACCTACTCTCCCTTCCCTAACACTCAGTCCATTTCTCAACTTTCCTTTTTATGTTAAGAGTTCCTAGAATGTCATATATAATTTATCCACTTTGGGGAGGCAACGTTTGTTGTTAGAGGCATCACAGGAAGTATCCAACTTAGCTGGGATTTCTGTTCTTTGAAATATTACTCATATGTTATGATTCACATGGTAAAATGCCTTTGCATAATCAATAAAAGACAGTTAAACATCTTTCTGCCATTCTCTCCTTTCAGTCAAGATCTATCTGACATCAGCAATGATATCCCCAGTTCCATGTTCTCTGCTGAATCCAACTTGGATTTCTGACAGCTCCCTGTTGATGTACTGCTGCAATTGCTTGTGAATTATCTCTAACAAAATTTTACTTGCATGTGATATTAATGCTGTTTGATAATGTTCACACTTTATTGAATCAATAGTTTTTTGCAATAGGTACAAATATGGATCTCTTCCATTCCGTTGACCAAGTAGTTGTCTTTCAAATTTCTTAGCATAGATAAATGAGTGCTTCCAGCCCTCAGTCTATCTGTTGAAATATCTCAACTGGGGTTACATCAATTTGTGGAGTCTTGTTTTTCCCCAAGCCTTTAGTGTAGTTTTGCCTTCCTCCTTTAGGGCCATCAGTTCTTAATCATATGCTACCTCTTGAAATGGTTGAACTCCAACCAATTCTTTCTAGAACAGTCAATGTATTCATCCATCTTCTTTTGACACTTCCTGCATCATTTAATAATGTCCCTGTAGAATCCTTCAGTACTGCAACCCAAGGCTTGAACTCTTTTCTATTTCTTTCAGCTTGAGAAATGCTGAACATGTTCTTGACTTTAGGTTTTCTATTTCCAGATCTTTGTACATTTCATTATAATACTTTGTCTTCTTAGCCACCCTTTGAAATACACTGTTCAGCTCTTTTAATTCATCTTTTTTTCCATTTACTTTAGTCACTTTATCCTCATAAGCAAGTTTCAAAGTCTCTTCTAACATCCATTTTGGTCTTTCTTTTAACAATCTCTTCATGTATGATGTATTTGATATCATTCTACAACTTATCTGGTCTTTGGTCATTTGTCTTAAAGACATCAAATCTACCCTTCAGATGGTCTCTGAATTCAGATGCAATATACTTAAAGTCATGCATTAGCTCTCTTGGACTGGTCTTAATTTTCTTCAACTTACATACAAGCAATTGATGGTCTAAATAACTAGCCACTAAAAACCTGATGCATAGCCATGGAATATTGTATATTATAGTGCTGGAAGATGAGTCTCTTAAGTTGGAAGTCACTCAAAATATGACTAGGAAAGAATTGCCTCCTTAAAGTAGAGTCAACCTAATGACATGAGTGGAGCCAAACTTTTGAGAACTTTACTTGCTGCTGCAAATGAGAATAAAGAACTGAAAACATCTATTAAGAACTGAAAGGTAGAATGCATAATGTATGAATCTAGGAAAATTGGATGTCATTAAAATGAAACGGAATGTGTAAACATTGATATCCTAGACATTAGTGAGCTGAACTGGACTGAGGGTGGCCATTTTGAATTAACCTACTTATATGGTCTACTATGCCTGGAATGATAAATTGAAGAGCACGGTGTCACCTTCATCATGGAAAAGAACATTTCAAGATACACGCTGAAAAATAACACTATTGGTAATACAACAATATCCATTTGCCTGCAAGGGAGACACATTAATACAACTATTCTTCAAATTTAAGCACTGACCACTAAGTCCAAAGATGAAGACACTGAAGATTTATACCAACTTTTGCAGTCTGAAATTGATCAAACATCCAGTCATGGTGCGTTTATAATTACTGACCATTGGAATGAGAAAGCTGGAAATAAAGTGTTGGTAGTTGTACAATATGGACTTGATGATAAAGATGATGCTAGAATTTGCATGAGAGAAGTTTGCAAGACCAATGACTCATTGAAAGTATCTTTCTTCACTGATATAAATGGTGACTATGATCTGACTCGATGGCACTTCGCTTGGCTTATACAAATGGACCTCACCAGATGGAATACACAGGAATCAGATTGACTACACAAGTAGAAAGAGACTACAGAAAAGCTCAATATCATCAGAGCAAGGCAAGCAGCTGACAGCCAAATAGATCATCAATTGCTTGTGTGCATGTTCACGCTGAAGGTGAAGAAAATTAGACATTGCAAGATTATTCTTTTTTCATGTTAGAGTCCCTGGTTGCTGCAAACAATTAACATGCTTGGTTGTGAACTAAAAGGTTGAGGTTTTAGTCCACTCAGTGGCACCTTGGTAGAAAGACCTGGAGGTCTACTTCGGAAAAATCTACTGTTGCAACATAGCTCTACTCTGACACACATACAGTCACCATAAGTTGAAGCTGAATCAATAATAATTGCTTCTAATGTAAATTTTAATACGTGTGTATTAGCATGATACACCCTGGATAATCAAAGTAATTGCTCTTTTTTTATTGTGATTAAACCAATCCAAATCAATTTTGCGTGCCTGTCTGTAGCTCTATCTGCTCTCCTCCACAAGTGACAGCACATTCCTCCTTTTCACTAGATAACATTTTATTGTGTTTGGGGTGAAGGATTAGTAGCAAATTAGGTTTCCATTTAACAATTTCTACACATATTGTTCAGTGATATTGATGACACTTTTTATAACATGTCAATATTCTCATTATTTCCATATCTGGTTGTTTTATTACTATTAACACTAATCTGGTTTCCCTGCTCTCCATCCCCTTGCCCTCTCATCTTTGTTTTAGGGTAAATGTTGACCATCGGTTTTATATATTTGATTCTTAGAAGAAAAAAAAAAGCATAGTACTCGAGTGTGATGTTGTTTGTTTTATGAGCTAATCTGTTATTTAATTGAAATGGGGCTCTCTAGGAGTGGTTTCAGTTCCAGATTTAAAGTGTATCTCAGGATGACAATTTTGGTGTTTTCTCTGGTCTATACTGATATGATAATTCTAGAGTTATTCAAGAAGTTGGATTTTATTCTGTACTTTTCTCTCATTCTATCTGGCACCATATACTGTGTCCATGCTTAGAACTGTCTGTAGTGGATGCTGGACACTGCCTATTTCTTCTGGTTTCAGGATACACGAAGCCATGGTTTATGTGGACTCTTAGTCCTGTAGACTACTTTCTTCTTTGATTCCTTGATTTCCTGATTTCTCTTTCACTCTTGATAAGTGGAAGCCAGTAGCTGTATCCTTAATGGTCACTCAAAAGCTTTTAAGACCCCAGATATCACCCATCAGATTAAGATGTTGAACATAAACTTCTTAGACCTATTGACCAGGAGGCCGTGGTCCTAAACCTTCAAATCTGGTAAATCAATACCATGAGCTGTTTGGTTATGTCTAGGAAATGTCCATAACTGTGCCCCCATGTGCTTTATTATGTATATCACATCCATTGCCTGGTTTCAAATTGAATTGTTTATTTGTTGTTGTGCTAAAACTACGAACAACCAAAAAATCCTGTCCCAGAGGGTTTCACCAAAGAATTCTACCAAACTTTTAGAGAGGACTTAAATCTAATACTTCTGAAGCTATTTCACACCATAGAAAGGGATGGAATATTCCCAGATTCATTCAATGAAGCCAGCATAACCCTGATATGAAAACCATGGAAATGTCTCACAAAAAAAGAAAATTACAGATTAATATCATTCATGAACCTAGATGTAAAAATCTTCAACAAAATCCTAGCCCATAGAATTCAACAGCAGATCAAAAAAATGATTCACCATGACCAACTTGGTTTCATTCCAGGGATGCAAGGCTGGTTCAACACCAGAAAAACAATTAATGTGACCAGTCATTTAAAAGATAAGTATCACTTGATTTTCTCAGTTGATGCAGAAAAGGCATTTGACAAAGTCCATTACCCATTCATGTTAGAAACTCTCAGCAAAACAGGAATAGAGGGTAAATTCTTCAATGCAGTGAGGGACATCTACACAAAGCGAACCACCTTCATCATTCTGAATGATGAAAGACTGAAAGAATTCTCCACATGAACAGGAACTAGACAAGGATGCACACTCTTAACACTTCCGTTCAACATTGTACTAGAGGTTCTAGCCAGAGACATTAGACAAGACAAAGAAATAAAGGGCATTCATACGGGCAATGAAGAAGTAAAAATCTCGCTATTCTCAGACGATATGATTGTATATACAGAGATTCCCAAGGAATTCATAAGTAAACTGCTGGAACTAATAGAGGAGTTCATCAAAGTACCAGGATGTAAGATAAATATAAGTGAAGATGGAGGACTAAATGCACATCTCCCTAAATCCCTCTGGAAACCAAGACCTGAAATGATAATTAAATGGAGACTTCTGGACACCTAGTGAGCCCCAGGATGCAGCATAGGGCTGTTAATTTGGACTTCATACCACTGAATGCAAAACTTCCTCTCTTTCACTGACCCCACTCTCAGTGAGCACAAGCTTGCACAGACCAAAGGTAACTCACCATTTTGATTTTTTTTTCCCTCTGTCTTGGCCAGTGGGCAGAACTGGGCTTGACTGGCTGCTGGTCTCAGACGCACTGCTGGTGGGACCAGCAAACGTAATTGCCAGATTCGGAGAGCCTGGCTTTGGGCTCTATACACCTCGGCTCCTCTGGCCTACCAGGAAAAGGAGAAGCCCAGGTAGAGGCCCCTGCTGAACTTGGTTCTTAGGTTGAGAGGTGGCTCCTGCTGAGGGGAGAGTGCTTTTCTAGCAGGGAGGTGGTGTTTTGGACAGTATCACCTGGGGCTGGAACCCAGCAGCGGAGGCTGTGAACTCTGGATATTTCAGCACTCTTGGCCTCTCTTTCCACTAGGAGCCTTGTCTCAGCCAGCTGACAAGCTTGTGTGGGATGCCATCTTATTTTACTGGGAGGTGAGTTCATCCGTATGGAAGCCTCAACTGGACCTAATTCCTGGGCTGGGAGGCAGTGCCTCCAGAAAAGCCCACTTTTCCAACAGAAAAGCAGAATTCTACACAGTATCACCTACAGTTGGGGCCCACAGCACAGCCGAGCAGGCCAGTAGCTTTTCTGTATTTTCAGCTGCATTATAACATCTGGTGTTTAATATAGAGGAGCTTGGTTTGCCAGCTGAGAAGAGGAATGTATACAACTGAAAACCTGACTGACTTTGGAAGTTGTCAAACACTTTTTACTTCTCATTTTAAAACAGCCTGTAGAAACAACTGTGGTCCATCTTCACAGCATCTCTCCCAGCCTCTATTGACCTACATGAAGCCCAAAAAGCAACAAACGTTGGAGAAGATGGTAACCTGGAAGTCAGTCACCCATGGCATCAGAAGGACCCCAAAAGAAACCACCTCAGAACTTCCCAAAGAAGCCTTTCTGAAACTAACAGAAGGTGTATACAAAGTATTACATAAAGAGCCCTCCTAAACCTTAGACAAAATGCAGCACAGCAAAATGAAAAATTAAGCAAGTTATTTGATCTGATGAAACATCAGTGCTCTCACATCCAACACATTAAGAACAAAATCAAAGACATAGAAACTTCAGTTCAAAGCCAAGAAAACAGAATGAACAAATAGAAAAGAGAATTTCTGATTTGGAAGACAGAGCCACTGACTCCAGAATCTATGAGGAGAACTCAGAAAAAAGAAACAAGAAAAATTAAGAGGCATTAAGAAGCATGTCGGGCACTATAAAGAAGAACAATCTATGATTAATTGCAGTTCCTGAACAGGGCGAGACACCGGAGAACACAGAGAGTATTGTTGCTGAGCTGCTGACAAGAAACTTCCCAGAAACTATGAAATAAGAGAATATAGATATCCAAGATACGTATCTTACACCACTCAATACAGACTTCAATAGAAAGACTCCAAGACATAATCAAGCTCAACAAAATGAAACATAAGCAGATACTCTTAAGGCAGCAAGACTCAAAGCAAAGCTAACATTCAGAGGGAAACCCTGCAGGCTTTTGTCGGATTTCTCAGCAGAAACGATGCTGGCATGGAGATAGTGGCATGACACATTCAAAGCATTGAAGGAGAATAACTTCCAGCTAAGAATTATATATCCTGCAAAACTATCTTTTAACTGTGAAAAAGAAATTAAGGCATTTGCAGATAAACAGAAACTCAGAGACTTTGTAAAAACCAAACCAAAGCTACAAGAAATACTGAAAGAAATTCTTGGCTTGGAAGAACAAAGCCACTTTGTATTTTAGAAGGACACATTATCCAGAATCCTACTCAATTAGGAAAGGCTCCAAACACAATCAAAGCTGTAACAGTGAAAGAAACGATCTAGTGATCATATCATGTAAACTATGATATCATCATATTAAAAATAGGGATGTACTCCAGTCGTTATACTCCTTCCAGATGGAGTGGAAGTTGACAAGTCTGGTAGCAATCAAAATTGGGTTTATATATAGTTTATTAAGCAGGATTGTAGGGACAGCCGTAAAGCACAATAAAAAAGCAAAACACCATATCAAGAAATGTAATACAGGAGTCTCAACAACCAAAAAACCAACCCTGAGAAAGGTGAAAAATCAACTCACAACGAAGATGGTTGCAGAAAAGATTAATAAGAACAACAGAGAAAACATCAACACAAAAATAAACAAATCACAGTGGTGGCACTGAATACATAATTGTCAATAAATACCTTGAATTTGAACGGACTGAATGCTCCAGCAAAGAGACAATGAGTGACATCTTGGATCAAAGGACATGACCTATCTATATGTTGCCTACAATAAACTCACCTTAGACTTAAAGATATGAACAAACGGAAAATCAAAAAATGGAAGAATATATACCAAGCTAACCACATACAAAGAAGAGCAGGTGTGGCAATTCTAATCTCAGGTAAAATTGATTTTTAATGTAAAATCAACCATCATGGACAAGGATGGACACTATTTATTGCTGAAAGTTTCAGTACACAAGCAGGACTTAATAATATTAAATATTTATGCACCTAACATTAAAGCACCTAAATATGTCAAAGAAACACTGACTACACTCAAAAAGGAGACAGAACACTCCACAATAACAGTAGAAGACGTCAACACTCCACTCTCAATATTGGACAGATTGTCTAAGAAAAGATCAGTAAGGACACAGAAGACCTTGTTGCCACAATTAGCCAACTAGACCTCGTCAACATATACAGAATTTTCTATCCATCAGCAGGCAACTGCACCTTCTTCTCCAGTGCACATGAAACATTCTCCAGAATAGACCATGTGTTAGTAAATAAAGCAATTCTCAACAAAATCCATACCACTGAATTAATGCAAAGCATCTTCTCGGATCATAAAGCCATGAAAGCCAAAATCAATAGCACAAAAAAACATAGATAGGAAGCAGAACCCATGAAAACTGAACAATGCTTTGCTCAAAAACACCAAAGGTTATAGAAGAAATCAAGGATGAAATAAAGAAATCTATGGATTTCAACAAGAACAAAAACACTTCCTGCCAGAACTTATGGGATACGGCAAAAGCGGTGCTCAGAGGTCGGTTTATCTCCATAAATGCACACATCTGGAAGGAAGAAAGAAACCAAATCAAAGAACAGACCCTACAGCTTGAACAAGTAGAGAGAGAACAACAGAGGAACCCTTTAGGCGCCAGAAGAAAACAGATCATAAAGATTAGAGCATAACTAAATGAATCAGAGAAGAACAATTGAAAACATCGAAAAGACTAAAAGCTGTTTTTTTGTAAAGAACAACCAAATTGACAAACCATTGGCTAAACTTACTAAAGAAAAACAGGAAAGGAAACAAATAACCCAAATAAGAAATGAAAGGGGAGTTGTCACAACAGATTCAGCAGAAATCAAAAATATCATAGCTGAATACTATGAAAGATTGTATTCTAATAAATTCGAAAACCTAGAGGAAATGGACAATTTCCTTGATTCATATCACCTACCCAAATGATCACAAACTGAAGCAGAACAACTTAATAAGTTCATCACAATGGAAGAGATTGAAAAAGTAATAAAAAAAAAAACTGCCAACCAAAAAAAGCCCGGGCCCCAATGGCTTCACTGCAGAATTCTACCAAGCTTTTAGAGAAGAGTTATCTCCAATACTACTGAGAACATTTCACAGTATAGAAAGGAATGGAATACTCCCAGATTCATTCTAGGAAGCCAGCATAACCCTGATACCAAAGCCAGGGAAAGACCCAACCAGAAAGGAGAACAACAGATATCGCTCATGAATCTAGAAGCAAAAATCTTTAAAAAAAATTTTGCCAATAGAATAGAACAGTATATCAAAATAGTAATCCATCATGACCAAGTTGGATTCACACCAGGGATGTAAGACTGATTCAGCAACAGAAAAACAATTAATGTGATCAACCACATAAATACCACAAAAGACAAGAATTACCTGATCTTTTCCATTGATGCAGGAAAGGCATTTGATTAAGTCCAACATCCATTCGTGCTAAAAACCCTCAGCAAAATAGAAGTAGACGGCCAATTCCTCAATGCAATAAGGGCCATTTATACAAAGCCAACTGCCTATATCATCCTGAATGGAGAGAGACTGAAACAGTTTCCCTTGAGAACAGGAACTAGACAATGATGCACACTCTCACCTCTCCTATTGAACATGGTACTTGAAGTTCTAGCCACAGCAATTAGACAAGACCAAGGAATAAAGGGCATCTGCATTGGCAAAGAAGAACTAAAACTCTCACTATTTTCAGGTGATATGATTGTATATGTAGAAAATCCCCCAAAATCCATAAGGAAACCACTCAAACTGATAGATGAGTACAGCAAAGTCTCAGGATACAAGATTAACATAAGTAAATCAGTAGAGTTCCTTTATACCAACAATGAGACTGTTAATGAAGAAATCACCAAGTCAATACCATTTACTATAGCCCCTAAGAAGATAAAGTACCTAGGAATAAATCTAACTAGAGAAATAACAGACCTTTACAAAGAGAACTACAAACCTTTACTACAAGAAACTAAGAGAGACTTACATAAATGTGGAAGCTTACCCTGCTCATGGATAGGAAGACTTAACATTGTGAAAATGTCTATTTTGTCCAAAGCAATCTACTTATGTAATTCAATCCCAATACAAGTTCCAGTGACATTTTTTAATGAGATGAAGGAACAAATTACCAACTTTGTCTGGAAAGGGAAGAAGCCCTGGATAAGTAAAGCATTACTAAAGAAGAAGAACACACTGGTAGGCCTCTCATTACCCGAACTTAGAACATATCACACTGCCACAGTAGTCAAAACAACCTGGTACTGGTACAAAACCAGACAGGTAGATCAGTGGACTGGGATCGAGACCCCAGAGATGACATCATCTGCCTATGAACAGCTGATATTCGACAAAGCCCATAAGACAGTAAACTAGGGTAAAAAACAATCTCTTCAACAAATGGTGTTGGCAAAATTGGAATCCATCTGCACTAAATTAAAACAAGACCCATATCTTACACCTTATACAAAAACTAACTCAAAATGGATCAAATACGTTATATCAAATCCAAAATGATAAAGATCAAGCAAGAAAAAAATAGGATCAGTGATGTTCTAATACACAGCTTAGACACACTTCAAAATCTGACAGACAAAGCACAATAAACAGAAGAGAAAATAGATAAATGGGATTCATTAAGAATCAAACACTTTTGCTCATCCAAAGACTTTATCAAAAGAGTTAAAAGACCACTGGGGAAAAAAATATTTAGCATCTACATGTCAGACCATCACCTGATCTCCATAATCTATAAGGTTCTGCAAAATATCAACAAGAAAAAGATAAAAAACCCAATTAAGCTGTGGGCAAAGAAGATGCACAGACACTTTGCTAAAGAGGACATCCAAGCAGCCAAAAGACACATGAGGAAATGCTGACGATCATTAGCTATCAGAGAAATCCAAATCAAAACTACAGTGAGATATCATCTCACCCCAACACGATTGGCCATAATCCAAAAAACACAAAACAACAAATGCTGGGGAGAGGCTCGGGAGAGGCTGTGGAGAGATTGGAACTCTCCTACACTGCTGGTGGGATTGCAAAATGTTACAACCTCTTTGGAAAACAATCTGGTGCTTCCTTAGAAAGTTGGAGATACACTATTTGGTCCAGTAATCCCACTGCTTGGAATTTATCTTTCAGAAACAAGGGCTGTCACACAAACAGACACATGCACAAAAGTGTTTATTGCAGCACAGTCCACAATAGCAAAAAGATGGAATCATCCTAGATGTGCATCAACAGATGAGTGGATAAACAAACTATGGTATGTATACTCAGTGGAACACTACACAATGACAAAAAACAATGAGGATTTTAGGAAATATAACCTGGTTTTGACTGGAAGACATTATGCAGAGTGAAATCAGTCAGTGGCTAAAGGACAAACATTGTATGAGGCCCCTACAATAAGGACTTAAAAATAGACTTACGTACAGAAGAAAAGACTATTTAATGGCTACGGTGGGTAGGGGGCCTTACCATAGATTAGTTGATATAGACTAGAAATTTTGCTCATTTAATGTATCCTTGTGGGGAGAGTATCTAACTATAAACTTGTTCAAAACAGAGAGACCTTGAAAGAGTGCTAAACCTGTATTTGCACTGTACAAATTTCTGTTATTTTTTTTAGATTGAGTTTTTGGAAATGAAGTAATTCTTTGTAGTTCCCACTAATCTTGTTATATATGATAAACCTGCTTTCATTTTCATAAAGATGTATAGATAGTATAGGTACATACTCATTTTATCAGAAATAAAGAAAAAGGAATTTCAAAAACATTTTAGAGCAGACTTAATCAGGTATGCCATTCCAAGTATTTTTTTCTAGCCTTTAGCATCCTTTTTGTTTGTTTGTTTTAATCTTTTGATAAAATCTTTTAATGAACATAGGCATTTAGTTTTTAGGAGGTCACAGATACCTTTGTCTTCTGTTGCTCATGCGTTTGTAATTGTGAAAGAAACTTAGGCCTCATTGTCTTGACCTTATAATATCTTCCAGGAGCTTCACAGTTTTAGCTTTAACATTTACGCCTTTGAACCATATTGAGTTAGTTTTTCTGTATGGTGTGTGGTATGAATCTTATTTCACTTTTCTGCAAACAGATATCCTGTTTGGCCAGCAAAAAACAAAACCCAAACCCCGTGCCATCGAGTCAGATCTGAATTACAGCAACCCTAGAGGTCAGAGTAGAGCTGCCCCATAGAGTTTTCAAGGAGCGCCTGATGGATTTGAACTGCTGATTTTTGGTTAACAGACATAGCAATTAATCCACTATGCCTGCTTGGCCAGCACTATCTGTTAAAGAGGTACTTTCTTTCACAGTGAATGGACTTTGGCCCATTGTGGAACATCACTTGCCTATCTATGGATGACTTTACTTCTTCTTCTTCTTTTTTTTTTTTATTAAATAAAAAAAAGTAAGTGTACATACTCTCCGCTTACAATATTGGGTTAAGAGAGGACGAGTACACAAGTTGTGACGAAGTCTCATTAATATTGATCTTACAATGTGAATTGTCACCAATTTCACCCTACCAAATTTCTAACAATTAACTAATCTAAACCCTCACCCCTTGCCTTCCCGCCCTCCCATCTTCCCCACCCTTGTAGCCATCAAAGAGTCTTTTCTATTATGTATGAGTATGGTTTTAAGTTTTTATCTTAGGGGTCTCATATAATAATTGTCCTTCTGTTGTTGACTGGTTTCACTCAATATAATGTCCTCCAGTTGAGACCAAACTTAGAGATGTTTCCTGCTATCACTGTTGTTCTTTATCAGTGTATAGTATTCCATAGAGTATATATACCAAAGTTTATCTATCCACTCTTCTGTTGTTGGGCATTTGGGTTGATTCCAACTTTTTGCTATCGTGGACTGTGCTGCAATGAATATTCGTGTGCATGTAGCAGTCCGTGTGAATGGCCTTGATTTTGTAGGATATATTCCAAGCAGAGGAATAACTGGGTCAAATGGTATATCTATATTCATTATTTTAAGGTAATGCCAAATTGCTTTCCAAAGAGGTTGCACCATTCTGCAATCCCACCAACAGTGAAGGAGAATTCCAGTCTCTCCACAGCCCCTCCAACATTTATTGTTTTGCGTTTTTTGGATCATGGCCAATCTCATTGGTGTGAAGTGGTATCTCACTGTCATTTTGATTTGAATTTCTTCAATAATTAATGATTGTGAACATGTCTGTATGTGTTTTTTTGGCTCCCTGGATCTCCTCTTTAGAGAAGTGTCTGTCCATCTCCTTTGCCCATTGCGTAATTGGATGCTTTGTCTCTTTCTTATTGATATTTTGTAGAACCTTGCAGATTATGGAGATCAGGCGTCGGTCTGACATAGAGTTGTCAAATATTTTTTCCCATTCTGTAGGTGGTCTTTTAATTCTTTTGAGGAAGTCTTTGGATGAACAGAAGTGTTTGATTCTTATTAATTCCCATTTATCTATTTTCTCTTCTGATGAATGTGTTTTGTTTGTCAGATTTTGAAGTCTGTCTATATTGCATATTAAAACATCCATTGTTGACCCTATCTTATCTTGGATGAGCTTTATTGTTTTAGCTTTTATATTCAGGTCTTTTATCCAATTTGAGTTGATTTTTGTATAAGGTGTGAGATATGGGTCTTGTTTCAATTTTTTGGAGATGATATCCAATTATGCCAGCACCATTTGTTAAAGAGACTGTTCTTACCCCAGTTCAAAATCTTAGGACCTTTGTCAAATATCAGCTGTTCATAAGAGGATGGTGGCATCTCTGGGGTCTCTACTTTGTTCCATTGGTCTGTATGTCTTTTTTTGTGCCAATACCAGGCCTTAGCAAGTATAAATATGAGTGGCAATGCTACATGGAGGCTGGTTGAATAGGGAAACCTCTAGTTGTTACTCTACAATTTTGCTCTTAATTTGTTATTTCCTGTACAAATGATCAGGCATCACTACTGGTGAGTAATTTGTCCTAAACTCCTTACTCCCTCTCTTCTCTGTGATCATCAGAATCACTGAAGCTCTTGTCCAGTCTTCCTATATTTTTCCTTTTTAGCCCTGGCTTGCATTCTGCTCACCTTATTACTTAGGGGTATGGAGTTGCTTTCCCCTGCTTTTCCCCTGGGAACACTAATTGGTTGTCCCAAGATGATCACACTGTGCTGGAACTAGCTGGCAGGACACTGATGATCCATAAATTTCTGTGTCAGCTGTCTCTCCACTCAATGCTGGCTCTAATTCTCAGCCTTCCACTTGATACTTAGGGCCCCCAAATTGTCAGTGTATCTATTTCACTTGGTTTCTCAAGTCTTTGTTGTCAGGGGACTTTATACTGCATGTGTAAGCTGCCATCTCGAGTTCCTCCAATAATCACTTTTTTATCATAATACTTCCCTAAGGTGCGTGGAAGGATAGTGATGGTGAGTTCAAGGTACAGTTCTCGTTAATCCCCTTAAGCTTTCCAAGTATGGGTAGAGATAGATTTAGAGGTTGAAGAGTTTAACAAATAGAAGTGTTACGGGCTGCATCTGTATTATATATTTACAAGCAATGATTTCACTGCTAGGAAGGTGTCGTTTTTCTATTGACATCAACTCTAAAGCAAGAACCAGGTGCATAGATGGTGATTAGACTATACACAGGGAAGAAGTTTGTGGTAGGTACAACTCATTTGTTTTATGTGGAAATGTAGGTACTAGGCTAAGAAGTTAAATAATTTACATATTTAGCATGGAATAAAGGGCATTTAACTTTGAGGAATCAAGAAACATTCGTGACACATTGCCAAATATGTGTATCTTTGTATGACTAGCTCAGGAGATCTGTTATGATTAATTTGTTGATTATTTTAAGAAGCAGTAGTCTTTCAAGGAGGACATTGGGAGATAGACTTTTCTTTCTTCCACATTTGGAAAGTGTATAGTCACCTCCCAATTGGCGTGAATTTGCTAACCCATAATTAACTACCCCCAAAGTGGCATGGATTCACTAACCTATAATTAACCATCTACCCCTAGAAAACTCAAATCTAAGTACCTATAAAGCAAGCCTAAATACCAATCCTTGACTTCAAATGAAAAAATGAAATGGAAATAAAGTTTATTTCTAATTCATGCCAATGAGGTGTGCTGAGTCACAGGTATTTAAATTGGCATATAAGGTTCTTTTTTTCCTTGTTTTTCTTATAGATCTTAGCAGAGAAATAAACACAAATTGAGGGGATTTGATAAACATCTGATGTAAGGAAAAAAAATCCATTTATCGATGAAAAGAGAAATATCAGTTTACCAAAGTGGACTGATTTAAATAATCAACACAGAGTTTGACACACACTGGGGGCTCAATAAATTCCTTTTTGTTTTCCTCTTCTTCTGAAGACATTTACTCACCATTCATTACTGTTACTTTGTTTCTTCATTCTCTAGTTCTACAGTCATTGAGTTGTTACAACATACTTGGTAGTCTGTGTGTCAAGTACTTGAGATAAAGAAATAGTTTGAGCTTTTATTACCAGGTTGCTCATAATTCTTTCCTCTTTATTTTTTACTTTATATAATTTCTGATCTTCAAGTCTTCATTGTAGGAGGAATTTTATGGTGCAGCTAAGTTTCCATCTTGGTCTCCTCCAATAATCATTTTGTTATCATAATACTTTGCTTCAAGCAGTCATTTAAAAAAAATAAAGAAAGAATAAACAAATAAACCACTGCCTGGAGTCTAATCTGACCCAGGACAACCTTACAGGACAGAGGAGAACTGCCCTACAGTCTCTATAGAGCACCTAGTGGATTTGAACTGCTGTCCTTTTGGTTAGCAGCTGTAGCCCTTATCCTCTGTGGCACCAGGGTTTCCAAGCAGTCAAAGGAAGCTGAAATTTTCAAATGTGATAACACTTTCTTTAGTTCTTGGCTTAAGCTTGGACGGTAGAGACCTTATAAATCTTTTCCTAACACATCTGCCTGTCATGAAGTTCCACTAATGGTACCAAGTTCAAATTACAAAATCCAAAGAACATACATGAAACTGAAAAGGAGAAATTAACTGTAAATAACTAAAATATACCCAGGAAAGCATGCATTAGCCACTGGAAAGTGAGAAAGTGGGCTCTTCATTAAGTCCAGAGACAGCTGTTGATATCCTACTACACGCCAGTTAATAGTAGGTCCTGATTAAATAGCTGGGAACAAAACTGATAAAAAATTCTTGCCTGTGTGGGCTTCATATCTGAAACAATCCCTGAGCATTTCCTGTTTGCCTGGAGCTTTATGTATTATTTTACTTGTCCCCAAGCAAACCTCTCTGAGGCTCTGGTAACCTAATCAGCACATCTGATGTCTCATAGCTAAAGGGTAGTGGTGCCAGAATTGCAACACAAAATGATGCTCTGTTCACTTCACCCAAGTGCCTGCCGTATCATGGTGTTGTTTTGATCACTGGCAGCTTAGAATGGTCCCAGCCTGTCCTCTCTTTACCACTTCCTGCCTTCAAGAATAAGCAAGTGAGACTTAACACTTAATTGAGGCCAGGGGTAAGATATGATGACTACTTGAGGTGTCCTCTGGCAGTAAGAGGAATTGTTCGTGAGTAAATCTTTTGTTGTTGTTGTTAGACTCTGTCAAGTCTGCGCTCACTCATAAGGACTTTGTAGACAGCAGAACATAATGTTGCCCAGTTCTGCAACAGCTTCATGATCATTAGTGTGTCTGAATTCATTGCTGTAGCTATTGCGACAGTCCATCTTATTGAAGATTCTCACCTTTTGCTGACCTACTTTACCAAAATGATATTCTCCTCTAGGGATTGGTCTTTCCTGTCGGCTTGTCCAAAGAGAGTAAACCAAACTCTTGCCATCATCATTTCTAAGGCTCATTCTGGTTATATTCTGTCCTGTTTCAAAATATACCTGGGTTGGTTTCTTGTTTGTCTCCGTGACTTGAATGAGATCTTCACAGAGCAAGAACATGTCCCATTGTTTTTTCTCTTCCTGGGAACTGGCACTGCAACTCACATGGATTTGTTGCTGAACATGAATGAATCAACAAAGAAGGGAGGGAGAAAATGAATGAATCATTGAGTAAGTAAATGAGGAGTTATAAAATTCCGTTTGACGTCAAGAAGTACCCTTACGTGGTGATCTATACCAATCCCTTCCATCACGAGTAAGAAGACCCATTTCCAAAATTCTTTTTTTTTTTTCAACTGCAAATTTCTTTTCATTGGTTTTTTCTTTCCTCTCTCTCTCTTTCTTTTTGTGGGACAAACTAGTGACCCATATCTGACTGGAAGTTTGGCAATAAAGGAGATGCAGAGCATCTCCCCTGAGGCTGCAGCTCAGCAAGGAATGCCCAGGCCAAAAGTGTGGTCCAAAATTCCTAATATCTTTGGTGGAAACAGGCTAGGGATACTTTAATTCAAACTATTAAAATATAAAAATAATAAGATCTTCTAGACCTGATAGCAAATAGAAACACATTTTCTTCATCTGAGGGCTGAGCTGTTACAGATTCACATTTCCTTACTCACAGCTACCAAACTCAAAAAACTCTGCAAATCAGGTAACTCATTTAACAACATTCAATTATCTGTTGTAGTCCTTACTTACTCCTCAGTGTAAACTCGTTACATGTTTTGCTGCAGAAATGCTTCCACACTTGATTACGGGTATTTCCCTATGCCCGGTGGAAGATGTTACCTAATGTGCCACTGGACAGTGTTACTTTTCTAAAATCTAAAGCTTATTTCTGGAATAAATGCATCTCTATGAATTTCAGAGAAAGAACTGTGAGTGCGTACTGTACCTAGGAGCCAAATGATCAAAGTATGTAACCTAAACAAGGGCATTCTAAACAAAATGTATGGAAACCCAAGATCAGCTCAAGAAGTGGTTCTTAGAATAGTGAACAAAAGAAGACTCTCCAAGCAAGAAAGTATGCACCTCCTTGGAACAAGTTCCATCCTAGGAGAACTGGGTACAAGTGGGACTTTTCCCAGGCCACTAGTAAAAAATAGTTTTCCCCACTCCCTGATATCTAGATAACCATCTTAGATAGGGTCTTTGTATGTCCAAGGACCCTCATCACCACTGCTGGGTTTCAACGGCTAGTTTGTCTTTCCTCATAGTAGTGAAGGGTGTGCCCTGTGAATGTTTTGAATGCATTTACTGTGTCATAAGTGTCTATGCCCACAGTATCTTGCTCAGGGCCTGGGATAGAATAACCACTCAATAATAAGCTCAATAAATCTTTAATGAACACGTATAATATGTTACTCTTTATAATGTGTTTTTATATGCATTCTCTCATTTAATCCTCTAAATGACTCTGTGACTCAGGCAAGTGCTGAGTCCCAGGGAGACTAAAGTCCTTGCTCAAGATCCTAGCAAGCAAACAGTTTTGCTGGGACTTGCACCAAAGTTCTCTGATTCAAAATTTTGTTCTTTTTCTCTGGCACTACTGTGCCTCTACTTTGTATACTGAACCCTCAGGATCCACATTATCTGGTAAAAACACTCAGACATAGGAAAAGCCTGAGAATGATAAAAGCTATTGGTGAACTCTTAAAAAGTATCTCAAGGATAATGCTCTCACCTATGTCTATCATCTGGCAAAGTAAATCTAGTACAAAGTCTAAGCCTTCCAGGAGAGGAAGAGGGTGACCCAAGCCCACAGAGAGGTCATATAGGGGCCACAGCTCATTTCTAGGATGCTGCAGTTCCCAGCACTGCCACCCCCTTGTCTGCCAGGTCTAGAGCTGATGTTGGGAACAATGAAGGAATGTAGATTTTTGAGGGTTATGGAGAAAGAAGGGACTGTTGCCAGAGGTACAGATGGAACTGTAGTGACTATCTCAGGTAATGAGAGGCCGAGCTTACTGCAAGAATTCTATAAACACCTGAGGTAGGCGAAACTGCCCAAGGAGAGGATACCACTTCCCTCTGTGAAAACAAGTCTTCAAAGGAAGTGTTAACCCCACATGAAGTCATCTCAACTGTCCTGTGAAGGAAAGACGATTCAACTGGTGTTCCTCGCCCTCCTCCTTGGTGGCCTGTACTTGACCTCCAGGGAAACACAAAATACAAAAAGGAATGAAGCATGATGGAAGGGAAGACCCAACGTCCAGGCATTATACACATCCCTCAGGAGTAAACAGAGGGGAGGACCCTCTCCTGCCCTGACTTTTCCCACTAGAGAAGGGAGCATGAGGTGGATTCTCAGTGAGTCTCCATTTTCTGAGGATGTCACAGGGATGCCTTCTCCCTCTGATCTACTCCTGAGCTAATTAGCAATGTGTTCAGACTGGGCTTCTATTCACCCTGGTGATAGTACCTGAGTAACAAAGCTAGGCCCTGATCTGCCTTCTTATTCCTGGTTTGGCTCAGGTCATTAGGAGACATTTCATTGTCCCGTTTTCTTTCCCCTGTGCCTGTGGCTGCCTTCCACAACAGGGCCCCAGGACTGTGGATGGGGCTTGCCTACTGGAGCCCCATTCACCCCACAGTCATGTGCTCTCATGAGGTCATGCTTATGCTTTAGTGAGTGTCAGAACTGCTTCATTCCCCAGAGTGTTCTGTAACGCAGAGTTCTTGGACTTCTTCTAGACTTACTAAACCAGATGATAGAGAGTACCAAATAAACAAATTAAAGCAAGCAAACAAACAAACAAATCCTTTGCTGTCATGTTGACTCCAACTCATAGCAACCCTGTGAGACAAAGTAGAATTGCCCCCACAGGATTTCCCAGGCTGTAATCCTTATGGAAGCAGACTAACACATTTTACTACCAGGGCATAGTTCAAACTGCTAACATTTGCGGCAGCTGAGTGCTGAAACAGTATGTCTCCAGTTGTCCTTTAAATGAAGAGTGGGAGCTAAGAATATTCATTTTAATAGGCCCCCATGTAGATTCTGATTCAAATGATGCACAGAATCATACTTTAGGAAATACTATGATAGACTTAGCCTGTATTTCTGGCTATTGTGTCACTTTTTCTCAGTGAAGGTTTCCTTGGTTTTTGTAGGCTCTCTACTTTGCCAGGCATGATGTCTGTTTTAGTCAGCTAGCGCTGTTCTAACAGAAATACTACAGAGTGAATGGCTTTAATAAAGGAAGGTTTATTGTTACACAGTCTGGTAGGCTACAAGTTCAAATTCAGGATGTCCGCTCCAGGGCAAGGTTTTCTCCCTTGTTGGCTCTGAAGGAAAGTCTGGTATTGTATCAGTCTTTGTCCAGGAAGTGTCTTGGCGATGGAACCTCAGGTCTGAAGGATGTGCTCTTCTTCTGGTGCTGCTTTCTTGATGGTGTGAGGTTCTCAATTCTCTCCCTGCTTCCCTTTCCTTTTATTTCTTCTAGGATGAAAGGATAAACTCCTTTGCAGTGGAGCAAGGAGGTGATCCTATGAAGGGATTTATAGTCCCACCCTAATCCTTTAACGTACAACACAGCAAAATCACAAAATGCGGGACAATCATAGAATACAGGGAATCATGGCCCAAGCAAATGGCTACACATATTTTTGGGGACACACAATTCAATCCATGACAATGTCCTTCTCTAGAGATTTGTCTTTCTTGATGACATTTCCAAAATAAACAGTCTTTGGAAGTCAAAATTTCGCCATCCTTGCTTCTAAGGAACATTCTGGTTATATTTCTCTACGGTAGATTTGTTAGTTCTTTTGACAGTCCACCGTATATTCATTATTTCTCACTAACACCCCAGTTTGAATACTTCAGTCCTTTGGCCTTTTTCATTATCTGATTTCTCATGCGTATGATATAATTGAAAAGACCATAGCCTTGTAACAAATTGACCTTAGTCATCAAAGTGACATCTTCACTTTTAGAACTTAGAAGAGATTTTTTTGCAGCAGATTTGCCCAGTGCAATACATCATTTGATTTCTTGACTGCTGTTTCCATGAATGCTGCTTGCTAATGCAAGTAAAATGAAATCATTGACACCTTCGATTTCTTCTCCATTTATCATGATGCTGCAACAACGGACTCAAACATACCAATGATCATGGAGATAGTGTGGGGTCAGAAAATATTTTGTTCTGTTATATATTAGGTACCCATGAGTTGGAGCCCATTCAATGGTAACTAATAGCAGCAACACTATAGACTTTGGGAATCAAACCTGAATTGAAATACCAGTGTCATACGGTGTCCATGGATAAATTAATTGTTGTGAGTTTTTGTTTACCTGATTTCATACAATTGTGTCACTTAAAGGAAATAAACGTATTAAGTGTCTGATAGTTGAGAATAAACAGCAGCTATAACAATCCTGAGGAAGCCTGTTTGCCCAGTGGTTAAAGTATTCAGCTGTTAACTAAAATGTTGGTAATTCGAACCCACGGGCTGCTTGCTGTTCAGCAGAAAGATGTAGCAATCTACTTTCATGAAAAATGTACAGCCTTAGAAACTTCATGCAGAAGTTCTACTCTATATTGTAGTCTCACTGTGGGTCAGAATTTACATGATGACAATAGTTTTGGTTTTTGGTTAAAACAATCCAGACCTGTGGACCAGTTTGCCTGGCCCAGTAGATATTTTCATTCTCTTCTCTTTTCAGTAACTCCTGTGATGCTGAACTTTGTTTCCAGGCTTCAACTCAGTGAATAGAGCTTTTATGCCTGTGGTAGGTAGAGCAGTGCTCCTTCAATTTGCCTACTTTCTAATTCCTGGAACCAGGGGGAATTAGACTGCAGATGAAATAAAGGTTGCAAACTAGGTGGCCTTCAAATACCTCAGAGAAAGATTATCCTTGATTATTCTGCATAAGATCAGATACAAGTTAGAACCGGAACACAGAATTAAAGCCAGACCTGAAACCCTTAACAGCCTAGATCTGTTCTAGGACCAGTGGAGGAGGTGGCGTGTTCTCTTAAATGTCAGGTTGAGCCTTCTGCTGAACATATCCGTACACAAGAACATGTCTCCTGCCGACCTGGCAACACATGGCATCCAAGACTTCCCAACAGATCCTGGTGAAGAAGTCAGTGAGATCACATCTACCGTGTAGTTTAGGGCAATAATTATTACTAATCACAGGAGTAGTTAACATCGCCCAACTTGACTTATGAAAACTAAGTAATAACAATAAGGCTCTGCAAGTATGTTCTGGGAGGGCAAGGTATAACAACACAATGCTTTGGAGCCATGTTCTTGCTAAGGTTGGTAGTCTCGGGAAAAAGAAAAGTTAGTTGATTGATAGAGCTTTCCAGCCATGGGCATGGGCAATCATACTAGGTTGAACCAAGTGTTCTGGAAAAGAGACAGAGCTAGCAAGTCTGGGGTTCCAGATTTTTCTCCTCCATCAGCTACATAGCCTGAACAGAACATTTCATCTCCTCTGTCTTGCCTGAAAATGGAACTAGCAGCCCCAGCACTTCTCTATCTCACTTGACTGCTGTGGAAATCCGATGAAGTCATGTTTGTACTCACGCTCTGTGAATTACAAATGTAGCACACCCTTTCAGAGTCCTATGGTGACTATTACCTAATTTTTACAATTAGAAGTAAATGAGGTTCATTTTTAGTGACGATTATCACACTACACTGTACTCGGGAATGCTCTTCCACTGGCTTCCTGAGCAGGATATGTTATATAAGCATTTCTAAGAAAGAAAGAACACAAAACAACAAAGTTGGAACATTCCAGTGGGTTATTGTGCAAGACATCTTTTTATTTCAAAAAATAAAACATTTGAGAGAATGATATGATACCTTAAACATTAGATTAAGATGTGGTCTGGCACTGAAAAGGTTTCTTAAGGGAAATCTTCCTTTGTAAAATGGCTTTATATCAGGGGTGTAGAATGAAGCCGGGTCATGGTCCTGATGGTGATGCCAGTGAGAAGTGAAGCACAGGACACTCTACAGACTATGGTGGGAAGAATGCAGGGGACATTTTCTTTGAGAAAGACCCTCCCACTCTCCAGAGTGGACAAGGTCACTGATGACTGTTCAAGTCACTAGGAGCTCCTGAGATCTTCCACAAAGCTTCAGAACCCAGAAGAATCTACCCCCGACATAGGATGGAGTTTCGGCTACCAAGTCCCAGCCAGGCCCTCCTAAATTCTCTACTCAAATCTGCTACAACTAGTAATTCAGCAGTTTAGGTTTGTCACCTGTTTATAAATGGTATTTCATGAAAGAGTTAACATATCATGTAACAATCATCTCTAGTATCTTGGGGCAAATTATTGTACCAAATTTAAAACAACCTCCCTCCTTGCCTGCTACCCTCCCTCCCTTCCCTCCTTCTTTCTTCCCTCCTTTCTTCCTTTTTCTGCTATTCTTATCTTTCTCTCTCTTCTCTTCCTCTCTCCTTGTCTCCTTTTCTTCTATCAGCCAACCTGCTGGTCTGCAACATTTAATTATAGTCCATTGCATATCAGATGCTGCCCTGTGTACAGATGAGCCAAGTATCTTCTTATTCTCAAGAAGTCCACAGATTATTATGGAGACTAGACTTTAAATACTTGATGTCATTTATTGGCTTCATTGTCAAAGCCTGAAGCGCAGAGTGCAGAGAGCAGTGTGAACAGAAGTAAAGGACTTAGTAGTCAGGCCAAAGGGACAACTTTTGCAACACTGTGGAGTCAAACACTTTGGATTCAAGTTCCGGGTCTGCCCACTCACTCACTTGCTTTGTAACCCTGGGAGTTACTTAGCCTCTTGAGCCTCAGTGACACCAGCGTTCAGATGAGGATGATACCAAAGCTATAATTCTATCACAAAGGGCCTGATGCAGCATGTTAGAGTGACATCTAGATAGCACACCTTGGGATGGTGCAGGCTTGATAATATTGTAACCATTGATTGACTTCTGCAGCCTATACGGGCTTGCACCACCCAGTCATTTAATAAACCTTGCAATCACGCAGCTCCATAGTATACTAGATTTAATACTGAGGACCTCATCACTAGCACTATAAGTGATGGCAATAGAAGTTGCTGGTACTCAGGAGTGTAGCAATATGCTTCAGTTGTTATAAACTTGTATTTGGAGGTCGATGTCTCCTGTTTCTCTGCAACTTATGAGTAAGGTGACTTGGAAAATGTTAATGAGTCCAATGGGCATTTAAGAACCATGTGAAAGTCTTTAATAAATGTGTGCATACTTTTCACTAAGCTCTGCCTCAATGGTATTTAAGGATTCATCAACAGAGTTCCATATCTGGTTCAGAATAACAGACTGAACAAGGATTTTTAATATTCTAATACATATGCCAATAAATGTGTTAGAAAATGCATTGCTGGTAGGAGTATACTTGGTACAACCACATCAGAGAGCAATTTGGTGATGCCTTTAAAAATCCTTCCCAGTGTCTATGCCCTAAATTTAACTCAGTGATATTTCTTGTAGAAATTTATCATTGTCTTGGTCATCTAGTGCTGCTATAACAGAAATGCCACAAGTGTATGGTTTTAACAAAGATAAATGTATTCTTTCACAATCTAGTAGTCTACAAGTCCAAATTAGGAGCGTTAGCTCTAGGGCAAAGCCTTCCGTATCTGTCAGCTCTGGAGGAAGTTCCTTGACTTCAGTCTTTCCTTGGGCTGGGAGCACCTCAGCACCATGAACCTAGGATCCAAAGAATAAATTCTATTGTAGCACTGCCTTCTTGGTAGTATGAGGTCCCTATGTCTCTGCTCTTCTCTTTTTTATATCCCGAAAGAGATTGGCTAAGACATTGTCTAATCTTATAGATTTTATCAGTATAATTGCCACAAATGCATGTCATTACATTATAGTGATAGGATTTACAACACACAGGGAAATTACATTGGATGACAAAATGTTAGAAAATCATGCAATACTGGGGATTATGACTGAGCCAAATTGACAGGTATGTAGGGTGGACACAGTTACATCCTAGTAACCATGGATGTGCATAAAGATTTATCTTCAAGTATGTGTACTACATGATCATTTATAATAACGAAATGTGAAAACAGCACAAGTGTACTGTAATAAAGGTTCAGTAAGTATACTGTGATAAGCTTTAAAATATGGTAGACACAGACACAAAAGAATTATCTCATGAAGAATATCTAACAGCACAAAGCTGTTTTTAATATATTAGCAGATGAAAAACAGTTTACAGAAGACTTTGCTAACATTTTAAATTTAAAAAAAAAAAAAGCTATGAAAAGAAACTGGACATATCTAACCCAAAATGTTGTTGCTGTTGTTAGCTGCCTTTGAGTTGGTTCTGATTCTTGTTAACTCTATGTACAACGGGACAAAATGTTGCTTGGTCCTGCATCATCTTCACAATCACCATCTTCACAAAGGTCAAGACTTTTGTTACAGCCACTGTGTACTTTGAGTACCTTCCAGTTTAGGGAGATCGTCTTCCAGCCCTATAATGGGCAATCTTCTGTTGTGATTCATAGGGTTTTCTATTGGTTGACTTTTGGAAGCACATAATTAGATCTTTTTTCTGACTCTATCTTGGCCTGGAAGCTTTGCTGAAACATGCTCACCATGGATCACTCTGTTGGCATTTGGAATAAAGCTGGTATAACTTCGAACAGCGTAACAACACATACCACAGTATTACTAACTGGTTTATGGGTGGTGAATACAAGTTGTTAGTAGTGGTTATCTGCAAGTTGTGGGATTACTAATAGTTTATGTGCATGTGTTCCTAAACTTCCCAAAATTTCTACAATTAATGTATTTCTTGAGCAGCGAGAAAAGAAAAAATTTAAACACTAAGGCTGTAAATTCAGTGGGCTTGAACTCAAATTACCACTACACTATGTGTCCTAGGATAAACTTTATAATATTCCCGAGCTTCACATTTTTCTTCTATAAAAGATTGATAATTACCGTATCTACCCCATACAGCGGCAGGGTGTTACATTAGGTAGTGCATCTAAGGCGATACGCACGTAACAGGAGCTCAGCAAACTGGTGCTTCCTTTACCTCCTTCTCCATGAATTCAGTAAAAGTGGGTGCGACTGAGATAACCTTGGGGAGGTCAGAAAGACTTTATGTAAGAGGAAGGACCAGGGATTAAAGCCTGCAGTTAAGTCAGGTGGGATGTCACGGGTGATGGAGCATGATAGAAACATGGAAATAATCAACCTGGGACACCGTGTGCCTGTTCACCTTCTGTAACTCCAGTGCATGGTTTGTATGACCCCTAAATGTTGGCTTCTTACCCTTTACATCCTTGTCTTACTACTGTATCAGCTGTCTGTTGCTGTGCAATAAATTGCATCAAGATTAGAGATATAAAATGACAATTAACATGCTTTATCACAAAGTTTCTGTGGGTTCGGAATACAGTAGTGACTTAGCTGGGTGGTTCTAGCTTGGGGTTTCTCAGGAGGTTGAATTTAAATTGTCAGCCACAGCCATTGTCACCTGAAGTCTTCACTGGGTTGGTGGGTCTGATTCCAAGAGGCTCACTCCCAGGGCTTACAAGTGGGTACTGGCTGTTGTAAGGAGGCCCCAGTCCCTGGTCCTGTGGACCTCCCCAGAGTGCTTCCTGAGTGCCTTCACCACGTGGTGTCTGGACACATCAAAATGGGAGCAAGGAGGAAGCTGTAATATCTTTTATGATATAGTCATGAAGCCACACACTATTATTTACATAATATTCTTTTGATCAGATTAGTTCTATTCAATATGACAGGTGACTACAGTGGGACAGGGATACCAGAAGTCGAGAGTCTTAAACGGTTATCTTTTATGCTGAGGTTGGCTACCACAGCTCTCTTACATTTCCCTCTCTCTGTAATATTCTTCCTCCAGACGACAGCATGGCTCAAAATCTTCATCCAGGTGTCTGCTCATAGGTCTTCTTACTAGAAATGGTTTTCCTGAAATTTCTCACAAAATGGCACCCCTCCTCATTCAGCCCTTCTTGTCTAACCCTGCTTTATTTTTCCTTATAACATCTAGCATGTTACTTATTCATTTGTTTATAATCTGCCTCTCCTTGTAAAATATAAGCTTCATGAAGGACTGTCCTGCTCCCCACTGTATACAGTAGAAACTCAATATATAGTTGTTAAGTAAACAGATGAACAAAATATAGCATAGGCTGCTTTCCTTGAGCTGCTATTCTTATCGTGCATGATTAATAATCTCTTCCATGTTGCTACGGTTATTCTTTGTGAATCCTTTTAAAATGGTTATAGCTCTTTGGAAAGTCATAGAAATTAGCATCTGGCTTTGCCAGTCCTCTCTAACCACAAGATCTGCAGGTCTCACAAGTGCACACAGCCTTGCCAGGACTGTTGGACAGACACAGTAATGCAGCAGGAAAGCTGTGAAGGGTAGCAGACACATTCTCTTAAAGACTGGGAAAAACTTACAGACTTTCTAAAAAAAGGCAGACATGAAGCACAAATGAATATGGAATTAATAACAACCTGTCCAGGATGGACCACTAGAGCCAGCCAAGTGCCGTCAAGTTGGACCATTAGAAAGCATGCTATTATGTCCTTTAAGTTGACACCTATGTGGGATAAAACATGCTGTGTACTGGGGAGAAGGAGGTATGAACTTTAATGGCATGACTTTCTCAGGACCTTCGTTTCTTCACTGTAAATCAAAGGGACTGGAGCACATGATCACTTACTCTCTTCTTCCTCAAATGCTCTAATGGCTTTAGAAACTGTCTAAGTGACTGCATGCAAATGAAGTGTCAGGATTTACTCGTTAGTTTTGGTCAGGAAAGTTGAAATACCAACTTTATAACATTATTTTTAAAAAGTCTGATACAAAGTGTTTTACTTGTTAGACAAACAGCAATGAGAAGAAGCATCCCAATTCTACAGAGGGCTAATAGAGTGAGAGGTCTGTCATTTATGATGTAATTCAAATTGTAGCCCTTACCCCTACTTGGTTACAGTCTGCTTCTCTCTGCTCTGCTACAGGACGTCTATTTGCTTCACCTCTTTGTATACCCCTCATTGCACCTTGAGCAGTGCTTGACATAAGACAGCAGCTTATTAAATGAATAGTGAATTGCACTGGATTGAATTGACATCTACTTTAAGCACACTTTCCTAGCAGACACCCCCCATACTTCATATTGTCCCCAGGTATCTCTCCTGATATAACCTGGCTCTCAGTGATCAGGTGGGTTCGAGATGGAAAAAGTAAAGAGGGGCTTGGATTTCCCAGAAATATGAGAAGAAATGGAGCCTTAAGAGAGAAGTTTCTCTGGGGTAAGTTGTAAGATAAAATCAAAACGAGTTCTGTTGGACTCTAAAATGAGTGCTTTTTCTCCTATGCAGAGGGAACACTCGCCGCATCGTTGGAAGCATTTGAAGACACCCAGTGCTTGAAGAGCCTACCAATCAGTTCTCCATTAAACTGTGGATGGGCATTTGGCAATGCCAAAATGATCATGAGATGCAGGACACTGGCACCCCAGGGAGTCCTCATGGCTCCCTCCAATGTGAAAATACGGGCCAGTCACCACCTTTAGACAGATTCTACTCATTCTCTGGTCTTCCTTGTAATACAGAGGGGAAAAACAAATTTATAGCTTTCCCATGATCTGTTTTTCAAAAATAATGTCAACATGAATGTTACTTTTTCTATAAGGAGTAAAGTTCATTGTGGGTAATGAGAAGACTTTTGGTGGGATCCATTTCCCACGTGACAGTTTGTTGTGCTGTGGTGGCTTGAGTATTGATATGATCCTGGAAGCTTCATCACTGCTATTTCAAATGCCAGCAATGTCGCCTGTGGTAGACACATTTCACTGGAGCTTCTAGACTAAGAAAGCCTAAGAAAAAAAGGCCTGGAAGTCTGCTTCTAAAAATCAGATAACGAAATCCTTGTGGAGTACAACAGAACACTGTCTGACTCACTTGGTCTGAACACAGCATCTGGAAGGACAATTGCTAGAGGAGGACACCATGTTCAATGAAGCAGAGGGTCGAGCCAGGTGAGAAAAAGCTAGGTGAGCTGGACTGGCATCATTGTCCCAACTGTGACCTCAAACAGGCCGCTGTTTATGAGGATGATGTAGGGCCAGGCAGGGCTGCATTTTCTTTGACATAGACCATCATGAGTCAGAGGCAACTCCACAATGGCTAACAGCAACAATATTAGAGGACACAGAAGGGATTGCTGTGTTAGAAAGTGATGGGCAAAGCTGGCCATGCTAAATAAGCGTGTGGTACTGGGCAAAATCAGTATGAAGGCCCTGAAGTAACATAATTCAAGTCACACATTTATTTAGCACTGATACATGTTCTGTGTACAGAATGTTAACATGCTTAAAAGTCACAATATTCCATTATTAAAAGAAAACCTTAATGACTCCCACTAGATAAAACAGATACAAGCCGACCTGACTGAAACAATGATGGGAACAGGCTGTCCCCTTCTCACATCCTTTCTCTCTTTGGGAGATAGGCCTCTAGCCATTTCCTTGGAAACCTCAGGCTTCACAGAGCACAGTTGGAAAACTCCTGGTAGAAAAGGTGTAGCTCTATTCTAAAGTGAAGTTTCCCATACCAAGACCTAATTCCTTCCTGACTGTCAGTATAAAATTTGAGATGCATATTTAGATAGGACAAAAAGAAACCCTGGCATTGGCACCAACACATAAAAATGTCCTACTTAAGAATGGACTAACTTTATCATTCATGTGTGTTTTATTTTGTTTTTTACATCATTGCCTGGAGTTATTTTCTGGTGGCCAACAGTTTCAATGTCTAAAGGAGACACTGCCAGCTTGGCTGAAGCATACATACAAGACTCCAGAGTCCCTTGGCATATAGCTGTCTCTCTGCCTAGCAATCAACAGGAGGACAACATAGAAAGCAATTGAGTGTTGATAAAATTAATCAGGCTCTATTTTCAAGCTTTCTTTTGCTCCCTGGGCTAAAAAATTAGCAGGATCTGGCTGAAGCCGATATACTTTAAGATTTCCCTAGAAACACAGTTTTCCTGGGGAAATAAAGCTAATGAAAGGTGAGGTTAACTATATTTGATTTCATCAAAGCCTACTGCCTGATTTTATGTGAGCTGTCTGATTTCTGGTAATCCTTGAGCACCTGGCTACATGACACTGTACTGCTCAGAGAAAACAGAGGAAAACCATTTGTGAGCAAGTCACTAAGTCATAATACTAATGCCCTGAATATGAATGTTACTCATCTCATTTCAAAGTCCTTTCATGGATTATTTCAGTAAATAGTAATAAGTATCTACCATTTATTGAATTTAGCTCTAACCCTCACCATGATAGACGTGACAGATACTATCCCTCAATTTTCCAGAAGAAGAAACTGAGCCAGTACAAGAATGAGGATTTGCTTTAAAATGCCAGATCTAGATCTTGAATTCAGGACTCTTGGACATCAGAGTCCTATATCTGACTGCTATTCCTGGACATGATACAATATTATAAATTGTCCTTGGGAGCTATGAGTTTGGACCTCACTAAACAAATTTTCTTAAATGTGAAACTGAAGAAGTGTGTTGACTTTCACATCTCATCAGAGTGGCAGGTGAGGTAGGGCTGTGATCTCTTCTCAGAGATGGGGAGACAGGCTCCTGACAGGGGTGAAGCTGGACAGGTGCTTAGCTAGAGCAGATTTCAACTATGGGTGATGATTCTAATGATGATGCTAAGAGCAGGTAAGACTTAGTAGATACTGTTGTTGTCAGCTGCTGTTGAGTTGGCCCCCGACTCATGGTGACCACAAACGCAATAGAACTAGTGTACTAACCCCATGATTAGTCACTGTGACTCATGTGGTTCTCCTTGGCTGATTTTCAGAAATGGACTGGCAGATCTTTATTCCTAGTTCCTTTAAGTCTGGAAGCTCTGTTGAAACCTGCCCAGCATCCTAGTGACATGCAAGCCTCCACCTACAGATGGGTCGTTGCTGCCTGTGTGGTGTGGAAGGTAAGAATTCTGCCACTGGAGCACTAGGGCCTTCCTCCATTGTCTCGGTGCCTTAACATTGAGGGCACTGATCTAAAGTGCGCACCCTGCTCTAAATGATAAGCCGCTGCCTGACATCAAATATATGCGAAATGTGAGCTTCTTGCAAACCAAAGAGACACACGGCAGGTAGGAGGCAACATGGATCTCACCTACGAGTGGCTGCAGGAACCCCTCGACTAAGGTCTCCACCGGCCCCCACCAACCCAACAACTATCAGCTCCCAGTCAGGTGAAGCAGTAGCCCCCAGACTGCCTAGCTGGTGGTACAATACACATTTGATTAATCACCGCTTCCAGAGCGCCTCATCAATCATCACCTCAGGGCACAGAGGAGAAAGGGGTCCTGGGAGATGAACACTCGGTGCTGAGAAGGACCGAGACTCCTGGTCTCCGATAAGATAGGAGAGTGCAGTGGGGATGCAGGAGGTCGAAGTCTGGAGCTTTATACATTCACCCCGACTGCTCTGATTGGTAATTAAGTGACTCATCTACTGGCGGACAGTCCCGCATGCTCTCCCAGGCATCTGTTAGTTCTTCGAAAACCACTACTGACAAAATGAGGTTGGCCCTTGGTACACAGATAATGAGACTGAGCTTGACAGGTGTGGCACGATTAGAAAATTTCTACATGAAGCTCATTCCGCTAGCCACTCCACAGTAAACAGACTCATTAGAACTTGCAGGTCCCTGGAGGCAAAGCATGTTTGACATTATTAATTGGCTTTTCTGTATAAGGAGTCAAATAGATGAAAAGGTTTATCAAGCTGAAATAATTAATTTTGCCTGAATTCGCTGACAGTTCATTTCTCCTGTAAAAGACCACTTTAAGGTCTTTTTCTCTTGAATTTCAAAGTTCAAAAGACATAATAGTGGCAAAAGTGAAGCTTTTTAGTAAATTATAATTAAAAGGAATTTAATTAGCTTAGACCTGGGGAAGGGGGAAAAAGGAATTGCTATCTGTGTCTATACAGAGGTCTAGATGGTTGAACATATCATGACTTAATAATGCATTAATTTTAATCTAATCAAAGTATAATAAAAGAGGTAATTATATGTTTAAAAATTACCAGGCTCCAATACTGGTTTTCTTTCTTTCTTTCTTTTTTTTTTTTTAAAACACTTAATACTCACCCAGCTTCTTGTTAGCAAAGTTATAATTGTTGTTCTCAGATTCCACTTATTTAAAGATGGAGGTTACAGGCAAGAGGTTAATTGAATAAATCATTGTAAGAACCCATGTTGAAGCTATGATGAACCACAAAGTTTGCATTCCCTGGCTGCAAAAGACTTTTTCATCCGTTTTTCTCTGTCTTTCTTCATCTCTAAAAATAGTAAATTACTTCCAGCATTCCTTTATGTGTGCTACTGAGTGCTCCCACGCTCACTCTTTGCCACACAAAGCCAAAATCCAGTTCACATAAGATTCTGCCAAGTTTTCTGTATCTTCCAAAATGTACCACTTTAATCTCCAACAAGGAGTTTTGTAGTTCCAGCGTAAGAGTTCTCAGCCTAAATCAATGGCTGATAAGGTGAGCAGCGTCTCTCTCCTCACTAAGACTGGGAGCTTTGTGAAAAGAAGAGTCATACTACAAGGGGATTCTGGTTTCTGAAAAGTCCAATGTTTTGGGCCATTCCGCTGATAAAAGATTGAGATTTCTTAGAAGTGTCGTAAAGGACATAGGTGATTTGCAGCAAAGAACTATCCTGCTACATAAGCCAACATACTAATTTGGTAGTTTAAAGAGGGCCCTGGCCAAGCCAGCCAAGTGCCGTTGAGTTGGATCCAACTCACAGTGACCCTAAGGGCCGGGGTAGAACTGACCCCCAAAGTATTCAAGGAGCGCCTGGTGGATTTGAACTGTCGACCTTGTGGTTAGCAGTGGTAGCACTTAACCCACTACACCACCAGCCTTGTATTTCCCAAACTTGTCTGACCTAAGAGGAACAGTCTGGTGCGAGAGGAAGAAGAACAGGTACAGAAGTTACGGAGACTGGTTCTTAGAGACTAAGAATGTAAGTGGTGTTTCAGCGATAGACTCCATTTGTTAGAAGAGGCTTGCATGCTGCTATGATGCTGAACAGATTTCAAAGGAGCTTCCAGACTAAAACTGATTAGAAGGAAAAACATGACAATCTACTTATAATAATCACTAGTTTGAACCCTATGGATCACAATGGTCTGATCTACAGCTGGTGATGGGGAGGGTGCAGGACTTGGCAGCATTTTGGTTCATTGTGCTCAGTTCATTTTTAAGCTGGGGGCCAACTTAACAGCAGTTAGTAACAACACTAATTATGTCTTGGCCAGTTCTTCCTGACTTTCGTCTCCTTCCATCGCCTTCCATGCTCAGACTGCCTATCCACTCCAGGGGAAAACTTTCCAATTGAAAACATAGTGACTGTGATCATTATTTTCCATGCTCGATTGATGTTTTTGAAACCCAGAAAAATCTGTTGGCTAGGTTCAGTTAAACAGCAGGCTGGTTAAGACACCTCCTTCTAGGTTATTCTCTATCCTCAGATGGAGGCCAAACCTGGGTTCTCAAAGACTTATTTTTATCATTCCTTCAAGCAGTGTCTTTCAAAAGTAACCAAATTCTGGTTTAAAAAAAAAAAAATCGATGCAAAAAAATGTACACCCTGATTGTATTGTTTTGAAAAACCCAAAGTGAAGTCTGCCCATTTACCAAAATATCCTCAGATGTGCTCTTCTGGGTGAAACAGAGGGATGGAGAAGAAACTGATGTTTACAAAAAGACTGTCATGTAGTTTTTGCATTTGAACTCTGGCACTGGCAGAAAATATTGAATGCATTATGGACTGCCACAAGAATGAACAAATCAGTCTTAGAAGAAATCCAACCAGAAGGCTCCCAGAAGTGGGGACAGCAAGGATCCTTATATAAGCTTGCTTACTTTGGCTATATCAACAGGAAAAACCAATTTAGAGAAGGGTATCGTGTCTGATAACATGGAAGTTCAGCAAAAACAAGGGGAAGCCCTCAATGAGATATGTTGACCCAACAGCCACGACAACGGCCTCGAGCATAGTAACCGTGATGAAGATGGCACAGGACTGTGCAAAGTCTCGTTCTGTTATATAGCAGGTCACCCTAAATTGGAACCAACTCAATGGCAGTTAGCAATAACATACAGGGGCTGCTTTACATCCAGTATCCACCCAGTAACCTAACACTCAGAATAGCTAGAGGAAATTATCCCCATACTAAAACGAAAACCTGAGGCTCAGCAATGGGAATAAAGTTACCTAAGGTCACATCTTATCATATCAGCAAAAGAGCTGGTCCGGCTACTTCAAAGCCCATGTAATTTCTTTTAGGAAGGAATAACCCCAAAAGTAGCAGACATCAAATTCTCAAGCCATAAATACTTGTAACATTTACCAAAGAGTTAGCATTTGGGGTAAGAAATGTCAGAACCCAAAAAGCAAATATCTACTTGCTTGTACAGAAGAATACACAAAAAGATGTATTAAATATATATATATTTTGGGATACTTGAGACCTTCCAGTCCTCGTCTCCCTCCCGTAATACTCACAAGCTTATTGGTCATCAGATTTTTCACTCCTTCCTTAAATGAATTCCTTAATTAAACTGTGTATTAACGTCCAGGGCCATTCTGATTAAATAAAGGGCAGGACACGACTGGAGCTGGTAGAAAGAAGAGCTTATCTGTCCCAAGATTCAGGACTTGAGCTGTCATCACTCACCAGCGTGTTTTCTTCTGAAGTCAATACGTTGTTCCATTTCAAACCTGCTAAAGACAACAGGAATTGATTTATTTGCCATTCTGAACTACTTATCAAATGGTAATGATCATTGCCTCGTAAGACACAGGCTGGAAATACGCAACAAAGTGCTTAGTCATTCTTTGGATGAAACTAATTGTTCTTCCCTATTTCTCGCATCCCCTCATTCTCCTCTCTCTTTCTTTCCTTCCATAATGCTGCCTGATGAGACTTAGCAACCCAGAAGGGGTCTGCATTTGTGTGGTCAGTTCCAAAGACTCTGGGACAGGCCCTATCTAGACAACACCTCCCTTGCATTCATAACCCACGAGGGGCCAAGACTAATTAGATCAGCCTGCTCATTTTGAGCTGATAATTGATTTAAATGGGTTGCTCATTTAAAACAGAAGAAAAGCCTGCTAACCATTTGGTGCTTGGATTTTTTTTTTTTCCTTGTTCTTTCCCTACAACTTTCAATTGCTCGTGCAATGTAGCATAAAATATAGAGGTCACTCTTTTCTTTTTCTCTCTCTCTTTTTAAAGAGGCCATACAATTAATTACAATAAGCAGGCAATGTGCAGGGGCATGGGGTTAACTGATGATTCTAATGAGCAGCCGAGCTCTGGGAATGCTGGGCCACTAGTGCTGTTTGCTGGCTGTAAGGGGATCATGGCTTCCCAGACGGCCCAGCCTGAGATAGCCTATCCTTCTAAACTTGTCATCATGGACATCAAACTAAATTTGCTAAGTTTCAGATAAAAGGAGGCTTCTTTTCTGAAGATGGGGACATTCTGGAATTGTCTCCTTATCATTAAGCAAGACAGAACTTTCAAGAGAGCATTCCATGGTGTGCTCCCTATCCCTGGCTTTTACATAGCTCGGGAGTGGGAAAGTTAGAGGAATTCGGCCTCAGCCTGCATTCAGAAGAGCTTTCCTTTCTCAAAGGATCTTTCATGATCTTCTTTGCACTATATTGATTTACATCAATATACTTGGGTCAAAAAAGTTTTGACTGGGTTTCTCTTTGGAAACTAAATGGCCCTACTAATTTACACAGTTCAGCTGACTATATCCCTTTGACACAATGAAAATAGCTTTTGTCTATACCCTGGAGGGTGAGAGAGGGAAGCAATACTTGTAACTTGCTCTGGAAATTTTTTTTGGCGGTATTTCCTGTGGCAGGGAAGAGAGAGTGGAGGGCCTGGTGAGGGGGTTGAGCAGTGTTCAAGTCACTAAAGGTAAATAAAATGATTGGAAATGGAAAAATTACACCCAGAAAGCACCTACTGTATTTCAGAAGTTTGTGATGCCTAATTTTATAAAGTAGCATGTTCCAAACGGAAGGAACATAGAACTTAGAGTATTAGAATCAGAGAAACGAATCTCAATGTCCATGCCGAGAGTCCTTGCTATCTCTGTGTATGGTAGTTCCAAGCCAGACCAAAACCATTGCTGTCAAGTCCATTTCACAGTGACCCTATAGGACAGAGTAGAACTGACACATGGGGTTTCCAAGGCTGCAAATGTTTCAAAAAGCAGACTGGCATATCTTTGTTCCACAGAGCAGCTGGTGGGTTTAAACTGCTGACTTTTCAGTTATTGGTCAAAAACTTTCATAACTGAGCCACCAGGGATACTGAGTCAGTTACTCTCCCTAAAAAATTAATCTCTTTACCTATATAATAGAAATCCCTTGTGTGGTACAAGTGGCTAATGTGTTTGGGTGCTAACTGAAAGGTTAGAGGTTCGAGTCTACGCAGAAGTACCTTTCAAACAAAGCCTAGCAATCTAGTTCCCACAAGTCAGCCACTGAAAACACTGTGGAGCTGCTTCTACTCTGACACAAACATGGAGTTGCCCTGAGTCACAATCAATGTAATGGTAAGTGGTTTTTCAAAGTTTATTCTGGAGACTTAACATAAGGATTAGAGATAACATATGCAAATAGCCTAGCACACAGCTTGGTTCTAACAATCATCCAATAAATAGTATTTATAACCTAAAACTAGTTTCTCAGCAACCAAGAGGAGAAACTCATCCCCATTGGTTGATTATTTGCAACTGGACAGTAGAGAAGAGGTAATCAGTGTGTCACACATAGGGCTAGTTTCAACCTATGCAGTCATGAATGGCTCAGACACACAAGAGCACACTGTCACTGTCCTGAAATTCTTAATTTTTTAACTGAGGCCTCTGCACTTTCATTTTGCACCAAAAAAAAAAAAAAAGTCCACTGCCATTAAGTTGGTCTGATTCATAGTGACCCTAGAGATCAGAGTAGAATTGCCCCATAAAGTTTCCAAAGAGTGCCTGGCAGATTTGAACTGCCAACATTTTGGTTAGCAAATGTAGCATTGAATTCACTACACCACCAGGGATTCCTCATTTTGCACTGGGTAATGCAAGTTATGTAGTAGAGTCCTAGTTCACATTCCCCTCTGCTGTTGCTCTCCAGGTCATTCTCGGCATCTTGAAGAGCCAAGTTATCTGGGGCCACGTCTGTGTTAGTGTCATAGTGCTTTCAATAGTTATAAATCATATTCTTTCTGCCCAAACCAGAGATGTAGCCTCTCAATTCCTGTAGCCCAGCATCTGATCATCCTTAAAAACTATTCAAGAGCACTTGCTAGTGGATGAAGGTCAGTATCACCCCTCTCTAGTCACCTCCAGGCCCTGAGAGAGCTCAAGCCTTTCACATGAATGATGGCCAGAAGAGAACAAGGAGCACGGGGCACCCCTTTGCTAATTCAGTATCCATGTGACAGGTCATTTTCATCATTAATGACATACGAGTTGAATCCCAGGTAATTCTTTTGAAAGCAACGAGTTGTGAAATATATTGAGAAAACACTGCCAATTTCCAGTCCTAATGATGGAGACACTGAAGGTAAATAAGATGAATATTTATGGCATACCTGATTGCCTAAATGAGTTCCCTAAGGTATAAATAATTGAATGCATGCATGTTAATTAATTGGGAAAAGCAGGGATGTAGCTCCTTTTTTATTTAGCATCACCTCATTTTATTTCATTTCTTAGACCTATTACAGTTCCCAGTTATTTCTTACGCTTCAGTAAAGTTGATTGTCAGTGAGAGAATTTTTAATGACTCTTAATTTCAATAAATGTATAAACCAAGGTGGAATATGGTGTGATGGTTCTTAGAACATGATAACCCAGATTTCCCTGACAATAAAATGTATCATTCACTGTTTCTAATGCACACCAAAACAACACACACACACACACACACACAAACTCTTGCCTTCCAATTGATTCTGATTCATAGCAACCCTATGGGACAGAGTAGAACTGTCCCACAGAGTGTCCAAAGAGCAGCTGGTGAGTTCGAACTACCAATCTTTTGGTTAATGGCTGTAGCTCTTAACTACTGCTGGTCTCCTCTATTGTCTCTCCCCTCCAGCTACTATATCTCCTCCACTTCCTCCTCATACTCATCTTATGTCGTTAGATATCATAACCTTACTTCCATTTTACAGATGAAAACACTGAGATTCACAGCAGCTAAGTGAGCTGCTCACGGCCAAAACCAAAAACAAAATCCATTCCGTTGAGTCAGTTCCAACCTACAGTTACCCATCATTGGCACAGATGCACATTCAGCCTGCTTCCAATTTCTAAGTCTCTCCAGAACATGACCATTTATTGTCAGCTAAGATGGAACATCAGTTTCCAATGCAGAATGTGTATATTGCATGGCACAGACAAGAAAATCCAGTGGGATACACAGAGAAAAGCTGGCAACCAGTGTCAGATTAAGGTTTCTGATGACCCTAAAAGTTGATAATCTGTGATGCCTTCTTCTCTGCTTATGCATGTATTGGAACAAGATATGCAGTTTATATACAAGGACTGCAAATTAAGTCTGCATACTCATCCTAGAAAAAGTGCTACATATCTCACTGCTGAATGTTACTACATTCACCTTCAAAGTACTCCCCTTAGGAAGCTACACACTACCAGTACCTAGTCTACCCTTCCAAGAAATTTTGGAACACTTTTTGGAACGGTCATTGCACATAATGGCAAGGTGGCAAGTTCAAGATCTTAATTGTATCATTGTCTGTGACTGATTTTTTAGCCAGTAAACAAATCACTGTATTGGAATACTCTTCTTACTCACCTGATCTGACCCCAGTGACTTTTTTCTTTACCCAAAGATAAATGAAATATTAAAGGAATACATTTTGATGACATTCAGGACATCAAGTATTACAGTGACAGCTCAGATGGCCATTTCAGAAAACGAGTTCCAAAATTTCTTTGAAGAGTGGACTAGGCACTCGTGTCAGGGCATAGCTTCCCAAGTGGAGTACACAGAAAGTGACCACAGTGATATTCTGCAATGAAGTACGTAGCACTTAGAACAATTACGTTTGTGAACTTAATTGTCATACTTTATACACACACAGACACATACACACATATATGTGTGTGTGTCTTACTGTCCAACTTCTTTTAAATACAACTATAATATTAGCATTGAACGCTGAAGTGCTATCTGCCATTTTAGCAGAATGAGATCAACTGGATATATTCTACAATAAAGAAAATGAGTCAGTGAACTCAGTTGTTTCAACAATCAGTGTAAAGTTCTGTTGACTTTCCACAATGGAAGACTGACTTCAACCAATTTTGCTTTAAACTGAATGTACTTCAGTTTTCAGGTGTGTTTCATAATAAATGCTATAAATGTACAATGTCACCAAGGAAAATTTGGAGAGCAAGAGGATGGAAAAGCCTCCCTGTATCTTGGACCTGGCACTGCTGGAGTTCCTGATGTACCCACTCTCCAAGACGCCACTCAGATATGAGTCATCAACACATGAATTGATTAATGAGAAGTTGAGAAGAGCATATCCAATCACTGACAGCATTCCTAGTATGATGCCACAGGCACCTAAGATGACACATCAAAATAAGAAGAAAGAATAAAAGGAGCAGCACCAAACCATAATTAAAAACATATACAGTAACAACTAAATTCTCTTAATAACAGTTGGCTCTTTAGAAGTCAGGGTGCAGGTGATGAGTGAGGGAGAAGAATGCTTCTGTCTCTTTCTACACTGTCTATCCTTACTCCACTGCTTTCTTTAGCAGGACTATTCTGCTCAGGCTCTCCAGAAGAAAATTTCCTTCAGGGCCACACTAACACAACCGGCCTGTGTTTTTACAGTCTGCTCTTCCTGATTACCATACCAATGTATTTTTCCTCCCTTGGACTTGGGTGAGTATTCGATCCTTCAGAAAAAATCAATGCAACCAGAGCCAAGATGGCATATAGAATAATGACTTGTTTGGGGCCACTGTCTTGGAAAAGTTCAACTAGATTGAAATACTGGAATTCCATTTAGTTTGCAAGAAAGATGCGTTGCCTTGCCTCTGTCAGAGGTTTAGGACTATGGGAGACTTAGGCTGTGGAAGCGTCTTTTGTTGTACTCTTGATCTGCCCTTGTTTATCGAAGGTTCTAATTTATAAAAGCAGCTCTACTGTGAGAAGAAGCAGCGCCAATCATTGCTGACAATGTTATTCCTTACCCTATTCACCTAAAAGTTAGTCGCTTGAAATATTTTTGTTTGTTGAGGTTCAAGCTCTTTAGTCAACTCAAATGTTGGAAACAACTGAAAACAATTCTAAAGGAACTGTGCTAGAGTACAAATGTGTATATATTGCCATTGAGCCGATTCTGAATCACAGTGACTTTTGACAGAGTACAACTGCTCCATAAGTAGCAGATTCAAACTGCTGACCTTTACTGGTTAACAGCTGAGCTCTTAATCACTGCGCCACCAGGATCCTGTGCTACAGTGCAAATACTTTAGTACAGGGTAGGGCAGAGAAGTGCATTTGAACTAGTGTGATATAAAACCTGATGATAAAGTGGAAAATTCTTATAAAGAGGAAAATTTAATGATCAGAAAATGAATATTACAAGTTTCTATATTTTAGTTATAGATAGATCTTTTGTCTCTAATATGTTATAGTAAAAACATTTCCTTGTATTCTTTGCTTGTACAAATTCTTCCATGATTTCACTACAATTAAGCTGACAAATATACTTCTATACATAATAAGGAAATCAATCAAGTCTTTCATAGATCATTTTTATACGCTGAGAGTTTTTGATCCATTTTAGGTATAAAATGAGTGTTCTGTTGTACAGTCTGTGATCACTAAAGTTAAAAATATGTGCAAAGCAACTTCAATGTTGGGAAATGTGCAAAGTTTTTTCTATCTTCTATTATGGAATCATACATACCTACATGAGTAAAATTTGTCTTTCTTGATTGTGTAAACTTAATGTTGGAATGAAATTGTCACACTCCTCTGTAAAAGTATGTATTCAAGGCATTGGGATAAGCCTGCACTAGTTTCTTGGATGCCATCATGCAGTCTTCATCAGGTATATGCACACAGTTTAAGAAGCATAATCTATTTGAAAGAACTTCACACATTTTCACCCTTCTTTTGATGCAAGATGAAGTGTATCAATAATGGTGTAGCAGGTGATCATATGAGTTTGATCTCTGGCATTCAGTGATACTGCTGGAGCACTCTGTTATTTACCTATTTCTTTCTAATGCTTGTGTAATGGTGAACTGCTTGATAATCAGTATTTGTTTTGTTGTATTTTCAAAATCTTCTAATTATGTAAATACCCTGTTAATGCCTGGCAGGTATCTGTGTATGTCTTTACCATTTACTTCTGAGTCTTGGAGATCTCATCTTCCACAGTAAAAACACTGTAATACACTTGTATTGTTTCAGTAACCAACACAGATACATACTCCGTGTTTTACTGACAGTGCATTCACATTCTCTTTTGGTATCATTTTTCCGTGTAAAGCATCTGGAATTGATGTGCTTTTTAACATGTATTACAAAAAAATTTTAATACTTGATCATTGCTTAAATGATCTTCCTATCAATGAGTAGAGGCAGCAAACAATGTGGAGTAACTGAACAGTGGGAAAAATCAGTGGCTCCTGGACAAAAATCTACTGCACTGTATCCTGCAAAATCAAGTTAATGTGAAGCACATGGCATGAAAATGACATATTCATTACACTCTAAAATTTTCTGTTGCATGCCTTTATAACATCTTGACATGGAGTGGTCTCAGCACTCAGAAAAATCAAATTTGCAAGCTCCACGCAAATACTGAAGTACTTGATTTGAAATTTCTTTATCAGTATGATTCTTAAATTGGTCAGCATGATAAATTGCTCAACAGGTTTTTCATCTATTGAAGATATGTACTTAAAACAATCTTTAACTGATGTGTATGAGAAAGACCCAGAAGTGGACTCTACAAACTGAAATGTCAAGCTATACTTATTTCCTGGAGAATTGTTAACCCAATTTCACTACTTACTAAGTTTATTAATTCTCCACATGTTGTTTCAAATATACAGGCACACTTTTTTTTTAATGTATTTTGCTTTATTACACTTCAGAGTTACTTTATTTTTTTACCAAAATGAAGTTTTTAGCAAAGCTCCATCAAGCAAGTCTATTGGCATCATTTTTCCAGCAGCATGTGCCCACTTCATGTCTCTGTGTCACATTTTGGTAATTCTCACAGTATTTAAAACTTTATTATTAACATTATATTTGTTACTATCATCTGCAGTCAGTGATCTTTGATGTAACATGTCCATAAATAAATGTGTGTTCTGATTGCTCTGCTAACTGGCTATTCTGCCTTTCTCCCTCCCCCAGGCCTCCCTATTCCCTAAAAAAGTACAATGTAGAAATGAGCTAATTTAGAACCCTACAACTGGCTTATCAGTGTTCAAGCCAAAGGAAGAGTCTCATCTCTCACTGTAAATCCAAAGCTGGAAATTATTAAGCTTAGTGAGAAAGACAAGTTGAAAGGCAAGATAGGCCAAAAGCTAGGCCTCTTGTGCCAAGCAGTCAGGCAAGCTACGAATGTAAAGGCAAAGTTCTTAAAGAAAATTAAAAATGCTACTCCAGTCAACATAAGAATAATAAGAAAGCAAAATAGTTTTATTGCTGATTAGGAGAAAGTGTTATGAGGTCTGACACTTAAGTTTGTGAACTCATCCTAGAAAAAGTGCTACATACCTCGTTGCCGAATACCAGTATGATCACCTTCTAAGCACTCCCTTTGGGAAGCTATCAACCAGTGCCAGTGCCCAATCTACCCTTCAAAGCGATTTTGGAACTCTTTTCCTGGAACAGCCATTGGAGCTATTGTCGTATTATCCTTGTCCTGAATGTCATCAAAATGTTCTACTTTCAAGACTTTATCTCTGAGTAAAGAAAAAGTCACTGGAGGCCAGATCAGGTGAGAAGGGAGGGTGTTCCAGTACAGTTATTTGTTTACTGGCTAGAAAATCCCTCACAGGCAACTATACAGCTACGTTTACAAACTTTCCACCTTGCTATCATGCACAATGACAATTCCAGAGAGAGTTCCAAAATTGCTTTGAAGGGTGGACTAGGCACTGGTATTGGTGAATAGCTTCCCAAGGGGACGACTTCAAAGGTGACAGTAATGATATTCAGCAATGAGGCATGTGGCACCTAGAACAATGAAGTTCCCGGACTTGTCGGACCTTGTCTAACCTCTGTAAACTAAGCTGTTTTCATACTTACCAATCTATTGCAGTTGCACCAATCACTAAATCCATGCATAGCAAATCAAGCATTAAATTATTTGGGACTGAACAGTTTGAAAACAAAACAATACACAGAGCCGACTGATGGAGAACACAGTAGCCAATCCTTGTTATAATTTTTACCACCATTTTGCATCCTGGAATATATTATGACCGCAGAAGCTTATTTGTTGGCCATGTAGAAAATTTTTAACACAAACTGTCAAATGGTCCTCTGAGATGTTGATGGTCATTTGATACAACAATTTACATCATTAGAAGAAAAAATATTCTTCTAAGTAGGATCTATGTTTCAGTTATGCATGGAATCTACAGTTGCAGCAATTTTGGATTTCTATAGTAGTTTCACTTTCTATACCATTACTAAATTTTTTATTGTAACAAGCAATGGATGTGGCATTTAGAACAAATTTGATTATTTGTATTATTAATAATTTTTAGTGGTATCAGTACAAATATTCGCACCCATTAAAGTTAAGTGTTCAACAGAAGAAGCCTTTTCTGATTTATTACATTTAAAACAGGACATCAGCTGGAATTGTCTTTAGAGATGCACAATTTTTTTCTTTCTAACTTCTTCAAGGCTTGGTTTTTGTGCTTCACTTAGTTATTGCCGTTCCACTTTATCTAAACATCTGGTATATCACTTTTTAAACTTGTTAAATTCAACTCTACCAAAGCAAATACATTTAAATAATTGAAAATAAAATATATTCTTTAAATTTATAATTTGTAAAAATTTACACCTGAATTTAGATATTAACACGAAAACTTATATCTGAAAATTAGTAAGAAAAGAAAATAATTTGGAACATGTTATTTTGTTCTTGAGTTCTCAGTAGTAATCACAAGACAGTCAGAATCTATCATGCAATTTTTGTTGTCAGGCTCTTTACAGACCTCCACGAATGTTTTTTGTCTTGAAATAATGCTTAAAACTTGTATACTTGTTTTGATGCTGTGTCTTCACAGTTCTTGGACTATTGCTTATACTCAGTGGAGACTCGAATGATCACAAAGAGCACCACACAAATACAAGGGTATACTCAATCTGAAAACACATCTTGGTTCTCCTTGTGTGGAACTAGATTTGTCATGAATCATGTGATTAGAGTGCCACTGGTGTGACTGGTGTGTTCTTATGTAGTCAACTAGAGAGAACTGAATGAGAGGTTAGACTCAACCAGTGTGAAATGTGAAGGGAAATATAATTGTTATCTTATGCAAAGTTTATAAAATTATATCTATTTTATTTAGTGCACTACCAGTTCCTTCCTACCACAGTGCTCCCTTTTCCTTCTGTCCTGTCTGCTTGTCATCTATGGGTCATTGCTTTGGACAACAGATGTCCTTCCTTTGTTAATGAACTAAGCACTTGTTTAACTTGCATGTTGGATAATCCATCCCTGCTGGCAACCATTATTTGTGTTCATTCACTGTATTAAACTTTAATTCTTTGTACATATTCTTAGTGAATATGTTTTGCTGTTATTAGTTGCTGTTGAGTCGCTTGCAAGTCATGGCGACCCCAAGTACAACAGAGCATGTTCTGTGCCGTGTTCACAATGGTTGGTGTGTTTGAATCCATTGTTACAAGGTATTTTGTAGAATCTTACAACCTATGAGGCTCATATTCCAGCACTGTATCAGGTAATATTCTGTCATAATCCACGAGATTTTCACTAACTAATTTTTGGAAACATATCACCAGGCCTTTCTTCCTATTATATCTTATTCTGGAAGCTCCATTAAAACCTATTCACCATGGATGACCCACTGGTATCTGAAATCCCTGGGCATAGCTTCCAGTATTACAGCAATGTGAAGCCATGCTAGTATAACAAACAGACAAGTGGATTGTGGGATAAACCTATTAGTGATATGGAAAATGTGCTGTTTTATAACTTAAAAAACAATTATGCTGTTGAGATTCATGCTCCTTTTTTTTTTCCACTTGGCAGAAATGTTTAGTCTAAAGAGTAACTGTCCCCTCAGCTACCACACAGTCAAGATCAATCAAGGCACATTCATCTAAAATAAAGATTTAGTATTGCTTTAAGAAACTGGAACTCGATTTCCACTGAATATTGAATTTAAAACTTAAAACATTTGAACTGAGTTTCAGCTGAAGTTTAATCATACCATTTTAAACTGGATTTATCTATTAGTTTGACAGACTGGATATTGTCTAGAGTAGAAGACCACACATGGCTGTGTGTTTTCAGACTGTTGTCAGCATGACTTCAAGATTTTACTCCCACCATTTCACTTCATACATTGACCTAGTGATTACTGCTATTCCAGATCCCATTTCAAAACTAGTTTTTTAGTGGCTGAAAGGATCAGTGTACAACTAAGTGACAACTCTTATAAAGTCAATTCTATATGGCCTATTATTATTTCAATTTACATATGAGGATACTGAAGCTTAGATAATTTGCATAACTTATTCAATGGTTATTCAGTTAGAATTTGGTAGAACTGTGCTTTCCATTGAGGTTCAGATGCCAGAGATTAGGTCTTAACCATTAGACCATACAGCCTGTGAGCATAGACCCAGACAAATTACCTATCCTTGCTGGGAAAGAGGCTTGTGTCTACATGACAGAGAAAAAGACTACCCAGTATGGCTAAAGAAAAAATGAAATGTGAACTGTAGCATCAGTGAGCATCTTCATTTAAAAGTTCAAATATATGTATTTTTCCAAAACAGCATGTAGGCAGGGCAAATGCCTCCAACAAATCTAATTGACATGTATCTTGTAAACACAAAGTCTTCTTGGTATAGGCAGAAAAGATCTGAATCGAGTAAATCATATTGGTTAGAAATATCATTTCTCACATCATGGAGGCAGCATGAAACTTGGCAAAAAAGAACACCAGGAAGTAAGTTGATATGACCAATAGGAGAAAAATCATAATTTTAGAAACCAGTCATAGGCTTGATCCTTCAAACTGAAATACTAAACACTATCTCCAATGTGACAATTAGAAGCTCCAGAATATTTTAAGGACAAGATCTGAAACCTTGGGCAGAATTTTCCATCCCTCCTTCCTTGCTTTCTTCTTTCCTTCCTTCCTTCTCTTCCTTTTTTCCAAACTAAGATAGGTTACAAGGGTTGCATAAATAAGGTAATTCTAGAAGCCTTTTTGTTGTTGTCAGGTGCCATTGAGTCAGTTCCGACTCATAGCGACCCTGTGAACAACAGAGCAAAACACTTCCTGGTCTTGCATCGTGTCAGCAATTGTTTTTATGCTTAAGTCTATTACTGCAGCCACTGTGTCAACCCATCTCATCGAGGGCCTTACTCTTTTTCACTGGCCCTCCACTCTACCAAGCATGATGTCCTTCTCCAGTAACTGATCCTTCCTGACAACATGTCCGAAGTATGTAAGACACAGTCTTGCCGTCTTTGCTTTCAAGGAGTACTCTGGTTGTACTTCTCCCAGAACAGATCTGTTTGTTCTTTTGGCAGCCCATGGTACATTCAACATTCTTCTCCAACACCACAATTCAAAGGCATCAGTTCTTCTGTCTTCTTTGTTCATTGTCAAGCTTTCACATGCGTATGATGCAATTGAAAATGCCATTGCTTGGGTCAGGTACATTTTAGCCTTCAAGGTGACATCCTTACTTTTCAGTACTTTAAAGAGGTCCGTTGAAGCAGATTTTCCCAACACAATGCGTCTCTTGATTTTTTGACTGCTGAAATCTTTAACAATCTCAGTCTTTTCTCCATTTATGGCAATGTTGCTTACTGGTCCAGTTGTGAGGATTTTTATTTTCCTGATGTTGAGGTGCAATCCATACTGAAGGCTGTGGTCCTTGATCTTTATCAGTGTCTCAAATCTTCTTCATTTCCAGCAAGTAAGGTGGTGTCGTCTGCATAACACAGGTTGTTAATGAGTGGTCCTCCAAACCTGATGCCTCGTTCTTCTTCATATAATCCAGCTTCTCGGACTATTTGCTCAGCATTCAGATTGCAAAGGTACGGTGAAAGGATACAACCCTGATGCACAACTTTCCTTACTTTAAACTAGGAGCCTTGGTCAGCAATAATAGCACTGGAGAACCTCAAGGAATAAGGTGCTTACACAAAGCACAAGGGAACTGCTTTCCCGATATATAGTTTATAAGTGAGCTGGTCAGAATTTTAGATTTGGACTTACTCTAGAAAACTCACTGAAGCATGGTGAAAGAATAGTAGCCTTCAAATAATCTTCCATGACCCTCACCTTCTAGTATTTCCTCCCTTTTGTAACTCCTTTCTATATTAAGCCAGGACTGGCCTGTCTGACCAACAAAATACAGGGGGAGTGATGTCTTAGGACAGATCACAAAAGCCATTGCCACTTTCACCTCTCTGTCTTGATCTTTTGCTTTGGGAGAAGACAGTCACTAAGCTACTAGGGGACTGAAGAAATCCTACAGAGCTGCCCACATGGAGAAGAACTAAGGCCTCCCACTGACAGCCAGTACCAGCTTGTCATCCCCGGTCAAGTCTTTAGATGACTGCAGCCACAGCCAACTTTTGTCTGCAACCTCATGAGAGTCCTAAGTCAAAACCACTTAGTCATGCCTCTTCTGATTTCCTCAAAAACTGACTAATAACAAATGACTATTGCTGTTTTAAGCCATAAAGGGTTAGGAAGATGTGTTATGCTGCATTAGATAATGAATACTATCAGTAAACCTGGAAGTTTGGCCAGAAATCTGAAGACACTAAGGAGGTATATGGAAAAGTATCCAGGTTGACAGCACCACAGCTATGCCACTGACATTCAGATACCAAGAGGGTCACCCATGGTGGACAGGCTTCAGCTGAGCTTCCAGACTAAGACAGAATAGGAAAAAAGATGCAGTATTCTATTTTTGAAAAGAATTTTAGCTACTGAAAACCTTATGAACAGCAGCAGAACGTTGCCAATCCTTTTGGTCAGCAGATCTAGCTCTTTAAGCACTATGCCACCAGGGTTTCCATTTTCAGACACAGTGCCAAAAAATGAGGCCCATTCCACACCCCCAGGTTGAAAGGCACTCAAAAGACAATGGGGGAAGAGCTGTTGTCTCAAAGTAGTGTCAACCTTAATGACACTGATGGGGTCAAGTTTTGGGGAGCTTCATTTGCTGATGTGACATGACTAAAAATGACAAGAAATTGCTGCAAGTACCCATTCATAATTGGAAATTGAAACTGTGAAGTATGAATCTGGAAAATTGGAACTTGTCAAAAATGGAAGACACAAACATTGATATCCTAGGCATTAGTGAACTGAAATGGACTGGTATTGGCCATTTTTAATCAGCCTATTATACGGTCTACTATGCTGAGAACAACAACTTAAAGAGGAATGGTGTTACATTCATTGTCAGAAAGAATATTTCAAGATCTACCCTGGAGGACAATACTGTCAGTGAGAGGAAAATATCCATATGCCTCTACGGAAGATCAGTTAATAGCACTATTGTTCAAATTTATGAACCAACCACTAGGGCCAAAGATGAAGAAGTTTAATATTTTTATCAGTTTCTGCAGTCCAAAATTGATTGCATATGCAATCAAGATGCACTGATAATTACTGATGATTGGAATGCAAAAGCTGGAAACAAATAAGAAGGACTGATAGTTGGAAAACATGCTCTTGGTGACAGACACCATGCTGGAAATCGTGTAACTGAATTTTGCAAGACCAATGACTTCTTTGTTATAAATGCCTTTTTGCACTAACATAAACAGGCACTATACACACGGACCTCACCAGGTAGAATACACAGGAATGAAATTGACTACATCTGTGGAAAAAGACACCGAAAAACTCAATATCCTCAATCAAAATGAAGACAGGTGACAGTTATTGCACAGACCATCAATTGCTCATGTGCAACTTCAAACTAAAAATGAAGAAAATCAGAAAAAGCCCAAGAAAGCCAAAGTACAGCCTTGAGTATATCCCACCTGAGTGTAGAAGAGAACAGATGTGATGCATTGAACACCAATGACTAACAATCAAAGACCCGATGAGTTGTGGAATGACATCATATGTGAAGAAAGGAAGAAGTGATTAAAAAGACAAGAAAAAAAGAAAAAAAACAAATTGGATGTCAGAAGGGATTCTGAAACTTGCTTTGAACACTGAGTAGCTAAAGCCAAAGGAGGAAATGATGAAGTAAAAAAACTGAATAGATTTCAAAGAGTGGCTCAAGAAGACAAAGGAAGGTATTATAATGACTGTAAAAAATCTGGAGATAGAAAGCCAAAAGGGAAGGGCATACTTAGCATTTCTCAAGCTGAAAGAACTGAAGAAGTATTTCAAGCCTCGAGGTACCATAGTGAAGGATTCTATGGGGAAAACATTGAATGACTCAGGAAGCATCAAAAGAAGATGAAAGCTTCACACAGAGTTATTATACCAAAAAGAATTGGTCAACATTCAACCATTTCAAAAAGTCGCATATGATCAGAAACCAATGGTACTGAAGGAAGAAGTTGAAACTGCATTGAAGGCATTGTAGAAAAACAAGCCTCCAAGAAATGATGGAATATCAACTGAGATGTTTCAACAAATGGCAGTGCTGGAAGTACTCAGTCATCTATGCCAAAAATTTGGAGAAGAGTAACCTGACCAATCTTCTGGAAGAGATCCACATCTATGTCTATTCCAAAGAAAGGTGATACAACTGAATATAGAAAATATCAAACAATATCATAGGTAAGTAAAATTTTGCTAAAGATGGTTCAAAAGTGGTTGCAGAAGTATATTGACAGGAACCTGGCAGAAATCCAGGATGAATTCAGAAAAGGACATGGATATCATTGTTGATGTCGGATAGATCTTCACTGAAAGCACCAGAAAGATATTTACCTGTGTTTTATTGACTATACAAAGGCTTTGGACTGTGTGGATCACAACTATGGATAACATTGTGAAGAATGGGAATTCCAGAACACTTAATTGTGTTCATGAGGAATCTGTACTTGGATCAAGAGGCAGTTGTTCAAAAAGAACAAGGGGATATCTCATGGTTTAAAGTCAGGAAAGGTATGCATTGGGGTTATATCCTTTCACCATTCCTTTTCAATCTGTGTAGGCTGAGAATAATCTGAGAAGCTAAACTATATCAAGAAGGAAAACGCATAAGACTCACTAACAACCCATGTTGTACAGATGACACAACTTTGCATGCTGAAAGTGAAGAAACACTTTCTGATGGAGATCAAAAACCACTGCCTGCAGTATGGATTTACACCTTAATACTAAGAAAACAAAAATCCTCACAACTGGATCAATAAGCAGCACTATATTTTCATAAACAGAGAAAAGACTGAGGTTGCCAAGTAGTTCATTTTACTTGGTTCCACAATCAATGCTCATGGAAGCAGCAATTAAGAAATCAAGAGACTTATTGCTTGGGAAAATTGGCTGCAAAAGAGCACTTTAGAGCACTGAAAAGTAAAGATGTCACCTTGGAGACTAAGGTGAACCTGACTCAAGCCATGGTATTTTCAGCCACATCATATGCATGCAAAAGCTAGAAAATGAATAAGAAAGACAGAAGAAGAATTGATGCATTTGAACTGTGGTGGTAGAGAAGAATATTGAATATACCATGAACTGCCAAAAGAACAAACAAATCTGTGCTGGAAGAAGTACAACTATAGCGTTCTTTAGCAGTAAGGATGGCAAGACTGTCTTTCGTACTTCAGATACATTGCCAGGAGGCATCAATCCCTGGAAAAGGACATCATGCTCGATAACACAGAAGGTCAGTGAAAAAGAGGAAGACTCTCAGTGAGATGAGTTGACAGATGGCTGCAATAATGGGCTTAACATAAAAATGACTGTGGGCATGGTGGAGGAGCAGGCAGTGTTTTGTTCTGCTGCACATAGGGTCACTATGACTAGGATTTGACTCTACAGCATCTAACAGCGACAGCAACAACAATCCAGGTTACCTAGCAGAGGGCTCTTTGATTGGAGACTTGACATACGAAACTAGCTCCCGGAGCGAGTAAATGAAGGGTATTTTAAAGGCTGTAAGTAAAGAAATGAATGACTACATTAATGTAGAGAGAAAAGTGGAAAAGAATTAGTTTTCCATATGCTCCTTGAATGTGGTAGGTTATTAGATTATTGAGAAGAGAAAAGGAAACGAAGAAAAGTAACAAACACAGGACTTTCCATTTTAACAATCAAATCTGTGGAGCAGTATAGTCAGTGGCAGACTTCTCATCCTCTGTGCAGGAGACCCATTTTCAAATCCTGGCCAGTGTAGATTGTAGGCAACCACCAGCTGTTAGTAAAGGCTTGCATGCTGCTATGATGCTGAATAGGTTTCAGCAGACCTTTCAGACTAAGATAGGCTAGAAAGAAATATCTGGTAGTCTACTTCCAAAAATAAGCTAATTAATACTCTTTGAATTGCAACAGTCCAATTCACTCCGATCAGAGGGGTGGTGCAGGAGAGAGCAGCGATGTGTTCCAGTGTGCATGGGATCACCATGAGTCAAAGGTCAACTCAGTGGCAACTAAAAATAACAATATGTCTGTTAGACAATAGTAATAATAATAAAGTAAGTTCTGTTGTCCAATAAACCAACCGTTCCTAAGGTAAAATGAAGGCAAAGGATGTCAAAATGAAAAAATTGAATCTATTGCAAAATAGATGTGTCTTTGAGGATGAAACGTGGATTTGTGGCTCTACATTTTACTCCTGTGATAGAAAGACTGATTCCAAAAAAAGTTTGCCAGTGTGAAGGTGCTGTCAGAGTTTATTGTCTATCAATTATTCCCAAGATTAGTTCTCAAGTAGCCTATCGTTCCCCACACCTCGTTTTTTTGTGGGTACACTCAATTTAGAGCACAGGTGAGTTCATAAAACTTCTTGGAAAACACAATTTTCTCTTGAGACTATAAAATCATAGATAAATTATGTTTTGCAAGCACTGACATAAAAGTGAGATATACTCCTGCAAGTGGTTGTTAGCCTCTTGATGTTTGAGGTAGGTTTTGATTAAATCTGTGAGACTGCTCTTTAAAAACAAGAAATGTACAGATACATTTAAAATGTTGAATATTGTTTCAAGAGTTCATAAAACACTTGATGCCTACTCATGGACTACCTCTCCCTCACTTTAGAGAAACTGAGGAAATTACCCAAAGGTTTACAAATACTATGTGGCAGAGTCAGAAGGAGAATCCATATCTCCTGCCTGTGCCTGTACCATTCCATATGTATACGTAAAGCAGAGCCATTAGATAAGAATAGAGAAACATCACATGTTCAAGAGAATCTCAGCATTGACACCAAAGCTTTAAAAAACATATATGTAAGTTTGACTCCTGATCCAAATCCAACAGTTGAGGTATAGATGACCAAAAACCTATGCAGTTGTAAAGAACCAACTGAATTTGAAGCAAGGAATTAACTCTGATTTATTTATTAATTTCAGTTTCACATCAGTTTCAGTTTCCCACCTAGCTAGGAGGCCTCTAGTACCAGGTTACTTACAGATTGATTTATGCCTTTAGAAATCTATAAATAATCACTGAAAGACCTAATTTGTTTGTTATATGCAAATTACCTAGGTGAACTTTTTAAAGATGAGATTGGACTGATATCAAATATAATGCAGGACAAGCAAGAAGGATAGAGTGTTTTGTGATTGATTGAGCTAAGAAGCAGAAAGTCAGCAAAAGGCAGATTGATGTGTCCAGCAAGACATGAAATGAAAGCTCAGTTAATAAATTAACCAAGAAAAGAATGATCTGACTTTGAAAAGATGAAAAGACAAGAGTTTGGTCCAAGAAATTACAGAGATATTTTTCCTTTAAAGATGGTAAATATCAAAAGATATGTAAATAAACCCATTTGGACAGTAGTTAACAACCAACGGCTATGACGAATCTGCTGACTGTTTTGGAGACATTGATCCAGGCATTTCCCTAACCACATAACCCTGAAGGAAAAGAGTCAAGACATTCAGCATTTGGCTCAGCCAAAGATACCGTATCCTTAAACCTCTAACTCCCATCCAGTCTGGATGGATATGAGGTTGTACCTTTGAGAAAGCACTTGACCTATGTGACCTCTGAGACAGTTACCAGTTATTCCAGTGAATCAGATCATTTTAAAAAAATGCTGCTACATCTCTAAGGAAGTAGTTTTCTGGACTCAACAGCCCTGTTTCTATAAATCTACCATTAGATGTTGGATTGGGCAAGCAACCTCTGCATCTTATATAGGGTTGAGTGGTTTTCCCTCCCATGGAAATAAATTGCGTTATGTCATGTTTGTGATTCTATCTTGTTTTGTTTTCATTTCTAGCATTATACCTGTTAGGGAGCAAATTTCAGTCTTCCTTTCTTCCTCTTGTGTGTTATTTTTCTTTTCCAGTCTTGCTCCTTTTTACTTTTCAGAAAATTTTCCTTTGATGACCCCTTCATCTCCACCACTTAAGAGTGAGTCCTCTTCATACACAGTTTCATTGAAAAATTCTGTTCAAGTCTTTTGAGTTTCACTTTGAGACATTTGCTATACACTAGTAACAATAGTATTACTAACAGTGGCAGTAGTTAAAGTATTAGTAGTGGTAGTAGTAGTATTTATTTATTTTTGTAAAATATCAGAGTTTTTAACATACTTTCCCATTTTTACCTCATTCGATCCCCCTAAAAGTTACTCTTAAATAACTTCCAGCATCAGTCTCCAATAAATTAACTAACAAACATGTACTGAGAATAAATTAAATCACAAGGGAGCTTGGAGATATATGAACTAAAGACCACAAACTGAAAGAGCTAATTAAAAAGTCAGTTGATTTAGGACTAAATAAATGAACAGGTTACCAGTGCTGTGAAATTTTAGAGAAAGTAGAGACAATTCTCTGCAATGGTCAGGGGAAGCTTCTGGGAGGTGGTGGAGACTGGCTATGCGTTGGAGATGTAAGTGGACATTCCTCTTATGGAAAACACAGCATGGATACAGAAAAGATGACATAGAAGACCAGTAAATATAAACCAAAGATCTCATTAGTGAAGTTATGGAAGACATGACACAAATGTTAGTTCTTTTCTAGGTTTAAGCATGAAAGAAAACAGTCTTTGATGTTTACAGTGGTTAGGAAAAAGAAGTAGAGGGGTATCCATTGATTAGATGTAGATAAGAATTGGTTTAGGTGAAGAGAGTGACAACACACAGTAAAAGACAGGTCAGCACAATTAGGCTGTACCAAAAGCTATGAGGTTTCCTAACTATAACGAACATTTCAAAGGACAGAATAACAGGGGCAAGGGTCAGGGGACTGTGGTTTCAGGGGACATCTAGGTCACTTGGCATAACAAAGTTCTTCTTAAGAAAATGCTCTTCATCCCACTTTAGTGAGTGGTGTCTGGGGTCTTAAAACATAGCAAGTGGCAATTCAAGTAGCACCAATTAGTCCCAATATACCTGGAGAAGAGGAGAAGGAAGGACATCAAAGACACGAGGAAAACATGAGCCCAAGAAACAGAAGGAGCCATATAACCTGGAGACTACATCAGCACGAGATCAGAAAAACTAGATGGTACCTAACCACCACCAATGACTAACCTGACAAGGATTGCAACATAGAGTCTCTAATATAGTGGGAGAAAAATGGATGCATAGAACTAGAATTATGTTCAAAGACCAGATGTGACGATCTGACAAACTGGAAATTCCCCTGAAGACATGGCCCCCAGACTCCCTATTAGTCCAGAGCTGAAATCAGTCCTGAAGTCAACTCTACAAACAATGACTGGACTAGATGATAAGATATAATATGATACTAGTGAAGAGTGTTCTTGGTTTGAGTATATACATGTGGCCAACTGAGCAATTCCTGTCCAGAGGTGAGATGAGAGGGTGGAGGGGACAGGAGCCATTTGAATGAACACGGGAAATACAGGGTAGAAAGTAAGACTGTACTGTCTCAGGATCAGGAGATCATCTAGAATTATATAGCAATGTGAATGAAAGATTTCGTATGACAAATCGACTTGGATTGTAAACTAGTCATTGTTAGCTGCTGTCACACTGATTCTGATTCATGGCAGCCCCGTGTGTGCAGTGTAGATAGATACAGCTATAGATACATTTGTGTATGTGTCTGTGTGTGTGTGTGTGTGTGACCATATAAATTCAGATGTGCCGAAAACACTACTAGGGATTTAGGATAATTTTCCAACTTTATTTCTGAAAAAAAATGTGCGATTTACCCCATTCACATTATTCTGTCTTCCTAGAACTTATGTCAGACCTGTGTTGAAACTTCTCAAAATAGTCGCTGTAACTTTTCAACTTACTACTTTCTCTTTTTAGATTTTTCTCCCATACTTTGAGTGATTTCTCAGGTCTGAGATAAAATGCACTAGTACTTTCTTTCTTCAGACGAGTATGGTCTGCTGTTTAGTATATCCGCTGAATTTTTTAAATCTCATTTTTTAAAATTTCTATCCAGTTTTCTTTTCAATTATTCATGTTGTTTTTATAGTATGCCATTCTTACCTTACAGACTTAATCTTTTCAATCTTTCTGAACATTTTAAACATTAATTTTAATGTCTTTTCCTCTTTAATTATTGTCATTAATTTTGGGTTGCATTTCCTCCCCTCCTGCCCTTTTAGTGCATTCATGGCATGTCAGCACATGATTTTCTTTGTGTGCTTTGTATTTCTCATCCATCAGCATATCTTCTGTATAAAGTATCTTCTTATGGGGAGGGAGAAGAGTCATGTGTGTCAGTAACTGAGCTAGCAGAACTATTAGATGGTTTGACTGTGGCTTTGCGCAGAGCTCCTAGGCCAGTTTTCATGTTTGTTTGGTTTGCATCAGGGACTTTCAAGCAATGCAGATAGACTGAGAGTTAGGTTCCCAGATTTCTAAATTGTTAGAGCATGCTCGGAACCTGAAATTTTTTAGATCAATCCAGGACCCAGAATCAGTAGCCAAATTCCAGGTCATAGGCTCAGAACCATGGATAGAGTTTGTTTTTATTTGATGTGATCACTTTTTCCAGCTTCCCAACTTACACTGCACTGTGCCTTCAATGTGCTCTCTCTCTACGGACCTTATTTTTAGTCACTGTATTGGTATACTTTAAAACAACAATCATTTGTTACCTCACGGATCTGTAGATTAACCGGACTTAGCTGTTTTAGGTTCTTTTGTTCTAGATGGTGTCAGCTGAGTTGCAGTTATCTGAAGTCTTGATCTGAGAGGACTTACTCATGTATCTGACACTTTGATGATGTTGTCTGGAAGTCTGTGTTCTACTGCACGGTTCTTTAGTTCAGTGTGGTGTCAGCAGAAGCTGCAGTCACCTGGAGGCTTGACTGGATTGAAATATCCTAGAAGATTCATTTACCTGGCTGGAAGTCAATGCCAGCTGTTGGCTGGGAGCACACCTGGGAACATTGACCAGTATTTCAGTTTTTTTCCATGTTGACCTGACACATGACCAGGGCTCTTCACAGCATGGAGGCTGGATTCTAAGAAGGATGTTCCCAGTGGCAAAGGTAGAAGCTTCAGATCTCTCTTAAAACCCAACCGTGGAAGACATACTGCATCACTGTGGCCATATTCTGTTGTTCAAACAGACATAAGCTAACCTAGAGTTAAGGAGAACAGAAGTAGATACTACCCTCTATTGGAAGAGTGGAAAAGAGTTTGTGACCATCTTTAAGCCTCCACAGATTTACAGCAAAGGATCCCAAAGTACTTTTTTAAAGAAAGATGAGTTTGTTTATCAATTTTATAATGATATATCCAAGAAAGGCTGTCCAGGACTTAATGGAAGCTTCACAATGGACGTAGTAACTGTAACTCCTGATTACAGGATAATTTTAAAAATTCCAGCAGTTACAGCTGTGTTTCAGACAGAGAGAGGTGAAGAGAGCAGAAAAGCAAAAAAGCAGACCTAACAACAAATGCAATCCCTTTACAGAGTTTTTCTTGAAACCTTCCATGACTGTTGCTCACATATCATCAATGTCCCTATCTGCAAGGGAAGCCAGAATAGTAAGGCCAAAAAGAAAGCATACCCTCATGTCACAGATATTTTTAAACATTCTCTTGTTTAACATAAGGCAGATAGCTAAATGCGGTAAGGCCGTGTGTCACAAAGAAATCTAATTTGGAGCCCTTACTTTCCATTCGCCACCTTTTGTTTGTACTTGGCAAGAATTCTAACAGTGGCATAAGGTTGTATTTGCAGCAGGTTGATGTTTGTGTTCTACTGAGACAGAAGTTTTAGCATCAGCATGATAACAGGGGCAGGCTTTAACCTGTAGGCAGCTAGCACGATGGTTGCAGGGTATTATTTAGAATAGGTTTCAGTACACCTTATTAATAAAGGTTCATTTGGAAGTTTAATTACACCCTAGCCAAATAATAGAGTTGAGTTTGCACCATTTCCTCTTTAAACTGGATTTTTTTTTTTTTTTTTTTATCAGCAGGTTTGAGAGGTTATTCAGGTTTGAGTTCAGGGTCCCTGCTGCACATTTTTATATACTTGTCCCTTATTTCCAGGACTGCTCTGCTGCCTTACCCCTTATCCTTGAGACTCATCAGCCGTGGAAAGTTAGGAATCCTTTTGAATGGAGAAACATTCACGTGTAGATGTTACTCACTTTAACTGCTTTTTTAATATTTTATTATGGTACGTGAAAATTTACAAAGGAAATCAATTTGCCATATCAGACCTCATACAGAGACCTCATTGTGACTCCATTTGCCACCCCAGTTCTGTGCCAGCACGCTTACCCCTTCTACTCTGTACTTCCCATATTGCTTCAACCTAGTCTTGTCCCCTTCTCTCCACCCTTCCATCTTATTACTATTGCAGAGCTGCTTGGACAGCCTCATGTCTTATAGCCTGGTGTAATTTTTGTCTAAAAAGTTATCTTTAATGCTAGTTATATCTCTGGGGTAAGAGTAAGACCAAGAGCCATGCCTTAGGGTGATCTTCCATGATGTTTGGACCATCATGTCTGCTCTATTAACAGAATTCTAGTTCTGCACGTGTATTTTTTTTCCCACTGTGTTAGGGAGTCTGACACTGCATTGCTTCTCAAGGTAGATATTGGAGGTGGTCGGGCACCATCCAGTTCTTCTGGTCTTGTGCTAGTGTAGACTGTGGATCATATGGCCCCTTCTGTCTCCTGGGCTCACATTTTCCTCCTATCTTTGATGTCCTTTTTTCCCCTTTCTTCAAGTTGGATTGGGACCACTTCATGCTTCTTAGACGGCAACTTGCAAGCTTTTAAGACCCCAGACACAGCTCACTGAGTGGGGATGCAGACGATTTTCTTAAAAAGAAAAAGCTTAGTTGTGCCAATTAACCTGTCATGTCCCCTGACAGCACAGTTCCCAGGCCCTGACTCCTGATATTCTAACCCTCAGAGTGTTAAGATACATACAGGAAATCTTTTAGCTTTTGGTGTATTCCAGCAGTGTTGGTCTCCCTTCTGGTGTGTGCTGTCACATCTTTCACGTCATCCCATTCCTATTTAATAGCTAATCTCTGAATGTCTGTCTCCCTCTCTCCCCACCTCCCCCCATAACCAACAAACATTATTTTCTTCTATGCTAAGTACGTTTCCTAAAGCCACATAAAAATGGTCTCATACAGTATTTGCCGTTCTGTGACTGACTGATTTCATTCAGTGCTATGTCTTCCAGATAACCCCAAACTGTCACGTGTTTCCAAAAATTGCTGTTGTTCTTTATTATTGCTTAGTATTCTGTTATGTGAATATACCATAATTTCATTATCCATTCTTCTGTTTTAAAGGCCACCTGGGTTGTTTCCATCTTTTTACTGTTGTAGAGAGGGCTGCAATGAACATTGGAGTGCATGTATCTTTGCACACAGCAACCCTTATTTCTCTAGGATATATTCCAAGCAGTGAGATTGCTGGATCATATAGTAGTTCTCTTTAGCTTTTTAAGAAATTTCCAAACCGTTTTCCAGACTGATTGTACTATTTTGCATACCTACCAACGGTGCAGAAACATTCCAGTCTCTTCACAGCCTCTCCAATATTTGTAGTTTTGTGATTTGGGGATTAATACCAGCTTCATCTGGGTGAGATGATATCTCACTGTAATTCTGGTTTGGGTTTCTTTGATGACTAATGATTCTGAGCATTTCCTCATGTGTCTGTTAGCTGATCAGCTATCTTCTTTGGTGAAGTACCTATTTATATCTTTTGCTCATTTTTTATTTTTTTTTCTTGTTGAGATTTTAAAGTACTCTGTAGATTATGGATATTAGACACTGATCAGCTTCTTGGTTGGCAAAAATTGTTTCCCAGTCCCTAGGCAGTCTTTTTACTCTCTTAATGAAGGCTCTGGATGAACATAAGTGTTTGATATTTAGAAGTTCCCATTTATCTATTTTCTGTTGCTTGTGCTTTGTGATATTTTTGGCTTATTTATGCCATTTACTAGGGCTCCCAATGTTAGTCCTATTTTTTTCTTCCTTATTGTTTTAGATTTAATATTTCAATCTATGATACATTTTTATTTTTTGTGCATAGTGTGAGATATTGGTCCTGTTTTGGTTTTTTGGTTTTTTTTTTTTTTTTTCAGATAGCTATCCATTTTTGTCAATACCGTTTGCTGAAGAGATTATTTTTTCTCCAGTTCATGGACCTTAATTTGTCAAATGTCAGCCGCTCATAGGTGATTGGAGTTATATTTGGGTTCTCTATCCTGTTCTATTGATCTCTGTGTCTATTTTGGGGCCAGTATCAGGCTGTTCTGACTACCATGGTGGTGTAATATGTTATCCTGTCAGGTAGTGTGAAGTCACCCCCACCCCATTCACTTTAACTTCTAAGCATTCTTGTGGGAAAATGATTTTGAAAAGAAGGTACTCATCAAATCATGGTGAACCACCCACATGATACCACTTCCACCATGAAACTGCAGACACCATGACCAGTCTATGCGGAGAAGACTTTACAGAGGACTTTTCATGTCCCACAGATAGACAAAGTCACATACAATGCCAGTTCCAGGCTGTATGACACAGTGATATCCTGGCATGTTTAGAGCACGCTGCACTCCTTTCCACCGTGCATTTCCTCTATAGTGGGGGTCAGTAAACTGCAGCCTGGGATCAGACTGATTTTGTAAATAATTATTGGAACACAGTCATGTTCATCTGTTTGTGTTTCATCTATGGTTGTCGGGGGTGTGTCTTAGTTGTCTACTGCTACTACAACAGAAATACCAAAAGTGTGTGGCTTTAACAAACAGAAATATACTTTCTTACAGTTGAGGCTAGAAGTCCAAATTTAGAATGCTGTCTGTAGGAGAAGACTTTCTTTCTCCTTCATCTCTGGGAGAAGATCTTTGTCTCTTCTTAGCTTTTGTTTCTCTTGCTAGGTAATCTTTACTTGGCTTGGCATCTATGTTCCCCTATCGCTGCTCCTTTGCTTTGTTGTTTACTCAATCTCTTCTTTTTATAGCTCAGAAAGGATCAATTGAATACATACTTTACACTAGTACTGCTTCATTAACACAGCAAAGAAAACTCATTCCCAATTGGGATTATAACCACAGATATAAAAACAAATACAGCAAGTCCATTGTCACTGGACTTATAGTGACCCAATAGGACAGGGTATAACTGCCCTGTAGGGTTTCCAAGGCTGCAATCCTCATGGAACAGACTGCCACAAATTTATCCCACCAAGGGGCTTGTGGATTGAAACTGCTGATCTTTTAGTCAGTAGCTGAGTTTTAACCACTGCACTACCAGGGCTACTAACCACAGGTATAGGGTTAAGATTTGTAATCATAGGGTTAGGATTTGTAATATATGTTTTAGGGGGACACAGTCGGTCCATAACAGGGGCACAGTGGCAGAGGTGAGTGGTTGAATGTGGTTTACGAAGACTAAACCATTGAATACCTAGTCCTTTATAGAAGAAGTTTACTGACCTCTGTTCTATAGTGTCCAAGTCAGAATTGTGTCCTCGAAGGGACTGGTTCCCAGCAAGGGCAATTTTCCACCAGGGAGAAGTTGGCAATGTCTAAAGACCTTTTTGGTTGTCACAATACGAGGAGAATTGCAACTGGCATCTAATAAGTAGAGATGCTGCTGGGCATCCTACACTGCACAGGGTGGCCCTGCAAAGCAAGGACTCATCCAGTCCAAATATCAATAGTGCTGCATTGGGGCAATTGCATTATAAGGAAATGTGCATTCTGTAAGACTATTGATGTTTTTTATTCATTTATTCAACAAATATTTAATGTGCATCCTGTATCAGGTATAATGTTGACTTCTTTATATATATTATACTATTTAAGGCACACAACAGATTCAAAAAGTTGATACTATCATTATTCCATTTTACAGGTGAGGAATCTAAAGCCCAAGGTATTAATTTGCCTAAAATTACTAATCAGTAACACGTGGGATTTTATTCCATTGCTTGACAAGTACTCTACACTTTAATATACCTAGGCTTTAATGAAAACCCACATTTTGAAATCATTCAAATTTTATTTCTTCCATTTATGTATGTGCAAAAGGGGGACAAGAATATCTTCTGTGAAGGACACTGTAAAAATTAAGTGAAATAATGTGCTGAAAATGTTCTATGACTGGACAGCAGTAGTGGGTACAACAATAATATTAGTTACTATTATTTTACTGCTGGCCCTTAATCTGAATGTCTTGGCCATGTGGAAATCAAGTCTTCCAGCTATACACTGAGTGCTTAAATGGAGGATGGGAGAAGAGTCTTCTTTCCACTGAAAAGTGAATTGATTATCTTAGCTTTTCAAACCCAAAGTAAATGTGGCTTCTTCCTTAAATGAATAACCCTTACTTTAAAGCAGAGTCTGGAGTGAGTGTGAAGTCCCTGGGTGGTATAAATGGTTTGCACTCAGCCACTCTCCAAAAAAACTGGCCGTTGGAACTCACTGCAGAAGAAAGGACTTGTGATCTGTTTCCATAAAGATTACCACTAAGAAAATCCTGTGAAGCATTTCTACTCTGTGACATACAAGATTGTAATAACTCGAAATCAACTTGATGACAATGGTTTTGGGGTATGTGTGTGTGTGTGTCTGTGTGTGTGTTTGAGTGAGGATAACACTTCTCCGACAGCCTTTTCCACTCTTGTCTGTGCAATTTCTCCCTGTAGAGTTGCTGGAGCTAGGATTAAGCCCACAGTGACAGATTGTCAGCCAGCAAAGCCAGCCACAAAGCTTTCCCTAATTGCTGTACCTGCCTGCCCTGCTCCAAACACTCCCGTCCAGCAAGCACACCTGTCAGGAAGGCTTTCAAATCTGCTGGGAGAACACTATCTCACATTTTCAAAGACGTAAGTGAAAAGAGCAGCTGGAAACAAGAAGCTGGTGGCACCATGAGTGGGACTTCATAACCCATCAACAGAACAGTCAACTGTCTTTAACCAGCAGGCTTTGTTTTTTATTTCTTTGCCTTTTTATTTCTCCTGTTGCCCCAAGGCTTCACACTTTATGAAATTAAGTCTATTACCAGAACTGCTCCATAAAGTTTTCTTGGCCATAACCCTTATGGAAGCAGATGACTCGGCTTTTTTCCCATGGTGCTGCTGAGTGGGTTTGAACAGCCAACCCTTAGGTAAGTAGCACAGTGCAAACTGCTTACACTTCAAGAGACCTCCTTAATGGAAAAGCAGAACTTCATTGTCTTTGGAATAGCTAGAGAATCACAATCTGGGTCCTCAGCTTTGGAAGGAAGACCTCATGTGATTCTCCTCTGGCATTCATCCTTCTCCCTCCTCCTCACTGGTCTCTTCTTTCAGCACTCACTCTGTGGTGTTCAGTCTTCCTCCTAGAACACTGGCTGAAGTTCAACTTGGCATCTGAATCACAAAAGGATAGAAACAAACTTGAAAATGGCCATCTCTGGCCTTGGAAGATTCTGGTCTGAAGGAAGAGCCCAGGATGAGAATAGACCATGACAACACTCTACTGTGTGCAAGCAGATATTAAGACAATGGGCAGAATTTTCACCTTAGACACTAAAGCAGAGAGCAAAGGTAAGGGCTCTGCGTTTCAAAGACAGAAGCCAGAACATCTACAAAAACATGCTAAAAGGTTTTCATTATTTGTGTTGTTAGTTGCCATTGAGTCAATGCTGATCCATAGTGACCCACATGTGCAAAAAAACTATTCCATACGGTTTTCATGGCTATGACCTTTTGGAAGCCAATCACCAAGAATGTCTTCTAAGGCACCTCTGGATATGTTTGAGCCACTAGCTTCTTGACTAGTTAGTAGTCAAATGTTTAAACAGTTGTGACATTCAAGCACTCCTTACTAAAATGTTGCTGTGTGCTGTCAAGTTGATTCTGATAGCAACCCTATAAAATAAAGTTTCCTAGGCTGTCATCCTTGTAGGAGCAGATCACCAGGTCTTTTCTCTCACAGACATGCTAATAACACACCAAAAAATTTATATCAACTCTTTACATACAACCAATCTAAAAACTATACAAGGGGAAGCCATAGAATTGACAAAAACTCATTTAGAGCAGTGGCAGTTCAGTGGTAGAATTTTTGTCTGCCACACAGGAGATCTTGGTTGTATTCCCAGCCTCTTTAACTCAAGCAACCACCTGCCAGGGGAAGCTTACTATTGCCATGATGCTTAACAGATTTTAACAGAGCTTCCCCTGAGACAGACTAGAAAGAAGGGACTGGCAACCTACCTCCTGAAAGCCAATGAAAATGCTCCCTGGACCAGATGACTTCACTATGGAACTCTATCAAACTTTTACAGAATTGACACTGTTCTATTTAAACTCTTCCAAAAGATAGAGAAGAAAAGAATACTCCCTACTTTATTGTATTGAAACAAACATAGCTTCATATCAAAACAAGACAAAACACTACAAGAAATCCACAGTTCAATGACCCTTATAAAGCTAGATGCAAAAAACCTCAACAAAATCTCAGCAAATAGAATCCAACGGCATATTAATAGAGTCATATACTACTACTAAGTGGAAGTTATTTCAGAAATGCAAGGTCAATTAGCACTAGAAAGGCAGTCAGCATAATAAACTGCAAGAGTAGAATAAAAGAAAAGAACTATATAGTCATCTTTACGGATGCAAAAAGGCATTTGGTAAAATCCAACTCCTTTTCTTGATGAAAACCATCAAAAAGATTGGAGTAGAAGAAGTTCCTCAATATAATAAGGACACACATGAAAAGGCAACAGCCAATACTATACTTAATGAAGAAAGATTGAGTGTTGTCCCCTTGAAACTAGAAACAAGACAAGGGTAGCTGCTCTCATCACTGTTATTCAATATTGTATTTAAAGTCCTAATCAGAGCAATAGGACAAGGAAAAGAAATAAAAGTTATCCAGATTCTAAATAAAAGAGTAAATTATGCCTACTCATAGATGACATGATCCTATGTATAGAAATCCCAAGAAGATCATAAGAAAGCTTCTAGAATGAATATAAGGACTTGGCAAAGTTTCAGGGTACAAGAATAACTAACAAAGGTCAATTGAGTGTCTATGAACCAGCAGAGACAAATCTGAAAGGGAAATTAGGGAAACTATTTCATTTACAATATCATCAAAGAGAACAAAATACCAAGGAATAAATTTAACTAATGATATGAAAGACTTATACAATGAAAATTATAAAGCACTACTGAAAAATATTAAAGAAGACTTAAATAAATGGAAAGATGGTCTACTTTCATGGATTAAAAGACTTGATATTTTTATGATGTCAAAGCTACCCAAAGCAATCTATACACTATATGTAATCCCAGCAATAATCCTAACACCCTTCTTTATGGAAATAGAGAAACCAAACCTCAACTTTTCACAGACTGGCAAGAGACCTCAAATAACTACAGCAATATTGAAAGAGAAGAAGAACAAAGATAAAGAGTGATTCTTCCTGATTCTAAAACATATTACACAATCACACTAATCAAAACACCCTAGTACTAGTATAACAATAGATGAGTAGACCTATGGAACAAAATTGAGAGTCTGGAGATAAACCCACACATCTATAGTGCACAGATTTTGACAGTTCAATTCTAAGGAGAAAGAAGAGTTTCTTCAATAAATGATGTTGGGAAAACTGGATTTACACAAGCAGAAAAATGAAATTGGATCTATGTCTCACACTATACACAAAAACAAATTCAAGACAGTTTTAAAGATCAAAAAGTGGAAACTAAAATAATAAAAGCCTTAGGAAACAAAATTCAGGGGCTGACATAAAAAGATGAAATAAACAAATAAGATCTCATAAAAATGAAAAACTTTTTTATCAAAAGACTTTACCAGAAAGGTGAGGCTAAGATGTCAAAGTAATTGAACACTTCAGGTGATCCCTCTCAAAAACAAACAAAAAAATGAATCAATTAATATGACATTCTGTGAGCCCTGAACACCAAGGGAAAGGTGAAGAAATTGTACGGAGCATCAGGAAGGGAAGAGTAGGCCCTAGGATTTAGCAGACCTGACCCAGCGGCAGTTAGCTCCCCTCAGGTGGATCAGCGCTGGCGAGCTGGATGAGCAGAGTGGTGGCTTTCTGAGGGCATCTTCCTCAGTGTATAGACCAGGAAGTGGAAGGCCTGCTCACCCTACCAGAACCAGTGAAGGATAGAATTCAGCTGTCCAAAGCAAAGCCGACTGCATCTAATTGGCCATGGGAGGATCTAAACCTTTCCTTAAGGATAAATTATTCTCCTTTCTCCCAACACTTCCCCTTCCATTCTCTGCACTGCAGCTGGATCCAGAGCATAACACCTTGACCTGGGCCAGAAGTAGTACTCCTTAAACTCACCCTAAGCCATTCTCCTGGTCTCAAAGAGGGAACAATTCAATGAACAAGGGGAGGTGGTTGGGAAATAAACCAATAAAATATCCTGTTCGCAACCCTAAGCCGGGAACTCAGGGCAGAAACAGTTCCTTTGCCTGGAATCAGACATAAAGAGACATGACTTCCTCACAGACACTCACCAAATCCTGTCAGCCCCTGTAAGCACAGACACCTGTGCTTATACAAATCACCTTTGTCCATCTGGACTGTAGGTAAGAGCCTATTTGGTGACTGATTACTGAGGCACCCAAACTAAATACTACAAGAAAATAAACAGACAATAGGGTTCATTTATTAGTAACAGCTCTAACCACCCAGTAACAGGATGTTAGACCCTCAAAGACACCCAAAATCAAACTAGCTCACACTACTATCCTACTTTGGCACTTCCAAACAAAACAAAACAAGAAGATAGAACATACTAAGCAAACACTAAAAAAATAAATACAACAGCTTACTGATGGCCCAGAGACAAGAATCAATATCAAATCACTTAAAAAGACAGACCATGATGGCTTCAGAAAGCTTTCAAAACAAAGAATCAAGAAATTTTCCAGATGAAGGAAATCTCCAGGAATTATTGAAGCTAGAATATAAAAGATTAAAGGCAGCTGTGGATAAATGAAAAATAATCTACGAAGGAGGGTCAATAAGACTGACTAGACCAGACTACAGAAACCACTGAAGGCAAGAAGACAATGGGATGATGTATACAAAGTCTTGAAGGAAAAAAATGTCAGCCAAGAATTAAATATCCAGTAAAACTGTTTCTCAAATATGACAGCAAAATTAGGACATTTCCAGATAAATAGAAATTTAGAGAATTTGTAAAAACTAACTAAATAAGAAGAAATACCAGAGGGAGTCTTTCAGTTTGAAAATCAATAACATCAGATAACAACCCAAGGCTAGAATGAAGAACAGAGCAACAGGATATCAACCAAAACAGGGAAATCACAAAAATAAATCAAAGCTAAAACACTGGAAATAGGGAAACAGAGATGTCAATTAGGTGAAAGATGAAAACATTATGATGAAAAGAAGGAATAAAAAATGTTGTCACATATCTTTCATATGGGGAGGAAGTCAAGACAACTAAGAGAAATTAAAGATTCAGAAAAATCAGGGTAAATATTTAGGTACCCACCAAGGAAACTAACAGTTTTACACATCAAAATAAGAACAAAAACCTGAAGTGTCAGCAAAAACAAAACCAACAACAAAAAGATGGAAAGAAAACATGTAAAGAAAAATGAATCAGCACAGAAATCATTAACATACACACCAAAAAAAACATCAAAATGACAGCATTAAACCAATGTCTATTAATATTTATGCTGACTGTAAATGACTAAATGAACCAATAAATATACAGTGTGGCAGAATAGATAAGAAAACATGATCTGTCTATACGATGCCTGAAAGAGATACACCTTAAACTTAAGGCTCAAACAAACTAAAACTCAGAGGATGGAAAAATACATATCAAGTAAACAACATTCAAAAAATAGCAGTGGCAATATTAATTTCAGATAAAATACACTTTAAGGTAGAATCCACCACAATGGTTAAGGAAGAACACTATATAATGATTAAAAATGCAATACATCAGGAGGTCATAACCATACTAAATATTAATGCACTCAATGATAGAGTTTCTAAATATATAGAAAGAACTCTAACAGCACTGAAAAGAGAAATAACAGCTCCAAAATAATAGGATCTGTCAATATACCACTGAAGGACAGAACATCCAGAAAGAAGCTAAATAAAGACACATAAAATCTAAATGCCACAACTAATCAACTTGGCCTCATAGATATATAGAGAGTACTTCACACAGCAGCAGTCAAGTTTCCTTTTTCTCCAAGGCATGTTGAACATTCTCAAGAACAGACTATATATTAGGTGAAAAAGCAAGCCTTAACAAAACCTAAAGTATCAAAAATGTTTCAAAGCATGTTTTCAGACCATAAAGCTGTAGAAGTAGAAATCAATAACAGAAAAGGGAAGGAAAAAATAATCAAACACATAGAAACTGAACAATGCCTTGCTCAAAAACTACTGTATTAAAGAAGAAATCAAGGATGTAATAAAAATATTCACAGAATCAAATAAGAACAAAAACTTCCTATCAGAAACTCTGGGAAACAGCAAAAGCAGTGCTCAGAGGTCAATTTATTTCAATAAATGAACACCTCCTGAAAAACGAATGGGCCTAATTCAGAGCAGTTACACTACAACTTGAATACGTAGAAAGAGAGCAATAAAAGAACCCCTCTGACACAAGAAGAAAGTATATAATAAAAATGAAAAAACTAAATGAATTCAAGAACACAAAAACAATCAAAAGATTTAACAAGACCAAAATCTGGTTCTTTGAAACAATCAACAAAATCAATAAACCACTGGCCAAAGTGACAAGAGAAAAACTCAAGAGGAAGCAAATAACCTGAATAAGAAATGAGATGAGTATATCACAAAATAATTAATTCAAATTTAAAAAATCATAACAGAATACTATGACAGATTGTACTTGAAAACCTAGAGGAAATGGATAAATTTCTAGTAACACACTACCTACCTAAACTAACACGAACAGAGTTAGAACGATTTAAAAAATAAATAAGTAACAAGAGATTAAAAGGGTAATTTAAAAACTCCCAACCAAAAAAAAAAAGCGCTGGTCCTGATGGCTTCACTTAAGAATTCAACAAAACTTTCAGAAAAGAGGTAACATCACTATTGCTAAAAGTAATTCAGAGCATAAAAAAGGATAGAATACTCGTAAATTCATTCTATGAAGCCAGCACAACTCTGATATCAAAACCAGGTAAAGACAGCACAAAAAAGGAAAATTAGAGACCAATATGTCTCATGAACTTAGATGCAAAAATCCTCAACAAACTTTCAGCCAGTTCAGTTCAAGAATGTATCCAGAAAATAATTCACTGTGACCAACTGAAATTTATACCAAGTATGCAGGGGTGGTTCAACATTAGAAAAACAATGTCATCAACCACGTAAATAAAATCAAAGACAAGAACCACTTGATTTTGACAATTCATGAAGAAAAGAGACTTGACAAATTTCAATACTCGTTCATGTTAAACTCTCAACAGAATAGAAATACAAGGGAAATTCCTCAACATAATCAAGAGCTTTATAGAAAAACCAACAGCCAACATCATCCTTAATGGAGACATTCTGAAAGCATTCCCCTTGAGAATGGGAACAAGACAAGAAAACCTTTTATCGCCACCTTTATTCAAAACTGAACTGGAGGTTCTAGTCAGAGGAATCAGGCTAGAAAAAGAAATAAAGGGCTTCCAAATTGGCAAGGAAGAAGTAAAGGTATCTCTACTTGCAGATGATAAAATCTTATACAAAGAAAATCCTTAAGGATCCACAAAAAAATGAAAACAGAAAACCCTACTGGAAGTTACAGAAGAAATCCTGTACAATCTCGATCTTTTCCCATTTACCATAGTGTTGATATTGGTCCAGTTGTGAGGACTTTTGTTTATGTTGTTTATGTTGAGGGGTAATCCATACTGAAGGCTGTGTTCTTTGGTCTTCATTAGTAAGTACTTCAAGTCCTCTTCACTTTAAGCAAGTAAGGTAGTGTTATCCATGTAACACAAGCTGTTAATGAGTCTTCTTCTAATTCTGATGCATATTCTTCTTCAGAATCCAGCTTCACAGATTATTTCCTTGGCATACAGATTGAATACATATGATGAAGGGATACAACTCCTTCCTCTTCTTCTGTCAAAAAATCTGCCTCCACATGAGCACAATGAAGTGCTCTGGTCTTCCCATTCTCTGTCATGTTATCCATAATTTGCTATGATCTACAAATTCAAATGCCTTTGTGTAGTCAATAAAACACAAGTAAACATCCTTCTGATATTCTCTGCTTCTAGCCAGGTTCCATCTAACATTAGCAATGATATCTTTGGTTTCCACATCCTCTTCTGAATCCAGCCTGGTTTCTGGTAGTTCCCTGTTAGTATATTGTTGCAGCCACTTTTGAGTGATCTTCAGCAAAATTCTATCTGCATGTTATATTAAAGACATTGTCTGATAATTTCTGCATTTGGTTGGATCATCTTCTTGGGAATAGGTAAAAACATGGATCTCTTCCAGTGCGTTTGCCAGGTAGCTGTCTTCCAAGTTTCTTATCGTAAACAGCTGAGCACTTTCAGTGCTGCATACATTTGATGAAACATCTCGATTGATAGACCATCAATTCCTAGAGTCTTGTTTTTCACCAATGCCTTCAGTGAAGCTTAGACTTCTTCCTTCAATATTATCAGTTCTTAATGATGTGTTACCTCCTGAAATGGTTAAATGTTGACCAATTCTTTTTGATGTGATAACTATCCCATCTTCCTTTCCTGTTTTCTGTGTTATTTAATATTTTGTGCATGGAATCCTTCATTATTTCAACTGAATTCATGAATTTTTTCTTCAGTACTTTCAGCTTGAGAAATACCAAGTGTGTTCTTCCCTTTAGGTTTCTATCTCCAGTTCTTTTCATGCGTCATTGTAATAACTTTATCTTCTCAAGCTGCCCTTTGAAGTCTTCTGTTTGATTGTTTTACTTGATCAATTCTTCTTTTTGCTTCAGCTGTTTGATATTCAAGAGCAAGTTTCAGAGTCTCTTCTGATATCTATTTTGGATTTTTCTTTCATCACTGTCTTTTTAATGACCTCTTGCTTTCCTCACATATGAGGTCCTTGATGTCATTCCACAACTCATCTCATCTTTGGCCATTAGTGTTCAATGTGTCAAATCTCTTCTTAAGATGGTCTCTGAACTCAGGTGGGATATACTCAAGTTCATACTTGGGATCTCCTAGATTTAATATAATTTTCTTCAGTTTCAACTTGAACTTGCATATGAGCCATTGATAGTCTGTTCCACAGTAGGTCCCTGGCCTTGTTCTGCCTCATGATCTTGAGCTTTTCCATCATCTCTTTCCACAGATGTAGTCAATTTGATTCATGTGTATTCCATTTAGGGAAGTTCATGGGTATAGTGGCTGCCTATATTGGAAAAAAAAATGTATTTGCAATGAAGACGTTGTTGGTTTTATAAAATTACATCATGTGCTCTCTGGCATCATTTCTATCACCAAGGCCATATTTTCCAACTACCAACCTTTCTTCTTTGTTGTTTTAAAATAGAATACTGGAAATTAAAAATAATTTTTAAATAAAAACAACCCAAAGATGTAAAGTAACTTCATTTTTTTAGTCTTGTGAAATTTGTTTCAAAAGAACAAAGAAATGGAAATATTGGGAGGGAGAAAAAAATATAGGACAATCCAGGAAAAAAAAATCTGCCCAATAGGATTTCCAGGTAAAAAAGGAAAAAGAACATAGAAGTAAAGAAAAATAATAATTCTAGATTGATAGATAAGCAGGACCTAGTAGACTTGATCTTTAAGAGGTTTTAATCATGTCCTTATGAATCTCAGAGTACTAATAACAAAAGGAAAACCCTAGAAGTGTTAAGAAAAAAAAAGTAATTCATCCACTGAAAAGCAAAAAAATTGAATTCAATTGTCAATAGACTTTTTAGTAACAACACTGAATGATGCAAGACTGTGGAAAAATGAATTCAAAGTTCTCAATAAAACTGTATTTAGAGTTTCATACCCTGAAAAACTATCAATAAATAGTGAAGGTAATTATTTTCATACATACAAGTTTACCTACCACACAATCCCTATGAAAAGGAAAAAAAAATTACTGGAGTATACACTCAGTGAATGGAAAAAAAAAAGTCTAGGAAAGAAGTTATAGACTATAAAAATCAATATAAACCTCCCAGGGTGCACTAAAAAACAAATACCAACTTGACATAAATTAGAAGAAGCAGTTGGAAGTTTTCAAGAAAAATACTTCCAAGGAAATAAATTTTATTCAACAAATATTATGATGTAAAACTAAACTCATTACCACTGAGTTGATTCCAGTGCATACCCATCCCTAAGACAGAGTGGAACTGCCTCATAGAGTCTCCAAAGGGCAGCTGGTGGATTAGAATTTCCACTGCATCACCAAGAATCCACTATAATGTAAGTAGAAGCTAAAAAATCTAACTACCATGCTGAAAATGGCAGTATAACTACTTTTCACAAAAAGAAAATAAGAAAAAGGCAGTTATAAGCTGTGGTAAAAATGAAAAAGAGCAAGAAAATCATGAATCAAAAGAAAAGCACAGTAAAATATGCATTAATTTAAGCATTTTATGACATTTTTTGAAAAAATGATAATCTCATTGGCCTTGACAATTGGAATACTTACATGTAGAACAAGTTTAACAACAAGATATATTTTTCATCCACAGCAAAACACAAGAGCGCAAGCACACAAGACCAACACTACAAGCACACTTTAAGTCTTTGCTCATTCTGTGCCTTCCTTTAAATCCAATTTGTCAAAACAAGTCAAGATGTGGGAAATATATTCTGTCCATCATGAAACCATGTAACTAACCATAGATAAAGAGTATGAGGAGTAAGTGAATACGTGCTAAGTAAAAAACTGACTGTGCCCTAAACAGACACACCATACCATCCCCCTACAATAAAGACCTGAAAAACTTTAGTAACACAGATAAAACGGTCAGTCTTAGGACCAGAGCATCAAATAAAGGAATAAAGAATTAAACCAAACACCTAACAGAAAAATAAAATGGCAGAATACAGAGAACGGACAGAGATACTGTCACAGATTGAATTATTTCACCCCCAAATGTGGGTGTCAATTTGTCTGGGCCATGGTTCCTAGCATCATGCGGCTGTCCTCCATTTTGTGATTGTAATTTTACATTAGAGGATGAGGGTAAAATTGTAATGGCCTTACTAAGGACACATCCCTGATTCAATATAAAGAGAGTTTCCCTGATGTGTGGCCTGTAACACTTTTCTCTCTCAAGAGATAAAAACCAAAGGGAAGTAAGCAGAGACGGAGACTTCATATCACCTAAAAAACAATGCTCAGAGCACAGTACGTCCTTTGGGCCCTCTGTCCCTGTGCAGAGAAACTCCCAGTCTGGGGAAGATTGATGAGGAGGTCAAGAGAGAAAGAAATCCTTCCCCTAGAGCTGGTGTCCTGAATTTGGACTTTTAGCCTATTTTATTATGAAGAAATAAATTTATCTTTGTGAAAGCCCTCCACATGTAGTATTTCTATCATAGCAGCACCAGATAACTAAGACAGATATGGAGTGGAGGTCCTCAGCCACAGTGTTTCCATCTTGAACACAGCTAGTCATGACCACCAACAGGGGGAGTACGGGTAGAAAATGTCACAGAGCTCTCAACAGGAGACAAAGCACCCAAGAACCAAGGAAACATACTTTTCAACTCTATACTTCTCTGGTGAGTAGAAGCAAGAACATCATCCTCAACCACTCCTGGCAATAAGAATCTCCCACCTCTGGGACTACCAGCCCCCTCCTGCCTAACTTTTTTCCTCCTCTGTCCCGTTTCTTTGTCATTCACTAGCCTTATATCATCACCTCCTTCCCTGCAACTACAGTTTTTTCTTTCTTTTCTGTCTCCCTCTCATCTAATCCTACACAACCTCCCCTCATCACCGGCCCCTGTGTCCATCCATCCCCACTCCACAACCTTCACTACACTGCCATTTTTTTAATTTTTTCTTTCTTCTTTTTCTCCATTCTACCTAGTCTCATACACAATCTCCCCTAACTTCCTGCTGGACCATGTTATATCATTGTGGCTAGAGAGCCACTGGCCTGTCATATCCTCACTCCTACTCACTGACCACCACTGCATCGTCTTTTGTTTCTCTTCCTTTTCCCTGCCACATAGTCCTGTGTGCCACCTCACTTCTTTCCCACTGGACCCTGCCATGCCACCATGGCTAGAGGGCACTGGTCCAATTTAGCCCTGGATCCATCCCATCCCTGCCACTGTGTGTGTGTGTGTGTGTGTGTGTGTGTGTGTGTGTGTGTATCCCTGCCACCATATATATATATCCCTGCCACGATATATGCATATATGTGTGTGTATATATGTGTATATGTATATATATACACATACATATATATGTGTATATGTATATATAGATATATACATACATATATATGTATATGTATATATATATAGTGGCAGGGATGGGATGGATCCAGGACTAAAGTAGACCACATATACATATATATATGTATATGTACTTATGTGTACACACATACTTATACATATACATATATATTGCTCTTTTTCTTCTTTTCACCTAGCTCAGTATGCTATACCCTCTTCCTTTACACTAGCTCACTACACTACTTCCACTGTTTCTGCCAGGCCCTAGTTCTGAACTATCCCCACCTGCCAGCTCCCACCACACCAACCCTTTTTCCCTTTTTCTATGTTATTTCTTTCTCTTTTGTCTCTTTCCCTCCCACTTAGCCCATATGCCAACTTCCACCCTCCTGCCAGCCTCTACCATGCTACCATGGCTAGAGTGCAGCTGGCTCAGTCCTTCCACATTGAACCTGCAAAGTCCTTCTGTTCCTGCCACTCACTCAGCTGCTGAATGGTAGAAACTGAGCCCATACCACCTCACTTCCAACATGCCTGCCCATCTGGAGATTGTGAATGCTTTCACATCACTGGACCAAGCCCAGGAATCAGATAATGCCCACTCAGTCTGCCCTCAACCATCTCATCAAACCAGTGTACAGCAAAGTGGAGTCACCTGCTTCCCTGACCACCAGGTAAGGAAATGAGAGCTATCATGCTTACAGGCAAGCAAGCAGTAAAGCATGTCTGGCCTACCTGCTCTGACATATCAAAACAAAACAAACAAGCAGGTTGAAACAAATCAATAAATAAAGAAAATTACACCTAATGTCTCAGAGAGGGCAGACAACACCAAACATTAAGATGATTCACAAACTGACCAAATAAAGAATCAAATAACTTTCTAGTGAAAGAAAAGATATTGGAACCAACTGATCTGAAATTCAAATAACTAATATTTAGAGCTTTCCAAAACACAGACAAAGTCAAGGAAAATATGGTTCAAATTGAGGAACATATAGCCCAAATCAATGAAAACACAGACAAAGCAATATAAGAATTCAGGAAAATAATGTAAAACAAAATGTCAAAAGAAATAACTAGAAGTCATACAAAAGCAGCAATTAGAATATCAAAAGATAAATAACAAAATTTCAGATGTGGCTTTAAGAACAAACATGAAATAATGGAAGACAGAACCAGAGGAACTGAAGATAAATCCACGAATGATACTGAGAAAAAAAAAAATCAGAGAAAAGGACAAAGAAAAGTTAAGAAGTATGTAGGACACCATCGGGAACAAAAATTTGTGTGATTAAAATTCCAAACAGATGGAGGAAACAGCAAACACAGAAAGACTGTTGAAAATTTCCTGGCAGAAAATTTCTATAACATCAAGAAAGTCAAAAAGCTAACCATCCAAGAAACACAACAAAATTTTTATAGGATAGACTCAAAAAGAAAATCACAAAGACATATTGTAACCACACTTCTCAAAATGAAAGACAAAGAAATAATCCTGAGAGCAGCTCAAGATAAGTGAAAAGCCAGTTACAAACAGGGAACAATAAGACTAAACTCTGATTACTTGACAGAAACTATGAGAATAAGAAGTCAGTGATGTGACACATAAAACCTTCAGAGAGAGAAACAAAAACTATTGCCCAAGAACACTATATCCTGAAAAACTCTCAAATGGTGAAATAGAACATTCCCAGTTAAATAGAAATTAGGGGAATTTGTAAAAAATCAAACTCAACTTGCAAAACTGTCAAAGGGAGTCCTTGGTTAGAGGACCAACAACATCAGGCAACCGGAGTCTAGAATATGTGCCAAAAATAGCCAGATACCATGTTGGGTAAAAATTCTAAATGATAAAGCCAAAAGACTTAAAATAAGGAAACAGATAAGTCAATCTCTAAACAGCAACAACACTGAAACAATAAAAGAAGGGATAAATGGTGTAGGTATAGAACTTTCAAATGGATAGGAAGTCAAGGTGATGTCAAATAATAAAGGACAGGCTCAAACTTAGGAAGCTAAGGGTAAATTTCAAAGTAACTGCAAAGCAAATTAACAAACCTACTAATTAAAATAAAAATGAAGAAAAACAAAGACTCAGCAAACATAGAACATGCAGTAGCAAAATAAAAGAAAAATCCATAAACAAAAAGAAATCAGCACAGGAAAATAAGAAGTAATGACAGCACCACAAAAAGGGCTTAACACTGTAATAGCAGTAAGCTCGTATTATTAATAATCACCCTGAATGTACCACTAAAAAGTTAGAAACTGGCAGAATGGATTGAAATACAAGATCCATCAATATTTTTTGTACAAGAGGAACACCATAAAAACAAAGACATAAGTATATTACAAGCAAGCAGTAACAAAATAAAAGCATGAGTGGCAATAGTAAACTAAGACAAAATTCACCATAAAAAATAACAGAGGACAACCTTGATAAATAACAGAGCTCCAAAACACATAAAACAAATTCTAATAGTACTGAAAAAGAGAATTTGACAATAATAGTAGGAACTTCATCATATCACTCTCAGTAATGGGCAAAACATCAAGAAAGAAACTCAACAAATATAGAAGATCTAAAGACAGTAATCAACCAACGTGACTTCACAGACATATACCACTTCATTCAACAGCAGAAAGGTGTACATTCTTCTACAATGTGTGTGGATCTTTCTCCAAAATAGACTACATTTTAGGCCATAAAGCAATCCTAAATAAAACCCAAGATGTCTAAATGATACAAAACACATTTTCTGATCACAATGCCATAAGAGTAGAAATCAATAACCAGGGGAATAAGGGAAAAAAAATGTATAGAAATGGAATAACAGCCTAAAAATAACTGGGTAATAGAAGAAATTAAATAGGAAATTAAAAAATTCCTAGAATCAAATTAGATTTAAAATACATCATACCAAAACCTTTGGGGCTAGCAAAGGCAATGCTCAGGGGTCAGTTTGTAGCAAGAAATTTTCGTATCTAAAAAAGAAGAAAGGGCAAAAATCAAAATGTTAGCCCTACAACTCAAACAAATAGAAAAAGAACAGCAAAGGAAACCCATAGCCACGAGAAGCAAGGAAATAATAAAGATTAGAACAGAAATAAATGAAATACATAATGGAAAAACAAATAGGATCAACAAGAAAAAAAGACAGTTACTGGAAAAGATTAACAAAATCCACAAACCTTTGGCTAAACTGACAAAAATAACACAGGACAGGAAGCAATAACCCAAATAAGTAACAAGATGGAAACATTACAACAGACTCAACAGATTAAAAAAAAAAAAGAATCCCAACAGAATAATATGAAAAACTGTGCTCCAACAAATTTGAGAATCTAGAGAAAATGGACAAGTTTCTAGAAACACAATATCTACCTACACTAACATGAAATGAGATAAAATATGTGAACACAGCCATAACAACAGAAGAGACTGAAGAGTTCTTCTCCCGACTCAACAAACTCTGCCCAGGACATCGTCACTAAACAATTTTAACAAATATTCAGAGAAGACTTCACACCAACACTGCTCAAACTATTTCAGAGTACATAAAAGGAAGGAATAACCCCAAATTTATTCTGTGAAGTCAGCAGAACTCTGACGCCAAAGCCAGGCAAAGACTTAGTAACAACAGTATTACAAACCAGTATCTGTTATGAACGTACATTTAAAAATTTTCAAAAAAAGTCTAGCCAGTAGAATTCAGTATCATATAAAAAAATAATACACAAAGTGGGATTTATAGTAAATATTCAAAAGTGGTTCAATGTTAGAAAATCAATGAACATAATCCATCATTTAAACACAGCAAAAGAATGTAATCATGTGATCATCTCAGCAGATGCAGAAAAGATATCTGATAAACTCCAACACCAATTCCTGACAAAAACTCTTAAAAAAAATAAGAGACATCCATCAATGTAATAAAGGGCATCTACAAAAAACCAACAGCCACATCATTCTCACTGAAGAGAAGCTGAAAGTACTCTCCCCAAGAATGGGAACAAGACGAAGATGCCCTTTGTCACTACTCCTATTTAACACTGTACTGGAAGTCCTAGCTAGAGCAATAAGGGAAAAGAAGAAATAAAGGGCATCCAATTCGGAAAGGAAAAAGTAAAACCATTACTATTTGCAGATAATATTACACTATACATAAAAAATTAGTTGTCAATTCTGACTCATAGCTACCCTATAACACACAGAAAACCCCAAAGATTCCACGAGAAAACTACTGGAACTAACAGAAAGATTTAGCAGAGCAGCAGGACAAGATCGACATACAAAAATCAGCTGGCTTCTTGTATACCAATAAGGAGAACTTGAAAAAGTGAAGCTGGAAAACAATACCATTTTTAATAGCTTCTCAAAAAATAAAACACTTTACAACTGTATTGTGATAGATGGTTTTTGTGTGCCTTTCTTGCCATGGTTTCAAGTATTGGGTGGGGCTGTGTAAATAAGGTAATTGTGGCCCACCAAGACAACAGCTCAGTTTTGCCATCCCGCTAGGCTTCAAATTTGGCATCCTAGAGGTGAGAAAGAGAGGATTTCATTACCACCAAGGGAGAAGACCTCAAATCCCTGCCCTCAGAATTTCCTGAAACCGGGAGACTTAAAAGGGACAGCTGCAACACTGAAGACAGCAAGAAGTGGTGGCACAAATGACAGCAGAAGTGACTAGCAGAAAACGATGTGGTGCGCTTCCTGGACCACACAGAGAGAAAGCTGAGTGCCCTTGGGCAGAATGCTTGCTGGAGGACTAGGGTTCCTCAAGGCATTAAGTGGAACTAGGTTTGTCAGTTCACAGAGCTAGAGCTGAGTGCCTCTGGATAAAAGTTCGTTAGCAGAGTAAAGTGTCTTTGGGCACTTACAGGCAGAGCTAAAAGAATTTTCTTACCCAAGCAAGACAGAGGCCATGGATCCAGAGACAGAAGTGGTTATAGGCACAAATGAAAAGATTCTGTCCTGACGGAAGAACAGTGCCCCAAGCATTCCCGAGCCTGAAATGTAACCTGTAACTTCCCTAATAAACCCCATAACCATGAGTATAGTCTATGAGTGTTATGTGGCCATTGCAATGAATTATCAAATCCATCAGAGTAGTAGAGAGGTCTGTGGAAGGGATGGTTGGTGTCATAACCGGTAGAAATGGCAGAGAGAAGACGTATGTTTGACTCCCACCTCATAGGAATCAGCCTTGGGCTCTTGATCTTGATTCTTCTTCTGTGTTGTGAAAAGGAGGTCAAACACCAATGCCATACCATTCTTATAGGAATAAATCTAATCAGGGACATAATAAATCATCAAAGAAAACTATAAAATTCTACTGCAAGAAACCAAGAGAGTCATTATTTACAAATCGAAAAATACACCATTTTCATGGATAGACTCAACATTATGAAAATGTCAGTTCTACCCAAAGTGATTTATAGATATAATGCAATCCCAATTCAAATACCAACAGTATTTACACAGAGGAGGAAAAACTAATCACGAAATTTCCATGGACAAGAAAAAGGCCTTTGACAAGCAAAGTATTATTCAGTGAAAAAAGAAAAAAGTAGGAGGCCACGCACTACCTGATCTCAAAACCAACTATACAATGACAGTAGTCAAAACAGTCTATGACAGACACATAGACCAATTGGATGGAATCAAGCACCAAGATGCAAATCCATCAAACCATGGTCCGTTTATCTTTTACAAATGGCACAATTCATTAGATGAGGAAAAGATAGCCTTTTAAACAAATGATTGTGACAAAACCAGATTTTTATAATCCAAAAAATGAAGCAGGATCCATACCTCATAGCATACACCAAGTTAACTCAAAATGTAACAAAGACCTTAATATAAAACCTAAAATGATAAAGAGCATGCAAGAAAAAACAGGGACGATATTAGGTGCCCTAATACATGGCATAAATATAATATCAATCATAACTAACAATGTACAGAAATCAGAAGATAAACTAGAGAAGTGAGAGTACCTAAAAATCAAACACCTATGCTCATCAAAAGAGTAAAAAAAGAACCCACAGACTGAGTAAAAAAAAAAAAAATTAACTATGACTTTTCCGGTAATGGTGCAACCTGTAAAATCCATAAAATACTTCAACACCTCAACAACAAAAAGACAAGTAACCTTATTTAAAATAGACAAAAAATGACGAACAGACATTTCACTAAGGAAGACATTCAGGTGGCTAACAGACACATGAGGAAATGTCTGCGATCCTTAACCATTAGAGAAATGTAAATCAAAACTACAATGAGACAGCATTGTGCCCTAACAGTACTAACACTAATAAAAATTTTTTAAAGTACACAGAGGAAACAATAGGTGTTGAAGAGGTTGCAGGGAGATTGGAACTCATGTGCAATTGCTGATAGGAATGTAAAATGGTATAATTACCATGGAAAACAACATGTCACCTTCTTAAAAATCTAGAGAAAGAAATACCATACAACCTAAGAGTCTACTCCTAGAAATATATCAGAGAGAAATAAGAGCCATGAGATGAATAGACACATGGACAGCCATGTTCACGGCAGCATCATTCATGAAAGCAAAAGGGTGGAAACAACTTAAATGCCTAGCAACATATGAAGGGCTAAACATACACAAAATGGAATTCTACCCAACAATAAAGGACAGTGAAGAACTGCTAAACGTCTCACAACATGGATGAATCTGGAGGACACTGTATTGAGTATTAAGTCAATTGTAAAAGATCACATTGCATCAGACCACTATTATAAAAACCTAATAAAAGGTTTACACACAAAGAAAAACTTTCTTGATGGTAATTAGGGAGAGTAGGACAAGGAAATCACTAACCAAATAGTAAACAACTGTTAACTTTGGTGAAAGGGAAAGGCAACACACAACACAGAAGTCAGCACATTTGATAAAGCAAAGTATAGAAGCATTTTAGACATAAGCAAATATCTTAAGTGATTAAATTACTGGGGCAGAAGGCTGGGGACCATAGTCTCAGGAGACATCTAGGTCAATTGGCGTAAAGTTCATAAAGATAATATTCCATACCCTAATTTGATGAGTAGCATGTGGGGTCTGAAAAGCTTGCAAATAGCTGTCTAAGATTCATCTATTTGTCCCATGCTACCCAGAGCAAAGGAGAATAATAAAAACCAAAGACACAGGAAAACATTAGTTCAAGGACTTATGGACAACATGAACTAGAGCCTTCAGAAGTGTGAGCCTGGAATGACTAAATGGTATCTGACTACCACCAACGACCACTTGGACAAGGATCACAAAGGAGGAACTCAGACAGATCAGGAAGGAAATGTAGAACAAAATTCAAATTTCCAAAAAAAAAAAAAAAAGAGAGAAACCATATTTACTGGTCTCACTGAGTCTGGAAGACCTCCCAAGTTTGTGGTCACCAGACACCCTTCTAACTCAGCACTGAAGGCTCTTTGGAAGTCCATTTTTCTGATGAATGTTAGACAGATCTGTAACCCAAACAACACACTGTGGTACATGCTTTTTAGTTCAACCAAGCATACAAAACCAAAAGGGCAACACTTGCCAAAAACAAGGATAAGGAGTCAGGAAGAGACAGAAAAACTGGATGAATGGAAATGGGAAAACTCAAGTAGAAAAAGAGAGAGTGCTGACATACTGCTGAGATTGCAACCAATGTCACAAAACTATTTGGATATAAATTTCTAGATGGAAAACTAATTTGTGCTTCAAGCTTTCACCTAAAGCAAAGCAAAATTAAAAAAAAAAAACCTCTGCACTAACAAACCTGTGGTTAACCACCTCCGTTTCCAAGGTAAAGTACCCTGATCATTGTTTGCATGGACTTGATTATTAGTTCAAGTTGCCATTAAGAGGTATACAAACATGTACTTAGGGTTCTAGCACCTTAAAGTGGGTGAAAATCTCATCTCTCCACAGGCCCTGTGTCCACCGCTTCCTTTTTTTCCTATAAACACTCAGTCCCAGAAAACCATCCCTGATTCATGCCTCAGGCATAGAAAATTAAAGATATGCACTTCCATCTCATCTTTAAAACTTTGCCATTTCAGCTTCTGGTTTCCTCCTACCACTTCTCATATTAAGAAACCATAGCCATATAATTACCAGAAATTGACAAATCCAAAGTAATAATGTTGCTTCAAATTTTTCAACTTAAGGAAAATCTACTGAGTTATTACTTTATGAGTTATAAACTGTCAAGGTTGGTAGGGACATGAGAGTGAATTGTACAGAGCTGGTCCCTTGTCTCATGAAAAGTAAAGTTGGTAATACCAACAAATAGATTGGCTATTATATAATACTCTATGAAACTGTTGTGATAACAGATTAGCAGAGTGTGACAGGTAGATTACCATCACATCTGTTTACTACAGAACTATTTACATACAATATTGCAAACTTCATTAGTTTATCATATTTGGAACAATTCTAGGGACAAAGCACTTAACATAACTATATAACAGAATATCAATGTTAGAACTTTGATAATATAAAAAAAACTAGTAATCCTGACAGAATGTGAAGTAAGGGAAGAAAAAATGGAAAGTGGTATAGAAAACCTGTTGCTGTTGACTCAAATATGATTCATAGGAACCCTATAGGGCAGAGTAGAACCGTCACACAGAGTTTTCAAGAAGTGCCTGGTAGATTCGAACCGCCAGTCTTTTGGTTAGCAGCTGTAGCATTTAACAGGGTTTCCAGTAGTACAGAGAAAGAAGTTTATTTCTAAATAATCAACAAATTCAGAGGGATTGTAGCAAGGAAAGTTTAGTTAGCATATGTAGATGAGTTAAATTCTTCCTCTTCCAAATGAGTCTATAAATTAAGAACTGCAATGAAAACAACAACATCCTGTTGTCATTTACACTGATTCCAACTCATAAGAACACTAAAGGATAGAGCAGAACTGTTGGGAGCCATGGCCCACATACCTCCTGTAAGCCTTAGATCTCGCTGCCTGCAAAATGGTGTCGTGCTGCAGGGCCACACCCTGGTTTACCCTGCTTGTTGGCCTGCCCAGTGTAAGGCTTTGCCTGGAGACTAGGCAAGCCCCCCTGTGATTGGATATTGTTTGCCCTATCAGAATACAGCAGGCAACACTATTTAAGCCGTGTGACCAGGAAATAAAAGAAGAGAAGAAGGATCTTGAAACCGCGTGTGGTGGTCCGTGTGTCTGTTCTCTACCTGCTGGACGGGTGGGGTCTCGGACATCTGGTGGCCCGTACGGGGAGCCTGAGAGACCCTGGGAATACAGCGGTAAGGACCCCTGGGAGGGGCAATCAATCCGGCACGGCCGGGTGGTCTTTTGATATAGCTCTTATCTAGCAGCCGTATAGAGCTGGAATCATCCGGGGACGCCCGGGGAAAGGAACTGGCATTGACCAGGGAAAGTAATTAATAATTGTATAAAATGGGTAATCACCCCTCTTCACAGCGGCTATTAATAGCCTGTAAATCCCTTTTCAAGCAGCGCGGGATCGGTATCAAGCAGGCCACCTTAGAGCGTTTCCTTCTAGCGGTGGAGGAGGTGGCTCCATGGTTCCTGGTTTCTGGCCACCTCACTCTGTCTGCATGGAACAAGATGGGAGAGGATTTGACTAGGGCAGATATGCAAGGTACCCTGCCCCCGGGAGTTATGGGAATTTGGGTCTTAATTTTGACTTGCTTGGAGGATGAGTCAAGCGTTTTTGAGAGAGTCCTCACCCGGGGACAAGACGCCCTCGAGCGTGTTCAAGAGGAAGCTTCCCAAAAGGGTAGCGACAAGGGTAGTGTGTCTGGTGAGAGTGTGCAGGGGAGCGGCAGTGACTTAGAAGGGGAGGGAGAACTGGAGGAGAAAGAAGAAAGGAAGGAGGAAGAAGGGGAGGCAACAGTGACGCAGTTGATGCACGATGTTGGCCGGATGTGCGTCCGGCCCCCGCGACTGCCTTCCTCCCCCCGAGCCCGAGGGGCCCCAGGGAAGATTGGTGCCGACACGGTACCTCCCCCGTACAACCCTTCAGAGCCTCCCCTCTCGCAGAGGAGTCGTTTCCCGCAGATGTGGGAGGGCAGCCCTGCTGCCTTTCCTGTTTTTCAGGATCAAGAGGGCAATCGTTATCATGACCCTCTAGACTGGAAACTGGTGAAAGGCATAGCAGAAGCTGTTAGGACATACGGTACCGGATCCACTTTTGTTGTGGCCTCTTTGGAAAGCCTATGGCGCTATGCTATGACCCCTTCTGACTGGCAACATCATGCCCGAGCTTGTCTTTCATCAGGACAGTTCTTGGACTGGAAGTCTATGGCCCAAGACCTAACAGTAGAGAAGGCAGCGGAAAATGCTAGGAATGGCAATCAGGTCTGGGATATGGAAATGCTAATGGAGTATGGCCGCTTTGCAAACAATCAGATTGGGTATCCACAGCAAGTCTATGAGCAGATCAACCAAATATGCACCAAAGCTTGGAAATGCCTCCCTAATCAGGGCGAGCCGGCAGGAAATCTCACTAAGGTTATACAGGGACCTAATGAAGCTTTCTCAGATTTTGTGGCCCGCATGGTTGACTGTGCCACAAAGATCTTTGGGGATGCTAATCAAGCCATGCCCCTGGTCAAGCAGCTCATCTACGAGCAATGTACTAAGGAGTGTAGGACGGCTATCACCCCCCACAAGAGAAAAGGTATCGAACAATGGATGCGAGTTTGCCGGGAGTTGGGCGGTTCTCTTACTAACTCTGGACTGGCCGCTGCGGTGGTCGCCGCTGTTCATGGACCCCGGCGGGTCCGTCAGGGTGGGGCCCCACGTCAAAATTGCCATGAAGGCCAGCCCACCTGTTTTCAGTGCCGACAACCAGGCCATTTCAAACGTGAATGCCCTTATAAACAGAGCACAGGCTCAGCGGGGGCCTCTGCCCCTAATGCTGGTCCCAGGCTGTGCCCCCGGTGCCGAAAGGGCAATCATTGGGCCTCCGACTGCTTCTCTTTGAAAACAGTGGAAGGAACCCCTCTGCCCACTCCAAACCTGGGAGCCCGTCCAAAAAACGGGCACAGGGGCCCTCGCCACCAGGGCCCGCAAATATATGGGGCCCACAGTGTAACACCAACACTCCAATGGCCATCCTTCTGGCCTCTGGAACAGGGACAGCCACTGACCATGCCGAGCCGCGTAGAGCAACCTCAGGCAGCGCCGGATTGGACCTCCGTGCCACCGCCAGACTCATATTAACACCCCAAATGGGGGTACAACCAATAGACTCAGACATGTCTGGCCCGTTACAGCCCGATACAGTTGGGCTTATCCTGGGTCGTAGCTCTGCTACGCTAAAAGGAATTATAGTCTATCCTGGGGTAATAGACCCAGATTATACTGGGGTCATAAAAATTACGGTCTCATCCCCGAAAGGCATTCTTGCGATTTCACCCGGGGATAAGATTGCACAATTGTTGGTTCTGCCTAGTAAACATCGGCAGTTCCCCACATCTGCCTGCGTACGAGGGACACAGGGTTTTGGGTCCAGCGGCCCCACCAGTGTCATGCTCTCTCTGGACCTGGACCGCCGACCTATGTATTCTCTTAAGGTTAATGGCAAGCAAATGATAGGCTTATTAGATACAGGAGCTGATAGAAGTGTTGTTAGCCTGCGAGACTGGCCCAAAAAATGGCCCACTCAACAGTCGCAGAGTCTTCTTCGAGGCCTAGGGTACTCTGATTCCCCTAGTATCAGCTCCTCAGAACTGCAGTGGCATGATGAGGAGGGACATCGGGGCACTTTTCAGCCATATGTGCTAGACACCTCTGTGACTCTGTGGGGCAGAGATATTTTAGATGCCCTTGGGTTAAGACTTACTAATGAGCAATTGTATAGCCCGCAGTCAAGAGCCATTATGGCTGACATGGGATATATCCCCAGTTTTGGACTTGGATCTCGGTTGAAGGGGGAAAAGGAGCCCCTTCCAACCACCCAGAGACCCGAAAAACAGGGACTGGGTTTTTCTTAGGGGCCATTGATACACCCAGAATCAAATGGAAAACTGAGCAGCCCATCTGGGTGCCTCAGTGGCCCCTCCCAGAGCAGAAACTGCGGGCTGCTGAAGAGCTGGTACGGGAGCAGCTCATGCTTGGTCACCTGAAAGAATCCATATCCCCTTGGAATACACCCATATTTGTAATCAAGAAAAAGTCAGGTAAATGGAGACTTTTGCAAGATCTCCGCGCTGTTAACGCTGCTATGGAAATCATGGGGCCTGTTCAGCACGGCCTCCTGGTTCTTTCACATTGCCTCGAGAATGGCCTATAGTGGCAATTGATATCAAGGATTGTTTCTTCTCCATTCCCCTTCACCCTCTGGACACTTCACACTTTGCTTTTACTCTGCCCTCAATCAATCATTAGATGCCAGACCGCCGCTATGAGTGGGTAGTTCTCCCCCAAGGCATGGCTAATAGCCCTACTTTGTGTCAGATGTTCGTTCAGCAGGTAATGCAGCCTGTTGTAGATCAACACCCCTTGGTACGCTGCCTCCATTATATGGATGACATCTTGCTCACCTCTTTCTCCCAAAATGAACTCCACCAGGCCTTTATTGACCTATCGCAAGCCCTCTCTTCTCAGGGCCTACACATTGCCCCCGAAAAGGTCCAACAGGGACAAGTAATAGAATTTCTGGGAGCCAAAGTAGAGCTACACCAAGTACAGCCCCAGAAAATAACTCTGCGCAGAGATTCCCTGCGCACCTTAAATGACTTCCAGCGCCTTTTGGGAGATATACAGTGGGTCAGACCTTATTTGGGGTTACCTAATCGTGTACTACGCCCACTGTATGAGGTCCTGAATGGAGATCCTCAGCTCTCTTCTCCTAGATCCCTCTCTAAGGAGGCTTTGTCGGCTCTGGAAGAAATAGAAAATGCATTGTCCAGTGCCGCCCTCCGGCGATATGACCCTCGTCAGTCTTTGATTCTTTGTATTCTGCCCACTGAAAGTCAACCCACCGGAACCTTGTGGCAAGGAGGCCCTCTTTATTGGATTCACCCCCGCATTTCTGCGGGGAAGTCCATTTCGTGGTACCCTGCCACTGTTGCCCAGCTAGCTCTTGTGGGAATTAGTGAGTGTATTCAGAGCTTCGGCTTTGTGCCACACACGCTCGTCACTCCCTATGACAAATGTCAGGTGAATACTCTCGCTGCCGTTTCTGATGACTGGGCCATTTTAATGTACACATATCAAGGAAAGATAGACACTCACTTTCCCAAAGACCCTCTTCTTCAATTTTACAAGACACATCCAATAGTATTTCCAAAAATTACTTCTTCCACATCGATCGAAGGAGCAATGGTTATCTTCACTGATGGCTCAAGCACGGGACTAGGGGGAATTCATATCCCAGGTATATCCTCCCAAGTACACCTCTTCCCAGCCAGTTCTGCACAAATGGTTGAGCTCCATGTGGTCTTGCAGGTGTTCCAAACCATCCCAGACCCTTTCAACCTTGTCTCTGACTCTGCATATGTGGTGAATGCTGTCAGACTCCTCGAAGCCGCAGGCTATGTTAACCCCCGTTCTCCTGTTAGTCAATTGCTCTGCTCTATACAGTGCCTACTCCACCAGAGAACACATCCATTTTACATAGTTCAACATAGAGCTCACCAGGCCCTCCCTGGTCCTATTACAACAGGTAATGCTACGGCTGACGCACTGACTCGCGTGCCTGTGATCCTTAATGCAATGGAACATGCAGTCCAGTTTCATAAACTTTTCCATGTCAACTCCAAGACCCTGTCATCCCGGTTTCAAATCTCACGAGAGGCAGCCCACACTATAGTGTGCAATTGTGCCACCTGTGCTCCCTACCTCCCTTCCCCCTCGGTGGGGGTGAACCCCCGAGGTATTTTACCCATGCACGTGTGGCAAATGGATGTTACCCACTATGCTGAGTTTGGTAAACTTAAGTATGTCCATGTCTCCGTAGACACTTCCTCTGGCTTGATTTGTGCCTCAGCCTTAGCAGGCGAAACTGCCAAGCATGTCATCACCCACTGTCTTGCTGCCTGGGCTGTTTGGGGTATCCCCCAACTAATCAAGACGGACAATGGCCCTGCTTATACCTCCCAAACTTTTGCGCACTTCCTACAACAAATGGGAACGCGGTGCACCCATGGCATCCCCTATAACCCTCAAGGCCAAGGCATTGTTGAACGAGCTCACTTAACATTAAAAACCATGCTTAATAAACAAAAAGGGGGAGTTGGGGAAGGCCGGACACCACAGAACCGCCTTTCGCTCGCCCTATTTACACTCAATTTTCTGTCATTGGATGCTGAGGGCCACTCTGCAGCCGATCATCACATGAGTCCTCATGGAGGATCCACAGCCAAAGTCCTGTGGAGGGATGTAATCAGTGGGCTCTGGAAAGGGCCAGATCCAGTTTTGGTATGGTCCCGAGGAGCTGTTTGTGTCTTTCCACAGAACGCACAGGACCCCGTTTGGATCCCAGAGCGTCTGGTCCGCCCCATCGCACATAAGCAAGATGAAGAGGAAATCCTTGATCCTCCTGCTGCTGGTGACGATCATAACATGGATGGGACAATCCCAGGATAAGTATAGATGGGGATTGTTGGATGTCCTGCCTCTTCCTATCCCTGTACATCATACCTCCCCTTTGTTGCCTCGCTTTTTCACCACCGATCATAGCCTACAACTCCCTGCCATTAAGCTAGATTCTGAAATTAGCCTGGAGTCCCGTCCTATCAACATCACTCTGCGAGGCCTCCTCTGCTTTACAGTATCCCACAATTTGTCGGACTTGGCACCTGATGACAACTCCTATGTCACCTTGTATAATATGTCAGCAGGGTGGTTTGACACGCCAAGAAATAGCACCACCAACGGCACCCTCTTGCAGGGTCGCATTCCCCTTATGATTTCTAAATATGGCACTAACCCGCCTTCACAGCCTTGCTGGGCCCCATATTGCAAAAGTACTCGAGATTGGCCACAGTTATGGACAGGTTGTCAAAGTCATCGCCTACAGTGGGTGGTGAAACCCTACTTCACCTTTTCCCCAAACATTGGGACTATGGCGAATCAGACGTCTCCTGGGTGCAAATATACCTGGCAAAGCCCCACTCAGGTTTCACCCACCAACCCCTTTGACGTCTGGCTCCTCTGTGGTGTTAATAGCAGCTGTACAGATATTACCGCCATGTCTATGATCACGGGTGGGGTACTTAAGAGTGCTAGTGTTCGCTGGAATGAGTCCGAGATTTTTGAAACCTCTGTGAATCAGTTTGAGTCTAATTCCAACTTAACTTTTTCCCCGACACCTGTATGCCTTCAGCCTCCGTTTATGTTTCTCCTTTTTAATAACTCCAAAGAAAGTTCGGTTGTTTGTACAAATTCTACTTGCTTTTTGGCTTGGCTTTATTCTCTCTGCTGGAATGCATCTATTTTCCCTACAGCTCTAGTGACCAGGTTGCCATGCTACGTCCCCTGGCCGGTGCAGTCACCATCCCCGGAGGTACTTTGGAGAAGTAAACGAGATTTTGGAATCACCGCCGCCATTGTAGCCCCCGTCACCGCTTCAGTCACGGCCGCTGCCACTGCTGCCGTGGCCCTCACACAGACTGTCTCCACCGCAGCCACTGTCAACGCTTTGGTCGAAGGGACGACTGCTGCTCTATCTGCCCAAGGCCGAACTGATGGACACGTGCTGGGTGCCATCCACATCTTGAACCAGCGCATAGATTTAGTACAAGAGCAGATTGACTCATTAGTGCAGGTCATACAGCTAGGCTGTGAGTGGTGCTTTAGCAGTTTGTGTGTCGCGTCTGTGCCTTTTCAGAATCATTCTCAAGCTGCGTATCTTTCTCGCCAGTTATCAATGTACCTGAGGAAGAACTGGACCGCTGAGATGGAGACTTTGATGACCCAACTGCGTGCAGAAATCACTCGTGTCAATTCCACCCAGGTAGATGTTAGCGTTGCTCAATCCCTCCTATCGTGGCTCTCCAATGCCATGACGCTTGTGAAAAACTGGGCCGGGACGGGGGCCATGTTTGGGGTATGCCTTTTGGCCATCATACTGATTGTGTCTCATCTTAGAAGAATGCATGCTCGACAGCAGGCGCAAAATACCATGTTAGTACAGGCAATTGCTGAGATCGGAGATCCCTCTTCTAGCCCAGGGGTCTGGCTACAAATGCTTGAAGGCAGTCAATGACGGGCAACCTTCTTTGGGGTGTCATCAACCTAAGACAGGGACTCCGCCTTTCGCTGCGGACTCTCCCCATGACGGGCAAGAGACGCCTCAGCCAAGAATGACCTAAGCCAGGCACTTCAAGCACATGCTTCATTTATTTACATGTATAAGGGAGAGATGTTGGGAGCCATGGCCCACATACCTCCTGTAAGCCTTAGATCTCGCTGCCTGCAAAATGGCGTCGTGCTGCAGGGCCACACCCTTGTTTACCCTGCTTGTTGGCCTGCCCAGTGTAAGGCTTTGCCTAGAGACTAGGCAAGCCCCCCTGTGATTGGATATTGTTTGCCCTATCAGAATACAGCAGGCAACACTATTTAAGCCGTGTGACCAGGAAATAAAAGAAGAGAAGAAGGATCTTGAAACCGCGTGTGGTGGTCCGTGTGTCTGTTCTCTACCTGCTGGACGGGTGGGGTCTCGGACACAGAACTGTCCCATAGAGTTTCCGAAGTGTAGCTGGTGAATTCAAGCTGCCGGCCTTTGGCATGGTAGTCAACTTCTTAACCACCGCGCCAACAGGACTTCACACTAAGAACTAGTATCTCTAATTTAGAATCATGGTGGTAGCCAAAGGAAAAATTTTTAAAAATCTGTGGAATGAGAATGGGGTAGAGGAGCTGTTACTTTTCAATCACTGATATCTCGTGCTATTTTAATTATTCTTTTTTCTGGGTGTATTATTTCTGTAATTTTTAAAATACAGAATGACAACTAAGCAAACATACTTCTTAAGTTGTTAACTATGTGTTTAAAGTTCAATGCATATTTAAGTAAGATTATGATATTAATTTGATAGTGAAGTAATAGGTAAGACATGGCTGGATCTCAAGTAATTCCAATGACTCAGCAAGCAATAATACTGAGATTTGGAAAAGTTGCATAAGACACTTTATACTTCTTCTATGACTGAGTTAGGTACATAATACATGTCTTATTAAGCATTATTCTTTCCTGTTGCCATCAGCAAGTACCTCAGTCTCAGTAACCCCCAATTTTTCCCCTCTGCTAATCAGCTAAGGTGCAGATTTATAACTGGCATTTAATGCCTTCTAGTGGGTCTCCTTTGCTTTGTTCATGTATGATATCCTTGATGTCATTCTACAACTCGTCTGGTCTTCAGACATTAGTGTTCAATGCATCAGATCTATTTTTGAGATGCTCTCTAAATTCAGTTGGGGCACGCTGAAGATCGTACTTTTGTTCTTCTGGTATTGTTTTAACTTCATTCAGCTTCATCTTTAACTTGTGTATGAGCAATTGACAGTCTGTTCTGTGGTCAGTCACTGACTGATGATATTAAACTTTTTCATTGTCTTTTACCACAAATGTTGTTGATTTGGTTTCTGTACATTTCATTCAGTGACGTCCACATGTATAGTGGCTAATGTTGTTAAAAAGTGGCATTTGCCATGAATAGATCACTGGTCATGCAAAATTCTATCACATGATCTCTAGTGTCATTCCTGTCCCCAGGGTCATGTTTTCCAATTGCAACTGTTTTTTGTTTCCAAGTTGCACATTCCAGTGACCAATAATTATCAGTGCATCTTGATCATATGTTTGATCAACATAGGACTGAAGAAGTTGGTAAAAATCTTCAGTTCCTTCGTCTTTGGCCTTATTGGTTGGGTGGCAAATTTGAATAGTCATATTAATTGGACTTCCTTGTAGAAGTATGGATATCATCTTATCACCAGCAGCATTATACTTTAGGATAAATGTTGAAATATTCTTTTTGATGACGAATGCAACATTATTTCTCTCCAGTGGGTCATGCCATGCATAGTAGATCATGCAACTATCTGATTCAAAATGTCTAATACCAGTCCATTTCAGCCTAGCATATTGATCTTTATGCATTGCATTTCATTTTTGATGACTTTCAATTTTCCTAGATTCATACCTCATATGTTTGACATTCTAATTATTAACAAATTTTTATGGCTGTTTCTTTTCAGCAAATGAAAGTTTTGAAAGTTTTACTCCAGCCACATCATTAAGGTAGACTCTACTTTGAGGAGGCAGTTCTTCCCTAGTTGTATTTTGAGTGCCTTCCAACCTGAGTGGCTCATTTTCTAGCACTGTATCAGACAATATTCCACTGCTATTCATAAGGTCCTCACCAGGTAATTCTTTCAGGAGACTGCCAAGTCATTCTTCCTGATCAGTCTTATTTTGGAAGCTCTGCTGGACTCTGTCCACTACTGATGACTCTGCTGGTACTGAATTACTAACGACACAGCTTCCAGCATTGCAGAAATACGGTACAGCCAATTGACAGATGAGTCATTAATGACAAGGTCATTAAAAGGAGAGAGAAAACCAAAATGCATATCAGAGGAGACTCTGAAACTTGCTCTTGAATGTAGAGTAGCTAAAACAAAAGAAAGGAATGATGAAGTAAAAGGGGAGACCAGAATATTTCAAAGGGCAGTTCAAAAAGCACAGTAGATTATCACAATAAAATGTGCTAAAATCTGGAGTTAGAAAGCCAAAGCAGAAGAACACACTTGGTATTTCTCAAGCTGAAAGAAGTGAAGAAGTTCAAGCCTTGAATTGCAATTTTGAAGGATTCTATCAGTAAAATAAGACCTGTTGCTGTTGATTCCAACTTATAGCAACCCTATTTGGAAATCCCAGTGGCATAGTTGCTAATTGCTACAGCTGCTAACCAAAATGTTGACAGTCAAGTCTACCAGACACTCCTTGAAAACTTAATGGGCAACTCTACTTCATCCTATAGGGTTACTATTATTCAGAGTTATCTCAACAGCAGTGGGTTTTATGAGTGAAATATTAAATGACATAGGAAGACTGAAAGAAGATGAAAAAAACATAGAGTCACTATACCAAAAAGAATTGATAGATGTTTAAACACTTCAGGAGACTGCTTGAGATCAAGAACCAATGGTATTGAAGGAAGAAGTCAAAGCTACACTAAAGGCTTTGGCAAAAACCAAGGGTCCAGGAATTGACCAAATACCAATAGAGATGTCTCAACAAACAGGTGCAACACTGGAAACTCTCACCTGTCAATGCCAAGAATGTTGGAGGAAAGCTACCTGCCAACTGACTGGAGGAGATACATATTTGTGCCTCTGCCAAGTAAAGGTAATCCAATGGAATGCAGAAATAATTTGACAACATCATTAATATCACATGCAAGTAAAAATTTACTGAAAATAATTCAAGAATGGTCACAGCAATACATGCACAGGGAACCGCCAGGAACTCAAGCCATGTTCAGACAAGGGTTTCCAAGTGTGTAATCTTTAGGGAAGCAGGCTGCCACAATTTTCTCCTGTGAAGTGACTGGTGAGTTCAAATCAACTACTTCTTGGTTAGCAGCTGAACACTTTAATCACTGTACCAGCCAGGCTCCATTCCCTAAAGATGACAGTCACAAAACCTTATGAAAGTTTTACTGTGTAATTCATGAAGTTGCCATTTTTCAGAATCCTCTCAATGGCAACTGGGTAAGGCTTTTTCCATTTTATCATCTGTCATCACTTGACTCCAAACTCATTCCCTACTACTCTCATTTCAAGCTGAAGGTAAAACTATGCTAAAGCAACTACATCTAGAATGATTGACTCTGAAAGGATACAAGTGAGATGATTTTTTCATTATTTTCTAATACTCAGATTGTGATTAGAAAACCCGGTGGCATAATGGCATCTGCTAGCCAAAAGGTTGGCAGTTTGAATCCACTAGGAGCTCCTTGGAAACTATGGAGCAGTCTACTCTGTCCTATAGGGTCACTATGAGTTAGAATCAGTTCTATGGCAATGGGTTTGTTTTGGGGTGAGTAGTGGGTCCCACTAAGTGGAACCAGAGTTTCTTAGGGAAATGGCTGTTTTCAAATTTAGAACAGATAGTGTTAAAACAATGAATCAAGTACATCCTGACCTGCATTAGGTAGTTTTCAAAATTATAATACCAGTATTACTTGTTGTCATATTGTTTGTGTACTGTTGATTGATTTCAACTCATAACAACCCTATGAGGCAGAGTAGAACTGCAGAGTTTTCTAGGGAGAAATCTATACAGGAACAAATAGTCAGAACTTTTGTCCTGCAAAGTTGCTGGTGGATTCAAGGGGCCAACCTCTCATGTAGCAGCTGAGCACTGAACCTCCCAGTATTCCTGCCACTACAAGAACCCTAAGTGAAGTCACGTTGATTCTGCTTTTAGAATACACACCACTCTGAATGCTCAGTCAGCAGACTATGCTCAAAAATTACTTGGAATAATTCTTTCCTTTAATTTTGTATACAATTAGATTGATGTGTTTCACTTTGTTACCTTTCTTTAATTTGGTTAAAACATCAACAAAATTCAAAAAGTCAAAACGATATAGAAAAATACATCGCCTCTCCCTTCAACCTCTCTGCTGTACCCAAAGATAACCATTTTTATTCATCATTCTCTGGTTTAACCTGCCAGTGTTTCTTACTGAATAGCTAGCATGCTTCTTGGAGTCCCTGGGTGGTGCACACTCTTAAGCACTCCACCACTAGCCCCAAAGCTGGCAGTTCAAACCCGCTCGGAGATGCCTTAGAAGACAGGTTTAGTAATCTGTTCCCAAAAGATCATAACTTTGAAAACCCTAGGAAGCAGATCTACTGAACACACATGGGGTTACTGTGAGTCAGAATTAACTCAATGGAAACAGCAACAAGCACAATACTGTTCTGCACTTTGCTTTAGTCGCTTAACAATATATCCTGGAGATCTGTTCACAGAAATTCACAGTGATCTTCAGAGATTAATTTTCAGAATCTTTTATTGAGTAATCTTAGTTTTATTAAAAGAATGATAATTTGTGTACATATAACACATTGAACCCCTTTAAAAAATAAAGTTGTATCCTGTGGACACATAAGATTTTTCATTGAAGTCAATTTTTTTGGAACCATAAATGAGAACTCTTCACCTTGGCCTAGCTGGTCTGCTCACATTAGGCCAAGGTGTTTCTAGTCTCTACATCTGTATTTATGCCATAGCCTCCACACTTAGAATACAATCTTGCTTCTTCAGTTGCCCTGAATTTGCTGCAAGACGAGTTTCAAACCCTATCTCTCCTGTGAATCTTTACTTAGGTTTCTTTCCTTCAAAGGAACTGTACCTTTAAATCCCTAGTGCCTAGAATTTGTTCAACAAATGTTGAGGATGACCAAAGTGTAGCGTAAAAAGAACATGGATTTGGGAATCAGAAAAGAGCTAAGTTCACATTCTCAGTCACTTTAAAACTATATTCATTATCTTAACGTTTGGTAACAAATCACCCCCAAATGTAGCAGCTTAAAACAACACACACTTATTATCTCTGAGTTTCTGTGGCTCAGGAATCTAGGCACAACTCAGCTGGATGCCTCTGGCATAAGGTCTCTCACACCGTAGAGAACAGAGTACTGACTGGGACTGTAGTTTCATCTGAAAACACAACTGGGGAATTTGCTTCCAAACTGGCCCATGTCATTGTTAAATGAATTCCATTGTTTGCGGGCTGTTGGACTGAGGCCTCCATTTCTGACTAGTTTTTGTCAGAGGTCTGTTTTTGGTTTTAGCCATATGGACGTCTTCATAGAGCCTTTTAAAATATATCAGCTGTTTTCATCAGAGTGAGCAAGTGAGAGGTCAAGAGGAAGTGCCAGCCAGAGAAACAGAGGATGGGAGTTACAGCGTTTTATAGCTTGTTTGTGGAAGTGATACCCCATTATGATTGCCATGTCAGATTCCTTAGAATCAAGTCACTAGTCTAGCCCACACTTAAGTAGAGGGGGTGACACAAGGGCATGAATACCAGGAGGGTGGATCACTGGGAGCCGTGTCAGCTGCTATTTCATATAGTAAAATTTTAACCCCATGCAAGTAATTTGCTGCCTCTTTCCTTGCCTGTTATATGGGCATAATGACAGCAATGTCCTGCAGTATTATTATGAGAAACTATTAGCCATCCATGTAAAGTATTTTGCACTAACAAGAGGTCAGTATACGGTAACCACCACAGCAATAACAACAGCAATGTCGCATCGGCTGCAACTCTCCCCCCTTCCTCTACCCAGTTTTCACTCTTTCTGTGTCTGTTCTCTTGAACACGTCTTCTCCTCTCGACCTATACAAAGGCATTCAACTGTGTAGAGCATTACAAACTATAGATAACATTATAAAGGATGGGAATTCCGGAACACTTAATTGTGCTCATGAGGAACCTATACATAGATCGAGAGGCAGTTGCTCAAACAGAACAGGGAGATACTATATGGTTTAAAGTCAGGAAAGCTGTGTGTCAGACTGTATCCTTTTACCATACCTATTCAATCTGTATGTTGAACAAATGATCCCAGAAGCCGGACTATATGAAGAGGATGGGGCATCAGGTTTAAAGAGACATTCATTAACGATCTGCGTGTACAGATAATGCAACCTTGCTATCTGTAAGTGAAGAAGACTTGAAGCACTGGCCAATGAAGACCAAAGACCACAGCCTTTAGTATGGACTGCATGTCAACATATAGAAAACAAAAATCTTCACAGTTGGACCAATAAGCAGCATCATGATAAATGGAGAAAAGACTGAGGTTGCCACGGATGTCATTTTACTTGGATTCACAATCAAGATCCATGGAAGGGGCAGTCGAGAAATCAAAAGACAGACTGCATAGGACAAGTCTACTGCAAAAGATCTCTTTACAGTGTTAAGATAAATAAAGTAAAGGTATCACCTTGAAGAGTGTAACCCAGACCATGATGTTTTCAGTCACCTCATCTGCATGCAGAAGCTGGAAGATAAATAAGGAAGACCAAAGAAGAAACGAGGTCTTTGAATGGCGATGTTGGGGAAGAATAGCAAATATACCATAGACTGCCCAACTAACAAACAAATCTCTCTCGGAAGAACAACACAGCATGATGAGACTGCGTCTCATACACTGTGGACATGTTATCAGGTGAGGTCAGTCCCTGCAGAAGGACATCATGCTTGGTAAAGTAAAAGGTCACTAAAAAGAGGAAAATCTTCAACAAGGTGGACTGACACAGTGGCTGCAACAATAGGCTCAAGCATAACAACTGTAAGGATGGTATAGGATCAAGTAGTGTTTCCTTCTGTTGCACATAAGGTCACAGTGAGTCCAAACTGACTGGATGGCCCCAACAACAACAATATTTTGTTCTCAGTGTGTCTCAATTGATCAATGCAATGGGGATAGTTGGGAAGATAAAATGTGTTTCCATGTCTTGGATTCAACCAGTTCAGTTTCATAAGACCAGTTGATGCTTCTTAAGATTTTTTTATTAGAAGCCATTAAGTTCAGAGAAAGACAAACTGGATTCACTAGAACCCTAGGAAATACTGGTTTGCAGACTAGAATGATATTTATTTTTCTTGTGGAAAATCGATCAGTTATAAATCTGCTAGAGAGTTCATGGTTTTGTAAGATATATCATTACATTTCAAGATTATCAGAGATTGCTTAAGAATTTTGCTAGGTTCCCCTCCACTATGTGAATACATTTTCTAGTCAAGTGTCAATAGTTTAGCCTTGTTAAAATCAGGAAAAAAATTTTTTAAAAAGTGGTTAAAGGAAGAAATTCTTCCAAAGTTATAAGACACTACGACCACCATTTTAATACATTCTGAAGCATTGGGGTTATAAAACTTAAAAAGGATAATCCACATTGCAATTATTTTTCCTGGTCTCCTATAAACCAGAGTTCTAATTTGGGGAGATAGGACAAGCAGGTTTTGTCCTGGCTCTGCTACTGACACATGTCTATTTACACAATCTCTCCGAGGCCCAGTTTCCCATCTGTAAAGTGAACCTTATGATTCTACCTGCATGGCCTGTCACCTGATTTCCCTCCCAGGAGAAGCAGAGCCTGGGAGAGGCTTGAGGCCCACCCAAGAGGGTCCCCACAGGCATGGCAGAAGCAAGTATGTTCCTCGACACTTCTAAACATAGTGAAAGACACTGCTTTTGCTCAAAAGCAGTAAGTTAGAAGCTAGAAGACAGCAAGAATGGAATGTCTAATCTTTTGGGACATCTGGGGAAAAGGAGAATCCAGATGTAAACCCTACATGGAAAATAATGAAAAGAAAAGGGGGCAAAAAAAGAAAATACAAGTCAGTTCTAGGAAACTAGAATGACCTGGAAATGAAAAGGGAAGTAACTGCAAGGTTTTTCTCCTCTTCTTTTTTTAGCTCTGGAGGGGCCTGCTGGAAATGTTTAAAAGGAAATCCTTGGAACAGACACCTACCACCTGTGGCTATTGGAAAGATATATATCATTTAGATACCACTGGAAGAAAAAAAAAAAAGGACCTTGGAAAGAAACATCTTGGCTAGCAGCAAGGTGTAAAATTATTTGACTCAGCTCTGCATTTTTGGAAACAATTGTCTTCATGCTTCCATAACTTCACGTTTTAAAGTCTCCATCACAGCTGTTGGAGAAATTCTTCATGTTCTCTGTCATGACATTGGGATTTTTGCAGCCATGAATGGACACAAAAAGATGTCAATCATACTCGGTAATGAAAAGTTCATTTCTCTCTCCCATTGTGAAAGCAGCGCCTTTGTGATGTCCATTGTATGAAGCTCTGTTCCCGCTCATTTATTCTCACATAAAGAATATCATCTGTTTTATATTAAAAGTTTAGACTATAGTCACCCCAGATCACACCTAATGCATAAGAATTGTGTTACCATTATCCTCTATTAAATCGGTGACAATGTTATAATATCTGTGTCAGAAATAATGAAGAGATTAACATGAAGTGAGAGATCCTGGTGTCATCTCTCTCTGCATTTCGGCATCAAATACTGCTAACACTAAAAACCAGTCTTTGTCAGCCAGTGAGAAGGGGGATTTTGACAATGGAGAATCCATCAAGAGATGTAAGGGAAATTTTCCAAGTCATGTAGACAGCTGCTGAAGTGAAAATTGAATAAAAGTGAAAGTCTTTTCTTTTTCTTTCCTTCTAGAAAAATCTGTATTTATTCCCCTAACTTCACAGAACTTTCCCTCCTCAGGGGGTGGTGATACATACTGGGGAACACTTATTTGAAGTGGTTCTGCCACAGCTGGACTTAGGGATGGATGCAATAAAGACACATAAGGACAAGGCAAGTCAGCACTAAAGCAGCCAGCCCCAGATTACGAAGCAGCAGAGCCCAAACGCGCAGGGCTAGAAGTTGTCCCTGAGCTGCTGCTTTCCCTCCCCATTTGGTGGGCTCAAAAGGGGGAAGACGGCAACAGAAGCAACTCATTTTTTCACTAACTTGTTTGTATTAGGCAGTGGATTATCATTCCTTACCTCATAAAGCACCTGTTTATGTATTGATGACATTTCTTCCTTGTTATAAAATAAGATCAAGCCTTACCACTTACACTTTACAATTGAAGAGGCTACTCTCAGGGTGACTTGTGTGTATTTATATAGCCATTAAAGAACAGAAATAAGACCGGAACTTATACCTCAGAACTAGATCTCCTTCCCATAATCAACTGAGGCCTATGGACTGAAGAACGAGTCCCTGGGAAGAAAGACCGGAACATGAAAACTAGTTTGGGGGTTACTGCAGCAATCTAGGGGAGCAAAGATGGTGGCCTGAACTAACAAAAGATTGAAGATACGAGATCTGACAATTAAGTTTGCAAACTCAGCCTAGAAAAAGTGCCACACACCTCACTGCTGAATATCACTACTATCACCTTCTAAGTACTCCCTTTGGGAAGCTATGCACTGATGCCAGTGCCTAGTCTACCTTTCAAAGTAATTTTGAATGGCTATCAGAGCTGTCCTCGTATTACCCTTGATGTTCTGAATGTCATGAAAATGTTTTCCTTTCAATATTTCCTTTATCTTCAGGTAAAGAAAAAAGTCATTGGGGACCAGATCAGGTAAGTCGGTGGGGTGTCCCAATACAGTTATTTGTTTACTGGCTAAAAACTCTCTCACAGAAAACTATACAGTTAAGCTCATGAACTTGCCACTGTGCACAATGGCCATTCCAGAAAGAGTTCCAAAATTGCTTTGAAGAGCGAACTAGGCACTGCTATCAGTGCATAGCTTCCCAAGGGTATTCAGCAACAAGATCTGTAGCACTTATAACAATTAAATTTGCAGACTCAGTTGTCAGACCTTGTATATTTAGGGAGCACTTAGTGGCTAGCGGTTCCCTGGGTGGCATGAATGGTTTCCAACTCGATGGCACTTGGCTTTGGCATTAACCTAAGGATGGCTGTTCAAACTCAACCAGTGCTGCCATGAAAAACAGGCCTGGAGATCTGCTTCTATAAAGATTATAGCCAAGAAAATCTATGGAGTAGTTCTACCCTGCAATACATTGTACCATCCCAAATCCAACCACACAAACCCCCAAGTGGGCTCAGCCCCTCATTAGCATCTTTCCGCAGTGTGTCTTTATAAGGCTGATTCCATAGTCTAGGTTACCCTGTATTGATCACAGCCCTTCTTCCTCCCTTAATTTCACAGTCATAAAGGGGGTGGTAGCAAGTGTTAAGGTCCCTGGGTGGCACGAATGGTTTGAGTTCCCCTGTTAATTGAGAAGTTAACAGTTTGAACCCACCAAGTGGCACCAAAGACTTGGTGATCTGCTTCCATGAAGATTACAACTAAAAAAGCTGACAGAGCTGTTATCTGTTATACAGGGTCTCCATGAGTCAGGTGGGCTCTGTGGCAATGAGTAGTAGTGGGTATTAGGGAATTAAGGAAGAGAACCAGGGGCTAAACTGAGTCATGGCTAAGTTTGGACCTGGAAGCCACTGGTCATTGCAGCCCAAGAAATTGGGATCAAGGGTCAATTTCCTCAAGGAAGATAGAAATCTATACAAGGATGACAAACAGGAAGAATCAGACAAATAGAATTTCAGATTATCTAACAGCAAAAATTAGGAAAATAAAAATCATTGAGTTCCTAAGTATCAGAAACAAGACAAAGAAACGAGAAGACCGTCTAGAGACCCAATAAAGAAACTAAGATGAACACTGGACCATTGGTATTGCCATGCCCACACACCAGGACTGTGAAGGCTGGCTTCAGTTGAGCTGAGGGTGGTGTTATGGATTGACTTATGTCCCTCAAGAATACATGTTATAAATCCTAACCTCTGTGCTGTTGTTGTTAGGTGCCGTTGTGTCAGTTCTGAATCATGGCGACCCAATGCATAACAGAATGAAATGCTGCCCAGTCTTGTACCTTGTCCACAGTTGTTTTTATGCTTAAACTCATTGTTGCAGCTACTGTGTCAATCCGTCTTGTCAAGGTTCTTCTTCTTTTTTTGCTGATCCTCCGCTCTACCAAGCGTGATGTCCTTCCCCGGGGATGGATCCTTCCTGACAACATGTCCGAAGTACGTAAGATACAGCCTTGACATCTTTGCTTCCAAGAAGCACTCTGGTTGGACTTCTTCCAGAACAGATCTGTTTGTTCTTTTGGCAGTCCGTGGTACAATCAGCATTCCTCTCCAACATCACAATTCAAAGGCATCAATTCTTCTGCTGCCTTCTTTCTTCATTGTCCAGCTTTCACATGCATATGATGCAATTGAGAATACCATGGCTTCGGTCAGGTGCATTTTAGTCTTCAAGTTGACATTTTTACTTTTCAATACTTTAAAGAGATCCTTGGCAGCAGATTTTCCCAATGCAATGTATCATTTGATTTCTTCACTGCAACTTCCTTGGGCCTTGATTGCAGACCCAAGTGAAAGAAAATCTTTGATAATCTCAATACTTTCTCTATTTATAAGGGTGCTATCTACTGGTCCAGTTGTGACGATTTTTGTTTTCTTGATGTTGCGATGCAATCTCTGCTGAAAGCTATGGTCCTTGATCTTGAACAGTGTTTCAAACCTTCCTCACTTCCAGAAAATAAGGTGGTGTCATCCGTACAACATAGATTATTAATGAGTTGTCCTCCAATCTTGATGCCTCATTCTTCTTCATATAATCCAGCTTCTTGGATTACCTGCTCAGCATATGGATTGAAATGATATAGTGAAAGGATATCATCCTAATGCACACCTTTCCTGACTTTAAACCACGTAGCGTCCCCCTGTTCCGTTGGCATGACTACCTTTTGATTGTAACCTCTACACCTATGGTTTGTCATTTGGGAATGGGTTGTCTTTGTTACTTTAATCAGGTAGTGTCACTTTTGAGTCAATCATTTTTGAGATATAAAAGATGCCAAGCCACATGAAGATATCCAGAAGCAGAAGCTCAAAGAGACAATAAAGGCTTTCTCCAGAGCCGACAGAGAAAGAAAGCCTTCCCCTAGAGCCAGCACCCTGAATTATCACTTCTAATATTCTAAACAGGGAGGAAATTTCTGTTTGTTAAACCTACCCATTTATGGTATTTCTGTTACAACAGAGCTAGATAGCTAAGACAGGCAGTTCCTGGCACTGGCTTTGGCTAAGGAAAGATCCCAGTTGCAGGCACACTGGCCAGCTGATACATTATGAGGCACATGGAGAAGAAAAATCTGTAACTTTTGAAAATGTGATGAGTTTGCTAGGATATTATAAGGCTTGTTAAAGATGGATACAAGTCATCTTGTTGATCCAGGGTGGAAATGCTTTCTGGGCAACACCAATCTTTCAGGAATGTCAATACAGCCATCAAATACATAACACATTAATCCTAACAGATGGATGTAGGAGTGGGGCATTTTTCCCATGTTATCCCCACTGTAAATAGAAAATTTCTTCCTAGGAAACTTCTATTTCTCATAGTTTCTTAATATACCATAAGTACGTCTTAACTGACCTACCTTCTTCAACAGCTCCATCCCCATTGTCGTGGGTACTTCTGTGGAGTCAATTCCAATTCCTGAGGACCTTATTATGCAAAACACAATGAAAAGTTGCCCTGTCTTCATGACTGTTGATATGCTGGAGTCCACTGTTTCAGCTGTTGTGCCAATCCATCTCGTTAAGGGTTTTCCTTGTTTTCACTAACTCTCTGCTTTACCAAACATGATGTTCTTTTCTTGTGAATGACCTTTGCTGATGCTGTGTCCAAAGTAAGTGAATCAAAGTCTTGCCATCCTCACTTCTAAGGAGAACTTTGGTTACATTTCTTCCCAAACCATCCCCATCATTCTAATCCTTGTCTCTCTGCCCTAGCATTTTGCAAAGCCTCTCCAAATTCTAATGTTTAAAGCCTCTCGCTTAGTCCACTCCTTCTAGAGTTTCTCCAGTCACCTGTTCTTGTTTTCACCTGTGTTTGGCCTCTCCACTTAGCTCAGACTCATGTGTACACACTAACTTTGGCTTTTCCCTCAGCCACCACATTGCTCCATGATCTTCAGCCTCTGGGGATGTTCTGCTTGCTGTATGCCCAGCCCCAGCTCCAGGGGCCCTAAAATCAAACCAAACCCATCGCCTTCAAGTCAATTCTGACTCATGGAGACCCATGAATTACAGAGTAGAACTACTCTGTAGGGTTTTCACTTGAACAGCCTCTTACAGATATTCCCATGATTCCCCAGGGTATATATTCTCCCTCACTGCAATGAGTGATAAACCCCACTGGCTTCATAACACATTTGTTCCAGGTAGTCTTTTATTAGCTAAAAAATGACTCCTCCTATGTGCCAGGCACTGTGTTGGCCCCAAGGATACAGGAATAAATATGACACAGCCTTAGTAAAATCATATAGGTTCTGGGTTTGCATTCAGCTACTAATATAAAGGCTGGAGGTTGAAATTTGCTCAGCAGTGCCATCAAAGAAAGGCCAGGAGACCAGCATCCATAAAGATTTCAGTCAAGAAAACCCTAAAACGGAGCTCTACTCTGATATACCTGGGTTGGTCACGAGTTAGAATCAATTCAGTGAGTTTGGGTTGCTTTAGTAATCCTAATAGAACACTGGAAGATAGACTTCATAATCTTCACTATATAGAGAATAAGGAGTCCCTGGGTGGTACAAACAGTTAAGAACTAGACTGCTAACCTAAAGAGTAGTGGTTCATGTCAACCCACATACACCTTAGCAGAAAGGCCTGGCAATCTACTTCTGAAAAATCAGCCACTGGAAATACTAATGAGCACAGTTCTAGTGCAATACACATTGGTCTCCATAAGTCAGAGTCAACTCAACAGCAACTGGTTATACAGAAAAGAAACTGTGATTCAAAGTTATGCAACTAGACAGTAGTAGGGTCGAGCTTATTAATCCCATCTGTGGACCGCCAAAGCTCCTACCTATTCCTTAAGATAGAACACATTTTTCAATTGCTTCCCATGCTTCGGAGATGACGCCGTAATAGGAGCAAGCCTCACCTACCATTCCCAGGAAAAGAGAAGAGTAAAACCAAACAAGGCTGCCAGTAAAACAAAACAGACCAAAAAAAAAAAAAAGAAAGAAAAAAAAGAGACAGGGCGCAGTCTTCTGGCAAAGCTAGGTAAACTCTTTAGAGGCCAAGAGACACAGTTCTTATGCCAAATGGCCTAAAAGGCAATGAAGAATTGAACATGAAACAGAATACCACTATTTGTAGACAATTTGCAGTATCTCCATTAATAAAAACAAAAGGAATCCCTGAAACTATGGCCCCCATGTACCCTACTAACTCAGTTACGAAGCCACTCCTGAAGCCCACCTTTCAAAGATCAGACAGGCCTGTAAGACAATAACACAGGTAAGGAATGTGCTGCTTAGTGCAATCAAATATACAAGGCTAAATGGGCACACCTGCCCAAAAACAAAGACAGGAAGGCAGAAAGGGACAGAAAAACTGGGTGAATGGACCCAGGGGACCCAGGGTGCAAACAGAAAGGAGTGTGTTGACACATTGCCAGGATTGCAATCAATGACATGAAACAATTTATGAATAAATTTTTGAATGAGAAACTAAGTTGTACTGTAAACTTTCACCTAAAGCACAATAAAAATACAAACAAAAGCAAGGTAAGTAAGTAGATTGGCTCCCCGTGAGCTAATCCAAAAAGATAAAGATACAATAAGGGCTGCAAAGTATTTACAGCAGTAAGAGGGGCAGGGTGATCATACTCTCAGAGCAAGCAGAGCAAATGAAAGGATGAGAAACAGAGAAAATAAAAACGCGAGGAACAAAAGGCATCATTATCATGCGTCCATTGAACTGGTGCTTCCGGGAAAGAGCAGAAGACAGTTCCAGGGCAGAATGTCGGCCTGATGGTGGACTGTGGGAGTTGCCTGTTGCTAACACTGCTGCCTCTGGGGGCAAGAAGCCTATGGTTTGAAAGTGTTTTCTCTCGGTAAAGCAGATCTGTCTGCTCCTGCAAGCAGAGGCACAAAGCAGGAGGGACAGCCCTGAAAGCCTATTGCATGTCACGTTGCTCTTAAAAATCACATTTTTATGAGTGTAAATGAATCAGAAACATATGGATGAAATTTCCTGGCCTGATGTGAGCAGTCTCATACCCCAAGCGGTGCCCTCTTAGAGGATGCTTGGAATGTAAGTGTTTGTGCCAGAATCCTAGCTGGAAAAATCAGGGCAAGAGACCTCCCCCAGTCCCTTAACCTACCCCTGGGGCACATTTCCAGATGGACCTCACCAAAGAGGCTAGAAAGTTCCCAGTGTCAGACTACTTCCCTTCTAATAGCTGAGATTGAGTGTGTGAATTTGTGTGTGTGTATGTGCACGTGTGTGTGTGCATGCGCCTGCATAGACATATAGATTTTTTTTACTTCCCAATGAATATTTACAGAAAAAGAGAAACCTGTAAAACAACAATGTAGATCTCTGTTTAAATTACGAATTTTTCTACAGCAAATGAAATTCTTAAAGTAAAGATAAATAGTTGTCCTGGCTAGCTGGGCAACTGCAGAAAAATTTAGCTACAATGCATACTATCAGATTTGTGAGTGTGAACAGAAAGCATTCATTCAACTACTATTTCAAGTTCTGAGAGGGGATGCCAGTCTTCTAAATTTTTAAATCTGACTTTTTATGGACCACCTATATTTTAGATCAGAGCAAGTAAGGATACATAACAGGCTGCTATTCCCTTCATGGAAGAATTAAGAAGTCAAAAGTTAGTATGACAGAGTGAAAATGTACCCAGATGCACTTTGTGAATGCATTATCTGAAAATGTATCTGCATGTCCATCACTTAAATCCAACAAATAATAGCTATCATCAGAATAAAAAACTTTTTCCTTGCGTTTTAAACCAGACCTTAAGAATCATCCGGATCTTGAGCTGTATTATTCACTCATTTGCTTGAGCTCAGGTATAGGAATGATCCATCCCAGAGGTTAGCTCAACTTTTCCTTTCTTATTCCTGAGATCCCATCCCTGACTTGCCCATCAAGTTGAACAGCTCAGACTAGTAGCATATAGATGCCACAGAAACAGTTGGAATCCTAGCTCTGCTTACACTCACCGCACCAGTCCAGGTTGAGTCAACTTGGGCATCTGCTGTTAACAGTCTCCAATCACATGGGACTGCACTGTGCTAAGCATGTCCTCCAGCTGAGTTCAGGCCCATAGTTCCTCCATTGCCTCTTAAGGAACAATAAGGTAGATATGTTTTCTCCCTATTTTTCTTAACTTTAAAAATAGAATTTTTTAATATTAAACTTTTCACTGTACTTTAGATGGAGGCTTAGAAAGGAAATTATTTTTTCATCAATTAGTACATGCAGTGTTTTGTGACGTTGATTGCCAAACCCACAACCAGCCAACAACATTCTTCCTTCCTTTAAATTCCTAGTTGGCAGCTTTCCTGTCCTCTCGCGCTTTCTCATGCTTGCCTTGGGTTGGTGCGCCCATTCACTTTTGTTTTGTTTTGTGGGCCTGTCCAATCTTTGGCTGAAGAATGAACCTGAGGAATGACTTCAGTATTAACAGGGTACCCCATGGCCATACTCTAGTGGTTTCTCTAAGCTATGTCAAATCAATAAGTCTGGCCTTTTTTTGTGAATCAAAATTTTGTTCAGTGTTTTTCTCCAGCTCGGTCTGGGACCGCCTTTTGTAATTCCTGCCAGACCAGCTGGTGGTACTAGCCGGGCACCATCTGGTTATGCCAAACTCAGTCTGGTTCCCTGTGGTAGTTGTAGTCCACTAGTTCTTTGGACTAACCTTTCTGTTTTGTCTTTGGTTTTCATCATTCTCCCTAGTGGAACCAGTGGAGTTATCTTAGGTGGCTGTTCACAAGCTTTTAAATTCCCCATTGCTACTACCAAAGTAGCGTGTACAACTACCAAACCATGATGTCCTTTATAAATTGTGTTATGCTGATTGACCTAGATGTTCCCTGAGACTATGGTTCCCAGCCCTCAGCCCAGTCATTTGGTCTCTCAGGGAGTCTGGATGTGTCTATGGAGCTTCCATGACCTTGCCTTGGACAAACTGTGCTGGCTTCCAAAGGTAGAAATATTTTCTGCAGTTTCTTGGTAATTTGTATCGTACCAGCCAGCTATACCATGCCCTGGTTGGCCTTGCCTCCATGTCCCTGCCCTTATATTTGGTTGTTTGCCAGGTTCAGTTCATGTCTTATTACAGTCCATCCTTCCATCCCTCATCAGCCCCACAAAATCCTTTCGACTCTAGTGAGACAGGCCGACTCAGCTTTCTCCACTCACAGTTAGCCCATAGTTGGACCCGTGTCTCTCCTCTGGCTGTTTTCTCTACCAGTACCCTCTTCTTTGAGCCTTAGTGGCATTGTAGTTAGAAGCTCAGCTGTTTTCCAAAAAAGGGTGGCACTTCAAATCCACCAGCCACTCCTCGGGAACTGTGTGGAATGGTTATACTCTGTCTTACAGAGTCACTATGAGTTGGAACTGATTTGAAGGCAACAGGTTTGCTTTTTACTGAGGAGGCCCTTAGTGACTCAGACTGTTAAGCACCCAACTAGCAACTAAAAGGTTGGAAATTCAAATCTCTCTAGAGGTACCTTAGAAGAAAGGCTTGGCAAAAGAAATCAGGCATCCAAAATGCTGGTTCAAGTGAACCTTGTGGGCAACAACGGTGCTGTATTGTGCACACTCTGCAGTAGATAGTTATTCAATAATCTATCATCATAACAGATAAACTGAAGTAGTTGAAGGGTGGCTGGAAATTAATTTTATTGATTAAAAGTTGTTTACCTACTGCCATAATATATACTCTATTCTGTAGTTCTTTTATTCTCTATAAACAACTTGATCCTTGGAATCCCTGTAGGAGAAGGAAAAACTGAAACATCCCGAGCTCTGACTGAAGCAGAGGACTTGAAAGGACCCACTGTCCCCACAGAGAAACATAACCAACACTCTGTCTGAAAACTACCTCTTCTCTTCAGCCAGCCTTCCCTGCCAGACCTTGGTCTGGTGGGCTCGGTGTCTCAGGGAAGTCTCCTGGAGAAAGAGTGTGAAACGGAATCTTGAAATGAAGTGTAGTGAGGCCTTCCGGGCGGGGACTATCTGGATGAAACTCTGGTGTAAATGTGTCCACTTGCAATGGGTGATAAACAATGTAAACCAAAAATATAAACGTGAAGCAAATGTTGGGACTCTTCTGGAATCTCACCCAAAGCAAGTCATTTAAACTTTCAACGGCTCAATTTATCTATGAAGAAAATAATCACATCTATTCACCCCAGACATTGGTTGTGGAGGTTACACTTAATTGGAAAGATAAGTAAAATGTGTCATATCCACACAATGGAATATTATGCAGTCATAAGAAAGAATGAAGGCCTGATATCTACCACATGATGGATGAACCTAAAAAACATTATGCTGAGTGAAAAAAGCTAGATACAAAAGGCCCCACATGTTATATGATTTCACTTATATGAAATATCCAGAATAGGCAAATTCATAGAGATAGAGACAAATAGCAGAACAGTAGTAGCCAAGAGCTATGGGAAGAGGCAGGATGTAGAGTGACTGCTAAGGTGAACAGAGCTTTATTTTGGAGCGATGAAAGTATTTGGAAATTAGATAGTGGTGATTGCTATACAACCTTGTGAAATATACTAGAAACCACAGGTGAATTGTATGGTATGTGGATTATATCTCGATTTTTTAAGTGTAAAAAACATAATATATCCACAATAGCAAAACGATGGAGTCAAGCTAAGTGCCCATCAACAGATGAATGGATAAACAAACTATGGTACACACATACAGTGGAACACTATGCAACGATAAAGAACAATGAGGATTTTAGGAAACATAACCTGGTTTCAACTGGAAGACATTATGCTGAGTGAAATCAGTCAGCTGCAAAAGGACAAGTATTGCATAAGACCTCTGCTATAAGCACTTAAAAATGGTCTTAAGTACAGAAGAAAAGACTCTTTGACAGCTACAAGAGTGGAGAGGGAGAGACAGAGATTCATAGACTAGCTAGTCAATAGGAATTTGGTTAGATGAAAGAGTGACAGCACACTGTACAGAGCAGATCAGCCTAACGGTTCTGCATCATAAAATGAAGGGTTTTCTAAGCCAAGCCAAGCCGTCAACTCAACCCAATATTTCAAAGGATAGAGTAGCAGGGATGGGGGTCTAGGGACCATGTTTCTAGGGGACAATGAGGTCAATTAACACAGCTAGTCTTTAGCTAAGAGATCTTCTGCACCACATATTGGTGAATGGCATCTGAGGTCTCAAAAGCTGGCAAGCTGCCATCTGAGGTACACCAAATGACCCCAACCATCTGGAACAGATGATGCTAATAACTTCAAGCCAAGCCAGCCAAGTGCCGTTGAGTTGGACATGACGAAAAATGAGCCCAAGAGACTGAAGGACCCACAGGAGTGAGAGACTGCATCAGCATGAGGCCAGAAGAATCAGATGGTGCCCAGCCATCACGGAAGACAGCCGTGACGGGGAACACAATGTTGAGTCTCTGATGTAGCATGAGAAAAACAGGTGTGCAGCTCAAGCACTCTCCTAAAAGACTAGAACTGATGGTCCAATAGCCTGGAGGGTCCCCTGGGAATAAAGCACCTAGACTTGCTGCTGGCCCTGACCTGAAACCAGTACAGAGCTCAACTCTTCAGACAAGAATGGCCTGGACGCAGGACACAGTGTGAGCATACAGTGTGTGTACTTTATGGTTCTATACATTTATAGGAGGCTGTCCTATTGGTTTCTTTTTAGATAGGAGAGAAAAGGGTAGAGAGGAGGGGACAGGTTCTCCTTAAGAAGATACTAGAAGTATCTAGAGTGAAAAGGAGGATTGCAGCCACAGGGTGAAGAGATCAGATGGAGCTACAGATACGCAGGCATGTGAAATTGATTTGGATTGTATACTTTCACTTAATCATAATTTTATATATATATATGTATATATAGAGAGAGAGAGAGACAAACTTTGTGGCACAGAATCTAGCAGGCAACAAGTGCTCAGAGATTGCTATTTCCATTAGGATTAGAATATTGGAAGGCACTACCTAACAGGAAATAGTGGCTCTTACACTCTAAATGACCTTGGATAAGTTGTTTCATCTCTCTCAGATTCAACTTCTGCAAAGGCTAACTGTAAGCAATAATACACAACTTGTTGTATTACGTAACATATTCAAAGCTGCTTTGGCACAGTACTCGGCATGTTGTAGATGCTCAATAAACCATAGTTCTCTTTTTGTTTGTTTGCTATTAAATCACATCCCTTTAGTAACTCCCAGAATACAGCTGGAGCTGTCCAGGAGTTGGGATTTGTATCCTAGAACTAATGAGAACCCAGGGAGGGTACTGAATGGGATCATGCAAAGTGCTTCCCTAGAGAACCACAAACAGAATGATCAGCATGGCCAATGAGAATGGCAGTTCAGAAAACAAGCCAAGATCAGGGCTGGAGAATCAAGTCCAAGTCTACAGAACAAGTCAAGGGGTCAGGAAGTAAGCAAAGCAAGCGCCACTTTGGAGCTAAGGACAAGGAGGAGTGTGGCAAGTGTCCAGGATAAAGGCCACAAAAAAAGCAACAGTGTTAGAACCCAAAGCAAGGCCAGGCCCATTTACTTAAAAAGATACTAAACTAGCTTGTGCTGAAGACTTGATATCTGTTATCCTCTGCTAGTCAGTAAATCATCCTCCCTGTCATAGAAGCCCATGGAAAGGAGAGGGGATAGGAAGGGAGAGTGGGCCCCAGGGACCTGGACACCATTAATCATCCTCACCTCTCCCTGGACAACGCTCTCAGAGCACAGCAGTCGGGGGTGGGGGATCCTTTCTTGAAAATTCTTCATTTCCTTATCCCATGGCCCAACAATCCTGCCAAAATGTTGCCACAGAACAGATTTAAGGACAAAACATAGTGATTTGTTAGTTGCAAAATTTCTGAGCTGAGAGGCTTCTTGCTCCAGAGTTCAAATTGTTAGATTGATAAACGTTGATGTCTATTCTGCTGGCTGTGTCGCTGGGCTTAGGCAGAGAGGAGGAATTTGATTCCATGAAGAAATTCTTCCTAACTGTCTCTTAATCTATTGAGTAATCAATATCAACACTGTCAAAGTACTTAAAATCTTCTCCCTTGTTGTCACCCATTTGTGTATGAGTTCATTACAAAGGCCAGACACATCCCACCTACTAGTGGGCAAGCCGGACAGTGAAAGGTCTACAAGATAAAACAAGAGCAGATTTTATCAGAATCCATAGAGAAGGTATCGGGCCAGCGTAATAAATGACACCAGACCTTGACTGCAAACAGTGGGGCTGATTTGTTTTTTCTCCTTCATTCTTCAACAGAGATCCATTTCCTGAAAGGCCATTGGATTCCAAGACTGAGGCGTACACATATGTTTTTGCTTAGGGCCTGCCTCGGCAGTAATGTCCAGGCTGTTTCTGTGGGACCTAGCCAGCACAACTTAGTAGAGTCTGGGCTCACAAGAGCAGACATTCTGCATTTCAATGATTTCTCCTTTCAGAAGAGCTATTGTACCTCAAGGCAGAGGCTGAGGTTTGAGTCCACAGGGAACACAGCTAGAACAAAAGGTCTTGAAAGCCTTTGGCTGCTGGGAAATGGTAGGTTTCTTCTTGGCTGGGTTCCACATACTCATCTGCACATCCACACACTCCCTGGCACACATACATATGTAACACAAATTTAGGTCCACACACACTCGTATGCCCGTCATGGACTGTCACACACTCACACACATATGCACAAGTCCTCACGTGCACACACAACTGAAAATATACCACATGAACACACATATTTCTCATATATAGAGGCACACTCATAAAAACTCATGCGCGTATAAATGCGTGTGTGTGCATACACATACACTCAGAGGTATCCCTTCATGCGTATGAACACATAGTTCCTGGTGCATATAGCAGGGATCCCGTGACAATCATACAGCATCCAAATCACAGCCACACTTCACAATCTTCCAGACAATTGTGCTCCATTGTAGAAATGGCATTTTTTAGGAGACACAATGAAAACAATGACAGCATTTGTCCCCCAGAAGTAGTCTATAAATTGCCTCACCTTCTTCCCCACCAACAAAAAAACCGAAGCATTGTTCAGAACCTAACCAAGTGTTAGCATAGATTTTGAGTAGAAACATCAAGGTACTGATAGTAACAGGAGCCCTTAAATACATACCGGCTACCAGAACCTTTTGAAACCATTCTGATTTGAGGTGGAGGAAGAACCGAGGGCAATGCTCTTGTTTGCCAACCCACTCCCACCTCTGTGGCTTTCCTTCCAAGACCCCTACCAGACTGGGGATGTTATTTTCACTGATAGCTCTTTTAAAGGTCCAGACAAGCCATTTGCTGGCAAAAGAACTGCGACGGAAAGGAGCGACATTTTTTGTTGTTGTTGTCATTTTCCGGTTTGTCAAAACTGCATCTGAGAAGGAAGGCAGATATTTTGAAGTCATTTACCTAAGACACCACACTGGATTTACAGGCAACCAGATAAATTCTTTTGTGTCTATAAATTGGTTCCTCGATAGTCTGTAATGGGAACTACGGTTTCCCTCCAGTTTGCCTTCCTTACCCCTGATTTCCGCCCTCTCTGTTCCCTCTACCCTGTGCCTCATCCTCCCTGGGACCTCTGACCTACACACAGCCCACCTGGAACCCTGATAAACAAATCTCATCCTTACACCACTCGCCTCAAAAAAAAAGAAAGCACTCACGAAGCATTTGTTCTCAAGTTATTCTCACGGATGCACTGCCTGGGCTGCACCAGGACACTGAGAGAGCTGGAAATCCAGTGGCCAGAGGGAAAGAGTCGGGGGAGTAGGTGGGGACGGGTAGTGAGGTGAGGGCGGGGGGAGCTGGGCAACAACTGGAGTCTGAGAAGTCAGAGCTCTTGCTGCTGCCCGGAATTCCGAACTAGGGAAAGAGATCTCGGCTGCTTTCATATGGAAATTGGGCTAGAAGCTCACTTTGTCTTTGGGTAGAACGGAAGCCAAGACCAAGTTCAGTGAGCCTCCCAGGAGCAGAGAAGGGAGGATAAGGAGGGCAGAGAAAGGGTCAAAGAGCACAGTCTTTCATTTGAACTTGGTTGTGGCTGTGGCAGTAACAACAAATTAGACTGAAAACGACTTCAAGGCAAAAAAGTCTTCTATTAAGAGGATGCGCTCAACCTGACTTTAAGGGAAAGGGAAGTAGAGAAGAAGGAATTAGAAGAAAACAGTTTAAAAATCAGAAAGAGAAAGAAAAAAGCAGCAGCAGACACTGATAATCTCCCCAAATCGTAATTGCCAGACTGACAAATAAATGCAAATAAATAGGATGGAAACAGAAAGAAGGAAGGAATTTTGGGCAGTCTGTCAAGACTTCCCCCATCCCCTTAGATAAAGGCTTTCCAAGATGCAAAGATTCTTAAAGTAGATACTAACTGAACTCTTGAAGGTTTACTTTGCAGGAGGTTTTCACTTTGCCTTGTTTTTACTCTATCGCCAAAGATAAGTTGAAGAAGCACCTACTCTTTGCAAAAACAAGCTAATATAGTCTCTTCTCAGATACTTTTTTGGAGACCAGTTTCCTGTCTTTTGTCTTTGATTTATTATTGCCTTTATTTGTTCTTCCTATTTAGTTCATTTTATTCTTATTTTGAAAGAACAAGCTCCGAAGGCCCTTCTATTTTCATGGAAATTGCTCAGTAGTAACAATTTCAAATAGCTTCCAGAAGAATAATCATCATGCTGGATGGTTCACCCGAGATGCTTTGCAGCATTTCACATAACAATTTACTAATTAATGACAAATTAAATGGGATTTGGTAAGAAGAATCAGAGGTTAGAGTACTGGTGTACCTTATGTGTAAAAAGGTATGCAAATATCTTCAGCCCATTTGTGGTTCATCAGTGGGACATAATAGCTATTCTGCTTGAAAATCTCACATGCAGGAGGTCTGCTGCATAGAAGCAGAATTTGGAAGTTATGCATCATTTTAATTTTTTAGGAATTTCTTAGACATTGTTCATTTTAGGGGCACAATAAGTTCAGTCTTTTTGTTTTGATAACTTTAAAATCACAGAAATTCAGCTTTACTCTGCAGCTTATGTTAACGAGGAAGCAAGAACAATTTCTATGTATCAGTGGCTAAAGTTTTCTCCTTTCAGGTCAGAAAAATAGGTACTGACTGCATTTTCCTAAAGACAAATAAATTGCCTTTGAGTCAGTTCTGAATCACGGCAACTCTATGTACGCGGGAGTAGAACTGTGCTCCCTAAGGTTTTCAGTAGCTGATTTTTCAGAAGCAGATCACCAGGCCTTCTTCTAAGGTTCACTTCAACATTTCCGTTAGCATTCAGCACATTAATCATTTACAATATCCGGGGACTCCTATCCTAAAGCAGGGATGTGCAAACTACTGCCTATGGGCCAGATCCCTGCTTTTGCAAATAAAGATTTCTTGGAAGACAACTATTTATTTACATGTTATCTGTGGCTGCTTCATATTACTAGGGCAGAGCTGTGACAGAGATCTTGTAACCCATAATGCCTGAAGTATTTACTGTCTGGCCCTTTAAAGAAAGTTTGCCAACTCCTGACAAAGAGAGGAAAGCTAGAGAGAGAGCACCTACCTTCAAGAGAGAATAAAAGGTTTTTACTTAGAAAATCCTAAGATTATTTTAATATTTTCTACCACTATTAAAACCCATAGGAGGTCACTACAAAAGGTCCGGCTGTCACAGAAATTTGCCAAATGTTCTTTCTTGCTCAACATAAATTTAGAGGACATGTTTTTGTTTTCTCAGCGGTGGATCTTCTATAGCCCAAAGAGCAGGCAGCTCACCCCAGGAAAACACTTGTTGTTAGTTGCCCTAGCATTGCCAACTCATGGTGACCCCCTGTGTGCAGATTAGAGTTGCTCTCCACAGGGTTTTCAAGGCTGTGTGACCTTTCAGAAGGGGATCACCAGGCCTGTCTCCCCAGGTGCCTGTGGGTGGGCTGGAACTGCTAAACTTTCAGTTAACAGCTTAGCTGCTGCATCACCCAGGGACTTCTCAGAAAAATACTGACCATCCCTAATAAGAGAAGGCTTTGCAAAGCACAGAAGCTCTGGTGGTGTAGTGGGTTAAACGCTATGTCTTCTAACCAAAAGGTTGGCAGTTCAAATCTGCCAGGCGCTCCTTGGACACTCTGTGGGGCCGACCTCTAGGGTCACTATGAGTCAGAACTGACTCAGCGACAGTGGGTTTGGTTTGGTTTGCAAAGCATGAAATGTGTCTGTTGTGTTGAAGTTTGAATAGATACAGAAGGAGGAAACATCGCATAGGTTATGGACATCTGTCAATTAGTTTATTTTTATTGCCTCTAAGTTTAACAGAAAAAGAATCTTGTTAGCTGTTTGTTTTAGTCAGCTGGTGCCGCTCTAACAGAAATACCACAGAGTGGATGGTTTTAACAAAGGAAGGTTTATTCTTACACAGTCCAATAGGCTGCAAGTCCAAATTCAGGATGTCTGTTCCAGAGGAAGGCTTTCCCTCTTGTCGGCACTGGAGGAAATTACAGTATTGTATCAGTCTTTATCCAGGAAGCATCTTGGCACAGGAATCTCAAGTCCAAAGGACGTGCTCTTCTCCCGGTGCTGTTTTCTTGATGATGTGAGGTTCCCAATTCTCTGCTTACTTCTCTTTCCTTGTATCTCTTGTAGGATGAAAGGATTAAGGGTAGAGCAAGCCATACTCCAGGGAAACTCCTTTTGCAGTGGAGCAGGGAGTTGATCTTCTGAAGAGATTTACAGTCCCACCTTAATCCTTTAAGGTACAGCACAGCAAAATCACAAAATGGAGAACAATCATAGAATACAAGGAATCATGGCCCAGCCACACAGCTACACATACTTTGGGGGGGGAAACAATCCAATCCATGACACCATTCATATTTCTATCTTCAAATTAGCATCATTTCAAAATATAAACATTCAAAAGAGATTTGGGGGGATGACATTTTCTTACTACTTTTAATATATTACCCCAGGATGGGTTGCCATGAGTCGGATCTGACTCAATGGCACTTGGCTGGCTGGATGTATGGTGCTACAGCCACAGGTCAGTTCAACTCTGGAATGCTCTGTTTATGCACAGGAGGGCCCACAGATGTATTTGAGAGACTATACTGCAGGAGGAGAGGGACTGAGACTGTGCTAAGAGCAGAGTGTGTGGTGGAGAAATTGACCTAACCATTTCAGGTTAGAGGAAAAAATAGTGTTAGTTCAAAGATGACCAAACTTGATATCTGTGCCACCTCTCAATCATTTGTTTAACAAGTAGTGTTGGCATCTGAGCATGCCGCTGTATGTCAGGTACACAGCTGAGAACAAGGTAGGCTGTGGAGCCTGTTGTTATAAAAATTGATTGTGACAAGGGGGTGAGGAAGGGTAATTAAAAACAACGCATGCAAATATACCTAAGATGACAAATTACAACAAGTATAATGAAGGGAGATGAACAGGAAGAGTTCTACTTTAGGCAAGAAAGATCTCTGCAGGAAGTGAGCTGAAATTGAAATTGAAGGGGTAAGCTAGCTAGAAAAACACCATGAGGTGGGTGAAGGATCCCAAGCAAAGTGCATAGACTGGTAAAAGAGCTGAGACTAGGAAGAGCTTTGTATGCTAGAGTCATTGAAGTAAGATCTTCACCCATGACAGACACTACCAATCAGCCCTCTGTTCTGATGAACATAAAGAAAGTGTCAGAGTTCTCAGCACCACAATCCAGGCAGCTACTACCAATCAACTGGGGCTGAGGAACAAGGGAATCTATTTGCCATCCTATGACCACTTGGTTCCAGAAGGCCCTCCCAGCCATAGGAATTTTTAACTCTGTCATTCTCCTTTTTTTCAGTATCTGAATAATAGCTCTTGATCTGAACAACTTGCATATGCCTGCTACTTTAATCTTTATTGATTTCTTGGGAAGAATGAACTTTTTCTCTCATTCCATCCCATTCAATTCAAAGTGCTTTTCCACATCTGTCTTAGTCATCTAGTACTGCTCTAACAGAAATACCAGGAATGGATGGCTTTAACAAAGAAAAGTTTATTCCCACACAGTCTAGTAGCCTGAAAATCGAACTCAGGGTGCCAGCTCCAGGGGAATGTACTCTTTCTCTGTTGGCTCTGGAGGAAGGCCTTTCTGTGGTCTGGGAGCATTTGGGTGCAGGAACCTCAGGCCAGAAGGAAGCCCCTGATCCCTGTGCTGCTTTCTTGATGGTATTAGGTCCCCAACTCTCTGCTTTCTTCTCTTAACTTTTATACTTTGTAGGATAACAAGTACTACTAGGCATACTCCAGGGAAATATCCTTAGTAATGGTATTATGGTCCCACCCTAACCATAATCTGATCTGTTAACCACAGGCTGAGATTAGGATTTACAACCTAGGAAAATCACAAAATGGAGGACAATAATAACAAATACCGGGAAAATTGGCCCAGCCAAATTGCTATACCCACATTTTAGGGGGAACATAAGTCAATTCACGACAACGTCTGTATTTCAAAGAATCTTCAAATGTTCTTTCCCTCACAGAATCTAATTCGAATGTATCAGCTACCTATAACCAACCACACTGAAACCTAAAAGGCTCAATGACAGTGATTTGTTATTTCTCAGTGTTCCAGAGTTTCAGGTGGTCAGTTCTCATTCATGCAGTGGCATTCAGGTGCAGGCTCAGGGAGCTGGGGTAGCTGGAGCAGCTGTGACGTCTGAACTTTTTCCGCATGGCCTTCATCCCAGCTTTTCCCTAGCATGGTAAGGTAGGGCCATAAGAGTGCACAAGCAGAAACTACAAGGCCCCTTAAGGTCTAGTCTCAGAATTTACATTGTCACTCTGCCATATTCTGTTGGTCAAAGAGAACTACAAGGCCAGTTCGGACTGAAGCCTCGCTTTCTGAAGAGAAGGGCAATAAAGACACATTGTGAAGGGCTATGCATGCAGGGAAGGGACAAATCTGGAGCCATAAGCTTTTATCTAGCCCAACAAGAATGTATTACAAAATTGCCAAGGGAGAAAAAACAGCCAAGCCTTCACCACTTGACCATTCACCACCATTCACCACTCCCAAGCCTTAAGGAATGACTTTGACTGTTCTTGACCGGGACAGTTCCTAAGAGCTTGACTGGCCCTGAGTTGAATGCAGACAAAGACAGACAAACATGCTCAGTTTGGAACAGTTCTGTTTGTTGATCTGGTGGCACCACATCTGTGGTCTGCAGGGTCCTGACTAGCCGAACCCTAGAGATTCACCTTTGAACCATTCTGGCATTGTTCCTCATGACTTAATGATTTATAACTCTCTACCTTATCACGTTCGTGATGATTTTTTTTGTGGATAACGTAACAGTAAGAGCTTGGCATCAGGGCTGACAAATCTGGATCCCAAATTCATCTTCTACTATGTGGGTAGCCTGCAGTAAATCTCTCTAAACTCTCTGAGCTTCTATTTCTTCATCCGCTCGGTAAGATGAACAGTAGCTTGTGAAGTTACTGTGAGATTTAACAGAAATAAAAGCAAAACCTCTAGTATAATTGCTGACATACAGTTGGTACTCAGTAAATGCTGGTAACTACTTTTTCATCACAGCCCTTTCTAGTGTGGAAAATCAGCAAGCCCGGTTATTGTTGACTAGGTTGGTCAAGGAAGACTTCAGGTAAGAGACAGAATTGGGTTGACAGTTAAAGGATGAGTAGCATTTATGGGTGGCAGGTTGCAACTTCATAAAGAAAAGTTCCAGTCAAAGAAACACACAGCATGGCTTACTTAGGTGAAAATGATTGGACTAGCGTGATTGTAATGGCCTTCTACTTAAAGTCTGCCTCTCTCTGCAGGTGCAGGAAATAAACTTGGAAAAAAGGCTGATGCCACATATGCAGGGATTTTGAATGGGCTGTTTCTTGCAGGTAGCTGAGGACCACAGAAAGATAGAGTGTCAAAATGAAAAGCAAACAATCAAGGGACTGTAATCCAGTGGAGATAGCAGTGTGGTTGGACTGGCAAGACACCAAAGAGAGGGAAACCGGATGAGAGGAGGTGGTATGTGGAATTAAAGTATGCTCGATAGTAGCTTCCAAAGGAATGTTCTTCATGTCTTCAGCTGAGACTTGGTGGTTTTAAGTTATGTCCACAAATCCTTTGACACTCCTCCTATGAAAAAAGAGAGTCTATTTCCCCTCCCCTTCAGTAAAAGGCTGGCCTCAGCGACTGACCCCCACAGTGAAAGTTTTAGTTATGGCTATAGAAGTCCATATATACAGCTTCTACCACATTCTCTTACGATACTTAGGTCCCCTGGGAACCCAGTCCCTGCCTGGCTTGTAATGAAGCCAAACAGCCACATGGAAAAGACCATGTCCCACACCGAGCCTCAGCTGACGTCGCAGCTGACAGCCAGCATCACCCTCCAGATGTGAGATTGGAAGAGCCTGTGGATGACCTCAGCCCAGCCTTTGATTGGCCCCAGCTGATGCCTAGGAGAGTAGAAATGAGTTGACCATTGCCCAAATGGCTAATTTGTAAGCAAAAAAAAATGTTGTTGATGTTTTAAGGAACTAAGGTTTGAGACAGTATGTTACAGCTCACTAGATGACTGGAATCGGCAGTCGTAGGTGTTGGGAATGGGTGTTATCACACATTGTTGTGACATTGGTCAGTGGGTTGGTGTCCAAAACTCATTATCTTTTTTGGAAAATTCCCTATCATATCACCATCTCATTTTATTTATAGTATTTGTCGTAATTTGTAATTGTAGTCTGTCTTTGCTCATGTTTTGCTGTCATTGTTTGCTTACTTGCTTGGCCTCTCCCACTAGACTAGAAGCTTCCTGGGGGCCCTGACTTATCTGTCTTTCTCACTGCTGTAACCCATGCCTGGTATAGGATGAGAGATGACAAAGAATAATAATGAATGAGTGGCTAAACACAATTCTCAGAAGACATATGTGCCAGTATTTTAAATTGAGAAATTAAATTGTTTTTCTTTCGTGAACTGGTAAACAGCAGCCAATGGCTAATTGTTACCATACACACTTCAGCCCAGCTCACAGATAAAACTGGTTTTTGGAAGCTTCCTCTGCAAACCACTGACATACAGCATCCCATCAAATCCTCAATAGCTACATGACACAGATATTCCCATTCCCAAATAAGGGATGAGCAAATTGAGACTTAGAAAGATTCAGTAACTTTTTCAAAAACACACTAGGAAGCAGAGAAACTTAGGTGTGAGTAGGCCTAACTCTTGCTGGGCTAGTCCTTTTCAAGTGGACCAAGAACTCTGGGTGAGGGCAAGCCACTGATAGACTCTCTGTTCATCGATAATTCTTGAACATCTGCAAGATGCTGGGGGTGGGGACAAGATTATGATACTAGATCTCCTTCACTCTTGCAGTCATTCAACAAACCATCACTGAGCACCAACTATGTGTCTGTCTGGTGCATTGTGTGTAGGGAAACAGGCTGCAGCTCTGGCCCTCAGTGAACTCCCTGTCAAACAGGGAGGGACATGGGTGCAGACACAGTGGTTCAAAGGGAGAGTTGCCAGTGCAACTAGACTCTGCCAGAGGGCTGGTGGGCATTCAGAAGATGGTCCATGACCCTGTCTGAAGGCTCCACAATGATCTTATCCATAATCCCAGCCCCTCCAACAAGGGCTGTCTCTCTTCTCCACTTTTCCCTCCTTCATGCAGAAATCACTTCTCAGACAGAAGAGTCAGCCCTCCTCAAAGAAAACCATTTGGGGCAAAAGTCAGTTTCTGCCTCTCCTTGTTCCAAAGCCTCTGCAGGTGGGATCAACTCATTTTCTGAAAACACTAAACCCAATGTTTCCTACCAGTACCAGTTGCCATGGATTCAATTTTGACTCATGGCAATCCAGTGTGCTGCGTCAGGTTTTCAAGAACTGTGACCTTGAGAAATACATTGCTAGGTCTTTCTTCTACCTCTCGGTAGACTCAAACTTCCAACCTTTCAGTCCGCAGCTAAGTGTGTTAACTGTTTGCACTACCCAGGGCCCCCCCCCCCCCCCCGTGTGTCCTAAGAGGTGGCAAATACAGAGGGCCAGGAGAAGCCCACCAATGACTCAGCCGAAATCAATTTTAAGTGGATATAATGACAGGATAAAATGTTTCTGTTGTAATATTGTCTCATAAAAGGTATTGTAATATTTAAAATGTAGTATTGATCCTTGTGCTAGCACCATAAATCCTTATGGATTTTGAAAGCCTGACCACAGAGTACTGGCTCCCTGCTGGGAGACTTCCAGAAATGCTTTGCACCCCTTCCCTGCTACCTGCTAACCACAGGTTGGGTTGGGTGGGGTGGGAGAGGTGAGGCTGAGCTTGGCTGGCCCTTGTGTTCCTGAGACATCCAAAGGAAGATGTCACTATCCAGATCTGAGCTGACACAGGAGAACCTGAGAGAAACTGTTCAAACAAAGGAATCAAAATACGAAACCAAATCACCGGCTCGTGTTTTATTAGGCCTCCTCCTGAATCAATACAAGACCCAGTGCCGCTGATTCCTCAGGCTGAAAGGGAATACTTTCTCATCCTAAAACGGAATCAGCCTTCTTAAGTAAAACAGATGTTCCAGTTCAAGTCCGTTGTTCCCAGCACCACCCCACTCCGCAGCTCCCCACCCACCGGCCCATCCGCTTTCCCTGGGCGGGAAAGCAAGACTCCACGTGTTACCCCCTCGGAACCCAAAGCAGGTTGGCAAATTCTAAACCTTGGACTTTCTGGATACTTCGCCGCCGGCGAAAGTTTTCTTTTCTTGTTTACCAGGAAAGGAGGGGGCAGAAGGCGGAGAGGCAAGCCTGTGAGCAGAGGATTTGGAGATACTGTGACGACGTCAAAGGCGGGGAAGATTTTCATTTCCTGTGTTACGGGGTGCAAATAATATCAGTATGGAAAAACCCGGCAGGGAGATTGGGAGATAGCAGTTTTTACATTGATAAGTATTTGTTCATTTCCTGACAACAAAAAAGTATAAATCTCTTCAGAAATTCAAGGCGCCGGCTTGCGGGCGCACTGTGTGGCGCGCCGCGCCGGGCGGCCCGGTTCCGGGGCGCCGCGGCCCGTAATCACCGCATCAGTCATTACCCGGGGCGCGGGGCGGCGGCCGGCGCGCAGGCCCAACGCGCCCCCTTTTTTGTGTCACTTATTTTCTCGGCGGGCCCAATTTGCATTTTAATGGAAGTAGTTTATAGACTTCTCCGCTGCCTTAGAGTGCCACAAGTGGCATCATTAAGTGAGCTAAGCCGGATTAATGCTGATAGTAAAGTCAGATAATACAATAACAGAGGCCTCTGCTCTATTTGCATTAGGTGAGGAGCTCGGGGCTGCCTGGTGCCGGGCGATAATTTGTAAGCGCGATATGTTGTACTTGAGAGGATAAGATTAAATTTAGTGGGTTTAACTGTCATCCCAGTAAGTCAATTACTTCATCTTTTCAGCCTTTGAATTTCTTTTATAAATAAAATAAATGGAATATTGAGCTGCTCCGCAGCCATTTCGAGCTCCCATGAAGAAGAATTACACAGGCTGGGCCAAAAAAAATAAAAGGCTTCGGATTCAGCTCCATAAACAAAATATAAACTCCATTCAGGTGCCAGCATGGCAGCAGCGCCGAAATATTGTCCATCTCTCGTATCACAAGCATGACAGATTCCATTGTGACTTTAGTTTCTCCATAATAGGAAATATTTATGTCGTGCCTGGGCCTTTTCTATTTCTATCCCTCCCATTGTAGGAGCCCAACACACAGCCATGGTTTTCTGCAGCTCCCTCCCTCCCTGGCCTCTTGTGGCTCAGCTTTAAATATTTAGTGTTGGGAGTGAATATCATGAAAGCCTTATGATCCAGCCAAGAGGCAGGGGATGTGTCAGAGAAAAGTAAGGAGCCGTCTTCTTCACTATCCTTTTCCTTTCCTCTGCCCTCAGTTGTTGCCCCTCAAGTTGGTTTCTCCAGCATGCAAAGCTGAACTACCTAGCATCACCTCCTGGAGTCTTCATAGAAGAACCCAAACATCTTCATTTATTCAAAGAAAGGAAAGGAAAGAAAATCAAGCTGTTAAATCCTTACAGGTGGCCTCAACTAACGCCAAGTCATTTCCTGGAAGACCTTGACTCTGAGGTCTTCTCTAATGACTCATGAACATTCATTCATTTGTTTTAAATGTATGATTTGCGTGATTGTGCTCCTTAATCATGAATGAATGTATGACTGAGAGAAGAAAGAAAGAAAAAAAAAACATAATCTTTTCTGAAACTCTTTAAAACTAGTGGTTAAATAGCACAGCACCAGGCGCAAATGACTCACCCATGCCAAGAATCATGGGTCCAGCTTGGTTCTTGATTGTGTGCCTGTTCTGTGTCCAGACCTGTTTGGGATGCTATACCAATACCTGCTAACCAGTGTGTTGATGCCAGCTCCTGTATGTATGTCAGAGTATAACTGTGCTCCACAGGATTTTCAACAGATGAGTTTTCAGAACTGGATTACCAGACCTTTCTTTTGAGACACCTCTGGGTAAACTTGAACTTCCAATTTGTCAGTTGGTAGTTGAGTGTGTTAATCTTTTGCAGTGCCCAGGGACTCCTCTGTGTGCTGTGGGGCAAAGGCAAGGCATAAAAGACTGCCTTTGAAAGGATTAGCCACACATATACAATGTTCAAGAAACAGTCAGATAGGCATAAAAGGTTCTCAGGTTTCTGCCGTTTTCCCACTGTCTTCCCCCACTCCCACTCAATAGGCATGTCTTTGCACAGGCAATTCCCTTGAAGCCCTGTCTCTCCTTTCCTCACTTGTTAAATCCTAGCTTGTATCAAGACCTACGTCATGAACTTCCTAATCTGTGAATCTTCCCCAGCCCACACAAAGAGGTAATGCTCTTTTTCTATGCAATTCCTGGTACAACACCCCGTGTGTGGTGCTGCAAACATTTATTGACGTTCTGCTTTCCCTACCAAGCAATGAGTTCCTTGAGAAAATGACATTGTATCTTACTCACCATTCATTATGCATTTTTTCATCCATCAAGGACTGGGTGCTATGCTAAGCACTGGGCTGAGTAATGGGGACACGGAATTCAACAATCTGTACTTCTAACCCTCAAAGAACTGAGTCAAGGATGTGAAACAGGCCCATAAAGAATTTCAGTAACAGCTACCAAGTAGCTGTTTCCCTGGCATTGAGCACAGTGCTTGGCTTGTAAGAGACAGTAGATGATCATCTGCTGAATGACTGAAGTTTGAATTTCAACACATGGTAGCCTTATAGATAGGGTAGAATTGCCCCATAGAGCTTTCAAGGAGTGCCTGGGGATTTGAACTGCTGTCCTTTTAGTTAGCAGCTCTGGCACTTAACCACTTTACCACCAGGGTTTCCATACACACACACACACATTTAATCTAAGTGCTTTATATATCTTTTGTCTCCTTTGTTAAGTGCAAATACTATATTCCCCCACTTCTGCCCCTAAAAGGCTACAGCCTGCTGTTGGAGTAATTGGGAAGACTTAGGCAGGACAGAAAATGAGAGGGATTTGTGTGTGTTTATGTATGTGTCTTTCTCTGACTTCATTCCAATGCCTCAAATAGAAATGACTTTTAGATTGGCCCTTGTTTTGTATTATCCATGCCTCTGCCCTTCACTAGTGCAGATAATCGAGAGTTCACTGTACTGTGATTAATTATATAGCCAGGGCAGAGAGCCAACAGTCATCAACTGCTGGGAGCCTCAGGCACAAACCCTGTTTAGGCTTCACACTTTAGAGGGATGAGGTTATTTGTTTAATAGCTTCCTTTTTATCTAAAATGTGTTGGGTCCAAGTCTATGCCAGGCACTCTGCTAAGCACTTTCAGCCTCATCATCTGACCCAATGATCTCAGCAGTTCTACTACTTTTATCCTGGTTTTAGACCTGAGGAAACAGGCCTAACAAAGCAGTGAAGTGAACCTTAGGAGGTTGCATACTGCTGAGAACTGGAGACAGGCTCCTTGCAAATATTTTTTAAAATATTATTAGCTTGAACAATAACTTTGGTTATTCATGTATAACTTTGCTTTAGCCTGATTGCTCAAATGACTTCCCTCAAATACTTTCAATGTGGAACTCAAAACACTTTGCAGGATTCTATGTAAAACTTTTATGAGACCACGAACAATTGCAATAAGGTATATTTTAATCTTTCAGAGCCCTGCTGAAAATATAAACCTTATTAAGCTAAACCTGAGGCTTATGGCCCAGCTGGCATTGATGGTGTCAACATCTCACTTTGCAAGTGCCTTTCCTTAAGTGATCTTCCCTTGGAACGAAGACAATGAAGTGGTACCAGCCATTGTTCACTGTGTACTACCTGCCCAGGTGCTGTTTGAGCATGGCTTGGTTAGCCACAGAGTCCTGAAGCGCTAAGCCTACCATTCTCTTTTATGTAGAGGAACTAGGGGTCAGAGAAGTAAGGCATGCACAGAATCACACAGAACAAAATCAGCTTTGCTAAGCTTCCTAAATCTAATTCCCCCCAAAATTTAATGCTGCTGCTCCTTTGGGGGTTTAAATTTGCTGATTATCAAACTAGGTAATTAGCAATAGAGTGTCAGAGAACTTGGTAAGATTTCAGCCTGCATCTATGTGAGATAACGTATTTTGAGTAAAATTTATGTCCATGCTATTGTCCCTAAGAATGATTACTTTCTGTTCTTCTCACATGAATTAGTCTTGGTTTTAGTCAAAACAAGCAAAAAAAAAAATTAACCTTTGCCTTATTCACTGAGGCCTAAATATTGTTTTTACCTCCAATTCTACGTTTTCTTTTTTTTTTTTTTTTTTTGTCTTCTTATTTGTGTTTATATTATTTCTGGTTACAGACTTAAAACTGTTGATTGTGCCTGTCTTCAAACAAAGCTTCTCCAGTGCCTTAACAGCAATTTTCCCCTAAAAGATCCTTGATTACCACTTCCAGGGCCTCACACTGCTCATAAATTTGTCTGTACTTGTACCCTCTGCTCTTCCTCTTACAGCATTCTTTCCTTTTTAATTTTTTTTAAACAACAAATGGGAAATACTGGATCAGCATATCCCACATTACACAGTCCTTTACAGTTTTGATGAGCTCACTCATAGAGCTATGTTTTACTAATTTATTTTTACATTTTAGCCAAAAAAGAATGTGCCACAGGAAACTAAACTTCAAATAGAATTCATCATTTCAAAGCACAGTTCCATAACCAATTTGACTTCCAGTTGTTTTATTATTCCAATTAATCTCTTTAAACCTCTCTAAAGAGTTGGCATTTACATTTTTCATTTCCATAGTTAAGAACATTCTTCTAATAATAATATTTCTTGATGCCTAAACTATTTCTGGGTTTGATTCTGTGATACGTGGAAGTGCTAATCAGAAACCTGAGCCTGAGTGTTCTTACAGATATCAGTGTCCTATTTTCTCTAAAATTAGCAATGTCACGCAAGCTTTCAGATGCTGTAATTACAACCGCAACAGAGCAGAAAAGCTTCCACAGCTACCCTGGCTCTGCCAGCTACTAAATCAGCCCACCCCATCTGGAAACTCAAGTATTCTTTCTTCCCTTCTACCTTGGGTTTTCAAAAATGCTTCCTTCTCTCTGAATCCCCTACTCTAACCCCCTCAGTGCAATCCAAGTTTTGTTTCCAGGCTCGCCATTATCATCTCCCTGAATGTCTGTACGATAGCATTTGGACCGACCTTGGCTTTCTGTCAGAGGCCCCCAGGTCACAGCAGGATTGGTCTTTAGATGCACTGGCAGGGAAAAGGCCAAACCAAGTCCTACGGGAAGCACAGGGGACAGCTGTCTGCATGGATGATATGAGCAAGGCTGAAAAGCGTCCTTGCCCCCAGACATCTGGCCTATTGATCTTGCCCAGGACTCCCACATTGCTGGCTCCTTGGATCAAAGGCAGTTGAGTCAGGCTATTGTCCCTCTGCTTCCCCAGAGCCTCAAGCAGTGGGTGCTTAGATAAATGTATTGCTTCCACTCTGACAGAAAATTCTCTTCCCATTCAGCCTTCCCCTCTCAGGCAAGGAGCCATGCTGGACAGTCAAGAAGAAATCTTTCCCTTCTGTTCCCCAGTCCCTACCTATGCTGTTACTCCACCTTTGATAAGCATAGCGTGACTTATAAGCCAAGCGCCTTGACCATGATTTTCCCTTCCCCTTCCTGCAAGAATTTAAGCCTCACTCAAATATAAGTCAGATGAGATTAGAAACCATGTCTTCTTCTGCTCTGCACTCTGACACATGGCATACAGCCTGAAATATTGTATGCACATATTATTTATTGACTAAATAAATGAACTTTGTAAATGAGGACAATACTTACCTCAAGAGATTGTGAAGTTTCATTGCAATGATTGAATGACATAACCTGTTAATATGTTTGTTTCCATCTCCCAAAATTAGTAGTTAAGCATTAGCATCCACTAAAAAGAAAAGGCCTGGGCTACCAAAATCCAACCAATGAAAACCCTGTAAATCGCATCAGTTGAAACCACAGTCCGTCCTGGGGATGCACAGAACTGGGCGGCATTTTGTTCCATTACACATAGGATCATCTCGAGTCGGGGAGTGGGGTAGTGTACAGGGCAACTCACTGGCAACTAACAACAACAAAGAAGACACATTTATCAGAGAGGTAAAGTAAATGAAAGAGATAAAAGAGATAAAAAGATGTCCGAATGCTCAAGAATCTGAAAGGTCCCTGAGCTAGTTTTACAACGTATGGAAATTCTTTGATATACCTTCCTTCAAAGGTAAATCCTAATTCCCTTCCCCTTAAGCAATCTGAGTTTAGTGACTGACTTCAAACAAATAAAATAAAGTGGAAATGACAGTGTGCAACTTTGGAATCTGGGTCATAAAAGGCACTGCAGCTTCCTGGTTGTTCTCTTGGATCGCTCACTCTGGGGGCAGCCAGCTGCTAGGGCACTGGGGGACACTCTCAGGAACTGGGGCCTCCAGCCAGAAACCACAGACAAGTTGATTCCTTGTGCTAACAGCCACGTGAGTGAGCCTCAATGTGAATCCTCCTGCACCAGGAAAACCTTTCTATGATGGTCATTCTGCGGACTTCTGGTCTACAAGGTCATACAAGACCGCGCCTTAGAGTCACTCAGCTAGACCACTGTTGCATTTCTGACCCAAAGACTCTGTGAGACAGTAAATCGTAGCTGTTTTAAGTCACTGTGTTTTGAAAGTAATTTGTAATGCAGAAATAGAAAACTAATGCAGCTCATTAAGCTTCTTGTCAGGAGACTCGTCTAGTGCTTTCGGGCTTACAACTCCTTTAGTTCTTCTGGCAGGTTCAGCCTTCAGATCTGCTAATGTGAGGACCTGGCCAGGAAATGCTGTGTTCTCTGTCTTCTGCAGTCCTTCCAGTGTTTTCTTGATTCTATTAGCTGCTTTGCCTTTCATTGCTGTGGTGGCAGTAAGCTCTAGGCAGAGATCGAGGTGCCAGAGGCAAAATAGGTGAATAGCAATGAAAGAAAAGAAAAAAAAAATATGTCAGGCCACAAATTCCAAAAGAACTTGAGAGGAAATATAGCAGTAAGACACTTCAACAGACTCAAAGACAGATAAAAGAGTGATAACTGGTTTAGTAGAGTGAATAAGCTCAACCTGGTTATCCACACAGAATGATACAATTAAGGTTGGGCCCAATATGTCGAGAACATCCCTGGAAAGAGTCAGTGTTGGCTTATTAAAAAAAAAAACGCAAAAAGAAGAGGTGAAGTAAAGACTGAAAAGAGTGTAACTGCTTGAATAACTGCATGTGGAATAGGTGGAACTCTTGTGCTTTGAATACTGTGAACAACCAGGAAACTAGATTTCATCCTCCCTGTTAAGTCCATTGGCAGGAGATAAGGACCTTGTTTCTGGGGAAGTCAAATCTGAGAATCTTCAAGTCTTAGGGGTCCAAGCACAATTTGATGTGGGGAACCCTGAGATGCAGGGCTAAAAATAAGAGACCTGAGTGAGAATGTACACTCAGTACCTTACCCTGCCCTGTTTACAGAATGCAAGTAGCTTGGCTTATAAACTGTAAGACAGGAAATTGGTAAACTATTCCTGAGACAGGTCCCTGGTTGCCCAGTGGTTAACCGCTCAGGCTGTTAACCAAAAGGTGAACAGTTCAAATCTACCAGCTGCTTCTTGGAAGCCCTATGGGGCAGCTCTACTCTGTCTTACGTGGTAATGATGAGTTGGAATCAGCTTGATGGCAATGAGTTTGGTCTTTTTGGTGGCAATTCTTGAGATAAACTGAATGTTCCTGGGGAAAAGACATACAAAGAGACTGAATTAGGAACACCACCCCCTCTCAGTGCAAATGCTGTTTAATTCCCCTGCAGAGAAGACCACAAGTCACAAGTCACACTTAGGCTCACAGTTTCTGCATTGCTTTAGTGCCCAGCTCCTAAATCAGCAGTTAAGGATCATCAGTGATTTGATGAAAATCATCAACAGAAAAGCCAGAGACCATAACAAACATAAGAAAGGGAGCCCGGAAGAAATAGAGAGAATAAAGAAAACAAGAAAACCTGAGAAGCTATAATCCATGACTTAGAGGGATAAGAGAAGACATGAAGCAGGACACGGAGACTATTAACAGAAACAGCAGCCAAGAGCTGCGGAGTAGTCAGGGAATCAGAAGACACACCTGGTAATGGAAACTAGCCAGCTCAAGTGAACAATGACAGAATTTAATAGGCAGGGTTTACACAGTGAGGCAGAACCACTGAGAATTATGGAATAAGACATTTTTTAGAGGAATTTAGACTTTATACAACTGAAAAAGGAGCTAGGGAAGTAAAGTCTTAAAAGGAGAGTTAGAGGGGCTAGGAAAAGTCCTGACTAACCTTTTCAGAAACTCTAGAGTGGGTGGACAAGTTGGAGCTTTCAGGGATTTCTGGAAGCTGGGCCCATTTAGCTGCTAGTGTGGGCTGAAGGGTGGATGGTACAAAAGTCCATGGAAGGCTGTTGTCTCTTCACGGCCCCTACTTTTCTGCATTCGTAGCCAGACACTAGTGGTGGGCCTACAATCACCGCTGACCAGCAGGGCCAGCTGTAGGGGACAAGTCAGTCACAGAGCAGGAAAGAATATTTGGAGAAGTGCCAGAGAAGACCAACTGGAACCTGCTGGCCTCTCTTATCCGTCTCCTCACCACTTCTAACCATGACGGCTTCCAGAATCTAATGGCTGTTGTTTCATGTCTGCCTCCCTCATTTTACATGCTTTACTCTTTGGTTTAGTTACAAATCAAACCCATACTGGGAGAGTGATTTGTAGATTGGAATATAGTTCCCATGTAGCCAGGTTGACATTGTACAAAATTAGACCGTATAACCACACATGGAAGCAGGTTCTGATAAAAGGTAGCTCCAGATTAATTAAACTGATGCAATTGAAAACACCACAAAAATCACGGAATTGTGCAGAAAAGTTGAGAAAGTTTAAGAATTGTCTTAATAATTCCAATATTCAAATATAGAAATTCTTGAAAAGGAAAACAAGTAAGATAGAAGTATTTTAAAAAGTGGAAAAAAAAAGCCCCCAAAACTAGTCTCCAAATTGAAAGGACTTATCAAATGTCTAGTGAAAATAAAAAGAAGAGAAAGAAAAATAAACCCACTGCCGTTGAGTCGACTCTGACTCACAGTGATCCTGTAGGACAGACTAGAGCTGCCCATAGAGTTTCCAAGGAGCACCTGGCAGATTTGAACTTCCAAACTTTTGGTTAGCAGTTGTAGCACTTAACCGCTATATCACCTAAAGAGAACCAAATGAAAAGAGAACCAAAACTCATAGCTGCAAAGTTTCAAAACACCATAGGTAAAGACAAGACACTAAAAGTTTCCAGGGAGAAAAATATGCAAACACAGGGTCGGATTGTATTGTGCCCCACACTAAAATGTATGTTGAATTCCTAACCCTTTTACCTGTAAATATAATCCTTTTTGAAAATAGGGGTTGTATTTTGTTATGTTAATGGTATCATATCAGAATAGGATGGATCCTAAACCCCATCACTTCTCATTTATAAAAAGAGCATAACAGACACAGACAGACAGAAGGGAAGGTACCATGCAAAGACAGACACATAAAAACTAAGCTCATTACCATCAAGTCGATTCCAACTCCTAGCTACTATATCACACAGCAGAACTGCCCCATAGGGTTTCCAAGGCTGTAATTATTATAGGATAAGACTACACATCTTTCTCCCACAGAGCAGATAATTACTTCAAACCTCCAAACTTTCAGTTAGCTGCAGAGCACTTAACCACTGTGCAACCAGGATTCTTTATGCATTTACCAAACCAGAAAGCCCAAGGATTGCTATGAGCTACTAGAAGCTGAAATAGACAAAGAAGGACCTAGACTAATATCTGTTTGGGGACTGTTTTTCCCCTGGACTGTGAGAAAATTAATTTCTGCTCTTAAAGCCATCCACTTGTGCTTATTTCTGTTATGGCAGCACTGGGTAACTAAAGCAGACTGAAAATCAAAAAGGTGCTAGAATTCTCAGTAAGAGCGTAGAAAAGTTAAGGCAGTGGAACAGTCTTCAGTATTCTGAGAAAAACTATTTTGTTTTTTCACTGCAAAGTCCTATGACAAGTCAAAATCAATCACATGTATGTATAGAGTAAAGTCATTTCCAGGTATGTAAAAAAATCTACCTTCCATGCACTCTTTATGGGAAAGTTACCAGAAGATTATTCCAGAAAAAATAAAATAGGGAATAAATCAGGGGACCTGACAACTGAAAGTCACCTAGGAAAAGCTAGGATGCCAGTTATATAATAGGCCGTGGAGAGATTAATCCAGATAAAAGCAGGAGAATGGGTAGGTCTTCCATGAAAAACTAACTGGATACATTACCACATGTAGAAAATACTGATGGGTGTTTGAGAAAGCTGGTGAAACATTTTGGAAAAAAAGGACCCCCAAATTACACAGAAAACAAAGGAGATGAAATCGGAAGACAGTTTTTTTTTAATTTGAGAAAGATTTTCCTGTTTTTTTTTTTAAAGAAATGTTATCCTAGTAAACTAAGTCCCTATGTGATGCAAATGGTTAAAAGCTCACCTACTAATCAAAAGTTTGGTGGTTCAAATATATCTAGAGGCATGTTGAAAGAAAAGTCTTGGAATCTACTTCTGAAAGTTTATAGTTATTGAAAACTTTGGGGATTTCTACTCTGAAACACAGGGGGTTGCCATGAGTCAGAAGTGACTGCTGTCTTTTTATCTTAGTGAATGACTTAGGCCATTAGTTGTTGTGTATTAATTTAACCAACAATGATGACATAGTAACATTGAGGATATAAAGAAAAGGGTTCGGTTCCTGGAATAGAACGTTAGAGATTGATAGAGAATGTTAAGTCAAGAAATAGAGCAAATATCAAAACAACTAAATGACTTCCTCAGAGTGGGGAAGAGCATTGCAGCAAAGCAAATATAGTTTTATTATTACCTTTTAATACCATTATAGTTTTTTTAAATGTATACATATGCTAATTTAATGAAAATATTTTAATTAAAATTTTACATGAAAATAAGAAGAACTGGCTTCATAAGGCTATCATTCTGGAAGTCAACAATTTCTGGAGCTCAGTAAGGACATATATCATCCAGTTTGCCCCAGACCTTTTCATTCCCACATGTCTGCTGTTATGGATTAAATTATATTCACCTAAAACATATGTTGTAAATCCTAACCTCGGAAATCCCGGTAGGATAAGTGCTATAGCTGATAACCAGAAGATTGACAGTTCGAATCCACCAGGGCTCCTTGGAAATTCTATGTAGCAGTTTTACTCCATCCTGTAGGGTTGCTGGAAACCCTAATGGCACAGTGGTTAACTGTTACGGCTGTAACCGAAAGGTCAACTCCAAAACTCAATGCCAGTGAGTCAATCCCAACTCATAGCAACCCTTTAGGTCAGAGTAGAACTGCCCCATAGAGTTTCCAAGGAATGCCTGGCAGATCTGAGCTACCAACCTTTGGGTTAGCAAACATAGCACTTAACCACTACGCCACCAGGGTTTCTGAAAGGTCAGAAGTTCCTTGGAAACTCTATAGGGCAATTCTACTATGCCCTGTACACTCACTATGAGTGGACATCTACTAGACGGCAAAGGGTGTATTTTTCAGTATGCCTTTGGTATGACTATGGTTATGATCCCAACTGGGAATGAATTGTCTTTGTTATGTTTATAAGGAAGGACTAGTGTAGGGTACGCGGGAGCCAATCTCTTTTGGATTATAAAAGAGATGAGGACAAGCAAGCAAGCAAAGATAGGAAAAGAGACATGCCAAGCCACATGAAGATCACCCAGGAGGTGAAGAGACAAGGACTTTCCTGCACAGCTGACAGAGACAGAAAGCTTTGCCCTAGAGCTGTTGCCCTGAATTTAGACATCTAGCCTCCTAAAGAGTGAGAAAATAAATTTCGGTTTGTTAAAGCCAACAGATAAGTCTGTTATGGCACACTAAAACTAAGACGTCTGCCTATTTCCTATTCAGGCCCTCTAGTGATGATATCTGAGGATTGTTGCCCTGGAGTGTGTGGACAGATCTGTAAAGTAACTTAAGAAGATGGAAAGAAAAGATCTGCAGGAACAGGCAGCCTTAACAAGCAAGGCGATGCCGGACAGAAAACAAGAAAATCTGGGAACTGTCGGGAAAGGAAAGTAGTACTGATCGAGCCTAGATAGGACAGGAAAAGTGTAAAGGAGAACACTGGGGTGAAATGCATCTCAAGAGGAAAGGGAACCCACACCAGAGGAACAGAACCCATGGTAAAGACCAAGGAGTGCGTGTCATAGAGTCTCTGGGGGTTGCAAATGGTTGGCATACTTGGCTGTTAACTAAAAGCCTGGATGTTCCAGGCTACCCAGAGGTGCTGTAGAAGAAACTTTGGTGATGTATTTCCAAAAAGTCAGTCACTGAAAACCCTATGAAGCACAGTCCTTCTCTGACACACACGAGCTATCCATGAGTCAGTCAACTTGATGGCAACTGGGTGAAGTGTGGGTCATAGAATGCAGCTCCAAGGGAAAGGACTGAAGTGATTAGCAACAGGTCAGCAGTAGCATTCTAGCTCAGCAAAGCCTGGGGTTCCAGGATGCAAATTATAATCCAGAAAAGGAAGCTGAGCATTTGCCCTTTCTGGCAGCTGCCACATGGCACAAGGCAGGCCAACCTGCTGCATGGCCAGGCTAGGTAACAGTCAATCATATCAAGAGCCTGATGAGTCTGATAGAGAAGTATCCTTGCTCAAATTGGTGGCTTGCTTTTATTTTTATTTAATCTTCATTTAGAGACCACATTTCATTCACTAAGAGGTAGGAAATCAAGGAGCTGAGTAAGATCCCAGATGTGTAAAGCATGTGCAGCATTCTCCAAACTTGAAAGCTGCTTGGAAGTAGGCGGCCCTGGGTGGGCCTCACAGGACAGATGTCCAGGGAGGCTCTGTGTGAGGATCTCCACTTCATCCAAAAGATCCCTGGGAGCCAGAGTCTGCTTTAAAACATCCTCTCCTCCAAAAGTGATGCAGAGCCATCCTTTTCTGCTCTTGGCAGCAACACAAACCTTTCACTTGGACCTGATGTACTGTGTGAAAACAGGAGTGTGCAGGCTGTTCATTCCCAGGCCTGTCAGCCCACATAGCCATGTTCCCTCAGGAACCATCAGGATGGAAGTAGTATGTTCAGTTCACCAAGCAGTACCAAGTTCCCAGTTCTCAATGCTGTAGCTCCGCTGCCTGATCTCGTCCAACTAGGGTTGGTGTGCTCCCTCTTTGAGACTGGCTGGTGTGTTCTTCTTTTTCCCTTAATACAATCAAATTCATGAAGGTTGATAGCTGCCTGTGATACACGGAGATACTGTCCCTAATGATCTACAGAATCTCCTGCTTTGTTTTAGTAAGAGAGAGACTAACCAGGATGCCAGAAAGACAACCCCCGCTGGCCTGAGCTCAATGACAGGAGAGGTGGGGCGGAGGGTTACCAACCTGGCTCTGGGTACTCAGCATGCGGAGTACTTTCACTGAATTTTATGCGGAAGATAGTGCTCAGAAAGCGCTCTGCAATCCATATTTTTTCCAGATGTGAAGGTAAGCTGGCTCCAATATCTGCCACCCAATACATATTTGTAATGCTTTATGGCACTTACTGTTTACAAATCTGGCCTTTCCCATTGGATGGGCAGTCCCTCATGCGCCGAGGCTATATCTTACACTGAGCGTATGGTAAGCAAGTCAAAGCTTGCAGAATAAATGGGCCATGCTTGCTAATTGATTTATTAAGTGTAGCAAGGGTCAGGGTTTCCAGGGAATAGAGTTCAGTGTACATTTGTAGGACCTTCAATATTGGGGAAGGATGCTGGGCTCATCTTCCTCTATTCTACTGTTGGTCTCCTGGGAAAAGTAAAGGAGAGTTTGACAATGCACAATTTTGATTCTAAGAGTTTGAGATCTGGTTGAAATTAAAAACAAGGAGAGATGAGAATGAAGGGAGGTAAAATGTTTGGCTCTACTGAATACCAGGCATTTCACTGGGCACTTTTGTTCCCGTGAAATCTGTGTCATTATTTCTCTTTACAGATAAGAAGAGACAGGCTCAGAGAGTAAGCTCTCTTTAATGAAATATGCAGGATTGGTAATTAGCACTGGTCTTTCTTCCCAACTGCAAGCTCATTATTAGTGTCTTCTTTTTGCCATGATGCTGACCATAGAGCCACAGGGTAGGATCACCACAAGAGAAGGGCAGAGTATAGAGAGGTTGATGCTAACCAGAGGAGCCATGGATGAGTGGGTATGTGACATACTTGGAGAGTTTGGAGAAGAAGAGAGAAAAACACGGATGTATGTACAGACGACACATTTGAGGTGACTCCAGCTGATGGAGAATGACCTTATGTATAAGAGAATACAACATTGCCCAGTCTTGCATCCTCCTCACTAATGTCACCATGTTTAAGTCCATCCTTGTCACTATTGTGCCAGTCTATCTCACCAAGGTCTCACTAACCTTCATTGGCTTCCCACTTTACCAAACATAGTGTTCTCCTCTAGGATTTGATCCCTCCTGATAATGTGTCCTAAGCACGTGAGTAGGACAGTGTTTTGTTGTGACCTGTAAAGTTTTCACTGACTAATTTTCAGAAGTAGATTGCCAAGCCTTTCTTCCTAGTCTGTCTTAGTCTGGAAGTTGCACTGAAACCTGTCAATCATGGATGACTCTGCTGGTACTTGAAATACTAGTGGCATAGCTTCCAACATTGCAATAACACATAAGCCATTAATTACAATACATTTACAGATGAGTGGTAAAAAAGAAAGCCTTAGTTTCTCCTTAAGATGCAGATTGGAGCACCTTAAGGCAAAAACAGGCGATTATCACCCATGCTTATGAGGTTTCAGGAATACGTATATACTTAAAAATTATTCATTTTTGAGGTCTCTCTGCACCCCACATTGGTGAGTGGCTTCTGGGGTCTTAAAAGTTGTTAAGCTGATGTCTGAAGGTACAGCAAATGGTCCCAACTCAGCAGGAACGGATGATCACTGAAGTCCATAAAGACATGGGGCAAAGAGAACCCAGAAGACAGAGAGACCCACGTGAGTGAGTGTCTACATTAACTCGCAACAGGAAGAACCAGATGGTGCCTGGCCACCACCAGTGATAGCCACAATGGAGCTCACAAAGTTGAGTCTCACTGGCAACACAAGAATGAATAAGGGTGAACCCTGAGATCTCCACTAAAAGACCCACAGTTGATGGTCCAGGGGCTTCCAGGTTCCCCTGGGAACATGGCTCCTGGCCCTGTTGTTGCCCCTGTCCACAAATCATAGTGAAGGTCAACTCTTCAGACAGCAATGGATTGGACTTGGCAACGCAGAGTGACCATATCTTGTGGATACTTTACGGTTCTATACATCTATAGGATATCATCCTGCTGACTTCTTACTGGAGGAAGGGGAGTGGGGTGAGAGGAAGGGATAGGAGACTGTTGGGATGATAGGACATGTGTGCAGCAGAGAGGAGGAGTGTGCTGTCACTGGGCAGGGAGAGCAGTGGGAGCTGCATATAGCCAAGCATGCAAATTTATATGGGAATGTACATTTTCCTTCAATCATAATAATAATAAAAAAAATTATTCATTTTTCATCTGAAATTCAGATTTACTTCATTTGGCAATCCTAGCATAGAATTTGTGTCTGCCACTTCATATAGTATCAAAACATTTCTGTGAAATAAGTGAATATATAAATAATTTAATAGTAGAAAGCTCAAATTTTTTAAATTGGCTATGATGAAATACCAGGAAAAATCTTTCTCTGTAGCTTTTTGGGATGAAGACAATGCCCTAGTTAAGTTCCCAAGTAAGGGATTACCTTGAGAAATCCACTTCATTTATAGGTGTGCTTCTTTTTTTAATAGAAAATGACTGGTTAAGTAAAGCCTGGAACTGTAGTTTGAGATTGCAAGTATTGTTGAACTTTGAAAAGAAAGTAAAAAAAAAAAGGATAACACCATGCACTTGGAATGGTGATAAAGCACCTTTACATATATTTCTTCATTTGAGTCTCTTAGCAACTGGTTTCCAAGTGTATGAAACTTCATGGAAGCAGACTGCCACATCTTTCCTGGTGGAGCACCTGGTGTGTTTGAACCACTGACCTTTCAGTTAGCAGCCAGGCACTTTAACCACTGCATCACGAGGGTTCCTCTAAACAGCTATAAAACCAAATCAAACCTATTGCTGCTGAGTCGATTCTGACTTACATTTACCTCATAGGACAGGGTAGAACTGGCCCATCAGGTTTCCAAAGAGCACCTGGTGAATTCGAACTACCAACTTTTGGGTAAACAGCTGAACTCTTAACCACTTCACCATGAGGGTTCCAAACAACCCTAGGAGGGAGAAAAGCAGGGCTGGTTAGCTTCGTTTTACATACAGAGAAATTTGACTGCAAGAAGCTAAATGATTTGTTCAAGATTGCACAGTTTGGAACTGATAAAGACATATTTTGAACCCAGATTTTCTAGCTCCAAAGCCAAAATGCTTTCCACTATATCACATTACCTCCATAAATATGAAATGCAACTATATTCACCAAGCACAGACTTTTACTCAAGTTATAGAGAATCACATGTGTAAACAGAGGTATAATCCACGCTTTTGGTAATTACCCTTTCTAACCATGGCCATCAGCCAACCCTTGTTCCTTGGCTATGAGAGCTCTGGGATCAAGGGGTTCATTCCTTTAAATATTTTGTGTTCTTTGTCTTTTTGATATAAAAGACAATCATTTTAACATTCAATCAGTTTCAAAGACATTTATTTCCAACAGTTGGCTCAGCAAGAAACCCAGAAACCCAAGGCAGAGTCTGAATTTGGGCTTCAAAATCTGTTTCCAAGTATTAATTTTGAGTGGAAACAATTTTGGTTGAATTTGGGGATTATAAATATCCCCCTAGAGTTTTTTCAGCTCTTGGCTGCCTGTCTCTAAGTTTCACTGGTTTCAACCTAGGGGGTTGTTAGATTAGAAGTAGACAGCTTTGGCATGTGGTTACTCCAAACGCCTGTAACCGTCTTTAAAACATGATCTAGAAATGTTGATATTATAAATGACTATTTTCCAAAATAAAGTTTGCAAGAGTTGAAAGTGGAGTCAGATGCCAAAAAGCCTTCGAAGGGGGATTTCCATTCAGCGAGATCTGGTTACCTATTTCATAACAAAGAAGAAAGAAAAAATCTTGGGGCTGCAATTCATACACTTTTGGACCTCAAACAATGGGCTCAGTGGGGACACTCAATTTATAACTCTTTGGAGGCACTAACTTTACCCACCAGTGCAGGAGCCGTGGATAATTTTAGACAGACAGGCACTGAAAAAAATTCCTACGATATTAAGGGGCACCAAAAGTCATTTACAGTGGGGTGATGTTTCATTTGGAATAAATAACACAACAGGAGAAGCAGTGCCTACAAACCCCTATGGTAATCTTATACCAAGAGGGGGATTACTTAAGGAAAAATCAAAGTATGTCTTTAAGTCAGTTATGGCTTTGTAAGCCAAAGTTTTAAACTCAAGCCCATCATCATGAAAATATTATCACTTTAAAACCACGATTTTTTGCATTTTCCTAAGAGGGCGTTAGGCTTTGAGAACAGGTCTTTGTATATAAACTCAACTGGCATCTGCGAGGAAATGGTTTTATTACTGTTTTGTGAAGTCCACAGTTTCATGTTTACTGTGCCCTGGTCTTCGAGTGCTTTCCTCTTGAGCTTTGTTAGAGCCTCACCACTGCAAGGGTTCATGGTTGTTAAAGTTCATTACTCAGGGTGGAGTGAGGAGAGGCAGACAACTGAGGCTTGGTCTTGGTAACTGAGGGTACCATGGAGGCCAGGCAGGAGCAAATGTTGAAACCCAGAAAACTAAAGCTATCCTGCTATCCAAATGGAGAGAGAAAAACTGAATAGAAGAAACAAAGCCAAAAGAAATTGTCAGAAGGATAATGCAATGGAGTGTCAGACAAAAGACACGATGACAATAAGGTGTTACCAGCTGACCACTGCGAATATAGCGGAAGTGGTATTTCTTACATCAAAGTTCCCTGAGAAACAGTCTCTGAGAAGGCATTTTGCATATAAGGAATTGAATGAGAAATGAAGGAAGCAGGTGGGGCAGAGGGAAGAGCAGAAATGCAATGGAGTCCCAACAGACGCCTCAGCAGATCCTGGGCGTTTTGAGAGCTAGAATGGCCCTTCAGAGCTATCCCTTCTTGATGCAAGAGACCAGTCATTCATAATCCCCACCAACCAACCACTGAGGACGGCTGCCCCAGTAGGGGACGTGACCTTGGGTAAAACGGCTCTCTTTGACTCAGGGTTATCAGCTGCTATCATCCTCAGCAACTGGGTAAATGAGCGCCTACATCACCAAGAGGGCTTTGGATGATCCATCATGTCGTCATGTTGTTGTTGCTAGGTGCTGTCGAGTTGGTTCCAATTAAGAGCAACTCGATGTACAACAGAACAAAACTGCCACGTCTGGTCCCATCCTCACAATCATTGCTGTGCTTATTCCCATTATTGAAGTCATTCTATCAATACATCTATTCTGGAATCTTTCTCTCTTCCTCTGATCTTCTACTTTCCCAAGCATAATGTACATCTCCAGGGGCAAGTCTCTCCTGTTAACATGTCCAAAGTACATGAGATGAAGTCTTACCATACTTACCTCTAAGGAACTTTCTTACTGTACTTCTTCTAAGACAAATTTGTTCATTTTCCTGGAAGTCCATAGTTCATTCAATATTCTTCACCAACATCGTTATTCAAATGCATCAGTTCTTTGGTCTTTCTTACTTATGTCCAACTTTCATATACATGTGAGATGACTGAAAATACTATGACCTGAATCAGGTACACCTCAGTCGTCAGTGCGACATCTTCAATTTTTAACACTTGAAAGAAATCTCTTGTAGCAGATTTGCCCACTGCAGCATGGTCTGTGCTTTCTTAACTGCCACTTGCAATGAGCACTGATTGTGGATCTAAGTGAAATGAAATCCTTGACGACTTCAGTCTACCACTCATTTTTCAGTTTGTTGTACTGTAGTGGACCGCATGCAGCTGTGATGACAGAAGCTGTGCCACTAGTATTTCAAAAGCCAACAGGGTCACCCATGGTGGACAGGTTTCAGCACAGCTTCCAGGCTAATACAGGAGAAGAAGGACCTGGTAATATAGTTGTAAAAATCTGGGTGGCAAGAACCTTCTGGCTGGCAGTCGAACATTATCTGATTTGGGGTAGAAGATGAAACCCTCAAGCTGGAAAGTTCTCAAAATGAAACTGGGGAAGAACTGCCTTCTCAAAGTAGTCAACTTAACGACATGGGTGGATTCAAGTTTTGGGGGTCCTTCAGTTGCTGATGTGGCACAACTCAAAATGGAAGAAACAAGTACATTCATTAATAATCAGAACATGGAATGTATGAAGTATGAATTTATGAAAATAGGAAGTTATTAAAAACAGGATGGAACACTTGAAGATAGATATCCTATGCTTCTGAACCACAGTGGACTGCTGATATCAGCCATTTATAATCAGACAGTCACATGTCCTACTACTATGCTGGGAATAACAAAAAAATTGAACAGTAGTAGCACCTACTGTACAGGGCTACACCTTTGGTCTGATTTCACTGGCCACCAATGACCCACGTCTTTGTGTCTGTTTGAAGGGCACAGAGCAAGGCGGACATCCCAGAAAAAAATGGAGAATTCCACCAAAAGATTGAACCTTCCATATACTTTTGGATGCGTGCATAGTCTCTAATGCTATCTCCCGGGATCCCTAAATGATTATTTCTTCTAAAGAAATCTAGGTAAACTGTATAAGCTAAATGTAATCTGGCAAAAAAATAATTCTGGATGTTTTATTCTAGTTAAAATAAAACTACTGATTAATAGCCAAAACAGTAGAGAACGATTAATAACAATGAATCAAGAATCTCGTCTTATGTCTTGCTTTTAGGTTTAAGCTCTAGAAAATTAGCAGTTGCGAACAGGCCTCTTCACAGTCTATGTATCAAAATCCCTACTTATTTATGAAAATGTAAATTGGTTGCATATTCTCATGGCAACAGTCATCAACTAAGTAGAATGCTTATTTAAATGTTTTAAATATTTTGACAACAAAAGTGTAATTCTTTTTAAAATTGTAAACCCAGTCTCTAGTTTTTTCTGACTCATCTTCATTCTGATCTAGTTTTCTTTTTACTTTAGCATTTACCACCTTCTCACATGCTGCTGCTGTTGTTAGGTGCTGTTAAATCAACTGCAGACTCTTAGCAACCTCATGCAGAATGAAATGAAATGCTACCCAGTTCTGTGCCATCCCAGTGACTGGTTGCAGCCTGGACTATTGTGATTTTCTTTGGCTGATTTTCAAAAGTAGACGGTCAGGTCTTTCTTCCTAGCCTCTCTTAGCCTGAAAGCTCAACTGAAACCTCTTGAGAATTATAACAACATTCAAGCCTCCAATGGAGATGAGTGGTGGCTGTGGATGAAGTGCATTGGCTAGGAATGAAATCTGAGTCTCCCACGTAGAAGTTAAGAATTCTACCATTCACTACTCTCTTATTCAGCTATTTTTTATGATTTGTCTCTCTAGCACTGTAAGCGTCACAAAGGCAGGGATTTGTGTATATTTGTTTATTGATGTGTATGAAGTACCAAGAGCATTGCCTGACACGCAGCTGGCACTCAGTTAATAGTCACTGAATGATTTTTTAAAAATGAACTCTCCATGAAGTTTTCAAACATGTTTAGGATGCGTTGCTGCGTCTTCAGTCAGACACTTTGTAGATCTCAGCCCAATCGAAGTTGTTCTTAAACAGATGATTCATCACATTTCTCCAGCTCTTCTTCAAGGCAGAGGGGTCTGAAAGCCCCTGTCCTTGTGTTGACAACATACCATTAGTGCTGCCTGGGACAATTCTGATGAGCCTAGCCTATCTGTCAAAATCGTGTTCCCTCATAGCCATTGTCTTCTGACCCCAGCTTTAAGTGCATGCTCAGCCTCATTATGATCTGAAAGGGAGGCATGGTCCCCTTTTGGGCTGGCAATTGATATCTTCTGGATATCAATTGGCTGGAAATTGATACCTTCCATATATGCTGCCTCCTAACTCCCACTGTTATGAGTATGTCTCTAATATTTGATCAGCTGAGGCCACCAGATCTCATGGCCCTGGACTAGCAGATCCTACCAAATGAAAGGTGCTTCTTTGCTTCCTTCTGAGCAGCAGTATAAAATTTTACCAGAGAGTCCAGGACCTATACGTACTCTCTTATCAAATGTCTCCACCAGAGCGTTCTATACTTTAGGAAAAGAAAATTCAGTGACTCTCCAAACCAACTAGCCAGTTGTGAAAAGAGAACACCTATGAGCCATGGCAGAATCTTGGGGGCTGCAAACAGTTCCCACTGAAATGTTGGTGGAGACTACAAGGGTGGTGGTTCAGACTCACTCGGAGGCACTGCGGAAGAAAGACCGTGCGAGCTACTTTCAGAGAATCAGCCGTTGCAGCCCCCGTGGACCACCAAAGCAGCTGCCACTGAGGGCACTCCCGCTAGGACTCGTAGAGACCCTGGGGGGGGGGAGGGTACAATTCTGCTGCACAGGGTCTTCAAATGTTTATTTTTATCTTTTCTTGACTTGGCAGATCATTTGACTCAAAATGGAAAGAAAACCACAGGCGCTGTAGGTAGAATAATATTTCAGGCATAATCTGAAAAAAAAAACTGGTTTAGAGATATTTAAAAGCATAGAGGCACAATTTGAGGGCTTGTGATTACACTGGGGTTTACAAATTTTACAACAAAAGATAAACATTTGTTTAAGTCAACCTGTGTGCCTACTGTGGAGATAGGAAACTGGGGAAGATGCTGACAATGCAAACAAGGCCAAAAGGTGTGGAATTTAAGCACATTATCACTCACTGTCAGATGCTAATGACTCTCATCAAGGTGGAAGAGATTGGTTGAAACACAAAAATGATTATCCTTGGCAAGAGATACACAAGTGAGACCTTAGCCAATTATGTGGGCTCTTGTTTTTCCTGACAATACTCCTCATTAGTTTTGGGCTGTGATGTACCAATAAGACTAGCGATGAACGCAGCTCAAACAACATTTCTAAGCAAGCATACATGTTTCCCAACATATCCAATCACAGCACACGAAGTGACACGTTGTGGAAACTTCCTGATCTGGAAGCAAACGAGTCCAAAAACTTAACCAAGAAGTAAATGTAATAAGCTATTTATAAAAGATTCCCTAGAAATCTTTTCACCTTTAAAATAAATAAATAAACAAAGAAGGTTAATCTAATTTACTCCTAGTATTTATCATCTATGGAGTTGTTCAGATAATGAATACAATAAAATTGAATGTACTGTCATCTTTAGTGGGATGAAGGTTGCGTTCACAAGCTCTGCTTGTTTTAATAGGTTTATTGTGCAGTTGTAGACATGTGCTATGCGTTGGATGGATATGCTTTGAATGTTTTTATAATTGTGGATAGTATAAAAGTCATTTTCTGTTAGATTGCACAAATCCATTACATTAGGAGAAGGATACGTTATTGTAACAGGATTAATGTGCAACACATAAACATAATCAGTAATATTCTGTTTGATAAATTATCTCATTTTAATCGGAATGTAAAGAGATTTGGGGATAGTTTCTCCTTTGATTTGCATAATTGTGTTACAGACAGGCAAATTGCATTATATTCTTCATTAACAATAGATGGCTTGTATAACTATTGTATTTTTGAAGGCACTGCTTTTACATTCATCCTGCAATTTGTCATTTTCTGACTTTGCTGGGGAGCTTAGTTGGGAGAGAATAGAACTTAAAAAGATTACTTGATTTTCGCTGAGTCCAGTAATATCTTGGCATCCAATTGCACTGTGGTTATGCTATTGTTTGTCTTAACAAATTGCAACCCAACGGCAAAGAACTTCTTTTAAAAATCTTCTAATTTGAGGACAATTCAGTCCTTATAGATTTTCACAACGGAATGTCAGCCCCTCTAACGAACTCCACATTTAAAAATATAAATTAAAATTAAATTAGAATCATACAATTGATTTTGTTTTCACCATGGCAAATACTCTCTCTGAAAGAACTTCCCACTTGCTCACTCCCGCCCGGCAACAGCTAACAAGTTGCTTTATACACTGGTTTCTTTTCAGGGACTTGCTGTGTTTACAGTCACTCAACAGCCACCATAAGCTCCCTTCAGGATACTCAGCTAATGATGGCTGTCAACAGCCCCTAAACAGTGCAGCAGAGAGCTCCACAGTCTTCGGATGGGCCTGGAAGCTGAAGATTGCAGGGCCTGGAAAAGACTAACGAGCTTCTTGTGCTATCCTCTTAGGCCAGCCTGTTCCCCCTGTGCTCCTTCCCTACACGCATTTCACAGTGACACTGAGAAGGGCCCTTGAGTAGGGTGTCACGTTCAGCCCACATCTCTCTTCTAACCCGTGGTCTGTCACATAGCAAGAGCAGCATGCAACAGTGGAATACATAAATGAATAGATGGGTGGATAGATGAAGTCTATCAATATTTCCAACATTTCTGGATGAAAAAAATGGAAGAAGGAATATTTTCATCCTCAAAGCAAGTCAGAGTCTACCTGACGGCACTGAGTTTTGTTTTTCTTTTTTTGGTTCAGTATCACCTCCTCAAAACAAAAAAACAAAAATAGACTCCCTGCCATCCAGTCAGTGCTGACTCACAGTGACTATACAACAGAGGTAAACCGCCCCATAGGGCCTCCGAGGCTATAAATCTTTATGGAAGCAAGCTGCCACATCTTTCACACATGGAGTGGCTGGTGGGTTCCAACTGCAGGCCTTTGGATTAGCACCACTTCCTCCATTAAATAGAAACTAAGATAACCAGTTCTCTGCTGCACACATGGGGTGATCGTGAGACCAAGTCAACTCAACAGCAACTAGCAACAACATTGTGGTCCCTTAATAATTCCTTGTGGCTTTACATTTGCTTAGCATTTGACATTTTCCAAAGCCTCTTAATCTTTATTTTGCTTGAATCTCATGACAGCCTGGTGACACAGGCAAAAATAAATAGTCAAACAGTCTCTGTTCAGGCAATAAAGATTGTAAGGTGGATTCTGCAGGGAAGGGCAAGAGAGGGGGCCGCAGATCAGCTTCCTCACTTCAGAGCACCTTTCCTACTGCCACACCCAGAGCTCTGACCGACCCTCAGGCCACCTCTATTCCACCTCTGGACCCCTGCCTGCTCAGGGAGGCCCACCGCTCCAGCCTTTGGATACCCCTCTCATGCCTGCAGTATATTTGGTTCCTTTGGAGAAGTTACCACAATGAACTTGTATGAGTCCATTGCATTTGTTTGTTTGCTTGTGTGTTTATTTAAAGTCATAGGCTTTTTGTTACTCTGCATAGTAAACACCAATAAGGTAGATAGTAGTGGTGAAGGGTGAATTCAAGAGACTGCTGCCAACTGTCCCAGGAATGACTGCTCCCCTCCAGCCCTCAGGTTCTGAGGCTCAGAGAGGGCTCATGAACCAGACTTCTGCTTCCCCCACTGGGAATTCCTAAGACCTGCTATCTCCCCTGCAATTTAGCTTCTGTTTATATTCCCTCTTTCTTTCTGACAAGTACCCTCACTGACATGTATGAGGTATTCTTACTCTTTCCAGGGGGTTCTTAACCTCCACGCATTTAAGTCCACAGGTACTACGATGCTGGAGGGAAGCGAATGTGTCACTCCACGGGCTCAGTATTTAATGGATATTTGTTTCCACTCAACTTTCCTTCCTCCATTCTCAGTGCTGAGGATTTGTAATTTCTGCAGAAACCTGGCCTGTGAACTTTGAAAACTGCTCTTCTGAGCTCTTAGCTGCAGTCCAGGTTAGATAGCCTGCAAGGCTTCAAGCATTGATAGGTATGTATGGAAAGCCAGGAATCCCTGGTGTTATAATGGTTAAGCTCTAGGCTGTTAATCAAAAGGTCCGCAGTTTGAATCTACCAGGGACTCCTTGGAAACTTTATAGGGCAGTTCTACTCTGTCTTACAGGGTTACCATTACTCATAATCATCTTGACAACAATGCTTATGGGGAACCTGGAGCCTTGAGCCTGGGCACACCTGGAAAAAGAGCATGAAGAGATAGGTACTCATGTCCTTTCCAGTCCTATGGGGAGGAGAGCTGGAAGTACAAGGCAAAAAGGACACTCTGATGAGTGGCAAGGGCACAGCAGGGCCGACTGGGCCAGAGAAGAGAGGTGGTCGAAGTAGGAACATCCTTTCTGCAGGCGCCACAGGAGCTCTGCAGCACTGTGGGAGAAAAGGAACCCAGAACAGTTCTGGCTCCTCTGGGAATTTAGAACTTGGAAGCCCCAGGAAACAGCTGCATTCTAGGCAGGAAACTGATGTTCCCATGAAGATGCCACTATCAGTGCCAAAGCCAAGATTCCATCCTCAGTGAGCTCTAAAGGCAGTGATCCCAAGTGAAAAATAGAGAAAGTTTCATTAATGAACACCTGTGAACTACCTGGAGGTGCCTAGAGACAATGAGAGGGCCACCAACGACAGAGCAGAGCTACGACGGTCAGTCGTACACAGCAACCTCTACAACCAGCAGCTGTAGATAAGGTGGGAGAGAATTAAATTTCCTTCATTCATCCCCCTGTTTAATTAGAAATCATATTTAGGACACTAGGAGAATGGGGACTCCTAACTCAAAAGTTTTAGAAATCCTTGCCAGAAGGTTCTTCTCAAAGAATATCCTAGTCTATTTCACTAGTGGAATAAAGCTGCAAGTGAGACCCAACACCTATCAAACATGTAACAAGGATGGAATTTTTGACATAGTTACTTTCTTTTCCCCATATCAGCTTTGCATTAAGATACTTGCCCTTAAGTGGCTCACAAGCAGACAGAGAATGAAACTGGGTCACCTACCAATCAGGCACTGGTTAAAGAGGTCCATGTATTGAAGGATTAAACTGGGCAGTGAAAGCAACTTCAGTATCATGGATACCTTCCAGTGCCTATACTCTGCATTTGCCCAGACTAAACAAAGAAACAAACAAACTTGTTGGCTATCCAGTCAATTCTAACTTATAGCAACCCTATAGGACAGAGTAGAACTGCCCACAGGATTTCCAAGGAGCAGCTGGTAGACTTGAACTGCTGATTTTTCAGTTAGCAGCCTAACATTTAACCATTTTGCCACCAAGACTCCTATCCTGTTCACAGGTGTGCAAACAAAGACACAGGTTCAGGGAGGCAAAGCAGAGAAGGTGGGGGAGCCAAGATTTGAACCCAGGAGTCTGGTCCTTAGCTGCATGCTCTACAACCTCCCTCAAATTCTTACTATTGTGCTCATTCAAGGAGAGCAATCAGGCTAAACACAGAAGTCAAAGAAGGCTTTGGGAAGGGGTGGAGCTGAATAATAAAGGCCAAAGGGAGGGAATGGCATGCAGTCCCTTGGAGACCATCCCACTAGCACTTCGGAGTCAAAAATGGAAGCCTGCGATCACACAGCAAGTTGGAGGAGGACTCCCGACTCCTGGTGCAGATGGAATTTACCCCACATGGGATCATAGCCATTTCCTGCCCACTGCCCCATCTGATGCTTTTGATGTAGCTGATGTTATAGAATCATAGACAATCATTTTTCCTGGAAAGAATTGGATCACCTCATCAAATTCTGCCACTGTAGAGGTTCCCAAGTGCATCTGGGCTGATGCAAGCCTACCTTCTGCTCCCTTTGCTATGAATGCTGTCTCTCTCCCTGTGTTCTATCTACCCGAGGAGGAAAATCTCATCAATGAAGAACAGACCGAAGCAACTCACTGTTCTGTGACTGCTTCCCTCGTCTGTCACCGAAAGTGATAGGCCCTGCTCTGCCTCCACGGTCCCCTTTTCAGCAGATAGCAGACTGCACTCACACTGCAGCTGATCAGTCACCACTCCTTATCAGCCACTGGGTGAGATCTAGGCCACTGGATGAGATCTTGCCTATTTCTGTACCTCCAGTGCCCAGTACACGGCCTGGTACAGAACAGATGCTGGCAAAAATACGCTGCGACGAGGAATGAGGGAACGAATGGGCCCCCACTCCTCTCTTGGAGGTAGGGAGAAAAATAGAACACTGTGGTATGTGTTTGTGGTAGACTGACAAGTAGCTCCTAAAGATAACTATGTCCTAAATCTCTGGGACCTGTAAATGTTACTCTATCTGGCAAAAGAGATGTTACCAAAATCTCAAGCCAAATCCACTGTAATTGAATTGATTCTGACTCATAGCAGCCCTACAGTTACAGACATGATTAAATGAAGGATTTTTGAGATGGTAAGATAGAGTTCCCACATGTGCTTTCCAAGCAATTGCAAACGTCTTTATAACAAGAAGTCAGAAGAAGATTTAGAATTGACGAGGAAGAGGGTCATATGACAATGGAAGCAGGAGGAGAAAAGCCATCAGCTACAGAACACATCAGCCTCCAAAAGCTGGAAAACAGAAGGAAAATCTCCCTTAGAGCCTCCTGAGGGAGCACAGCCCTGCTGACACCTTGCTTGACTTCAGATCTATTTCAGACTCTTCGCCTCCCAAACCGTAAGAGAATAAAGATGTGTTATAGAAGCCAGAGGAAACAAATACCATCTTACCAAATAGTACACTCTCAGTCCTGATTTCCCAAGCACGCAGGTGCTGCAGGAATTCAGGCAGAACTGCATCTACTTCCTACATCTATTTGTGAACCCCAGGGCCCCATCTTTCCCTCTTACACACACACACACACACACACATACATACACATATTCTGGGTCACCTTAGGCACATTCACACACGGTCACCCATCTTGCCCAGCTAATGCTAAAATGACCAGTTTTTTTCTAGGACCCACTCGGGAGCTGCTGTCTCTCCTCTGGAGCTGCTTGTGGAACCTCATTCAGGGCCAGCTAATGAGAAGCAGGCTGCTCTCTGCCCCAGCAGCAGGAATGCAAACCTCAAAGCATGTGGCTGAGACTCCCAGGGCTATCTGAGAGTGTAGTTGGTGACCGCAGGCATTTCTGCAAGGGGTGCAGGCTGAGGTCAGTGGCCACTGAATAAAAGAGACATGATCTTGTTATTACAGAACTCACCCTATGCAGAATCTAATCGGGAGAGGTAGCGTGAAGGCTTCAACAAAATCCTAATGCTTCCAGTTCCGTCACATATCAACCTCTCATTGTGGTTGAAATGGCACCTTTATGCCACTCATGCAACAGACATTTACAGAGCATCTTCGGGGAATTAGGGATTAGGCATGATAGAAAAATATCTGAGGTTTACCAGAAGCCCAGATTCTAGAAGGAGAAATACACATATGTACATTTAATGTCTGGATGTGTCTGAATGTGTACATATGTAAACAAAAAAATAGAATCCCTGAGTGGTACAAATGGTTAATGTGCTTGGCTGTTTTAACCAAAAGGTTGGAAGTTTAAGTCTACCCAGAGCTACCTTGCAAGAAAGACCTGGCTATCTAATTTGAAAACATCAGCCATTGAAAATTCTATGGAGCGCAGTTTTATTCTGACACAACATGGGGTTACCATGGGTCAAAATCAACTCAACAGTAACTGGTATACAAAACACAGACAGTCACATATCCACATACACAATGGGCTAAGTGTTTTCCAGAATAAAGCTATTAGTGCCAATAGAGCACAAAGCAAGGTGAGGCTGATGTTGACCACAGAGCAGAAACACGTTAGTCAAATGTTAAAGGTTGAATATCACTTTCAAACTGAAGTCCTGGCAGAGTAGTGGTGGAAAGGAGACACTTATTCATGGTGGGGCAGGAGTATGTGCAAAGGCACAAGGGCACAGTGGTTTCAGGAAAGGTCAAGTACTTTTGTGTGACTGGGCTCACAAAGCTTGAGTAAGGAGGTCTGAGAGAAAGAACGAGACCCAGTGTTCAAGGGCCTTGAAACTAGGTTCAAACACCAGCTTTGTCAATTACTGATATTGTAGCTTTGGGCAGGTTCTCAATCTCTCTGTGCCTCAGTTTCCTCATCTACAGATGGGTATCTACAGATATTAAATATTACCTCCCATACATGGTATTGGGAGGCTAAATTAGTCAATGCTCTTCAAGTGCTAAGCAAAATGCCTGGTAAGTACAAAATAATCATTAAATGTTGGCTGATATTCTCATGTCCTTGGGTAGTGCAAATGGTTAATGTGCTCATTTGCTAATTGTAAGTTTGGAGCTTTGAGGCCAGCCAAAGGTGCCTTGGAAGAAAGTCCTGGCAATCTACTTCCAGAAAATTAGCCATTAAAAAATTCACTGGAGTACAGTTCCACTCTGACATTTGTAGGGTAGCCAGGAGTCAGAATAAGTTCAGTGGCAACTGATTATTCTCTAAAGGTTCTTGTATGTCACAATGACAGAAGTGGCAATTCCTGATTCTAGATCTCTGTTATATAGATCTCTAATAGGTTTCTTACAAAGGACGTTTACTCTGCTTTATGACTTTAGATGAGGAGCCCTGGTGGTACAGTGGTTAAGACACTCAGCTACTTGTTGAAAGGTTCGAATTCACCAGCCTCTCCATGGAAGAATGCAGCAGTCTGCTTCCACAAACATACAGCCTCGGTAACACTGTGGAGCAGTTCTACACTGCCCCACAGGTTCACTGTGAGTTGGAGTTGACTTGCAACAGCAGGTTTGGTGTTTTGCTTTGATTTATGACTCTAGTAAGTTGGCATTGTTATTCCCATTTTTGCAGGTGAGGAAATGAAAGTTACAAAGAGGCCAGGGGACATGTCCAAGGGCAAAAAAACAGATGTTTCAAGTACAACTGGGGCTAGAAAGCATTTTTATGGCTCAAATTTGTACATTCTACAAACTGTGCTCCCTGGGACTTGGTCATACTCTAGGCACTTGGAGGACAAAGAGGTTTTCTGAGTAAGAAGATAAAGTATCAGATTTGTTTCTTAGAAAGAACACACTGAAAACACAGTAACAGTTATGAAAAATATTTGAATTCACTAATCATCAAACCAATGGTATTTTTAAAAATAACAGTATCATTGCTTGTTGGAGGCAGGATATGGCAGCCCATTTCATGGATGGTTTGAAGACTAGTGAATCAATGCAAACGACTTTGTGTTACATTTCAAAAGACTTTAAAACATTTAGCTGCTTTGAAACTGTAATGGCACTGCTGAGATTTGGTCCTTCTGATACAACCTGAAATTTAGGAAAGCTCTGTGTATAAAGTTATTTATAAGAGTAAGAGTAAGAGCAATGAGAGAAATCAATAGTTACGTAAACTGTTATTCATGTCACAGGTGCTTTTGAAATAATCTTAAGTAAAAATAATCTTGAAACATTGGCTAGCATTGTATCATCTCAATCATATAAAGCTATGCTTAAGAAAAAAAAGCCAGAAGAAAGTTGGGAAAAATATTAACAGTGATAATCCATAAATAATAGGAGATCCTGCTCTTCTTTAGAATTTTTCAATTATGCTATCATATCTGTGTTATCTTTATAATCTAAAAGAATAACTTTGTTTCTAAATTGAGAGTATTTTTATAACAAATGGTTATTTGGTTGAAGAGAGTGATTTCAAATTTTTTAGCAAAATAGAATCCCAACACATAAAATAAATCAAAGGAAAGCTATTCTGGATCAACTGGGCTTTGGGAGCCCAGAAGCCATGTCCTTCCATCATCAGTTATTTCTTCACAGATACCTTAGGGTAGACTCCAAAAGCTAATCTTTTGGTTAGCAGACTAGAGCTTTAACTGTTTACGCTACCCAGGAGCTCCTTGGCAGGTGGGTCCAGGTGTTTGTCTCAGTCTCTATGGTTTTGGGTTAATGTGAGTCAACTCCTCAAACATGAGAACTTTCTGGGAGTGCAAATAAGGATTCAATTCAGAAGCCAAAGAACCAAGGACTAGCTCTGGGATCTGCATGACTCAACCATTTAACAGCCTTCTCTGTGGAAGTCTGTGGAAATCACCATGTGTCTTAGTCATTTAATGCCACTATAACAGAAATACCAAAAATGGATGGCCTTTAACAAACAGTCTAAGAAGCTTGAAGTCTAACTGAGGGCACTGTCTCTGGAGGAAGGCTTTCTTTCTCTGTTAGCTGTAGGAGAAGGTCCTTCTCATCAGTCTACCGTGGGGTCTAGGAGCATCTCCACTCACAGACTCAGGGTCCAGAGGAAGTGTTCTGCTCTTGACTCTTATTTCTTGGTAGTATGAGCTCCCTGTCTTCTTTGCTCAATTTCCTCTTTTGTATTTCAAAAGAGATTGACTCAAAATACAACCTACTCCTGTAGATTTGTCCTGTCTCATTGACACAAATGCTTACTGTAAAACCCAAGCCAAACCTACCAGCACTTAGTCAATTCTGACTCATAGCAACCGTGTATGACAGAGTATAACTGCTTCATAGAGTTTCCAAGGAGCACCTGGCTGACTTGAACTGCTGACCTTTTGGTTTGCAGACATAGCACTTAAACACTACACCAGTTGGGTTTCCATTAACATCATAGAGGTTAGAATTTACAATGCCCTGAATAATTGCATGAGATTACAGAATATAGGACAACCATACCATATTGGGAGTCATGGCCTAGCCAAGTTGACACAAATTTAGGGGGACACAATTCAATCCACGACACCTTGCCAGACCCATTCACTCTGCAGCTATTCAGAGTCAGACAATGAATGCACTTAAAATAATTCTAAAGTCACTTCCTGAAACCTGGAAAGAACAGGAGCTCAACCCTCCAAACCTGTCCTAACTGCTGAAAGCCTCAGAGCATACAACTGACTTTGGGGAACATCTCAAGATTTAGATCAGTGGAGCTTTTAATAAACTTTCATATAATAGCTCTTTGGAGTCCTTTTCCTTCCTTTCTTTTTCTCCCCGTTCCCTGACAAGTTGCACCCTAGCGCATCACTCTCCCTGAATGTGAGAGGAACAGTTTGACTGCAAGGGAGCCGTGTAATAGTAATGGACAAAATAAGATCATCTAGTGCTTTTTAAACACACATTTACCAGATATAACAGTGAACATTCATCGAAAGGGGAATTTTCTTTCAGCAATAGCATTTCCACAGCAAGCCACACAGGAGGCATCTCAGCCTTGTGAATTTCCCATCAGTTCTGGCAGTTACACATTTAGCCTATATAAATATACTGAGCTCAGTAGTGAATGGAAAAAAAATCTTGGGCCCTTTCCTTCTCTTCCTGCCTTCTTTCCTCCCTTCCTCCCTCTCTCTGGCCTCCCTCCCTCCCTCTGGGCCTCCCTCAGCCCGTCTTTCTTTCCTTTCCTTCTTTCTTCCTTTTATTCCCCTGCAGAAGCAAACTAACTTCCCATACAAGGCCATCAACTCAGTACAAAGCTCCTAATTGCCTACACTTTAACAGTTACTGTCAAGTTGATCCCAACTCATAATGACACCACGTGCAAAGAGTAGAACCGTGCTCTGTAGAATTTTCACGGCCATGATCTTTCAGAAATAGTTGCCAGGTATTTCTTCTAAATCACCAACAGCTCAGCTAGAAGATGAGTGCTTAAACATTTTCATCAACAATAAGCCTCATTACACCTTAGGTGTATTTAATTTCAGGGGCCTCAAACAAATAATTCTAAGTGAAGCTATCAACATTGAGGGTAGTAGAAAATTCAAAGGCATTTGGCCAGTCTTAGGGATACAGATGCCTCCATACACCACCAACATATACGACCTAAGCTTCTAAATCTATTGGGTTTGCTCTTCCCCATGGGCAGCCCTAAAGGCACCGTGGATTCTCTTGCCAAGGCTTCCACTGGCCCCAATGAACCAACGGCTCAGAGTAAACCATCCTCAAAACAAAAGAAGCAAGACAAAAAAAAAAAAAAACGCTTTCTTTGGGAAGTACAGTTCAGTGAAACTAGACATGAGACAAAATCAGCATTTGCTTCACCTCACATCTTCAGTTGCTTCCTTGCATCATCAACTAACATATAAATTATCCTTTACTGTGGCACTCCTTGCTAAAAAAGAAAAAAAATAAAGCCTTCAGGGGTTTCTCACTCCTTTCAACATCAGTCTAGACTTCTTAGCCTGGTATTTGAGTCTCTAGTTGATAATGAACATTTAAATTATAATAAAAATAGCTGGCACTCATGGCAGCATCTCTCGTGTGCCAGGTCCTTCACAATTATTATCTTATGTAATGTAATCCTCACAACACCGAAGGAAGAAGGTTTTATGAGCCCTCTTCTAAACAAGGGAACCGTGGTGGCGCAGTAGAAACCCTGGTGGCACAGTGATTGAGTGCTACATCTGCTAACCAAAATGTGGGCAGTTCAGATCTGCCAGGCTCTCCTCGGAAACCTAAGAGACAGCTCTACTCTGTCCTATAGGGTTGCTATGGGTCAGAATCACCTCAAGGGCTCTTGCAGTGGGGCAGTAGTTCAGAGATTGGCTGCTAATCAAAAAGTCAACAGTTACAATTCACTAGCCTGCCCGTGGAAACCCTATGGGGCACTTCTACTCTGGTCCGTAGGGTTGCTAGGAGTTGGAAGCAGCTCAGCAACAGCAGGGTTGGTTTGGTATTCTACAAAGAAAGAAACAGAACTTGCATGGCAAACAATCTGACCTTTTGTAGGTGACAGGAACAGGGTTCATACCTGGTTCGGTCTATTCCAGAATTTTCCCTCTTAATCTCTTGGCTATGGTTTGGGCAGTTCAGGAGAGGGGAAAGGCAGAGAGAAAGGAAGTGACAATCAGGATAATCAGGATAAACCTTGCTTCTCGATCAGCCACGAACAACAACAATGCACATGAAATGTAGTCTTTCATTTTTTCATGCAATGAGCATAATTAAGGGACAATAAGGAATGACAACTAATAATGAACCTCTTTTCTTCCTAATTAAAATTTAACGACTGTATTTCTTCAATTATTGCCCAGAGCAGCAGTGTACTGTGGGTGTTAACAAGGCTAGCTTGACAATGATCCTGCCTGACTTCACGTGGGGATCTGCGCAGCCCTGCTCCTACATGGGTAGCGTATATTCACGACACAGGGATAACCCAGCACAGGCGAGGAGGGTCAGAGTGAGGAGTTTCCCTCTAATAAACAATTGCGACACATTTTAATTGCACAGAAGACAGTGGCAAAATGCAGGCTCCAGTGTCAGTCAAAACTCAATTCGAATACACACTCGGCCAACTGCTTGCTGTGTGATCCTAGGCAAATTTGTTCACCTCCATGAGCAGTTTCCACATCTGTAAATGGGGGGAAAAACGCATCCAGTAGCATTATTAGGAGCCACAAATTATCGAACAGACACAAGACATCAGACACTGAGCACCAGACGCTCAGGGAGGGCCATGGAACAGTCGTTTGTAGCTGCCCCAAACTTTACCCACTAATTGTTCCTTTTTGTGTAAAACTGCCTTCTCGTCAGAGATCCCTCAAAAGAGCATTTTTACATTCCACTATCATTAGGATGCAAACATGTGATCTAACGGTACCGATCAGATGTTCTCTCTTCAACAGGCCTTGAACTGGAACAAGATTCTAGACGGCTGGTACCGAATGTGGCAAAGGCAGTGTGGATCCAGAGGGGACAGCTAAAGTGATAACTTCCTGGCAATGGCAGATTGGTGGCCCCTTTGGCAGGCCAGCTCCGTACTGAGACACTGCGAGTCCCTCTGGCCCTCCCAGGTGCATGGTCTCAACTGCTAAGTATATTGCTTTCTGCTTAAGCAGGCCAGAGTGGATTGTGTTACCTGCACTTTAGAGCCTTGACTGAGAAGCATGATGAAAGCATTAGGTCTGTTGGCATATGGAAATATAGATCTAGAAAAGAGACTCAGTTTACCTCATTTTCTGTACAGTCATCATTCACTCATTAGATTTTCATATCTTTTCTCCTGACGTGAGTCTTACAACCAAGCAAAGTTTCAGGCATAGTCCTCCTGAGGAAGGAAAACAGTGCACGTTATTTTTTCTGTCTATCGTAAATACCTGAGTGACTTGATGGCTCAATTGAAAGCACTGAGGTGTAGGGACAATGTCCTCTTTCAATTTCTGTGTGTACATATGCTGTGTGTTTATTTATAATATGTGGATGCATGTACAGAATGAAGCTTGTTTCAGTAAAAACTTAAACTGACCTCAAATATACTTTGTGGGCACACGGCCTGGAAGGGAAAAAAGATAAACTCCTTTCAGAATTATAAAATTTTAGAACTGTAAGGAACTTTAGAAACTATCAAATACAAACTCCTCATTTTATGGCTGGGGACAGTTATGCTGGAACAGCAAAGAGACCAGCTCCAGATTCGGTACTAGCTTGGTACAAACTAATGACTTGTTTCTAAACTCATTTCAGTGCCCTTTTTTGTTTGTTTGCTTTTGTTTTTCTGTTTTGTTTTCTTGGAGTTCAGGATTTCATTTATAGGCTAAGGGAGACGAATAAGATACTACCATTTTTTTTTTTTTTTTTTTTTTTTTTTTTGCCACTGGTCAAGGCATTAGGCTTTAAAGATGTCTGTAGCAGTGACTTGAAGACCTAGCCATAGCAGTTTCTGTCCTTGATGGTGGCCATGGTGTCCAGCAGCCATGCTTCCTGACTTTGGCCCCAGAAGCTCTTAGCTCTCGATCCTTCCTCAGAGTTCATCTAGATCTACTTTAACACTACTGGATACCCTGAAGGGCTCTCGTGTTGCAGTGGTTAAGAACTCAGCTGCTGACCAAAAAGTGCCCCCTTGAAACCGCATAGGTGTTTATTGTATACCCAAAACCAAACCCATTGCTATTGATTCCAACTCACAGTGACCACAGAGACAGAGCAGAATTGCCTCATTCAGTTTCCAAGGCTGTGATCTCAATCTTTACAAAATCAGGCCACCACATCTTTCTCCCATAGATCAGCAGCAGGTTCAAACTGCTGGCTTTTCAGTTAGCAGCAAAGTGCTTAACCACTATGTCGCCAAGTCTCCTATATATATTATTATGTATGCCGATATATATTATATAGTATTTCATATATATTGTGTATATGTGCATGTGGGGGGTGTGCATGTGCACACTGTTGTCAGATGCCACCGAGTGGGCTCCAACTCATAGTGACTGTATGTATAACAGAAAAAAACATTATCTGATCCTACACCATTTGCTTAATCATTGCTATGTTCTAATCCATTGTTGCAGCCACTGGGTCAATCCATTTCATCTTTCTGTTTTTAACTGACTCCAAAAAGAGTAATTTCTGAAATTGTTATCTGTAAACTAGAGAAGGAGGTCTCTTCCTCTGATGGCTCTCATCCCACCTTGAGTTTTGGTTTCTTGTAGTATGTGGGCTTGAGACCGTGACAGCTTTGTCTTCTCTAATACCTTAAGTCTTGCTGCCCTGAAAGCTTTGATTCCTTGGGAATGGCCCTTCTCCCTTGGGTTCCCCAATCACCCAATATGTTGGAGGAGGGTCAGTATCCTCATCCAGGCTTCTATACTTGCAGCCAACCCAGCTTTTCTTGTTTCCCAGATCTCTGATAAGTGATGCTTACATATTCCAGAACTGACATTTCAGTAGGCTTCTAAACAGCTTCCAGAGCCAGTGGACTGCAAAATTATCATTTGGTCAGTGAACTGTCCGATTTGCCGGAATCCTCTCCTTTATGTATACCCCATCTCTACCTCCCTATCTTTTCTCCACCTCGCTAGACTTTACTACATTCATTACCAGACTGACAAAGGAGTCTTTCTGAATGAGTATGCAGAGTTCTCATTCTGTCTGTTTCTCACACACACACATGCACATACTCCTTTCCATGCAAACCCACACCACTGAAGAAGAGCATGGATCCCATTTAATTTACTGGAAGATGAATGACTGCCTTTCAGTTGTCTTATCACTATTTCTTTTTCCAGGCCCAAGGGAAAAGGAGCAGCGGTACATTGCATGGTTGGTCTTGACTTTTTAGCTAAGAAAGGTAAGAAGCTTTTTAACTACAGTCAAGTTCTTGTGGGCTTCAGGGGTACGTAACTCACTGGGTAAGAATCTGTCTTGGGATCTTCAGAAGGCGCTTCAAGGGATAAAAAGAATGAGCAGGTGGGAAACACTTGGCACACCCAGAAGATGAACATTTGCTCCTGCGGTTTTGCTGCAGACCCATCACAAGAAGTCTCCAGACCTCAGTCTGATATGTTCAGAGAGGACACATAGCACAAGGAAGAACACACAGCACAACCTATCCTCATCCTGGAGAAATATCTGAGACACAGAACACACATTCGTGGCCTGCAAGCGCCTTTAACGCTGATGCCTGCACCAAACAGCCTGCCTTTGTGGTGCACTATCCACGCTGCAAAGGTAACGTGCTAGGTGCTTTGCGCAGGTCATTTCTAAGCTTCACAACATTCTAAAGTAAGCGTTCCTGCCTTTGTGTCATAGCACTGAGGTCCCTGGCTGGTGCAAAGAGTTAACATGCTCGGCAGCTAACCCAAAGGTTTCAGATTTGAGTTCACTCAGAGATGCCTCAGGAGAAAACCCTAGCAATCTACTTTTGAAAAGTAGTTGTTGAAAACACTGTGGGGTACATATATACTCCAGCATACCTGAAGTTGCCGTGAGTTGAACATAACTTGACAGCAACTGGTTTATCATACTACTGGTGAAATAATTGAGCTTCAAAGAAGTTAAAAAAGAAGTACCTAGTGTCTTGAAAATCCACTGGTGTCAAGTCGATTCAGCTTCACAGCAGCCCTACAGGACACAGTGTAATTTTCCCACAGAGTGTCCAAGGAGCAGCTGGTAGATTCAAACTTCCCACCTTTTGGACAGCAGCTGAGTTCTTAACCGCTGCACCGCCAGGGCTACAGAGTCTTGAATATAGAATAAAGAGTGTGGAAGGCAGATCAGAGACAGAAGCCCTGACATCTTATACTTTGTCCTATGCTGTCTTCAACAGAAAGTTTATAGAAGGCTGCCTTGCAAATCAGTCCAGACAAATAAGCTGGTGTGCTGTTGAGGGATAAATGGCCAGCTACCTCTGGATTTTACTGTGAATGAGGCCCTGGCTGCTAGGAGCATGAATGAATTATGAGAGCAAAGAGCACAGTACTATGACCATAGTACAGTGTACATGCTGTCTTGACCACACACAGCCTACCCTGGGAGGTCGCTGGGGAGATCAGGGAATGGTAGATATTGCTATACTGAAAAATAAATAAAAAACAGACACCCTTCTCACATTGTAAATGTCATATCATGTTGGCACCTAATCAACACTTTGAAGCATTAGCATTGTTTTAATCATTTTCCTATTGGAGAACAAATGTTGCATGTATAATTACACTGCTGCATTGTACTGTACAAATAACCATGTAATGACATCGTTGGAATTTCTTGGTTCTTCATGGTAATGCCAAGTATAATTACCATGTAATCTGCCGAGAGCAAACAAGGTTGTAATTATTCCATAATCCAATCTAATTATGGGGCAACTGGATTGTTATTTGTGTTGAGGAGGAAAATACACATGCAAGGAGAATAAAAAAGAAATATATTCTCCCCAACTGTGGGGGTGATGACTCAAGGGGTTTGGAGTTAGTGGTCAGCAATGCTAACCTTGGCTTAGTTGAGGAAGAATATTGAATGATCTGGACTTGGGGCCCAGCATCCTCAGTGCTGATTCCGTATTTATCAGGTGAAGGATAAGGGCAAGAGCAAATCAGAGGAGGGAGCAAAGGAAGCAAACGAGGGTGCACGAAGGCAGGCACTTGAGCAGTAGAATTCTTAGGATTCAGACAGGCCAGCCTTCCTGATAGCATCTCAGGCTGTCCCGTACCTCTGACACACGTCTAGGAGAGAAAGACACAATCACCATGAGTATGTGCCTATTTGATTAGCTTCAGTCGTTGCTCTGTTTAGAAACTGTCGAGTCAGTTTCAGCCCATAGCTGACTGTACAGCAGAATGCAGTGCTGCACAGTGCTGAGTCATCCTCACAGTGGTTGCTACATTTAAGCCCATTGTTGCAATCATTGCGTCAGTCCATCTGGTTGAGGGTCTTCCTCTTTTTCACTGACCCTCTGCTTTACTAAGCATGATGCCTTCCTCCAGAGACTTATGCCTCCCGATAATACGTTCAAAGTATGTGAGACTAAGTGTCGCCATCCTCCCTTCTGATGAGCACTCTAGCTGTTCTTCTGCCGAGACAGATTTGGTCATTCTTCCGGCATTCCACGGTATATTCAATATGCTGCTTCACCAATGGCAGAATTCAAACACATTATTATTTTTCTTCTTGCCTATTCATTCTCTATTTTTCACACGCATATGAGATGATTGAAAACAATGTGGCTTGGGTCAGGCACACCTTGGTCTTTGTTTTTTAACACTTTAAAGAGCTCAATTTACCACCCATGAATTGCTGCTCCTTCCACTCTGCGTCTTTCACAGTTGATGCACGGCTTGGCCTGAAGAAACAAGCAAAAGAGACAGGGAAAAACAGAATGGTCAAAAAAGAGGACTAGGCATGGGCTGTGTGCTGTGTGTGTTGTGTTGTTGGCAAGAGAACTTAATTTATGCTTTTACTTGGCGAACAGTTATTGCGCATCAAGTTTAGGTCTGCTCGAGTCCCTGGGTGGTGTAAATAGTTAATGTACTAGGCACTAATCAAAAGGTTGAAGGTCAGAGTCCACTCACAGGTGCCTCTGAAGAAAAGTATGGCAATTTACATCTGACAAGTCAACCACTGAAAATTTTGTGGAGTACAGTTTTACTCTAACAGCAAGGATTGCTGTTAGTTGGAATCTATTCAACAGCAACTATTTTTGCTTTGTTTTTAACGTGTCTGGAATGTGATAGGTGCTCGGTTTTTGTTTTTTTTTAACTGAACACTTACTACATGCTTTGCATGCATCATCTCATTTAAGTCTCCTATAATCTTATTACGCTGCTACTATTACTATTTTCACCTGATGTATGAGAAACCTGAGGCTGAGACTCAGGCCTCAGCTGACTCTTAGGGTCGGTCTGGGTTCTGAGCTCTAGCAGTCGGGCTGCAGGTATGGCTCCGACGGTGGCCCTTGGCCCAGAGTCAAGGACAGGCTGCTATCCCAGGAGGCAGTTTCCAGAAGTGAACATCTCTAGGAAGGGAGTCAGAATTGCACCATGGAGAGTTTTAAGTGGGGAGGGGAAACTAGCACAGCTTCAGTATGAGGAAGTTCACCCTATGCTTCCCCCCCACAATCCAGAACTGCTTGCTGGGTCACACCTGTACCTGGGGCCTTAAAGAACTGCATAGCTCCTGCCAGACCCCTTTGGAGATGGAGTTCACTGTTAACTTTTCCCTCCACAGTTGAGGTGCCTAACCATGGTTTCCTTCTTACGTCACCTATGATGAGGAAGATCCACCCACCCACCATGTTTCCTTCCCCACTCCAAGGCCTATCTGTGAGCCGTGTGGCCCCGCGACCTCAAAAATGTGCTTCCTCCTCAAGGTACTGAAAGCTTTCAGAGGAAGTTACAGCTATACAGTCTTAAAACAGATTGTAAATTCTTTATTTGGAGACTAATCTTGTCAGGCTGGTGAACCCTGGTGTTGACTGCTTTTCTAACCTGACATCAGTTAATCCCCACTGCTCAGAAGTTAATCCGTTTGAGAACAAGATGAAAAGCGGTTTTGTGAGGCAATATTTAAAAGTCTACAAACAATAACACGCCTTTGCCTCTGCTTCTGCAATTTCTATTTCTGGACAGGGTTCAAAAGCCTGTTTGTGTGAATGGATGTGAAGAACTTTTTTATGGCTGGTCTTGCGAGATGATACTTTTGATGAATAATGTAGAAGTGTTTATACTCCAAGGCAGAAGGCACATGGCGTAAGCATGTGTGTTTATCAAATATGGCACAGGCGAAGGGCAGACTGCAGCTAACATGAGAAATTCAAAGGCTACAGAATCACGGGAAGAGAATCTCTCATTGTGAAATGTCAGGGGAAAGGAGCAGAAAGAGACCTTTATGGACATCCTCAGGAGAAAACTGATATTTATTTTCAGCCATTACATTCTGGGTCCTTGACTCGCCATGAACTGCACTGTGGGATTTGATGAGAAGTATAACCCTCACACTGTTCAAACACACAACACTCCACTGTGGTGCTAATAGACTTATTTTCCAAAAAAGAAACCCTATGATCAGAGTTGTTAAGTAACTTAATGACAGTCACAAGGTGGCTAAGCAGTGGAGACTAAAATTCAAATCCAGATGTGATTCCAAACTCCAAGCGTCTTCACTGCCCTCTTGAAGCCAAATTCTTGCTTATAAGAGACCTATGCTGTACCTTCTATGCTTAGACTTGCTGCCTTTTTTGTTGTATCCAAGATGCCTGCGTTTCTTGAACTGTCAGAGTTTAGTTCAGAACCTGTCACTTCCAGGAAGACTTCCCAGACTAGGTAAAACAAAGGAATGAACCCTTAGAACTACAAGATTAAAGCTCACACAGATCTTACAGGCCGTCATGTTAATTCCCTTTCAACATGGCTTTGAGAAACATCGGAGGTTCTGAGTGTGCTTGGAAGCCAGTTGGGAGGTGGCTGTGAATGCATGAAAAGATGCCCAGTAGTTAGAGATTCAGGCACCAATTCCCAATGCTTCAGCATTTTATATGCTATTACCTGTTTACATTTTGCATGTTAGGTTTTTTTCATAAAAGTTCATTCGAAAAATGTTTCTATAGCTAAGCTAATAATGATAATGAATATACATTAAAGTTTGAAATATGTCTGCATTGTGCAGTGTTCTCTTTATAAACAGGAAAACAAATGCAGAGAGGGTGTTTTGCTCAGAGTCACAGAACTAATTAATAGCAGAACTAAAACAAGTATCTTGATCTCTGAGTTCCATTCCAATATCCTTGTTAATCATTTCTTTTTCTCCCTAACACTCAGACCCAAGGAAATTCTAATGTAAACACTTCACAATATAAAGAGATATACATATGCATGTGTATATATGCTTATGACACAGGTTCAGTTTCCCGCAACCGCAATAATCGAGTATGGCAATAAAGTGAGTCCCATGAATGTTTTTGTATATAAGCGATGTTTACAGTATATTGTAATCTATTAACTGCAATCACAGTACGTCTAAAAAAAATGTACGTATGTTAATTAAAAACTGCTTTATTGCTAACCATCATCTGAGCCTTCAAAAAGTTGTAATCTTTCTGTTGGTAGACAGTCTTGCCTCGATGCTTAAGCTACTGACTGGTCAGCGCGGTGATTGCTGAATGTTGGGGTGGCTGTCACAATAAGACAGCAGTGAAGTTTGTTGCTTTGATTGACTCTTCCTTTCGTGAAAACCTTTTCTTTGTCATACAGTGCTGATTGATAGCATTTTACTTACAGTGCAACTTGTTTCAAAATTGGAGTCAATCCTCAAACTGCCACTGCTTTATCTACTAAGTTTATGTACTATTCTTTTTTTAAATTAATTGATTGACTTTTTTTATTATGAGGGAGACTATACAATCCCTATAAATTTGCATATCCACCAATGAGCGGCTCCCACTGCTCTCCCTGCCTGGTGATAGCACACTCCTCCTCTCTGTTCTATACATGTCATATCCTCCTAACAATCTCCTATCCCCTCCTCTCCACCCTCTCTGTTGCATCCAGCAACAGGTCACCTGGACAACATCCTAGAGACGGATAGAACCATAAAGTATACTCATGATATGGTTGCTCTGTGTCACCAAGTCCAATCCATTTCTGTTTGAAGAGTTGACCTCCATTATGATTTATGGACAGGGGCAGCATCAGGGTCAGGGACCATGCTCCAAGGGGAACCCTGAGGACCCTGGACCATCAATTGCATTCTTTTAGTGCAGATCTCAGGGTACACTCCTTTTCATTATCGTGTTGCCTGTAAGACTCAACTGTGAGCCCCATCATGGCTATCACTGGAGGTGACTGGGCACCATCCAGTTCTTCTGGTCACATGTCAATGTAGACAACCACTCACAAGAGTCTCTCTCTCTGTCTTCTGGGTTCTCTTTGCCCCATGTCGTTTTGGTCCTTGGAGATCATCTGTTCCTGCTGAATTGGGACAATTTTGTGTCCTCAGATGGCAGCTTGGCAGCTTTTAAGACCCCAGACGCCACTCATCAATTTGGGGTGCAGAAGACTCAGCAAAATGCTAGTTGTGCCAATTGGCCTCTATTTCCCCTGAGAGGATGGTCTGTGGCCCCCGCACCCCAGCTACCCTGTTCTTGCAATATTGGGTTAAGGTGGGAGGAGTAATCATGTTATGTTGAAGTCCAGTTAAAAGTGGTCTTCTTTCAAATGTGTGCTGTCACTGGGTTTCACCCAACCAAATGTCTATCAACTGCCTAATCTATACCCCATCCTCCCCCTCTTTCCCTCCCTCTCTCCCTACCCTTGCAGCCATCAAAGAGTCTTTTCTTCTATGCATGAGTTTGTTTTTAAGTTCTTATCGTAGGGGTCTCATACATATTTGTCCTTTTGTTGCTGACTACTTTCACTCAACATAATGTCCTCCAATTGAAACCAGGTTGCAAGATGTTTCCTAAAATCATCATTGTTCCTTATCATTGCATAGTGTTCCATTGAGCATATATACCCTAGTCTACCTATCCATTCCTCTATAGTTGGGCATCTGGGTTGGTTCCATCTTTTTACTATTGTGGACTGTGCTGTAACAAACATCTGTGTGCATGTATCAGTTGGTGTGAATGGCCTTGATTCTGCAGGATATATTCCAAACAGTGGAATTACTGGGTCAAATGGTGTATCTATTTCCATAATTTTAAGGAAATGCCAGATTGCTTTCCAAAGACATTGCACCATTTTGCAATCCCACCAACACTGTAGGAGAGTTCCAATTTTTCCACAGCCTCTCCAGCATTTGTTGTTTGTGTTTTTTGGATCATGGCCAATCTTGTTGGGGCAAGGTGGTGTCTCATCGTAGTTTATATTTTAATTTCTTTAATAGCTAATGATCATGAGCATGTCTGCATGTGTTTTTTGGCTGCCTGGATCTCCTCTTTAGAAAAGTTTCTGTCCATCTCCTTTGCCCATCACTTGATTATTTATCCTTTTTTTACGGATATTTTGTAGTACCTTATAGGTTATGGAGATCAGGCATCAGTCTGACATATAGTTGCCAAATATTTTTTCCCATTCTGTAGGTGGCCTGTTAATTCTATTAATAGAATGGATGAGCATAAGTGTTTGATTCTTAGTAGTTTCCATTTATCTATTTTCTCATCTGTTGATTGTGATTTGTCAGATTTTGAAGTCTGTCTGCACTGTGTATTAAAACTTCCATTGTTGATCCTAATTTTTCTTGAATGAGCTTTATTGTTGTAGATTTGATATTTAAGTCTTTTATCCAGTTTGAGTTGGTTTTTGTATAAGGTGTGAAACATCAGTGGTGTTTCAGTTCATTGCAGATGGCTATCCAATTTTGCCAGCACCATTTGCTGAAGAGGTTGTTTTTACCACAAATTAATGTCTTAGGTCCTTTGCCGAATATCAGTTGTTCATAGGACAATGGTGTCATCTCTGGGGTCTCAGTTATGTTCCATTGATCTTTCTGTCTCTTTTTGTACCAGTACCAGGCTGTTTTGACCACTGTGGCAGTGTAATAGGTTCTAAAGTCAAGTAGTGAAAGGCCTCTCAGTGTGTTCTTCTTCAGAAGCGTTTTGTTTATCCAGGACTTCTTCCCTTTAGAAACAAAGTAGGTGATTTGTTTCTCCATCTCATTAAAAAATGTCACAGGAATTTGTATTGGGATTGCATTAAGTAAGTAAATTGCTTCAGGTAAAATAGACATTTACACAATGTTAAGTCTTCCTATCCATGAGCAAGGTAGATTTCTCCATTTGTATAAAGCTCTCTTAGTTTCTTGTAGTAAGGTCTTGTAGTTCTCTTTCTAAAGATCTTTTATTTCTCTGGTTAGATTTATTCCTAGATATTTTATCTTCTTAGGGGCTATAGTAAACAGCATTGATTTGGTGATCTCTTCGTTAATAATCTCATTGTTGATATAAAGGAATCCTACTGATTTACTTATGTTTAGCTTGTATACTGAGACTTGGTGAACTCTTCTATCAGTCTGAGTAGCTTACTTAGGGATACTTTAGGATTCTCTGCATATACAATCATATCATCTGCAAATAGGGAGATTTTTAGTTGTTCTTTGCTGATGGAGATGCCCTTTATTTCTTGGTCTTGTCTAATTGCTCTGGCTAGAACTTCTAGTACAATGTCAAATAAGAGAGGTGAAAGTCCTTGTCTAGTTCTCATTCTCAAGGGGCATTGCTTCAGTCTCTCTCCACTTAGCATGATGTAGGCAGCTGGCATTGTACAAATGACCCTTATTGCACTGAGGAATTTGCCATCTACTCCTATTTTGCTGAGGGTTTTTAGCATGAATGGGTGTTGGACTTTATCAAATGCCTTTTCTGCATCAGTAAACAAAATCAAGTGATTCTTGTCTTTTGTGTTATTTATGTGGTTGATCACATTAATTGTTTTTCTGATGTTGAACTGGCCTTGTATCCCTGGTATGAATCCAACTTGGTCGTGACAAATTATTTTTTTTTATATGTTGTTGTAATCTATTGGCAAGAATATTGTTGAAGATTTTTGCATCTAGATTCATGACTGATATTGGTCTGTAGTTCTCCTTTCTTTGTTGCGTCTTTCCCTGGCTTTGGTATCAGGATTATGCTGGCTTCATAGAATGAATTTGGGAGTATTCCATCCCTTTCTATGCTGTGAAATAGTCTCAGTAGTATTGGCAATAACTCTTCTCTACAAGGTTAGTAGAATTCTGCAGTGAAGCCAGCTGGGCCAGGGGTTTTCTTCATTGGTAGTTTTTTGATAACTTTTTCAATCTCTTCCTTTCTGATAGGTTTATTAAGTTGTTCTGCTTCAGCTTGTGATAATTTTTGTAAGTAATATGAATCAAGAAATTTGTCCATTTCCTCTAGGTTTTCAAATTTGTTAGAGTACAGTCTTTCATAGTATTCTGTTACGATATTTTGGATTTTTGATGGATCTGCTGTGATAAAACCCTTCTCATGTCTTATTTGTTTCCTGTTTTACTTTAGTAAGTTTAGCCAATAGTTTGTCAATTTTGTTGATCTTTTCAAAAAAACAGTTTTTGTCCTTTCAAATTTTTCAGTTGTTCTTGTATTCTCTAATTCATTTAGTTTTGCTCTGATCTTTAGGATCTGTTTTCTCCTGGTGCCTGAGGAATTCCTCAGTTGTTCTCTACTTGTTGAAGCTGTAGAGTTAGATCTTTGGTTTGGGTACTTTCTTGCTCCCAGATGCATGCATTTATGGAGATAAACTGACCTCTGAGCACTACTTTGGCTGTATCCCATAGGTTCTGGTAGGAAATGTTTTTGTTTTCATTTGAATCCATAAAATTCTTTATTTCATCCTTGATTTCTTCTATAACCTATGGCTTTTTGAGCAAGATATTGTTCAGTTTCCATGAGTTCCACTTTCCATCTGTTTTCTGCTATTGATTTTGACTTTAATGGCTTTGTGGTCTGAGAAGAAGCTTTGGAATAATTCAATGGTATGGATTTTACTGAGATTTGCATTATGTCCTAACACATGGTCTATTCTGGAAAATGTTCCATGTGCATTGGAGAAGAAGATGTAGTTGTCTGCTGATAGAAAGTTCTGTATATGTCAATGAGGTCTAGTTGGTTAATTGTGTCTTTACTGAGCTTTTTTCTAGATGATCTGTCCAATATTGAGAGTGGAGTGTTGAAGTCTCTCACTATTGCTGTAGAGTTATCTATCTTGTTTTTGAGCATAGTCAGTGTTTCTTCACTGTATTCAGATGCTCTAATGTTGGGTGCATAAATATTTAATATTGTTAAGTCCTGCTTGTGTATCAAATCTTACAGCAATAAATAATGTCCTTCCTTGTCCACAATGGTGGATTTTACATTAAAATCAATTTTATCTGAGATTAGAATTGCCACACCTGCTCTTCTTTGCATATTGTTCCCTTGATATGTGTTCTTCCATCCTTTAATTTTCAGTTTGGTCGTATCTTTAAGTCTAAGGCAGCTTTCTTGTAAGCAACATAAAGACTGGTTGTGCCTTTTGATCCAAGATACTGCTCTTTGTCTCTTTACTGGAGCATGCAGTCCATTCACATTCAATGTAATTATTGATCCAACTCATTTGATAGGTATGTGTTTAGTGCTGTCCTTGTAATATGTTTATTTTAGTGTTGATGTTTTATCTGTTGTTCTTGTTTACCTATTCTGGGACATTCTTCTTTATGAGTTGATTTTTCACCTTTGTCAGTGTTGTCTTTGTGGTTGTTGAGACTCCTGTATTACATTTCTTGATTTGATATGTTGCATCTGTGTTGTGCTTTGCAGCTCCTCCTGTGATCCCCCTTAACAATCTGTACTTAAATCCAATTTTAACTACTGCAAGTCCGACTCGACGGCACTTGGCTTTCGCTGGCTCCATCTGAAAGGACTATCACAACTGTAGTACATCCCTCTTTTTAATATGATGACTTCATAGTTTTCATGCTATGATCACTGGATCACTTCTTTTAACATTACAGCTTTGATTGAATTTGGAGCCTTCCTTAACTGAGTAGGTTTCTGGATGATGTGTCCTGTATTTCCCCGTAAAATATAAAATTAGTGATTTTGTTCTTCCGAGCCAAGAGCTTCTTTTAACATTTCTTATAACTTTGCTTCCGACTCGACGGCACTTGGCTATAGCTTTCATTTGGTTTTTACAAAGTCTTTGAGTTTCTGTTTATCTGCAAATGTCTTCACTACATTTTCATATTTGAAAGGTAGTTTTTCAGGATATATAATTCTTGGTTGCAAGTTCTTCTCCTTCAAGGCTTTGAATGTGTCATCCCATTGTCTCCCTGCCAGCATCATTTCTGCTGAAAAATCAGATGAAAGCCTACAGGGTTTCTCTTTGAATGTTAGCTTTGCTTTGAGTCTTGCTGCCTTTAAGAGTTTCTGCTTGTGTTTCATTTTGTTAAGCTTGATTATAATATATCTTGGAGTCTTTCTTTTGGGATCTATACAGATGGCATTCGATATGCATCTTGAATATCTATATTCTCTTCTTTCATAATTTCTGGGAAGTTTTCTGTCAGCAGATCAGCCACAATATGCTCTGCATTCTCAGGTATCCTGCCCTGTTCAGGAACTACAATTAATTGTAGATTGTTCCTCTTAATAAAGTCCCACATGCTTCTTAATGCTTCTTCACATTTCTTGTTTCCTTTTTCTGATTTCTCCTCATAGATTCTGGAGTCAGTAGGTCTGTCTTCCAAGTCAGAAAGTGTCTTTTACATTTGTTCCATTCTGTTTTCTTGGGTTTGAATTGAATTTCCTATCTCCTTGATTTTGTTCTTGATCTGTTGGATTTCAGAGTACTGCTGTTCAATTAGATCAAACAGCTTGCTTAATTTTTCATTTTGTTCTGCTGCATTTTGTATAAAGTCTAGGAGGGCTCCCTGTATAGCCCTTTTATACTTGCCCTCTGATAGTTTCAGAAAGGCTTCTTTATCTAAGAAGTTCTTTAGAAATTTCTTTTGTGGGCCTTCTGAAGCCATAGATATATTCTTCCTAATGTTCTGGTCCAAAGTGTGTTGATTTTGGGGCATGTGGAGGTTGTTTTGTTTCTCCACTGTTAACCTTCACGGGATCAAAAGCTCAGTCCAAAAAGGAAGTTGATCATCAGACACCTCTATGTACTCCAGTGACTGGGCTCAGTGGAATCTCTGGGATAGCAGTCTCCACCTTCTAATTGGTGAAGACACAGCCCCACTTATAGAGTCACTGGGGAACCATCAGCTGACCCAATAATGTGAGACAGTAGAGGCTGGAAGGGGCGCCAGAAGCACCACAGTTATTTCTCTGTTGAAAGGTAAAAGGTATCTGACAGCTTCCAAAATTAGCCAGGCTTTCATGTGTGCAAGACCCTCTTTCCAGCTAGCAAAGTAAGCACCTCTATCTCAAAGATTGCTTTACTGCCAGAAAAGCACTCTCTGGGCCGACACTGCCTCCCAGCCTGGGAATTAGGTCCAGATGAGGACTGCATATAGGAAAATCCTCCTCCCAGTGAATCAAGATGGCATCCCACACAAGCCTGTCTTGAAAAAGACTGTTCAGTGGCAGAGATTTGGAAGTACTGGCGAGCGAGTGGTCAGAGGTACCAGGTTGCACAGATTCCAAGGCCAGGGTCTCAAAATGTGGTGACTCCTCTCACAGATCTCATCAGCAGTGCGCCTGAGCCTTGCTGCCAATCAAACCTATGCTCCTCCCACCGGTTAAGACAGAGAAGAAAAGAAAAAAGTTAAAAGGGTGATTTACCTTCAGTCCACTGAGCCAGCACTTAACAAGGGCAGGGATCCACGAAAGGGAAGAAGACTCCCATTCAGTGGTGTGTAGACCAAATAGACAGCCCTATACTGTGTCCTATGGCTCACTAGGTGTCCAGAAGGCTCCTTTTAATCAGTTCAGGCCTTCGTTTCCAGAGGAGTTTGGGGAGACATGTGTTTAGTCTGCCATCTTGAATCTGCCCCCTTATTGATTGTTCTAAGTCTTTTATTGTCCTTTCAACAATGTTCACACCTTCTTCATCAGGAGTAGTTTCCATCTCAAAAAACCACTTTTTTTGCTCCTCCACAAGAAGCAACTATTCATCTGTTAAAATTCTGTCATGAAATTATGGCAGTTCCATCACATATTCAGGCTCCACTTCTAATTCTATTCCTCTTGCCATTTCCACAAAGTCTGTAGGTACTTCATCCACTGAAGACATGAACCTCTCAAAGTCATCCATGAGGTTTGGAATCACCTTCTTCCAAACCTCTGTTGATTTTTGATATTTTTACCTCCTCCAGTGAATCACGAATACTCTTAATAGAATTTAGAACAATGTATCCTTTCTAGGAAATTTGCAATTTACTTTGCCCAGACACATCAGAGGAATCACTGTCTATAGCAGCTATAGACTTAAGAAATGTATTTCTTAAAAAATAAGACATGAAGGTCAAAATGACTTCTTGATACACAGGCTGAAGAACAGGTACTGGGTTAGCAGATATGAAAACATTATTCTCCCTGTTCATTTCCATCAGAACTCTTGGATGTTCAGGTACAGTGTCAAACAGCAGTGGTAATATTTTGAAGTCTTTTATTATGAGCAGTAGGTCTCAACATCGGGCTTAAAATATTCAGTAAACTGTGTTGTAAACAGTTGTGCTGTCATCCATTCTTTGTTGTTCCATTTACAAAGCACAGGCAGGGTAGATTTAGCATACTTCTTAATGGCCCTGGGATTTCTGAATGGTCTAAACAGTATTAGGTTCAGCTTAAAGCCACCACAAGCAATAGCACCTGACAAGAGAGTCAGCCTCTCCTTTGAAGCTTTGAAGCCAGGCATTGACTTTTCCTCTCTAGCTGTGAAAGTCCTAAGGCTGTTTTGTCTGTGTTGAAAATTTGTTACTGACTGTTACCTCCTTTGTCCATTAGCTTGATTTTCTGGATGACTTGCTGCAGCTTCTCTATCAGCATTTACAGGTTCATTTTGAAGTTTTATGTTATGGAGATGACTTCTTCTCTTAAAACTTATGAACAAACCTCCATTAGCTTCAAAGTTTTCTGCTGCAGCTTCTTCCTGTCTCTCAGCCTTCATAGAGTTGAAGAGAATTAGGGCCTTGTTCTGGCTTAGGTTTTGGCTTGAGGGAATGTTGTGACTGGTTTGATTTGCTATCCAGACCACTAAAATTTTCCCTACTGTAATAAGTCTGTTTCACTTTTTTATCACTCATGTATTCACTGGAGTAGCAGTTTTAATTTCCTTCAAGAACATTTCCTTTGCATTCACAACTTGGAAGTTTGTCACAAGAGGCCTAACATCCAGCCTGTATTGGCATTCAACTTGCCTTCCTCACTAAGCCTAATCATTTCCAGCTTTTGATTTAAAGTGAGAGATGTGCTGCTTCCCCTCTCACTGGAAAGAGGCCATTGTGGGGTTATTAACTGGTCTAATTTCAATATTGTCGTGTCTCAGGGAATAGGGAGGCCCAAGGAGGCAGAGAGAGATAGGAGAACAGTGATTTGGTAGTGCGGTCAGAACACACACAGAAATTATCAGTGAAGTTTGTCGTAGTATATGGGCAGTTTGTGGCACCTCAACAAACTTGCTACAGCAGCATCAGTGATCACACATTGCCACAACTGATATAATAATAACAAAAAGTTGGAGATACAGAGGCAGTTACCAAAATGTGACACAGAAATACAATGGGAACACATGCTGTTGGAAGAATGGCACCAACAGACTTGCTAGACCGAAGCTTGCCACAAGCTTTCAATTTGTAAAAAACTCAGTATCTGGGAAATACAGTAAAGTAAAACACAATAAGATCAGATACACCTGCACACCAAGAGGAAAAAGGATTGTGTCTTCAGCAGGGGGGCTGGGACAACTGGATTTCCACTTTCAAATGAATAAAGTTTCACGCATACCTCATATTCTATACAGAAATTAACTCAAAATGGATGAAAGACCTAATAACCCACTGCTGTCAAGTCAGTTCCAATTGATAGTGACCCTAAAAGACAGAGCAGAACTGCCTGATAGAGTTTCTAAGTCTGTAAATCCTTACAGAAGCAGATTGCCACATCTTTCTCCCATGGAACAGCTGGTGAGTTCCAGCTGCTTACCTTTAGGTTAGAAGCCAAGCACTTTAACCACTGTACCACCAAGGCTTTCTCAAAGACTTAATGTGAGACCTAAAACCATAACAACCATAGAAGAAAACATAGGGGTAAATCTTTGTGACTTTTGATTTCCTATACATGATACCAAAAATACAAACAATAAAAGAAATAAATAAATTCAACTTCATCAAAACTAAAAACTTTTGTGCAGCAAAGAACACTATCAAGAAAGTAAAAAGACAATCCACAGACTAGGAGAAAATATTTACAAATTATATACCTAATAAGGGTCTGTTGCTGTTGTTAGTTGTCAAGTCCTTTCTAAATCATGGCAATCCTGTATGTGCAGAGCACAATTGCTCTACAGATCACCAGGCCTATCTTCTAAGATACCTTTGGGTGCATTTGAATCACCATCCTTTCGACCAGTAGTCTAGTGCTTAACTATTTGCACCAGATACGCTGATAAAAGTCTAGTATCCAGAACATAAAAAGAACTCTTAAAACCAAACATCCAAAAGACAACGAAATACTTAAAATTTGGCAAATGATTCAAATAAACATTTTTCCAAAGAAGATTTACAAGTGGTCAACAAACACAAGCAAAAATGCTCAATATAATTAGTCACTTAAAGAAATGCAAATCAAACCACAAAGATATATGTATCACTTCACACCCACCAAGATGGCTATAATCAAAAACATGGAAAATAACAACTGTGTGTATGCTTGGACAAAAATTGGAACCTTCATACTTTGCTGGTGTGAATGTATAATGGCACATTTGCTGTGAAAAACAGGTTGGCAGTAATTTAAAAGTAGAATTACTACATAACCTAGATAGACTAAAAATAACTGAAAATAGGTTTTCTTACAAAAACTGTGTGTGAATGTGCAGACCAGTACTATTCACAGTTCCAAAAAGTAGAAACAGCTTAAGTACCCATCAACTGATGAATGGATACACAAAATGTGATATAGCCATACAAGGAAATGTTATTAACCCATAAGAAGGAATAAAACATTAATACATACATACATGGATGAACTTTTAAAACATCATGCTAAGTGAAAGAAGTCAGACACAAAAGACCACACATTGTATGTTTGATTCCATTCACATGAAATACCCCAGGTAGACACATTCACAGATATAGGATGCACATTAGTGGTTTCTGGGAGCTCGGTGAGTGAAAAATGGGACGTGACTATTTAAAGGGTATGAGGCATCCTTTTGGAGTAATGAAAATATTCTGGAACTAGATAGTGGTTATGACTGCACAATATTGTGAATGTGATAAATATCATTGAGTTGTCAACTTTAAAGTGATTGTAATGGTAAATTCCATGTTATGTAAATTTTACTACCATCACAACAAAAAAGAATACACAGATACATCATCACAGTTGTGTGTTTAACTAGCCCCTGTGAACTAGAATGTAAATTCACTGAGGTATTGGGTCACGTCATTTCTAGAGCTTATAAATGTCATTGCATATGATCTCCCTGGCTGGACTACAGCAGCAGTCCTCTATTGTAGATCGTTGTCTTCCCAATGCCTAGCAGAATGTCTAGTGTACAGCAGATTGGGGGTAGTAGGAGAGATGGACTGTCAAGAGACCTGTTCTGTATTTTGATTGTGGTAGTGGTCACACTGATATATACATTTGCAAAAAAACTCATCATATTGTCCACCAAAATGTAGTACATTTTGTACATTTTAGTACATACCACGTACAGTTAGTTAAAAAAAAAGAAGAAGAAGAAGAAGAACTGACAATATCAAGTATTGGGGAGTATGTGGAGTAATCAGAACTGTCAAAAATTGTGATACTTTATTGTGAAAAATATCAAATTGGTGGTTGTCTGGGGCAGTAAAGAGGGATAATAAATACAAAGGCATCCAGGGAACTTTCTGTGAAGAGAGAAACTCTAGATTTTGATTGCAGTGATGATTGTTGCTGTTAGTTGCCATCGAGTTGACTGTAACCTTCAGAGATCTTATGCAGAACTATATAAAACATGCCTGGTCCAAGTTATCTTCATGATCACTGGTGTGTGAATTACATAAATGCATTCATCTGTTGAAATTGTATGCAAAATCTGCGCACTTCATTGTTGTGAATTATGCCTCCAAAAGTTTGAATAAGATATTGGAAAACAGAAAAAAAAAAAAAAAAAACTGTCATTACTTGAAAATGCTATGTAAACACAAAAGAAAACTATAGACACATGATTAGAAATTACAGAAAACACTAACAAGGTGGCTCAATATTAGACCAATTTTCAAAAGTTAATTCCATTTTTATATACCTGCAACAAATAATTGGAAAACATAGCTTTTTTTAAAGAAAGAACTTTTATAATGCCCACAAACAAGACCTATAGATATCTGGAATTGTCTTAACCAAAGATACACAGGTCCTGTACACAGAAAACTACCAAATTCTGCAGCACTGTGACACTAATGGAGATTTCAATAAATGGAAACAGTTCCTGTGTTTACAAATAGAATACTTAACTCCATAAAGATCCCAAATCTCCCCAGCTGATAAGATTCAATGTAATTCCACTCAAAATCCAAACAGAAGTTTTCATGGAACTTGACATAATGGTTCTAAAACGGAGGAGCAGAAGCACTAGAAAAAAAGAATAAATGTGAGTGGCTTCTCACCTTAAGAAACATGAAGACTTCTTACAGAGCTATAATAATTAGAAGCGTGCTGTCGGCAAAGAATAGGCTAACTGACCAGTGGTACAGAAGAGATCCCTGAAGCAATTCTGTGCATATATGGGACTTTGATATCTCATGGAGTGGCAGTACAGCTCAGTGGAGAGTTGCAGGTATCCAATAAATGGAACTGAGAAAAGTGGTCATTCATATAAAGAAAAAGAAATCAAATCGGTACCTCATACCACTCACAGAAGTTAGCTACCAATGATTTAAGAACTTACACATCAGAAGCAATTTAAAACTTTTAGATAGGTGAATATCTTCCTGACCTTGGATGTAGAAGAAGGGTTTCTTGGACAAGACACAGAAATCACAGACATTAAAAGGAAAGATGGATAAATTTTATAACATTAAAACAAAAAAAAATTCAATTTATTTAAAAAAAAACTTTAAAAATGTGAAAAGACCAACTGCTAGTAAGATGACATTTTCAAGATATTTAGTCTTTGAAGGATTATTGTCCAGAATATGTAAAGAATTATAAAATTTTCCCACAAAGGCAAATAACCCATAGAAAGTTGAGCAAAGCACAAACATTTCATAGAAAGAAAATATACATATATAGGTAGGCAATCAACATATGAAAACGTAATCTCACCTGCAACCAGGACCATGCCTGGAAAATCAAGATTATGACCAGCAATAATTAAGGCTGAAAATAATATAAATTAAATCCACTGGGTTTTTAAAACAGTGCAGATAGGAGTGGAAGTTGGAATTATAAAATTGAATGTTCATATAGCTTATAAGCCAGCACTTCCTGTTCCAGATAAACAAGGAAAATTTGCAATGTCCACAAAAAGACTTGTACATTGATGTTCATTGTGACACCTAGTTATAACAGCAAAAAACCTAAAAAGAACCTAAATAAAGGCTAACTTGTACATTCACATAGTTGGATACGATGTTAAAAGAGAAATGAACTAAACTACATGTGACAATGTGGTTGAGTATCTCTAATCAAATGCTGAGTGAGAGAAGTTTGGAGAAAGTGTATTGAACATGACACCCTTTTTATAAAATTCAGAAACAAGTATGATGAAGCAATGTTCTGTTTAGTATATATATAATGTATTTCATAGATATAAAACGATACAAAGGAAAGGAAGCAAGTGTTAAGATACTAAGAATAGTTGGTACCTTCACTAGAGGAGGCACAAATTAGGAGAGGGATGAGTACATAGGCTGTGCTCTAGGTCTTGGATTGAATGATTGTGGTAGTAAAAAGAACTCCAACCCCCTCTCCAGAGACATCCAGATTTTAATCCCCAAAACGTATGTATACAAGGTCTGACAATTAGGTCCATGAACTTAATTATTCTAAGTGCTACATACCTCATTGCTGAACATCACTAGGGTCACCTTCGAAGTAGTCTGCTTGGGAAGCTCTGCACTGACTCCAGCACATGGTCCACCCTGCAAAGCAATTTTGGAACTCTTTCTGGAATGGCCATTACACATCACTGGAAGGTGGGACATTTGCAAACTTAATTGCACAGCTGCATGTGACAGAGTTTTTAGCCAGTAAACAAATAACTGTATTGGAACATCCTCCCTCCTCATCTTACCTTGCCCGCAGTGACTTTTTTCTTTACCCAAAGACAAAGGAAATATTGAAAGGAAGACACTTTGATGGTATTCAGGACATCAACGGTAATATGATAACAGCTTCGATAGCCTTTCCAGAAAAGAGCCCCAAAATTGCTTTGAAGGGTGGACTAGGTGCTGGTGTCAGTGCAGAGCTTCTCAGAGGACTTCAGAGGTGACTGCAGTGATATTCAGCAATGAGGCATGCAACATTTCTTCTAGGATGAGTTCACGCACTTAATTGGAAGTCCTTGTATGTTGCATTACATGGCAAAAGAAACTTTGCAGAGATGATGAAGTTAAACATCTTTAAGTGGGGAGATTACCCAGGATTATGCAGACAGGCTCAATGTAATCTACAAGAGTCTATATAAGTGACAGTGGTGGAAGAGTCAGTACCAGAGTGATGCTATGTGAGAAAGACTTGAGTGACCATTGCTGGCTTTGATGTCTGAAGGGGGACTTGAGCCAAAGAATACAAGCAGCCTCCAGAAGATAGAAATGGCAGGAAAATGGATTCTCCCCTGCAGGCTTCAAAAAGGAACACAGTCCTGCTGACATCTTGACTTTTATCTCAGTGAGATCCATTTTTTATTTTCAATTCCCAGAAAATAAATCTGTATTGTTTTAAGTCACTAACTTTGTGGTAATTTACTACAGCAGCAAGAGGAAATTAATAGAATGATCACTATATTGCTAAATTAAACAAGAAAATGGTAATCAAACAAATAAAAAAACTCATTAAAGGAGGAGTGATGATGAAGCTCTATAAACCAAGGATTATGTTTAGTCCAGTTCTGTCTAAGATGAAGCTCAAAATAGTTTAAATTAATTTTTTAACATTTAAACATTTAACTTTAAACTTAGAAAGTGATGTGTTCTGGGGAAGTCACCATAACCTGATCAAGGCAAAGTAATAAAAGCTTCATAGACACATCTAAATTACAGTTGAGTTACTGGGCTAAGGGGTGTGGAGGTTAAAGTCTCAGAGAACATTTAATTCAACTGATGTAACATAGTTTATAAAGAAAATATTCTATCTACATTCTAGTCTGGTGACTAGTGTATAGGGTCTTAAAAGCTTGTGAGCAACCATCTAAGATACTCCACTGGTTGCACTTTGTCTGGAGCAAGGGAGAATGAAGAATACCAAAGACTCAAGGAAAATCTTAGTCCGAGGGATTAATGGACCACAATTACCACAGCCTCCACTAGCATGAATCCAACGTAACTAGGTGGTGACCGGCTGCCGCCACCAACAGCCATGATAGGGGTTACAATAGAAGATCCAACGGAGCTGGGAAAAATACAGAACAAAGTTCCAACTCGCAGAAAAGGACCAGACTTTGTGGTCGGGCAGAAACCCTGAGAGTACGGCCCTTGGACACCCCTTTAGCTCAGTAATGACATTACTCCTGGGGTTCATCCTTCAGCCAAAAATTAGACAGGCCCGTAAAATAAACAGTAATACACATAGCTCAACCACATTTGGGGACTAAATGGGCACACCAGCCCAGGGGAAACGACAAGAAGACAGCAGCGGACGGGAAACTTGAACATGTGGAAATGTACAACCTAAGTGAAGAAGGGGAGAATGCTGGCACTTCACAGAGTTGGCAATTACTGTCACAAAACAGTGTGTGTGTAATTGTTTAGTGAGAAGTTAATTTAGTCAACAAACCTCCACGTAAAGCACAATAAAAGAACAGTCATATGTACCCAGCACCCCTAAATTCTCTAAGGAATCTTTCCCAGGGTAGTCATTTGACAGCCCCTCAACCTCTCAGGACTTGCAGCATCTGCCCACAAAGGGGCTCAGCAGATGACACTTGGGATTTTTTAGTTCTTGCTCAACCACTGCCTCTGGATAAGGTCCCAGTGTCAAGATGGTTGGACAAAATTGGTGGTTTCCCAAAACGCTTAGCAAAAATATCTTCTTCTCAAAAATAACCACAAGTAGAAGCATATGATAAAAGCTATTATTTTTGCAGTGTAGAGGGTGAGAGATATTTGTTAGAGTCTCAACTAAAGTCAGCTTGAAAGAGCAGCTAGTGTAGCAGCTGGGGGGAGTGATTCCCAGATGGAAGGGGCTGAGAGAGCCACCCAGGGACAGTGGTGCTTCAGTGCTCAGTGTCCCACGCGGGAGATGCAGGTTCAGTTTCCTACCCACGCATCTCGTACACAGCCACCACTGATCATGTCAGTAGAGGCTTGTGTTTTGCTGTGACACGAAATAGATTTCAGCAGAGCTTCCAGGCTAAAATGGACTAGGAAGAAAGGCCCGATGATCTACTTCTGAAAACAGACCAGTGAAAACCCTGAGAATCACGACAGTTCCATCCTGGATACCTTTTCATTCCAGCATCCATGGGGTTGACATGAGTCAGAGCCCAGCTTAACAGTAATTAACAAGAATAAGGAAGTAGACCAGGCCCTGAGCCTTGAATGGCAGGGCTAGTTCATATACTTGCTGTTAATGTCAGTTTTTGCAGAGTAACAAGCAATCTCAAAATCTCAGTGGCACACAATTGCTCTCTGTTTACTGAGGGCAGCAGAGGAAGATGAATCGGGAATCGGACAAAAGAGGTGGACTACAGGTCTAATCACCTCAGTGAGTTACTATCTGCACCATGAGACCAGAAGAAATGGATGGTGACTTGCTTACATTACAAAAGGATTTGACCAAGGATGCCACAGATGGATTCTGATCAAAAGGGACAAACTACGGAACAGAACCTCAAATGAATATGGAACCCAGACTTAGTGGATACACTGAGGCTGTAGCAACCCCCAAATCTATTGACTAGCAATAATTTCTAAACCTTGAACTGAAACTATCCCAGTAGGTCAACATTAAACCAAACAACCATTTAGCTCAATTATTAAAGAACATTTGCCTTGAGCATGGAACTGTTATAAAGAATTATCTATACAAGTTTACACTGAAAACTGTTTAAAGCACAGATGAGAACTTTAAGGGTAGGAATCCACATTAATAGTGGTGAAAAAATATGAATAGAATTCATGAGGGTGATGACAGAAGGTGAAACTCACAGCTGATGTCGCTGAACTACACATGGAGGAATTGTTGAATGGATGTATATTTGGATGTGCATATTATTACCAAGAAAAAAAAAAGAAAACTTAAAAAAAGGAAATAGCAATCAAAATCTCAGTGGCTTAAAACAACAAACCTTTGCTCTTCTTGCTTACAGGGCTGTGGGTCAGCTGAGCCAGCTGGGCTTCAGTCGCAGGTCAGGCGCCAGCCTGTCCCCCATGTCTTTACTCCTGGCCCATGCTCTTCCCCTGTACACCATGAGAACACAGGATGGCAAACCAAATCAGGAATATGCACCTATAGCCTCTGCTTACATTGTGTCTTCTCCTCTGGCCAAACAAAGCAAGTCACCTGGCCAAGCGGCATTATCAGTACAGCAGAGAAGTGTACTTTATTCGCTCTAGCAGAAACAGAAATACAACCCACAACACTATCCAAAGGACTCAGGTACAGAAGGATCCAGGCTGTGCTGTGGAATAGGGCAGAAGCATTTGACAGTACCCTTCCCTCCACTATCAGCATACTAGAAGCTATTGGAAATGTTAGGATAGCTGGTGAATAGGAAAACTAGTTAGAGTCAGTAAAATATGCCTCTGGAACCTAAATCTATTAAAACTTCTTTTCCCATTTCTTGCAGGTAATGCTTTCCTTGCTGGGTATAGCAGCTGTCCCAGGACAATGACTGCTGTCTGGCCCACCTCTTCCAGCGGGTAACTATCTATTCTTGGGAAAAGAAAATCTTTTGAGTCTCAGTTCCTCTCAACTTGTGACAGAGCTATCATTAGGGATTCTTGTGAGTTTATAGAGAAGTATCTTTGTCCCCTCCCATCTTACCTACCATGTAGAATCTTGTTACCATGCAAACAATGGCAACTGTGCCTAGTCAGGGTCAGGGGGCATAGCAATTGGGCTCTGAAGCCCTTCCCACCCTGCTGGCCTGTAATATCCCCTTGCCTTCTTGTCTGTAGCCTCTCAGTCCCCATCTGGCTAGTTAGTCATCTTAATGACCAAGACAGACTAGGAAGAAAGGCCTGGTGATCTACTTCTGAAAAATAGCTGATGAACGTCCTGTGGATCACAAAGGTTTGATTCTCAGCCAATCACAGGAATGGTGCGGTACCAGCAGCATTTTGTTGCATTGTGTGTGGGGTGCCATGAGTTGGGAATAACTCGATGGCAGCTAACAACACACAGGAGCTATTAGTCTATGCCCACAATGTGGTGTAGAGTCTTTCTGGGTAAGCTCAGACCAAGATGACTAGTTCGTCATCTTAATGACTCTAACTAGCCTCAGTCTCACCATCTGGCTGAACACAACTTCCCTCTTTATCCCTCAGACATCAAAGTTGAGGTATTAGACATGCCTATGTTTCTTGTCTTCAGTGGCCTGACATTGCCACCGATTCCTGTTTCCAGCTTCGGTCTCAGGCCCCAGCCTTGATCAGCCTCCCACCGGCACGACTGTGGACCCATTATCCACTTACATCACTACTATCTGCTAATATTTAAAGCTGTCCCTGAAGACAGACTAGAGACTGGCAGACAGGAGAGTCAAGAATAAGAGGCCAGGCAGACTCCTGAGTGTCCCTCTTGACAAGTGACCCCTGTTTTCCAAAGGCCAAACATTGGGGAAGCCTTTATTCTCATCTGCAGCCAAATACGCCCTAGCTGCAAAGGGAGAAAAGGCAGCGTGAGCCCTTCAGATCCCTGCCTGGCACCTGGAGAACAAAGACGGTGTGACCCAGCTTCCCCTGCTCACTTTGCCCATTGAGCCTGAGGACTACAGGGTGCTGACATTCTTGTTCTCTAAGTTAAACTTCCCACAAATAACAATTTGAGCACAAACAGGGGAGGCAGCAAGGATGGGAGAAAGGAAGGCAATGAGTTGCCTGAATTCTCTTGATCTGAATTGCTTTTCAGGTCCCTACACTGAAATTGCTCCTTTGTTTTTGAGCCTTTGGGCTTGAATGGAGCTCTCTTGGGCATCTCACAGGGGACCTGGAGAGGAAAGAATGAAGCAAACGTCAATGGCAGGGTTGATAATCCTACAACCATTGACTTGAAGAGACAGCCAAAGGGCCCGCCTGGCTAATCTGCTGTGTCAATGCACACTATTAGGCTCCTCAATTGATGGGTTATTGACAGAGAGAGCGAGGGTGAATGCTGATAGGCTGCAGTGTGAGGGCCTATTTAGGAAGATCTAATCTGCAAATTATAGACAGGATGGAATGTAAAGGCTCCTCCAAAACCATTATCTGACATTGAGTCGGAGCCAGGAGAACCACTCTCAAAGGACAGCTTCAAACTGCAGCTTTCCTTTACCAAAGTGGTTCACTCCTTCCAAGGCTGGGCATCCTCACACTGCTTCCCAGACCCTCCCTGAGCCTTCCCAGCTCACACTTCTCTCATACCCACTGCTTGAACACTGGCTGGACCTTTTGTATCTTAACTTCTACTACAGTGGGGTGGGGGAGGGAGTGGTGAAGAGAAAGTTAGGGGGTGGAGGGGAAATCTAACTCTGACTCTGTCTCACATGTGTTGTTAGCTGCCATTGAGTTACACCCAACTGACAACACCCCACACGTAATGGAACAAAATGCTGCTGGTTCTGGACTATCCCTGTGATTGGCTGAGAGTCAAACCTTTGTGATCCATAGGACTTTCATTAGCTAATTTTCAGAAGTAGATCACCAGGCCTTTCTTCCTAGTCTGTCTTGGTCTGGAAGATCTGCTGAAACCTGTCCAACATCATAGAAACACAGAAGGCTCTGCTGACAGACAAGTAGTGGCTGTATATCAGGTGCAGGCTGAGAATCAAGTCCAGGGCTCATGTACGGAAGGTGAAAATCCATCCCACCACTGAACTGCTGAAGCCTCAATATTGTAATCACTATTCGGTAACTTTGTGAGGTCTAGAGCCGTGACCCTGGCAAGGTGTGGATGAGAAGCTTGAGTGGACATTCCTTTTAGCCTGTGCCCACAATGTGGCCTAGAGTACCTCTGGGTAAGCTCAGCCTCTCTGCAGGACTCCGGCCCCGCATTCACAGGCTTGGCTCTGGAAGCCCAGGATAAGCAAGACAAGGTGAAGCAGTTTCTGTAGGAAGCAGCTCAGCCAAGAACCCACTTTACTGATAGATTAAGTCAAATATGCCTCAGAGAAACTCTAGGTAGCAGTTGCAGCTGGACAGTACTAACAGGCTGATGGAATAATGCACCACATTTACAGGTAGACATCTGGACTGAGGGAGAGCAGGTTCTGTTGTCACTGCCTTTGAAAGTGATCTGCACCAACCTTTGATGAAATCTTCTCTCAAAACACTTTTTAGTTGTTTAGATATTCGATCTTCCTCCTCCATTTCCTATGCTGCCACCGGGCAAAGACCTGACACTTACTCTGAGTTTCTCAGGGTTTAACACAGCACAGAGCTGGGTCCAGAAGAGCTGCTATGCCTTATGAGAAGCTAGCTTTCTATTTATTTCTCTCAGCAGCTGCTGGAAAGTCGACTCCAGGTCATGGCAATGTTATGTGCATCGGAATAGAACTGTGCATTGCAGGGTTTTTGGTGGCTGATTTTTCAGATGTAGATTGCCAGGACTTTCTTCTGAGGTACATCTAGGTGGATTTTACCCTCCAGCCTTTCAGTTAGCACTCACCAAGGGACTCCTTTCTAGTTCTAGGTGTCAGCAAAGCAGACTCTTTGTCCTCAGAATAAAAGGATCTTTACACAGAGATGGGGACTCATGGAATATGGGTTTAAGCATAAGGTTAAAACCTGTTTCCCTGTGCTCTCAGGACCCAGGAGTAAGACAACAGATGGGCTAGAGTCAAGGAAGGAAGAAAGGGTGAACATTCATCCTTGCTGCAGACAGAGTAGGCGTCGTGCTTGCAAAGGGGCAAAAGAAATGGCATTGTTCCGAAAGCTACATTCTCAGAGTTCTAGGTCCTCTCTCTACCAGCTGAGGAAAGACAGCACATCCATCAGAGAGTCTCAGCTCCTCTAACAGCCACACTGGCCAGGTGAGTCTGTTCCCTCAGGTCATATTACGGGGTCTTTGTTCCTATGGAGTCAGCCTGTCCTGACTATGGAAAGGGACAGGGAGGTAGACCACCTAATTGCCTCCAGGGCGACCACAGTCCAGAGTCGGCTTCCTCAAGTACTTCACGGTGGTCAGAAACTCACGCGAAACTCACGCGATGGGCCCTTCCAGTGAGTAAAACATAATAACCCTTTCAAAATACACAGCTAAAATCAATTTCCATTTCAAACAATGAATAGCACCAGTCTGCTGCATTCCCTGCCTCTGTTGTAGCCAATTTTGTAGCTAGGGTCTGTAAGCTCTGCCTACTCTGAGAAAACAGTGTGGTAGCTACAGAGAGTCTTTCCAGAAAGTGAGGTTTACCTGGAAGGGCTGAGGGTAGGGATTGCTCCAGTTACGCACACCTCAGAGAGTCATTTCTGCTCGGCGGAAGAGGAGCCTAACGTCGCTGGCTCTTCCTTGCTCAGCACTGTGCTGGGGTTCTAATTGTTTTTGTTGTTGGTGTTAGCTGCCATGGAGTCTCCACTTCATGGTCCCCTCGTGCACAACAGAATGAAATGTGCCCAATCCTGTGCCATCTTCAAAGTCACTGGTGTGCTCCAGTCCACTGCTGCAGCCACTGTGCCTTCTGAGTGCCCTCCAACCCAGCGGGCTCATTTCCTAGCACCATCTAAAACAATTTTCTGTTGTGGTCGACTGGATTTTCATTAGCTAATTTTCAGAAGTAAATCATCAGACCTTTCTTTCTAGACTGTCTCAGTCTGGAAATCACACTTAGATCTGTCCACCCTCAGTGACCCTGCTGGGATCACAGTAACACACAAGCCACCGCGGTACGTCAGACTGACAGATAAGGGGCGGTGAGGGTTCCGTTATGTCGCCTTACCTTAGGATTCTCACCACTTAACCAAGAAGTTAACCAAATCTTAAATAAATAAGACGGTGGTAGGATAAAGACTCAAAAGTCATTAAAACGTCCTGTCCTTCCACTGTCCCATGCTCCCTCACAAGCCATGTTAGAATGCCAGTGTCATATCTTGTACTTGTACGGCTCATATCATGTCATTGCCCCACAGCAGAAAGCAGTATGATAGACAGCGTTACTTGTATGCCAAGCACTGAGCAAGACACTGTAAGGGATGCCAAGAAATGTAGAGCATGCTCTCTGCCCTCCAGCTTGGTTGACAGGCTGATGACAAATAACATCTACTGAATGTGGCTGCTGTGATCTAGAGTGAGGGGTCATTCCGACATTTCCCATGCCCCACGTTTCAATTGATTTTAAAGGGGCCCTATTCAGCTAGAGGATTCCAGAGGCTTTTCACAGCACCACTGGAAACTCTGTGGCACTGCCACTGTCCTCTTTGCATCATCTTTCCTTTTTCATCCTTGCAAATTCAACCCTGGCCAGGGGCTGGGTGTGTTGGAATTAAACTCTTTCTATGTCTGCATACTGGAGTCCAATGCAGAAATAATTAAATCTCCACCTGTGTATCTCCCATCTCTGATTCCAACCCATTGTTCTGAGAATGCTTTCAACGGGGTGCTTCTCCCCCTGTTGCGTCATTTAAAATTGAATTCACACTTTGCTAACTTTTTACTGTTAGGAATGGTTCTGCAGCACCAACCTCAGCCACGGAACAAGAACAGTTCTAATTTGGAGCTCAAACTGAGAGACAGATCTGGTATTGCAAGAATGTCAGAGAGTTCCTGGTTTAATGGCTGTATGTGGCTGAGCAGTTGCAGATGTGAGCAAGAGGGGAAGCAGGAGTGCTAAGACTCAAAGGCCTCCAAGCCTTGGCTCTTCTGAGCACATTTCGACAAAACTGTGATACAAAATTTCTTTCTCGAAGCCACTTTTTGTTGTCAGAGGTGTTCCTTGATGCCCAATACAGTAGCTCTAATGAATCTGTTCAATCTAATCTTCATAATCATGGCATCTCTAAGGTAGAAAATTAATTGGATGAAGTTAAATATCCCCTTTTCATGTCAACAAAATTGGTTTTTCTGGGGATTAAAGGATTAACGTGGCGTTAAGTCCCTAAAGAGGTTAAGATACTTTATTATTCATTACAAAACACAAAGATTGGGCTGTTATTTTTTTCTTATGTCACTGCCCCTCATTTTATTAAAGTGGATCACCAAGGAGAGCTGCTAATGACAATTCCAGAAGCTCTTAATGCTCTTCAAAATGCATGTCTTCCCAGCTTAGAAACTCTTTCTGGGTAAAGTGGCCTGAAATATATGGAATTGTAGACTCTTCCAGCTTATTTTTAGAGCCAAGTGAGCAGCGGGCAGGAATGAGCTTTCAGTTAAGCCTTCAAAGCTGGAAAATGCAGCATTTCACATTGATGTTCTCTCAGCTTTGCATCAGAAGAGCACAATTTCCGGGGAACTACTGAGAAGATTTTCCAGTTTGGGGCAAAGGACAAAGCTGGCCTAGGACATGTTAACATGTTAGGCAGGGACAGCCACTGTCAAATTATTAGATTTATTTAGTATATTTTACTATAAATAATGTGGCACTTGGCTTGGCTTGGCTAATGTATGTCTATAACCAGTTGCCATGAAGTCAACTCCAACTCATGGCAACTTTACTTGCATGAAAATATACCTGCACTTCAAAGCATTTTCAATACTGTGATCTTTCAGAAGTAGATCTCCAGGCCTTTCTTCCAAGGCATCCCTAGGTAAATTTGGATGGCCATGCTTTCAGTTAGTACCTGAGCAGTTAGCCATTTGTGACACCCCAGGACTCCAATATATACGTATATTATAATTCTATACTACAGTACATTATGTCGTACAAAAAAGACTGATTTCCGCTGCACTTCCTTCATAGCTTATATGGTTTTAGGTTGGGAAAATTTCTAAATATAGTGTCAGTCTTTGATACCTAGAGAAACTGAGGCTCCGATTTATGATGACACTTGCTCTCAGTAAACTCCACAGTAAGTAGCAGGGTGGCCTTGCAACCCAGTCTTCTCACCCTGAAGCTTATTTTTTCCCTATTATGTACCCTCTTCTCCCCCTCCTCCTGCTCGTCAGTCTTCTGCATTCTCCTACAGATACACGGCTTTGTGACCAAGGGCTCATGCTTGAAAGACAGATTTGGAGTCGAGACTCAGACTGAGGCCAGGGCACACGGCCAGGTTCACTGGGTCACATGGTGACCAGCCATGACCTCAGCCTCGTGAGGCCTAGGTTCTCAACTAACTAGCTGCACAGCCACTATACTCAGCAAACCTGGCTCCCTTTCCATTCAGATCCATCTGGTGTGGTTCCTGTTGCTCTTTAGGGAGGCATAAAGGTGAAGAGAATGCAAATTAATCAGTCAAAACACCGTCAGAAAGTCCTTATTATACATACAGTTCTATGATGGGGCTAGAGGTGTTGAGGTAATAATACAAAGCAACCATCATAAAAGCAGAGTGAGACAAGATAAAAAGCAGTGACAGAGAATGAACAAAATGTCATGAAGAATCAAAATAGAGAGGTCTTCCCCAGATGACATGATCCCCGGATTCTGTTTGTGCAGAACTGAAACCAATCCAGGAAAGTATGCTATGCTCCCAGTGCTTCTGTCTTGGCTTGAGGTAGCTCTCCTCTCTGCTCATCTCTCTCTTCTTTATCTCAAAAGAGATTGACTCAAAATGCACTCTAACTGTACAGATTGAGTCCTGTCTCATTAACATAACTTTCTCTAATTCTGCCTCATTAATGTCATAGAGGGTAGAGTTTACAATGCAGAAGAAAATCACATCGGATCACAAAGTGATGGACAATCACATAAAACTGAGACTCAGGGCCTAGCCAAGTTGACAGTCATTTTAGGGGGACCCAATTCAGTCCATAACACCCTCTCTTCAGTGCTCCCACAGCACAGTAGGCATATCTGACACCTCCCCACACACACACTGTCTGGTACCATTCTCACAGAGTATTGCCATTACGTGACTCCTTCACCAACGATGAGTAACTTGAAGCCACATCAAGCTACTTTTTAACTGTTTGGCATTTGACTCCATCACAATGCCAAGTATATGGTACATTTCCAAAAACAAGCTGTTAAATATGTCAGGAGTGCAGCTTAGGTCACTGGAGAAGAACTGCAGAGAAAAATCAAAAAGAAACTTTAGGCCTGTTTGAGGACTGTTGTAATTACCACCCAGCGGTACCACGGAAGAAAGGTTGGCCAATCTGCTTCAGTAAAGATTACAACTATGAAAACCTTATAGAGTGCGGTTCTACTCTACAGCACACAAGAGGTCACTGTGAGTCACAACTGACTGCACAGGAGCAGCTTTGGTTTTACTTTTAGACTGTTTGGGGACTGGCAGAATTCTGGCCATAGAACAAGTGAAAATCTCTTTCACCGCGGAGGTGAAAGAAGGGAATACTGATTAAGTGGCTTCCCTTCAACAAATGAAGACCATTATCCCCTTCCTGTTCAGGATGCTGGGGTCAGCAGCTCATCAGTGAAGATAGCTGCACAATTTACTAACTGAAAGGCTGGAGGCAAATTACTCAAACCTCTCTGATCCTCAGCTTCCTCTTGTACAAAGTGGAAGTAATAATAAAACCTACCTCAATAGGTTTCTCCAGGAATTGAATGATGTAATGTATGTACTGTGTAAAACACAAGCAACCAAACCCATTGCTGTCATGCTGATTCTCACTCGTAGAGACCCTGTGGGACAGAGTAGAACCACCCCGTGAGGTTTCCAAGGAGCACCTGATGGATGTGAATTGTCAGCTTTTTGGTTAGCAGGCTCTCTTACTGTGTAGTGCTGCCATAGCAGAAACACCACAAATGGATGGCTTTAAAAGAGAAGTTTTATTCTGTCACAGTCTAGTAGGCTACAAGTCCAAACTCAGGGCATCAGGTTTAGAGGCAGTCTTTCTCTGTTGTTCCTGGAGGAAGGTCCTTGTCATCTTTCTTCCCCTGGACTGGGAGCTTCAGAGGCACGGGAACCCCACGCCTTTTCCAAAGGACACTCTCTGTTCTGGACAGTGCTTCTTGGTGGTATGAAATCCCCAACTCTCTGCTTGCTTCCCTTCCTTTATATTCCAAGAGAATGCCTCAGGGTATAATACAGTCCTATACAGAGAGTTCTGCCCCACCAGTACAACTGCTACCCATTTTCCCTCATTAACATCACTGAGGCAGAGTTTACAGCACAGAGGAACATCACACACTACCAAAATTCATGGCCCAGCCAAATTGCTACCCACATTTTTAGGGGGACACAATTCAATCCTTGACAGAGGTTGAGCTCGTACCACTCTGCCACCATGACTCCCATATATAGTATATACAGTGTCTGACAATTAAGTCCGCAAACTTAATTGTTCTAAATGCTACATAGCTCCTTGCTAATATCAGTACAGTGAACTTTGAAGTACTCCCCTTTGGAAGCTATACACTGAGCCCAGCTCCTAGTCAAAGCAATTTTGGAGCTCTTTCTGGAATGGCCATCACACACAGTGGCAAGTTGGCAAGTTTGTGAAGTTAATTGCACAATTGTCTGTGAGGGAGTTTTTAGTCACTAAACAGATAACTGTATTGGAACACCTTCCCTTCTCACCTGATCTGGCCCCCAGTGACTTTTTTCTTTACCTGAAGATAAAGGAAATATTGAAAGAAAGACATTGAGGATAATACATTGACAGCTCTGATGGCCATTCCAAAAAAAGAGTTCCAAAAGTGCTTTGAAGTATGGACTAGGCCCCAGCATTGGTCCCTAGCTTCCCAAGGAAAGTACTTGGAAGGTGACTGTAGTGATACTCAGCAGTGAGCTATGTAGCACTTTTTCTAGGGTGAATTCATGAACTTAATTGACAGTCCTCATATTTTTATAGATAGCATTGAATGGCAATGATTTTTTAATAGCATATTATATAGTATACTATATATTACTAATACAGTATTAAGCATATTAATTTTAGTGTTGAGTTTAAAAGGGATTGTCTTGAATACTGAAATGAAAAGAAGAGCTGAGCAGAGCTAAGACTTGTAGGATTTTCCTGGCCAGCAGCAGAGGGAGCTGGGCAGTACCTATGGGACAGGAAAATGAAAAAAAAAGGAGCTTTAGCATGTATATATATATATATATATATATACAGAACAAGCAGCAAATGACTTGAAAAGAAGGTAGAGAGTAGCATGATTTGTCTGATCTTTGCCTAAGCTTTGGGATCAGACAAATTGTGCACAAAATCTAGAGAGACACAACGTGAGGGAAAATAGACAGGAGTTGGCTGATGGTGTCAGCTGAGGAAAGGTGGGAAAATAGAAGATTACTTGTTATGTTAGGGAAGGACTTCCATGATAAGCCTGGCACTAATGTCCACTGGTAACTCTGGAAGTGAGAGTAGATTGTTTTTACAGGTAATACTTGAAAACCAGAATCCTCAGTGAGTAGTATTAAGAGTTCAGCTGCTAACTAAAGGTTAGCAGTTCAAATCTGCTGGCCACTCTTTGTAAACGCTATGGGGCAATTCTATTCTGCTATGAGTCAGAATCAACTCCATGGCAACAGGCTTGGTTTGGGGGTTACTTTAAAGCCAACAATTATTAACAATAATAGAAACTTGCATCTCCACTCAGCACTTTCACTTTCTCAGTACCCTTCATCTCTCTCTGGTCTTCCATTTCCTCTCACTACAACCCAATAAGGCTGCAGGTTTATCATTTTCTGTGCATCATAAAGATGAGAAATCTGAGGACAAATTTGTCCAAAGTCACACATGCAGTCTGAGGCACATGTTCCCTTTCATTTGTGATTAGGTACTCCCCTTGTTGTGTTATATCCCTGGGTAGTGTGAACAGTTAACTCAATCGACTGCTAACCAAAAGTTTGGAGGTTTGAATCTACCCACATGTACCTCAGAAGAAAGGCCTGCCTACCTGCTTCCTAAAATCATCCGTGGACGGATCTATACAGTGCAGTTCTACTCTGACATTAGGGCTGTGACACACTGGACATCATAGAGCTGCCAACAAAAACTGGGCAAGGCTAATTGGTAACTGCCTGTGCCCCAGACCAGCCACACTGTGAAGAAGCTGCTGCTGGTGGCAGGAAAACATGGCAGCCCCAGACACTGTACCTACAGGAGCCAATCTTCAAGTATCTCCCTAGTCATTCTTTGGCCAGGTAAACCTTCTTGTGACACTGTTCCAACACCTGGCTTTGAGAAAGGGAGGAGGCAAGCCAATTGTACAGTTCTTTTTACCCCAGAATAAAGCAAGTTCTGAACTAATTTCTATGGATTTCTGAGAGGGAGAGGAGTTTCTGATGTGAAGATTAAACTCCCCAGAGCCAGGGCTCTCTGGAGACATAGGAAATTTAAAAGATAGAGCCTAGTAGTCAGTCAGATAGCCCTCCCTCCCTGATCTCTGGTCTGTCTCTTCTGGTCATCAGAATTTAATGTAGCTGGACATTATTATCTTAGTTTACCACAGAAAAGCCGAATAAGATTTAATGTTATGCCCTTTGCCTTTATAAAGGGTCGATAGAAGAAACATTTGAAGAGAGTTTCCCTGCCTTTGTAGAAATCCATCGGCAGACTGTGTCCATTATGTTACCCAGAGCCTTACACATTCCTCACACAATAAATCCTCCTTCTATACAAAGCCAGGGAAAGTCTACTCCTTACAACTTATATTCCTACTTCCTATTCTCTTCAGACTGGATAACCAAGTGTGCATTTCTTCTTCTTCTTCTTCTTCTTCTTCTTTTTGTGCTTTAGTTTCTAAGACACTTAGCCCTAAATTCCGCATTCATCTGTGATGAATGATTCAGTCCCACTTGCTGTCACCATCTGCTTCCTTGAGGCTTTGAACCTGTTCACTCCAGTTCTGATAAGTTTCCTGCTGAGAATTTGCATTCCCACTCTAGAAATACTAAGTTAGAATCTACATTTTAACAAGATGGGCGGGGGGGGGGGGGGGGGAATGGCTCTTATGTATAACTTCCTAAGAATGTCTTAGAAACAGACATTACCAGCAGGGATTCAAACTAGAACCAAGCACTTCAAAGCCTTCATTTCCCTGTACTTTCATTATCTCTTCTTTTGTTTTTTTCATTGTCATTTTACATGTGGCTAATTTTATAGCATACCAGATCCTGTCCCCTATTCTGAAAAAGAAGAAATAGCAGATGATTGGTAGCTAGTGGAGGATAGAAAGGTAGATAGGAGAAAGAATGAGTTGGATTTGGGTAAATGGATGAAGGAATGGATGGATGGATAGATTGGCCTGAGTTTCATCATTTTATTCACACAACTGGGTCCGAATGGAACCAGGATTTCAGAGTCAGCCTTGTCATTGGCTCCAGAGTCTTACTCAACGCAACAAAAATTTGTTGAATATCTGCAACTGGAACAAATTTTTCAAGATACAGTTCACATTTCATTCATATTTACGCCCAGCATAGTGTTGCATTATAGTTAAGTGCTCACAAAGTATTTGAAATGAATTGAACTTAATTGAACTAGAAAAGAAATGTACTCTACCAGGTGAAATACATAATGCTCAGTGTCTACCACCTTCCTGAAGATACATAATTTATAGAACCAAATAGAGAACAATAGGCCACACAATCAATATACTCTTCCTAAACCAGAAGGCTGACTCCTCAGACTCTATTCACGATATTTCTCCATCTGCAAAGCCCTCTCCTACCCATCTATTTTACCAGCTCCTACCAGCTTTGAGGGCTTAAATCAAGTCTCACAACCATAAAACTTGTTTCTGGTTCCAGCTAGCCCACACTGATTTTCCTTTTCTTATCTATCCTCTGTTGCACAAGAGCCTTCTTGATCTCTCCACCTGCCTGTGACTTGTCCACCCACACATATCACAGATGCCTCACTTTCAGCCATCTCAACCAGAAAGGGAACCCTCCTCTATTGCCTAAATTATCTGTGCCAAGTGTACAGGTCCGGTGGTGAAACTACCTGAAATCAAGTCTTGGCTGCGTCACTGCATTGATGAGGGTGTAATCAAAGAAGTAGAACAACTAGGAGACATACACATAACCACATATATACAGTATATAAATATATAGTCAATATACCCTTAACGCAAATATATGTATAAAAAACAAAAAGCCAAACCTGTTGCCTCAAATCAATTCCAGCTCATAGCAACCCTGTGTTTATTTATACAAGACAAAAAAACTAAACCAAACCTGTTGCTATCAAGTTGATTCATACTCACAGAAACTCTATAGGACAGAGTAAAATTGCCAGAGAGTTCCCAAAGAACACTTGGGTAGAATCAAACTGCTGTCCTTTTGGTTAGCAGCCATAGCGTTTAACCACTATGCCACCAGTGTTTCTAAAGGAGACATGTATCACGTATGATTGATTGACTGATAGGTGTATGTGTGTGTGTGTATGTATACCTACAGTTATAGGCTTATTGCTGTTGTGTTATTAGGTGCCGTCCAGTCAGTTCTGACTCATAACAACCCTATGTGCAGCAGAACAAAACACTGCTCACTTCTGTGACATCTTCACAGTGTTGGAGGTTGAGTTTGAGCCCAGTGTTGGAGGTTGTTATGCTTGAGCTCTTTGTTACAGCTATTGCATCAACCCATCTCATTGAGGGTCTTCCTCTTTCAGGCTATAGGTATAGGTGTAACTGTGGATATATTTGTTATAGGAATTTGACCACAATAGGTAGACAGACAGACAGACAGATAGATGGATGACAAATTCGTTATTGGCATTTCACCATAAGCAATTGTGGGTCAAGTAGTCTGTGTAAGACTTGATTTCGAGTATGAAGCTAGACCTTGAAGTCTTCAAGTAGGCAGTTTGAAAGCAGAGAGGAGATCAAGAACAAGCTGAAATCCACAAGGGCATGCTAGAGCCCAAGAGGGTGGGCTAAAACCCAAGTCCGTTCCCGTTGCCCCTGACCCTCATGCTGTGGGTGTTCTGCAAATGCCAGAGTCCTCTGTGACAGAGTTAAATATACACACCTGTCTCAAGAGTCGGGCAAAATGAGGCAAGATTCAGGGAAAGGTAAAGTGGTTGCAAGGCCAACTGCTGCCTCATGCAAACCAGATAAGCTATCGGATCAGCGTCATCATCTATCAGCTATGAAAGTGCTGCCAGTTCCCTCCTGCCCTCTGTATCTTCCATAGGAATCTCTCTTGTGGCCCTCCCTGACCAGAAGCATACAAGAGAGAGAATTTGGGGGACCCTACTTTAGGCTTGCCAAGTGAACACACTTCAAAGCCACCACAGCCATGTATATGGCCTTGCATTTAGCTTTCAAAGCCTTGGTTTTCCCATCTGTGAAGTGGAAAGTACAGAGCCAAGCATTCTCAGTAGAATAAAGTAGAATTACGCATGTTGGACTCTTGGCGCAGTGACTGCTACGTGGCTACCAGCGTGAGTACCAGTACCAGTTGTTGTTAAGCCAGTTCTGACTTATAGTGACCCCATGTGTGTCAGGGTAGAACTGCGCCCCCTAGGGTTTTCAATGGCTGAGTCTTTGTAAGCAGATGACCAGGACGTAGTTACTGCTCAGTTATGATTAATTTAGCATCTCCTCTTATTCTTCCTATTCTCCTAGATAAGTTGGCAGCCTTAAAAATCTGTCTTTCACCCTAGCTGGTAACCTGGAATTTAGTTCTGCACTTAACCAACTCTTTAACTTCTTACATCTAGTCAATTACAACGTCCTGTCAATTACCCTCCTGTTTAGATCTCCAGTCACTCTCTCTCCTTCCATCCCTATGTCCATGGCACCTGGTTTAAAGCCTACATCATGCTTACCCAACCACTTTCATTGCTTATTAATTTTAGTCTTGTCCAAGTATTATCCTACACGACCACCAAAATGAGCTATCTCAAAATTTAAAACTGAAAGAGAAGAAGAAATAAAAGTAAATACAACAAGCCAATTCCTAGTTTGTACCTGGTGCTCTGTTGTCCTCAAGGCCGCAGTCTAGTTTCTTACTATATCTCTACGTGTTCTCCATGACCTAGACCCAGGTCACTATCTAGCCACTGCCACAGACACCCTAAGTCCTGCCACATGGATTTACTGTTGCCAGAAAGCACTGTGCTCTTTTTTCCCCCCATCAGTGCACAGAATTATATAATTCATGAACCCGGGTTCATGTCACAGTCTCAGCACTGGTCCATGTGTGCCTGCTTTCTATTTTTATTAGTTTCTAATAACTCACCACCCCTGAAAATATTAACACAATAATGTGCTTGTATGTTGCTCTTCATTGCACGCCTCTCCTTTCCCAATCACAAGTCACCACCATTAAACACTTGAATGACATGATTCTAAATCTTCAGGAGAAAGGGCTTGCTGAACTCACCTGCCCAGTTTGTGCCTATCTCATGAGTTGTGCAACATAGTCCATGGAGAGGGATTGTTACTCGTAATTGCTGCCTTAGGAAAGCAAGGTGAAGAGAGAAGAAAGAAATCAAATCCCTCATTCTTCGTGTTGGGCTGTGCTGGATGCTGTGGATGGAATTTAGCTGTTGTCTTGGGGATCTCATTCTCCAGGCTAGTAGGGATTTTGAGTCTCATTCCAAACTGTAAGGTTAGGAAGAGATAAGCCAAGACTCAGATCCTGACTCTTCTGATTCCTGTCTCTATTTCTTCTCAACAGCATCCACTGTGATCCAAAATCTAACCCACCACTACCCAGAACCTACATCACCTTCTTTGCTTTATGTCTCAAACATTTCTCAACAGAATTGTTCTCTGAAATCCATTTGTTGGCAATTTTAATGGTCAACCCAGTGCTCCAACAAGACAGGCTGTGGTACCTCAGGGGATTTCTTCCCCTGTTAGCTCAGGTTCCTAGGATGCCTAAGGTACCTCTGTTAAATGCCTTGTCCCCGTGGAAAGGCAGTCACAAAGTGCCTTCACAAATCTATCCCCTGCAGGCCACTGTGTAGGATTTTTTCCATGTGGCCTATTGTGTTGAGGATAAACTGATTTGTTAGGACATTCAAAAGAGGTATTCTTTCCTACCTTCCTACTCGGGTGTGCAAGCTGACTGGTACCCACTCAGAAGTGTAGCAAGAGCTCAAGGTGAGCATCAGAGATCTAGATTCCACGGGCGTCTCAGTCTCCAGGAGCTGATCAGCTCGTGTGCATGAGGCAGCTCCTCTGAGTCTCTCTGTGCCCATCTGCAACATGAGGGGGTGGGGGACAAGACAAGCAGCTTTCAAGCTCTCATTTTAGTTCCAGAGCACTTTCTTCAAAAGGAAAGGATATCAAGAAGAAGAAATAAATAAGGCAAATAACAGCAGAGCTTCTCTGGCTTGAAAAGGAAGGGATGAGTCATGAGGGAGGCTCAAAATCTACTCTCTTCAGTCGGAGAACACTTAAACCAGCTCCATGAGACACTTGCCTCCTCACGGCCCCCAGGGCACAGTTTGCAATGCATCAGCTTAGAAGACCTCTAACAACTCTTCTCTCTTTGACATTTTAAAGTTCAGTTATAAAGTCTCAGTCTGTTATTCAGAAGCCTGGTGGCATAATTGTTAAGCTGTCAGCTGCCAATCAGAAGTATGGCAGTTCAAATCTGCCAGATACTCCTTGGAAATTCTATGGGACAGTTCTACCCTGTCCTCTAGGGTAGCTGTGAGTTAGAATCAGCTCTACAATAATGAATTTGGTTTTGGTTTCTATCTGTAACTCAGTCTCATTCTCAGTTGGCTTTTGACTTTGTACTTATCTATGTAATTCTAATGTCGGAAATAAAAGCCCACTTGTTCAGGAAGCAGCATGGGACATTCTGTACTTACTTCTTGTCTATAGGATTTTAATTGGGAGATGTCTAAATCCACTGCTATTGGATCCATTCTGCCTCATAGCAATCCTACAGCACAGAGTAGAACTGCCCCGTAAGATTTCCAAGGCTGTAAATATTTACACAAGATGACTATCACATCTTTTTTCCCACAGAGCAGCTGGTAGGTTTGAACTAATGACCTTTCAATTAGGAGCTGAGCACTTTAACCACTGTGCCATCAGGCTCTTGCAAAGAGATATCTAGTGTCCCCATTTTTAACATACCTTGCTATAGTGTACATTGTATGGCACAGGTCATATCTTTTCCTTCCCAAATTATGTCTTCACTCGGTAGAACACAGCCAGTCAACTTGCACAGATACTGGTTGGGTCCTCTTTACATTAACCTTGAACATGATCTCCTGCAGTTTCTCTGTGCCTAGGGCAAGTGCTAGCTGAGTGTCTTTCTCAAGCCCTGGTCATGCTCTGCCCCCAACATATGTACTTGGTTTCTGAATGTCCCAGATTGTACTCCTGACATGTAAGTCTGTGGTCATTCGTCTCTCTTACAAGCCAAAACTCAATTCAGTGGCAACCTCTGTGTGACAGAGTAAAACTGCCCCATGGGTTTTCTTGGCTATATTCTTTTTGTAAGCATATTGCCAGGCATTTCTTCAAAAGTGCCTCTAGATTTGTTCAAACTGCCAACCATTAGGTTTGCAGTGAATTGGAAACTGTGTGCCACCCAGGAACCTAAACTCTCTTATTGCTTTTCAGAAATACTTTCCTACATTGAATCTTTGTCTAAATTTATTGGATAGGTTCTATTTTATTAATAGGATGGGCATGTTAAAATCAATAGTTTATTCTGTAACCAATTTTTTAAAAAAATGGTGCAATTCCTTTCCTAGAAAAAACACAAATATCTACAGGAACCAGCCACCAGCCAGGCTTTAGAAACAAACAAGCATGAAGACAGAGTCTTGACCCTGTAATCTCTCAGTTCAGTAAATTAGAGTGGGCCCTGGTATCTCCTGTCATGTACACCAATTCTGAAAATCATAGTAGCTGAAGAGTCATCTTAAGTGCTCCCTCCTCCAAAGAGGTGTTCTGCCTCTTCATCATTGCCTTATCACCAAGAGAACTAAAAGTGAATGGGTGCGATCCAAGACACCCCAGCAGACCTTAGCTAGAGACCAGTGGGTGCTGAGTATGAAAGTCCTGTGCTCTTGCCTGTGTTTGGGATACATTCTGAAGTGTTTTCTACTGTTAAGCATCTTGTAGCATCAGATCCTTTGCAGAATTTTTCCTGAAATTGCACATTTGCTTAACTTCTTCCCTTTCTCTTCCCTGCTTTCCAAACTCCCATGTCTTAATAAATTAAAACCATTGCTGTCAGGTCAACTGTGGCTCATGATAACCTCATGTGTACTAAAGTAGAACTCACTGCTTTTTAATGGCTGGTATTTCTAATATACATTGCCAGACCTTTCTGCTGAGGCACCCCTGAGTGGACTTAAATTTCCAACCTCCCATTAGCAGCTGAATGTATTAACCATTTGCACAAACCAGGGATCCCCTTAATAAATTACTAACACAAAAATCTTCATCTCACAACCTGCTTCTAGAAAACCTAGCTCTAGACTTTCAGCTCCTACATGACAGTTAAAATGATTCTTAGAATCACAGATTATTAAGGTCAAGAAAAGGCCCTGGAGAGTACTTAAGTTTGTTGTTCCCAGGAGGATACTGCTGAACACTGAGGGATTCACTGGAAATGGACTTCTGAGCCTGGTAGATCTGGGCTTGAAGTGAGAACTCAGATGTATACTAGCTGTGTGTCCTTGGGAAGGCTGTTGAGCTTCTCTGAGGCTCAGTCGTCTCATCTAAAGTTAGGGACTGACGAAAAGGTCAGAAAAAGCAATACCTCCCTGGCAGGTTCATTGCAAGGTCTGAGAAACAATAATGCATTTAAGAGTATCTGAAATAGTCAAAACTGGTGCCTAGTGGGAACCAGGACCAGATAAAGTTAAAAACTCACAATCTGTGGTGCCTGCTTTTCTGTTTACTCACACCTTCAAAAGGGACATGAGTTATATACATGTACATACATGCATATACACCTGTGTAATCCATTTCCGTCAAGTCAATTTTGACTCAGAGAAATCCTATAGGTCAGAGTCAAACTGCCCCATGGAGTTTCCAAGAGGTATCTGGTGGACTTGACTTGCCAGCATTTTGGTTAGCAGCAATAGTGTGCTGTAGCTCCTAACTGCTGCACCACTAGAGCTCTAATAATTATGTGTGTCAGTGTGTGTGTGTGTATGTGTGTGTGTGTGTGTGTGTACCTGATATAAGTAAGTTGTTAGCCTTCTTGGTTGAAATTGCTGGATCAGCAGATGAGGATGTACAAGACTGTTCTTTCAAAATGAATCGGAGGCCTGTTATGTCTTAATATAATCTGTCCTTGCTGAGTAACTACTCATGTTAGGTACAGTTGTGTATGGAGCAAATGTAGCAAGAATTAAACTGAACAGCCTACTCCCATCTCTTGTTTATTAGAAAGAAACAGAATATTCTCAAGAGATCTGTCAGATAAGCAATTTCAATTACATAGGAAGGGACCATAGGAGACAGAAGTCAACAGAAGTACTGAAGTGGTAGACACCTCATAGCTTAAACAATTTTTTACATGGGTTCCCTTGTGACTCTTCATGAACTTTATTTCCAGCTAGTACATTCTCACCCCCTGTAGCTGGTATCAGCTTCGTTTATTGCCCTGCCACTTCCTTTCCACTGTGGTGTGTGCTTATCCTTGTGTCCTGTATGCTTGGCATCTATGGATCTTTTGCTTTGAACAGCTGGTGCCCTTATTTTATTGAAGTCCTAAGCATGTGTTTATCTTACTTACAAGGTAATCCATTCATGGTGAAAGCCCAATAATAAAATAAACATCCTCCCAAATCTGCCAGCACTCTGCATGTCTCTATGAGACTTATCACATATGATTTTTCTAATATAATGCTATATATTTGTGCGTGCTTGTAAAGGAAGGTGTTCCTTTATGCAAATATTGGGTAGACAAGGACTGTTTTGGTTTTTTTGAAAAGCTTCATATTCACAATGCCTAGCACAGTACCTCAGTCAAAAAACCTATTGCTGTCAAGTCAATTCTGACTCATAGAAACTCCACAGGACAGAGTAGAACTGCCTCATAGGGTTTCCAAGGAGCAGCTGGTAGATTCAAACTGCTGACCTTTTGGTTAGCAGCCAAGCTCTTAATTACTGTGCCACCAGTACCTACCACAGTGGCCACCATATACTATATGATTGTAGAATGAATAAACAAAACTCCATCTTTTTACAAAAGAGAAAACTAATGCTGGAAAAGTGAAGTGATTTGATCTGGCCTAGGACACTCAGATAATCAATGATTGAGCCAAAAGAAAATATTCCAGGAATCTGGACTCCCTGTCCTGTGTTCACCTCTCCATATGTCCATCTCCCAGCACCTATACCAAGAAGAGTCCAAAACAAGAGCTCTTAGTTCAAGGAAGTGGCTCCTTTAACCTTCCCTCTTCCTTCCCTCTGTTGGGCACAGATGTTACTTCTCCGGGTTCCACGAACACCAAGTCATCTTTTGTGACTCACTGAAGATAGCTAAAATAAAAGTAGGTACGACTACTGCCATCCAGTGGCTTACAATCAAGCCAAAGAAGTCAATATTATTCATTGCAACAATCATTGGAATCACTGTGGTAAAACAAATTTCTTGCTTAAAATTCCATGTCAGGCTCCCCATTTCCTGGGTGACAGGGTACTCCACTAAACATACTTTGTTACCCTCACCTCAGGCTCCAAATCTTGGTGGTACTGATGTTGGCAGAAGGGTATGACAAAGCAGACAATGGACCAAGAATTATCATTTGGAAGTTATTCCTGGCACAGCCCTAGGATTGAGGTTGAAAACTAGCAGTTTACTCTCTAAATAATTTTTAAAGAGTCCTTATCATTTAGAGAAATGTACTAATGTGTTACAGATGAAATATGATATCTAGATATAATGTCTGGTAGAAAAGGAAAGAGTATTTCCAAATCCATTGTATAAAGCCAGAATAACATTGATACCAAAACCAGACAAAAACATCACAGTAAAAAAAGTTACAGACCAATATCTCATGAATATACATGCAAAAATTCTCAGCAAAACTCTATCAAATAGAATTTAGCATCGCATAAAAATAATACTTGTTAAAAGACACCAGAACCAAGTGGGATTCATACCAGGTATGCAAGGCTGATTCAACTTTAGGAAGACAGTCAATGTCATCTACCACATACATAAAAGAATCACATGATCATTTCAATAGGCACATGAAAAGTATTTGACAAAGTTCAACACCCACTGCTGACAAAGACTCTCTATAAAATAGGACTAGAAGAGAAATCCATCAACACAATTAAAGAGAAAGTATACAAAACCAACAGTCAACATCATTCTTAGTGGGGAGAGGCTAAAATATTCCCCCTGAGAAGAGGAATAAGACAAGGATGCCCTTCATCTCCATTCCAGTTTAACATCGAACTGAGAGTCTTACCAAGAGCAATAAGACAAGGGAAAAAAAAATACAGAGCATCCAAAATGGTAAGGAAGAAGTAAAATTGTCCCTATTCACAGATGATATAGTACTGTACATAGAGAACCCAAAAGACTCCACAAGAAAGCTACTGGAACTAATGGAAAGATTCAGCAGAGTAGAAGGAAACAAGATAAACATATAAAAATCAGTTGGACTGCTTTACACCAATAAAAAGGAGGTCAGGAAAACCAATACTATTTATAACATTCCCTAAAAGCTATAATAAGGAAAACTATACTAAGAAATAAATCAAATCAGGGAGATGAAAAGCCTAATGAAAGAAGACCACAAAACCAAAAGAGACCTACACAAATTGAAAAACATACCATGTTCATAAATAGGTAGACTCACTATCATGAAAAAGTCAGTTATACACAAAGCAATTTACAAATACAATGTAATCTCAATCCAAGTATCAAACAGCATTGTTTAAAGAGATGGAAAAACTAATTATTTATTTTATACGAAAAGCAAAGAGGCTCCGGATAAGTAAAGCATTATTTAAGGAAAATAAAGTAGGCCTCACACTACCTGACCTCTGAACCTGCTTATTGTACAGCTGTAATAGTCAAAACAGTCTAGTACTTGTACAAGACAGATCTATTGACCAGTGGAACAGAATTGAGAACCGAGATATAAATTCATCCACCTCATGTCACTAGGGTACTGGTGGTATGCTAGTTAAGAGCTCAGCTGCTAACCCAAAGGTGGGCAGTTTGAATCCACCAGCTGCTCTTTAAAAACCTTATGGTGCAGTTCTACTCTGTCCTATAAGATCACTATGAGTCAGAATTGACTTGATGGCAATGACAAAGGGTCACCTAATGATCTTCAAAAGCTCAGAATCCATTAAACAGGGGGAAAGGCAATCTTTTTAACAAATGGTGTTGGCAATAGTGGATGTGCAAAAAATGAAACAGGACCCATATCTCACACCATATACAAAAACTAATTCAAAACAGATCAAAGGCCTAAATATAAAATCAAAAACTATAAAGTTTAAGGAAGACAACATAGGGTTAAAGCTAAAGGCTCTTGTATCCAATGGATACAAGTACACAAACACCAGAAGATAAACTAAATAACTAGGATCTTCTAAAATTTAAACACACTCATCAAAAAATTTAAAAATATAAAACAAACCCACTGCGGTGGAGTAATTCCAACTCATAGCACCCCTATGGGACAAGTTAGAACTACCCCACAGGGTTTCCAAGGAGCAGCTGGTATATTCCAACTGCTGACCTTTTGGTTGGCAGCTGAACACTTAACAATTATAGTACAAAGTCTCTGTCAAAAGACCACCAAAAGAATAAAAAGGGAAACTAAAGACTGGGGGGGGGGGAGATTGGCTATTACATATCAGACAAAATTCTAATCCCTAAAATCTATAGCAGAATTCAACTCTTCTGCAACAAAAGGACAAATAATTCAGTTAAAAAATGGACAAAGAATATGAACAAACACTTCACCATAGAAGACACTCAGGCAGCTACAGACAGAAGAGGAAATGCTTGATCACTTGCCATTAGTGAATGTGAATCAAAAATCCAAATGAGATACTGTCTTGCCTCAATGTTACTGGTACAAATAAAAAAAAATAGAAAATAACAAATGTTGGAGAGGCTACAGAGAGATTGGAGGTCTTATGAACTGTTGGTGGAATGCAACATGGAAGAGCCATTTTAGAAAATATCGACGGTACTTGGCTTGGCTATGGTGCTTTCTTAAAAAGTTAGAAATAGTGGTTGGGCCAAGATAGCCAACTAGATACATGTCTCCTCGATTCCCTCAGAGAGCTAAGGCCTCAAATAATAATTGAATGGAGCAGTGTGGACATCCTGGGAGCCCTAGGATCTGGTGTAGGGTAGTCAAACTGACTAGGTGTCAGTAAGAGGGAAACTATCTCTGTCAAAGATGAGGCAATGGTACACTGAGTCCTGCATCTGCTGACCCATTGATTGGGGGGACTGCAGGTACTCACTCCTTCTTTGTTGTCCAGGACATGAGGACTGGGCATGAGCTAGCTAATACTCTGAACTGCAGTGCTTAATTAAACAGTGTATAGTGAAACAGAGAGACTGTGCTTGGGATAGCCACATTGTGAGAGCCTGAATACTGACTGGGGACACCACTGCTCCTCTACCTTCTTTTCTCAGCTGCACCATAGTTTCTGCTGTTTCAGGGCAGGAAGGACTGCTTGAGCAGGATGCCATCTTGGTCAGCTGGGTGGCAGAGTCAGCTACCTGGAAGTCTTATCTGGGACTAATTCTCATGGTGAGCAGCAGCCCCCATCTGGAAACTACTCTCCAGCAGAAAAGCTGTGTTTAGGATTGTGGTGCCTGGCGTTACGGGTGGGGCCTGGAGCAGAGGACGATAGCAAGACCCTACCCCTCCCTTCTGTGAACCATGTGACAGCATCTGGGGATGGCCAAGGAGGTGTTTTCATTGTTAGCTGGAAAGTGGAGCCTGCCACACCTGAGGGGCTTACTGATTTCAGCAGCTGTTGGACAACTCCTAGACAAGCAGTGAAGTACCTTTTTAAAATAAGAACACCTAGAAAACTGACTGTTGAGCAGGGCAGTAGAATCTCCACCACCATTCCATGATCCACATCATAGCATCAGCTGATGCTTGCTCTCCCCAGTGACTCTATAAGCAGGGCACCATCTTTGCTAGCTAGGAGGCAGAGACTGCCACGCTAGAGACTCCACTTGGGGGCAGTCACTGGAGTCACAGAGGGGGCTGATGAACAAACCTAGTAGTGCCCTTAGTGCCCTCTTAGAACTACACCTCAGCTCCTGTTGAGATAACTGGAGAAATCAAACAGCTTCTGGATGGTGTGAAGATAACAATCATTAGCTAACCATTTAAAGAAGCAGTCCATCACAGCTCCAGAAAACTCCCAAAATAATCAGAAAACTTCCCAAATGAAGAAATCTTTCTGAAATTATGGGAGGTCAACTACAAAAGAATTATATAGAGAGCGCTCCTAGAGATTAAAAAACTGCAACAGACAAAATGAAAAATTAAGCAAGCTATTTGAACTGTGGAATATCGACTATTCGAAATCCAGCAGATCAATAATAAAATTACAGAATTAGATAACTCAATACAAAGCCAAAAGACCAGAACTGAGGAGCTGTGTCCTAGTCACCAGGTACTTCTCTAACAGAAAATACCACAAGTGGAAGGTTTCATAAGGAGAAGCTTTTATTGTCACAGTCCGGTAAGCCACAAATCCATTAACAAAATACAAGCCCATTCAGAATAAGAAATCATCACAGTCCAGAAGGCTGAGTCCACATCCAGTGAGATCATCTTGGCACAGGAACCTTGGGTCCAAAGGACATGCTCTGCTCTCAGTGCTTCTCTCTTGGTGGTATGAGGTTCACAACTTCCTCAGCTCACTTCTTTCCCTTATATTCCACAAGCTTGAGTCCTGCCTCACTAACACAACTGCAAACCGTTCTACACCATCAGTATCACAGAGGCAGGATTCATAACACATGGGAGGAAGGGCACCATATTGGAACTCCAAACCAAGTCAAATCAACACATACATTTTGAGGGGGACACAATTCAATCTATGACAAGCTGGAAGCCAGAGCTAGTAATCTTGAGGCTAGAGAAACTTATGCCAGCATTTATGAAGAGAACTCAGAGAAAGGAAATAAGAAAAATGAAGAAGTATTAAGCAACTTGTGGAACTCAACTAGGAGGAATAATCTTTGAATAATTGGAGTTCCTTAACAGGGAGGGACAGCTGAAAAGACAGAGAGTATTGTTGTAAAGTTGTTGACAGAAAACTTCCTTGAAATTACCAAAGAAGAGAACATAGATATCTGAGATACTCATCTAACACCACAAAAACTAGACCCCCAAAAAAGGACACCAAGACATATTATAATCAAGCTTAAAATAATGAATCATAAAGAGAGGCTTTTAAAGGTAGCAAGGCTTAAAGCAAAGTTAAGGTACAAAGGAAAGCCCTGAAGGCTTACATCTGACTTCTCAACAGAAACAGTTTGGCAAGAAGGCAGTGGGATGACACGTTCGAAGCCTTCAAGGAGAAAAACTTTCAACCAAGAATGATATATCCTGCAAAATTGTCTCTCAAATATGACAGCAAAATTAACATATTTGCAGATGAAAAAGAAGCTTAGAACTTTGTAAAAAACTGTACGGACTTCTGTAAAAAGTCTTTGTAAAAGACTTTACTCTTTGTAAAAAGTCTCTAAACCAAATCAAAAGTACAAGAAATACTGCAAGACGTTCTTTGCTTAGAAAAACAAAAACATCAAGTGTATACTTAAAGAGGCAATGCAGAACACAGCACCCAGAATCCAACACAGTTAGGGAAATCACAAAGCTCAATCAAAGCTACAGTATTAAAAGAAGGGAACCAGTGATCTTAACATGAAAACTATGATATTATTACACCAAAAAAGTAGGATATAGTACGGTAGTTATAACCTTTTCAATTGGACAGGAAATTAAAAAGATATGCAGGAGTTAAAACTGGGTTTAAACTTAGAATATTAGCGGGGACCATAGGGATAGTTGCAAAGCAAACTAATAGTGTGACATATCAACACAAGAAACATAATACAGGAGTCTCAACAAAACCAAAACCAACACTGAAAAGATGGAAGTAAACCCATAAAGAATTATGACCCAGAGCAGAAAATTAAAAGCAACATCAAAAACATCAACACAAAAATAAAGACACCAATATGACAGTACTAAACATATACTTATCAATAATTACAATGAATGTAAATGTACTGAATGCTCTAATAAAGAGACAGAAAGTGACATCATGGATCAAAAACACAATCCATTTCTATGTTGCTTATAAGAAACATATCTTAGAATCAAATATATGAACAAACTGAAAATTAAAGGATAGAAAATTATGCCAAGCTAACAACATACAAAGAAGAGCAGGAGTGACAATACTAATCTCAGATAAACTAGGCTTTAATGTAAAATCCACCACTGTGGACAAGGATGGTCACTATTTATTGCTGAAAAGTTCAATACACAAGCAGGACTTAACAATATTGAATATTTATGCACCCAATACCAAAGCATCTAAATACACTGAACAAACACCAGCAACATTGAAAAGTGAGACAGATTGCTCCACAAGAATAGTTGGAGACTTCAACACTACACTTTCAGTAATGGAGAGATCATCCAGAAAAAAAGATCAGTGAAGATACAGGAGATCTTACTGAGACAATTAACCAACTAGACCGCATTGACATAAAAAGAACTTTTTACCCACCAAGAGATAAGTACATCTGCTTCTCCAGTTCACATAGAACATTCTCCAGAATGTCCACGTGTTAGGACATAAAGCAAGTCTCACCAAACCCAAACCATCAAATTATTGCAAAGTGCCTTCTCAGGCCATAAAGCCATAAAACTTGAAATCAATAGCAGAAAATACACAGATAGAAATTTGAACAATGGAAACTGAACAACACCTTGCTCAAAAAGCTATGGGTTATAGGAGAAATCAAGGATGAAATAAGAATTTTATGGACTCAAACGAGAATGAAAACACTTCCTACCAGAACCTATGGGATCCAGCAAAAGCAGCGCTCAGAGGTCGGTTTATCTCTATAAATGCACACATACAGAATGAAGAAAAGGCCCAAACCAAAGAATTAACCTTACAGCTTGAACAAATAAAAACAGAGCAACAAAGTTACCCCTCAAGCACCAGAAGAGAAGAGACAACAAAGATTAAAGCAGAACTAAATGAATTAGAGAATAGAGGACAAAAGAAAAAAATTAACAAAACCAAAACCCAGTTCTTTGAAAAGAGCAAAGAATTGGTAAGCCATTGGCTACACTTACAAAAGAAAAACAAGAGAGGAAACAAATAACTTGAAATGACATGGGAGATGTCACAACAAACCCAACTAAAATAAAAAATATCATTACAAAAATGTTATGAAAGACTGTATTCGAACAGATTTGAAAACCTAGAGGAAGTGGACAAATTTCTAGACTCATATCACCTACCAAAATGATCACAATGAGAAGCAGAACAACTTAATAAACTCATCACAAAAGAAGAGGGAAAAGTAATCAAAAAATGACCAACCCAAAAAAGCTCTGGCCCAGATGACTTCACCAGCAAATTCTACCAAGCTTTTAGTGATGAGTTAATTCCAATACCACTGAGGCTATTCCACAGCATAGAAAGAGATGGAATACTCCTGAATTCTTCTGTGAAGCTAGCATAACTCTAATGCCAAAGCCAGGGAAAGATCCCTACAAAAAAATAAAATGACAGACCAATACTACTCATGAATCTAGATGTAAAAATCTTCAACAAAATCCTTGCCAATATAATTCAACAACATATCAAAAACATAATTCATCATGACCAAGTTGGGTTCATGCCAAGGATGCAAGACAGGTTCAACATCAGAAAGACAATTAATGTGATCAACCACATAAACAACACGAAGAATAAGAATCACCTGATTTTTCCCACTAATGGAGAAAAGCCATTTGACAAAGTCCAACACCCATTCATGCTAAAAACTCTCAGCAAAATAGGATAGAGGGGAAATTCTTCAATGTAATAAGGGGCATCTATGAAAAATCAACTGTCTACATTATCCTGAATGGAGTGAGACTGAAAGAATTCCCCTTGAGAATGAGAACTGGACAAGGATGCCCACACTAACCACTTCCATTCAGTATTGTACTAGAGGTTCTAGCCAGAGTAATTAGACAAGACAAAGAAACAAAGGGCATCTGCTTTGGCAGAGAAGAAGTAAAAATCTCCCTATTTGCATATAATATGATTGTATATTCAGAGAATCCTAAAGAATTCATAAGTAAACTACCAGAACTAATAGAAGAGTTCAGCAAAGCATCAAGATATAAAATAAACATAAGTAAATTAGTAGAATTTCTGTACACCAACAAAGAGATCATTAAAGAAGAAATCACCAAACCAATACCACTTTACTATAGCCCCCAAGAAGATAGAATACCCAGAGATAAATCTAACCAGAGAAATAAGAAACCTATACAGAAACAACTACAAAACCTTACTGCAAGAAATTCAAAGAGACTTACATAAATGGAGAAACCTATTCTGCTCATGGATAGGAAGACTTACCATTGTGAAAATGTCTATTTTACCCAAAGTAATCTATACACACAATGCAATACCAATACATATTCCAGTGTCATTTTTTAATAAGATGGAGAAACAAATCTCCAAATTTGGAAAGGGAAGAAACCCTGGATATGTAAAGCACTGCTAAAGAAGAGGAACACAGTGGGAGGTCTCAGTCTACCTGACCATAGAACCTATTGCACTGCTGCACTAGTCAATACAGCCTACTACCAGTACAAGAAAGAGACATATAAAGCAATGGAACAAAGATGCCAGCATCCTCCTACAAACAGTTGATATTTGACAAAGGCCCTAAGATTGTAAACTGGGATAAAAATAATCTCTTTAACAAATGGTGCTGGCAAAATTGGATATCCATCCACAAAAAAAAAAATTGAAACAACACTCATATCTCACACCTTACACAAAAACTAACTCAAAATGGATAAAAGAGCCACGTATCAAACTTAAAACAATAAGGATCATGCAAGAAAAAATATGGTCAACAACAGGAGTTCTAATACATGGCTTAGACAAGGTTATAAAATCTGAAAAACAAAGCACTGTCAATAGAAGTGAAAATAGATAAATGGGAACTACCGAGAGTTAAATATTTTTGCTCATCCAAAGACTTTATCAAGAGTTAAAACACCACCTACAGGATGGAAAAAAAAATATTTAGCAACTACAGACCAATGTCTGATCTCCATAATCTACAAGGTTCTGCAAAATATCAACAAGAAAAGGGTAAATAACCCAATTAAGCGATGGGCAAAGGAGATAGACAGACACTTCACTGAAGAGGACATCCAGGCAGCCAAAAGACACATGAGGAAATGCTCACAACCATTAGCTATCAGAGAAATCCAAATCAAAACTACAGTGAGACACCATCTCACCCCAACAAAGTTGGCCACAATCCAAAAAACACAAAACAACCAATACTGGAGAGATTGTGGAGAGATCAGAACTCTCCTACACTGCTGGTAGCAATGCAAAATGGTACAACCTCTTTGGAAAGCAATTTGGCACTTCCTTACAAAGCTAGAAATAGAAATACCATTTGATCCATTAATTCCACTGCTTGCAATATATCCCACAGAAACAAAGGCTGTCACACAAACAGATAGATGCACATAAATGTTTATTGCAGCACAGCCCACTGTAGCAAAAAGAAGAAATCAACATGGATGCCCCTCAAAAGATGAATAAACTATAGTACATACACTCAATGGAATACTATGCAATGATAAAGAATAATAATGATTTTAGGAAGCATCTCAAAAACTGGTTGCAGTTGGAAAACATTATGTTGAGTGAAATCAGTCAACAGCACAAGGACAAATACTGTATGAGACTCCTGCTGTAAGGACTTAAAAATAGACTTAATCACAGAAGAAAAGAAGACTCTTTGATGGTTACAAGGGTAGGGAGGGAGGGAGATGGTTGGTCACAGATTAGATAGTTGATAGAAATTTGGTTAGGTGAAAGAAGTGACAGCACACAACAGAAGGTAGATCAACTAAACTTGTCATAAACTAAAAGCTATTCTAACCTCAACCCCCCACTGCAAGGATGGAGTGGCAGGGGCAGGGTTCTGGGGTCATGCTTCCAGCAGACACTGAGGCCAACCGGAATAGATAGCCTGTTGCTGAGAGAGTCTTCTGCATCCCATGCTGGTGAGTAGCATCTGGGTTTTAAAAGCTAGCAAGCTGCCATCTGAGGTACATCAAATGGTCCCAACTCATTGGGAACAGGTGATGGCCAAGCACAACAAAGACACCGGGAAAAAAGAATTCAGGAGACAGAAGGATAGGAAACTGTAATCACATGTGATCAGAAGAACCAGATGGTGCCCGGCCACCACCAGAGACAGCCGTGATGGGGCACACAACGTAGAGTCCCTGTGGCAACACGACAAAAAGAGAGGCACAGCTCAAAGACTCTACTAAAAGACCACAACTAATGGTCTGACAGCCTGGACAATCCCCTCGGAACATAGCCCCTAAAACCTTCCGCTTACCCGGACCAGAAAACACTACTGAGGTCATTTCTTCAGACAAAAATGAACTGGACTCTTTGACACAATGTGGCTACATGGTGTGTGCATTTTATCGTGCTATGCATTTATAGGAGGCTGTCCTACTCATCTCTTTCTACATGGGAGAAAAGAGGGTGCAGAGGAGGGGACCTGAGTTTGTTAAGAGGATACTGCAAGTATGGAATGAAAAGGAGGAATGTGCTATCACTGGGCACGGAGAGCAGAGGAAGCTGCAGATTGGCAGGGGTGCAAAACTGATTTGGATTGTATACTTTCACTTAATCACAAAAAAAAAAAGAAAGAAAGAAACTGAAATACCATACCATCCAGTTATCCCATTCCTCAGAAAACATCCCAGAGAAATAAGAGTCACCACATGGCTGGACATATGCACACCCCCATCCTTGCAGCCTTGTTTACAATAGCAAAAACATGTTGATGCCCATCAGTGGATGAATCCACCGTGGTTCATATGCATAACGGTATACTATGCAACAGTGAAGAACAGTGATGGATCTGCAAAGCATCACACAACATGGATGAATCTAGAGGGCATTATGCTAAGTGAAATAGTCACTAAAGGACAAATTTTGTATGAGACTACTGTTATAAAAATTCATGCAAAAGTGAACACATAAAATGAAACCACTGGATGGTTGTAAGAGAGGGGGAAGGAACTCAAGTTAAAAAAGAAAAAAAGAAAACACTAAATTGGCAATGCATAAGTGGTAAAATTGGACAAGGATGAAACGGTACACGATACTTGGGAACCAGCACAACTTGATGAAGCCAAAATCAAAGAAGCTTCATAGACATGTCCAAACTCCCCTAGGGACTGAATTACTGGGCTGATGACGGTCCCAGGGGACATTCTCTCTGTTGACATAACATTGTTTACAAACAAACAAAAAAAAATATTCTTCATCATACTGTGCTGAGTACCATCTGGGGTCTTAAAAGTCTTTGACAGGCCCTCTAAGATTCAAGGGCTGACAATTAAGCCCACAAACTAGCCACTGTACATTTACACTGGCAGCCCTGTACAAACAACTCGGCAAGGTCTCATAATCTTGGTATATTAGTGTCTGACGCCTGTGTTCCTGTCGACAAGTGATGGTGTCATTATTGTTATTGTTGTTGCATGTTTTTGTATGTCATGAGAATGTCAGAGCTTAAATCAGAACAGCGAACAAACATTAAATTTCTTGTTAAATGTGGCAAGAGTGGAAATGAAATCAGGGACATGTTAGCCCAAATTTATGAGAATAATGCCATAAGGAAAACAGCAATGTACAAATGGATTAAACATTTTTCTGAGGGCGGAGAAAGTGTCACCAATGAAAAAGGTCAGGGAGGCCAGTAATGAGCAGAACTGAAGAAAATGTTGCCAAAATTCATGAAATTGTGGGTCAAAATCATCCGTAGACTGTGGGAAGCATAGCAGACCAAGTAACATCAATTGATGAACAGTCAGGAAAATCTTAACTGAAAATCTTGGCAGGAGAAAGATGTGCACAAAATGATCCTGAAAAAGCTCACTGATGAACAAAAGCAAAAGAGATCTGAAGTTTGCCAAGACCTTTTGGAGAGGCAAGACAATATTTTGGGCCATGTTTATCACTGGTGATGGAACATGGGTGTACCAATATAACCCTGAAACAAAGTGTCAAAGTACATAATGAAAGTCAGCTAATTCTCCAAAATGAAAAATTTTCTGTCCATCCAAAGCAAGAGTCAGAATGATGTTGCTGTTTTGTTATCAGAGGGATTGTTCATTATGAATTTGTGTCACCTGGACCAACAGTTAAGCAAGTTACTATTCAGAAGTGCCTGGAAAAAGCTAGACAACAATGACTTCAACTGTTCACCAACAATGCGTCGTTCTTACATCACAGCAATGCACCAGCTCACATGGCACTGTCTGTGAGGGAGTTTTTAGCCAGTAAACAAATAACTGTATTGGACCAGCACTCCCCCCACCCCCTACTCACCTGATGTGGATCCCACTGAATTTTGTTTACCCGAAGATAAATGAAATATTGAAAGGAAGATGTTTTGATGACATTCAGGACATCAAGGGTAATACAGCAACAGCTCTAATGGCCATTCCAGAAAAAAGTGTTCCAAAATTGCTTTGAAGTGTGGACTGGGCACTGGCTTGGTACATAGCTTTCCAGTGGGAGCCCTTCCAAGGTGACCATGGTAATATTTAGCAATGAAGTGTGTATCACTTTTTGTAGGATGAGTTCATGAACCTAATTGTCAGACCTCATGTATCTGCTGATTTAACACCTTCTGGAGCAAGGGATAATGAAGAAAACCAAAGACATAAGGGAAAGATTAGTTCAAAGGACTAATGGACCACAACTACCACAGCCTCCAGAAGACTGAGTTCAGCACAGCTGGATGATGCACAGCTACCACTGACTGCTGTTACAGGCATCGGTATAGAGTGACCCTGACAGAGCTGGGGAAAAACATAAAACAAAATTCAAACTCACACAAAAAGACCAGACTTACTGGTCTGGTGGATACCGGAGAAATCATTTGGTTACAGCTCCCGGACATTGTTAACACAGTGCTGAAGTCACACCCTGGTGGTGTGCTGGTTAAGTGCTACAAATGTTAACCAAAAGATTGGCAGTTCAAATCCACCAGATGCTCCTTGAAAACTCTGTGGGGCAGTTCTACTCTGTCCTATAGGGTTGCTGTGAGTCAGAATCAATGCAATGGCCACAGATTTGGTTTATTTCTTGGAAGTAACCCCTGAGGTTCACTCTTTAGTCAAAGATTAGATAGACTTATAAAATAAAGTAGCTCAACCTTGTATTCAAGACTAAATGAGCACAGCACTCCAGGAGCAAGGGTGAAAAGGCAGCAGAGGACAGGAAAGCTGGACAAACAAAAATTGGGAATCCAAGAGCAAGAAGAGGAGAGTGTCACCATATCTTGGGGTTGCAAACCAATGTCAGAAAGCAAAGTGTGTATTAACTGTTTGATAAGAAATTTATTTGTCCCATAAAACTTCATTTAAACACTTCACAAAGAAATGTGGTATCTTGGATTTGCTTCAAAATAATTCTGGGTGGGATGAAAAGCAGATGAGGGCATACATAAATTAACATAAATCAGAAAACCAAACCCATTGCCATCAAGTCGATTCCAACCCATAATAACCCTATAGGACAGAGCAGAACTGCTCCACAGAGTTTCCAAGGACGATTTGGAGGATTTGAACTGCCAATCTTTTGGTTGGTAGACACAGCACTTAACACTGGTGGTGTAGTCATTAAGTGCTACATCTACTGTTATAGGTGGGTAATGGGTACATGGGAATTCATTATATGATTTTACTTTTTTGTATATATGTGTATGTGTGTGTCTATAAACATATAAATGTTGGTTGTTTTCTCTAATACAAAGACTAATTTTGTTTTCTGTAATTAAAGTTAGTTTACCACAGAGGAGTTTACCATAGCCTGAGCACTCAGGTTGTTTCCATCATTCTGCTGTTGGAAATAAAACTGCAAGAACCCGGGTATGAGGATGTCTAGTTATGCAGTGACTCTTATTTTCCTAGGGTATGTTCCTAGTAATTAGATAGCTAAATGGTATGGTATCTCCTGTTTCTAACTGTAATATTTTACATTCCTACCAGCAGTGCAATACAGCTCTAATCTCCCTGTAGCCTTTCTAGTATTTGTTGTTTTCTACTTTTTTTGATGCATACCAGTAATGTTGTGGTGTGATAATATTTCATCATAATTTTGAAATTGCTGCTTTTCAAGACAGCAACTTTCAACTTTGCTGTTTGCAAAGTTAGCCTTTGACTGGTAAACAGTTCCTACACTGATGTGAAATTTTCTCTAAGTAACAAGAGTGGCTCACTGCACCTAGACTGTCTGTACAAACAATATTGTCTATGCCAGATACGTGCTTGCTTCCCCCGAGTTTGGGATTTTAGTAGGCGGCGTATAGTGGCTACCACACATCCATCAGGTATCATCCATCAGGTATTATACTGTGGTAGCTTGCATGTTTCTATCATGCTCGAAGCTGTGTGTTTTAGTCATGTAGTGCTGCTCTAACAGAAATCCCACAAAGTGGATGGTTTTTAAAAAGGGAAGTTTATTCCTACGCATTCCAGTAGGCTGCAAATCTGCATTTAGAGTGTCCCCTCCAGGGGAAGACTTTCCCTTCGCCAGCTCGGGAGGAAAGTCCTTGTGTTGTATCAGTCTTTGGTCGGGGAGCATCTTGGCTCAGGAGCCTCGGGTCTAAAGGACAGCGCTCTTCTCCCAGTGCTGCTTTCTTGATGGTGTGAGGTTCCCAATTTTCTACTTGCTTCTCTTTCCTTTTATATCTTTTAAAATAAAAGGCTAAAGGGTGGTGCAAGCCACAAGCCAGAGGAATTCCCTTTACAACAGAGCAGGGAGGTGATCTTATGAAGGGATTTACAGTCCCACCCTAATCCTCCAACATACAGTATAGGAAAATCACAAAGTGGAGGACAATCATAAAATATTGGGAATCATAGCCCAGCCAAGTTGCTATACACATTTTTGGGGGGACACAGTTCAATCCATGACACTGTGCCACCAGTATTTCAAAGGACAGTAAGATCACCCAGCCAACACGGTAACCAAAATTTTAATTTAAGATTTTGCATAAAAATCTGAATTTTCTTGAAACAGTGGACTTTTAGTCAGATATGAACATGATCTCTCCAGTTCAAAGAGGTCCTACCTCAACTGCTTCAACTGTATTTATTACTCATCTGGCCCCTGTGAGCATTTGGGTTTTAGAATCTTGAACTAAAGAAGGGAATTTTGATAGCTGCCTCAGAAGCACCATTTCCTGAAACTATATTCACGGTGAGCAGTTAACCCGCTGTCCAACAAAGGCTCCCTCAGAGCCCTTCAGTGCAGCAGATTCAGCAAATGTGACATAGTATTTCGAGCTTACTAGTCCTTGTGCAGATAATACAAGCTATAATGATAACACTTAACATTTATTTGCTCTGTGCTAGGTTTTACTGACATCATTGCTAATGGCTCCACCCTGGAAGGTTGAGCTTCCTACTGTCATTTCACACAGGCGTTCATTCTGTGATCACCAGGTGTCTGAATCAGGGCCAGGCACCTTCCCAGGAAGCAGTAACTGAAAGAGGTAAAGCCCTCGCTCACGTGACCTTACATTTTTATCAGCAAGACAGACAACAAATTAATCAACAAATGAATAAATATTATTTTGTCAGGCAATGGTAAGTGTTGTTACTAGCTACCATTCAGTTGGCCCCTGACTCATGGTGACCCTACGCACAGTAGCACAAATTGCTGCCCAGTTTTGAAGCCATTCCCATGATTGGTTATAGATCAGATCTTTGTGATCTTTAGGGTTTAATGGGCTTATTTTTTAAATAAATTGCCAGGCTTTCCTCCTAAATTTATCTCCCTCCAGAAGCTTTGCTAGAACCTGTGCAGCATCAGAGCAACATGCAAGCCTCCACCGACAGGGGGATGGTGGCTGTGTGTAAGGTGGCTGCCTCTGAGGTTCGTTGGCTCAGCTCTCTTGCACGCAAGGTGAGGATTCTACCATTGAATCACCTCCCCACCAGTGGTAAGTAAGTCAGTGGAAGAACAGAGAGGTCAGGAAGGACCTCTGCAGGGATCTGAATGAGGGAAGAGTAGGAGCCGCCCAAAGGTCTGCGGGAGAGCAGAAGACAGAGCACATGCAAAATCGTGAGCACGTGTGAGCTTGGTTTCTCTGAGCTGATAGATCTCGAGCTAGAGCTCTTGAGCTAGATAGATCTTGAGCTAGAGCTCAAGGGCTCTGCAGTAGCTGGTGGATAAGGGTCCTCTAGGCTGTAGCGAAGCCATTAGCTATTATTCTGGGTGGGACAGGAAGATATCAAGGGGTTTTGAGACCGAATGTGGAAGGATTTGTGGAAATTGATGTTCAAAGAAGGTAAACTCAGTTGCAGAGTCAGAATCCAATCCCACATCCGTCTGTCTCCTGAGAGTCCAGTCTATTGCCGTAAAGCAAAGGCCTTACATGGGAATATTTTTCCTCTTGAAAAAATCTTTGAGACCTGAAAAACTCAGCAAGCTCCTGTTTTCCCTTTGGTCTAAGACCTAGCGTCACAATATTGCAGTGTACAGAAATATCCAAGTCTAAGAAGGGAGCATTTATTACTTTCAGTCTTTTGACCAAGGTCAAGTGGAGGTGGCTATACTGTAACGGTCATTAGATACTAGTAACACAAGATTTACACGAACCCATTCATGACAATTTGTGGATAAACCCAGTTTTTGTCAGTTAAAGCTTTTGAATACTACTGGCATGCTTGCTGCTTATAAGAAACTGAGAAAAACCCATACTTAAGAAAAAAATATGTTGTAGTACAAATAATGATTGTCTATTTCTTGCCGCCTCCCCCAAATTATGGTTTCTGTACACTGGGTCTTCTTAAATTAACGGATGTCTGATTTATAATTGTCAGCATCATTGCAATATATCTTTATTATTAAGATATTTAACATTAGATATGGTGTGATAAGAGTTCCCGGGTGGCTCAAATAGTTAAGTGCTGATCTACTAACCAAAATGTTAGTGGTTTAAGTTTACCCAGAGGCACCTTTCAAGAAAAGCCTACTGATTTACTTCTGAAAGGTTATAGCCATTGAAAACCCTACAGAGGACAGTTCAACTCTGAAATATACATATGATGTCAGTTGGAACTGTTGTTTTGTTTTGGTTTGGTTTGGTTTGGCACACTAAAGTTTACAGGCAATTAAATATCTCGTCTTGATGGAGAAATGTCTACGCTGAGTGGAACGTGCCTATCAAATCTTCTGAGTTTACACAGTCTCTGTAGAAATTTCAATCTTCTCCTGTCATATTAGAATGGTCCCGTGGAACACCAGGACACTGGAATTTTTTTTGTCCTGTATTTGCACTTTATTCGACCAATCAGAACAGTCCTTTATTCCCCAAAGAACTCTAGCAGGAAGCAAAGGTAGTGTGTTCTGAGCGTGCTGATGATCAAAGAGAGAAACCAACTTTTGTGCCAGCAACTCTTGATTATTCAGGGGTGGATGATCCAATTTGTGGATTAGTGGGGCCTCTTGGCCTCTCCTGATTTCACTGATCATTAGCCCATGGCCTCTTTGGGCCAGGAAGATAAAAGGAGCACAGAGGAAAGCGGTCCAGTGGCTTCTTGGCCCATCCCATATAAAGACTGGTCGGGAAGCAGTCATATGCAATAGAGAAAATGAGTTTTGGGGATAATCCGGATTTCAATGAGCTGGTTTCTCCATAGTGCCCTGGCCCCCACCTAAGTCCCTAGATCTCGATAGTCTATCTTGGATGGGGGTCGGGCACTGAAACAGAGCCCTGTGGGTTCCCAATGGGATATTGCAAGTGCCTGGGGGCTGGGTGCGAAGCTGCCCTGTTGGGTGATCCTAAGAGCTTCAAACTCTTCACCCTACCAGCCAGTGGGGTGTCATGCTTGGGGTTGGGAAGGGGTGGGGTGGTGCAGAACAGCAAACCTCATCACAGAACGGCAATGCTTTTAACCCTGGGAGAAGAGTCCAGCCTTTTATACAGCATTTTCTGGGATTCCAGAAGCTTTCACAAGGGAGGTGAAAAGAGACTAGGGGAAGAAAGAGAAGGACAAGAGGAAAAAGAAAGAAACGAGAAACGGAGAGAGGCAAGAAAGAGAGTGAGAGAGGAAAATCTGCAGCTATCTGAGTGAGCTTCTTATTCCAAATGAAGTCCCTCCCCATGCCCAGAGCATACTGCTGAGCGGGTGTGCTGGCAATCGTAAGCCCAGTCAGTGGGTATCAGGAAAGGGGCCAGAGGGAACTTAGCAAAAGCAGAGAGGCAAGTCTTCAAAGGCAAGATCTACCACTTACCAATTGCATCTTTGGGCAAGTTACTCTCAAAGCCTCAATTTCCTGAGACTATATAGAAGAAGAATCAAAAAACAAACAAACAAAAAAACCTTTGCCGTGAAGTTTATTCTGACTCACAGTGATGCTACAGAACAGAGTAGACCTTCCCACGAGGTTTCCAGGGAACAGCAGATAGATTTGAACATCCATCCTTTTGGTTAGCAGCCTGGCTGTGACACACTGTGCCACCAAATCTCCAAAAGGGATAGTAAGAGTGAAATTGTCTCAGACTGCTGAGAAAAAGAACTGAGATTCTAAGACGTGGTATCCAGGCCAGAAAGGGGCATGCAGAGTTTCAAAACCCAGTGAGCAGGCCTCCAGTCCCCTGTGAGGACACCATACCACTCAGCAAAGAGTTCCTGGCACCTGGCATCCAGTGGCCCTACTGCAATGAAGCATGTTGGCTCTTCATGGCAGCAAAGCATCCAGGACACTCCTGGGCTCAGTTTTAGACTTTTGCAGGCCCTCAGTCTGGTGACTGTGAGTCTGGTCTATGGGTTTTGAGACACAGGTCCCAGCCCTGACTGTCCTGAAAAACTCCACAACACAACAGGAGTGAAAAAGAGCAAGTAAGGTCTTAGTATTATTTTAAATACCACCCGAAAGGGTCATGGGAACTCCAGCGGGTATGAGGACCACTCCTGAGAACCACTGCTCTAGGCAGTGCTGTGCAAACTTTAATGTATCTACATATCACCTGGGCATGATGTTAAAATGTAGATTCAGATTTAGCACATCTGAGATGAGGACCATGATTCTGCATTTCTAATAGGCTCCTAGGTGATACTGATTTTTCTGATACTTGAACCACAATGTGAATAGAATCATCTCAAATGGGGCCTTACTAGTTGGCCAATTTAATTACAAACCACAGAGATGAGTAGGACAGGGAATTTCAAGTCGTGGAGGTAGCAAAAGCAACAGTGCAGAGGCAAGAAAATGTGAACACTCCCAACGTGCCCACAGCTCAACCCTGAGGCTACAGCACTGTTTCTGCTTCTGGTCCAGGCAGAGAAGGCACTGATGTTAGTATCTCAGTCTGGGTAGTATCAGACCCACCCCCACCCATCACCATCAACAAGCACCTATTCTGTTTCCACAAGGAACAAAGCACTCCAATTGGCAGCTGCTAGCATTGCCTTCCTTCATCCTCCCCATCTCAATTTTCCTTTGCAGATAATTATTTCCCCCACATTCAATCGTTTACTGAGTAGTTTGGGTGGGGCAATCCCAGGGGAAGGACATGATCCAGGCCTAGTCAATCAATGCATGGTTCTCTGGTCACAGAGATTGGTTCAAGAATGAACACTGGACCTAAGCCCAGCCACTGAGAGTTTCCCCAGAAATTCTGCTGGAATTAGAGAGAGACCACTTGGAAGACAGAGAGAAATGCCCCAGGAGCTCCCATTATTTTGGACCCAGCTATTTGAGTCTTCCTAGCCAAGGCTCAAGACACTTGAGTCAAGAGGCTTTCAGGGTGACCCCAGTTCCAGCACCATCTGACTACAATTGCCCAAGACATCCCAAGAAAGCATTGCCTAGCTGAGCCCAGTCAACGCTCAGATTCATAAGCAAAATAAATGAGAGTTGCTTTAAACTGCTTTGCTGGGGTTTGTTATGCTGTAGTAGATAACCAGAACTAGGTCGCTTTGCTTTACCTATTTATTCTGGGGTTAAAATAGCAGGAAATGAATCAAAACCCAGGACAAGAAAGCCACTGGACAAGTAATAAATTGCCCAACTGTCTTTATTTTGAATCAAAGTGAATTTAATTAGCATGTTCTCACTGTCTAACTGTTTCTGGTAACTGTCATTTTTTGAGTATATGCCATGGAGCTAGTCAACTTGTTAGATATGTCATGTGTGGCATTACCCCTGCTTACAGATGAAAAAACAATCATGTACAGGGATTAAGCTCTGGCAAACAATGAGTTAGGATTTGAACCTAGTCTTCAGACCCAGGGTTCATTTTCCCAAAATGCCAAGCTGCCTGCCCAGTGATTTCATCTCCCTCATATAGTGCCTTTAGTATTTCCCACAGACTAGCAGTTGCCATTGTGAAGTAGAGAGCATTGGTAGTCCAGTGGTAGAATTTTGGCCTTCTGTGCAAGACTTTCCAGTTCAATTCCCAGTCAACACACTTCATGCACAGCCACCAGCTGTCAGTTGAAGCTTTTGTGTTCCTGTGATGCTGAACAGGCTTTAATGGAGCTTCCAAACTAAGACAGATGAGGAAGAAATGCCTGGTGGTGATCAACTTCTGAAATCAACCAGTGAAAACCCTGTGGATCAAAAGGGTCTGATCCTTAACTGATCATGGAGGTAGCACAGGACTGGGCAGAGTTCTCTCACGCATGGGGCCGCCACAAGTGGGACTGACTTGACCGCAGCTAACAACAGCATTGTGAGGCGAAACTACAAATGATACAACTGTCTTCTGTTCAGCATGTGGAAGATGGTCTCATCTCATCCCTAGACACTCACCATCCCCCTTTCAGATGGTTTATGCAGACCAGCTTGACTCATATGAGGTTTTATGGTCATAGACCCTGTGTTCAAATCCTAATTTGCCACTTGCTGGCAATTGGACCTCAGCAGAATGTTTGAAATATTCTCTCTGTATATCTTTCCTCCTCCTGCCAAAAGAATTAGAGTGCCCAGCACTTTCACCTGCCATGTCATTCATGCTGCCAACAATGCAAGCAGAGTGAGTATTGCTTAGAACGTGGCTGTTTCCATACAGAATACTTCCTGTTCATTGGAGAGTTACTGGCTAACCTGCTTTGTTTTTTTTTTTTTTTTTTTCATCTCAGATTGCAAAATCTTTGTAGAATAATACATTTCTAATATTTCTTTAGGGTCCTGAAACTCTGTGATAGAGTGCTAGGAATGGATCTGATGCTTTGATAAGCATTTGTCAAAAGCTTGGCTAATTCACTCATTGGTTAAGAGGTTGGCTGCTTACCAAAACGGTTGACAGTTCAAATCCTCCAGCCGCGCCTTGGAGAACCTCTGGGGCAGCTCTACTCTGTCCTGTAGAATCACTACAAGTCAGAACTAACTGGACAGCAGTAGTGTGATTTATTTTTTGCCTGATTTGAATCTCAGGACTTGTATTTCATATGAAAAGACCAGGGAACTCCATAGAGCTATGTAAAGCACACTGGTTAACAGTTTCCTTCTATAACATAGATGCTGAAAGCACCCTAGAGATCCCGAGTAGGAAAGTGAGGCAGTCAGCAACCCTCACACAGCTTTCCTATGCCTCAGAGAGCATGGACTTGAAGATGATAGACCTGGGCTCAAATCCAGACTCAGTGAGTACTGACCCCTGTGAGTCTCAGCTTTCTTATCTGTAGAGGCAAACAATACTGACAAGTTTAGGGGAACTAAAGCAGACAAACCCTATGGGTTATGTGGCAGGCCCTCCATGAATGGAAAGTATTATCATTAGCTGTAAATCTGGGGATCAAGTCTCTCAGCATACTCACTTTACATAGCACTCCTGCAGCTCAAATGAGAATGGATGCAATGATGCTTAGAAAATATTTGTGAAGTTCAATGCAAATGAAGTTATTAAAAATCAGATTCAAGTCTAAATCACATGATGTAGACTTTATTGCTTTAAACATATTTCTTTCTGTTTGAACATGCAAAGCAGAGCATAGAGTATAAGAAAGAAACTAGAAATTCAAAAGAAAGTGTTACTTCAACACTAATGAAGAAAGTTGCTTCGAGATCATCCAACTTGCTTCATTTTCAGGTGGGGAAACTCACTCCTGCTGTTTGACCAGTCACCCAAATTTAACAGACAGAAACAGGACTGGGACTCTAGACTCTAATGTCCAATTTAGGGACCTATTCTCTCCTTTCCATCCTTCTGATCTGCATCACTGAACAATTTTCCAGGTACCTGCATGCAGAAAATTCTCAAGCAAACACAGGCTACAATTAAGAATAATTAACTAAGTGCTAGATCAGTCTTATCTTCTGAACATTTTACCATCACCTGGGAGTTACAGAGAAAAGAACTCCCAGATCTCTTCCTCTATCATCCTTTCTCAATAATGGTGTAAAAATAGAAATTGGTGCTAAGGAGGAAAAATGTGCACTAGGGGGTAAACACCATTTCTGCAGTCTGTTTCCTTGTCTAGCCCACAAAGGATCTGGTCTCTGCGATTCTAAGACTCAGGTCTTAAGTCTGGTTGCAGCTCAGACACACAACCAGGTGTCCACCTTCGACAAAGAAAGCTCTAAGATATTGGAAGGAATCTTGTCTATGTCAGTGGCTGGTTCCTCTGCTTTCCTCAAGTGTTCAGTGTTTCAAATACTGTTTTTAAATCTGAATGTAACAGTGGATTTAAATGCTTCTGGTCTTCCATTACTTGTACATAATGCTTTTTCCCCGGTCACCCCAACTTGAAGATGTGTATCACTTCTGACCTCCCTCTCTGCTTCATTTCTAGGATGCTGGACTGCAGCAGCCTTCATGCCTCACACCTGCCCCCGCTGGGATCTAGGATTCTACACCCTTTTCAGAGCTCTGCCTACCAATCAGCCCCAGGTTCAGCTTCCACATGTGTCCCCCGGATGCTAAGGCATCCACAGGCTAAAATCCAACAGTCTTAGCCTGACATTTAGAACTCTGTCCTCTTTCATTCCTGTCTTATCTCCTTTGATCCTCTGAAAAACTAATTTACTGTTCCTTCACGTTTGCATGCTATTCACTGCACATTCAGTGCCCTTCTCCCATCTCCACTTAACAAAAACTCACATCCTAGGCAAATGTTATTCCTTTCACAAAGTCCATGCTGGTGACTCCAGCCAGAAAGTGTGTGTTTCTTGGTCAGACCTGCCTCCCATAACCTCAAACAAAGCCACTACATTATCATGTCCATGTTTCACTGGCTCATATGTCCTCATTTGGAGTCCTTGGGTGGTACAAACAGCTAATGCACTTGCCTGCTAATCTAAAGGATGGCGGTTGAGGTTCCACGCAGAGCACTTCAGAAGAAAGGCCAGGCAACCATTTCCAAATTGTGTCAGAGCACAATTCTACTCTGGCACATATGCAGATACCATGAGTCAGAGGCAACTCAATACCAACTGGTTTGGTTATTTTTGGTATGCCCTGGTTTGTCACACCACCCGCCCAGGAGACATATGATCTTAGAGCAGGGACTATATTCCTTCTTTACTCCTCAGCAACACAAAGCACTTTGTCTTCTACATTCTAGACGTTCAGTAATCATTCATTGATTGAATAAAAAAAAATAATCATTTCATTTTTACTTTATTCTATTGTATTTTGGTAAACAGAGTGCCTTTTAAGACATCCAGAAGAATCCAGTGGGCTGAGAATTGTATTCACCAGTGCCGATTCTTCCCTGGATATCAACTTTAAAATTCCTTGACGGCCCCATGTGCCACCCTGTATATGACCTTATTTGAAGACAGCTCTTCCTAACCTACCTCAACAGGCTACTTATTTTCATCTAAAAGGTAGCAGAGTCATGTTCATGTTATTGTGTTTTGTCTGTTGTTTTTAAGACAACTAAACCTGGTGGTGAAGAGCTTGGCTGCTAAGCAAAAAGTCAGCAGCTGGGCAGAATTCACCGACTGCTTCCAGGAAGCCCTATGGGGTGGTTCTACACTGTCCTATGGGGTCACTGTGAGCCAGAATGGACTGGACAGCAATGAGTTTAGGTACACCAAGACCTGGAGGATTCTGTTTGTGAAAGGAAGACCCTGGTCTTGCTGTACAGAGTTCACCACCAGCCCACAGGAGAGAGACAGGTTCTCTCACCAACCAGAAAGGAAACAGCTGTGGTGACAGATGTTGGTGGTGCTGATTATTCCTGGGCTGTTTGCATTCTGATTTCCCAGGCAGTCTCAGTTTTTTGAAGTCATTCTCTTTGACAGGTTTCCCCTGGTTTGGGGGTGAGCACAACCCTCCTGCTGCCCCCCTGAGTTTTCAGCTGTTTCCTTTCTCCTTTCCACAGACACACATATAAAGGGTACCAACGCACAGCACACACTCCTGGTTCTGGACAAAAACGACCTGGGGAAGAGAAACCTTTTCCTTCCTTGTTAGGTTCCTTTGTGTTTTGGTAGGTGTGTGCTGAGGGGGAGGGGTCTGGCTAAACCACAGACCCAAGACCAATTTCCCCCAAAGATGTGCAAACTTCTGATCCCACCAGGGACTTCCCCTGAATACCAAAGAGGGATGTCTTTGTTCCTTCTAAACGGAGTATTTACTTTGAGCTGGTAAAATGAATTAATGAAAGGAAATGACACCTTCAGCTGCTAAGGGAGGGATAGTAAGAGAAATCTCAAGGGAGGGGTTCCTGCCTTCCCCCTAATAAAGAGGAAGAAGAAGGCCATCAAGGGAGGATCCCACGGGGTTTTCTAAAATAGACCCAGCTAGAAAACAGGCTCCTCTTCACTGGGATGAGAAGTTGCCTCATATAATACTGTAAGGCAAGCAGTTGGGACTTATTACAGGCCTAAAATAGGAAACCATTCGCTTGATCTTTTGGTTCAATCCTATTAGGGGCCCCCTGGAGCTCAAGAGAGATACCAGCTTGTCATGTCCCTGTTGCTGTGACGACCCTGTCTTTATGGAACAAGAAAGAGAAATGGTAGTGATTGGCAGACCTTGCTGGCCCCCGTATGTAACACAAAGGGTGACAAAACGAATAGGAAGTGAGGCCCTTCTCTGAGGTCTGACGCTTCTTAACCCCACACCACCTTCCACCTGGCCCAAGTCTCCAGCACCACCCTCCAATCCGGCCTCCCCATGAAGAAAAGAGAGGGCGCCACTGGCCATCAAATAATGATGCCCACAGACACTAATTATTTCTTGTTTAATTGCTAAAAAAAAAAATTTTTAAAAGAGGAAAACGAGAGAAAGAAAAGAAAAACTAGTCTTCCTTCAGCTTTCTCTGGAGACTACACGTTGGTGGGGGCTGGAAGCCAGGAGGGAGCTGCTGAGGCAGGGCTCCTGGCCCCGGGTGGCTCGGGCGCCATTGTCCGCGGGCACTGTTTGCCCGACACTGGAAGGGAGGGTGGGGGTCGGCTAGGAGGTCGTCCTGGTCTGATAAATCCCACCATATGGTGCCAGATCCGGACTCGCCGGCCATAAATAACGGCCTCCCCCTTCGGGTTTGCTCGCCGGGCTCCTCCGATTCCAGCTAAAGTGGCAGAAAAGTACAAAACGCTTTTTGTGCTCATTTCCTCGCCGTCTGCGTGGCAGGCAGAAGTGGCCGCCGGAGGGGGCGAGGGCGGCGCCCGGGACCCCAGCCAACACGGGGCGCGGTCCCCAACCTCGCACGGGGTGGCCCCGGAGACCTGCGATGACAAAGGCCGGGAGCTGGCCGAAGTCTCTGCGAGTCACTCAGTCCCACCAGAACCTGTTTGTGGCAAAAGTAAAAACCAACTGCTAACAGCAGCCAGGGCATTCTGCCCTTGGTCCGTGCCCTCTTAGAAGCCGGTGGTCCCGCGGCCCACCGCGGCCCGGGCCAAGGCACCGCTCGTGCGCCAGGCGGGCGCCGTGAGGCCAGGCGCCCCAGCTCCCCGAGCGCCGGTGCTGGGAAAACATGTTGCCCGGGACAGTCGCCTCACTTTGGTTTGCAGTTCGTACCAGTGTTGCTCAGACGCTCACCGAAACCTAAACCCGTTTGCAGCCTCACCAGACAAAACCGATCGCACTGCTGTGGCCAAGGCCCGGCGGTGCCCAGATAGCTACAAGCATCAGGAGTTAAATGATTTCCGGGGAGCAGGGGCAAGCTTTGTGCAGCGCACTTTTCTCCCTGGCCCTTTGGAGGGTGGGGGAAGTTAAAAGTTTCTTTCTGGGGAAGCAGTGAAACAGGACGTGAAGATCCGCTCTGTAGTTTAGCTGAAAGGCAGCGCTGTCTAATCCTGACACGTATCGCATTTAAAATAAAACTCTTTTATCTTCATGCGTGCCGAGACCCCCAAACAGTGTTTGGACTCCGAGGAGGGCAAAGACGTCACAAAATGAGAATTTGTTTCATTGTGGGTCCCTCTGCCTGAGCGCGGCTTCTTATAGGCAAGCCAAACAAAGCGGGTGCCAGAAGGGGGACTTTCCAGGTGAGTGGGCGAAGGGCATCAAATCCCCTTTTTTAGTACTTGAAAAAGCCCGAGAGTAAGTTGTTGTCAAACCGACCCATCCTCCTAACTCCCCGAGCTTCCTTTCCAAAACGCGTCCTCCCTCTCCCAAATAAATGACAACCGGCTTTGCCAAGCTCCTTTGGCTTCCCTTGGAGCCTCATCGATTTTAAGAACAGATATTGAGAGGTTTGGGAACCGGGTGAGCTGGACTTGTGACTCGTTGTCCTTGTGAGTTTACTGTTTCGTGGTGGTTGGTTCTTTCCCCGCCAGGCGTGATAAAGGAAAATATTTCAGTTGCGACCTACAAGTTCACTTTTTTATTCCATATGTTTATTTTTTTCCTACCTTCTTCGTTCTTTTCTGGCCCCCCCTCCCCCCCGCAACCCCTCAGTCGTCTTGTGCTAAGAAACAGATCAAGAAAACTAATTACAAGGCACGGCACAAAAGTTAAATGAAATCTACTGCCACGATACGGAAACAAATTTTTTAAAGATAGATTTTAGTTAAGAGAAAAAAAAAGATTATTCTTCCTGGTCACATTTGTTCAAACTGTACTCCATCTTGTGCTGAAAAATCAGTTTTAAGCTAAAACTCTAAGGTCACATTCTCGGTGCGTTCTCTTTAGGAATTCTATTTCGAAAATTTCAAAGCTTGCTTCTAGGTCTTTGTTTTGTTTTCTATTTTAAAAGGATTCTGGGTTTTTGTTTGTTTATTTAATTTTGCTTCTATTTAAAAATGCTCTTTTCTGTTTAGACCTAGTTTTGAAAACAGAGAGAATTTAGGAAAAAAAAATGTAAGTGCCTCAATTGATATTTTAATGAAATAATTATGTAAAATAATAATAATAACTTACTTTCTTGTTTCAGGTGGATGTCCCACCTCTAAAAATGCTCTTAGCTCTTGTAAAATTGGCTCCAGAACACAGCCCGTGACTATTGAATGATTTGTTCTAAGCCAGAGCTTGCTTTCTGTTGCAACTTTCACATCGAATGAGGTTTCTGTTGTTAATGGTGGGTTTTTTGTTTGCTTCTTAAACAATTTTATTGAATCTTCTACATCCTGTATCACTTCCTGAGTGAAGGTTTAATTTTTCATTTTAAAAATGCACAAGCTGACACACAAAAGTGAAGTCACAGGGCTCCGTCCTAAGGGTGTTGTTTTAAAATGTCCAAACACTTTTTTTCCTCTAATGATTATTTTTTAAATGAAGCATTTCTCTTTAGTTACTGATTTCCTATTTTTTAGAATCTCCAGCATAGGCCATTTCCTTAATATATTGTTTCTCTGAAGCCATTAGAAGCCTCATCTTCTTAAGTTTTTTACATTTAAACCAAAATCTTTCTCAAATCTCCCTTCTGGCCTCACTCGTTAGCTTGACTCACATAGCTGAATTCAAGAAATAAGTTGACGGCTGTTACACAACATGAAAGGGAGCTTGATTTTTTAAGGATGAATCTTACTGTTTGCCTAATTTATTTTTAAATATGAAGATTTATTTTTTCTTTTTCTCCTCCACTCCCCCTACCCCCCCGCCTTCTGTTTTACTGTACTTGCTTTGGACAAAGCTCAAGAAAGCATGTCCTGCTTTAACTGTATCGGCAGTGAATTTGCGCCACCTTCTGGTAGATTGAAGAATAACCAAAACACTCGCTACTTTCCATAAAAAAAAATCCTTTCATTCATCTGTTTCTTTGAATGTTGTCTTATTTGTATTTGAACTCAGAGCACCACCTTAGCTTCTTGCAGAACTCACAGTAGATCTCTAGAAGATTTTTTTGACCCCAGAAACCTTTTCTTTATCACATCCTTGAAAGAGCTTATGAAATCCGAAAGTGGTCTCTGCACCATAATTTACCAAAATGTCTGGTAGGGCAGTAAAGGATGACGATAGCATAGCTGTTTCCTATTCTATGTTGGCTTTTCTCTGTCGAGCGCTTGAAAACAAATCGCAGGCTGTAACTGCAGCAGCAGAGAAACAAACGTGTCTCTTTCTTGGGTTCATAAGACCCTCATTACCCACAATTAATCATAATGACATGCTGTATTCAGTCTCCTTGCTGAGGTCTGGTGAGGAGCACACAGATGTGGCTTTCTGTAGATTCAAGCCCCTTCTGCAACATGGTTTACAGAATACAAAGCTCGTTAGTACACATAACCAGCTCCCCGAGTCTACTGCTCCTCTCAAAAGTGCTGGTCAGCACTAGGGTGCCAAGGGTTTTGCTTGTCTTCACATACAGAATATTTTTTCACATCCTTCATGCCTGGTAACAAGAACCACAGAATCCAAAGGTTGATACTGTTTTCCTCAGTGCCATTTTAGATTTTTAAAAGTTCAATACACATCTAATAAGATATGTATGTTATGTATGTTATATCTGTCTTCTTACGCAAAGATCTCATTCAAGGAGAAAAATAACTTGGTAACATGCTTTAAAGAGTGTGGAGAATTAAAAGCAGGCTTCAGTAACACATGACTCAGAATGCTTCACCTGCGTAACTGGGCCTATAGAGAGAAAAGTGCTTAGTAGTGTTGAATCAGTGACTCTGAGTGCTGAGTTGTTCTATGTTAGCCAACAAGCGTTTACTGAGCCCCTGATACACACAGGGTCTATGAAGCTGGAACTACCAAAATGGCTATTATGGGTTAATTCCACAACAGATAATACTGTCTTCACCTGGATTACAAGGACTTTACAGAAGAATTGTTAGAGGCCTCTAAATATCGCACCAGTCTGACTCATAGTGACCCCATATGTGTCAGAGTAAAACTGTGCTCTATAGTGGCTGATATTTTGGAAATAGATCACCAGGCCTTTCTTCCAAGATGCTTCTGAGTGGATTCAGTGTACCAGCTTTTGAGTTAGTAGCCAAGAACTTAACTTTTTGCACCATCCAGGAACTCTAGAGCGATTTTCCCCTGACAGAAAAGGCTGTTCAGTTACTTCCATGATGTTAAGATAGTCCCATCAAGGAGACCAAGAATTATTTTGTCATTATCATAACTTAAGATCTTCATTACATACTTAACAAGTTTGTAAAGAATCACATGGAAAAAACTACAAACCTCCTTGGGGGATATTTCAAAATGAGACTTGAATAATAAAGAGTCAACAGTGGAGACTATGTTCCTGAATCCAGCTTAATGCTGTGAAGATTTCAGTTCTCCTTGAATTAATAAAGTAACACCAATCAAACAGATGGGGTATGGGTGAGGAGGTAACATGATAAGCCAAAGCCAAAGCCAAGTGCCGTCCAGTCGGATCCGACTCATGATAAAGTAATTCTAAACTTCACTTGGGAAAATAATAAGAAAACACAAGACATTTTTGAAAAAAGAAAAATACTTGCCCTAATTTTAAGATCTATAAAGCTGCTTCTTTTAACAACCTCAAGTTGAAAATATTCAAGGGGAAAAAAGTTCCAAGCACTGAAAGCTCCAAGCTGAATTCATACAAATGATGTGTACACGTTCCCTGTTGTAAGCTCCCACCGTCTCAGATCCTCATTCTCTCTCCAGCACTTATTTAAGCATTGTTTGCTTCACATCTCTTTAGCATTCCTTAAACAATACAGTATTTGCATTGTACTGTGTATTATAATTAATCTAAATATGATTTAAAGTTTATGGGAGGATATGGGTAGATTATTTGCAAGTATTACACCAAATCTTGGTCATCCTCAGATTTGGGTATTGGAGAACAGGTCCTGGTGCTAATCCACTGTGAACACTGAAGGACAATTGTAGTAAGAAAAGAGATTAAGCAATGAAACCAAATAAAGATCACAGAAGGAATTACCTGTATTAAAAAAGACTACTCAATTGTTATGAGCTGGAATTGACTTGAGGACACCCACTAACAACATGGACGTTGCATGCTTAGTTTTTTAACAAACTGCCAAATTGTTTCCCAGAGTGGTTGTACCATTTCACATTCTGACCAGCAGTGCATGTGGGCCTCAGTTTCTCCCCATTCTTACCCACATGTGATAAGTCATAGCTCCTTGTGGTTTTAATCTGCATTTAACTTAGGGCTAATGATGTCGATGAAACCCTGGTGGTACAGTGATTAAGAGGCAAGGCTGCTAACCAGAAGATCTGCGGTGTGAATCCACCAGACACTCCTTGGAAACACTATGGGGCAATTCTACTCTGCCTTACGGGATTGCTATGAGTCACAATCAACTCAAAGCAACTGATTCAAAGATATTGAACATCTTTTCATGTGTTTGTTTGTTGTCTGTGTATAACTTCTTCAATGAAATATCTTTTCCTCATTTGTAACTGATTTTATTTATTTATTTATTTACTGTTGATGTTTGAGAGTTCTTTATATACTCTACACACTATTCTTTTTTTGGATATGCGATTTGTATATTTTTTCTCACTCTGTAGCATATCTTATACTTATCAGGTTCATTTGCAGAAAAATAGATGTTTAATTTTCATGAAGAACAATTTACCAGTTTTTGACTTTATGTATTGTGTTTATTGTTGTTGCTGTTAAGTGCCATCGAGTTAGTTTTGACTCATAGTGACCACATGCACAATAGAATGAAACTCTGCCCAGTGCTGTGCTGTTGTTATATATACAGATATATGTATATCTATAGTATATGTAAGTCCATGATCAATTTTGAGTTAAAATTTGTGTAAGATGTGAGACTTAAGTTGAGGTTTCTTTTTTTGTTTGTTTTTTGTTTTTTAAAAATTATCTCAGTTTCAGAGGTTCATCCAGCCTCCTTGGGTCTGTGAAGTCTGGAGTCCATGAAATTTTAGATTTCTTTCTGCATTTTCCCTCTTTTGATAAGGATTCTTCTACAGAATCCACTAACATTTTCAATGCACCTATATGTGGGCATAGGATTTTCAGAGCTATGGTACACACTTTGGATAACATTGTACAAATTTAGAAAGATATATAAATAAAAATATTTATTTGTTTAAGTGCAAAATATCTGGAAATAGCCTAACTACTCATTAGCACAGGGTGGGCTGGTATGTTTGCCATCTGTAACTTCTATAACACATATACCAGAAGTGGATGGCTTTAACAGCAACAACAACAAAAATTATTTTCTCACAGAAATGTAGGCTAAAAGTCCAAATTGAAGACATCAGCTCCAAAGGAAAGCTTTCTCTATTGGCTCTAGCGGAAGGTCCTTGCTATCAGTCTTCCCCGGATTTAGAAGTTCTTATTCACAGGGACCCCGGGTCCCTTCCAGAGTATGTGCTTTACCTCCAGCATTACTTCTTGGTGGTATGAGGTCCCCAAATCTCTGCTTGCTTCCTTTTCCTTTGTATCCTAGAAGACTTCCTCAAGCTATGCAACAGTCTTACACATTGAGTCCTGCTCCACCAATACAACTTCCACCCATCCTCCCTCATTAACCTCATAGAGGCACAGGAACATCGCATAATATCAGGAATTATAGCCCAGCCAAATTGCTACACACCATTTTAGAGGAAAGCAAGTTAATCCATGATATCCCACCCTTCGCTCCCCCCCAAATTACATCCTTACAAGATGTAAAACATATTCATGCCATCATAGCAAAAATCTTAAGTCCAAGTCCAAAATACAGATATTCCACTTCAACTGTGCAATCTAGAACAAAGCTATCTGCTTCCAAAATACAATGGAAGAACAGGCAGGCACAAGCTAGACATTTCCATGACAAATGGGAGAAATTGTGGGGAAAAGCATAACAGACATCACAAAAACTAACAGAACACATTAAATTAGCCTTCATGGCCTTGAATACAATCATCCATTCCCTGAGACACTTTACACATTGCCCTGCCCTCCAGACTCTAGATATTGGCCATACTTTCCAGATTCTAAGTGGAGACCCCTCAGCCCTGTGGTACAGCTCTGCCCCCAGGCCAACTGGAACAGCAACTCTGTTGCCTTGACTTTTAAGTGCACCGTTTTCCTCATCCACCTAATTAGTATCTCTAACCTTGGAGACACTAGTGGCCATGGCCGCACCCTTAGAAACCCCCAAGATCGTACCTTTTTAGAGTGAAGCAGTTGAGTTCCTTGTCTCTTCAGTTTCTGCTTCCAATGCCCTAATGGCCCAGGACTCGTGCCTGCATTCACCCTACTGAGACAAGTGTTTCAAAACTCTGTGGCTCTACCAATTTAAGTGCCTGGAGGCACCCCACTCTACCAAGAAGCCTCCTGCGCAGGGACATGCAGCTCTTCCACTCCATGGGTCAGCTCTAGCACTGTCTTGTGCTAGTCTGGTTCTGTAATTTAAGTGCCTGGAGGCATCCCACTCTTGGTACCAAATTCTGTCTTAGTAGTCTAGTGCTGTTTTAACAGAAATATCACAAGTGGATGGCTTTAACAAGGGGAAATTTATTTTGTCACAGTCAACTAAGCTACAAGTCCAAATCCAGGGTATCAGCTCCAGGGAAATCTTACATTGTTGGCTCTGAAGGAAGATTCTTTATGTCAGTCTTTTCCTGAACTGAGAGCTTCTAAGGCACAGGGATCCCAGGTTCTTTCCAAAGGATGTTTTCTGCTCCCGGCACTGCTTCTTGGTGGTATGAAGTCTCCAGTTCTCTGCTTGCTTCCCTTTCCTTTATATCCTAAGAGATCTCCTCAAAGCACAATACAGTCCCACACATTAAGTCCTACCCCACCAACACAACTGCCACCCATTCGCCCTCATTAACATTATAGAGGCAGAATTCACAGCCTGAAGGAACATCACACAATATTAGGAATCATGACCTGGCCAAATTGCTACATATATTTTAGGAGGAACACAGTTCAGTCCACGACATCTGGATAAATCATGATGCTGGGTTCTGTATCTGATTTCCCAAAGTTGAGTTTAGAAAGTCAATGTCATTGTAAGATCAAAATATTCACTAAGTAACCAGCCACTTATAAAAGTATTACCTAGTCAAACATTTGACACTGGATGATATTAGATTTGACGTTTTTTTGGGTGTGTGTGTGTGTGTGTGTGTGTGCGCGCGTGTGCGCGCACGCGCTAATGGATATACAAATTGTTCCAGCATCATTTGTCAAAAAGGCTCTCCTTTCTCCATTGACATACTTTTACACCTTCTCAAAAACAAATTGGCATATTTGCCTTTGTTTTCTTGACTCATTACACCGGCTGGAACTTCCAGGACTCTATAGAATAAGAGATGAGAATGGACCTTCTTACCTGTTCGCCATCTTAGGGGTTAAGCATTTAGTCTTTCATAAATAAAGGTTACTTTTAAGTTTCTGTAGAGGCTCTTTATCAAGCTGAAGAAGTTTCCCCTCTACTTCTACTTTTTCTGAGCATTTTTAGCACAGATGGATGTTGAATTTTGTCAAAGCCTTTTGCACCAAATCATATGATCAAATGTTTTTCTTCTTTAGCCTGTTAACTTAGTGAATTACAGAGACTGATTTTCAAATAATGAACCAACCTTGTAACACTAGAATAAAACCCACTTGATCATGATGTATATATCATTTTTATATTGTTATTTCTATTGATAATATTTTGATAAGAATTTTCACACCTATATTCATGAGGAATATTGGTCTTTAATTTTTTTCCTGTACTTTTTGTCTGTTTTGAGTATCAAGGTGATATTAGTTTAATAAAATCATTTATAAAGTGCTCTTTTTTATTTTCTGAAATAGTTTATGTAGAACTGGTGTTAGTTCTTTAAATATTTGGTAGAATTCTCCAGTGAAAACATAGGCCTCTAGACTTCATTTATGGTAGTTTTTAAATTACAGATTCAATTTCCTTGGTAGTTATAGGGCTATTTAAATTATGACTTTCATGTTGAGTGGGTTTTGGTACTTTATGTTTTTTGAGGAAATGAATTTATTTTAAGTTCTCAAATTTATGTTCATACCAAAGAAAAAGAAAAGAAAACCACTGCTGTTGAGTCAATCTGGACTCCTCGTGATGTTATAGGACAGCGTAGAACTGCCTCATGGGGTTTCCAAAGAACAGCTAGTGGATTGAAACTACTGACTTTTTGGTTAGCTGCCAAACTTCTAACCACTGCATAGATTTTGCTCATAGTATTTCCTTATTATTCTTTTGATGTGTACAAAGTCTAATCTCCCCAGTTTTGTTTTTCAATGTTACTACAGATTTGTTCAGTTTTTACAAAGAACCAGTTCTTTGTTTCATTGACCTTATTTATTTTTTATTTCTGTTTCCAGTTTCATTTATTTCTGTTTTTGTCTTCATTATTTCTCAAAATTATTTCTCAAAAAATGTTATTTCTTTGGGTTTATTTTCTCTCTGTGTGTTTGGTGTTTATTTGTTTGTTGTTGTTGTTGTTATTAAGCAGGAAGCTTGCCAAGTGCCAAGTGCCGTCGAGTCGAAGCTTACTTATTACTTATCTGAAACTTCCTGAAGAATATTTTCCGTGGGCAAAAGGTTCTGGGTTGAGAGTTCTTTTTTTTTCAAGCATCTGAAAAATATATATAAATAAAGTACCATGTAGTTCTGACCTCCATAGTTTCTGATGTCAGATCTGCTGTCATTCTAATTGTTTTTCTCCTGTAGGTAAGATGCCATTTTTCTCTGGCTACTTTCAAGACTTTGTCTTTTGTTTTCAGGATGTTACTTATGATGCATCTTAGTATAGGTTCTTTGGATTTGTTCTGTTTAGGCTCCACTAAGTTTATTGATGTGTAGGTTTATGTTTCTTACCAAATTTGGGAAGTTTTCAGTCACTATCTCTTTGAGTATTGTTTTAGCCCCACCCTTTCTTCCCTCTCCTCAAAGACTCCAATGACGTAAGTGCTAGATTTTTATTTTTTTATTTTTTTTTTCCTAACACTCCTGTGGGTCAGAAGGCTCTGCTCACTTTTTTCCCATATACTTTCTGAGATAGACTGTTCAGAAATCTGTTATTCAGGTGTGAGGTGTGGTAATTTCATTACTCTTTCTTCTAGTATACTGAGTCTTTACTCTGTCCTTTGCACCATGCTGTTGAACCATTGAACTTCTTTTTTATTTTGATTACTGGATGTTTTCAGTTTTAAATGTTTCATTTGGTTCTTCTTTATGTCTTCTGTTTCTTGGTTGAGGCTTTCTATTTTATTCCTTTGTTTCCAACATGTTTGTAATTGCCCATTGAGGCATTCTTTTTACAATGGTTGCTTTAAAATCTTAGATAAGTCTAACATCTTTGCCATTATGATATTTCTGTCTATTAATTGTGTTTTGTTTGTTTCCATTCCATTTGAGATTTTTCCTGGTTCTTGGTATGACTAGTGATTTTTTTTTTTTTTAGTTGAAATCTGTGTACAAAACTATATTATGAAATCTGATCTTACTTAAGCTTTCCCTTTAGAAGAAATTTACATGTTGATTATTACTATATATATTTACATCATTTAAAAGGACTGCAAAATATTACTTCTGGAAAGACACAGTTGATTCACTTTTGCCCATTTCTCCTCTTCTGTACAGCTCAAGACCCTGAACATAGAAGATGCTGAAGGATGGAGAGTGAAAGGCAGACTGACTGGAGACTTCACCTGAGGAACAACAAAGTGGTAATTTCTCTGGGTTTTCTTTTTGCTCTGTATATATCAGAGTTAGAGCTGAAGAATTCAGTGAACAAGAAATGTCAATGGGCACAGACAAAAAAATGTTACTTCTGGAAAGACAGTACTTACAGGGGAGAGAAGGATTCTCCATTCTTACTACTAGTGGAGGTATAAGTCCAGGTTCCCTACTCAATTTTCATTTATGCTGAAGATGGTGTTAGGGGTTCCTCTTTCTTGCTGGGATAGTAGAGTGGAGGTCTCCAATGGTAATGAAGTGAGGTGCTTTCATTACTTTTGGTCAATGATAAAGTCCTGACTTTCTAGACCTCTTCCAATACCACCAGAGTAAAGAGAGGAAGGATTTTCTTGTTAATGCCAGATGGGTCCCTGCATGATATCCACTGACACTCCAGGGAGGAAGTAGACCTGTTACCAGCTGGTGGAAATGAAAATCCTGGCTTTCTACTTGTATTTCTTGGACACCACTCCAGCAGAACTGTTGAGGTATCTTGTTATGGCCTTGTAAAAGTGATATTCTAGACTCCTCACTTGAACTTAGCTGTGAGGTGGGTGGGGATGAGACCACTGTTCCCTTATGTGATGTTTGGCTAGAGTAGAGTAGAACAGTCATTGTTTAATAGCTTTCTGTCTCACTAGCTACTCCTTTCCTGGTCCATTGACTAAAGAAAGCAGGTTTTTGATGGGGTTCTTTTTTATTTTTTGTCTGTGCCCACTGACATTTTTTGTTTGCTGGATTCTTTGGCTCTAACTCTGGTATGTACAGAGCAAAATGAAAACCCAGAGAAATTACCACTTTGTTGTTCCTCAGGTGAAGTCTCCAGTCAGTCTGTCTTTCACTCTCCATCCTTCATCATCTTCTTATGTATTCCTTATTTCTAATGTTCAGGGTCTTGAGCTGTACAGAACAGGAGAAATGGGCACAAGTGAATCAACTGTGTCTTTCCAGAAGTAACATTTTGCAGTCCTTTTAAATGATGTCAGTATATATATATAGCAATAATCAGCATGTAAATTTCTTCTACAATTGTTTTCAATTAAAAGATCATTTGCAAAACAGTAGCATTACAAGTATATTGTGTTTGTGTGCATATATATATATGTATATGTATTACACTAAGTAGCCAGTGTGTATGTATATGTATGGTTGCTATAAGTCAGAATCAACTCACTGGCAACAGGTTTGGTTTTTTGTTTGTTTGTTTCAGCCAGTATATGGGGCCCTGGTAGTGCAGTAATTAAGAGTTTGGCTGCTAACCAAGTGGTCAGCAGTCACGCCCATCAGCCACTCCTTGAAAACTCTATGGAGTAGTTCAGTTTTGTCCTATAGAGTCACTATGAGTTGGAATCTACTCAATGGTAATAGGTTTCATTTTTGATGGATTAATACATTTGCTAGAAAAAGTCTAAAAGAGTGTCTAAAGTTATCTGTGATTAGTCTCCAAATATAAAGGTTGTAATGATTTTTCTTTTTTAATTTCCTTTTAGCTGATTTTTCAACATGAAAATTACTTGACTAAATTAGTAAAAGTATAAAAAGTAATTTTGAGACATTTAAATGTAGTAGAAATAATAATGAGGAACCCTGGTGGTGCAGTGGTTAAACACACAATTGCTAACCAAAAGGTCAGAAGTTTGAACCCACCAGCCATTCTACAGGAAGAAGATGTGGCAGGCTTTTTTTTCTGTAAAGATTATGGCCTTGGAAACCTTATGGGAGAGTTCTTTTTTGCCCTATAGGGTCACTATGAGTTGGAATCAACTCACTACAAAGTGTAGGAATAATAATTATAATATTATCTACTATTTATTGAGCAACACTATTCTGTCTGATAAAATATTGGGTGCTTTACAATATGGAGCCAAAGCCAAGTGCCGTAGAGTCAGATCCGATTCATGCGGAAAAAGAAAAATAAAGTAACTTAAGTAGAAAGAGTAGCACTACTTGACTTCAGAACCTACTATACAGCTATGATAATCAGAACAACCTGATGCTGATATAACAGATACATAGACCAATGGAAGAGAATTGAGAACCCAATAGTAAACCCATCCACCTATGGTCACCTGATCATCAACAAAGGGCCAAAAATCCATCAAATGGGGAAAAATCAGTCTTTAACACTCTTTGCAAAACTGGATATCCATCTCCAAACAAATGAAGCCAGCCAGCCAACAAATGAAACAGAACCCATATCTCACATGATATAAAAACTGATTCAAAATAGAACAAAGACACAAATATAAAGCCAAAAGCTATAAGGTTCATAGAAGAAAAAATAGGATCAATACTAGAAACCCTAATATATGGCATTAACAAGATAGAAACCATAACTAACAACAAATAAATCCAAGAAGATAAGCTAGATAAATGGGATCTTCTAAAAATTAAACACATAAGCTCATCAAAAGACTTCATCAAAAGAGTAAAAAGAGAATCTGCAGACTTGGGGGGACGGGGGAGGTCAGGGGGTTGTTACAAATCAGACAAAGTTCTAATCTCTAAAAATCTATAAGAAAATCCAACACCTCTACAATAAAAAGACAAATAGTACAATTTAAAATAGGCAAAAGATGTGAACAGACATTTCACCAAAGTAGACATTAAAGGAGCCAACAGTCCCATAAGGAAATGCTTGCAATCACCAGCTTTTAGAGAAATGCAAATCATAACATCTCATCCTGGCATAACTGGCACAAATCAAAAACACAGGAAATAACAAAGTGTTGCAGAAACTGCAGGGCCATTGGAACTCTTCTGCACTGCTAGTGGGAATGCAAACTGATACACCCATTTTGGAACCCAACATGGCACTTCTTTAGAAAGCTAGAAATAAAAATATCATGTGATCCAGCAATCCCACTCCTAGGAATATATCCTAGAGAAATAAGAGTCATCAAACATGTAGACATATGCACATTCAATGTCATGGAATAAATTACGTATTCCAAAAAATGCGTGCAGCAATTTGTCTTGTCCATGAGTGCTAATATTGTGTGATGTTCTTCTGTGTTTTAAACCCTGCCTCTATGAAGTTAATGATGGAAGACAGGCAGCAGTTGTGTTGGTGGGGCGGGACTCAGTGTATGAGTTTGTAATGTGCCTTGAGGTATTCTCCTGGGATATGAAGGAAAGGGAAGCAAGCAGAGAGCTGGGGACCTCTTACCAGCAAGAAGCAGTGCTCGGAGCAGAGCGCATCCTTTTTAAAGAACCCAGGATCCCTGCACCTCAGAAGCTCCCAGTCCAGGAGAAGACTGATGAAAAGGACATTCCTCCTGAGCCAACAGAGAAAGACTTCCCTTGGAGCTGATGCCCTGAATTTGAACCTTCAGCCTACACTGCTGTCAGAAAATACATTTCTCTTTGTTAAAGCTATTTGCTTGTGTGGTGTTTCTGTTATAGCAGTACTGGATGACAAAGACACTCATGTTTATTACAGCATTGTTCACACTAGCAAAAAGATGGAAACAACCTAGATGCACATGAATGGATGAACGGGTAAACCAACTCTGGTACATATGCAGAATAGAATATTACACAACAATAAAGAACAAGGATGAATACCTGAAGCATCTCGTAACATGGAGAAAACTGGAGGACATGATGCTGAGTGAAATAAGTCAATCACAAAAGGACAACTATTCCATAAGACCACTACTATAAAAATTCATGGGAAAAGGAGAGGGTCAGACCCAAGATGATGGAATAACAATGCATCCCTGCTAAACCCTCAAGTAACTAAGAACCTCAGATTAATTAAATCCACCAAATATAGCAATCTAGAAGGACTAACCTGTGCTTGGAGAACCCTAAGTACAAAGGGAGCCAAAAGAAGATCTTAGGAGACCTGAAACAGCTTGGCTAAAACAACACGGCCTTGGCAGAGATTCTACATGAACTGAAAGCAAACCAGGTGCAGAGAAACCTCCTCCAGAGAATTTTAGCAAGCAAGAGGTGCCAAGAAATAAGAGCTGGAGCAACCTTGAATTTGACTACAGAGACCTGCTCCAGCCTAAGCATCACAGCCCGTAGCCCAGACCTGAAGACTCCCATGCAGGTTAGAACACTCTGGAACAACACTGGCCATTGGTCAGTGCTCCACTAGACCTACCAGCCAGATGGCCAGGCAGCCAGGCACTGACTCAGAGCAGTAAGGGGCCAGGAGGCCTTGGCTGGAGGAGAAGGGATACAGGACAGGGAGCACAGAGACAGTAGGCCAGGACTCCCAGCATCCCAGGATGACAGTGCAGAAGAGGGCAGAGCTGGGGGAAGCATGCAGGTGTGTTCCACATAGCTGACCTTAGTCCCGCGTGGGACTGGGAGGCCCGGGTCCAGGCACTGCACAGCTACAGGGGAGGAGACCATGGAACCTGGGGCGGCAGAGTGAATGTCCCTGCTGCTGGCAAACCTGGGACCAGCCTTGGACCCAGTGGGCCAGGAAGCTCTGGGCTTCCATGGCCTGGGGGGTTGAAGGTCTGAGACAGTACTCCCATGGCTAGGAGAGGATTAGAGCCTCATGGGCCAGTGAGGCTTGAGCTCCGGCAACCAGGCAAGTCTGGAGTGATTCTCTCAGAGCTGGGCACCCATTGGAGCCCTGCGTGTCTGAGAGATCTGAGCTCAGGCAACTGTCGGGGGAGGGCAGTGAGCACCAACAGCTAGGCAGCCATTAGTGCTACATGCACTGGGGAGGCTTTGGCTCAGGTGAACTAGGAGGAGTACAGTGATCACCACAGCAGCCAGGCAGCCATTAGAGCCAAGTGTACCAGGGAAGTCTGAGCTCAAGTGACTTAGGTGGAGTGAAGTATCACCCTAGCACCTGGGCAGCCACTGGAGCTGTGCAGTCTGGGGAGATCTGGGCTCAGGTGATGGTAGTGGAAGGGCAGTGAGCGCCAGCGGGTAAACAGCCATTAGTGCTACTTGCACTGGAAGGCTTGAGCTCAGGTAAACCGGGAGGGCAACAGAGATTGCCCCAGCCACTGTACAGCCATTGGTGCCACGTGAGAACTGGGCTCAGGTGGCTGGTGGGTGGAGGAGTGATTGTCTTGACAGCTAGGCACAAGCCGGCAACCACTTCCTCTCCCTCCACATGAGTCCGAGGTTGAGGCTCAAAGAGGGATCTGCTCAAGTCAGAGGGAGCTGAGTCCTGCCCACCTTGGAGTGGCTGTGAAAGCGCAGCATCTATGCAAGTGATGCCATTCCCAGTCTAGAGGCAGAAGCAGTGACGGTGCTGCTGAAAGCAGGTGTGACTACCCCACCTGGTAGCTGCACCAGCAGCTGGAGCAGACCAGTGCAGGACAGTCAGAGCAAGCAACAGAAAATAATCAGACTGCAGAGAATCTATGGCCCAGCCCCAACAGAAAGATACTGGTGAGGCCAACTGAACTATCAAGTGTCTTTCACTGCAAAGATTTCCAGATGGCTTGGAGACAATGATCAATCTCTGAACACCCGAAGAAGCAGACTACCAGACTTCTGAAAATTCCCAAAATAAGGCATCAACAGATTTCCCAGATGAAGAAAAGTTCCCACAAATATCAGAGAATACAAAAGATTGATGTACAGAGCTGTGCAGGATATCAGGAGAGAGGTCAGGCAAAATGCAGCAGAGCACACCTATAAATTAAATAAGCACCAAGAAATGCCTGAGCAGCAACAATCTGAAATTTGACAGATTACCAATAAAATCTCGAAGCTTGATAACTCAATAGAAAGTCAAAGGTGGAGGATTGAGGTCCTGGAAGGCAGAATTAGTAAGCCTGAAGACAAAGTAAATAACACCAGCATGCATGAAGAAAAACCAGATAAAAGGCTTGATAAAAGTGAAGAATCCCTAAGGGTGATATGGGATGCTATTAGGAGGAATGATATGTGTGTGACTGGAGTACCAGAACAAGGTGGGATAGCTGAAAATACAGAGTCGTTGAAGACCTGCTGACAGAAAACTTCCCTGATATCATGAAAGATGAGAATATCTCCATTCAGGATGCTCATTGAACCCCTGACCTCTCTACTGATATCCTCATTGATCCCAAAGGAAATACACCAAGGCATATCATATTCAAGCTCAGTAAAACTAGAGACAAGGAGAGACTACTGAGTGTAGCCAGAAATAAGCAAAGAATAACCTATAAAGGAAAATTATTAAGACTAAGCTCAGACTACTCAGCAGAAATGATGCTGGCCAGAAGAAAGTGGGATAACATATACAAAGCCCTAAAGGAAAAAAAAAAAAACTGTCAGCTGGGAATAATATATCCTGCAAAACTGTCTCTCAAATGTGAAGGTGAAATTAAGACTTTCACAGTCAATAGCATTAGATACATACTTAAACATCCAGCCCTCAACAGAGCATCTAGATAACATCAGGAAAGGAAATCCCAAAACAATAATAAAACCAAATCACAAAAACATAGAAATTCAGAGATCTCAAAATATAATTGACAACTATATATATGAGAAAAAGGGTCAGTGAAAGATAAACAAAGACCTTCCAGATGTGGAGGAAGACAAGAAGATACACAGACACTGAAGTTTGGACTACTTTTAGATTAATAAAAGGGACTAAGGGGATAACCACAGAAGAAATCTGTGATTCTACACATCAAAAAGCAACATACAAAATCATAGTTTCAAGAAAACAAACACTGAAAGCCACTAAAAGAAAATACATAGAGAAAAAAGACATAGCACAGAAAATGGACTGCAACAGAGGAACTGTCCACAACACCCAAAAAAAGGCATCAAAATGACAGCACTAACATTGCATTTATAATCACACTGAATGTAAATGAACTAAGTGCACCAATTAAGAGGACAGTAGCAGATTGGATTAAAAAAATAAAAACATGACTCACTATATGCTGCTTACAGGAGACACACCTTAGACTCAAAGAAGCAAACAAACTACAACTCAAAGATTGGAAAAAATATGTATATCAGGCTAACAACATTCTAAAAAGAGCAAGAGTGGCAATACTAATCTCTGACAAAATAGACTTTAAAGTTAAATCCATCATATGAGATAAAGAGAGTCACTATCTAATGTCAAAGGCTCATTCCACCAGGAGGACATAACCGTACTAAATATCTATGCACCCAGTGACAAGGCTCCAAAATACATAAAACAAACAGTATTTGCACTGAAAACAGAAACAGACAGCTCCACAATAATAGTAGGAGACTTCGACACATCACTCTTAGTAAAGGACAGACATACCCCCCAAAGCTTGGTAAACACACAGAGTATTTAAATGCAACAAATAACTTGACCTTACAGATATATTCAGAACACTTCATCCAACTGAAGCCAAGTATACTTTCTTTTCTAATAGTCATGGAACATTCTCTGGAATTGACCACGTATTAGATCACAGAGCAATACTCAACAAAATTTGAAATATTGAAATAATACAAAGCTTCTTCTCAGAACACAAAGCAATAAAATTAGAAACCAATAACAGAAAAAATATGCAAATTAAATAAAAACACATGGAGACTGAATAAAATTTTGCTCAAGAACTACTGGGTAAAAGAAGAAATCAAGGCTACAATAAAGAATTTTATAGAATCAAATAAAAATGAAGACACATCCTACCAAAATCTATGGGAGACAGCAAAAGCAGTGCTCAGAGGTCAATTCATCTCAATAAACACACACATCCCTGTTGGCGTGATTCACACAGGACACCAGCCATGGGTGTGATTAACACGGGACACCACTTACAGGTGTGAAATGGGACACCACAGACTGGCATGAAATAGAATACCACCTATGGGTGTGAGGTGTGTGAGAGGCCGAGGCTGAAAAATCACACTGACAACAAATTTTAGTTTGCTGTGGGCAGAAAAGGGACAGTCTCCTGCGAATAGAAAATGACACCAGTTTAATCCACCAGTTTAACCCACCAGCTTTTATTGAGCAAAGTAAACAAGCTTCTGCTGAGAAAGTGAGAAAAGGCATCTTATCAGTGTTCCAAACTTCAAAAGAAGAAGAGGCATTCCCAGGGAGGGGGGAAGGGAAAGACCTTGAACTAGTCTCAGTAAATGCTGTTTTCAGCACGTCCTGGTTTTCCATTCCACCGAGACTAAACTTGCCTTAAGGGCTTTTGCCAGGCTTTTGCCATCCTCAAGACAAGTCCCTGTCTAAACACAGGCAAGATCAGGGTAAGCAGGATTTCACACTCTTTCCAAACATGCACATCCCCACACATCCCAAAAGAAGAAAGGGCACAAATCAAAGCATTAACTTATCAACTTGAACAACTAGAAGGATCTCAGCAAAAGAACCCTTCAGGCTCCAGAAGAAAGCAAATTATTAAAATTAGAGCAGAAATAAATAAAATAGAAACTAGAAAAGTGATTCAAAGAATAGACAAGTCCAAAAGCTGGTTTTTTGGAAAGATCAACAAAATGGATAAGCCATTGGCCACACTGACAAAAGAAAAACAGAAGAAACAAATAATCCAAATTAGAAATGAGATGGGCGCTATCTCAATGGACACTACTGAAATTAAAATAATCATACAATAATACTATGAAAAATTATACTGTAATAAACTTGAAAAGCTAAAGGAAATGCATAATTTTCTGGAGAAGTACCACCTACCTAAACTAGTACAATCAGAAATAGAACAACTAAGCAAGCCATTACAAAACAAGAAATTGAAAAGGTAATTTTAAAAAGTTCCATCCAAGAAAAGCCCTGTCCAGATGTCTCCACTACAGAATTCTATCAAACATTCAAAGAAGAGTTAACACCACTACTTCTAAAGGTATTCCAGTGTATAGAAAAGGATGGAATACTCCCAAATTCATTCTACGAAGCTAGTATAATCCTGGTACCCAAACCAAGTAAAGACAGCACAAAAAAGGAAAATGACAGACCAATATCTCCCATGAACTTAGACACAAATATCCTTAACAAAGTCCTAGCTAACAGAACTCAATAACAAATCAAAAAATAGTTTATCATGACCAAGTAGGATTCATACCAGGGATGCAGGGATGGTTTCACATAAGGAAAACAATTAATATAATCAATCACATAAACAAAAATGAAAGACAAGAACCACCTGATTCTATCAATCAGCACAGAAATGGAATTTGATAAAGTCCAATACTATTCATGTTAAAAACTCTCAGTGAAATAGGAATACAAGGGAAATTCCGTGACATAGTAAAGGCTGTGTACACTTAATCCAACAGCTAACATCATACTTAAAGGAGAGAAGTTGAAAACATCCCCCTAAGAACCAGTACTAGACAAGAATGCCCATCGTCATGACTTCTATTCAACACTGTTCTGGAGGTCATAGCCAGAGCAATTAGATATCATAAAGAAATAAGGGCCTCCAAACTGGTGAAGAAAAAGTCAAAATATCGCTACTTGCCTATGATATGATCTTATCAAAAAACTACAGGATCTAATAGAAGACTTCATCAAAGTATTAGGATACAAGATAAATACATAAATCAGTGGGATTCCTATACACCAACAAAGAGAGGAAATCACTAGATCATTACCATTTACTATAGCCCCCAAGATGATAAAATACCAGGGGATTAATCTCACTAGAGATGTAAAAGACCTATATAATGAAAACTACAAGTCCCTACTGCAAGAAACCAAAAATGACTTGTACAAGTGGAGAAAACTGTCTTGCTCCTAGATACGAAGACTTAACATTGTGAAAATGTATACACCACCCAAAGCAATGTATATACACACCACAATCCCAATGCAAGTTCCAATGACATTTTTTAACAAGATGGAGAAACAAATCACCAACTTCACATGGAAAGGAGGGTAGCCACGGATAAATAAATTATTACTAAAGAAGAGGAACAAAGTAGGAGACTTCACCCTTCCTGATCTTAAAACCTACTACATTTCCACTGTAGTCAAGGCAGTCTTATACTGGCACAAAAACAGAAGCATAGACCAATGGAACAGAATGGAAAATCCAAATATAACTTTATCGACTTATAAATAGCTGATATTTGATAAAGGCCCAAAGACAGTAAATTGGAGTAAAGACAGTCTCTTTAACAAACCGTGTTGGCATAATTGGATATCAACTTGCAAAAAAATGAAACAAGATTCTTATCTCACACCATGCACAAAAACTAATTCAAAATGGATCAAAGACATAAATATAAAAGCTAGAACAATAAAATTATTGGAAGGAAAAATCAGGAAGACAATGGAAATACTAATCCACGACATAAACAGTCTACCCAAAACCACCAACAACCTTCAACCATCAGAAATGAAAATAGATAACTGGGAACTCTTAAAAAATTAAACACTTATGCGCATCCAAAACCTTCATCAAAAGAATAAAAAGACTACCTACAGAGTAGGAACAAATATTTATCCACCACGCTTCTGACCACGACATAATCTCTCTAATCTACAAGATACTGCAAAACCTCAACAAGAAAAAGACAAACAACCCATTTAAAAAAATACACAAATGACATGAACAGACACTTCACCAAAGAAGACATACTGATTGCCAACAGATACATAAGGAAATGTTCACAATCATTAGTCATCAGAGAAGTCCAAATCAAAACCACAATGAGATACCATCTCACCCCAACAAAGATGGCAGTAATCCAAAAAACACAGAATAATAAATGCTGGAGAGGATGTGGAGAGCTTGGAACTCTCCTACACTATTGGTGGGACTGTAAAATGGTTCAACCACTGTGGAAATTGATTTCACACTTTCTGAAAAAACTAGAAATAGAAATACCATGTGATCCAGCAATCCCACTCCTTGGAATATGTCCCGAAGAAATAATGAATACCATTCAAACAGATATTTGCACATTAATGTTTATTGCAGCTCTGTCCACAATAGCAAAACCTGGAAACAACCTAGATGCCCATCTATGAATACAACTGTGTTATATTCAGACAGTGGAATATTATACAATGGTAAGAAACAACAAGAAATACCTGTTAACATAGGACCATTTAGAGGAAATTATGCTGAGCGAAATTAGCCAGGCACAAAAGGACAAATTTTGTGTGAGACCACTGCTATAAGGACACAACTGATCACTAAAGCACAGTAGAAATGAGTATTTGATGGTTACAGCTGGGGAGAAGAGTAGCAGCAGGGAGAAGGATGCTTTACAAATTAAATAGTGGCTAGGATTAGGGATGGGTATAGGATTTGACAGCATGCTCTAGAAGTGGAGTACCCACAACTACACAACTTCAAAACCAGATTGTCCCCTTTTTTTAATTATGATTGAAAGAAAATGTACATTCACATATAAATTTGCATGCTCACCTATATGTAGCTCCCACTTCTCTCCCTGCCTGATGAGAGTACACCCTTCCTCTCTGCTCCATATCCTATGTCCTATCCTCCCAACAGTCTCCTATCCCCTCCTCTCTACCCACACCCCTTCCTCCAATGAGAGGTCAGCAGGATGATATCCTACAGATGCATAGAACCGTAAAGTTCCCACAAGATACGGTCACTGTGCATCGCCAAGTCCAATCCATTGCTGTCCAAAAAGTTGACCTTCATTATGATTTATGGACAGGGGCACTTAATGTGGACCACCTGTTTGGAAGAACAGATAAATGAGACCTTGGGTCAGGGGGCCACAGTCCCCGGAGAAATCCAGACTAATTGGGATACCCAAGGGTGTTTTTTTTTTTTCTCTGTCTCTCTGCATACCATCTCAGTGAGTGGCAACAGTGGTCTTAAAAGTTAGCAAGCTGCCATCTGATAGCGCCAAATGTTCCCAACCCACCTGGACCTGGGGTAAATGGAAAACATCAAGGACAAGAGAAAAATATGATCCCACCAGATGGAAGGGGCCATATGAACGATACCATGCTTCTGCCTGAGGCCAGAAGAACTAGATGGTGCCATTGCCAATGACAGCCCACATGCGGTACACGGAACAGAGCTGTGGACACAGTGGGTGATGGAGTAAAAGGCAAAGCTACCAAAAGACCATACTTGATGGTCTTTCTGAATGGAAAGCCCCCTGGGAGTGTGAACCCAGACTCTCTAACCCCAAACCGCATCTAGCATCTGGGCCAGCTCCCCAGACAAAGGCTGACCTGGACCATACAAAACATAAAGTGATACTGGAGTTGAACAAACCTTTAAAAATGTACATAGGGTTCTCTGAGGGACACTTTGCTGGAGCTGAGTTGATGAGCAGGAAGGCCAGACCTTTATCTAAAAGTCGTAGGAAGTTCAGAACAAAAGGGGAAGTGTGCTGTCGTGTAGGTGTGGAAGAGGGCAGCTAGAACAGAATAGAGGTGAAAGTTTGGGGTGTCATATGGCAACGTAATATAGACTGTAAAATTGTTCTTAATTCACAACTTTGAAAAAAAACCTCATGAAAGGGTTTACTCACAAAAAGAAACAATCTTTGATGGTTACAAGAGAAGGAAGGGGTATGAGTGGAAAAAACACTAAATACTCAAATTGGTAGCTTTGATGTAGGGTAAGATAGTACATAATACTCTAGAAGCCAGTACAATTTGTACAAGTCAAGGTCATGGAAGCTCCACATACACATCTAAACTTTCTAAGGGACCAAATTGCTGGACTGAGGGCTATGGAGACCATGATCTCAGGGAATATCTAGCTCAGGTGACATTAACATAGTTTATAAAGAAAATATTCTACATTCTACTTTGATGAGTGGCATCTGGGGCCTTAAAAGCCTGTGAACAGCTATCTAAGATACTCCACTGGTCTTCTTCAGCAGTAAGGAAAAAACAAAGAAAACTAGAGATTCAAGGGAAAGATTAGTCCAAAGCTCTAAGGGACCATATCTACAATGGTCTTCGCCAGACTGAGTACAACAACTATATGGTTGTACCACCAGCTACCGTCACTGACTATTCTAAGAGGGATTGCAACAGGCAGTCCTAGATAGAGCTGGAAAAAAACGTACAACAAAAATATACTTCAAAAAGAAATAGAAGATGCACTGGCCTGAAAAAAGTTGGAGAAACTCTGAGAGTATGGCCTCTGGACACTGTTTCAGCTCAGTGAGTTTCACTCTTCAGGCAAAGATTGGACAAGCCCATAAGACAAAATGAGACTAAAGGAGTATCCCGGCCCAGGGCAAAGATTAGACGGCAGCAAGGGCAGGAAAGCTGACAGTATGGAACCCGAAGTTGAGAAGGGAATGTCTTGGCATGTGGGGTTGTTAACCAATGTCATAAAAACAACATGTATAATAGTTCCTTAATGAGAAACTAATTTGTTCTGTAAACCTCTATCTAACGTACAATTTAAAAAAAATGAGTACTTCACATGTGCTGTCACATTTAATCCTTACTTCTATGACGTAAATTTTATTTGTCCCCATTTTACAGGTTGGGAAACAAGTTCAGAGTTTAAGACACTTTATTATGCTTACAAAGCTAGTAAAATTTGGGATGCTAACACAGCCTTGCCTGGCTTCATGCTGTACACCACCCCCTAATCACTGACTTATTTATTGTGCTTTATATCTTACAAAGCATTTTTCACATGTGTTTGCATTTTGTTCTTCCAGTAACCCAGAGGCAAAGTTGAAAAAGGCACTGACACTTGACCTCCAGGATTTGGTTGTAAGTCTATGACTTCAACAAGGTCTAAGAGTCTAAAATAAGTTTAGACTACATGACTTTCACCCAAACTTACCTTGTCCAACACTCCCACAGGGATGCCCTCTGGAATCTCACCATCTAAAAGGCTACCCACAGTGAACTTGGACAATCCATAGCCATGGAACCTTCCCCAGAGAGACAGAACCAGCTCAGCAGGTGTGATCAGAAAAAGAGAAAAAAAAAGGCAAGTGGACAGCAGTGTTATGAAGGGGAATGGAGGGATGTGGGCCTCATCCCTACAATGGGAAATATCAGTCATGATCTAGACTCAGACTTTCCTTTTTATTTCCCCACTCTAACCTCAGAAGGGAGAAGTCCTGTATTACCTCTAAGAGGAACAGCTGGAATAAGCAGGTACAGTTTTTAAACCAAGCTATATTGGTCTTCTGAATTCTCCGACTTTGTTTTTGGTTTCAGTGTTTCTGTTTTTGTGTATTTCTATTTTTCTATTCACTCAACTTTTTGTCCTCTTCTTCTGCATTTACTATACTCAGACAGGCTTCCCTAGAAAACCAGTAACACGTGTAGGTACAAGGAAAGATTTATACTATATATAGATAGATAGATATAGATATAGGAAACAGTTTATGCACTCACAGAAGCTGAATGTCCCAAGTTCTGGCACAAGCCTTACATGGCCATGGAAGCTGAGGAACCCAAAGTCAGCAGGTCAAAGACCCGAGTTCTAGATAACCGGTTGTGCATGTCAGTGTATCTCAAGCTGGTGGCGAGATGGAGCAGCAGAGGCTGGTGAACCCAGGATCAGCAGGTCAGGGAGCAGGACTCTCAAGTGCCGACTGTAAGGATTGATGAATCCAACAGCTGCTAGCGCAAGTTCAGGAACCAGACACTGCAAGAAGAGAGCAGGAGCTCCTGGCTACATGAGCAGACCAGCAGTAGTAGTAGAAGGTCGAGAGATGAGAGCCGAGGGGTGGGGGGCCACCACAAACCCCACCCTGCCACTTAATACATCAGCCAAATATGGAGTAGCCAAGTTGACATAATCCTGACCACCAGGGTCCACCCCTTGTCATCTTGGCATCTGCACCCATCTCACCTTACCATCCATGGTCTCTGAAGGAATAGTTACAAAGTCATACTTATGTCTAACGTGATATAACTAACACATGTACAACTGAAAATGCATTAGCCCATTTACATCTTATGTTTCATAAGTAAACAAAATATCCAATACACATACAAAGCAGGAATACTCATAACAATTACAGTGCTCGTTTCTGCAAATGGTCCTGTGGCTGTAATTGATATTTAGAACCACCTTCTTCTACAACCCATTCTGTATTCCCTTTGCACTGAGTAAGCACCTCAGCTGGTCACAGTTCCTTGCCTGGTGAGGTGACCCAAACCTTCATTCCTGAAGGGTCTGGGCTATTATCACTCATTTTGGAGTTGGGTTGCTGTAGTTTTCCATTGACCTTAATCACAGGACACGGTAGTACTAGGAGGCGTCCTAAGGGATCTCCTGCATTCCAAACATACTCTTCTTTACCTCCATTATGTAATGTCAATCCAATTTCATCTTCATAGTCAGGATCAATCACACTGGCCAGTACTGTAACTCCCTTCTTTGTCTGTTGATCCAGAGACACAAGGAGCCCAAAATGGCCTGATGGCAATTTTAGCTTCCAATTCAGTGGAATCGTTGATGTATTTCGAGGTGGCAGCATTCCTCCCTTCACAACTAAGACATTTAACTATGCAGAGCATAAGGTCATGTGGACAGGAAGAAAAAATCTTGCAAGTGGGTCACTAGGGGTATCATTGAGTGGTGCCACTCCCATTTCCACCCCTTGATTTCTGGACCCATGAATCCTGGAGATAGGAGAAACAGCACCATATATTGGACACTGGTTTAGAACATACACAGCCTCCTGGAGAACACTTCCCCAACCCTGCAAGATATTACCACCTAGCTGGCAATGTAATTGTGTCTTCAGGAGGCCATTCCATCGTTCTATCAAGCTAGCTGCTTCAGGGTGATGGGGAACATGATAAGACCGGTGAATTCCATGAGCATGGGCCCACTGCCGTACTTCATTTGCTGTGAAGTGAGTTCCTTGATCAGAGGCAATGCTGTGTGGGATTCCATGATGGTGGATGAGGCATTCTGTAAGTCCACAGATGGTAGTTTTGGCAGAAGCATGTCATGCTGAGTAGGCAAATCCATATCCAGAGGAAGTATCTATTCCAGTTAGGACAAAACGTTTTCCTTCCCATGATGGAAGCGGTCCAATGTAATCAACTTGCCACCAAGTTGCCAGCTGATCACCTGGGGGAATAGTGCTATATCAAGGACTCAGTGTTGATCTCTGCTGCTGGCAGATTGGGCACTCAGCAGTGACTGTAGCCAAGTCAGCCTTGGTAAGTGGAAGTCCATGTTGCTGGGCCCATGAATAACCACTGTCCCTGCCACCATGACCACTTTGTTCATGGGCCCACTGAGCACTCACAGAGGTAGCCAGAGAAAGAGGATGATTGGTTCCCACAGAACGCGTCATCCTATCCACTGGATTGTTAAACTCATCCTCTGCTGAGGTCACTCTTTGATGAGCATTCACATGAGACACAAATATTTTCACTTCTTTGGCCCATTCAGAGAGGTCTATCCACATACCTCCCCCCAATAAATCCTTGTTTCCAATCTTCCAATCACATTCCTTCCAAGTCCCTGACCAACTGGCCAAGCCATTGGCCACAGCCCATGAATCAGTATACAGCTGCACATTTCTCCTTCCAAGCAAAGTGAAACAATCACATGCACCGCTCGAAGTTCTGTCCATTGGGAGGATTTGCTTTCACCACTGTCCTTGAGGGAGGTCCCAGAAAGGGCTGTAGTGCTGCTGCTGACCACCTTCAAGTGGTGTCAGCATACCATGCAGAACCATCTGTAAACCAAGCATGAGTTTTCTCTGCCTCAGTCAGCTGGTCATAAGGAACTCCCCATGAAGCCATAAGTGCAAACTGGGAGATGGAAGGTAATGTTACAGGAGTGGAGACCATGGGCATTTGGGCCACTTCCTCATGAAACTTACTTGTGCCTTCAGGTCCTGCACAGGCCCAATCTCGTATATACCACTTCCATTTAATGATGGAGTGCTGCTGTGCTTGTCCAACTTTATGACTCTGTGGGTCAGACAAAACCCAGTTCATGATAGGCAGCTCAGGGTTCGTCCAACTTTGTGACTCTGTGGGTCAGACAATACCCAGTTCATGATAGGCAGCTCAGGATGCATGGTGACTTGGTGTCCCATGGTTAAGTGCTCAGTCTCTACTAAGGCCCAGTAACAAGCCAAAAGTTGTTTTTCGTAAGGAGAGTAGTTATCTGCAGAGGATGGCAGAGTTTTGCTCCAAAATCCTAATGGTCTGGGCTGTGATTCACCAATAGGGGCCTGCCAAAGACTCCAAACAGCATCTCTATCTGCCACTGACACCTCAAGCACCATTGGATCAGCTAGATCGTATGGCCCAAGTGGCAGAGCAGCCTGAACCTGTTGCAGAGCCTTCTCCTGTTCTGGGCCCCACTCAAAAGTAGCACCCTTTCGAGTCACATGATAAATAGGCCAAAGTAGCACACCCAAATGAAGAATATGTTGCCTCCAAAATCCAAAGAGACCCACTAGGCGCTGTGCCTCCTTTTTAGTTTTCTGAGCAGCCAGATGCAATAACTTATCCTTCACTTTAGAAGGAATATCGCGACATGCCCCACACCACTGTACCCCTAGGAATTTCACTGAGTTGGAAGGTGCCTAAATTTTTGTGGGATTAATTTCCCACCCTCTAGCATACAGATGTTTAAGTAGTAAGTCCAGAGTCACTGATATTTCTTCCTTACTAGGTCCAATCGGCATAATGTCATCTACATAATGGACCAGTGTCACATCTTGTGGAAGAGAGAAGCAATCAAGATCCCTCCGGACTAAATTATGACACTGGGCTGGAGAGTTAATGTAGCTCTGAGGCAGTCAAGTGAAAGTGTACTGTTGGCCTTGCCAGCTGAATGCAAACTGCTTCTGGTGGTCCTTGGAAACAGATATGGAAAAGAAAGCATTAGCCAGATCAATAGCTGCATACCAACTACCAGGAGATGTATTAATTTGCTCAAGCAATGAAACTACATCTGGAACAGCAGCTGCAATGGGGGTTACCACCTTGTTAAGTTTGTGATAATCTACTGTCATTCTCCAAGATCCACCTGTTTTTCGCACAGGCCAACTAGGCAAGTTGAGTGGGGATGTGGTGAGAATCACCACCCCTGCGTCCTTCAAGTCCTTAATGGTGGCAGTAATTTCAGCAATCCCTCCAGGAATGCGATATTGCTTTTGGTTCACTATTTTCCTAGGCAGTGGCAGTTTTAGTGGCTTCCATTTGGCTCTTCCCACCATAATAGCCCTCACTCCACTTGTCAGGGATCTAATGTGAGAGTTCTGCAAATTGCAGTATATCTATTCCAATTATGCGTTCTGGAACTGGGGAAATCACTACAGGATGGGTTTAGGGACCCACTGCACCTACTGTGAGATGAACATGAGCCAAGACTCCATCAATAACCTGACCTCTATATGCCCCCACTCTGACTGGTGGGCCACAGTGATGTTTTGGGTCTCCTGAAATTAGTGTCAGTTCAGAGCCAGTATCCAGTAGTCCCTGAAAAGTCTGATTATTTCCTTTTTCCCAGTGAACAGTCACTCTTGTAAAAGGCCATAGATGCCTTTGGGGAAGGGCAGGAGAAAGATTAACAGTATAAATTTTTGGCAGGGTATCAGAATCCTTCCTCAAAGAGACCTAGCCTCCCCTTCATTCATGGGGTTGTGGGTCCTTAAACTCACTCAAGTCTGGGAATTGACTGAGGGACCACGACTGTCTCTTCTGGCAATTTGAGTTAGACTGCTGTTCACCTGACCTAGAATTCATCCTTTCATACATATCAAGTAAATGTTTAGTAGGCTGATCATCTATTGCACTGCTAGGGACACCATGACTAAGTAGCCAGTTCCATATGTCCGTACGTGTCAGATTATTACGATTACTACTTTGCCTCCACTGTCCATTACTGTAAGCACACCTACCTTGTCTTTGTCGACTGAGTGCAGCCACTTGACCCCTACCACCACAGGGTTCAGTCAGCCCTATTGTGGTTATGTGTCTTAATTCAGCTAGGGCGGCTCCCACTGTCATTCCTGATTTAGGTAAAATGGCAATCACCGCAGTCTTCAAGGATCCTGGAGCTTCCTTCACAAATTTGTTTCCCACAGTTGTGGTAAAAGTTGTGTCCTCTGGACATTCTAAGTGTGGATTTGAAGATCTAACCAAATAAATCCACTCTAGCATGCCAATTTCCCTAAGCCTTTGAACACCCTCTTCTATAGTACACCAAGACAAGTCTGGCAATTCAACTTGATTTAGAGTAGGCCACCGTATCAGCCATGCTTCAGCAATCCAGCCAAACAAACTATTAGGTCCTGTCCTAACTTCTCGAGCTGAAACACTGAATGAAGGGTCTGTGCTCAGTGGACCCAGGTCAAGAAATTCAGACTGATCCAGCTTTATGTTCCTTGTACCATTATCCCACACCCTTAATAGCCATTCCCAAGCATATTCCCCAGGTTTCTGTTTGTGTGTATTAGAAAAGTCAAGTAGTTCCTTTGGAGTATAGGTATCTCCTCCTGGGTCACACTTTGCACTTCACCTTTTAGGGTTTGCTTGGACTTAAGTCTAGTTACAGGTCTAGAAGCCAAAATGCCCAAGCGTTTTTAGAACCTTCAGCAAGTTCTTGTAAAGCATCTGCCTTAGGCCGTGCCCCAGGCAATGACTCTGGCAGGCGCTCTTCAGCGGCAGGGGGGCTACAGCTAATCTCATTAGGTTGGAGCAGAGGGGATAATGGCTTTACTGGGCGGGGCAGTTTTGCAGACAAACACGAAGTAATCCCTTCACATGGGTGCGGTTCAGCTGGCAGGAGTGATTCACTGGAAGTGAGGGGCTCAGTGTCCCCAGCTTCCATATCATCCTCCTATATGTCTCCATTCCAAGTTTCAGGGTCCCATTTTTTTTCCCAATCAATGCCCTCACTTTAATTTCAGATACTTCTCTAGATTGGCAATTAAGCCAGCGTTGCAATTCCGCCACTCTAATGATAAGCAGCTTGGTTTGGCTTTCAGCAGCATCAGCTCTGTTATTACAGGTAATGAGGTTTTCTTTTAAAGCACAAGTAGAAGCTTTGAGGTCTTACAGGACATGAGAGCTTTGATTCCAAGGCCCTGAGCTCATCTTTTTCCTTCACCAGCTTGTCTAATGCAAGTAGGACCAGCCAACCAACTTCCTTATACTTCTCATCCACACATAATTTTGAAAAGTTATCACACATGTTTTCACCCTGAGCATCACCTTTCACCAATATCTGATCTATTAGTGGGGCTATTTTGAGGATGTGTACCGCCACCTCAGCCCACGGACTAGCACGGCACTCTTTACCGGTAGGAGCACAGTTAGCAACAGTGTTACTATAGCCTTCATTTTTACAATTTTGTTTCCCTAGAGCCACTCCTGGTACCAAATTGTCTTAGGCTGGGTTTTCTAGGGAAGCAAAACCAGTAACACCTGTAGGTACAAGGAAAGATTTATAATATATATAGATAGATAGATATAGATATAGGAAACAGGTCACACAATCACAGAAGCTAAATGTCCCAAGTTCTGGCACAAGCCTCACATGGCCACAGAAGCTGAGGAACCCAAAGTCAGCAGGTCAGAGACCCGAGTTCTAGATCACCACTAGGTCAGTGGATCCCAAGGTGGTGGCGAGATGGAGCGGCAGAGGCTGGAGAACCCAGGATCGGCAGGTCAGAGAGCAGGACTCTCAAGTGCCGACTGTAAGGATTGATGAATCCAATAGCTGCTAGCGCAAGTTCAGGAACCAGACACTGCAAGAAGAGAGCAGGAGCTCCTGGCTATGTGGAAGGTCAAGGGGCAGGAGGCCACCACAACCCCACTTAATACATCAGCCAAATATGGAGTAGCCAAGATGACATAATCCTGACCACCACAGAGGACATGCATCATGTCCCAGGGACACATGGGACTAGCTGTCCCACTAAACTGGCTAGTCACATGTGTCTTTGTGCTTTTTCCTGAGTTAGTTCTTGTATTTCTTTTCTGAAGCAAATTCAGCCTAGAAGGAAAAGGTGAAGCTAATCTCTCTGTGTATAACTGAAGGGATATGGGCCACTTGAACAGAAGGCCTGTAGCATTATTTGGATTTATCAAAATGTGTGATTACAACCAGGAAAAAAAAATATGGAGTACTTTGAAGATGAGTGGTTTGAATAGAAACTAAGACATGAATAATTAATAGGATTAAGAGACTGGAGTAACTACATTTACTTTAAGGCACCCCTGACTGCTCACAGGGGCTTTAAAATTCCTCAAGACTCCAAGGATGCACCATCTTCGTTGAAAGTAACACCAGCTTTTCATGTATTAGTTCAACTCCAAAAGTTCTGATATACTGTCAACAAGTTTGACTTCCAGGATGAAAAATACAAGTGCTGAACATTTGTCTGGCATTTTGACTACTACTGCTCAGAATCTATTGCAAAAAGATGTATCAGAACCTCAGATAAACAGCTGTTATGGAAATGGCAGAAACCAGGAATATAATCCTGGTCTTGCTGCTAGTAAGTATGTTATTAGGGGCATGTCCTTTCCTCTCTGTGGTCTTCACTGTCCCGTGTTTACAGTAAAAAGATTGGGTCAGATGAATCTCAAGCATCACGTAGTTACTCTATGGCTCCACTCAGTGCAGTAAAAACAACAACAACAACAACTCACTGCTATTGAATCAATTCCCGCTCAAAGCAACCCTATAGACGGAGTATAACTGCCCCATAGAGTGTAGAAGGAGCACCTGGCTGATCTAAACTATCGACCTTTTGGTCGGCAGATGTAGCACTTATTCCCTAAGCCACAAGAGTTTCCAGTAAGCTGAATAGTGACCCCAAAGATACACATGTCCTAATCACTGAAACTGTGAATGTTAACTTATATGGCAAGAGAAACTTTGCAGATGTGAAGCAATATATGGACAGTAAGAATCTTGAGATGAGAGATTATCCTGGATTGCCAGGATGGACCTTAAATGTTGTTACAGGTTGAGCTGTGTAAACAAAACATACATGTCAGCTTGGCTAGGCCATGATTGCCAGTATTGCATGATTGTCCACCTTTTGGTCATCTGATGTGATTTTTCTATGTGTTGCAAATCCTACCTCTCTGATGATAATGGAAACCCTGGTGGTGTAGTGGTTAAGTGCTATGGCTGTTAGTTAAAAGATCAGCAGTTCAAATCCACTGGGAGCTCCTTTGAAATTCTATGTTGCAGTTCTACTCTCTCCTATAGGATTTTTATGAGTCAGAATTAACCCAACAGCAGTGGGTTTGGCTTTGTTTGGGGTTTGTATGATGTTAATGAGGCAGGGTTAGGAGTAGTTATGATAATGAGGCAGGGCTCAAGAATCTACAAGATTACGTTATATCTTAAACCAATCTCTTTGGAGACACAGAGAAAAAGGGGAGCAGAGAGGAGAGGGATCTCATACTATCAAGAAAGCAGTGTCAGTAGGAGAGTATGTCCTTTGGGCCAAGGATCCCTAAGCTGAAAATTTCCCACACCAGGAGAAGACTGATGACAAGGACCTTCTGCTAGAGTCAACAGTTAGAGAAAGCATTCGCCTGGAGCTGGTGCCCTCAATTCAGACTTCTAGCTTCCCAGTCTGTAAGAGAATAAAGTTTATCCACTTACAGTATTTCTGTCATAGCACCACTAGATAACTAAGACAAATGGAATTGCAACTATCCTTCTAAGTGGGAAACTGAGGAAGATTTGACACGGGGAAAAAAGCAATGTGACTGCAGAGGTAGAGACTGGAGTGAAGTGGCCACAAACCAAAGAGTGGCAGAAGCCACCAGAAACTTAAAAAGACAAGGAAAGGATTTACCCCTGCAGCCTCCTGCTGAAACCTTAGTTTAGCCAGTAAGACTCAGTTTGGTTTTCTGACCTCCAAAGCTATAACAGAATGAATTTCTGTTGTTTTGAGATGTTACATCTGTGGTCATTTGTTACAGCAGCAATAGAAAACTAATACACATGGAGGCACTGGTGACTGAGAAACCAGAATCCCTGCCCTCAGAAACATCCTCAGTTAGCACCTTGTGGTTTTGTCATAAAGATTTTGCCTCTTTCATTAGCAGAATTGGGAAAAACGTCTTTCCTATGCTCCCAGACCCAGGTTTCTATATGCCTTTGTGTCTGTCAGTGTTGATTGAAACACTGTCAGATAATGAGGGAGTTGATTCACTTGAGAAAGTCTGTAATATACAGTTGTAATTGATTGAAAAACAAATATGTTCTCTCAACACCCTGACTCTCTGAAACTAGCCTAGGGGTGAGATCATGACAGCGAGCAACCTAAGAAGCTAGTCCCTCTTTAATAGAGTGGCATCTCTAGCCTCTGGTTGTCTACCCTTGTCTTCCCCTCTGGAAAGCTAAGACCTATCTGAGAACCCGGCTGGTCTGGGTGGCCAACTTGTAAACTGGCTGGACAAATGTGGCAACTTCATTCATGGGGCCTTTTGTGCCCTGCAATACAGTTTACTAAGAACCATCAGAAGCGGGTCACAGTCAATTATTTCCTCCTATGGCTGGGAGGACCCAAGATTGTCACAGGCGATTACAAAATCCTACCTTCCCAGGACTCTCTTGACACTAGCTGGCATGCTTATTTGAAAAGTTCAGCTATTAAGTGCTATTAAGATTGAATTTGTCGACCCCAAATATGTATTAAAATCCTAAGTCCTGTATCTGTAAATATGACCTGTTTGGAAAAGGAGCTTTCTTTGCTATGTTAATGAGGCCATACCAGAGTAGGGTGGGTCCTAAACTTAATCACTTCTGAGTTATAAAAAGACGATAGACACAGAGATGCACAAAAGATGCCACATGAAAATGGAGACACATGGCTGGTGGATCTACAAGTCTGTGAACATCTGTGATTTTCAGCTACTAGAAGCTTAAATAGTCGAAGAAGGACCTTCCCTATAGTCATGCCCCGATTAGGGTGTCTAGCCTCCAGACTGTGAAAAAATAAATTTCTGTTCTTTGAAGCTACTTACTTGCAGTGTTTTGTTTGTTTTTGGTACAGCGGCACTAGGTAACTAAGGTCAGGTCCACTTCAGTGCCTTTGTGTATACCTGTTGCACAGGGTTCAGTGCTCTTCTCAGGTGGAGGGAAGGCAGAAAACTTTTAAGGAGCCAGGAAAGCAACTGACCGACTTCATCCTGAAGACCTAGATCGCAGATTTGTTCTCAGCTCCCTTTTCTCTCCTAGTGGCCTTGAGCTGGGCTGCCCCAAAGCGCTGGCATCTAGTTTAGCTTGCTCCTGTTCTCTGGCTGCTGGACCCAGCCTGCCTCTCCCCTCTGTGGACCTTCTCAAGGCCTCAATTGTCCTGGCAGAGAAACTCTCCCTTTGCTGCCCTGACCTATTACCATGGCCTTCCTCTGAGCACCAACCGTCTCATTTAACCGTCTCTTCTGTGACAGCCTCCTTTTAGGGTTGCCAGATTTAGAGTAAAAAAACATAACATTTTTGATATATTTATTTTAAAAATCTATTGTTCACCTGATATTCAAATTTAACTGTATCTCCTTAATTTTCTCTAGTAGTCTTAGAGATTCATAGTTCTCAAACTAACTCATGATGGTGCTGGAAGTTTTTGGTTTCCTGGAAGACTAAGACATGTTAACAGACTTAACTTTTCCGATGAACTATTATGGCACAAAATATTACGTGTTGTAAGTGTACATTTATGTGGCTTAGAAACGCCTGCTTTAATTAAAGGCAATAGAAGTGCAACAATATAAAATTGTACTGCTGACACCCGTATCCATGCAACAAGCTTTCTATACCCAAGATGAGCTGTTTTGCTCTGGGTTCCCTCATTTATGCCTTTTCACTCTTGTTCATTTGCTTTGCCACTTGCATGTGAAAAATCAAACTGTAAAGGTACCCAGGGTGTTTTGTTTTGCTGTGTTTTGTTTTGTTTTAAAGGAGAAAAGCAAAGTTAAGAAAACTTTTTTTCATTAAACAAAATTATTTAATACATTTGAAATATACCTTCTTTTTTTATTTTAGGACAAGATCCTCATCTGTACCAAAATGGTATTTTGTAAACCATTTGACTAAAGAAGTAAATTGCCCAGAACTGTTCTGTAGCCACCCAGACCTGAGGAATCCAAACTCTGAGACTGATTGTTCCAGGAATCCAAATTTTAACAGGCTCTCCAGGGCACATTTATGTGCGACGGCACTTGGCTGTCTTGGCAAGTTTGAGATGCACTTAAGAATTTTATAAACCAGGAAGCTTTTCTCAGTGGAAACCTATGCATTCCCAAAGAAGTCATGTTTTGTTTGACTCCTATGCCAGCCAAATTTAAACATTTTAAGCAGGACGGTCACTCTGTAGCTTTGCCACAGTCCTTGCCCTTCCTTATTACATGCTACATTATCGCTTGAGGCAGCCGTGTTACCTGCTTGACTCTGAATGCACCTGAGTTGGCAACGCCTGTATTTCTTCATCCAGTAAAATTTTGACTCCATAGTTACTCATTTGGTTCTTCATGTATTCAGCCAGCATTCACCGAGTACCTGTGGATCAGGCACTCTGCAAGGACTGAGAATGGACAGAATGTGCCTCTACTCTCAAAAGATCACAATGTGAGTAGACACAGGAATGACAGTGCTGGGATTGTATAAGGAGTGGAAAGGCAGACAGAAGGGATCTCCCACTGTTGAGAACCACAAAGGGGCTGTGAGGAGAGCCGTAGGAGAATCTTGGGTGCCAGAGGGAGCGTAGAATGGGAAGTGAAAATAATCCAGGGCATTCGCCCACATCGCTGCTCACAGCCATTGGAAGACAATAAATCTCAGCCCACATCCTGCCACTCTACTCACTGACCCCAGCCACCACCCACTGCTTTCCATGCCTTTTCAAAGGCAGAACACTCAGGTGAATTTACCAGCCAAATTTTTCTCAGAATGCTCCTTCTTGGTAGTATCAATTAGCATTTTTCAAACTAAGGGTCACCACCCATCAGTGGGCAGTGAAACTTGTTGAGTAGATTACAATCGGCATTTTTTTAAAAAGCAGGATGGAATTTATTAGCAAAAAGTAGAATGTGTTGCACACTAATTGAAAATAATGCTTTGCGAAAGTTGAACTTCACAAGCGTATGTGTGTGCACGTGTATCCATATACTGGGTCATGATGAGTATTTGTCACTATGGGTCTTGGGCAAAACAGTTCAACAACCACTAGTTTAGTTATTTCAAAATGAGATAAGCTGCCTAATCCTTTGTGGAAAAAGATGAGCAAGTGGCAGTAAACAAAAGCTTGTAGTTGTTAGTTCCCATAAAAGCTTGTAGTTGTTAGTTCCCATTAAGTCGATTCCGACTCCTGGAAACTTCATGTGTGCAGAGTAGAAGTGCTAAACAGAATTTCCAAGGAGCAGCTGGTATTAACCCTTTGGTTAGCAGCCGGACGATTCATCACTGGCACCCATCAGGGTTTCCATCAAACCCTCTGCAATGGCTTTTCCAGTTCACAGCGACGCGCCATCTGCTGGCCAAGATGCATGCCTACAGAGCTATGTCAGCCTAAACCAAAACCGCAAACCCACAACTGTAGAGACGATACTGACTCACAGCGACCCAGTAAGTCTGCCCAAAACAGCTTATTTTTCTAACTTCCACCAAGGTTCTGTATGGCCTGCACAGGCAGTGCTCCCTAGCAAGGCAGATGTGAGCTGGAGGGCAGAAGAAATTCACTTAGGCAGTGGAGTCAATATAAGCAGTATCCCTGTCAATTCTCTGTGTAGACTCTTGGCTCTAGTTCCAACACTTAACCTCTCGGTTCTTGGAACACTCCCTCTCACTGTCTTCCTCCAGCTGTGGCCTGCCCTCACCCTTGTCAGGAGTCCTCTCTGCCTCCAGTCAGCCCTTCTCCTGCCCCAGCAGGTCTCCATTCATGCAACGTGCCACCTGCAGGAGGCACACAGAGCTGTCTCATCCTATCTGTTCCTGCATGTGCTCAGCCTGTAATCATCAAGCAATCGTCTTTATTAGGGGCCACATAGACTGCAAATTCACAATCGCTGCATGACCTCTAGTTGCAGTAGGACAATGGTTGATGTTTGGAAGGAAGAATACTCATCCAACAGAGGAGTGCGGGGTTCGGTGGTTAGAACAGTGGCAGGAAGGAGCATATGTATGTAACCCCTAGGTTACTGTTCTGCCACCTTGGGTGCTGGAGTTTAGGCTTGTTTTTCTTCTTCTGCCACCTCCTCCCCTCTTCCTTCCCCTCCCCTGTTTCTTCCACCCCTTTCTCTGTCAACAGGTGCTACTAGATTCTCCTACTTCTCTCCTCACAGCCCCTTTATGGTTCTCAGCAGTGGCAGACCCTGCCTCTCTACCTTTCCACTCCTTATACAGTCCCAGCACTATCATTCCTGTGTCATCTCCCACTGTGATCTTTTGAGGGCAGAAATGTGTTCTGTCCATTCTCAGTCCTTGCAGAGTGCCTGCTCTACAGGTACTCAATGAATGTTGGCTGAATACATGAAGAAACAAGGTTGTTTCTGATTCACTGGAAAGGAAGAAAACGCTGAACACACAGTCACACGTGCTAAAAGAACCACTTAGAGCAGAGCTCTCAAAGGGAGAGATTTCAGCTGAACCACATTGTTTCAGCCTCCGCCACTCTCTGTGGAGACTAAGCCTTCCAAAGATCACACAGAGAACGTAATGCCCGTGACATCTATCCACATAATGGGGCAAGGAGCAGATAGCACTCTGTTTCTCAAGAGCAGGTTTGGCAACAGGCCAGGGAGATGAGGGCATGAAGTAGTGGAGAAGAGAAACAGTACCTGTTGACAGCGAAAGGGGTGGAAGAAACAGGATCACGGGAAGAGAGAGGGGAAAAAGGGGGGAGAAGAAGAAAAGCCTAAACTCCAGCACCCAAGGTGGCAGAACAGTAACCTAGGGGTTACCTACATATGCTCCTACCTGCCACTGCTCCCAACCACTGAACCCCACACTCCTCTGTTGGATGATTATTCCTCCTTCTGAACATCAACCATTCCTGCCAGTACCTTGTTAACCAACAAGCTATCAGCAAGCAACTTCAGTCTTTGGAGGAGAAGGATATTCTGGGAGAAGACAGGATGGGAACTGGCTGGGTCTAGAATGAAGAAAGGAGCCCAAGACTAGAGACCAGTGTAACAAAGGCCAACTTGCTGTGTAAGACACAGAGGGCACACATAAGGAAAAGGGCAAAGCCTTAGAGGCACGGCAGCGCCAGATTCTGCACGTTGCTGCCTCTCCTGGGAAAATGTCTAAGCAGAAAGCCACAGCTCACACACACACATGCATACATATACACAGCACAGAGTAACGGTCAGCCCAGCTGAACATCTAGTGGGAGCCTGCAACTGCTTTGGGCACTGGAGTAACACAGATATATATTTAAGAACAGGTTAAATAAGCAAGATCCTTGTGCCAGAGAGCTCACTGGGCACACTACTAGCATTCAGAGCTAGTCAGAACCCAAAGCAGATTGTAACTTCTGTAATAAAACTATGAATAATGTAACATGGGGATAAAGAAGAGAGCTGGATTAATCTGAGCCAGATTACGTAGAAGTTTGAACAGTGTGGTAAAATTTGTGGTCTGTGGGAGTCCGAAAGCTTCTGAGCAGGAACATGACAGCATTGATCTACTAAAGAAAAATCTGTTAGTCTGGAACACAGAGATGGAGCTGGAACACCAGTAAGGTAAAAGAGTCACACTGAAACCTAGTAATTCCTAACCTGCGTTGAACACTTGTTTTGGCAGGCCCTGCTCTAAGTGCTCTAGGTATGTGGCACATTTACTTCTACAAGGGTGCATTGTCCATGTTAAAGCCCCAATTTGGAGAAGAAACTAACAGCTGAGGGGTCAACTTCCCAAAGTCACAGTGAGCCAGTAGTTGCGGGTACCTGGAGATGATTGGAGACAGCCTGACCCAAGCCCACAACCTCAACCTCTGCATAAATCCAGTAGTTAAAAGACTTCTCTATTCAAAACTGCCATTATCCTCTAGTCTGGCTGTGGGACATTTTTTCTGCTCTCTCGTTTGTGTCCCTGCCTCCACAGCACCTCTTCTTGGCCCGCAGGAGTACACACCTCCAAGCCTCTCGATAGGATGGTCACCCCAACACAGGCCTGAGTCTGCATTTAGCTTGGTGGTGTTGATTTGCCTCACACAGGTGGATCCTCTCTCTCCAACAAACAGGGAGACTTCTTGAGAGCTGAGAATGAATGTTTCGCGTATCTTCTGTCTCACAGAACCAAAAACAAAGTGATTTTATTAAGATGATAATGATAATGATTGTTACCCTCTTCTCAGCATTCCACACACATTACCTCATCTCATCTTGATAGCCACTTTGAGTAGGATGATTATGCTCGGTTTGCTAGTGTGAAAAACCAAGGCACTGGGAAGTTCCAGGACTTGCTTGGGGCACTCCAGGAGTAACTGTTTGGAATCTGATGGTCTCTGGCTCAGAACTATGTGCTGCTGATCCTGCTTGAAAAGCTTATCAAGGTGCTGAGTGTTCTGCCCTTGCATCATGACCTAGCACATGGCTGTTCACACCTGTTCCACTTGTGATGCTTCTCTGCCGTGCTGTCTGGTTCATTTCTCTATGCCGGCATCTGGCATAGTGGTGGGCAGACACAGAGCAACTGTTTCATGTATGAATAGATGAATAAACAGAGATGTAAAAGGGAGGCCCTCCCAGGCCTTGCTAGCATTTAGTGGTCTGTTTACCCACCCATTGTCCCAGGCCCAGTCCCCAGGCACACCACACACCCCTAAGGCCATTAGAACAAGCTAAGGAAGACAGGAAACTAAAAATAAAAACTCTTTGCTGCTATGTTGATTCCAATTCATGCCACCCTGTGTGCTACACAGTGGAACTGTTCCATAGGGTTTTTATAATTTTAATCTTTATGGAATCAGATACCCAGGTCTTTCTTCTGCAGCATCACTGGGTGGGTCCAAATTGCTAGTCCTTAGGTTAGTAATGGCACTGAACCCATTGTCATTGATTCTGACTCATACTGAACCTATAACAAAACCCAAACCCGCTGCCATTGGGTCAGGTCCAACTCAGAGGAGAACTGCCCCCACAGAGTTTCTAAGGAGTGCCTGGCAGATTTGAACTGCCAACCTGTTGGTTTGCAGATGTAGCACTTAACCCACTATGCCACCAGGGCTTCCAGTCAACCTATAGGACAGAGTAAAACTGCCCCATAGTGTTTCCAAGCAGTGCCTAGTGGATTCAAACTGCTGACCTTTTGGTTAGCAGTGGTAGCACATAACCAAGATGCCACCATGGTTTCCTTTATGTTAGTAGTTGTGCACAATCTATTTGTACCACACAAGGACCTTAAGGAAGACCCCACTCATTTTAAATTATCAACTCAAATGGTGTCTACCTGGCACCATCTCTGGACACAGCCCTTTGTAAGTAATTTATCTTTCACATTCCTTTTCAGCACACTTTAGGACTTCTTTTTCATTTTCTGCTTTTTAAATTTGTTTTATTTTCATTATGCTATGGGAACTATACACAGTAGAACATACACCAATTCAATAATTGCTACGTGTACAATTCAATAACATTGATTACATTGTATGTGTACAATTTCTATGTGTACTATTACTACATGCACAATTCAATAACAAATCAGTAACACTGATTAATCTTCATATTTTGAAGCCATTCTCACCCTAGTAACATAAACTCATTGCCCTGTAAACTTTTTACATAATCTTTTCAGGTACTGTAGTCAACGTGATTCCCATAAAGATGGTGCTTTTGAACACAATGCTCAAGGCAGACGTACTTAACAAATCAAGCTAATTTATTAGTTGCACAGTAGTTAAGAGCTTAGTTGCTAACCAAAAGGTCTTCAGTTCAAATCCACCAGCCATTTCTTAGAAACCCTGTAGGATAGTTCTGCTCTGTCCTAAAGGGTCACTATGAGTTGGAATTAATTCAATAGTAATGGTTTGGTTATTTATTACTGCAGTTTGATTTAAAGACGACTTCCAGGGATGTTTTGGTTTACAATTTAAAAGTATCTTGGAGAGATAATTTGGAGTTTATCTGGACCTCATGGCTCCAGAAAGTCTGAATTCCATGAGAATTCTAAATTCTGTTCCACTTTTTCCCCCCTTTTGATCCAGATTCCTTTATAAAATCTTTGATCAAAGCATTCAATAATGGTAGCCAGGTACTATCCAGTTCTTCTGATCTCACAGCAAAAGAGACAGTTATTCATGGAGGCAATTAGCCACACATTGCATTTCCTCCTCCAACCCCTGACTCTCCTTTCTCTATTACTCCAGGTAAATAGAGATCAACTCTTGTACACTGGATGGCCACTTGCAAGCTCTTAAGACTCCAGGCACTACACAATGCACTAGGAAATAGAACTGAAGCACTTAAGACATTATTAGAGAGATTAACTGGGGTGTCTCATGAAACTATGATCTCAAACCTTCAAACTGTAAAATCAAATCCATGAGGTGTTTAGTTGTATAGAAGCACTCTCAGCAAGTGCTCATTTTGTTTTTGTTGTAAATGTATCTGTCACACAACATTTACCAATTCATCCTTTTACAGGTACACAACTTACTTACAATAATTGCATTAATCATCTGTGCATCCCTAGCCTCAGTGTGATTTTTCTGTTATAATAAACTGAAACTCAGTGCTCCATAAGCAGTGATTCCCCTTTCACCATCCTTCAATTCCTGGTAACCACTAGTAAATTTAGCCTGTGTATATGTTCCTATTCTTGTCTTTTACTGTATTGTGAGCTCATATCATATTTGTCCTTTAATGACTTAATAAACTCAGATAAATAATTTATGCCTCTAAGGCACAAAATGCACATTTCTACAGCAGTTTCTAGGGAGAACTTTCCAGAAATAATTACTTTCCTGCTAAGGCATTTCACTTTTCAGTGCGATCACAGGAGTCAAATTCTTCCCCTTCTATCACCATTTCGTATCGATCCCGTCACGGTTGTCTCTACCTTTTCAACAGTCATACAGACCAGTACTTCTCCAAATTTATTTGGTACAAATCACCCAGAATCTTGCTTAAAATGTAAATACTGATCTAACTGGGCTGGGGATCAAATTCTGCATTTCCAGTAAGCTCCCAGGTGATGAAGATAGTACTAGGATCACGTTGTGAGAAGCAAATCTCTAACAATTTCCCCACTGTAGAGGAACCCCTCACTCCACTCCCAAATATGTCCTCCATCACCCATGTAATTCAACACACAAAACTGGTGACATCATTTTGCCACTTATAACTCAAGCTCCTGCCAAGCACCTAGTGGCAACCAGAATGAAATTAAAAAAAAAAAAAAAAAAAAAAAAAACTTATACGTTCCTTGCCACATGCATTGGAAGGAATGGGAAGAGGGAAAGAGTTACCGTTTAGCCAAACACAGTGCAGCAATAGGTTGACCCCCAAATTCAATACTTCCATAAATAATAGAATTTTTAACAGGTCAAGTGAATCCAAGACAAAGACACAGTAATGTAACTTTTCCAGGCAATTCCATATTTATTTAACTTAGCTATTTTATTGTATCAGTTGCTTTGCAAAGTGCAGGTAAAAAACTCTATATGTTGGTTGGCATTAAACTTCTTCTAAGGGAAATTGAGGAAATTAAATATACTTGGTTCAAAATCTGCCCAAGGGGTATTGCTCCTTGAAATGTCTACAGCATGATTTTTGTTCAGAGTTGAAGTCATTGTTTTGTGAAGAGCTGTTTTAGGAGATTACCATGGAAATCTCTAAGAAATCTCTTTGACACAAGAGAAAGACATAGGTAGATGATAGGTGGAGAGAAGAAAGAGGGAGGGATGGAGGAAGGGAGAGAGGGACGGAGAGAGGAAAATACTTTCCCACAACATTGAAAAGAAATAGCCACAGATAATAATAGCTATAATTTATTGGAAATCCTGGTGGCATAGAGATTAAGTGCTACAGCTGCTAACAAGAAGGTCAGCAGTTCAAATTTGCTAGGTGCTCCTTAGAAACTCTACAGGGAAGTTCTATCTGTCTACAGGGTTGCTATGAGTCAGAATCGGCTGGATGGCGTTGGGTTTGGTTTTGGTTTTATAGTTTATTGGACACTCAATACTAGGGACAGCTCTAATTCTTTTCATCTATAATCTCATGTCATCTTCAAGACATTCTCTGAGGCAGGCCATTAGTATCCCTATTCTGCCAGTGGAAACACCGAGGCTCAGACAGGTTGAGCAATGTATCAGTGAACTTGCACATTTAGAGGCAGGGTGGGATCCAGCCTTCCTTACCCTTGGCAAATGCTTACAACAGTCATGCCTGCTAAAAGGCAAGTGGATCAAGTGTCCACATACACGGATGAAATACAAAGAAGGTAGAACATAACTAAGCAGCCAGTTTAGAGACAAATGCAGCACCCTCACCCCAGGATGGCCATGCTAACAGGAGAGATACCATGCAAAATACATTCACTGGAGGCCTACTTACAATGGGAAGCACGAAACAAGGCCACCTGAATAAAAACATTAAATAAAGAAGCAGCAGAATCACCTGAAGGAAACCAACAAACCAAACCTGTTGCTGATGAGTTGATTCTGACTCCTGGTGACCCTGTAAGAGAAAGAGCGGAACTACTTCACAGAGCTGTAATCTTCATGCAAGCAGATCATCAAGACTTTCTTCCACAGCCCCGCTGCGTGGGTTTAAAAGGCCAGTTTAGGTTAGTATTCGAGCATAAACCAACTGAGAAGGAAGGTAGGAAATAGCTAGGGAGAGTCCAATATAGGCCAGATTTTGCTCTGTGCTCTTCACTAATGGGGTTTCATTCAGTACTCGAGGTGTCCCGGGTATGCAGATGTCACCGTCACCACGTTATGGATGTGAAAACCAAGGCTCAGCGGGACTAAAGAACTGCCAAATAAGTAACAGGACCAACTTTTAAACTCAGGTCTTCTGTTTTCTGTACAGATTTGTAGAATATTCTCATCTTCCCCTACCCTCAGCCCTAAAAGGATGCCATTCCTCTGAATTTTTTGTTATCTAAGAAGTACCTTGCCAGCAAACTGACAAAACCCAGCCTGAGGCTGTCAAAAGCACCAGCCTTCCAAGGATGAGAGAGCTGAAGTTTCAAGAAATCATGGAAAAATTAGTAATTTGAGAACACTGAGACTGACTGAAAGGGCAAGAGGTAAAAAAAAAATCATTTTATTATTGGAAACTTGAAGAGATGAAAAGTATGACCTTTTCTGCCTTCCCTGCTTCTAAAAGGTGACAAAAAGTGTTTCATATTCCTACAAACTATATTAGTACAAGTGCCTCCAAATGTGCCTTGCCTCCCAGGAAGCTCCAAGTTTCAGTCTCTCTTTTTTGTTGTTCTCTGGCAAGAGATGAGAGCTGGTTTTCCAGCAGAGGAAGGTCCATATGGTTTTGATAGGCCCCAGGCTCTGGCTAAACAAAGCTATAATCCAGTCTTTCCCTCAAACCTTATCTCCCATCTTCCTCAGAGATACCACTTCTAGCCCAAACTCTGAGTCCCTCCAAGAGGCCAGCAGGTACTAAACAGAATCTTCAAATCAGCAAAACCCAAGCTCAGGCTCCATCCTTGGGAAAGAGAAAAATCACGGAATGCTGGAAAGCATCTCCCACTAATTCTTCTCTTCTCTCAGCTTTAATTTCCCCATGTGTGAAATGGAGAGCACCTACCTAATTGATGGAGAGTTGTAATATGCAGTATTACATATGTAGTAAAACATCCAATCCATTGTTGTCACTGTTAGCTGCTCTTGAATTGGTCCCCAACTCATGATGACCCCACGAACAACAGAACAAAATTACTGTCTGGTACTGCACCATCCCTGCAGTTGGCTGCAGGTTGGATCTTCGTGACCCTTAGAGTTTTCATTGGCTGATTTTTAGAAGCAAGATGCCAAGCCTTTCTTCCTAGTCTCTCAGTCTGAAAGCTCCATGGCCCTTCAGCATCACAACACACAAGCATCCACTGACGGGCGGTGGTGGATATAAGGTGCATTGGAGGGAATCAGATCTAGGTCTCCTGAATGGAAAGTGAGAATTCTACCACTGAACAACCACTGCCCTGTCAGATATGCAGCAGGCACATAATAGTACCTTTGTCACATAAAATGATACTGGTGAAGAGTGTGCTTCTTGGTTAAGTAGATACAGGAGACTAACTCACAGCTCCTGTCAGGTGTAATAAGAGGACAGAAGGGAAGAGAAGCTGAATGAAGAGACATGGGAAATACGGGGTAAAGGGGAGGAGTGTGCTGTTACAGTGTGGGGAGAGCAGCTAGGGTCGCCTAACAAAGTATGAGCAGTTTTTGTATGAGAAACTGACTCAAATTGTAAACTTTCACTTAAAACACAATCATATACAAATTGGCAGATGATAATTTAAAAATGAATTGATTTCAATTGACATAATAATAATAAATAAAGTATTCCTCCTGGGGGGCAGGGTGAATAGTACTTTCGTCCACAGTCACTGGTAATAGTAAAGCAAAAAGTCATCCAATAAGGGAAGCCTTCAGGGCACCTGAAAGGAAGAATCTCTCTTCCTTTCTACTTCAGAAACACCTGTGGCCACTGTTAGCTGCAGTACACGTACGAGTATGTAGGCAGCCCTGTCTCACTGCACAGCAGCTACCCACACCTCTGCGAGGAAGAGCTACATGACCATGGGCAGGCGTCCAACAGGAGTTCTCTAGAAGCAGAACCTGATCCACTGCAAAGGGCAATATGACTTAGACCTAGGCAGTCTATGTCTGCCTCCCAGCTACTTTTACAGGCAAACTCCTACAGCCGTAGGGGGTAAGGAACCAAGGAGGCAAATGGGATCTGACCCAGCTCAAGCTCAACTGGGCTGAACTTAGCAAGCCAGGCCTCCTAGCTTCCTATCTAATTTGCATAGAAGTGTGCACTGTAGTAGTGATCATGTGCATTCTCTAGTGTTCATAAGCCTAATCTTTACTCATGAAGACAGTCCCTTCCTTCCCTCCTTCCCTCCTTCCTTCCTTCCTGCCAGGGTCTGATAGGAGCAAGCATTGAAGTCAGTAACTACAAGATAGGCCAATAGAGACCACCACAGGTGCTCCTGTAGTACATACAAGAATGAGCACCTGCACAGAAAGGCAATAATGGCCCAAGACCACAGGAACGATTAGAGGCAGAGCCCATTTGATAAAGCCAGGCATCCTGCTCTCTACCACCTAAATAAGAGGAAAGGGATGTGCAGCCAAATGAAAAGAAACCAGAAGAGGAGCAGAAATACAGAAGGGGCAAAAAAAGAGTATGAAGAAAAGATGAGATGAAAGTAAAAAGAATAAAGAGAAGTCTGGCTAGTATCAAGAAGTTCGGGTGTACGTGTTTACAACAATGACACATGGGAGTTAACTGCATGCTGGGCAAGACACTGAGATAGGTAGCTTTCCAGACAACGTTTCATCGAATGCTTGTGGCACTCTTACAATGGGATCTTCAGTATTCCTGTTTTTCAGACTAGGAGCTTGGAGCTCACAGAGAGAAAGTAACTTGCCCCATAAGACCTCGCAGTAAACAGTGAAGCCCACACTGTTTGAAAAGCACCAGAGGTAGAGTTGTCCTCTGCAGCTGGTGAACCATTCCTGCATTCTCCCTCTGTGTCCTCCCCACCTCTGGACGAGGTGAAGGCTGCTGGCATGGAACCAAAGCTGCCATTAGCTCAGTGTCCACAGAGCACTGGGGAGCTGTCTGTCCCTCCCAGCCCAGGTATACCAAGTCTCTTAAGTAATGAAACAAATCTAATCATGCAAATGAACTGACCCACGTGATGGGCATAGGGTTCAGCTTCAAGTTTCTGGTAATTGTCAGAAAATCCAATTAAGACAGAGCTGAGCCTACCATGCTTCATACGGATAATTGGGGGCAAAGATAGGGGCTAACAGGAAGTGAAGAAAGGAAATCACATCTTAATAGCCATTAAATCAACCTCATGCTTAAGCAGTAGCCTCTGTGCCAGGATCTAAGATGAATGTGCAAGACAATTAAATGGAAACCCTTTTAACATAATCTCCCTTCTAACATTTTCCTGAGGTCGGGGTCAGGTAGCAGACACAGATGAAGATATACAGGTCTGTGTGTCATCTAGAGGCACCTGGCCAGGAATAAGGAGGCCCAGGTTCAGCTGTCGTCTGAGTTCCATCATCAAGAAACCGTTTGACCTTTGTCTTTGTCCTTTCTGAGCCTTACTAAAAGGAATGCAAGAACTGGATATTCCAAAACTGCCTCATAGTGTGGCTGCAGAGACTCCTTGAGAATTCTTGTAAAGGACTTTGAGATAGTAAAATCTTCTGTCAAGCTCATCATGATGAGCTTTTGTTTCAGGACAACGAAACTGCAAACCAAATACTGTTGGCATTGCCCAGGAGGGTGGGAAAGTCATTTATTCTTTCTCTCCTCCATCTGACTCAAATTTGCTGAGCATGTATATGTCCCAGGTTTCAGAAATAAATATAGCATGGTCTCTGGATGGAAAAGACCTCTCATAGGTCATGAGAGAAGGAACTGTGTCTGTTTTTCTTCTCATTGCATTCCCAGTCCTTAACAATAGGTTAAATACTTAACATACTAGATGCTCAATAAGATTACATGAACTACCAGTTTGACTGGGGATTGAGACAAATGGACATTTTCGAGAAAGCCGCTAGAGAGATTAAGGAACCCTGGGAACTCAAATGAAGGGTACCTCTCTCTGCTGGAGAGCTGGAGAGTCGGGGCAAGAACATGGGCGAAGTCTCACTGGGAACAGCAGCTGCGTGAACAGCCCGCGGGAGAGGACGAAGTCTGTGGCTAACCGGGAAAGGGACAAGACTGCAGAAGGACTCTCGGGACAGGCACTCCAGGAGCATGACCCACCAGCCGTATCATATGAGGAAACAGATCCCAAGGATGGGGAAGTTGCCTGCTTCTTACAAAGATACTCTGCAGGGCTCCAGCCACTGAAATCAGAGGAGTAACTAGAACTGAGGTCGCTGAGACTCGGTGTCTGCCGAAAGAATGGGCTGCGGAGTGCAAGCCTTGAGGGGCATTAGCACGAAGGGCCGGCACCCTAAAATGCTGGGTAAACGTGACACGCGGCTACACGTAACACGCAAGGACTGCAGACAGACGAAAACAAACCGCTTCAAGGAGAGCTTGCGCTTGCGCGTGCGTGCGTGTGCGCGTGCGTGCGTGTGTGCGTGTGCGCGCCCCCCGCGCATGCGCACGCAGCCTTCCGCCGAAGTACTGACAAAGGCGGGAGGCAGAGCCACCGCCGGCGGAGCTCGCGGCGAGGGGAGGGAGGGACGCCGGGTGCTGCCCAGAGCCGAACCCAAGCAAGAACAAAGCCATCCCTCTGAACGAAAATGAAACCGACGTGACCGGGGAAAGCAACACATGTGTGACATGAGGTGCACAAAGAGGAAAAGTCACTTACGGGAAGTTTGACTTTCTGGTTGGCGCCTTCAGCGACTCTGATACCTGGATACTTGATAAGAACATCCTTTGCCCTGTTCACCCTCCCTTCTCCCCCTAAAGAAAAATAAATCCTTGAAAAAATGAGACTTTACTGCAGGAAAAAAAAGAGCATTTCCAGATAGTCCTAGCTGGCGCTGGCCCAGCAGGCCGCGACTACAGAGAAGGTTGCAACACTTGGGGCCGTGGCTCAGGACTATCACCCTGAAAATGCTCATCACAGCCCGGGGTGCCTGGAACGGGGCCATCAGCCGAGCCAAAGCAGGTCCGGGGCCATGGAAACCTTTGTTTTCCTTCCTAGTCCGTCCGTCCAGCCAGAAATATAACTTGTCAAAGTTCCTGCCTTCTAATACTTCTTGCGCCACACTCCGATCCTGGGCCCTTCGGCCCACTCAGCACATCACTCTGAGTCACTTCTTTCCCCTCCTTAAACCTCAGCGTGACTCAAGGCCATATTGCAGTTATTCATAAATGCGAAGACAGACGAGGAGCCACCAATACCTGTGCAAGGAGATGGCATTTTAATTGGCGCACTCCAGCTGCCGCAAACATCGGCTCCTACCACACCCCACCTCCCCCTGTCAGTGCCCTCTGCCAACTTCCCTAGCATCCCACATCTATGTAAAAAAGCCACAGCTTCTTTCTCCAATCACCTTCTCGGAGTTTATGCAACCTCCAGAACACAGGTTGATTGGAAAGGTTTCTCTTCTGGATAACAACAATTCAATGTGCCTTGACATTTTAATAGCCTGCCGTCCTGGTGAACACAATCGAGCAAGGCAGTGAAGCAAAAATCATTAGGTAAGCAAGATAATCTAAGCGGAGTCAGTCTCCTGAGCTCACATCTGGGGCAGGTTGCACAGCTGGGACAGTTCACAAAGCTGGATACATGGGCAGTGCAGCATCTTTGTATGTGTGGCTTAAACACTGTGCCTGAGACACATCCTATCAGCAAGAACAGACCCCGTGAGGCTCCGATATGAAATACCTTGAGAGTATATGAATTTACAATGAAACAAAATATCCTCCTCACCTACCAAACCAATACAAAAAAACTCTGTGCACAGTGCAGGCTTGCTATACCACCAAGAACAACGCAAATAATGTCAACCCTACAGAAGCTTGTATCTATATACATATTTGTTTATATAAAGATTTTTAATGTAATACCATAGCTAAAGGTACGATTTAAATGTAAACATGTAATATAACAGTCATACTGAATACCAGGATTCCTGGTGGTGTGATGGCTAAGTGTGACAACTGCTAACAAAAACGGTCCACCATTCAAATCCACCAGTTGCTCCTTGGAAACTCTTCCTAGCAGTTCTGCTGTGGTCTACAAGGTCACTATGAGTTAGAATTGACTTGATGACAATAGGTTGGCTTTTTTGCTTTATTTGTATACCGAGTACCATTATAAACAGTTACATCTACAAATTTCATCCTCAAAACAAACTATTATCATTACCGTTTTGGAGATGAGATAACTGAGTTGCAGAGTTCTAAGGAATTTGCCCCATGCCATTCTCTAGTAAGTGATGTGGCAGAACTTGGACCCAAGTAAATCATATAAATTAATGCCAAATGTGTTACATGTCTTTATAAGGTCAGTGGATTCTTTAATGAATGTGTATACTCACACACAGTACATACCTATTCATGTGAACACTCAAAAGGTGATGTGCAAAGCAGTACAGATCATTTGTTTTTTAACACAAACACCTGCACTTAAGTATTCAGCCATGTTAATGTACTGAGTGTCTTGTGAGTCCCAGGGTCCATATTCCAGGCTTCTGAGGATGCAGCCATTCATAAGACGCAACTGCCATCCTCCAGGAACTCGTAGCCCATGGGGAAGTCAAACAGGCAAATGGATGCCTCGCCTTGTGGGTGAAGGGTTACCAGAGGCTGGCAGAGCTGCAAAACCCTAGAGGATTAGCCCCGACCCCCACCCCTAACCTCCCAGTCTTCTTGGGAAGCCACACACTTGCTCTCATGAGGCTGTCATCCCTCAAAGAACATTGGGGTGCTCCACCGGGAAATCTCGTCCAAAACCATTTTGTAAGCTATCCCAGGAAATGAGTCTTTGTTACTTGATAATTATGCAGAAACCTCTCTGAGCATGGAGGCAGGAGTGACATCATAGAACCCAGAAGGCAAAAGATGACAGAAGTCTCCTGTTGGATTCCAGCTTTCCCCAGCCCCTCCCTCTCTCCCTGAACAGAGATCTGTTTCCCCGGGTGCTGACTTGGCAAGCTATTCACTTTATGAATATGACCCACAGAGGGGAGAGCCCCTTTCAGCAGCCCCCGAAGTATGTTATCACCGTTATTAAGGAGCTTAAAGAGGAGCTGGGAGGATGAGACACCACTGGAATTGCAGCCTGATTGTGATTGATGTGTCCTATTAGCGCGCAGTGTTATCTCTCTGGATGGCAAGAACAGCCAGTGGCTTGTAACACAACAGATTACCTGAGTTCTCAGCCTTAGAAGGATGTTTAAATAAAATATAGTCCCTTTTAACGGGAGGCTCATTTTCTCCACGAGGCTCCCAGACTATTTCATGTCAGCTCTGATTCGCTGCGACTCTCCTCAGTAAACATGTCTTATCATTAATAATTCTTTACAAGCACAGTCTCCAGGAGTCCTCTCTCGCTCGCTCATCCTCTCTCTGTCTTTCTTAGGTGGCTGGGCACAGACACATCACACTCCACTTTGGGTTCCAAGGTGCTTCTCCCTGATTTTCACCTGCCGTGCCAAAAATGATTGATTACGCCGGGCCGACCGGGTGTCCGGCAATACCCAACAAATGACTTTGGCCCCTAACAGCAGGCCTTGGCCAGATAGAAATCAATATTTCACCATTAAAATCTATCAAAGAAGAGTTAAGGCACCATCTGTCCCTGCCGTCTCTCTATGGTGTGTGAACATTAAATCCGACACTTGTACTACATGGGTAATCAATATATAGTGGTTCACAGATCATTTGTGGTTCCCTTTTAGCAGTGATGGATGTCTAGAATCATTGTGATTCATTTTGTCAGACCATTAAACAAGATTCTGTCCAGTTCCTTCCTGATTTCATTTAGAGGATCATTCTTCACAGTTCATAAGAGGGAAACGGTTTTACCAATCTGCTTCTATTTCAATAAGTCACTTTATAGAGATTTTGTGTCCTCTAGACTGTAAAAATTCTGGAGAGATAGTACAAACAGACACCTCTAAAACTATTCACTGCATGACATATGCATAAAGTGTGAAGAGACGAATGTAAATATGTTTACCTCTTTATCTGCAAATGTTGGTTTTAACCCCCTCTTGGCTGAGGACCTGGCATGCGGGTGCTTCAGGAGACATATCTGCCACAGCAGAAGGCAAGGAAAGAGGTTGGCTGCTGAAGGCTCATTTACAGGCACAGCAGAAATCCCCTGAATCCCCTTCTACTGTGGTTCAAAGTAAATAGGAATGGCTTTTCCAGAGGTTGCATTTGAGGGAGTTTCACATGCAGTTCAGCCAGTCTTGCTTCTCTTGCAAGTTATTGTCAAAAGCCCCTTTGTACCACCATCAACACGCTAACCCAAGAGATATGCTGGCTGTGACCTTCAGAGCGCTGATGTGGACAACCATGAAGTGCCCTTTGCAGAACACCAACCTATGGCAGACATAGTGAAAATTCTCCTCTTGGAGTCAGCAATCCCATGAGGTTACCCTTCTCAGCCTCACTTTCAAGTGAGCAAACTGAGGCTCAGAGAATTAACCTCCTTGAGAGAATGAGAGAGTCAGGAACCAAACCCAGATTTGTCTGACAACAAAGCTCCCACAAACCTGTGCATGTTATTGGCTGACAGCCACTATTCTGTAAATATCCTTCAGTGCTCCTGGGCTGCTTACTTTCACCAACTGATCCAGAAGTTGTTAGAAAAAGAGAATTTTATTTTATCTCTATTTTAAGTAAATCTGCAGCAAGATAACCTACTCAAGCAATTAACTTTAAACTATTTCAGTTTTGGATTATTGGAAAATTACTGCTCCTGACAATAATGTAGATAAGCAGAAGTTGATTTAAGTATTAACACAAATATATGTATATACATATGTAGCTTGTTTACTTTTTATACACTATATGTAATTTTTATATAATATGTATTTATGTTATATTTTTATATGATATATATTTACATTATACATAATTTTTATATAGTATATGGAGTCCCTAGTGATGCAAACAGTTAACTTGCTCTGTAAGTAACAAAAAGGTTGGAAGTTCAAACCCACTTGGAGGAACTTCAGAAGAAAGGCTTGGCAATCTACTTCCAAAAAATCAGCTGTTGAAAACTGTATAGAGCACAGTTCTAGTCTGACACATACCATGTGTAAATTGACTCAACTGCACGGCACTTGGCTTGGCTGTCAACTGTATATTTGTGTAGATATGTATATACTCAAATATGCATAATTTGAAAGACCTTTAGAGGTGATTTCACTTTTTCTTCTTCCCTTTCCACACAAACAACCGAGGCAGAGAGAATAGAAATTGTACCAGGAGTAAGAATCTTGTTTCTTGACTTCGAAGTCAAGAAAACTTTAGGTAGTGGATTGTTACCCAATTACCATTTTATGTGAGGTATTTGATGATGAGCCCTGGTGGCATACTGGTTAAAAAGTCTGGCTGTTAACCAAAGGGTCAGCTATTCAAACCTACCAGCCACTTCTTGGAAATTCTATGGGGCAATTACTCTGTCCTATAGGGTCACACACTATGAGTTGGAATCAATTTGACAGCAACAGGTATAGGGTCACTGTGAGTTTGAATTGACAAGACATCAAGTTTGGTGGTAGTTGTTGAAGGGACAGGTAGGAGAGAGTGGTGCCCATTTCACAGTTGGGTATAACGGGAACACCTCCAGTGAATTCTTCTGCTACAATTCACTAAACACTATACCCTCCCTCCCTGAAGAGAACATTCTTTAAATCACAGGAGAAAGTAAGGCAGGTTACAGCACTTCAGACCCAAGAGCCCTCTGGCAAATACCAAGTAAGGGCCCATTTGGGAAGTGTTATGACATGGCAGAAGAGCTTAGACTTCAGTCTAGACAAAAATCTGTCTTCGCTATTAACTGGCCGTGCCACTCAGAAAAGTCACTTGACCTTTTTGGACATCTGTCTTAGTCATCTAATACTGTGAGTGCATGTCCTCAATGAAAACAAATTTTTTTCCTCATAGTAAAGTAGACTGAAAGTCCAAATTCAGAGCATCAGCTCCAGGGAAAGACTTTTTCTCTCTGTTGGCGTATTGTCTTCAATACTCCCCTGGTCGAGGAGCTCCTCAGGCAGAGGGACCATGGGTCCAAAGGATGCTCCCTGCTCCATGTGCTTCTTTCCTGGTAGTATGAGGTCCCCAACTTTCTGCTTGCTTCCCTTTCTTTCGTCTCTTGCCAGATAAATGATGACACAGGCCACACTCCAAGGAAACTCCCTCTGCGTTGGATCAGGGATATGACCTGGGTAAGGGTTTTACAATCTCACACTAGTCATCTTTAACATAAAATTACAATCACAAAATGGAGAATCACCACATAATTCAAACCATGATGACATTTGTTCCCTCATCTGTAAAAGTGAAGCTAGTCACATGTACCTTGTAGATTTAACGTGAGGATTCAATGAGACCACATAAACATCAGCACGGCTCGTAGCACAATCTATGTTAGTGTCCTTTTGTCCCTTTTTGCTTCCTTTTATTCGTTCCCAACATTGCAACACAAATTTGTATTATACTTTATTTGTGGCTTCCAATAATAGACTGTAATGGGGTCTGCCACGTAAGAACTTAGATAAGTCCTTCTTGATTCTAGAAACATCAAACCCAGGAATTAAAGTGAGAACTGAGATGTCCTCTGGTCCAACCATTGCTCCAATGCAGAATCACTGTTATCACCTGCCATACAGGTCATTTTCAATGACCAGAAGCTCAAGACATCAAAAGAAAGTTTGCCACTTTGCTGATCAGTCTTCTAATAATAAATTTCCGTCTAAACCTGCCTCCATGAAAATCACAGCCATTAGTTCCTGTAATAATTCCGATCCATAACCACCTTATGTTCCATATAATTATTGAACAGAATGAAAAGAAATGTTCCTTTTAATTCATGTTAAAACTACCTTTCTGAAACATTTTCAGGAGATTTGAAACTGCACCCAAGTCTTTTTGTACTAGCTTTGATAACATACTAGCTCATATTGAATGTGCTGAAGAGTTTTTTGTTTTTTCATTGATCAGTTTATGAAACCACCTTCGGTCTTTGCCACTCTCTGGCATATTTGCATCTCTGCAATTCCATTCCTGGGATAAAATTCACAGCTGCACAGAGCCCTGCAGATTCACTTTTATACTTAGATTTTCCTCTGTCCTTTTTTCCTCCTTACTTCTTCACTCCTCTTACCCATTTTTCTACATCTACCTCTCCTTCCACCCATTTACCTTTCCATCTAAAGCATCCCAGGCAAGCAAGAATACCAGTAAGCTCTGTATCTGAACAATGAACCTCACTAATTGAATGAAATAAAGGCCACCTGTAAGAGTCTCAGTAGCTGTTGAGTGAGTCATTGTCCATCTCACCAAGGGTCCTGGATATGAGTGTAAGCTACACGTGGGTGGGCTAGTGCCCACGCAAGACAATCTGGAGCATATATTTGGTTTACAATCACTTTCGCCATTCCCACCATTTACAATTGTATAGTGAATACTCCTCTTACAAAAGCTACAGTGAGTTGTCATGGCCTGTCCAGGTAATTTCAGTCAGAGGGGGCATCACACAGGCAGCTACCACTTTGCTATACACGTGTGTCCAGTTGTATTGTTAGACAACTATTACCTCGCTGTGCTTGGTTGTCCAGTTGTACTGTTACTTATGTCTCACTGCAGTTAGTGTCTTGGACCCCACTCAGGTCTCACTTCTCTGCCTCCCCCACCACACAAGCAATCTGCCTTGATTGTTTTAATTTCTTAGTGGAGTTGTAAACGAAACACCACAAGTGTGTGTCTTTGAAGAAGAAAAATTCTTAGTTCATAGGGCTAGAAATTTAAATTTAGGGCACCAGCTATAGAGAAGGCCCTCGGAGATGCTTTCAGTTCTGAGAATAGAACCTTGTCTCAGCTTTTGTAGCCCCAGCATTTGTGGGATTCTTGACAATTTTCACAGGGCATCTACCCAACCATTCCATTTATACCTGCTTGCTTCTGTGCCTAATCTGTTCTTTTTGTAACTTAGAAGTAAAGGTTTAGTACATACTTAGTACTGATATGGTTTCATTAATAGAACAAAAAATCTTTTTCCCAGATGAGATTATATGCACAGGTATAGGGGTTAAGACTCCAGCATATATTTGGGAAGCACAATTCAATCTATAATACTTAATATTTCAATCTGTGTTGCCCAAATGCATCAGAGGTATTCTATAAACAGTTAATTCCATGCACATTGCATTTACATATTATATTATAAATCAAAAAAACTAAACCCATTGCCTCCGAGTTCATTCTGACTCATAGCAATCCTGTAGGACAGAGTAGAACTGCACCCATACAGTCTCCAAGGAATGCCTGGTCGATTTGAGCCTGCTAAACTTTTGATTAGCAGTGGGTAAGCCATAGCACTTAACCACTAAACCACCAGGGCTCCCTATTACATGTATTATACAATACTAGATTATACATACATACATGTATGTATATGTATATATATATACATTCACTGGTGTATTCTGTCCCATACTGATTCTTGTTGCCAGGTTCTTTGTCTGTATGCAGACTTCTGACTCCAGTGTCTTCTGCCAAAAGTGGGCATATACAAGTTCATCTTTGTCAGTGTGGCCCTATTAGGAAGAAAAACCTCTGTACTGGCTCTGTAAAAGATCAGGCCTGTACACATACATTCTGGTAAGGCTGCACAAGTATACCCTTGACCAGAGCATGCTCAGACCATACCCAATTAAAGCCCAGCCAAGGTGCAAGCATACCTGCCTGACACATGTCCAAGGCCATCATATGAGCAGTAGCAACTGAGTAGTCATCTAAGCATGATCTGATCAGTGACATGCAAGCTCAGTATATAAGCAGCTCCTACAGAGCCTGGAAGAAAATTTTGGGACACATCAGTGGATAATATCTAACTCTGAAGGGGGCTTGCTAAGTGTAAATGTTTTGACATGATTGCAAAAACAGAGAAGGGAAGAGAATAATAACCAGAAAGATGAGACTTCACCTCTGGTAGACAGATTAATTATAAGAAATGTTTCACCTGAGTGACAGTGCCTGCTGGTGGACAGAAAGATCACACTGTGTTCTCTGGTGTGTTTGGGGGAGATTAAAAGTTGAAAAATGAGATCTTGACTTTTGAATGCCAAATAAAGCAGAGGGAGAAATGGAGCTATCACAGAGAAGGGAGGAAATGGTAAACAAATGCCCAGAGCTCTGTCCGTCTAAGATTGTTTTGCAGAAAGTAGCATGGGCCAAAACACCAAATGTTACAAAAAACTGAGAAAGTTAACACCTTTGGAAATTCCAGTGCTTCAACAACAACAACAAAAAAAATCATAATCCATACAAACAGCAGAGAAACAGTGGCCCATCCAAACAAACATGACAAAGAAAGTGAAAACTACATCTAGGAATGACAAAAATAATAGAAAAATTGGAAGACTATGGTACAATAACGTTAAACATGATTAAGAACTAAGGGAAACAAAGTCAACACAAAAAATAAGAAAAACGATGCAAACACAAAATGGGAATCTAAAAAAAAGCAATTTGCAAGTGAAAGAGACAATAACTAAAATAAGAAACACAATAGAAGGATTTACCAATAGTTTTAATCAGGCAGAAGAAAGAACTCCAAATTAGAGGATGAGATAGTTAAAATTACAGAAGCTCAAGACCGAGAGGAACCGAAGCAGCCTGAGCATGGTTAATGGAATCAAAGGACAACAACAGACCTAATAATATATATCACGGGGATCCCAGAAGAAGATGAAAGAAAGAGACAGAAAGAACACCTGGATAAATAAGGACAGAAAATTTCCCCAGTTTAATGAAGGACATGAATCTACAAATCCAAGAAGCTCAAAGAATCCCAAGGGGGATAAACCCAAAGAGATCAACACCAAGCCACATCATAGTTAAGCTTTCAAAATTCAAAGATAAACAGAGAATCTTGAGAGTAGTGTAAGAGAAGCAAATGGTCACTTAAAGAATCCCCAGCAAGATTAATGCTAACTTTTTTTCCTCAGAAATCCTGGAGGCCAGAAGGCAATGAAATTATATATTCAAAGTGCTCAAAGCGGGGGGAAAAAAAGTCAACCAAGAGTATTACACCCAGTGAAACTACCCTTTAGGAATGAGAGTGAAATTAAAACATTCCTAGATTAACAGAAGCTCAGAGAATTCATACCCACTAAACTAGCCCTACAAAAAATACTAATCTATACTCTGTAGATGGAAGGGAAAAGACACTAGAATGTAATTCAAAGCTGTATGTGAAAAGAAAGATCCCTAATAAAGGGAAATGGGTGGACAAGTATAAGGTCTAGTAATAAGATTCATATTTGATAAGTCTCAATGTTTTTCCTTTATTTTTAATAACAAATATAGAAAAGGCAAGGATAAAATCGTGGCACATAAAATATAAAGACAATGATAACAATAATAAAAAAGTTGGGGAAAGAAGAATGATACAGGTATCAAATTTCTTGTATGTTATTGAAGTTGAAACTAACCCTTAAATGTTATAAATGCCAACTCTTAAATGTAATATTCATAATAACCACTAAGAAAATATGTAAGTACACACACATGCACACACACACACACAAGGAAAGTATAATGAAATCAAAGTGGCTCACTTAAATAAATCAAAAAACACAAAAGCAAGTAGTACTACAAAGAAATGTCATACAAAAAACAGTAAAATGGCAGAAGTAAGCCACTTCTCATCAGTGCAGTAAATGTAAATAGAGCAAATGCTCCAATAAAAAGGCAGTGAATGGCAGAATGGATTTAAAAAAAAAAAAAAATGGTCCAACTGGATATTTTTTGCAAGAGAGACATCTGAAACCCAAGGATACCAATGAGTTGAAACTTAAAGGATGAAAAATAATATTTTGTGCAAATAATAACCAAAAGACACCTGGGGTGGCAATATTAATATCAGATAAAGTAGACTTTAAGATAAAATCTGTTAGAGGAGACATAAAGTGATTTTGGTGAAGAGCATACTTCCTGTCTTAAAGATATACATAAGGCTGTCAGAGCAGCTCCTGACCAGAGTTAAGATGGGAGGGCTAAGAAGGAGGGACAGGAGTTGGTTGAATAAATACAGAAAGTGCAGGGTGGAAAGGAGTGTGCTGTCACAGGGTGGGCAGAGCAGCTAAAGTTGTATAGTGGTGGGGAAGGTGTTGTATGGCAAACTGACTTGGATTGTAATCTTTCACTTAAAGCAAAACACAAAAAAATTTTAAAAGAAAAGGAAGACTTTCATGTTTGTACAGAGATTATCCCCGAACCATACTGGACTGATTGACCTTCACTTTAATTGAATTGGTCTAAATTTTTAGTAAAGTCAAATTTTTCTTTTCTAGAAAGCTTGAAGATTGACCCTGTTGCCTGCATAACACATTATTTTTATAAACAAATGAGACAAAACTTTTAAGAAGTCTACTTGAACAGCTGAAGATGGACAGTATATAGTGATTTAGAAAATGAATGCCATCAAGTCAGTTCCATCTCCTAGTGACCCTACAGGAGAGAGTAGAGCTTCCCCGGAGGTTTTCCAAGGAGTGGCAGGTAGATTCAAACTCCTAACCTTTTTGATTGTGCTGCTGTGCCACCAGGGCTCCCTCACAGTGACAAAAGTATTAATCAATCAAGAAGATTTAATAATCATAAATATATATGCACCTGATATCAGGGCACTTAACTATATGAACCAAACACTGATAGAATTGAAGGGGTAAATAGATACAAGATTGGCAACTAAGTTCGTGAACTTATCCTAGAAAAATTGCTACATAGCTCATTGCTGAATATCATTACAGTCACCTTCACCGTACTCCCCTTAGGAAGCTATGCACTGATGCCAGTGCATGGTCCACACTTCAAAGCAGTTTGGAACTGTTTTTCTAGAATTGCCATCAGATCTGTCATCATAATACCCTTGATGTCCTGAATGTCATCAAAATGTCCTCTTTTCAATACTTTCTTTATTTTCATGTAAAGAAAAAAGTCACTGGAGGCCAGATCAGGTGAGTAGGGAGGGTGTCCCAATACAGTTACCTGCTTACTGGCTAAAAATTCCCTCAGAGATAACCATACAATTAAGTTTGCAAACTTGCCACCATGCCACTGTGTACAATGGCAATTCCAGAAGGAGTCTGAAAATTGCTTTGAAAAGTGAACTAGGCACTGGAATCGGTGAATAGGCCTCCCAAGGGGAGTACTTCAAAGGTGATCATAATGATACTCAGCCGTGAGGTAGGTAGCACTTAGAACAACTCAGTTTCCAGACTTAATTGTCAGACCTTCTAGTATTACAATAAAAGTTGGACACTTAAACACACCACTTTCAATATTAGACAGAATACCTAGAGAGGAGATTAAAAAGGAAGTAGAGTACCTGAATGACACTATAAACCAACCAGCTAGATTTAACAGATCTGTACAGAGCACTCCACTCCAAACACTACAATGTGTATTCTACTACAGTACACATGAATCCTTCTCCAGGATAGACTAGTAAACTTCAATATATGACAAACCCATGTACAGCAAAACAGAATGTTGTCCACCTTCTGTGCCATCTTCATGATTGTTGATATATTTGAATCTGTTCCTCGCTCTGTTTCGTCAGTCCATGTCACTGAGGCTTTATCTCATTTTTGTTGGCTCTCTTGATTATCTCCTTACCTCTTTGCATAAAACGCTCTGAATCTGGCAGCATTCTAGGAAAAGCAACAGAGACTCAGAGTGCTTGGATAATCTGACCATAGTCATTCAGCTCATCTGTGGTAGATGCAAGGTTGAAACTCAGCTCTCCCGACAGTCAATTGCAGTCCTTTCACTGAGCCCTGCTAGAGCAGCAAGGACCCACTGGGTTCTTCCAAAAGCTCTACCAACCCGGAGCAAATGTAAGAGGCAAAGTTTATCTAGGACACTTTATTTGTACTCCTGAGATCAATTTAGTGCCACCCCTACCTCATCTCTTCATCACCCAAGTTACCTAGTAGAAGCTGGTTGTAGATTACATTTGTCGGGAATTGTTTCCTTTTATGAGTATCTATGCTATGTGAAAAATATAGAAATACCTTGTATATGAAAGGAAGATCCCACTGTAGAACGGAAACAGGGAATTGAATTACTGCTAAGGAAACATAAAAAATATTTCCAGAACTGTTATCGTTTCAAAACTTTATCTGGCATAAAGGAGACTTTTGGACCTGTTAAGGAAATAACTGGGCATGGCCTGGCACTTCAGACCAGTTCTGAGATTGCTGCCCCGCTCCTGCTACCCTCCTTTTTTTAAGTGACTTTGAACCATTCAGTACAGAGAGAAGGTTAAACTGTAATGTAGAAAGATGCAGGGAGGGTGGAGAAAATACCTCTTCAGTTTAGATTATGAGAACTACACAGAAATTCAAACCCGTTGCCATTGGATCAATCCTGACTCATAGCAACACTACAGGACAGAGCAGAACTGCCTCATAGGCTTTCCAAGGCTGTGATCCTTACAGGGAGCTCTGGTGGCAGGGATTAAGTGCTTGGCTGCCAACTAGGAATTGAAACTGATACGATGTCAACAGGTTTGGCTTGGGGAAAGGTTTTAGTTTAAACTTAGTAGAAATTGCCACATCTTTCTCTCATGGACCGGCTGGTGGATTTTAATCTCCAACTTTTGAGTTAGCAGTCAAGTGCTCAGCCACTGTGCCACCAGGGCTTCTGCAGAGAAATAGGAAAATTAAAAGTTACGTCAGTGGTGATAAATCTAACAGCCCACCTCGGCATTTTGTAAATCCATTATGTGTTTTTCAGAAAGTAACCAAACTTGAATCTCTACTGGTTCATTTTCTAGCTTATGAGTCTGGGTAAATGGCTTAGCATTTCTTAACCTCAGTGTTATGGATCCAATTGTATCTCTCTAAAATAAGTGTTGAAATTCTAACCCTGTGACTGTAAATGTGACCCTATTTGAGAATAGAGATTTTCTTTCCTTCCCTTAGAGAGGTTGTATCAGTAGTTCTGATTAACATATCAATAGGTTGAGTTCCAAATCTCCTTACTTCTGAGCTATTAAGAAAAAGCATAATAGACACAGAGACAAGGAACGGGACTGGGTGAGAAGAAAAAGACAAATGGAGGAAACCAACACATCTGCAAGACCAGGAATCACTGACAAAGATCACCGGCATCTACAAGAAGTGCAAACAGACAAAGAAGGACCTCCCCCTAAGGTCACACCCTGAATTTGAACTTCTAGCCGCCTGAACTTCTTTAAAGTCACCCACTTGTGGTATTTGTACTATAGCAGCACTGGGTAGCTAAGTCGTTCAATTTCCTCATTCATAAAAAAGGCCGTAAGTTCTGTCTCACAGCGGTAACTTTAAGGATGAACACTAAAATAAAGCAGAAACACATAGTAGACACTCAAGCTGCTTTGAGTATTCACTTAAGAAGAGAGTAGATGGTTAGGTATTAAGGGGGGGATACAAAGAGTTGGCCACCACCAAAGCTCTGACTCTGATTGTCAATCTCTTTTCCTCTTAAAAACTGGGCAGGGGAGAGCAAGGAGGGGAGTTTTTAGGGCAGCAAGACTAATCAGGATTTCACCATCAGAGCAAATATATCCAATTAACAACTATTAAAGAAGCATTTTCTGGCACTGTGCGCAGTGAAGGCCATTCTATCTAGTGGAAATTAATCTTAATTATTGGTACCTGCATACATACATGCAAAGGAAAGAAACTCACATTAATCTACATTAAACTTAATAGCAGTCCGTGTAGTATCTAGTCTGAGTCAAAATTGACTGCTGGCCCCTGCATAGATATCTGCAGTGCTAACTCAAGTAATTACAGTGCAGTGGGTCTCAAAGACACAGCTTGTTACCTATATAATAAATCAGCTGCTGGAAGCTTTTTATAATTAAAAACCAAGAGAAGAAAAAATAGAACTGTACACGTAAATGTCATTTTCTTCTAAGGTAAATTAGGAAAAAGGAAATGTTCTTCTGGCTGCCTCTTCTGAAAAGAGAATGAATGTAATAGCTGTCTGATAGGTTCCTAACAGAAAGGTAAATAGTATTAGGTGTTCAGAACTGTGGAAAAGAATATTTATAGAATCTCAAATTCAGGTTTCTATAAGACTTTAACTTCGTTTGCAAGGAGACCAATAAGACTACCTGTAATAGATGAGTTAGATCAAATGGAGATTTCAATAATATGGTCAGGGTAGAAGCCCAAGTTTATTTTATTAAATCCTACTTAAGTGAAGCCATCTCCATTAACTATGAGAAAATGGGAAATGATGATTATGTTCACTTCGTCTCTGCTGCCACGGCCCATCATATCAGAACATCATGAGTTTATTTAATAAATCCATCTTTAGAGATTGCCCTATCTTCCTTACCCTTGTCATCTCTGTCTCCTGGGGCTTCCCTCTACCTCAGCCACTCTAGTTAGTTCAGGCTGTTCATAGTTGCCTAGAATCATAGTGCTCAATGTGACCTCCTGGAGGCATGCCCACCATCATTCGAATGGGGATGATAAGGTAATGCATATTTAATGCACCTTCATTTGCTAGGTTCTGACCAGCAGGCAGGCTATTACCAAGTTACTCATTAGAAAGACAGCTCATATAGCCTGCACAAGCTCAACCAAACCAGATTTTCCCAGGCTGGCCACTCAACCTCCACCTGGCAGACCTCTGCTCACCCCAATACAGAGCCTTTTCTAAGTTTTTGCTCTCTCCCTACCCATCTTTCTATTCTTCCGTGGGTTCTCCTTGAGCCTACTTTCCCACAGCCCAGCCAGTACCCCTCTTGCCTCCCAGCCAGACCGCATGTCCAGCTGTTCAGGTTGTGCATGTAAGTGCAAACTGAAATGTACCTCTTAGAATGTATTAAGTGTCCCTGACAACTCCCTTATCTCTTTGACACTGACCCTAATCTTACCCCTTGGCTCTGTGGTGCCTCTAGCTTCCATACTCCTGATCCTTAGGCACTAACTTGTTGTCAGCCTCCAGGATGCCTTCTCTTGCCAAAGACCTTCCTTCTTCATCAGTACCTTGCTGGAGAATATCTATGCTAGGCTCTGTCCTCCGTGCTAACACCCAGTTTTAATCCATTTACCCTAACAGTTGAAAAAGCCCCTGCTTCAACACCCTGGTTAGCAAAACAAATGAATTCACATGAAAAATTAAACAATATTGTAAATTAAATAACTCTATAAGGATTCATGCAAGATCATTATGGTGGAAAGATACAGGACTTAGCATAAAGCATTCAAATTTTGGCTCTGCCATTTTTCATCTGTGTAACTTCAAGAAATACACTTAACCTCTCTGAGTGTTATCTCTACAATGAAAGTAATAACGCTGCATAACATTTGCTGGTTTTTTTTTTTTTCCAATTTTGTTTGTTTGGGTGGTGATGTTGAGATTATACAAGGTCCAACAATTAAGTCTGTGAACTTAACTAAATGCTACATATCTTGTTGTTGAATATCACTATGGTTGCATTCAAAGTACTCCTCTTGGAAAGCTATACACTGATGCCAGTGCCTAGTCCACCTTTCAAACCAATTTTGGAACACTTTCTGAAATGGTCTTCTTGCTCAGTGGCAAAATGGTAAGTTTGTGAACTTAATTGTATAGGTGTGTCTGAGGGAGTTTTAACCAGTAAACGAATAACTGTGTTGGGAAACCCTGCCTATTCACCTCATCTGGCTCCCAGTGACTTTTTACTTTACTTGAAGATAAATGATATATTGAAAAAGAAGACATTTTGATGACATTCAGGGCATCAAGAGTAATATGATGACAGCTCTGGTGGCTACTCCAGAAGAAGTTTCAAAATTGCTTTGAAGGGTAGACTCTGCACTGGCCTCAATTCATAGCTTCCCAAGGGGAGTCCTTTGAAGGTGACCATAGTGATATTCAGCAACGAGATATGTAGCACTTTTTCTAGAATAAGTTCTCAAACTTACTTGACATAAGAAACATGCACCAAGTCAGCAATTTCTACTTGGTAATTTAGTGACACAGATTACATTCTTCAAATTATACAAACGTCCTTACTCTTTTTCTTAATTATTTCTTCCTTACTAACATAACCTCTCTGTTCCCTAATCTTTTGAGTTGCTATTGTCAACCTGGTCTCACAAAGGTGGTTCTTAAAAAAGAATAATGCTCAATGTAGGCATTTTCTACTAGCTAAGCTAAACTATTAGCTTTGAGAAGCCTTCAGGGGATATTTTTTGGTTTAAAGTTTAAAGAACGTCACTGGGCAATAGTTTCAGGGTTCATCAACCCTCCATGGCTCCAGATGTTTGCAGTTCATGAGCATTTGAAGTTCTATCCTGCATTTTCTCCTTTTTGATCAAGATTCTTTTATGGAATCTGTTACTCCAGGTGAATAGAAAACAACTGCTATGCCTAAGATGGCCTCTTGCAAGTGTTTAGAACCATAATTATTGTGTAACAAACTAGGAGATACAACAGAAGCACTAAATACTTTCTCGGGTCCATTAACTGGATGCCCCATGAAACCATAACCCTAGGCCTCCAAACAAGAAACCGTATTCCCTGAGGTATTTAGCTGTATACATAAGTAGGTTTGGCAGATACTCTTCTCTCTCTCTCTCTGTTTTTCCCCTTGTAAATATATCTATCAAACAACTTTTACGAATTCTACTTTTCTCTCAGTTTTTTATAATAGTGATGTCATAACATGTTTGTCCTTTTGCAGTTGACTTATTTCATTTAGCATAATGCCTCCATATTCATCCACGTTGTGAAATGTTTTGTGGGTTCATCATTGCTGTTTATCATTGCGTAGTATTCCATTACATGTATATACCATAATTTGTCTATCCATTCTTCCATTGATGAGTAGTTAGTTTGCTTCTATCTTCTGGCTACAGTGAATAATGCTGCAATGAGCATGGGTGTGCATACATAAAAGCACTTCAACTTCCTACCAACGTGCAACTTATTGACAGCAACTACAATAATCAGCTGTACAATCCTACCTGTCATGGATTGAATTAAGTCCTCAAAAAAAAACATGTATAACAATTTGGTTAGCTGATGATTCCCATTGATGTGTGGTTATCCTCCATTTTGTGATTTTCCTATGTTGTAAATCTTAATCTCTGCCTTCAGATAATAGCACAAGTTTGAATTATGTTAAAGAAGTTTAGAGTGGGACCATAACACGCCTGCTAAGGTCACCTCCCTGATCCCATGTCAAGAAAATTCCCTTGGGATGTGGTTTGTGCTACCTTTTATTTTACAAGAAATAAAAGAAAAGGGGAGGAAGCAGAGAGTTGGGAACCTCACACCAAAAGGAAAGGAGCACTGGGAGCAGACAGAAGCCTTTGGACCCAGAGTCCCTGAGCCTGAGAAACTCCCCAACCACGGGAAGACTGATGAAAAGGACTTTCTACCAGAGCCCACAGAAAGAGTACATTAGGCATTTAGTTCTGCTGCAACAGAAATACCACAAGTGGATAGCTTTTGTGTGTGCAAATTAAGGACAATTTTATAATCTACGGCATGTTGCCATGTAACACCTAGAACTTTCACTTCCGTTCTATTCTAGCTGCTGCTCCCCCCACCCCCTCCGTGTGACAACAAGCATCCACTTTTGTTCGGAATTTTCTATGAGCTTTTGACCAAAGTCTGGCCCTTCTCACCAATCAACTCGCTTCCAGCAAAGTGTCCCTCAGACAACCCCATGTACATTTTTAAAGGTTTGTACACCTCCAGTATCACTTTATGTTTTGTATGGTCCAGGTCAGTCTTTGTCTGGGGAGCTGGCCCTGATGCTAGATGCAGTTTGGGGTTAGAGAGTCTGGGGCCACACTCCCAGGGGGCCTTCCATTCAGAAAAACCATCAGGTGTGGTCTTTTGGTAGAGTTCTAGCTCTGCTTTCTCCGTCACCCATTGTGTCCAGAGCTCTGTTCCATGTACCCCCATCTGGGTTATCATTGGTGGTGGCACCATCTAGTTCTTCTGGTCCCATGATGAAGGAGGCTATGGCTCATATGATCCCTTCCATCTAGTGAGCTCATATTTTTCTCCTGTTCTCGATGTCCTATGTTTGACTCAGATCCAGGTGGATTGGAACCATTTGGTGTTATTTAGATGGCAGCTTGCTAGCTTTTAAGACCCTAGTCATCACTCACCCATGTGATACATGGAACAATATCTTGAGAGAGGGAGAGAGAAAAAACTTGGGTGTGCCAACTAGTCTGGATGTCTCCTGAGAGCGTGATCGTGATCCCAGACCCTGATAGATAGCTTTAAAAAGATAAATTTTATTTTATCACAGTCTAGTAGGCTAAAGGAAACCCTGGAGGCATAGTGGTTAAGTCTTTTGTCTACTAACCAATAAGCTGGCAGTTCAAATTCTCCAGGTATCCCTTGGAAACTCTACGGGGCAGTTCCACTCTGATCTATAAGGTTGTTATGAGTCAGAATCAACTCTACAGCAGTGGCAGTAGGTGAAAAGTCCAAAATCAGGGTATCAGCTCCAGGGGAATGCTTTCTCTTTTGCCTCTGGACAGAGGTCCTTGTCATCAATCTTCCCATGGACTGGGAGCTTCCAATGCATGGGGACCCCAGGTCCTTTCCAAAGGAATTACTCAGCTCCCAGCAGTGCTTCTTGGTGGTATAAGGTCCTCAAATCTCTCTGCTAGCTTTTTTCTTTTGTATCCCAAGAGATTACTTCAAGACAATAAAATCTCTCATACTGAGGCCTTCTTGACCGACGTAACTGCCACCCATTCTCTCTCGTTAACATCACAGAGGCAGGATTTACAACATACAGGAACACCACACAATAAAGGGAATCAGGGCCCAGCCAAATAGCTACACACATTTTGGAGGAGACACAATTCAATCCATGACAAAGAGGAAGATTTTCCTTGCAGCTGATGCCTTGAATTTGGACTTTAGCCTGTTGGACTAAGAATAAACTTCTCTTTGTTAAAGCCATCCACTTATGGTATTTTTGTTATAGCAATGCAAGATGACTAAGACACTACCCAATGATCATCACAGTTACTTCGACTTTTCACCCTCCCTCCCAACTCTGGTAAACACTAATAAACTTTGGTGTCTCTACATTTATTTTTTTTAAATAAGTGGGGTCATGTACTATTTGTTGTCTTATGACTGATTTATCTTACTGAGCACCTTGTCCTCAAGCTCTATCCATATTGCATCATGTATCAAGACTTTATTTTTTCTAGTGGCTAAGTAGCATTCTGTTGCATGTATATACCAAATTTTGTTAATCCATTCATCTGTTGATGGGCATTTAGGTTATTTCTACCTGTTGGCTATTGTAAATAATACTGCAAGGGACACTTGTGTACAAGTATCTGCTTTCACTCCTTCAGGTGTATACCTAGAAGTGGAAAGCAAAAATAACAAAAGACAAAATAAATAAATGAGATGTCATAAAAATTAAAAACTTTTGTTCATCAAAAGACTGTAACAACAAAGTGAAAAGACAACTGGGAATATGTCTTCCAAAACTACACATCTGATAAGATCTAATAACCAATATACATATAAAAATTTTACAACAACAGAAGTACAAATAACCCAATCAGAAAATGAGTAAATAACTTCAACAATATTTTACTGAGGAGGACACACAAATGGCCGCTAAACACATGAAGATACACTCATCATCATTAGCAGGTAGAGATGCAAATCATAATCACAATGAGAGGAGATAATCGAAGATGGAAGATAAGTTACACATACCATACTGTCCACCTACATTAAAAAAAAAAACCTAGTGAAACAGGTAATAGTCTGGGCAACCAGAAAAGCAGACAGAGAATGAAGAATTAGGCTGAACACTAAAAGGAAGAAGAAACTGGATGAAAATCAAGAATGCTAAGATTTATGGATTCATAAAGTGACTCTGGTGAAGAGTGTGCTTCTTGGCTTAAATAAACACATGAGACTAAATAGACAGCTCCTGTCCTGAGGTGAGATGAGAAAGCAGAAAGGGGCAGGAGCTGGTTGAATGGACACAGAAATACAGGGTGTAGAGGATGAGTGAGTTGTCAGACACATTGTGAGGAGAGCAGCTAAGGTCATGTAACAACGTGTGTATAAATTTTTGTATAAGCAACTGACTTGAACAGTAGACTTTCACTTAAAACACAACTAAAAAAGGATATAGGTACCCTGTCAACCATCCCAGTGGAGCGTGGTCTTATTGAGACAAAGTGAGCTCTCTCTGATAAGCAGCACAGGAATGCAACTTCACAGAAACCCCAAGAGGTGACAAATACTCTGTAGACAAACCTATAGTGATACAAAGTGAGTAGAACATGTATTGAATTTAATCAGGGAAAGTGCAAGCAGGACAGCAAAAGTCCTATGGATCCAGGTGACCACAGAGCAGGGAGGATTCCAAAAATATAGGGACAATATTACTCATCAACAGCAGTCCCTGATCATTTGGGCAAGTGGTGTTGACAGAGTGGAAGATGCTTGGAGTAGTGGCTAGAGATTCCCCTACCCATGCAGATTCTAGGTAGACCCCTCTCTTTGCATTTGGTCAGGGCCGGATTTTAATCACCACTTGCACCATGCAGAGACTGCCCTGGTTGGTAACCATGATAGAGATTGGAAAAACATACTGCCACTTCCTCCTCCTTACCCTCCTGATGACCCGTGGCATGCTCCCTCTCATTCCCTCTGACTGGTAATCTGTGTGTGGCATGCATTCCTATGCCACTGAACCTATGACTGAAAGTTTGTTCCTACTTCACCTTTGCCACCCAGGAACCAGTGCCAAGCCAAGCCAAGTGTCATTGAGTCAGATCCAACTCATGGCTAGGGGCCAGGATAGAACTGACCTCCAAAGTATTCAAGGAGTGGTATGAGTTTTTATGCAACTCATTCAGTAGCCAGCAACCTGTGCACCCTCACCCCAACAACTTAGCAACTAGAAATGCACCTACAGGGTACCAAAACCAGGCATTGGAGAGAGCACTCCTCTCTCCCATGCCCCAGTGACTAGTCAGACAGATACATCACCTTATCAGTCACATCTTGACAGGTGTCATCTGTACCTCTGCCAAATGACAAGCAAGCGACACCAGTATCCCATCCAATTTTTGCCTGGCTTAAACACCACACATCCCACACCCAAGCAATTCTTCTAGGCCGCCTGACTTTCAGTGAAACCCTTCAATACTTCACTACCTACTGAGATGCCCATTTGTGCATGTACAGCAAGCCTACCACATCTGTTTGCATAGCAGTCCCTTGCAGCAGATGGAAACATTCTGTCCTGACCTCCAGAGAGTGCACTAACTACTGGCACAAACTTAGAAGGACCCCATGGTCCCACATGATCTGTGGAGGAATCCTGACCATCTGACACTTGTCACTCAATGTCAAGGAAAGAATTTGCTCTCCCATCTAAACTCAATCTGTTAAGTGGAGATATATAAGCCTACCATGCAGGACTCACACATGCATATGACCTAGTATATCCACCAGTGGGACATCACAGCCAGCTGACATACAACACCAAAGTCACATACAGAACTAAACTACAAAACAACAACATTTGAAATAATACAAACGAAGTAAGACATTTTAAAGAGAAAGAGAAGAAACAAAACTCTGGATATAGTAAAACAAAACAAACATACATACAATCAATAAAGAAATATATTAATAAGTAAATGAATACCTTAACACCTAAGAGACAGCAGACAATAACAAATTACATGAAAAAAAAAAAAAAAACAGGATAAGATTGCTCAAGCAAGTGAACAAAAAAGGGGGAAGGGGCAGCAAACCTTCTTGAGGAAGAAATGGTAACAGAATTCCCTGATAAGAAATTCAGAAGACTTATACATAAGATCCTCAAAGAGATCAAGAAAAACCTAGAAAAATTCAGATAAACAATACAAGAACAAAATAACAAAATAAATAGACAATTAGAAACCATACAAAAGTAACAACTAGAAATCCAGAAGATTAACAGTAAATATCAGAATACATAACTCAATGAAAGAACATAGAAATATAATTGAATAAATGTAAAAAAAAAAGTGAAATAGAGGACAAATCTCTTGATACAAATTTGTTAGAAGAAGAATTAGAAAAAAGAATGACAAGAAGCAAAGAAAGCCTAATAGTTAAGTTGCACGGGACACCATCAAGAGGACTAATTGACGTGTAATAGGAATTCCAGAAGAGGAGAAAAAAATGATAGAGATAATTTTTGAAGATTTATTGGCCGAAAACTTCCCTAGTATCATGAAAGATCAAAAGGTTTCAAGCTAATAAGCGAAATGAATCCCTGCAAAAAGAAATTTACCAGAAAGAATTATCTTGAATTGTGTCCTCCCAAAAATGTGTGTGGCCATTTGGCTGGGCCATGATTCCCAGTATTTTATGATCGTCCTTCATTTTGTGATTTTCCTATGCCATATGTTAAAGAGGGTTCGGGTGACACTGTAAATCCCTTGCTAAGGTCACCTCCCCGCTCCACTGTAAAAGGAGTTTCCTTGGAGTGCAGTTTGCACCACCTTTTATCATTTTATCTTACAAAAGGTAGAAGGAAAGGAAAGCAAGCAGAGTGGAAATTTCACACCATCAAGAAAGCAGCATAGTGTGTCCATCAGACCTGAGGTTCCTGCCCCAAGATGCTCCCTGACCAAAGACTGATGCAACAAAAGGACTTTCCTCCAGGGTTGACAGAGGGAAAGCCCTTCCCCTGGAGCAGATATCCTGAATTTGGACTCGTAACCTAGTGGACTATATAAGAATAAGCTTTTCTTTCTTTGTTAAAATCATTCACTTGTGATATTTCTGTTAGAGTAGTACCAGATGACTAAAACACATATCATAATCAAACTTTCCAAAACCAAAAACAAGGAACTCTGAGAAAGGTTGTGAAAATGACATAATCACTTACCAAAGGGTGCCAGTAAGAATAAGGACTGATTTCTTGACAGAGACCATGCAGACAAGAAGGCACTAGGATAACATATGTAAAATGCTGTAAGTAAAGACTCACGAACCAAGAACGGCATATTCAGCAAAATTGTCTCTCAAATACTGTGGCAAAATAGGACATTCCTAGGAAAACAGATATTAAGGGAATTTGTAAAAATTAGAACAATCTTACAAGAAATATTAAAGTGTCCTTACTTAGGGTCTCCATGAGTCAGATACGACTCGACGGCACTTGGCTTGGCTGGCTTTGGACAGAGACCCAACATCAAATAACAACTTGTGATTAAGACACACAACAGCATTATGGATACCAATTCAGATAAGGAATTCTCAAAAGTAAAATGAAGGAGCTCTCAAAAGCAAAACTGAAAACAGGAACAAGAGATGTCAATCTGTAAATGATGACAACTTAAAATAAAAAAGGAAGGATAAATGTTGTAGTTAAAGAACTTCTGTATGGAGAAGAAGTCAAGACGATATCAAGATACAACAGACTGCTTTAAATTTAACAAGATAAATGTGCCACAACAAACATAAACAATATTAGTAAATCTACTCACTAAACCAAAGAAAAAAATAAAAAAGCTCAGTAAACTTGGAGTCATCAACAGCAAAGGATACTAAAAGAGAATCCAAAAAAAAAAAAAGAAACCCAGCATAGAAAATTAAGTGGAACAAAGCAACTGTTAACACCACACAAAAAAATGTTCAAAATGGTAGCAGTAAAGTCATACCTACCAATAATCACACTGAATGCAAATAGTTTAAATGCTCAGTGAAGAGACAGTGGCAGACTAGATTAAAAACATGACCCATCAATATGTTGCCTACAAAGAAACAACTTAGACACAAAGACATTATCAATGAATCCTGATTATATGTTCAATCAATTTCAGACTGCAGAAGCTGGTAAAAATATTCAATCTCTTCATCTTTGCCAGTAGTAGTTGGTGCCTACATTTAAATAACAGTCATATTAACTGGCTTCCTTGTAGGCATATGGATATTATCCTTTCACTGACAGCATTGTACTTCAAAAATACAGGATAAGCATTGGAAGGGTTTGCTTGCATGGTTGCTCGTTCACTCGCTCACTTGCTCACTTGCTTGCTTGTTTTTAAGATGTGAGAGGCTGAGCACATCTTGATTTTCACAGGAAGATGCCAATGGGAAGGAAAAAGTTAAAAATATATAGAAGAGAGGAAGAAAATCAAAGGAGGAAAATTCCCTGGGGGGGGGGTGGAATTCTCAGGCTCAAGTAACAGTATGTCCTGCAGGAAGGACTATGACTTGACTTCATATTTTAGAAATCAGTAAGTAACTTTTTGTTAGAATTAGTTAAGCAACTCAACAGTTCTTTCATCTCTACCTCATGGATGCAAGATTGTTACAGCAACTCCAAGTTTCTCAAATCCTTACTCCACGAATTCAGAGTCAGGAAGTGTGTGATAGTGCATAGCAAAGAGTTTCTCTTCATGCACTTTCCTCTTAGAAGAAAGAAAAATATTTTCTGGAAACAGTCCAACAAACTTCTTGATGTATCACATTACCTAAAATTGGGACTGAATAGTCAACCCTAGACCAAAGCTAGGCTCACTTCCCTGAGAGAAAGGCATATTTTCCAAACCACCAAACAAAACAGGAGCTCCACTGGCCAAGAAGACTTGGCACTGGGATGGAAACATCAGTGTCCGCCTCAAATGTACTGATTAAGTAGGTCATACACTTAGGAGCAGAAAGTTGAATCAGTTCTCACTAAATTTCTATTTTCTCTGTATGAGAATGTGAGGAAAGGGAAACTGGAATATGAGGCTTGACACAATGACCCAAAACTAAACCCATCGCAATCAAGTCAATTTTGGCTCATAGAACAGAGCAGAACTTCTCTGTAAGGTTTCCAAAGAGTGGCTGGTGGACTCCACCTGCCAATCTTCTTGTTAGCAGCTGAGCTCTTAACCACTGCACAGAACAGGAGCACAAACTAACTGAGGAAATACCTAAAATTTCAGTAAGTTCCTCAGCAAGGAAAGTGCTTGGGGAAGAGAGTATAGTTTAAAGAAACAGATCAGCTAAGTGATGCCTCTATGCCAAGTGGTTACACACACTAGTGTATACTACTGGCAATTCTGTGCAGATTACTTCTTTGTTGTGTACCTGCCCTGTGCATTGTAGGTGATTAATAAAGTCCCTCACTTCTGCCCAGTAGATGCCAAGAGCACCTCTTCCTCAGCTGTGACAACCAAGATATTTCTAAAACCAAACAACCAGGCTACTTGCAATTGAGTGAATTTCAACTCATGCTGATTCTCCATGTACCAGAGAGTTTACCTTCTCCACAGGGTTTTCTTGGCTGTAATCTTTATGCAAGCAGGTCACAAGGCTTTTTTTTTTTTTTTTTTTTGAGGTACTGCTAGGTGTGTTCAAACCACCAACCTTTAGGTTAGTAGTCAAGCACTAGCCATTTGTTCCACCCAGGGATCGTCAGACATTACCAAATATCCACTGGGGGAGTAAAATCACCCCAGTTGAGAACCACTGAAGTACAGTATTTTGTTTAATACCACAGAGTGGGGATTGTGGTTCCACTTTCAGGGGTGCGAGTAAATGCCTGGGAGTACATGACCAGAATTCAGATTTGTCTGCTGGAGACTACATTCTTCTTTGTGGCCCCAGTCTGCAGCACACCACTGGCACCACAACCAAATGGATCTCAGACCCTTGGCCTTCAGCCTCCTCGGAACACCCGTCCCCAGCAGCCTTCTCCTTGGAGTGCTACATCCACAGCATTAACTGGAGCATAAGAAATTTTTCTGGAAAAGATCAGAGAATTCACAAAAATTAAATCTTTATAGGAGCTCTACATATTCTTTTCAGGAAGATAATCATTTCAGTAAAAAAAATGTGACAAAATTTTCCCAAGGACATGGAAGAAGAAACCATTCTTCAGAAAGGAAAATCTTTTGACCTGGAATGTGCACTAGGCTGCCTTTTTAAATGAAAAATGTTATATGCCTGGGAAACATTATGTATGCCAAAGCAATATGAGTGTCTTGCTGTAATAATGATAGCATCAACTCTACACTCCCTTTCCTCCCAGAGACTCCAAGCAGGGCCTTAAAACTGAAATTTTATACAAGTGCACACAAACACACATGACGTTTAGAAAATTCACACATATATCACTTTGCCCACCTCTCTAATGAAGGTGGAATGCAGTGGCAGATGTTGCACAGCTGCCCTGCAGTCACCCTACAACAGTGTAGGACAGGAAGCAGAGGACACTCGATCCAGGAGAAACTGCAAGGGGTGTCCAGGGAGGTAAAATCTAATCCAGTAAATTGGAATTCAGCCAAATGCTCAGGGTACACGCTCGGCCATTGCCTCATCTCTTACCCCAACAGACTGAATGAAGACAAATGGCAGGCGTCTCTCAGTATCTGAAAGGCCCTCCCTGGAATGAACGGTGGAACTGGAGATTCCTTGACACTTGAGCATACATGCCGTACATACAGCTTGCAGTGTAGACCAATAAATTCAAGGTTGTGGGTTTAGAGGCCAGACCAGTCAGATCTCTTTAGTTAATTTAATAATCATAGATAACACACCTATTGCATAGATGGTTGGCCACCCAATTTTGCGTGTGTATATGTATATGCATGTGTTAACTCGCAACGACTCCATGTGTTCATAGTAGAACTGCTCCATGGGGTTTTCAACGGCTACGACCTTTCGGAAGTATTCTGCCAGGTCTTTCTCCCCAAGGCACTTCTGGGTGGATTCAAACCACCATCCTTTCAGTTAGTAATGAAGACCTCAACAGCTTGCACCACTCAGGAACTCTACCCATTCTATGACCTCATTACAATATTGTTATTAGCTGCCAGTTGAGTGGACCCTTGACTCCTGGAGACCCCATGAATAGCAGAATAAAATGTTGACTGGTCAAATCCTGTACCCATGATCAGGTATAAGCTGAGCCTTTGTTATTGTAGGGTTTTCAGTGACTCATTTTCAGAAATAGATTGCCAGGCCTTTCTTTCTATTATAAGATATGCTCTTTCAAAAAGAATGCCTCACAGATTGGATGTCAGGGTAGGAAAAGGCTAGTGCAGGTGCTCTCTTTTCTTACTAGGTCAGACAGTGTGTATATGGTCACAAAATGGAAAGGAACTAATGTTTATGGTACAACTACCTCATGTAAGTCCCTAGTTGTTCTGATGTTATTAGTTCTCTCTGGGTCTTATCTGGTGACATAGTGATGAAGAACTCAGCTGCTAACCAAAAGGCTGGTGGTTCAGATCTACTAGCTACAGCTTGGAAACACTATGGGACAGTTTTACGGTGTCCTATAAAGTTGTTTTGAGTCAGAATCGACTTGATAGCACCACATTTCTCTCTCTCCCTCTCTCTCCTTTCTTTTTTCCTTCTTTCTTTAAGGTAGCTTAATTTTGCAAATGAAGAAACCGAAGCCACAGGAGGTTGACTCATTTATTGCATTTATACTTCCAGTGAGTCAGGGTTCACTCTCAGGTCTGCCAAACAAAAGTGAACAATACAGTGTTACCACTAGGTCAGGATATGAGAATGCTGATAGCACACCAGAAGTTTCTGTGTCTCCTTCAAGTTATTAGCTTCTTCCCCAAGGGAACTGTCCTTGCTTCTATTACTATCAAATTTTGCCTATTTTTGAACTACACATAAGTGGAATCACACAATATGTATTCATTGGTACCTGATTACTTTTGCTCAGTTATTCATGAGACCCTCGCACTTTGTTGTATGTAACACAGCAAGTATTCATTCCCATCACTACATAGGATTCTATTGTATGAATGTATTACATTTCATTTATCCATCACACTGTTTATGGGCATTTGGGTTGTTTCATCTAAGGATATTATGAACAAGCTTTCTGGCATCTCTTTTGTTGCCATATGTTGGCCCATATATGTAGAAGTCCCTGGTTGGCACAAATGGTTAAGTGTTTGAGTACTAGCCAGAGGCACCCTGGAAAACAGGCAACATGATCTGTTTCCAAAAGGTCACAGTTTTGAAAAACCTATGAAGCACAGTTCTATTCTGCACACATTGGTTTACACTTTAAGTCAGAGTTGATCTAATAGTTAAACAGTAACAGTAAAGTTGCTGAATCACAGGATATGTATTTGTTCACTTTTAGTAGAGAATGCCAAAGTTTCTCAAGGAGTTGCACTAATTAGCACTTCCACCAACAATGTGCAGAAGTATGCTTGCATCCTTCAAAAAATTGGTATTTTGAGTTTCTTTTTTAAATGTTAACCATCCTGGTGACTTGTAGCTTTCATTTCCCAGATAACTAATAAAATTTGATATCCTTTCATGTACTTATTAGCCATCAGAACCATTTTTCTTTTTCAACAGTTGTCTGTTTTTGTATATTGATTTGTGGGAATTATCTATACAGTTTGCAAAAAGATTTTGTTGGAAATATATCACATAGTAGAATTTTGCAAAATCAATGACTTCTTCACGGCAAATACTTCTTTTTGACTGCAGAAATGGCAGCTACATATGGGGACCTCATCAGACAGAATACACAGGAATCAAATTAACTACTTATGTGGAAAGAGACAATAGAAAAGCCCAATATTAGCCATCAGAACAAGGCCAGGGACAGACTGTAGAACATACACAAGTTTAAGGTGATACTGAAGAAAATTAGAACAAATCCACTAGAGTCAAAGTATAACCTTGAATATATGTCACCTGAATTTAGAGACTATCTCAAGAACAGATTTGATACACTGAACACAAATGATGGACAAGTCAATGGAATGACACCAAAGACATCACACATGAAGAATGCAAGAGGCCTTTAAAAAAATGGAAAAGAAAGAAAAGATCAAAATGGTGTCAGAAAGAGATAATGAAACTTGCTCTTGAACTTAGAATAGCTAAAACTAAAGGAAGAAATGATGAAGCAAAAAAACTGAATGGAAGATTTAGGAGATTTGAAAGTACTATAATGACATATGCAAAGATTTTGTCTTAGTTATCTAGTGCTGCTTTAACAGAAAAACTACAAGTGGATGGCTTTTGAAAAGGAAATTTTATTTTGTCACAGTCCAGTAGGCTACAAGTCCACATTCAGGGTGTTACCTCCAGAGGAAGGCTCTCTCTACTGATTCTGAAGGAAGATTCCTGCCAGCAGTCTTCCCCTGGACTGGAAACTTCTGAGGTGCAGTGCCCCCACACCTTTCCAAAGAGCACACTCAGCTCCTGGTACTGCTTCTTGGTGGTATAAGATCCCCAGCTCTCTGCTTGCTTCCCTTTCTTTTTACCTCTTGTAGGATAAAAAGTGGGAGAAGCCACACTCGAGGGAAACTGCTTTTATATTGGAGCAGGGAGTTGACCTTAGGAAGGTTGCTACAGTCCCACCCCAATCCTCTTTCACATAATCCAATCTATTAACCACAAGAAGAGATTAGGATTTACAGTGCAGGAAAATTACAAAATAGAGGACAATCACAAAGTACTGGGAATCATGGACTAGCCGAAATATTGCACACGTTTTTGAGGGAACACAATTCAATCCATGACAGATCTGGAGTTAGAAAACCCAAAAGGAAGAAAATGTTCCACATTTCTCAAGCTGAAAAAACTGAAGAAAAATATTCATGCCTTGAGTTGCAATACTGAAGTATTCTACAAGGAAAATATTAAACTATTGAGGAAGCATCAAAAGAAGATGATAGGAATACAGAGAATCACTACACTGTAAAGAATTGTTTGATGTTCAGATATTTCAAGAGGTAACATGATCAGAAAACCATGACACTGAAGGAAGAGGTCTAAGCTGCACTGAAGGCACTGGTGAAAAAACAAGGCTGTATGAATTGACAGAACGCGAATTGAGATGTCTCAACAAACCAGTGCAGAACAGAAGAGCTCACTCATCAACACAAGAACTTTGGAAGACAGCTACCTGGCTAACCACCTGGAAAAGACACATATTTGTGTTTATTCCCAAGAAAGGTGATCCTGCTGAATGTAGATATTACCTAACAATACCATTAATATTGCACTCACTTTTGCTAGAGATCATTCAAAAGTAGCTGTAGCAGTACATCAACAGTGAACTGCCAAAAATTCAACCCAGGTTCAGAAGAGGACATGGAACCAGGGATATCACTTCTGGTAGCAGATATATCCTGGCCAAAAGCAGACAATACCAGAAAGATGTTTGCCTGTGTTTTACTGACCATACAAAGGCAGTTGACTTGATGGATCGTAACGAATTATGGATAACATTGCAAAGAATAGGAATTCCAGAATACTTAATTGTGTTCATAAGGAACCTGACCTTAGACCAAGAGAAAATAGTTCAAATAGAATAATAGATACCGCATGGATTAAAGTTAGGAAAAGTATGTTTCAAGGTTGTTTCTTTGCACCGTACTTATTCAGTCTGTATGTTGAGCAAATAATCTGAGAAGCTGGAGTATCTGAAGAACAAGGCATCAGGACTGGAGGAAGACTCATTAACAATCTGTGCTATGTAGATGACACAACCTTGCTTGCTGAAACTGAACAGGTCTTGAAGCACTAACTAATGAAGATCAGATGCTACAGCCTTCAGTATGGATTATGCCTCAATTTAAAGACAGCAAAAATCCTTACAACGGCACTAATGAGAAAAGACTGAAGTTGTCAAGGATTTCATTTTAGTTGGATCTGCAATCAGCATCCATGGAAGCAGCAGTCCAGAAATCAAAAGAACCATTGCGTTGGGCAAATTTGCTGCAAAAGATCTCATTCAAGTGTTAAAAAGCAAAGATGCCACCCTGAAGACTAAGGTGTGCCTGACCTAATCCATGGTGTTTTCAATCACTTCATATGCTGTGAAAGGTAGACAATAAACAAGGAAGAACTGACATTTTTTATCTTGGTAAAGAATGTTGAATATACTATGGATGGTCAAAGGAAGGAATGAATTTATCTTGGAGGAAGTACTGTTGAAATTCTTCTTAGCAGCAAGGATGTTGAGACTATGTCTTACATACTTTAGAAGTGTTGTCTAGAGAGATTAGCCCCTGGAGGGGGCTATGAGTGAAATGAACTTAATAGCAATGGGTTTGATTTGGTTTTTTTTATCCCTAGTATTGCTTCTTCTCTGAAAAAGTTTTTTTTTTATGTTATTAATGCTAGACCACTTATTTTGGTTAATGTTTCCCTGCATGTTATTTTCCATCCTTTTACTTTTAACTTTGATGTGCCCTTACATATAGGATGTGTTTCATAAGTAGCATGTAGCAGCATTTTATATTTCTTATCAATTTAAACAAACTTTGTCCTTTAATTGGAGTACTTATTCCACTTTTACTTAAAATTATTGATCTGTTTGGGTTTAAAACTCCCTACCTCAGTATTTTCTAGTTCTCTCTCTTCACAAATTCCATTTTTTCATCCTTGTTTCCTTTTGAACTAACCATGTATTTTTATTACTTCATTCCCCTTTATACTAAGTAGTTATGAATTTTTTCATTCATCCTCCAGAGTTTTTATACAACAATGGTTCTTAAACTTCAGCATCCACTAGAAATAGCTAGAGCATTTTTTTAAATGCAGATTCATGGGCTTCTCCTCAGATTTTCTGCTGTAGTTGATCTACAGTGAACCCAAAAAATTAGGTTTCTAACCAGTTTCCAGCTGCTGATAATGCTGTTGATCCAGGAGTCACTCTGTGAGAAATATTCCCTTAGATATTACAGTGTACATCTTTGATTTATTAGGGTCTACTGTAATTGGTAACTTTTACCAGTAATACAATAACCTCAGCACATTTTAATCCCATTTACTCTTATTTCTACTTTCATGCCATAGTTTTCATGCATTTTAATTCTAGGTTCTTTAAGATATGATTTTGCAGTTATTAGTATACACAGTATGTATTTAATTTACACCTTTATTTTTTGCACTGCTCTTCACTTCTTGCATTTCTGCATTTCCATCTGAATTCATTTTCTGTTTGTCTAAACAAGCCCTTTTAGTATTTCTTTTAGTGTATGTCAGTTGGCGGCAAATCACCTCAACTTTTATCCAAAAATGTTTTTATCTTCATAGTTGAAGAATGTTTTTGCTTGTATACAATTATAGAGTGGGAGATATTTTCTTTCAGTGTGTTAAGTATGTCATCTGACTGTCTTTTTGGTGTTCAGCATTTCTTTTGAGAAATCAACTCTTGATCTTTTTGCTGCTCTCTTGAGGTTAATGCATCTTTTTAAATATCCAGTTAAGATAAACCAACTTAGCACTGAGTGATCAACTTTTCCAAAACTAAAGGTGACTAACAAATTAAAGGAAAAGGCAATATACTTACCCAACTAAGCTTCAAAAGGGCTAGTAACTGGAAAACTCAACTCTCTCACCGTTCTCAGTTTGGGATGCTGCTGTTCATGAAGGGTTTCTTGCTCAGTAAACCCAGTTAACCCTAACTGACTCATTGATTAAATTTTCTTTCTTTGGACCATTGTATCTTGTAAGTATTTGAATAAATGATTCTGAGTATCATAGTGCTCTTCAGTCAGCCATCATCTCTCCAGTTGGGCCCTTGTTCCTACTGGTCCCCAGCAACAGCCCTCTATCTCTCCAACCCAGTGAAACAAATTTTGGATCCATCCAACACATCTGGTCTTTTGATCCTCAGTGGCTAGCCCAACTTCTCACCTTCATTGGTTTAATCAATACAAAGTACTAATAATCCTGCTACCAAACTTGAAGATCTTTCCTTTTTCTCCTGTCATTTTCATATGTCCATGACATTATCTTTCTGCTAAATATATATGTGTGTGTCTTTTTTCCCATATAAATCCAATCAGTCGATAACCACATACTGAGCTACTAATATATGCACAAGTTGTAATGGAAACTGTGACAAATTTCATTCTTCAAAGTTCAGCTCAAAGATTCTTATGGGAATTTTGTTTCTGGATCTGCTGTTCTTTGGGATGGTAGTGCACCTCTACACAGAGTTCACGACTTGACTGAAAAAATTTAAATGGTCTCATCCTTCTAATCACAAAGGGGTGAAGAATGTTTCCTGAATTATTCTAAGCTCTTTCAGTAACTGCTGAAATAGTGATATCACGTTGGAGTTTTTCTAGGCTAAGGGGGTGGATCAAAACTTGTTGACAGCACCTCCCCAAAATCTTCTCATCAGAACAGCTGTGGCTAAGTTTAGTTAGTAAGTGTCCTGTCAATGAGAAAATAGGAGCCTTCCTTAAAATGTCTTTTTTGTTTGTTTGCTTGCTAACTCTGGCACTCAGTATTTTGTTTCACAAATGCAGTTTGCAGGAACATTTCCTGCTATGGGGAGGATGTCCTTCTCGCAGCTGTGAACGCAGCTAGGCTCTCTCAGTGCCTTTATTACAATAGAGTCCCTGTGCGGTGCAAATGGTTAACACTCTTGGCTGTTAAATGAAAGACTGTAGGTTCAAATCCACTCAGAGACACCTCAGAAGAAAGGCCTGTCTATCTGCTTCTGAAAAACCAGTCACTGAAAGCCCGAAGGAGCGAAGTTTTTCTATGACACACATGGGATTGTTATGCATTGGAATCGATCCCATGGCAACTGGTTTGGTATTGGATTAACTCGATGGATTGTAATAAAACGGGTTAGAGAGAGCATCTAGACCCTTGTTCGCTCTGCCCTTTAAACGTCAGGCCTCCTTTTAAGATTCCTTAAGTAAGAAGTGTTCATCTTGAAAGTACTCCACGGCATTCTCTAAAAGGTCAAACTTTGATTCAGTCAAGAAATCCTGGTGGGAAGAGCTATATAATTTTAAAATGAAGATCCAGGTAAGTGGTTTGATTTCTCTTTGTATCTTCTGTTGTACCTGTTGCAGTGATTTACACTGAAGAAAATTTGGGAAGCAAATTTGAACCATGGTAGAGAATCAGACTGCCATCTTTCCAGAATGGATTAGGCACAATCTTGCCTGTTGTTGTTGTTAGGTGCCATCAAATCGATTCTAGCTCATGGGGCTCCTGTGTACAACAGAATGAAACACTGCCCAGTCCCACTCCATGTCCACAATCATTTTTACGTTTAAGACCCTTGTTGCAGCCACTACATCAGTCCACCTTACTGAGAGCTACCTTTTCCTCTGACCCTCCACTCGACTAAGTGTGATGTCCTTCTCCAGGGTTTGCTCCCTCCTGACAACATGTCCAAAGCATATGAGATGCAATCTCATTATGTTTACTCCCAAGAAGCACTCTGCTTGCGGTTTTTCCAGAAGAGATCTGTTTGTTCTGTTTGCAGTCCATGGTACATTTGATATTCTTCTCCAATGCGACAATTCATAGGCATCAGTTCTTCTTCTGCTTTCCTTATTCATCATCCAGCATGCACATGATGTGACTGAAAATACAATAGCTTGGAGCAGGCACACCTAAGTCTTCAGGATGACATCTTTACTTTTCAGTTCTTTAAAGAGGTCCTTTGCGGCAGATTTTCCCAATGCAAAGTACCTTTTGATTTCTTGACTGCTGTTTCCATGGCTACTGATTGTGGAACTAAGTAAAATGAAATCCTTGACAACTTCAGTCTTTTCTCCATTTATCATGATATTGCTTATTGGTCCAGTTGTGAGGATTTTTATTTTCTTGATATTGAGGTGCAATCCATACTGAAGGCTGTGGTTTTTGATCTTCATCAGTAAGTGTTTCAAATCCTCTTCACTTCCAGCAAGTAAGGTGATGTCATCTGTGTCATGCAGGTTGTTAATGATTCTTTCTCCAGTTCTGATGACTTTCTTTTTCATATAGTCCAGCTCCTCATGTTATTTGCTTGGAATACAGATTGAAAACATATGGTGAAAGGATAAAACTTTGACACACGCCTTTCCTGGCTTTAAACCATGCAGCATCCCCTTGTTCTGTTGGCACAACTGCCTGGTGATCCATGTACAGATTCATGAGCACAATCAAATGTTCCGGAATTCTCATTCTCTTCACAAAGCTATCCATAATTTGTTGTGATCCACACAGTTAAGCATTTTTACGTAGTCAGTGAAACACAAGTAAACATTATTCTGGTAGTCCCTGCTTTCAACCAAGATCTAGCCAGTATCAGCAATGATATCCCTGGCTCCACATCCTCTTCTGAATCCAGCTTGAATTTCTGGCAGTTCCCTGTCAGTATACTGTTGCAATCACTTTTGAATGATCTTTAGCAAAATTCTACTTGCATGGACTATTAAGGATATTGTCCAGTAATTTCCAGATTTTGTTGAATCACCTTTCTTGGGAATAGACATAAATATGGATTTCTTATAGTCAGTTGTCCAGGTAGCTGTCCTCCAAATTTCTTGGTAGAAATCAATGGCACTTCCAGTGCTGCATCGGTTTAGTCAGTCATCCCAACTGGCAATCCACCAATTCCTGGAGCCTTGTTTTTCACCAATGGCTTCAATGCAGCTTTAACTTCTTCCTTAAATACCATCAGTTTCTGATCATGTGCTACCTCTTGAAATGGCTGAACAGTCTACCAGCTCTTTCTGGTATGACAACTCTGTGTATTCCTTCCATCTTTTTTGATGCTTCATGAGTGGAATCCTTCACTATTGTAGTTCAAGGTTTAAATGTTTTCTTCAGTTATTTCAGCTTGAGAAACGCAGAACGTGTTCTTCACTTTTCATTTTCCATTTCCAGTTCTTTGTCCATGTCATTACAACACTTTGTCTTCTCTATCTGGCCTTTGAAATATTCTGTTCAGTTCTTTTATTTAGGCATTCCTTCCTTTTACTCGACGGCACTTGGCTTTTGGCTTGGCTCCTTTTACTTTAACTACTTGACCTTCAAAAGCAAGAGACTTTTCCGACATCCAATTTGGTCTTTTCTTTCTTTCATGACTTTTCAATGGCCTGTTGTGTTCTCCAAAGAGATGTCTTTGATGTCATTCCGCAACTCGTCTGGTCTTCATTCATTAGTGTTCAATGCATCCAATCTGTTCTCGAGATGATCTCTAAACTTAGGTGGGATACACTCAAGGTTGTACTTTGCCTATTATGGAATTGTTCTGTCTTCAGTTTCAATTTGACACTGTATTTGAGTAACTGGTGTTCCGTGCCACAGTCAGTACCTGGTCTTGTTCTAATTGCTAATACTGAGCTTTTCCGTTGTCTCTTTCCACAGGTGTAGTCGATTTGATTCCTGTGTATTCCATCTGATGAGGTCCGTGAGTATAGTCACCATTTATGTCGGTGAAAAAAGGTATTTGCAGTGAAGAAGTTGTTGGTCTTGCAAAATTCTGTCATTGTATTTCCAGCATCATTTCTGTCACCAAGACCCTGCTTTCCAACTCTGGATCCTTCTTCTTTGCTTCCAACTTCTGCATTCCAATCACCAGTAATCGTCAGTGCATTGTGATTGTTCAATCAATTTCAGGTGGCAGAAGCTGGTAAAAATCTTGAATTTCTTAGTCATTGGACTTTATGATCAGTGCACGAATTTGAATAATAGTCATATTACCTGGCCTTTGTTGTAGGTGTATAGATATCATTCTGTCACTGACAGCATTGTGATTTAGGATAGATCTTGAAGTGTTCTTCTTGGTGATGAATGCAAACCATTCATCTTCAAGTTTTCACTCCTGGCATAGTAGACCATATGATTTTCTGATTCACAATGGCCTACACCAGTCAATTTCTGCTTACTAATGCCCAGGATATCAATGTTTATGCATTCCATTTCATTTTTGATAATTTCAAATTTAGTTAGAGTCATACTTCATACTTTCCAAGTTCCAGTTACTAAGGGATGCTTGCAGCTGTTTCTTTTCATGCCATGTCAGCAAATGAAGGCCCCAAGGCTTCATTTCATCCATATCATTAAGGTCAGCTTCACTTTGAGGAGGCAGCTCTTTCCCAGTCATTATTTGAGTGCCTTCCAACCTGGGGTGCGGAGGCTGATCTTCCAGCAGTATATCTGACAATGTTCTGCTGCTATTCATAGGGTTTTCACTGACTAACTCTTTTCAGAAGTAGACTGCTAGGTCCTTCTTCCTAGTCTGTCTTAGTCTGGAAGTTCAGCAGAAACTTGTCTGCCCTGGGTAACTTTGCTAATGTCTGAATAATGGTGATACAACTTTCAGCCTTGTAGCACCATGCAAGCCCCCACAGGATGACAAACTGACAGACAAGTGGGAGCCATTCTGTCTAGAAGTAGCCAGCCAATAGAGAAATATATTATATGATCTCTCTGGATTATTTTTGTTCATAAGTAAGTAGCAAAAATTCTCTTTTTCTACTTTACATATCTTTCCCCTACTTAATTCTATTTCCAACTTTCTAGAGTTATACCAACAACCAGAATGCAGACTAATGGTTCCCAAAGCTGCACATACAAGACATCTACTTAAAGATTAAAAAAAAAAAAAATCCTTACATTAGAGACGTTAGTGTTAGATTAGTAGTAGAATTCTTTCATTCTTTTCAGGAGACCTGGGTTCCATTTCCAGTTAATGCATATCAAGTACAGGCATCACCCATCTGTAAATGAAGATTTGTGTAATGCTATCATGCTGAGTAGGTTTCAGCAGAGTTTCCAGACTGAGATGAGTTAGCAAGGAAGGCCTGTTGATCTTGTGTAACAATCAACCCATGAAAACTCCATTAATCACAAGGGTCTGATCCCTTTCTTCATAGGGTCATCATGAGTTAGGTGCCAAATCAATACCAGCAGTACTGTACACACTAGAAGCTGTACATATAGAATTTGTTTGATTGAAAAATATCTATAACAAGCTAAGTATGAATTTGGTAGTACTTTCTAGATACTTGTGCCCAAATAACAAATGCACGTATTATAAAATCAGTATAAATGTTTTTGCATGTAAAATTATATATTGTCTATAGACAGCATTTGGTAACCCCTTGAAATTGCTCTCACCTAACTCCTTTCATGTCCCCTTTAAACTCTCTCACTATTCCTCAAAGACCTCATCTCCCTCCTTTTACACATGCCTCCTTCCTCCTCCTAAAAAATATTGCAGCACTTCTCCATCCTTCCTGGCCTTGCTTGTCCCTTTCCAACAATCCTTTCTTGGTCATCCCTTCCTTTTGAACTATGACCTCTTCTAGGCCTTCTCAAATTTGGCTGGCCTCAGGCGTTGTTAACATACCCCTGGCCCTCAGTATCTCTTACCTTGGAGTAAGGAGGCATAAAAAGAGGTCGTCCCTTAGAAAACCCTATTATTTTCTGCTTAGTTTTTTTTCTTTTGTATACCCTGTTTTCTATAATGGAAGCATGCTGAATCATGGAGAGTATTTAAATTTGGGGATGTTAATATGAACTTTGAGAAATATTATTGGGGAATAGGTGGTTCCCACAAACCTCAGGATTCTCAGGAGCTAGGACTTATGGGTACGTGTCTGCCCACTGGTCACGGGTGGCAGGATATATTGTGACTCAATGAAATAAAATAAACCACAAGGGCTCCCTAACTATCACAAGGAAACTAAATAGGTTTTCAAGGTTTGTCTAGCTGCGCAAAAGCCAGAAGAGGCAGAATTTTAACCCAATCATTCTTCCTGGATGCCCTACCCCATATTTAAAACTAATATCCTAGCTATTTTGCTTTAATCCTTGAATACTCTGGGGGTCAGTTCTACCCTGACCCCTAGGGTCACCGTGAGTCAGATCTGACTCAACGGCACTTGACTTGGCAGATATTTCTTTCATCTTTCACACACAAGCCCCAACTAGAGGGCAGCCATAGGAAGAGTAGAGTCTCAAGAAACCCGAGAGCCAGAAAAAGTGGACGAAATACTATATGTCCCACAAACCTTGAAACAAGTAAACTATATCTCCCTTATTTAATTGTTTTCCTGTTCTGGACCTGATTGGCTTTGATTTACAAATTCAGATTTCTTGACAATACATTAAAGAATATGTGGATGCCTCAAGCTGGAGTCATGTCTGTGCTTTGTAAAGAACTCAGATCTAGACCCTACAGCTTGAGAGGAGATCATAAACATCTGTTGGGGAGGATGACATTACAAAATAGTTGACCTTTGACCATATTGTCTCGGCTCACACTAGTCCAAGCCAGACCAAAGAGTAAGAGATCAAAGAGTCAAATTTTGCCACCCTGTGTTCCTATAGTCTTTAGTTTGCCTTGTAGGTACTACAAAACAAGTCTGTTCTTTCTTCCAGAAGACAGTCTTCCATGAATTAGATGCAAACTTTTTGTTCTTCCTGCATGGTGGGTGCAACAATGGACTCAAACATACCAACAAATTATGAGGATGTCACATGTCATTCTGTTATACATAGGGTTTTCATAAATTGCAGCTAACCCAGTGGCAACCATAACAGCAACAACGACAATAATACACTTTCTATATATATGCTACACAATTTCAGTTCTTGCTGCTATTTCCCTTGGTGTCCTGATTGTTGACCTGGTCAATGCTCTCTGAACATACCCTCATCTGTTCTCATTCTTCTTAAAAACAGTTCTTGGAATAGAACACACTACTCAAGACACAAAAGTACAATGTAGAGCATGAGGGACTACTGCCTCCCCTGTTCTGTTCTAAATCACTAAACCCACTGCTGTTGAGTTATATCTGACTCACAGCGATGCTAGAGTTCAGGGTAGAACTACCCCATAGAGTTTTCAAGGAGTACCTGGCAGATTTGAACTGCCTACCTTTTGGTTTGTAGATGTAGCACTTAACCAGCTACACCACCAGGGTTTCCCTATTCTGATCACTGTGTCCTCAATTCACACCTCTGTTTGGAGAGAAGTTGTTAACACAGAATATCCTAAGGCTTGTCATTTAAAATTCACTACCTGTTGTGTGTCTTCAGAGATACCTTTTAATGTCTATAAACCAAAAATTTCCAAGGAGAAAAGTTGTTCAACGTTATTTGTCACCAGAAAGTGCCAGTTTGGGTCCTTAACACAATACCATAGACCTATCAGGAAAGCTAAAATGGGAGAGACAATACAGAGTATTACAGGTTGAATTATGCCCCCCAAAAGGTAAGTTTATGTCCTAATCCCTGTTTTCCGTGAATGTGACCTTGTTGGAAAATAGGATCACTAAAGATGTAGTCACTTAAGTTAATATGAATTCATTCTGGGGTACGATGTGATCTAATCCAATCTGATTGATGTCCAATAAAAGAGAAGAAGTGACAACACAGGGGGAGGATGGCTGTGTGACCACTAATGTATGCTGAAGCTGCAAGCCAAAAAATGCCTGCAAAATGCATAAACTAAGAAAGACAAAAAAGGATCGTTCCCTAGAACCTTCAGAAAAAGTATAGCTCTGCTGTCACACTGAATTCAGGCAACCTGTTTCCAGAAATCTGAGTAAATAGATTTCAGTTGTTTAAAGCCACATACTTTGTGGTAATATGCTATACTAGACAGCTAGTATATGCAGTGACAGAGAAGACATGGAGCAATCAGAACTCTCAGGCATCACTGGGAGAGTAAATGGTGCAACCATTCTGGAAAACTGTCTGACACTATCTACAATAGCTTACCTAATAATTCCATTCTTGGGTATATACTCAAGAGAAATGAATGCATAGGTCTACCAGAAGATGTGTACAAAAAAATGTTCAAATAACCACTGTTTATAATATTCCTAAATTTAAAACCATCCAAATGTCCACCAACAATGGAATGAATACAGTGATTTATCTGCCCAATGGAACACTATACACTGTGAAAATGAATGAGCCCCAAATACAGGCCACAGTATTGGTGAACCTCACCAACAAATGCTGAGCAAAAAAAGCCAGATACAAAAGAGCACATAATGTATGATTTTATTTATATACAGTTCAAAACCAGACATCAGTAGTGTCTTGTGCTGGAAGTCAGCATGGTGAGTACCTTTAGGGAAGGAATAATGACTGCAGGGAGCAAGAAGGAGATACTTGGAGTGCTAGATTTTTCGGTTCTTGCTTTGGGTTCTGGTTTCACAAGCATGTGAAAGTTGTAAAAACTGATTGAGCAGTATGCTAGTGATCATACACTTTTGTATGTGTATATTATACCATAAGAAAAATAGTTAAGTAAAGCATTGGACAAAACAACAACAGCAAAAAAACTAGAGCATGTAAAACTTCTTCAAAACTTTCAGCAATTGAGAAAGAAAAAAAAATTAGTGAGTGCAAGTCCACCTAATTTCTTATATTAGAATATTGGCCCACCCAGAGCTTTGTCCAAATGAACCATTTCTTTCCTGCCATATCTCATTATCAGGCAATTCACTTTTGCACCTGCCCTGTGGACTCAGGCCTGCTCAGGGCCATGTCTGCCCTGCCTTCAAAAGGAGCGCATTAGAAAACTGGAAAGCATGGTTCCTTCAATATATTAAGTATTTACTGTGTGTCCGCTCCTGAGCCAAGTGATTTACTAACATTATTTTTTTGACTCCTCCCAATAGCTCTATACGAGGAGTGCTTAATCTCTACCTTACAGATGAGTAAGGTAATATGTGAAGAGATTAAGCCGTTCGCCTGAAGCTATAGGTACTCGACTAGAATGTAGATTAGAGGTATGGGTGATCCCCATGCTGTCAATCACTACACAATGTTCACAGTACAGTACCTTCCAAGACTTATGAACTTTGATTGCTATTTGGCCATGTATCTGTTTGATTCTCCACGTGTACACTGCTTATCTAGTCACTGATGTCTTGCCTGTCCCTGGCTTCCACCAAGAGCAGAACATCAAACTCTTGGCTGGACAACTAAGATGATTGTTGCACCCAGACAATTCACTGGCTGTTCTGATCCTGAGATTCATCTTGTGATGCATGGGTAGATTGGGCACTGGCAACATGCTAAGAGAGAAATCAGATGAAAAGAGATCATACCCTAAAACAGTATCTTTGATAGTTTTGTGGTAGTATTTTTTCTTCATATGCAGAAGACTCAAGTTTGATTCCTGGCCTTCACACCTCAGGTATACCTCCACCTCTCCGTTATTGGGGACTTGAACATTGTTGTAATACAGAACACATTTCAGTGGCACTTTCAGACTAAGATAGACTAGGAAGAAAAGGCTGGCAATGTACTTCCAAAAATCAATGAAAAAACGGGTTACAGTGGTCTGATTCTTAACCAACCATGGCAGTGACACAACCAACAGCATTTTGTTCCCTTGTGCATGAGTCACCATCAGTCAGGGCTGACTGAGTTACAGCCACCAAAAACATGGATCCCACAGAAAGCTTCAAATCTCTGTGGAGCTACCATTGCAGAGCCCAGAGACCAGAGTTTGCCAAGACCTAGAGACCATCCATTAACAAAATATTTTTTTAAAAAAAACAAGTTCTCAAGTGTTCCTGTTTTTGTCTTTAGCTACAGGGTGTTTCAGAGATTTCTTACCCTTCTTAAAATCTGTTAGCAATCCTCCAATGCACAAACAGGCTTCAGAAGATGAAGGGAGGGGGCAGTGAGAAAGATTGTTTCATGAGCAATCCCTCTGCAAGGAAAAGCTAGAGACTAAATTGGATACAGCTGAAAATATCTCAATCCTGCAAGATTAGTCTTGACATAAACCCCGTAGCAGAAGCATTCTCTGTGCTACAAGAATTACCCCAAAGATTTTTCCTTTCTTATTGTCTGCTTATTTTTTTGAAAATCTCTGTTCTGAAACCCTGTGTTTTTACGCTATTGCAAAGACCTTTGGGGTTATTGTCCTAAGTGGATTCCAACAGGAGATGTTTCTGCCTCAGAGTCATTACTAAACAGGCTACCTTGAATTTAGGATGGCCCAAGCCAGGGAGGAAACCTCGGTGGCTTAGTGGTTAAGAGACATGGCTGTTAACCAAAATGATCGACAGTTCAAATCCAGCAGGTGCTCCCTGGAAACTTTATGCAGGCAGTTCTACTCTACCTCATAGAGTCACTATGAATCAGAATTGACACAGTGGCAATGGGTTAGGCTTTCGGGGTGGAGCCGTGGTGAAGCATCGATGTTTCGGAAAGACCCAGTCCCAGCCGAGGAGACCTGAGTTACCACAGTAAGAGTTAAAAAAAAAAAAAGTCACTCAAATTAAAACTGAACAGGATTGAACAAACAGTCCATCCCACAGAAATCAGTTCTGATTTCCTGTCTCGTCTCTTTATGGCTGAATGGTCTAATTCCCAATACACACACACAAACTCTCTCTCTCTCTCTCTCTCTCTCCCTCCCCCCATTTTTTCTTTGAAGTCCCTCCGTGGGTCTTGTAGACAGGGATGTTTACTGAGCTCTGACCCAGGTCAAAAGGACAATCCATCCACCCACTGTTTCCTCAAGACTCTCCACTATCTCATTTGTTTGTGTGCCAGTTTTATAGATCTATAAAATGGTAGCAAGCTAAAATGGGGTTTGAGAACAAAATGAGAGAACAGCACTTCAGTAAATCAAGACTTTCACTTTATTTTAATAAATACCTTAAAACTAAATAGACCAACTTAAGGGACAGTGTTCGAGGACACAGTCCTATGGAGCTTAAAAACCAAAACCCGGTTGCTCTGGAAATCATCCTAGCTCCTGGTAACCTTTAATGTGGCAGAATAGAACTGCTCTCACAGGATTTTCAATGGCTGATTTTTTGGGACTAGGTTGCCAGGCCTTTCTTTCAAGGTACCTCTGAGTAGATGGTTAGCAAACAAGTGTCTTAACTGATTGCACTACCCGAGGTCTCTCCACAGGGCTCAGCCCCTCTCTACCCCAACTGCTCAAATGCTGGTTCTCCTCTAAAATCTGCCAAAAGCATTTCAATTTCCCAAATCAGCCAAATCTAATCTGAAGTCCTGTTTGTTCCAGCTATCCTCAATGATCGTCTTCAGCCAACAGCACTCTTCCGCAGACACATTCTCCAGGAGAGTCATATCATCTATTGGCATAATGGTCCTTTTTCAAGAGAAGTATTTCATTTTAATGAAAATGTGTATCACCATATTTAATCAATCAGGCTGATTGACAACAGCAATAGTTGAGTCTTGCAGCAGATGCTGCTGCTACCTCATTCTCATTCCAGTTCCATTTCTCAATCAAATCCATGTGTAAAAAACATAATGCGCTGCCAACACAGTGTAATAAAACCTCGACTGAAATGCACACCAGCACGACAGAAACTGATAACTCAAAGTATGGGAAAAGTTAACTTCAGAAAAACCCTTACGACATCCGAGATTTCCATTTTATGGACTAGAGATGCACTGTATCACTAGACTTAACATGAGTGGGCCAAATACATACTTTGAGCTGAAACAAACAATAATAATAATAATCTCTAAAACAACATTTTCCAAAAGCTGGAAAAGGGGAAAAAAAAAAAAACAGCCCAGAAACCACCCTTAAAATTGGCTGCATTTTATTGAGATGCATAGGTTGTGCCGTGAAGAAATAAATTAGGACCTGAGTAGCATTTCCTTTTTTTTTTTGGAGTGATGATGCAGACTGGTTAAAGATGATGTATCACTGGCTGTCACAGACTGAACAAGCAATTCTCAAAGATAATGATTCATAGAGGAATAAAGGTAACCTAATTATAGTAGTACCAGAGACAGAACTAGTGGCTATATTCAAGTTCTGAACTTCAAATTTCAGAACTGGGAGAAATGCATGCACTTTGGCAGAACTGTTATTCTTAGCAATGCCTGAGTCAGGTAGCAGAAAGTTGAGTGCTGGGAAAAGGGAATGGGTTAGAAATCTGAGATCTGTATACCAAGGCAAAGACCAAGTGTCTGGATCTAAGGCAGAGGGCAAGAGACTATCACAAGAATTAGAATGCCTGGCAAGAATAAAAAGTATAGGAATTAAGTAGGGTCCAATGGTGGCTTTCCAGATGCTGCTTCTTCTCTCCATTATTGCCTACAGTAAATTCCTGGCTCCACTGTTACCTGCAGTAAATTCCTGAACCTTCCACAATGAAGACTCAGGCTACATGCCTCGACAAGATAAACAGATTGGAACACAATGTTAATGATATGAACATGTGAACAATAATGATGGAATAATTTCCTTAAACTAGAGTATAGTTAAATGGTGACTTCACAGAATTCTATAAACACCAGGAATATTTAGCAAAGAAATACAGGAAACAACACACACAATTTTCTTTTCTTTTCTTTTTTGAGTATTGGTGAGAGATTTTCAAGCTTTCACTACATACAGGCACTAGTGTGTCCTGCAAAAGTCAGGGAAATCTACGAAGTCTTATTGTAACAGGTTCACAGAAGAGTACTCTCGATTGTTGCAGCAGGTAACTGCAGTTACAAAATTTGCTTAGCTCTGTGCGTGACTCACTGGAGCACCCACAGCTAGAGTTCTACAATGTGGCTAGCAGTGATGAGGCTAGGATGAAAAGCCCATTCAGTCAGCGTATCAACTTTTATAGAAGGTGATACCAGCCCAAACGGACCTGGATCTGTGTAGAATGAAGACTAGAAATGATTCAGAAGACAGCATTAAGAGTTATACAAGGGCCTGGGAAGTGTCATGAGCAGTTAACCCAAGACTGTGGATATATATCTGTCCCCAGATCGTGTTAATAAACTGTCCATGGCTCCTTCCACAGTAAAGATTTGTTGCCTAATGCATGGGTGCACAACTGTTGCACAAAGCAGCAATTCAAGGTGCAGCAGTTGGTGCCTATTGACCTAAAGCACCAGAGGAAAGAGACAGCAATAAGAGGGAGGAGGATACCCAACACGGGACTGATTGTTTCCATCAACAACTGCCACCTTTGCCTGAGACCAGAGCATCACGGTGCCTGGCGACCACTTTGGAATATTTTTGATACAAGATCTACAGAAGACTCCTGATTAAAAGGGGGAAAATGTAGTATAGAATTTCAGATTTCATCAATCCAGGTATTCTAGAGTCATGAAGGATAGATGAACTTCTGAATCTATTCCCTGAGAATTTTTAAAACCTTAAATTAAAACTATATCCTGGTTTTTCTTAAAACCAAAAAAAAAAGTTTAGCTTAACAAATAAAAATGTCTGCCTTCAGCATTATGCTATTTCAGAATCTGTCTTTATGGGATCAAACTGACAACCAGAAAGTTTAGATAGGAAACTCAAAGGGCAACGAGCTTAGGTTAACTGGGTATGAATAACTTGGAAAATACGAATGAGAATGCTTGCACAAGTTGAAGAATATACACGTTACTGAATTGTGCATGGAGGAATTGTTGGAGTAGCGTATGTTATGAAGTGTATATTCTGAACAAAGGACTTCATTTAATAATAATAATGAATCAATATTAGTTCTTTTATTGTGACAAACATGCCTCAGGAATACAAGAGGTTAATAATAAGAGCAACTGTGTACATAGTGGCAAGAGATACATGGGAACTCTATACTTTATGGAGGAAATTTTTCTATAAATGTAAAACTGCTCTAAAAAATAGCAGAAAAACAATAATAGTAACAACAATACTAAAAAGGAAAAGGAAAGTTAGGAAAGCAGTGAGAGGAAAACTAGGCAAGGAAGTTCTCAAACAAACAAAAAAATTGATGCCAATAGCTAAAAATGTTTACTGGAATTAATTAAAAGAAGAAAATCAAGATCCTGACATTTCATGGTGAGATTTCAGATGACCAAGGATAGTTTTCCAGATATTCCAGGAGGGAAACAGTTAACTGTGAAAGAATTTAAATCCTAGTGGGTCAGACTTCTCATTAGCAATGAAGGATTCTAGAAGACCCTAGGAAAAAAAGCCTTCAAAACGTGAAGAAATAATTATTTTGGACCCAGCGTATTGTAGCTAGCTAAAGAATGATAAAGACAACAGTTTTCCGACATTCAGAATTGTTTGTCCCAACCATAAATTTCCTGAAGAAGTTACACCATAGTGGACTCCCCAAAAGGGGGAGTGGGTGGTGAAAGTAGGCAAAAATCAATAAAATGAGAAATACAGAATGTAGAAACTTGTGGAGCTGATCAACGAAAAGAAGTCCCTGGATAATGAGTCTACCACAAGTCTTGAAAGCAGTCTAAAAAGTCTTACATTTTAACAAGATTGTCTTTAAGAGAAGAAAAATGGAAAGAAATTAACAGAACGACCACAGAGTTGGATGATATTTGGGCTGTAGTAAGCAAGATAAACATTTTTTTCTACCTTCAAGAAAAAAATCCAAACTTGAGGAAATAAAATGTATACAAAGTAATCCTGGTCTCAGTAGAAAACAATCCAAAATGTAACAAAATTCTGAGCAATTGGAGGAGTGGGGATAAAAAGTATATTTGACCTTAATGCTGGGAATGGTCTGTTTTGAGTATCAATAGGACTGTGCTATTGGACTTAGAGAAAAAACAATGCAATCTCAGTACACTGCTTAGTTCTTCATTAAACAACATAATGCGAATGCTATTATTGATTTCCGATTTTTAGAAACATTCACAAAGTGTAAACAAATGAACTGTTATAATACCAAATATAAAAATCATCCTACTGATAACGTAGAAAGTAGTTAACTGGTCACAAATGAAAAGTGAAAAGAAAGGGAAAAAAGAGAGAATGTTGGGAAGGGTTATGAATTTAACTGTGTCCCCCCAAAATATGTGTTGTAAACCCTAATTTCTGCTTGTGGTTTTAATCCCATTCGTGACAGGGTTGTGTTTGTTATGCTAAGGAGGCAGCGTTAGATTATGTCAATGAAGATTAGGCTAAATTTGTAATGTTAGCGAGGCAGGATTAAGGTGTATCATGAATCAATCTCTTTTGAAATATAAAAGATTAAACAAGCAGGTGACAGAAGCTGAGGGGGGAAGAGAGATGTGAAGATCACAGTGAAGCAGAGCTAAGAAGAGACCAGGACTTCCTCCAGAGCTGATACAGAGAAAGCCGTGATAGAAGAGGAAATAGAAAGGTTAATGTCATGGACGAAACTGTGTCGCCTCAAAACATGTCAACCCAGTTAGGCCATGATTCCAGTAATGTGTGGTTGTCCTCCATTTTGTGATTATAATTTTATGCTAAAGAGAGTTAGGGTGGGAATATAACACCCTCACTAAGGTCACATTCCTAATCCAATGTAAAGGAAGTTTCTCTGGAGTATGGCCTGTACCACCTCTTAATTACAAAAGTTGAGAGGGGAGCAAGCAGAGAGTTGGGACCTCATACCATCAAGAAAGAGACACTGGGAACAGAGAATGTCCTCTGGATCTGGGGTTCCTGTGAGAAGCGTTCAGTCCAAAGAAAGACTGATGACAAGGACCTTCCTCCAGAGCCTACAGAGAGAGAAAGCCTTCCCCTGAAGCTGAAGCTCTGAATACGGACTTCTAGCCTACTAGGCTACGAGAGAATAAATTTCTCTTTGTTAAAGGCATTTCTGTTACAGAAACACTAGAAAACTAAGACAAATGCATTATTTAAAATTACAGGGTAACCAGCAGCCAGCCAAAGCCAAGTGCCGTCAAGTCGGGTCGAAACTTTAAAATGCAAGTATAGCTATCAGAAACTGGAAAGAAAAAGAGAAGGTAGGGATGCTACAAGTGAGCAAAATTCTCATCTAACCCAACAAAAGGCCACAGATAGTGTCAACATAGCATAAATAGTGACATTAGCAAATTATTATGATGCATAGAGGTAACTATTAAAAATAAAACCATTCTGTAAGTGGTCTTTTAATTGTTTTGATGAAGTCTTTGGATGAGCAGAAGTGTTTGATTCTTATTAATTCCCATTTATCTATTTTCTCTTCTGGTGAATGTGTTTTGTTTGTCAGATTTTGAAGTCTGTCTATATTGCATATTAAAATGTCCATTGTTGACCCTATCTTATCTTGTATGAGCTTTATCGTTTTAGTTTTTATATTCAGGTCTTTTATCCAATTTCAGTTGATTTTTGTATAAGTAGTGAGAGATGGGTCTTGTTTCAATTTTTTGCTGATGGATATCCAATTATGCCAGCACCATTTGTTAAAGAGACTGTTCTTACCCCAGTTCAAAATCTTAGGACCTTTGTCAAATATCAGCTGTTCATAAGAGGATGGTGCCATCTCTGGGGTCTCTACTTTGTTCCATTGGTCTATATGTCTCTTTTTGTACCAATACCAGGCTGTTTTGACTACTGTGGCAGTGTAATAGGTTTTAAAGTCAGGTAGTGAGAGGCCTCCCAGCATGTTCTTCTTTTTCAGTAGTGCTTTACTTATTCGGGGTTTCTTCCCTTTCCAAATAAAGCTAATAATTTGTTTCTCCACCTCATTAAAAAATGTCATTGGAATTTGTATGGGATTGCACTATATAAGTAGAGTGCATTGAGCAAAATAGACATTTTCACAATACTGAGTCTTCCTATCCATGAGCAGGGCAGATTATTCCACTTATGTAAGTCCCTCCTAGTTTCTTGTAGCAATGTCTTGTAGTTTTCTCTGTAAAGATCTCTTATTTCTCTAGTTAGATTTGTTCCTAGGTATTTTATCTTCTTGGGGGCTACAGTAAATGGAATTAATTTGGTGATTTCTTCATTACTAATTTCATTGTTGGTATAAAGGAATCCCGCTGATTTAGTTATGTTTATCTTGTATCCCGATACTTTGCTGAATTCTTCTATTAGCTCTAATAGTTTACTTATGGATTTCTTTGGATTCTCTGTATAAACAATCATATCATCTGCAAAGAGGAATATCTTTACTTCTTCAGTGCCAATACAGATGTCTTTTATTTCTTTGTCTTGTCTAATTGCTCTGGCTAGAACTTCTAGGACAATGTTGAATAGAAATGGTGAGAGCAGGCATCCTTGTCTAGTTCCCGTTCTCAAAGGGAATTCTTTCAGTCTTTCACCATTCAGGATGATGAAAGCAGTTGGCTTTGCATAGATGCTATTGATTATCTTGAGGAATTTCCCTTTTATTCCTATTTTTCTGAGAGTTTCAAGCATGAATCGATGTTGAACTTTGTCAAATGCCTTTTCTGCATCAATTGACAAAAACTTTGTCAAATGCCTTTTCTGCATCAATTGACAAAATCAGGTGATTTTTATCTCTTGTGTTATTAATATGGTTGATTACATTGTTTTTCTGATGTTGAATCAGTCTTGCATCTCTGGAATGAAACCCACTTGATCACAATGAATGATTGTTTTTATATGCTGTTGAATTCTATTAGCTAGAATTTTGTTGAAGATTTTTGCATCTAGATTCATGAGTGATATTGGTCTGTAATTTTCTTTTTTTTGTGGGATCTTTCCCTGGTTTTGGTATCAGGGTTATGCTGGCTTCATAGAAGGAATTTGGAAGTATTTCATCTCTTTCTATGGTGTGAAATAGCCTCATTAGTATTGGAGTTAATTCTTCTCTAAAAGTTTGGTAGAATTCTCCAGTGAAGCCATCTGGGCCAGGACTTTTTTTGGTTGGTAGATTTTTGATGACTTCCTCAATCTCTTCCTTTGTGATAGATTTATTAAGTTGATCTGTTTCTCCTTGCGATAGTCTTGGTGAGTCATATGAATCTAGAAATTTATCCATTTCCCCCAGGTTTTCAAACCCGTCAGAGTACAGCTTTTCATAGTATTCTGTTATGATATATTTTATTTCAGATGGGTCTGTTGTAATATCTCCCAACTCATTTCTTAATTGGGTTATTTGTATCTTCTGTTGTTTTTCTTTTGTAAGAATGGGGAAGAAATATTTGGCAACTCTATGTCAGACCGATGCCTGATCTCCATAATCTATAAGGTTCTACAAAATATTAATAAGAAAGACACAAATCATCTAATTAAGCAATGGGCAAAGGAGATGGGCAGACACTTCTCTAAAGAGGAGATCCAGGCAGTCAAAAAAACATATGCAGATATGTTCACAATCATTAATTATTAAAGAAATTCAAATCAAAACAACAATGAGATACCACCTCACCCCAACAAGATTGGCCATGATCCAAAAAATGCAAAACAATAAATGTTGGAGAGGCTGTGGAGAGATTGGAACTCTCCTTCACTGTTGATGGGATTGCAGAATGGTGCAACCTGTTTGGAAAGCAATTTGGCATTGCCTTAAAATAATCGATATAGATATACCATTTAACCCAGTTATTCCTCTGCTTGGAATATATCCTACAAAATCAAGGCCATTCACATCGACTGCTACATGCACAGGAATGTTCATTGCAGGACAGTCCACGATAGCAAAAAGTTGAAATCAACCCAGATGCCCAACAACAGAAGAATGGATGGGTAAACTCTGGTATATATACTCCAAGAGTACTATACACTGATAAAGAACAACGATGATAGCAGGAAACATCTCTCAATTTGGTCTCAACTAGAGGACATTATATTGAGTGAAACTAGTCAGCGACAGAAGAACAATTATTATATGAGACCTCTACGATAAAAACTTAAAAGCGTACTCATACATAATAGAAAAGACTCTTTGACAGCTACAAGGGTGAGGAAGGTGGGAGGACGGGAAGGCAGGGGGTGAGGGTTTAGATTAGATAATTATTAGAAATTTGGTAGGATGAAATTGGTGACAATTCACATTAGTAAGAAGATCAATATTAGTAGGACTTCGACACAACTTGTGTACTCCTCCTCTCTTAACCCAATATTGTAAGCACAGAGTATGTACACTTTGATTTTTTTATTCAATAAAAAAATAAAAGAATATCAATAAAAAAATAAAAAATAAAACCAGACTTGGGTAAGAGTTCTTGCCTCTGAGTGTTGGAGCTAGAGGTAAGGAGGTTTAGGGAGAAAACATTATTGTTTTTCACAGGTCCTTTCTGCTTTTTTCTCCCACAATTATGCCATTAAAAACAGTTTTCAAAATTAAAAGCAAAAATGCTTTATTTCAGTTTAGCAGGCAGGGTTCTAGCAGGAAACAGTTGATATGCTCAAACCGAGCAGATGAGCAGAGTTTGCAGAGAAGAACAGTTTACTGTTGTGTTGGCATAGTAAGGTAGGGAAACCTACAAGAATTGCTGCAGTTGTCCACCAACAGCAAGTGGCCTTCCCACCCTAAACCTAAAAGGGGAGATGATACCTGCTGCAACTGGGGCGTAGCAAATGCCTGCAAAGAGATGCCTGACAACAGTTGAGGCTTTCAGTTGAAGACACAGCCAACCCATGATCACCACACCAGGAGGGAGCCACGGGAATAAATACCCTCTTCACTCTCCTTCTGGAGTCCCTGGGCAGTGCAAACAGTTAACATGTCCAGCTGCTAACCAAGATATTGGAGGTTTGAGTTTACCCAGAGGTGCCTCAGAAGAAAAGCTTGGTGATCTACTTCCAAAAAATCAGCATTTAAAACCTTGTGAAGCATCTAATCTGACATATGTGGGGTCACTGTGAGTCAGAGTCAACCCAAAGGTTTGTTAGTTGGGCTTGCATTGCAAAGCTAAAGAACCTCAAGAAGTACTTCAAGAACTCTGAGACTCTCCACCTCCATTCTGGCTTCCTCCCCTTTTCCCTTCACAGATCTTTTCCCAGTAAACCATTTCCATGTATGATCCTATGTAAGTGTCTGTTTCTTGGAGAAACTTGTAAAAATGGTGTGGTGGCTTCAGATCTCTTTGCCAGGAGGAGGACAGAAAGTCTAGATCATGAACATCAGCCCAAGGCTGATCCCATGAGGCAGAGATCAGGCATATCCCCTCTTCTCCAACCCGATCAACAATTGTGATACCAGCCATCCCTCCCATGGTACTCTCTACTTCTCTGCTAGGTTTCATCAGCATTGATTGCAGTGGTCATGCAGAACTTTGAGACAACACTGATGATTATGGGAAACAGCAGGTTACAATTCAGGATACAGTTCTTTGATCAGCACAGCTGTTCTAAGCTGAACCAACAATCATGCTTCTCTGTGGCCCTTGACTTCATAGCTTTGCCCTAATCGGGTAAGTGTTACAGAGCTCTTTAGTTCTGCCAATAATTGCCCAGAGGAACCCCACTCTGCCAGCACACCTTGACTGAAAGACTCTTGCTTCTCTCCCTCTATAAGTCACAAGCCTAGCCCTACCAAGTAGCCAGAGGCACCCCACTACACTAGCAAGCCTTTTGCCTGAAGGTGCTCAGCTCTTTTGCTCTGCAGGTCAGCAGGCACACTATAGTGGCCTTGCTCGGTGAGCTAGGAAGTGCGCCAACCTGTTTTGAGCCAGTATCCTTATTCTACTGCTGCCATTTCTTCTGCCCTGTTTCTCATTGTCTCTCACTGTCTCCAGAGTTACAGCTCTCTGTCTCCTTAGTCTAGAAGATTTTCAGTCTGGAAACTCACTCCACTCCTAACTTCTTCACTTCTTCATCTTTTTTTGTTTGTTTGTTTGTTTTTTTTTTTGGTGGTAGTGAGATTTCCCTCTTTCCACCTCTGGGATGGTTCTCCTTTGTAGCAGTGATTTAAAGTTTCCTTTAAAACTAAATTGAATTAAGACAAAGTAAACAATGGGCAAAGGAGATGGTCAGACACTTCACCAAAGAAGACATCCAGGCAGCCAAAAGACACATGAGGAAATGCTCGTGGTCATTAGCTATTACAGAGATCCAAATCAAAACTACACTGCGATACCATGTCAGTCCAGCAGGTTGTCAATAATCCAAAAAACAAAAAAACAGCAAATGCTGGAGAGGCTATGGAGAGATTGGAACTCTCCTACACTGCTGGTGTGAATGCAAAATGGTATAACCTCTTTTGGTGCTTTCTTAAAAAACTAGGAATAGAAATACCATATGATCAGCAATCCCACTGCTTGGAATATATGCTACAGAAATAAGTGCTGCCACACAAGCAGATAAACCAAAACAGATGCATGTACACAAATGTTTATGGCAGCATTGTCCACAATAGCAAAAAGATGGAATCAACCTAGGTGCCCATCAACAGATGAACAAATCAACAAACTATGGTATATATACACAATGGAACACTATGCAATGATAACAAACAATGATGATTTTAGGAAACGTCTCAGACCTGATATCAACTAGAAAACATTATGCTGAGTAAAATCAGCTGCAGAAGGATGAATATTATATGAGGACACTACTATAAAGACTTATGCACAGAAGAAGACTCTTTGATGGCTACAAAAGTAGGGAAGGTTGTACACAGATTAGTTGATAGGAATTCAGTTAACTGAAGGGAGTGACAGTATGCAGTAGAAGCCAGGATGGCATAACTAGACTACAACATAAGCTAAAAGGTTTTTTAACTTCAACCCAACATTTCAAAGGACAGAGTGGCAGGGGCAACTCTAGGGACTATGTTCTCAGGAGGTATCAAGGTTAATTGGCACAACTAGTATTTTGCTAAGGAAGTCTTCTGCACCCCATATTGCTGAGTAACATCTGGGTCTTAAGAGCCAGTAGGCTGCCATTTGAGGACTGTTAATTGGTTCCAACCCACCTGGAAGAGATGACAACTGAGGACATCAAACACAAGTGGAAAGATGAGTCCAGAAGACAGAAGGACCCATATAACCGGGAGACGGTATCAGCATGAGAACTAGATGGTGCCTGACCTCCACCAAGGACAACCCTGACAGGCAACACAATGTTGAGTCCCTGACATAGCACAAGAAAGAAAAAGGTGTGCAGATAAGAGACTAAGAGACTAAGAGACCTGAACTGATGACCCAACAGATTGGAGGGTCCCCTGGGAACACGGCTCCTAGACTCACTGTTAGCCCAGACCTGAAACCAGTACTGAGGTGAATACTTCAGACAAACAATGGGCTGGACTCAGGGACACAGAGTGAGCATGTGTTTTGTGTACTTTATGGTTTTATATGTATATAGGAGGCCATCCTACTGGTTTCTTTCTGGAGAGGAAAGGAAAGTGTGGAGAGGAGGAGACAAGTGTCATTAAGTGGATACTGGAAGTAAAGAATGAAAAGGAGGAGTGTACTGTCAGAGGGTGAGGAAAGCTGTAGAGCAGCAGACACGCAAAATTGACTTGGATTGTATACTTTCACTTAGTTGCAATTTTTAAAAAGTTAATGAAAAAAACAGTGAATGTCTTTAAAATATGCACCAATATTAGGGTGGTATTAAACTGTGGCAAAAATCCTGAGAGAGACAAACAGGTAACTGAAGTGGAGAAACATTTCCCTAAGACATAATGTATGTCTACAGTTTTGTGCCTCATTGCCCTCTGTCTGAGTGCCATTAAAATAATAATAATAATCGCCATTGAGTTAGTTCAAATTCATGCTGATCTCATATGTGCCACAGCAGAGCTATTCCCACAGAGTTTAAAATGGTTGGTATTTTGGAAGTAGATCGCCAAACCTTTCTTCCAAGGCACCTCTAAGTGAACTTGAATCACTAACATTTTGGTTAGCAGAGCATATTAACTGTTTTTACCCACAGAAACTTCAGGGGTGCCACTAAGTTTTCTTTATTATTGAAGCTTGTTTGATTTGGGTTTTCTATAACTGAAAACATAAAGAGTCTTAAATAACTTAGGCTCAAAGAACACCAGCTAGAGTGTCTCTGCTCTCAGGGAGTAATGTTTTTGGCAAGTTCAAGGCCAGGGGCGTATATTTCCTGTTGTGACCACAAAGCCCAGCATAATCAATGGCCATAGAACAGGCGCTCAATAAATACTTGTTAAATAAATAAACAAAAAGGTAAATAAATCACAAAGTGGAATTAACAGTATATGACCTAATGCAAGAGCAACCTGCTAGCTTCTGTCGAATCAGCCTGGACTCACAGAGACCTCACGCAAAAGGGAAGGAAATGCTGTCCAGCCCTGCACCATCCTCATGATTGGTTGGGAATCTGAGCATTTTGATCCCTATGGCTTTAACTGGCTAATTTTCAGAGGTAGTCCATCTTAGTCTGGAAGCTCTGCTGAAATCTGTCTGGCATTTTAGCAACAGACAGGCCTCCGCTGACAGAGAGACAGTGACTGAGGATGATGCACACTGGCTAGGATCAGACCTGGGGCCCCACCTGGGAGGCAAGCATTCTATCACTGAACCACTAAAGGAAAAAAATGCAGTGTGGTACTATATGATTAGTCAGCAAATAAATGGGAGAGACAGTGTGTTCTGAGTTCACTGCAGAGAAAGATAAGTCTGAAGTAAAAGCAGAGCAAAAGACGAGAGAGGAAGAAAGAAAGATTTTTTATTAAGACCATATAGCAGACACGGAGCTAGTACTTAACAGTGTCGTCTATCCTATGGATAAAGTGGGTCCTGGTGACACAGTGACTACACACATGACTACTAACCAAAAGGTCAGCAGTTCAAGTCTACCAGCCTCTCCTCGAAAACCTATTGATCAGTTTTCCTGTCCTATAGGGTTGCTGAGTTTGAATCCACTCTAAGGCAATAGATGTGGTTATGTATCTTTACCTCAAGTAGATATAAAGCAACCAAGATTCAGAGAATTTAAGTAACTCAATTAAGGTTCTTCAGCACTCAGCCAGGCTAGCTGATGACCAAGCTCATCCAGTTGGACAGCCAAAACAGAGATTAGTGGTGAAATAGAAAGACCACACCTATATGAACATGTCTTTGAAGTATTTAATTGCTGTGAAGAGCAATCTAGAGAAACATGAGAATTCCCAATTAGCTCACGAACTCATCAGAGTTGTCGTCATCTTATCCTTGATGCCCTGATATCATCAAGATGTCTTCCTTTCAATATCTCTTTTATCTTTGGATAAAGAAAAAAGTCATTGGGGGCCAGATTGGGTGAGTATGGAGGGTGTTCCAATACAATTATTTCTTTACTGGCTAAAAACTCCCTCATAGACAACTATACAATTAAGTTTGCAAACTTGCCAACTTGCCATCATGTGCAATGGCCACTCAAGAGAAAGAACTCCAAAATTTCTTTGAAGGGTGGACTAGGCTCTGGAGCCAATGCGTAGCTTCCCAAGGGGAGTACTTTGAAGGTGAACTCAGTGTAGTACTTAAACAGTTGAGTTTGTGGACTTAATTGTCAATGCTCATGTATCAAAGAGGGAGAATTGCTTTAATAAAACCAAGGTTGCAGCATAATATCACTCCTAAAACCACCACCACAAAGCTTCAAAGGAAGACAATAGCATTTGAATCTGAACTTTCACTCATTGGAAACTCTTATCCTACAGAATCAAGGCCTTTCACACCAATGGACACATGCACAAGAACGTTTACCGCAGCACAGTCCACGATAGCAAAAAGATGGAATCAAACCAGATGCCCAACAACAGAAGAACAGATAGGTAAACTATAGCACATATACTCAATGGAGCACTACACAATGATAAAGAATAACAATGATTCCAGGAAACATCTCCTAACCTGCTTTCAACTGGAAGACATTATGTTGAGTGAAAGTAGTCAGCGACGAAAGGACAAATATTGTATGAGATCTCTACGATAAGATCTCAAAAACAGACTTGTGTATAGGAGAAAAGACTCTTTGACAGCTGCAAGGGAGGGGAGGGAGGGAGGGAGGGCGAGGGGGGAGGGCTTAGATTATATAGTTGCTAGAAATCTGGTTGGGAGAAATCGCTGATAGTACACATTAGAAACAAGAACAACATTAAGTGGACTTCAACGTAACTTGAGTACTCCTTCCATCTTAACTCAATACTGCAAGGATAGAGTAGCTGGGGCAGGGAGCAGGGGACCATGCTCTTAGGTGAAATTGAGGCCAATTGGCACAACCATCATTTTGCTAAGAGGGCTCTCTGCACCCCACATTGGTGAGTGGCAGCTGGGGTCTTGAAAGCTGCCAAGCTGCCATCCGAGGACAGCAAATGGTCCCAACTCAGCAGGAACGGATACTCACCAAGGACCAAAATGACATGGGGTAAAGACAACCCAGAAGATAGAGAGACCCACATCAGTGGGTGCCTACATCGACTTGGGAGTGGAAGAACCAGATGTTGCCTGGCTGCCACCAGTGATAGCCACGATGGAGCTCACAGACATGAGTCTCACTGGCAACACAAGAATAAAAAGGGGTGCATCCTGAGATCTCCACTAAAAGACCTCAACTGATGGTCCAGCGGTTTTGGGGTTCCTCTGAGAGCATGGCCCCCAGCCCTGATGCTGCCCTTACCCATAAATCATAACGAAGCTCCACTCTTTGGACAGGAATGAATTGGACTTGGCAATGCAGAGTGACCATATATTGGATGCACTTTATGGTTCTTTACATCTATAGGATATCATCCTGCTGAACTCTGGCTGGAGGAAGGAGAGTGGGTGGAGAGGAGGGGAAAGGAGGCTGTTGGGAGGATGAGACATGTATGAAGCAGAGAGCAATAGTGTGCTGTCACCAGACAGGGAGAGCAGTGGAAGCTGCATATAGGTGGGCATGTAAGTTTATACGGGAATGTACATTTTCACTCAGTCATATTAAATAAATTAAAAAAAAATTCACTATAATTTCTTCTGCATGAAAAGGGAGATACATGATGTGTGTCATCGATTGAATTGTGTCCCCCCAAAATTGTGTGTAGCAATTTGTCTAGGCCGTGATTCCTAGTAATGTACGCTGTTCCTTCATGTTGTAAATCCCGTCTCTATGATGTTAATGAGAGATGATGAGCAGCAGTTGTGTTGGTGAGACAGGACTCAGTGTGTAAGATGGTATTGTGCCTTCAGACAATTTCTTGGAATGTAAAGAAAAGGGAAACAAGCAGAGAATTAGGACCCTCATATCACCAAGAAACAATGCCTGGAGCAGAGTGCGTCCTTTGGAAAAGACTCAGGTTTCCTGAGCATCAGGAGCTCCCATTCCAGAGGAAGACTAACAAAAAGACCTTCCTCCAGAGCCAACAGAGACAGCCTTTCCCCAGAACAGACACCCTGAATTTGGACTTTTAGCCTATTGGTTGTGACAAAATAAAATTTCTCTTTTTAATGCACATCCACTTGTGGCATCTCTGTTAAAACAGCACTAGATGACTAAACAATGTGTGCAGGTCAGAGGGAAGTATCTGATCACATATCTTCTTAGTCAATGTGGATCTGTGATTAGAATTATGTGATAGCTCTCCCAAGATTGGACTGGACTATGGGACACAGAGTGATACAGGAAGTGTGTGTATTTTATGGTTTAATATATATATGAGATAGTCCAAATGGTTCTTCTCTACAGGGGGAGAAGAGCCGAGGGTGGAAAGGAGGGTACAAGTGTTGGATAAGTGGATACGGCAAGTATGGAGTGGGAAGAAAGAACATGGTGTCACAGAGTGAGGAGAGCAGAGAGAGTTGCATATAGGCAGGTACTTGTGTTTTTATACGGCCAGTTGACTTGGATTGTAAACTTTTGCTTAATCATAGTAAAAATAAATTTAAAAAATAAATAAAGATTATGTGATGTTCTTCTCAATACAAATAGAAAGAAAGGCTAGTGGACAAGAAAAGTCCCAGTGAACTGTGTAGAGAAATAGGAGGTAATTTGTCAACCTAGAAAGATTCTTTCCCATGCATGCCCTTTCTAGTCCCATCCATCATCTGAGAAATTGTCTATGATAACAAAGCTTATCTGAAAATCTCACTGTATACAAGCAAGGTCTTTTCCCAAGAAAAATAAAACCTAGAACCCATAGTTATAGTGAACCATTTATAAGCTCTGTGGGTCTCCTGAGCAATTCACATCTCAACTAGTCTGTGGCTCCCCACTCCCATTATCCTTTCAAGTGGTAGGTCCCTATGCCTTAGTTATTTAATGCTGCCATAGCAGAAATACCATAGCTGGATGGCTTTAAGAAACAGAAGTTCATTCTCTGACACCTCGGAAGGCTACAAGCCCAAACTCATGGTGTCAGCTCCAGGAAAAAAGCATTCTTTCTCTGTCAGCTCTGGAAGAAGGTCTTTATCAGCAAGCTTCCCAAGTTAACTTGTTTCTCAGCCCACAGACCCTGAGTCCAAAGGATGTTCTATTCTCTGAGCTGTTGTTTTTTGGTGGTATGAGGTCTATATGCTCACCTCCCTCTTTTATATCTCAAAAGAGATTGATTTGAGACATAATTGAGTCTTGTAGGTTGAGTCCTGCCTCATTAGCACCATAGAGGTAGGACGCACAATGCATAGAAAAATCGCATCAGATCACAAAACAGTGAACAATCACACAATACTGGAAATGATGACCTAGACAAGCTGACACATTTTGGGGAGACACTGTTCAGTCCATGATACTCTATATCGCTTAGCCTTTGCTGTGTAACAAACAACCACAAAAACTCAGAAGGTACGGCAATAAACATTTGTTTCTCCCCTGTCTGTTGGGCTTGGTGCTGGTCTAAAAACTAAGTGTCACTGGAAAGCTCTGCTGATCTCTGTTGCTATCACTCATGCCTCTAGGGATTGTCTCTCTGCTCCTGGTGCCTCTCATCTTCCTCTGCAAGCAGAAGCTGAGCTTAAGCATGTCCTCCTCGTAATAAAGGGAGTGGTCTAAGAGGAAAAGTGAAAATGTGCAAGGGCTCTTGAGGTCCATTCTCCGCTAGTAGGAACCTTAATCTATTGGCTAACGTGATCAAAGATGGAGTCTAGAGTCAGCCTAGAGTCAGCCTAGGAAAGCACTGTGCAGTTGCATAACATCGTGCATTGTTATAGTGAAGGTGTAGAATGGAACCATCAACGCAGTTCCAGGTAGGCCCCAATACACCTAATCCACCCAATTAGATCCCAGGTTTGTACCACCAGGTTTGAATGGAATGAGGCTGTCTAAAGGTGATAACTGAATCCATACATCTTGCCTTATCTGTACAACTACTCTAAAAAGCAATATCAGGATCTCCATTTTATAGACGAAGACATCAAGGTTCAAAAAGGTTGATCAATAAATTTTCACAGCTCCCTAAAAACATCTGTCCTTTTACAATATGCAGCTCCGGAAATTGAATTCAAAACAGCAGCATCAATGAGAAAGGATCCTAACCACGTCACCTCTTTAGTGATCCAAATCTTAGTTGCTGGTGAACAGGGAGTGAGCTGCTCCTAGCTGAAACCACTGAGACTTGATTTCATGGAAGCAAGACTTTATCTGAGGAGATGAAAAACAATATTTTGAATACAAGTAAGGCATCGTTCTTGCTTTCTATTGAATAATATCATAGAGTTTTGTGGTATATACTAATGATGAAGGCTCAAAACGAGTTTGGTGGCCTTTTGAAAAGACTAACACAAGTTTTCATTTGTTTATTTACCTATCTATTTATTTGTTGGGTTGATTATTCATTTTTGGAAAGTTGGAAGCAGGTGAGATGCACTGGCTGCCACTCCTGACTGTCTACAGCCAAGCTAGCTCAGACTTTGAGATTCTTTGTCTAGAACGGTTGGCCAGATGGGTGCTAGGAGGTAGGAGGTTGGGCTGTGCTCAGCTCTGCCTCAGAGGGGCTGCTGTGACCTCCCTAGAAGGAGTTGAGGAACTATGGATTTAATTATGCCCCTCCTCACAACAACAACCAAACATGTATTGGAATCCTAATTCCTATGCCTATAAATAGAACTTTTTCTGGAAATACAGTTTTCTTTATGCTAATTAGATCATATCTGAGTAGGGTGGGTGTTAAATCTAATTGCTTCTAAATTACAAAAAGAGCAAATTAGACACAGAGTCACATACACACAGCGGATGATAGACACCATGGGAGAATCACATACAAGGTGTATGTATCTATGAGAAACCAGAGAATGCCCAGGGCTACTGGCAAGGAAGGAATCTGCACAGCTGAGATACTGACTTGGACTCTTAGCCTCCAGAACTGTAATTAAATAGATTTCTGTTCCTTAGAGTCACTCACATTGGTATTTGCATTACAGTAGCACAGGGAGACTAAGAGAGGATATATTGAGGAACAACTCAGGCATTTCAAGGGTGAGTGTGGCCACACCTCCATGAACAGTGCGCCTCTGCCCCTGGCACATAGCAATTGTCACACTGGGTGCACTGTCGTATGCTGAACAAACAGTTTCTGTCTGGTTTGGTTCTAGCAACTTCTACCTGCCAGACTCATGCTAGGCAGGGAGAATAGTGACACAAATCATGAATGATCCCTTGTCTTTAGAACACTCACCAAGTACTGGAGACCACAGAAAAATAGAGAACTTAAAGGGAAATGTCATTGGTGGTACAAGTCTGACAGTGGAGGCAGCATGTTAGGGCCAGTGAAGTCCCCCAGGAGAGAAAGTACAAGTGGCAATTTGCCAGACAGAGAATCTACAAAAGAGCCTTCCAGACAAAGTAAAGAGTTGACCAAAAGTTGTCTATTAGAATCCTCAAATGCGAAAAGCAGGAGTTTTGAAGTCAGAGCAGCTCGTCTGAATCCTTCCCCTGCTGTTTATCCTTAGGATATGTTGATCTAATTTAGTACATTGAATCTTAGATTATACTTCTGTGAAACGGCATAATCATAGATACTGACCAGCAGTGTACCAAGCCAAACCGATTGCTGTCGTGTTATTTCCAACTCATAGTGTAGAGTAGAAATGGTGGATTCTAACTGCTGACATTTTGGTTAGCAGCCAATCTTTTCACCACTGGGCCACCAGTGCTCTGCCAGTGGTGTCTCATTTAAAACAAACAAACAAACAAACAAAAAACTTGGGAAACCCTGGTGACATAGTGGGTTAAGTGCTACATCTGCTCACCAAAGGATCAGCAGTTCAAATCTGCCAGGCACTCCTTGGAAACTCTATGGGGCAGTTCTACTCTGACCTCTAGGGTCACTATGAGTCAGACTTGACTCAGTGGCAGTGGGTTTGTTTTTTGGGGGTTTTGGTGATCCTATAAGACAGAATAGAACTGCCCCTATAGAGTACCCAAGGAGCACCTGGTAGATTTGAACTGCTGATCTTTTGTTAGTAGCTGTAGCTCTTAACCTTTATATTACCAGGATAGTGAAGATTAAATGAGACACTGAAAGTAAATATATCTTATAGGCTATAAAATGTTCCTAAACAACTGTTCCACTATTCATCTGTTAGTGTGTCATAAAGTGGTAACTTGCATGTTGCTATGATGCTAGAAGCTATGCCACTAGTATCTCAAATGCCATCAGGATCATCAATAATGAGCATGCTTCAGCAGATCTTCTAGACCAAGAAACTCCTGTCAATCTACTTCTAAAAATTAGTCAGAGAAAGCCAGATGGATTGCAACAGATAAGTCCTACTCACTTGGTCTGAGTACATCATCAGGAGCAATCCATCCCTAGAGAAGAACATCATGCTTGGCAAAGTAGACGGCCAGTGAGGGTCTGAAAGACTCTCCTAAAGAGGGAATGGTGCAGAAATTACAGCAGGGGGCTTAAACATGCCATCGATCGTGAGATAGCACAGGCTCATGCAGTGTTTTGCTCTTTTGTACAAAGGTCATCATGAATCAGAATCGACTCAAACTTAATGGCAACTAATCACAATACAGTCATTTCTTATTCTTATCACCGTTAGTGACATTATATTAGTCATTAATGCGGTGCCAGGTTCTCTATTGGAAACTGAGGATTCAGAGATGAATGAAAGAGATCTCAGCAGCAAAGCAGATCACACTCTAATAATAAAGACTCTGTGAGCCAGAATCAGCACAACAGCAGTGGGTGACTCAGGTAGAGCTTATTTCATTCCAAGCCACTTTCGGAGCCCTCTGATTTTATCCTCACAGCAACCTGAGAAGAAGTGCTATGATCACCCTCATTTTGCAGATGGGGAACCTGAATCATAGAGACGTTAAGTAGCTTGTGCAGAGTCCATACCTGGCGGATGGTAGAGCCTGAATTTGAACCCAGGTAAGGTGTATCCAGAGCACCCCCTGAAGGAGATGGGGAGTGGAGGGGTAAACATGATACTATGGTGTCAGTGCTGGGAGACTGTCAGGAGAGGGCTCATGTGCTCACTGTCCTGGAGAATAAAGGGGTGTAAGCCACGTGTGGGGTGAGGACAGCTATGAGCATGGCTTCTTTAAGGAGATGGTCCCTGAGCTGGAACTAACTACTCAGTAAGCAAGGTATGCACTGGTTACTTGTGCTTACTTACTAATCTGCAGCAAAGTTTCACCTGTTTCCTGACACATAAACACAAGTAAACACAGTTAAGTCAGTGATCATCTTGCTTACTACCCCCATTCCCGAGCTAAGTCCTGGCTAGAAGATGGACAAAGGTATGACCAAAAAGAAGAGAAGGATGAACAGAGACCCTGAGGGGAAAAAGTGGAGGTTCTGTCCTTCATTGTGAGAAAGATAGGAAAGAGAGATGGGGTATGTGGGATACGGCTGGAGAGGTAGTCAAGTACCGGATCCAGAGGGACCCTGTGTGCCGTGCTAAGGGGCCCAGACTATTTTCTGAAAGCAGTGGAGATTGATGTTTTGGAAGGTTCATTCTGACTGCAGTATGGGAGTCAAATTGTAAATGTGCTGCAGAGAGGCAGTTGTCATAGCTGAGAGAGATGTTCAAGGATCTATGACAAAGTCCTGCCACTATCACTAGTGTCTGAAGGCAGAGTGTGACACTGGGATATACAGTCTGAGACCTATTAAGGAGACGGCAATCAATGAAAGAGAAGAAAGGATCCCAAATCACAAGATCAGGTAGCACAGGGTGGTCTGTATCATGATCTGGGGAGGACAACCTGGGAAGGATTGGCATGTATTGGGTGGGTCCCAGAAGTGGAGCCTCAAGAAATGTACAAAGTGAGCAGAGGGGATGGAGGAGTACACATGAGGTCCTTCCCAAGAATACAGGGAAGTTGATGAGTGAAGGACTGCAATATCATTTTCTTACAATGCTATTTTGACATAATTTTAAGGTCCTGACTGGGAGCCAGTCCATTCCTCTTCTTGAAAAACTTATTAAGTCTACTCTCCGATCACTCCTTTTAGTAGGTTCTCATATTCCTAGGCAATATACACCCATCTTCATCACCCAGGGCCTGGTACCTAATAACTAAAGACAACGTCTATGCCCCTAAGCCTGCAGAATTATTCAAAGAGCCCAATTCCCAGGAAGCCTGCAAAACCCAGCTAACCCCTCCCTTTTAACTCTGGGTAAGTCCTCCCTATAACTCCAGCTTTTCACCTTGTCCCCTGGTGTAGCCCCCTGCATGGCCTTGTGCCATGGCTTGGGTGCCTCCCTGTCTCTAGACCTGTGAGCATAATAAATCTGGTTCTAGTGGCCTCCGTGACTACTTCCCCTGCTCCCTTTGGTAACCTGGGACAAAGACTTAGGCTGGACACCAAGAATTTACTTTACACAAGAGTCCTGAGTTCTTAAACTCAAGCTTAGGTATCTATAGGAGAATGTTTTTCATTGTGATAGAAAAAGTTCTTGTTGTCTGTCTCTTCAGTCCAGTCTTTTTTTTCCAGACTTCACATTTCATTGCCTCACTTGTTTAGCACTGTTTAATTGATTTCTCAATATCTTTGTCTACTCACTACTGCTCTCTGCACACATAGACACAACGGGATGAAGAAGGAGGTTCAGCCAATTGGTATCTGCAATGTGCTGAGGCTGACAAATGAACCAATAAGCACACCACTACTATCCCCAGTAATAATAACAATCATCTCAGCTCATGTTTATTGAGCATCTATTTGTACAAGGGGATCTATTACATGTTTTAGAAACACAGTCAATAAACATTTCTCTTTTACGGAGGAAGAAACTAACATTCAGAGAGGACCTGAAGATCACATAGCAAATCACTAAAAACAGTGGGACATATACAGCCTACCTAACTCCTTGGTAGAGGGAAGTGGCAGTTCGGGGCACAATTCTTGCCTTCCGTGTGGGTAATTCACATTCAGTTCCCAGGCAATGCGTTTCATGTGCAGCCACCACTCATATCATTTGACTCTTGAGTGTTGCTGTGGTGCTAAACAGGTTTCAGCAGAGTTTCCAGACTAAAACAGACTAGAAAGAAAGGCCTCGTGATCTACTTCCAAAAGTCAGCTAATGAAAACCCTATAGATCACAATGGTCTAATCCCATTGTGCAGAGTTACCATGAGGCAAGGGCCAACTTGAGCGTAGCTAACAACAAAAAACAACCATCCTATTCTAGATTGCCCCTTAAAGTGTATTTCACCTAGAAGACTCTCTTAAGACTTTGCTGTGAGCTGTAGAGAGAGGAAGAGTTACAGTGAATAGAGGTGAGAACAGGGAGGAGGGAGAACAAAGCACAGGAAAGAGGGTGAAGAGAATCTAGTTTGCAGAATCATGACTCCCAAAACCAGTATTCAAAGTCATTAGCCATGCTCTCAAATATTCAGCCCTGTAACAGCTCCTTCAGAAAAGAATAACCACCTCAGTGGTTTTTCATGCTGGCCATAGAAAGATAGGACACACTGATGCAAATATTTCTGGTCCTCCAGGAGCACAACCCATAGATCATCTATTCGTTTAACAAATATTTATTTACCAAGCACTTGTTGGACACCAGGCCCTGGGGGCACAGTGGCTAAGAGCTGAGGTTGCTAACTGAAAGGTCAGCAGTTCAAATTCACTAACTGGTCCTTGGAAACTCTATGGGGCAGTTCTACTCTGTTCTCTAGGGTTGTGTGAATCAGAATTGACTTGACAGTCACAGGTGGCTAGACAACAAGCATCTGGCAAGGTACTAGGGACACAGTGCAAACAAACACAAACTAGGGACACAGTGCAAACAAACACACCAGTATGTACATGAAAGCAAAAAGCAGTAGGACTGTTCTTAGATTATCGCTGAGGAGGAGACACCTGAAAGGTGACGATGATCATCAAGGCAAAGGGGCAGCTTGAGCAAGGCCTCGTGACCTTGCACTGAGTTTACACTGTTCCTCCTTGCCTCTTGGTCTTGCAAACTCCAACTGGTGCCTTAAAAGTTGGCCCTCTGGTAATAAACTTTTCATAAGACAGCGTTCTGCAACCCACTTTGGGGAACAGCATCTGGGATCTTAAAAGCTATCACGAGGCCATCTAAGTAGTACCAATTGGTCTCAATCCATCTGGAGCAGCGGAGAATGATAGACATCAAAGACATAAGGAAAATAAGAACCCGAAAGACAGGAAGGGCCATATAATACAGAGACTACATCAGCATGAGACCAAAAGAAATAGATGGTGCCTTGCCACCACCAATATCTGCCCTGTTTGGGGATACAACACACAGTCCCTGACATAAGAGGAGAAAAATGGATGCACAGTATTAGAACTCTATTAAAAAGACAAGGCTTGATGGTCTGACAGACCAGAGGTTCCCTGCAAAACATGACTTCTCGCCTCTGTTAGCCCAGAACCGAAACCATTCCCAAAGCCAACTCTTCAGATAAAGATTGGACTAGATTGTAAGACATAAAATGATACTGGTGAAGAGTGTACATCTCAGCTTAAGTATATACATGAGGCTAACCGGGCAGCTCCTATCCAGAAATGAGAGTGTGGAGGAGGACAGGAGTCAGTTGAGTAGACACAGAAATACAGCATGGGAAGGAGGAATGTACTGTCATAGGGTGTGGAGAAAACCTGGAGTTGCATAGCACTGTGTGTACAAGTTTTTGTATGACTTGGATTATACGCTTTCACTTAAAGCACAATAAAATGTTAAAAACTCAGCCCTCTGGGCAGGCTTTCCTGGTCTCCTTGGCTGTGCTGTGGAGCTTCTGTGGGTTTCCTGTCCACCCTTTGCATATATATGTCACCCCAAGTCTCAGCTTGTCTCCCTGCCTAGTCTGATCTCTTTGAAGGAAGGAAAGATGCCTTTTAGCTCTATGTTCCAGTGCTGGCACAGACTGCTGTTGTCAGTTGCTGTCAAGTTGACTCTGACTCACGGCAACCCTGTGCACAAAATGTTGCCCAGTCCCGAGACCTCTTCACTATCACTGGAATTTGTAAATCCATTGTTGTGGCCACTGTGTGTTTGCAGCGTCTTGCAACCTATACTGGGTTTCCTTTGTCTGACTTTCAGATTTAGTTCACCAGATCTTTCTAGACACTCTTTCTTAGTTGGAAGTTCCATGGAAACCTGTTCACCACAGGAGACTCAGCTGATATTTGGAATACCAGAGGCACAGCTTCTAGCATCACAGTAACCCACAAGCTATCACAGTGCTACAAACTGACAGAAGGATGGTGGGGCATAGAATAAAACCCAAACCAAACCCCTTTCTGTCAAGTTGATTCCAACTCATAGCAACCCCATAGGACAGAGTAGAACTGCCCCAAAGTGTTTAAAAGCAGCAGTTGGTGGATTTGAACCACCAACCCTTTGGCTACCTTAACATGCTAGAGTAGATGTCTAAGACACATCAGAACACTTTAGGTATTCCTGAGCCACTCTGCTCCTCTAACCACTTTACACATCCTTGTAGAAGAACGTGCCTTCCCCTGAAGGAAAAGGGAGCCCTAGTGCAGTGGTTAGGCACTCAGCTGATGACCGAAAGGTCAGTACTATGAATCCACCAGGTTCTCCATGGGAGAAAGATGTCACAGTCTGCTTGCGTAAAGATTATAGCCTGGCAAACTCTTTAGGGAAAGTTTTACTCTGTCTTACAACATTGCTGTGGGTCAAAACTGACTCAACAGAAATGGGTTTAGTTGGATGTAGCAGAAAGATTGGAACCTTGATTTCTCTGGAGTGGCTTGAGCAAATCACTTAAGGTTTTGTTTTCTTCCCTTATCAAATGATGGGGTTAGACGAGAGATATGGGCTTTGAACAACAGATGGCTTACCAAAGCCCATGGGTAGGGTTATTCTTACTAGAGCAAGTCCGAAGTTATCTGCATTCTCTACACAAAATGGAGCAAAGACAGGTCTTACAGAAAAGAAGTAACAAGCACATTTGGCTTATGTTTTACTTAATTCTGACTGCAACTTCTGTGACATGATGTTGCCCCGTGATTTATGTGAAGCTGAATTTTGCAACAAGAATACAGTTCAAAGTTCCTGGCATGCAGTAAAGCAGCAGCTAATATTTAACAATAATTGAGAGCTTCAATTTTTGAATAGGTAAAACAGTCACACAGTTCAAAATGAAACCTAAATTATCTGGAAAGCTGTATATTGAAAGTCTTGCCTCAAACCACACTCGCCACTTGTTTCCGTCTTGTTTCCTACCCCTGCTCTCTGCACCGTGTGTCACCCCTGTCACTAGTTTCTTGTCTTTCTAATGTTCTTTTATGTATACACAGGCATGTGTGGAATTTTGTCAAACGTATCTTCTGTAGGGATGATCGTATGATTTTTCTTCTAAGGTCTGTTTTGAGAAATCATTCTTGTGTTCCTAGAGTAAACTGCCCTTGGTCATGAAGTGTTATCCTTTTAGTACACTGCCTCATTCTGATTCCTAATATTTTATTTTGAATTTATGCATCAATATTCCCGTGCAAGATTCATTTACAGTTTCTTTTTGTACAGGCTTTGTCAGACTTGCTATCAAAATTATCCTTGCTGCATAAAAAGAATTTGGGGACTTTCATTCATTGTCTATGCTCTGTAACAGTTTAAATAATGTTGGAATTATTCACCCCTTAATGGTTTAGTAGAATTCACCTTGTCAGGGGCTACAGTAGTTCAGTGGTACAACCTGTGCCTTCCATGTGAGAGAACCGGGTTCAGTTCTCTGCCACCACACTTCACATACAGCCACCCCCAGTCCCTAGAGGATCATGTGCTGCTATGAGGCTGAACAGGTGTCAGCAGGGCCTCCAAACAAAGACAGACTAGGAGAAAGGCCTTGTGATCTTGTTCCTGAAAGCAGCCAGTGAAAACTTTGTGGATCACAATGGTCAGCTCTGTAGCTGTCTCAGTCATCTAGTGCTGCTATAATAGAAATACCACAAGCAGATGACTTTAACAAAGAGAAATTTCTTTTCTCATAGCCTAATAGGCTAGAAACCCAAATTCAGGGCATTAACTTCAGGGAAAAGCTTTCTCTCTCTTTTGGTTCTGGTGGAAAGTCCTTCTCATCAACCTTCCCTGGTCTAGGAGCTGCTTGGTGCAGGAACCTGGAGTTCAAAGGGCTAGCTCTGCTCCCAGTGCCTCTTTCTCGGTAGCATCAGGTCCCCGACTCTCTATTTGCTTCCTTTTCTTTTTACCTGTTGGAAGATAAAAGCTGGCACAGGTCCCACTCCAGGAGAGTTCCCTTTATGTTGGATTAGGGATGTGACCTGAGCAAGGATGTTACGTCTTACCGTAGTCCTCTTTAATCACAGACAGAGACTATGATCTATAACACATAGGAAAATCACAAAATAAAGAGCAACCATACAGTACTTGGAATCACAGCCTAACCAATTTGACATGTATTTTTAGGGGGACATAATTCAATCCATGACAGAAACCAATGATGGGGATGGGCGGCACTGGGCATTGTTTCGTTTGGTTGTGCATGGGGTCTCCACGAGTCAGGCTGGCTCAAAAACAGCCAACAACAATGACAGCAGAAGTTACCCAGGAAACTTCTAGCCCTGATGCTTACTGAAGACTAGCTTCTTTATGGTGATTTTCACTATGAAAATTTCTCTATTTAGACACTCAGAAGTTGGTTTCAGTGAATTATATTCTCCTAGAAAACCATCTTTTTCTTTTTAGTTTGTAAAATGTATGCACAAAAGTTGTGCAAAACCAGTTTTTAAGAATTCCCTTGGTTGCTGCATTATCTCCTTCCTGTCATGTATTGCTTTTTTCCATTTATAATTTCTGTCTCAATTTCTTGATAAACTTAACTATTTTGTTTCTCCCCCAATAATCCAGTTACATACTTACCTATTTTGTTATTTAGCTCACTGATTTATTTTATTCTTTCTTCTCCTGCTCTTGGGTTTAATTTGTTGATCTTAAATTTTTGGAGTTGTTGCTTATTTATTTCACTTTCAATCTTTTATAAGTATGGAAGACTGTACCACTTTAGCTTTGTTCTCCAGATTCAGAACCTAGTAAGTAGTATTTTTATTATCATTGCTTTCTACAGATTCTACAGTTTGGATCTGTATTTCTGTCACATAAAAGCTGTTTAAATGAGAGCTTGTTAAACTTCTCCCTTTCAGTTACAGAAGGTGATATATGTTCATCATGTTTACCTTTATGATTATGTTGCTTAGGTCTTTTATGTCCCTTTTCATTTTGCGTTTGATTAATCTGAGAGAGTGTGTTTCCCTCTCCTGGAATGTGAGAAGACTAGTGAGAAGCCAGTCTAGTGAGAAGTAGAGTATGGGGAAATCAAAAGTTCTCTTAGCGATGTCTGTTAGAACATCTCCAACCAAAAAATCACTCTTGTTGTAAAGAAATCAGAAAAGAAACCAGTTGCCATTAAGTCAATGCAAACATGTGGTGACCGCGTGTGTTTTACAGCAGTACTGTGATCTATAGGGTAATAGCAAAGAGGCCTTCCCCAAACTGGCCAAAGTCTATAATTACTAATTGTTTTTACTGCTATTATTTGAAAAGAAGAAATACTTTGCATATGAGTGGATAACTTTATGATTTCCTCTAATTTTTTTCATACACTGATTGTGTTTCCCAAATCAGTTTGGAACAGCCAGTCCTTCTTTTGTGATGGGTCACTATGAGTCAGACCCAACTCGACAGCAATAGATTGTTTTGTTTTGTTTGTGGTGGGTAAGACAAGGTCTTATTTGTGTATAGAAAGGATTTTAGATACTGATGATGCTAATAACACTTGAATGCTTACTGTGAGTCAATCCTTCTTCTAGGTACTTTGCATGTCTTAAGTTACTTAATTTTCAGATCACCCTATAATGTTCCCACTTAACAGATTTAAAAAACTTGAGGCAATGAAGAGGTGAAATACCTTGCCAGAGGTCACACCACAGGTGAGTGTAGAACAGGAAGACCTGAATGTTAGTCCTCTGCTCCACTGCCTCTTCCAGGGCTCTCCTATTCTGGCAACTTCCTTTATGCACAAAGAAGTGGAGACTCAGTGTTGAAGGGCTTACCCAAAGTCACCCAGCAAGCTACTAGCAAAGCTAAAACTCATTCCTACATATTTGAACCTTCATCCAGAGCCTACCCACTGTTCTGCCCTGCCCTCTCTTACTTTGCACAGAAACACTATTTTGTGGTGGAAAGAAGCTGTGATTTGCTGGATGATCTGAGCTAATTGCTTAATAGCAACACTCTTCTGCCTTAAGTCACAAGCCACACTATAGTAGATACAAAGATGTGTTAATCAAAGCTACCTACTCCCCCCCCCCGCCCAAATATACTCTGCTTTCTAAACATACCACTGATAACTCTGGAATAAATTCACTCTCAATATAATTTTTAAAAAGTTGTCATTGAATCATTTCTGACTCATGGCAAACCCATCTGTGTCAGAGTAGAACCAGGCTCCACAAGATTTTCCATGGCCGAGTTTTTAGAAGTAGGTTTACCGGGTCTTTCTTTCAAGGTCTTTCTTTCTGGGTGGATTTAAAGCTCAAATATTTCTGTTAGTAGCTGAATGTTTGACTATTTTTTCACCACCCAGAAGATAGCTTACTATGATTCCAAAACAAAACAAAACAAAACTCTGTTGCCATTGATTACTTTCTGATTCATAACAACCCAAGGGACAGAGTACAATGGTCCCAAAGGAGCCGGTGGATCCAAACTGCCAACCTTTTGATTAGCAGCCAAGCTGTTAACCTCTATAGCACTAGGCCTCTTAATATGATTAAGATGTGTAAAATAAAGATGAGGCAATCATAAGCAAAAGACTGAACTAAAATACTACAAAGGATAAATTCGTACAGGTAGGAAGAGCCATATTTTTAATGGACACCTCCCAAGCTCTCTCATTCCCGTGCACATGACCTTCATGTTTTGTTTCACGGATTGTGTGTGTCAAGTCTGGAAACAGGTACTTTCCCAAGACAAGTGACAACTAGCTGATAGCAAAGAACAGTTATCTGCCCCTAGGGGAAAGGATGGCCATTTAAAAACCAGCATGTAAAGTGGGCAAGCTTCTAGCAATTATCTACAATTCCAGCTATCAGAGTCTTTCTCTGTTGCCAAAAGTGACCTAACATCTCCCCACGTAGCTTGGCTGCAGATGAGGAGTTTTTTGCTGGATTCCACACACAGTCTAGTAATTATGCAATGACAAAGACTTTTTTACATTTTGGATAAGTCTGACCCAGTATATTAACTCTACTAAGAAAGAACATAATAGTTTTGGCAAGATAAGAGAATTTCATTCTGAAATTCTAAAGACAGCCTCTCCCCGTGGAAATACTTGACTTGCCAAAAATCAAAGCTGCTTAGGTGGCTAGGGCAAGGATCTCTGCCAGATGACTCAGGGTGGCACTCCTGTACAACTCTACACACAAGAGTCACAGAAAAAGGCATTCTGAGGCTGGGCTGGTAGAGTTCCACTTGAATTCATTCATGAAAGCCAGCAAGACAGGATAGAGAAGTCCTGGAAACCTGGCCCTCTAGTTTTACAGTATCTCTGTGAAAAAGGGGAATAGAAACAGTGTGCTTTCCCTTGAATCATGACATCATGAAAGTCCTGTCCAAAGATACTCCCACAACCTACTCACCTCAGACCCTGTAGCAGAAACTGCATCTCCAAGAGCGAATCACTCTCCCAGATCCTCAAATCCAGTATGTGAGAAAGGCAAATGAAGATGAAATCAGCTAAAATATTGAGATGATTTTCTTGAAGAGGAACTTGAATCTCCTTTCCTAGTTTCATCCGTTTGTATTTCAAAATGAGACTGACATAGTTTAGCTTTGGGCCAGCTCAGATTCAGGAGCACTTCCTCAGCGGTGTTTCCAGTCCCATCAGTCTAAACATTGTAATTTGCAAAGGAATATCCTATTTGAAGAAAGTATGGCTAACTCATGTTTAAACACAGAGGTTATCTGGAATCTTCTCTGTTACACCAAGTGATAAAGTTGGGCAAGTAGAAGGTGGATTGAAAGGCAAGTTTCACTTGAAACTGAATGCATGTATTATATGCAAACCAGAGAACTTCAGGTCTCTGGTTTAATCAGATCACTGTTTTAGTCAGCTAGTGCTGCTCTAACAGAAATACCAGTGCAGCACGAGACAGCACTAGAGCCTACCCACAGAGCAAGAGAGCCAAATGCCTGTGCACAGAGTTTTCCTGGCAGAGTAGGGTGCCTCTGGGCACTTGAATCAGTGGAGCTACAGAGCTTTGCAACACCTGACCCTGCAGGGCAGCTGCAGGCCTGAGGCCCAGACCATGAGGTCACAGGAAGCAGAAGCTAAAGAGACAAAGAGTATTGGAAGCTGAGCTGCCTCCTTCTCAAAAAGTATGGCCATGACCTCGGGGGCCTTAAAGTGTGGAAACAAGGTTTCCTGTGCTTGTGAGGGTGGAACTGCCACTCAGTTGTGCTTAGCGTACAACTAAAGCCGAGGGGGCAGAGTTTCTGTCCAAGTGGCCCCAGAAGGCAGAGTTGTAGTTCAGGGTTGGGGGTTTCCACTCAGAAACTGGAGAGGGTGGCCAATACCTAGAGTCTGGAGGGCATGGTGATTGTGTAAAATGTCTTAGAGAATTGAAAATTATTTTCAAAGCTTTGAGGCTAATGTAATGTGTTCTACTGACTAGCTTGTTGCCTGTTAATACCTTCTTTCCCTGCAATTTCTCTCATTTGTAATGGAATGTCTAACTTGTGCCTGTTCTGCCACTGATTCTTTGGAATCAGATAGCTTGTATTCTAGGTTTCATGGATGTAAAGGAATTCTTCAATTTTGGACTCAGAACCGATTTAAGACTTAAATGGGATGGACATGATTTTGCTATTATGAGATGAATGTATTGCATGTTTAAAAGATGTGATTTTGGTGGGACCAAGAGTAGAATGTCGTGGATTGAATTGTGTCCCCCAAAAAATATGTGTAGTAATTTGGCTGGGCCAGGATTCCCTGTATTCTGTGATTGGCCTCCATTTTGTGATTTTCTGATGCTGTAAATCCTGATCTCTCTCTGTGGTTAACAGAGTGGATTATGTTAGAGAGGCTTAAGGTGGGACTAGAAATCCCTTCATAAAACCACCTCTCTGCTTCATTGTAAAGGTAGTTTCCCCAGAGTGTGGCTTGCACTACCTTTTATCCTTTCATCCTATAAGAGATGAAGAGAAAGGGAGGCAAGCAGCAAGCTGGGAACCTCACACCATCAAGAACGCAGCACTGAGAGAAAAGCGTGTCCTTCAGACCTGAAGTTCCTGTGCCAACATGTTCCCTGAACAAAGACTGATGAAACACAAGGACTTTCCTCCAGAGACGACAAGGGGAAAATCTTACCCTGGAGTGAGCAGCCTTAATTTGGATTTGTAGCCTATGTAGACGATGTAAGAATAAGCATTTCTCTTTTTAAAAGCATCCACTTTGTAGCATTTCTGATAGAGCAGCACTGGCCTACTAAAACAATCACCTAATGCAAACCCTGCATCTAATTGTTCCAAATAATTTGCTTAGTGGGGCAATATCTCTTCCTACAGAGGAACATAACTTATGAGTAGGGCATCTACAATTTACGTACCACAAGGCATCTAGCCTTAGGTGGCAAAGAAAACATTTTAGGAAATTATCTTCATCGTAGCTATTTGGTTACAAAGAACAGAAAACCATTCAACTTTTAAAAGGTCTGTCGGAAGGAAAGGGCAGCCCTGGGTGCAAATGGCTTGTGCTTCATTACTAACCTCCATGATAGCAGCTCAAAACTCTCCCCAGTGGCATCTTGGAAGAAAGGCCTGGCAATCTGCTTGTGTGACAACTACAGCCAATGAAACATTATGGCAGTCAGTTCTACTTTGTAGTGCATGGGGTCTTCACGAGTTGGCATCCACACAGCAGCAATAGGTTTGGTCTACTATTGGAAGGAAAAGGTAGATTTCACATGAAATAGACATTGGATTGCTTCCTTCTCTACCTCTCCCCTACCCCTTCCCTCATCATCTAATGTCTGTTTCTCTCTTTAATTATCTTCATTCTCTTGCTTTTGCAGATTGCAATTTGGTATGATTTCTTGCTCCTGTATCAAACATCTAGGGTTTTGTTTGTTTTTTATTTAACCTAGTTTCCTATCACATCACATTTTCCTTTCGGAGAACCAGTCACTGGCATTGGTTTGACAATGAACACTTGACCTGAACGCAGCCAGTAAGACAGGATGAGACGATTTGCTAAAGCTGCTGAAAGATGAGAGTTAAATGTGAGAGGTTCAGAGGTTGAAGCTACTGCTGCCAACTTGCCCAAGAATAATGCCAACACAAAAGAAGGAAGAGGAAAGCTATGGACAGAAGATAAATCCTGATGACCTGTTTCAAAACTTGAATCACAGCTATACATGAAACCAGTTGTACTTTTCAGTTTCATGAGCCAATAATTTTTCTTCTTGCTTAAGTCATTTTGAATTATATATTTGGTCATGCATAACACCAGAGGTCTCAACTGGTATTGCTGTCAGTACTGGATTATCATTATCCTGACACGACCTTGTAGCTCTGGTTCCCTGACTGGCCTTGTTAGTAAGGGTGTCTTCAGGGAGCAGTAGAGTTCAATGTGGTTTGCAGGACTACTCCTTTCAGAAGTAAAGGTGGAGTAGAATTTCTAAGAAGTGTGAACAAAGAAGAAATAATTGACATATTTATGCTCATTAATTAGAATCCTTGACTTGATGATTAGTCTAATCATATTCTTGATGTTCTGTCTTCATTAAGGTCATTAATGTCACATACAAGGGTTAACACGCAGAGCTCAGTTGAAAGTTCATAAATCATGCCTGTGACTTTTTTCACATGTGAATCTGGTGGAAGTTTGGACAATAAAGAGCACATCTTAAAGATTCTCTTGTAGGTAAGCCAACAATATTTTTCTTTTATTTTTCAGTATGCAAACTTCAGTCTTAAAATTCAATAGACAGAGTGCCTCAGAGGTTCAAGTTTAAGTCATAAATGAAAATGTATCTAGTAAGGTGTGTTTTGCATCCTATTCTTCACTATGAGAATACTTATTATTTCATTTGTAAGTACCTTAAAATTACCGTCAGGATACAAAGAATCTTTCCCTGTTTTTTCATGACATTCAACTTGTTTTACCTCAAAACAGTAAATTTGATGCTCATAAACCCACATCTCTGCTAAGAATTGTACTAGTGAAATTGTTCCACTGCTCTAATTAAAATTTAACTTTATTTAGAAAGGGCAGGGGCATGTCTTTCACATACATAAGTTTCAAAGCTAATGTTTCGTAAGAATAAACCAGCATAGCCATTTGCTGACACCCACAGGCAGGGCAGAATATGCTACCCTGGAAAGAAGAACACTTCGGACTCACTGCCAGTTTACATTCTAGTCAAGTGACTTTGGCACATAATCTCTCTCAGCCTCTGTTTTTTCACACCTACAGTAGAGAGCTCCTACTTTTCTAGATAATAATATTTGTCCATAATTTTATTTGGAGATTTAACTGAGCTAGTACATGTAAAGCATATATTTTAATCCAAAAAAAAAAAAACCCTATTGCTATCAAGTTGATTCCAACTCATAGCGATCCTACAGGACAGAGTAAAGCTAACCACAGAGTTTTCTAGGGACAGTTGGTGGATTTCCACTGCCAACCTTCTGGTAAGCAGCCACTGCCTTAGCCATTCTGCCACTGTCCTTCATAGTAGAAATAGAATTTATGAATATCTACTTCCTACCAGGAAACCTTGGCAGTATAGTGGGTTAAATGCTATGTCTGCTAACTGAAAAGTCTGCAGGTGGGGGGCAGAGTCAAGATGGAGGACTACGCACACATCTCCCTAAATCCCTCTGGAAACCAAGACTTGAACTGATAATTAAATAGAGTCTTCTGGTCACCTAGTGAGCCCTAAGACATGGCATAGGGCTGTCAATTTGGACTTAATACCACTAAACAGAAAGCCTCTCTTTAGCTAACCCCCACTCCTGTCCAGTGCTGACTTTCACAGACCAAATGTAACTCACCGTTTTGACGTTTCTTTTCTCTGTCTTGGCTGGCCGGCGGAGCTGGGTGTTGAGTAGCAACTACTCTCAGACGCACTGCTGGTGGTATTGGCAGGTGAAATTTCCATATTTTGAGAGCCCAGCTTAGGACTCTGTGCATCTCACTGCCTTTGGCCTCTGCCATAGCACAGTTTGTACAGAGGTGGCGGGCAGTGAGCTTGTGCAGAATACCATCTTGGATATGGACATCTCAGCTGGACCTAATTCTTACCCTGTGAGTCAGCGCCTCCCTGCAGGAGAGCACTTTTCCAGCAGAAAAGCAATAGTTTACACAGTGTAGCCTACTGCTGGGGCCCAACAACAGAGTCGGTGGACTTTGTGTATCTTGGCACCTTTGGCCTCTCTTTCCACCTCTGCCATAGTGTAGTTTGTATGGAGGTAGTGGGTGGCAAGCTTGTGCAGGATGCCATCCTGGATACGGAGGGCTCAGCGAGACCTAATTCCTGGACTAGGAGGCAGCCCCTGTCTGCAGGAGAGCACTTTGCAGGCAGAAAAGGAGCATTTCACACAATGTCACCTATGAGTGGGGCCTGTCAGCAGTGGCCAACAGGGCAATAGCCTTGTTTCATTTTGAAATAGTTCGTAACATGTGGGGTTGAATTTAGAGGTGTTTACTTTGTCAGTTGAGAAGAAGGCCCTGTACGCCTGAAAATCTGACTGATCTGGGAAGTGGTCAGATACCTTTTAGCTTTCATTTTAAGATGGCTTAGAGAAACAACTGTGGTCGATCCTCACAGCATCTCTCCGAGCCTTTATTGATTCACAAGAAGCCCGAAAAGCAACAGACTCTGGAGAAAGTAATAACCAAGAAATCACCCATGGCTTCAGAAGGCCTCCAAATGAAACAACCAAAAGGCTTTCCGGATGAAGAAACTTTTCTGAAATTATCGGAAGGTGAATACAAAAAGATTGTATTTAAAGCCTTCCTAGGCCTTATACAAAATGCAGCAGAGCAAAATGAAAAATTAAGCAAGCTGTTCGATCTGATGGAACACCAGTGCTCTGAAATCCAACAGATCAAGAACAAAATCAAAGACAGAATCTTCAATTCAAAGCCAAGAAAACAGAATGCAACAAACGGAAAAGAGATTTTCTGATTTGGAAGACAGAGCTACTGACTCCAGGATCTATGAGGAAAAATTAGAAAAAAGAAACAAGAAAAATGAAGAAGCATTAAGAACCATGTGGGACTCTATTAAGAGGAAAACTCTATGATTAACTGGAGTCCCTGAACAGGGTGAGACACCTGAGAACACACAGAATATTGTTGCTGAGTTGCTGACCGAGAACTTCCCAGAAATCATCAAGGAATAGAATATAGATATCCAAGAAGGATATTGAACACCACTCAATATAGATCTCAAAAGAAAGACTGCAGGACATGTTATAATCAAGCTTAACAAAATGAAACATAACAGAAACTCTTAAAGGCAGCAAAACAAACTAACATTCAGAGGGAAATCCTGTAGGCTTTTGTTGAATTTCTCAGCAAAAACAATCCTGGCACAGAGACAGTGGCATGACATGTTCAAAGCATTGAGGGAGAATTTCCAGCCAAGAATTACATATCCTGCAAAACCATCTTTCAAATACAAAAATGAAGTTAAGACATTCGCAGATAAACAGAACCTCAGAGACTTTGTAAAAACTCAAACCAAAGCTACAAGAAATGCTGAAAGAATCTCTTCACTTTGGCTTAGAACAAAATCACTAGCTTTATATTTTAGAAGGACACATTATCCAGAATCCTCCTCAGTTAGGGAAGGCTAAAAACTCAATCAAAGCTATAATAGTGAAAGAAACAATCCAGTGATCATATCATGGAAAATGATGTCATCATATTAAAAAGAGGGATGCACTATAGTCATTATAGTCTTTCCAGATGGAGAAGTTGACAAGACTTATAGTAATTAAAATTGGGTTTATACATAGTTTTTTATATGGGATCATGGGGTAGCCATAAAGCATAATAAAAATGCAACATACTGTGTCAAGAAATGTAATAACAGGAATCTCAAAAACCACAAAACCAACCCTGAAAAAGATGAAAAAATCAACTCATAAAGAAGAAGGTCACAGAACAGATTAATAAGAACAGAAAAAACACCAACACAAAAATTAACATATCACCGTGGCAGCACTGAACACATGCCTATCAGTAATTACATTGAAAGTGAATGGACTGAATGCTCTAGTAAAGAGACATTGAGTGACATCTTGGATCAAAAGACACGACATAACCATAAGCTGCCTTCAAGAAACTCACCTTAGACTTAAGATAGGGACGAACTGAAAATTAAAGGAGGCAAGAAGATATATCAAGCTAACAATGAACAAAGAAGAGCAGATATGGCAATTCTAATCTCAGATAAAATAGATTTTAGTGTAAAATCTACCACCATTGACAAGGATGGACACTACTTATTGCTGAAAGGTTCAATACACAAGCAGGACTTAATGATATTAAATATTTATGCACCTAACATTAGAGCACCTAAATACGTCAAAGAAACACTGACTACACTCAAAAAGGAGATATATCACTCAATATTGGACAGATTGTCTAGAAAAAAGCTTAGTTAGTAAAGACACAGAAGACCTTACTGCCACTAACTAGATCTTTACTAACTAGACCTCGTCAACACTTACAGAATGTTCTATCCATCAGCAGACAACTACACCTTCTTCTCCAGTGCACATGGAACATTCTCCAGAATAGACCATGTGTTAGGACATAAAGCAATTCTCAACAAAGTCCATGTCACTGAATTACTGCAAAGCATCTTCTCAGATCATAAAGCCCTAAAAGTCAAAATCAATAGCAGAAAAAAATAGATGGAAAGTGGAGCTCATGGAAACTGAACAACATCTTGCTCAAAAAGTCATGGGTTATAGAAGAAAGAAAGGATGAAATAAGGAGATTTATTTATTGATTCTAACGAGAACAAAAACACTTCCTACCAGAACCTATGGGATACAGCCAAAGCGGTGCTCAAAGGTGAGTTTATATCCATAAGTGCACACATCTGGAAGGAGGAAAGAAACCCAGTTAAAGAACTAACCCTACAGCTTGAACCAGTAGAAAAAGAACAACAGAGAAACCCCTCAGGCACCATAAGAAAACAGATCATAAAGATTAGAGCAGAACTAAACTAATTAGAGAGAATAAAAGAACTGAAAAAATTGAAAAGACCAAAAGTTGTTTTTTTGAAAAGATCAACAAAATTGACAAACCATTGGCTAAACTTACACAAGAAAAAAAGGACAATAAGAAAATAACCCAAACAAGAAATGAGAGGGGAGCTGTCACAACAAATCCAACAGAAATCAAAAATATCACAACAGAATACTATGAAAGACTGTACTCTAACAAATTTGAAAACCTAGAGGAGATGGACAAATTTCTTGATTCGCATAACCTACCAAAATTATCATAAGATGAAGCAGAACACCTTAATAAACCCATCACAAAGGACGAGATTGAAAAAGTCATCAAAAAACAGCCAACCAAAAAAAGCCCTGGCCTAGATGGCTTCACCACAAAATCCACGAAGCTTTTAGAGAAGAGTTATCTCCAATACTACTGAGACTATTTCACGGTATAGAAAAGGATGGAATACTCCCAAATTCATTCCATGAAGGCAGCATAACCCTGGTACCAAAGCCAGGGAAACACCCAACCAAAAAGGAGAATTACAGATAGATATCACTCATGAATCTAGATGCAAAAATCTTCAACAAAATTTTTGTCAATAGAATACAACATATCCAAAAAATAATCCATCATGACCAAGTTGGAGTCATACCAGAGATGCAAGACTGGTTCAATGTCAGAAAAACAATTAATGTCATCAACCACATAAATAACACAAAAGGCAAGAATCACTTGATATTGTTTTTGATGCAGAAAAAGCATTTAATAAAGTCCAACACCCATTCATGCGAAAAACTCTCAGCAAAATAGGAATAGAAGGTAAATTTCTCAAGGCAATAAGAGACATTTATACAAAGCCAACTGCCTGCATCATTCTGAATGGAGAGAGAATGAAACAATTTCCCTTGAGAACAGGAACTAGACAAGGATGCCCACTCTCACCTCTCCTGTTCACTGTGCTAGAAGTTCTAGCCAGAGCAATTAGACAAGACCAAGAAATAAAGGGCATTGGTATTGGCAAGGAAGAAGCAAAAATCTCCCTATTGGCAAGTGACATGATTGTATATGCAGAGAATCCCAAAGAATCCATAAATAAACCAGTCAAACTGATAGAACAGTTCAGCAGTCTCAGGACACATTCATTCTCTCTCCATTCAGAATGATGCAGGCAGTTGGCTTTGTATAAAGTAAATCAGTAAGATTTCTTTATACCAACAATGAGATTATTAAGGAAAAAATCACCAAGACAATACCATTTACTATAGCCCCTAAGAAGATCAAGTACCTAGGAATAAATTTAACCAGAGAAATATCAGACCTTTACACAGAGAACTACAAGCCTTTACTACAAGAAAGTAAGAGAGACTTACATAAACAGAGAAACCTACCCTGCTCTTGGATAGGAAAACTTAACATTGTGAAAATGTCTATTTTATGACGGTACCAGCCATCAGATGAACAGAGCTGAGGGGAAAGCGCAGGAGCTGAATAAGAACGAAACAATCACATCAGGGGGGACTCAGTCGAGCTGAGATGTTTATTTCTTTTCTGAGCAAACTTTTATACAGTACACACTTCTTTGTTTATTCTTAACTCTGGTCTTTCTCACGCACCTGTGTTCCCTAGTTCTCAAAACCTCTGATCTAATAATTAGCCCTATCCAAGGACAGCCACATGTTGTTATTCCTTCTTGGGATATTTCTAAGCAGTCAGTTCTCATGACCTTGCTGGCACAATATTTTTCTTAAGTGAGCCTTGCCCAGTATATTTCTCTAAGATTTTCTTTAAGATGATTTCGGCTCCCGACAATTTTACCCAAAGCAATCTACTTACATACGATCCCAACACAAGTTCCAGTGACATTTTTTAAGGAGTTGAAGAAACAAATTACCAACTTTGTCTGGAAAGGGGAGAAGCCCTTTCCAGACACAGTTGGTAAAGCAACTAAAGAAGAACACACTGGGAGGTCTCTCATTACCCAACTTTAGAACCTATTACACTGTCGCAGTAGTGAAAACAGCCTGGTGTTGGTACAAAAAGAGACCAATAAATCAATGCAACAGAATCAACACCCCAGAGATGACACTATCCGCCTGTGAACAGTTAATATTCAACAAAGGCAGTAAGATGTTAAACTGGGGTAAAAACAATACCTTCAACAAATTGTGCTGGCAAAATTGGATATCCATCTGCAATAAATTTAAACAGGACTCATATCTTACACCTTATACAAAAACCAACTCAAAATGGATAAAAGACCTAAATATCAAACCTAAAATAATAAAGCTCATCCAAGAAAAAGTAGGAACAACAACGGAAGATTTAATACACAATGTAGACAGACTTCAAAAATCTGTCAAATCACAATCAACAGAAAAGAAAATAGATAAATGGGAACTATTAAGAATCAAGCACTTTTGCTCATCCAAAGACTTTATTAATAGAATTAAAAGGCCACCGACAGAATGGGAAAAAATATTCGGCAACTATAGGTCAGATCGATTCCTGATCTCCATAATCTATAAGGTACTGCAAAATATCAATAAGAAAAAGATAAATCATCCAATTAAGTGATGGGCAAAGGAGATGGACAGACACTTCTGTAAAAAGGAGATTCAGGCAGCCAAAAAACACATGCGGACATGCACACGATCATTAGCTATTAAAGAAATTCAAATCAAAACCACAATGAGATACCATCTTACCCCAACAAAATTGGACATGATCTAAAAAACACAAAGCAACAAATGCTGGAGAGGCTGTGCAGAAACTGGAACTCTCTTACACTATTGGTGGGATTGCAAAATGGTACAACCTCTTTGGAAAGCAATCTGGCGCCCCTTTAAAAAACTGCATATAGGTATACCATTTGATCCAGTAATTCCACTGCTTGCTATATAGCCTACAGAATCAAGGCCACTCACACCAACTGATACCTGCACACAAATGTTTATCACAGCACAGTCCACAATAGCAAAAGATGGAATCAACCTAGATGCCCAGCAACAGAGGAATGGATAGGTAAACTATGATACACATACACAATGGAATACTATGCAGTGATAAAGAACAACGACGCTTGCAGGAAACATCTCTTAACCTAGTTTCAACTGGAGAACATTATGTTGAGTGAAAGTAGTCAGTGACAAAAGGACAAATATTGTATGAGACCCCTACAATAAGAACTTAAAAACAGACTCATGCATAGAAGAAAAGACTCTTTGATGGCTGCAAGGGTGGAGAGAGAGGGAGGGTAGGGGAGATGGTTTAGATTAGACATTTGTTAGAAATTTGTTTGGGTGAAATTGGTGACAGCACAAATTAGAAAGAAGATCAATATTAACTGGACTTCAACATAACTTGAGTACTCCTCCCATCTTAACCCAATATTGCAAGGACAGAGTAGCTGGGGTGAGGGGCCAGGGACCATACTGTCAGGCAAAATCCAGGCCAATTGGTACAACTAGGGTTTTGCTAATGAGGTCTCTCTGCACCCCACATTGGTGAGTGGTGTCTGGGGTCTTAAAAGCTGCCATCTCCTGGGTACAGCAAATGGTCCCAACTCAGCAGGAAAGGATGATCACCGAGGTCCAAAACAACACAGCAGAAAGAGAACCCAGAAGACAGAAAAACTACGTAACTGGGTGTCTACATTGACTGATCACCAGAAAAACCAGATGGAGCCCAGCCACCACCAGTGACAGCCGCGATGGAGCTCACAAAATTGAGTCTCACTGGCAACACAGACATTTTTCTAAAGAGGAGACTCAGGCAGCCAAAAAAACACATGCGGACATGCACACGATCATTAGCTATTAAAGAAATTCAAATCAAAACCACAATGAGATACCATCTCACCCCAACAAAATTGGACATGATCTAAAAAACACAAAGTAACAAATGCTAGAGAGGCTGTGGAGAAACGGGAACTCTCTTACACTATTGATGGGATTGCAAAATGGTGCAACCTCTTTGGAAAGCAATCTGGCACTCCTTTATCAACTAGAGGTGTACCCTGAGATCTCTACTGAAAGACTGCAATTGATGGTCCAACGGCTTTGGGGTTCCCCTAGCAACATGATGCCACCCCTGTCCATAAATCATAATGAAGTTCAACTCTTCAGACAGCAATGGCTTGGACTAGGTGATGCAGAGTGACCAGATTCTGTGGGCACTTTATGGTTCATCCCACTGACCTCTTACTGGAGGAAGGGGAATGGGCAGAGAGGAGGGGATAAAGAGACTGCTAGGAGGATAGGATATGTACAAAGCAGAGAGGAAGAGTGTGCTTTCACCAGACAGGGAGAGCAGTGGGAGCTGCTTATAGATGAGTATACAAATTTACATGGGAATGTACATTAGCGTTCAATCACAATAAAAAAAAAAAAAAGAAAAGAAAAGTCAGCAGTTCAAATCTGCTAATGCTTCTTGGAAACTCTATGGGGTAATTCTACCCTAACCTCTAGGATCACTACGAGTTGGACCCAACTCAATGACATAGGATTTGATTTGGTTTTATTTGCTACCAGTTGTGGGCATATATGATACATTGCCACAGACCTTGCATAGTTACAAAATTAAATCTACATGTTTCATAAATTTAAATCTTAATGACCTGTTAAAGACATTATAATTGGTTATATGACCTCAGGCAAGCATTTAGTGAATGTGTGTAGCATCTGTATTTGTAAAGTGGTGAAACTGGACTGCCCTAGATGGACTTTAGGGTCCCTTCCAGCCCTATCATTCTTCTCTATGAATCTGACAATTCAGACAAGTGATTGGCTAATATATACAAATCAAGAGGGGACAGTTACATCTTGACCTTAAGTGAACCCATATTCTTCTCAGAAGAAGAAATACTACTGCCATCTAAAAGTAGACTCCCACATAGCCAGACTCAGGATAAAGGGAAAGAGAGAAAGTAACAACAGGTTAAAAAAAAAAACAACATCGTTGAGTCTATTCCAACTCATATCAACATTATGGGACAGAGTAGAGCAGCCTCATAGAGTTTCCAAGGAGAACCTTGTGGATTCAAACTGCCAACCTTTTGATTAGTAGCTGTAGTACTTAACTACTATGCCACAATAGTAGGTATTGGTAGAATGATTTGCATGCTCCGGCTTATGATTTTGGAAATCTTCAATTATTTCTCAAAATTTGGAGACGAAATTGACTTCTGTGGTACAGGGGTACACAAAGAAAAGTGTATTAAAGGGTATAACGGACATTCATCTACTAGATTTACAATCTGTGCTGCTCTGTGTATAAGGCTCCAAACCCAAGTTGCCTCAACTAAGAGAATCCAGTGCTAACGGCTGATAAACTTTTGTTTTCTTAAAAAATCAAAACAGACTTGTCTGGTTAACTGTTCCTTTGGTATTTATTTTGAAACCGAGGGCATATTTCTTGGCTTCCTCACATGTAAATCACTCCAACTCGCATGCATTTCTACAGAATTCTTGTAAGGGTCTCACTTCTGCCATTTTTTTTTACACTTCTCTCTATTATCTTCCATTAGGCATTGATCAGAGGGAATGCAAAAGATGCCTCTCATAAAGGTGGATAAAAGGAGTGTAGATTAAATTTCTAATGTACATTGAACACAAGGAAGCATTGAGCGTGAAGAGCCCAGATTCTGACAGATGGCACATGGTGCATGCTGTTAGCCAAGCAGTGCTCAGGGAGTTGCTCTACTGCAAATACAGAAACAATAAAAATGTTTATTGATTTTAAAGAGATCTGTAATTAAGTATGACATTCTAACTGATAGAGGTTTACCAATCAGAACAGCCAGGATTTGAGCGATCCTAAAATAAGACACTGTTTGATTCAAATGTCAGTTCTAGGAAGGCAAAACTCCAAATTGCATACATGTGCACACATGTGTGCGACATGATCTAAAATTTGAGGTAGTATGCACCCATTTGAAATTGTCACAAAATTCAGAACAGGTTGTAACCCTACACTCAGTTACCTTGGGCAAGCAAGAAAAATATCTGTCAGGACCCAGGCCTCACTGCTAAGGCTGGAGTTGAGAAATGCCTCCAAATGCCTTCAAGTCAACATTAGCTACGACAGAAGCAAGACTATTATTTAACAATAGCAGCAAATGTCAAAAACAAACTGTGCCTGGCGTTTTGACAAGATGCTACTGAAAGAGAATCACTTTTCCAGCAACTGCATAACCGTGGGGGAGAACTCGACAATTAATGTCCCGAGGTCTGGTAGTAGGATTTCCAGGCTGCTTGGCAATTTCAATGTGATACACATGAAAAAACTAGGCAAAGGCAGACACGGGCAAAAATCATCCAAAATGATGAGGCCTGGAGCAAAGGTCTGATACATCAGAAATCACGGACCTTGTACTTAATTAAAACGTAACTCCTCCAAGAAATGACATTCTCATAATGGTGACACTACGGAGTCTCAGGGCAGAGCCATCATCCCTAGACAAAAATAAGATGCTGATAAAATTTATCTCCTATTTCCCACCTCCTTCCTTCCACCTGGGTCCTCAGGCTGGCCGATGGTGCCCACTTGAGCTTGCCCTGCTGTCAAGCAATCAAAAACCAACCAGCTCTCTGCCCTACTTTCTCAGGGACCCCTTCCTGCCGACTAACCTGATGAGTAAGGCTATGCCGAGGTGGTCAACGGGAAATAATGGATTCACACACACTGTCTCCTTTCTGTTTGTTTGTTTTGTTTTTTTTTTATGGTACTTTAGATGACAGTTTACAGAACAAACTAGATTCTCCTTAAACGCTTAGTACACATACTGTTTTATGGCGTTGGTTAACAGCCTCACAACACCTCAGCACACTTCCCCTTCACGTTAGGATCCCTTGTTACCAGCTTTTTTGTCTCATCTTGCAGTCTGTCCTTGTCCTAGGGCAGGTGTGACTAATTAGTCTCATTTTGTCTCACAAGTCTGCAAGTCTGTCTTATTCGTGGCTGAAAGGTGAACCTCAGGAGTGACTTCCTTACTGAGCTAAAAAGGTGTCTGCGAGGCATACTCTTGGGGTTTCTCCAGTCTCTGTCAGGGCAGTAAGCATGGTCTCTGTGTGTGTGTCTTAGAATTTTTACATTCTTCTCCAGCTCTGTCTAGGATCCTGTATTTTGGTCCTTGTCGGAGCAGTCAGTTGTGGTAGCTGGGCAACATCTAGTTGTGAAATATCCTAATCCAGAGGAAATGATGACTGGCTGGTTTGATATACATACTTTGAATTGAAAAAAAGAGAAAAGAATTAGTATTTAACTGAATGCCTATTAAGTATACTACTGCATTTGATGTTAACAACCCTCAAGGCAAGATGGCATTGTATCTCCATTTTACAGATGAGAAAACTGAAGTTTAGAAAGCTTCAGGAACTTGCCTGGATTCCATTGTGTGTGTCCCTAATGCAGTGTGCAAGTCTGATTCCCAACGCAGACTCTGTGGTGACTCCCCACTGTTCACTTCAGGACCACACCTTGCTCAGCCTCAGAAGGTTCTTTTTCAATGAGTCTGATAATGACAACCATTAACAATAGAAATGTTATGAACTTTGGTAGACAGGGCAGACTGAATTTGTCAGGTCTCCTTAAGGTAAACCATACAGGTAGGTGTGTTTCCTGTCTGGGCCTGCTTACAGGTTTTATAGGAACCATTTAAATGCCCAAAGAAGATTCCTATGTTTTCAGGTGCTCTTTCTACCACTCTCTACCCAAAATCTTCACTGCAGATAAAACAGACATTCAAGGCTGAAGAGTATATTCACCGGCCTGTCCACATGGTTTTCCACCCACTCCAATCCAAGAAGAAATGCCTTCCCCTTCTCTGGTATAACCCTCCTTCAAACTCCACTGCTCCGTGTCCCCTCCTTTTCAGAGGCCTTTCCTGACCACCGTGTGAATACTCTGTTGTATTTCAGAACTTACCGTCTAGACAACCCATCTATACCAATCCCACAAGGCTGTCCTTGTGTGTTACAGGTCACATCAAAAACTCCACTACCCAGCACAGTAATTCATGCAGACTCTTCAGTCTTGAAAAGGCCAAAAATTAAAACAAACAAACAAAAAACCTGAATAAAAAATTGATCTTTATATTCTGTCATGTTGCTGTACAAGATTGTACCATTGGAGGCTGGGGTAGAATGTGTCATTGAACAAGACTTGAGTCCCAAGTTCAGGGCATTTCCTGAAAGAGGAAGTTGTTAAGCTTTCTAGGAATGCATACATTAAGTTTCTATAGAAATCTAGATTCCAGAGTTTAAAGATATATATTTTAAAGATAAATATTTCCACAAAAGCTCTCACGTTCTAATATAACCAGGACTGTATGGTCATCAGCAATGCCTACTGCACCAAGTCATTTATTGTAAATGGTAGTATTAGAAGTCTATTGAAAATTCACATACAAAAAGAGACACGAGCACTTAAGGGACTTGGAGGGGCAGTAGACCAGGAGAGTACTTGGTCATTGGAGTGAAGTCAGGCTGGGGTTTGAAGCCCTACTTTTTTGAACTGTGATTTGGGTGAAAGTTTACTGAGCAAACTAGTTCCTCACACAAAAAATGTGGGTCCAAATTGTTTCATGGCATCAACTGCAATTCTGCACTGAGTCCAGTTTTCCTGTCAGCTCTTGCCTTCTCATCTTTCTTCCTGGGCAAGTATTTTTGTTCTCATATACTGGACAGATCTAAGAAACACGCTCTTTACGTGTGTTACTGTTTTTCTTATCAGCCTGCCTAATGTTTGGCTTAAAAGTAAATTTGGGGAATGGCTCCAAGTCTGAGTTAAAAGAGTACCTGGGGACCATAGCCTCAAGGGTTCCTCCAATCTCTGTCAGAACACTGTCTGGTTTTTTTTTGTGAATTTGATCATTCGTTCTACATTTTTCTCCCACTCTCTCTGGGATCCTCTATCATAATCCCAGTCAGAGCAGTTGAAGAGCTTGACAGGTGTAAAACGGACCAGTATCTACAGGGGTGTCCTGAAGATGTTTGTATGAGATACAAAGAAAATGCTTGATTCATTTCCTCCCATTTCTCTTTTTTAGATGATAGGTGTGGGGCAGGGGGGAGTGAATTCCTTCTTTCTAACCATTCTAGGACTTGGATACAAACTGGTGACTGTAGGTATTTTGAAGATTATGATTTTTTTTTTTAATTTTAACATGAAAAATAATTGTTTTCTTATAGTCACACCATTCTAAGTTACTAAGAAATAAATCTTGGTGGGAATGAAGGGCTGCAACATGTTCTTCACCAGTGGTGGTGGTGGACATTGCTATCAGTGACTCCAACAGGCATTCTTTGGAAACCTTATGGGGCAATTCTAGCCTATCTTATGGGGTCCCTACTAGTTGGAATTGACCCAAATGAAAGTGTTTGGTTTGGTTGTCCCTCCAGGGGATGGATTACATTTCCCAGCCCCCTGCAGTTAGTTAGGGACACGGGATTGGTTCTGGCAAGTGCATTGGCCAGAAGTGAAGTGTGTTACTTCTGGGCCCAAGCATGACGACTGGGTATGAGAACCTCTTCCTTGTCTCAACCACTATGTGAACTACATGTTCACAGGGGGACAACCACTTGTCACGGATCAAAGCCCCCTAAGAAGCCTGGCTGAACATGTCCCATAAGTAAAAAATAACACTAAACTAAATATTGGCAGCTCAAATGCACCCAGTGGCTCCATGGAAGCAAGGCAGGGTGATCTGCCTCCGGAGCAGTTTTACTCTGTAACACATGGAGTTATCATGAGTTTGAATTGACTTAAGGGTAACAACCTTAGCTTTGGAGGGGTTTGTTTACCTTTATGTAAAACCACCAAAATTTCAGAGTAAATTTCTTACTGCAGCATAGACTATCCTAAGACACCAAACAAGTTACACATTGAAAACAAATGGCCATCTGAAAGCCAGACAAAAATACCAAACATTTGCAGATCATGGAATTTATTTTATGTGGAAGCAAAAGCTGAACCTGACTCAATTTTATTGTGAATTTTACATTTTTCTGGAAAGATAAGCTTCAGTGTATACTGATGACCTGCTTTCTCTTTGCCAGGCATGAATCTTGACACAAGCTAGGTGTGGGTCACAGCTGAATCCGTGAAGACTTATCTTCAGAAACACCTTTAAGCTTCTTCTTCAATCCATCTGTTTGTAGGTGTCCCAAGCCAACCATGCAGACTATGCCTACCAGCTGCATCCATCAAGCCTACAATGATGGGGTACCACTCCTTCTTTTTGTAATGTCTTGCTGGAAAATCCCAAGATTTTATACAAAGAAGAAAGGAATGTTCCAAAATGACTGCCACTGCCATACTTTCGTTGGACAAAGGTTCCCAAAAGATCTAGGTATGATGTGGGATGACTCAAAAGGGAATAAAAATGAGTTTCCTTCAAGGGCAGAAACTTCCAGGGAATGCATTTTATAAACTTTTTGTCTAAAACAGTTTCAGCACTTGAGCCCTTTTTTTCCCTTGTCTATGCAATGGCTCATTGTAGCCAAAAATCACATGCTGTACAAGTTTCCTTACTGTTTCTAAAAGAGACGAATTTTGCAAACAAAACTGTTTCATCAATGCACAGTAGTAATGAATGTATTGCTTATGTAATAATTTGAAAACAAAACAAAAACCTTCATTTTAAATAGCAATAGTCCCCAATTACTCATTACTTTTAAAGCCCTCCTTCAAGGAAGCCAACTAATGCTTAGTAGTTATAGATCCTGCCACATGAAAGCAGGGTCCCGATAAAAACACATAGTCGTGCCAAGAGCAAGATTTCAATTTGAAATCAGAACTGCCCCTTATTCATGAAAATTCTCATAGAAACAGCAACCAGGGAGACAGTGAAGGGGAAAAATTGCCCGTATATGGCAATCAGTTTTGACACAAGGCTCATCAATAGCCCAGTGTTTCCCAGACACATCATTATCTATCTGATCTGACAAATCTGATACTTGACAACATTGTCTTTAGAACAGTTGACACATTCTGGAAAAGTCTATCTTGTAAATCACAAAGAAAGATGACAGGTTTCACAGATTTCATCAGTGATAAAAAGAAGGGAGGCATAAAGGAACAGACTCCAGTATCCTCATGCTTCTGGTACAATAAATTTCGTGAATAATATGTATTTTTTTCTTGTTAGTGTCTGCCAAGTTGACCCGCAACTCACTGCAATCATTTAGAAAGGAGAAAAACTTCCATAACCCAATTTTTATTGAGATCAAGTACGAAGCCACACACTTAACCTCTTCATCTCAGCTGTTACCTAACTGAGTTTTAAAATATAAAAACAATGGATCAAGCAGATGATGATTTGGTAGTATAAAAAAGTAGTATGGAAGGCTGAATCACGTTGGCTGAGTGTTTCTCCTTCCTGTCCCAAATCCACAGAAACAACCAGGAAAGATTTTTACAAAGAAAAGGAATCCATAACTACACTGCAAAATAAGCAATGTCCCCTGGACCAGAAACTATAATGAATTTCTAAAAGCAAAACAACAATTGGGAGAAGACACAGGGAGAAAAACTACAGCTCCCCATACTCAAGGAAGGAACTTACTACAAACGGACATGGGTCTAGGGATGCTCTCAGCTCAGAGGTGGCTGATGTCTGGGCAGTAAACACCCAGGGCAAACTGACCTGATGAGTTTGACTGTGCTGCTGTGGAAGCTGCTAGACTGGCAGCCCTCTCTACACTCCAACTCCTCAACTCTGGACCAAACAGAGAGTAACACAGTATCCTGGCCCAGATGCCCATGGAAAACACGGCACTAACTTAAGAGAGGTGCAATAGTGTACCCAAGGCTAACCAGGGAGCACTCATCCAGAAGTCTGGCTGGTGGCAGGCTCTGCCCAGGGGCACACCAGCACTTCCTGCAAGAACTGCAGGCCAGCTGTGAGAACACAGTTCTTGCTTGCTAAATGAGCTATGGAGAAAAACAAATTAAAAAAAAAAAAAAAAAGAAATTCACCCAATGTTTGAGAAAAGCCAATAAATACATTAAAAGGAACTACATTTAACAAAGAACTTACATTCAAGCAAACATTTAACAGAACAAACTCAAAGACTTTGAAGAAGAATAATCTCCCTAAAAAATATTAAAATGTCCAAAAAAGAAAAAAAAAACACAGCTACAAAGTCAATCCTGACTCATAGCAACCCTACAGGACAGAGCAGAACTACTCCATAGCTTCCAAGGAGTGTCTGGCTGATTCAAACCTCCAACCTTTTAGTTAGCAGCCATAACACTTAAATACTACTACGCTACTAGGGTTTCCAAAAATATCAATACACTTCCATTAAAAAAAGTAGAGGTTCTGAAAACTAAAATTGTGATGACTAAAATTTAAAACTAAGTGGATAAACTGAATGCTTAAATGACTAAGCTGCAGGGCAACTTAGTGAGTCAGAAGATCCAATTAATTACCTCTTGGATATAGCTAAAAGAGAGAAAAAAACCTTCAGGATATGTTGAAAACAGAATCAGGGGGTCAAAGATGTTTTGAATAAAGCGGTTTTAGAAGAAAAGTCTATGGGTGGTGAATAAAGGAATACTAGGCAATGGCAGCAATCTTCCTAGAACTAAAGGAAGGATACCTCTGCTTGAACAAGACAAACAGATAAAAATAAGATCTACTCCTAAACACTCACAATGATGAGGAAAATCTAACAACAAAAAAGTGAAAGAAATAAGTGGGAGTGAGAAGGGCAGAGACTAACTAAAATCCTAATACAGTCAAGGCCTGAGGGCGTCACATTAGCATTTCACTTGTAACATGCTTCTTTCCTTCCTACCTGAACTCCGAGATCAGTCCAGATACTATCAGTAGTGATGCCAACATCTGGCAGCCCTGGTCTTGGGCTGCTACTGTACTACTGCTCATGTCAGCCCACTTCAGCGAACCATGCAAATATGGTTGTTTGGATTACACCCTAGACTCCCCACTTAAACTCCTGTCTGACTACAAACCCCAGTTCTATCATCCTTTCCATTAAATATGTTTCTAAATCTCCTTATGACTTGTGGTCCTTTGACCTCATCTTGCTGTCTCATGCTGTCAAGTCATCAATGTGAATTGATCTTCCTTCTCATTTGCCTGGCCCTCATGATCTCCTGAACTTTCATTAGGACCCTCAATTAATTTCTCAAGTACCTTTCTGCCATGCCTACCAATTACCCCCAACTTGAATCCATCTGCTCTATCATGGTTGGTCTAAACTCTGAACTGCCGAACCCACTTAAAGAAAACAGCATGTGTGCAGCTATGCTGATCAGGTCCACCGCAAATATTTGATCCCCGGTCTCAAATGCATCCTCAAAGGTCCAGTCCTCACCGGCAAGTCTTTGCTTATCTCTCATCAATTCCTTGGCCCATTCTTCCAAATCTGTCCAAATCCCAACTACTCTTTCTGAGTTCTCAAGCTGCCTGCAGCTTCTCTCAATCCCAATAAACCACCCAGGATATGATCAAGTTTTTCATATATTTTGTGAATTATTTTATTATACAGTGAAATATTTTAAATGTTAAGATGTAAAGGTTAGAAAAGCATTTTCAACATAAAACAATTAAAAAAACCTCCTTCGCCATCTCTAAAATTAATTAATCCTTCCAAATGTACTTTACAGTACCAGTTACCCTCCACCTGAAGCTTCTGCTTGCCTTGACCTTGTCCACATCATTCTTCTCTTTTGGTTTTCCTTCCACTCTTGACCATACCTTTGTCTCCTTCCTTAGCTCCTTGGCCAACATGCTAGCTTGCCTCAGACTCCTCTCATTGTATCATGTTCTCTAGGTGATCCCATTCACTCTCACAGCTTTATTACTGCCACAGGCCAGCTCTATTACTGTCATCCAGTAATCCAGACTCCAATATGCAACTGCTATAGACTCAGCTTTACCATATGTCCCTACCAGACCTCGGCGTTAACATATATTCAAACTAAACTCCTATTAACCCACTTCTTGACGTCCCTCTCTGACGCAAACATCATCCACCTAGCTCAGCAATATAGAAAACTTATGCCACTTTTGACTGCTCCTCTTCCTTAACCTTCACAGCCAACTCACACATTCAGATGATTTTACTACCAAAAATATCTTACTGTGTTCCCTACTCACTTTTCACTTCTAATGCCTTTATCTAATTCATCTCACAACCCAACCCTCTTCCTCTTCTTACACATATCTACATCACTGAGCATCAATCTGGCTGCACATTATAATCGCCTAGGGAACTTTAAAAACTCTGTGTTCAGGACACAACCCAGACCAGCTGCATCAGAGTCTATTGGGGTGGGAGCTGGGCAACAGCAGTTTCTTAATAGGCCCCATGTGACTCCAATATGCAACCACATTCAAGAGTTTTCCAAAATTAAAAGACATGAGCCCAGAAACTGAAAGTGCATCTCTGATACCAGCCAAGAGAAATAAAAAACAAACCTACAACTAGACACATCAAAGTGAAACTGAAAAACCTTGAGGATAGACACTTAGTTAAAACCTCCCAAAGTGAAAAGACAAATTGCCTACAAAAGAAAGAAAATTATACTAATAGTAGACTGACAGGATACAAGTTAAAAATCTTCAAAGTCCTGAAGATAAGCTAAAATTGTGAATCTTCATTTCTATCACCTGCCAAATTATTCTTGTTCAGACAAATTATAGACTTGTTCAGACAACAAAGGCGCTATTACTCACAGACCATCACTGGAAGAAGAACTACTTTACTAAGAAGGTACATTATTAAGGAAAAAAAAGAGCCCAAAGCAGCACAGAGGTAGGTAATGATGCTAACCAAGACTGAGCGCCTCCCAGAAAACACCAGATGTGTGAAATGTATGGACCACTTAAGGTGTTCCACGACCTTGCTGGAGGTAAAACAGTGCAAATGCAAAACATATAAATAACTTTCATGACATAAATATAACGGGGCTCTGGTTAGTTAATTTTAATTGTTTTCTTGTGCTTTTGGAGAATTTATTCTCAGCTGTCAACTGCTCCGTTTCTGTAACTTTAAATAATACAAGAACAGAAGCATGGCCAATCTAATGATGTTAAAACATTCAACTGCTTTCTTGCACTGCAAAAAATAAGTTTTATTTGCCAGAATGTCAAAATTATTTCTGCTGTAATTCTCATAGTTTTTTATTTCTCTATACAGTATAAATAATTTAAGTGTGCCAGTAACAATCACTTCAATTTCCCCAATACTAAGTTCCCTTTCATTCTTTCATGGTTTAAGTTCAACCACACATATTAATTTTATTAAATTAATCCATAGCACTAAATTCTAAAACTCATCACAAAGCAGAAAAAAAAAGACTTAACCAAGATGATAATTATATATTTAATACACATCTTGCTTTTAACAGCAATTTTCAAAGCAAATACATCATAGTCCTTATAACTTATTAAAGATTTTATGTTGCTTACAAAGTTGATTTTGAAAATATACCTTATTTATTCTAAATGAATAATAGTATCTGGAAGACAGAATAATAAATTACAGGAGTATGTTTATAACACTATAGTTGAGGCAGTGTAAATATATTCAATATGAAATCTTATTCAGATTTTAACAATTTTAGCCTTAATGTATAAAAGCAAATTCGAATTTGGCATACAAGGTCTTAATCTGACAGCAATATTTTCAAAACGAAAAATTAAAACTATCTACTGGACATTTTAGGACAGCAGGAGCACATGCACATACATGTACATATACACATTCTATCTCACTCCAAAAACACACACATACCTCCCAAAGTATTCAAAAACTTGCCTTTGTTTACCAGACAACTGTCATTAATTCAAGATATAAAAAACTGGGGGGAAAAAGTTAGCCAAGAATACGTTTAATCACATTTAAATGTTTCTAATCATTGGACAGAAACGCATGTAGCTATTATCAAGATCTTCCACATGCAGGAATAGCATCCCAATACATTCTTAAACAGACTGGTACCATTCAGTAGTGGGACGAGAAATACAGAAATTATGTAGCCACCCATTCCCCAGAATGCACATAAACTTGCAAATCTGGGCATTTCACTGCCAACAAATCACATGACCTCAACTCACCTAATGTGATTTGCTGCCACACAGTAAGAGAACCTGACAGAATTAGAAACTTTATTTTGATCTGTTTGGGAATTCTTATTTGTTCCATGTAGAAAAGCAGTGGGATACTGGCTGGCAAACGAGAGTAATATCATGTCACAATTTGTGACAATGGAAGGTCCTTCTATGTATTTCCAAAACATGTATGTATTCTAGTGAAAGTCTCTGGTCGCGCTTACTTTTGGATAATCTCTACAGACTGAGAACTGAGAACTTCTCCCGGTCATCACGTATACCCCCAGTAAAATCTGCCTAAACAGAATATGACTCTTTGGACTCTCTCCAGTAATAAAGGTTCAAAAACATTCTACAGAAATTCATTATCATCAAATAGTAAAACACTCAAAGCTCTCTGAAAACATTACAATCAAAACTACCCACACATCAGGGGACTCATATAGTTCATGCTACAGTAATTAGACAAATAAAAAGGCACAACTGTAAATAAAAGAAAAAATACCAACTATACATATACATTTCTTTTTTTTTTTTTTTTTGGCTTTCCTTATTTTTTTCCCTATGTTTATAAATTATTCAAAGCATTCTTATACTCTGCATGACAGTAAGGGAATATTTTGGCACATCAAAAGTGAGATACAATGTATGATACGTTTAAAAAATTAATTCAAAAATTTCATCTATTAATCAACATGTTTTTTAATGTGCATATATATTTTACAGTTATTTAATTCAAATACATAAAGGTTTATAACTGATTTACAGATGAAGCAATCACAGATTGCAGTAATATATTTATATATGTGTATGTACATATATACTAATAGAAGAGAAAACTGCATCCTGGCAATTTTATAGTCCGAAGTCTGTTGGTATGCATATCAGTTACATGCCCTGTTCATCTAGTTTTCTGTTCAGAAGACAACATTTTTGCATTCTTCATTCCTGATGAGATTTTTCTGCGATGACTTTACATTCATACTGCAAAAATTAAAAGGTTAATGGATTAAGATTTCTGTTGAAGAACAGTTTCCAAATAAACTAAAAAGCTATGAAATTAATACTTTATCAACATGTGCCTCATTTATTCCTCAAAGAATCCAAGAACTGTGTGATTATTATGATTAAATGACAAATGTGATAAGGAAAATGGGAAATTCACATGCTAGAAGTAAAAAATCCAGAGCCAAAAGCAGGAGAAAGACAAGGTTTCAAAGTGAGAAGTAATTAATGGCCGTAGGGTTTACATTAATACTGCAATATGAACAGAAAAGGAGAGAAAGGAAGCAAAGAAGGTTTCCATGTGTCCACAGTATGACAAATCAGCAAAGGGAAGGTCATGAACTCAAAGTCATGACTAAGGTAGTAAGTGCAGATAATTTTTTTTTTTAAATCAACATTTATTACATTAGAAAAAGCTTCTAAGTCAAGAATATTTTAAAAGCACAGCTATAAAAATGCATATCCATAATGCAAAATAAAAATGACCAATTGGTTTAGCATAACTGGATGGCTAGATTATTAGCAAGACAGTAAACAGTTCTCCCAGCTGGCTAACATGGTGGTGGCTGCCATAAATCAGCCCCCTGCTCATGGTGACCCAAGCACAACTGGACACACCGCTGTGATCCGCAGGACTTACACTAGCCGGTTTTCAGAAGTAGGTCATCAGTTACTTTTTCCTAGTCTGTCTTACTCTGTCAAGTCTGCTGAAATCCGTTCAGCATCATAGCACCACAAAGGCCTCCATGGACTTAGAGGCAGTGGCTGCAAAGAAAGTATACTGGCTGCAACCAAACCCAGGTCTCCCAGGTGAGAATTCTATACTGAACCAACAATGCCTCACAGCTAAAAGAGTAAACTGCTTATTCAGGAAACTTCTGTGGCCTCTACAAATGTTCCTCCCTGATCTCTGCCACCTACCAATGGGGTTATCAACAAAGTCCTTTTCCTTAATTACTAAAATGATCAAATGCTTTAATTTGTTGGAGGCAATCTTAATTTACACCTATTGTAGCAATATAATTATTAGTCATGCCCTTTTCACTGTCATCACTGCCCCTTTTTGATGGAGTTGAAACAAAAATTGTAATGTCCTAGATTGGGATAAATGATATCACCATATCTGCAACACATTTTGGCTTTTTTATCCAACAGCTCCTTCCACTTTTAAATGCCTGTGATTAAATTCTTCCCAATGATTTATTTCAATGGAATTGCAAGAAAGAAACCAAAGAATGGTGTCTTTATGAATTGCTTTCCCTCAAAGAAGTAACATCATTTACAGAAAACTTGTCATATGACTCCGTAACAGAAAAGTAGTTATACAAACACCGCTTACCAGTGCCAGTTGTCGACCAATGTTTCCCATCGTTATGCCTCCAGCAAAAAAAATACAGGGTAACCAAGAACGTACATAGAGAAAATCTGGAGATGTATATCTAAAATGACAGAAAGATTTTTAATAAACCAAAAAGGAAGCACAATGACACATACTAAGACAAAATGAAAATAAGTTATTCCACAGATTAATCTGGCTAATTTCAAAATTATAATTCTGAGTTCAGCCATTTATTTATTTAGCAAACAGGCACCAGAAAGAATAGTACTCACTGATAAACACCATTGTAGACTAGCAGTTGTGTGACCAAGGTTGCCAAGAAGGCAATTCCTACTCCAAGCCCAAAGCCACTTCTAGATCTATCAAATGTCCACCACAGTCCAATGGATAGTGCAGCCAGTGTGAGAGACAACTGTATGTTGTTATCAAAATCCACTTTCTGAGGTCAGTGTTAAAGAATCATCACAAAACTTGTAGCCTAATAATATCAATTTACCCTTTTTTTTAAAATAAGAGATGCTACTGTTGAGAAGGAAATTGCTTATTCTAGAGTGCATTCAGTCTTTTACTAGAATGTACCAGATTAGATGAGATGACAACTGTCTTTGGTATTTAGTAAACACACACAGAGGGCACAATATTTCACCAACAGACTTGTAACTCCTCCAAAACACAACAGTCTAAATATAACCCCAACTATAAAATCAGCCCCATTATGTAAGAAATGCTTTCTTTGCTAAAAATGTAACTAGAAGCCTCAGAACACAAGTATGGCTAAAGGAACACATTTTGCTAAAAAAGAAACCACTGTTACTTCTCAAACAGGTTTCAAATTACTTGAGAATCATATAGGAACTTGAAAGCAGAAGAGCTGACAGCTATTTAACAGGTTACCACGTTCTCTAGGTGATTTACTGACAGACACATTTTATAATAATGCAGTTCTGAAACAAGAGGACCAAGGACACAGTATCCCTTTCTATTATGTCAACTGTTCTAGTTTTAATTTGTTGAGGATAAAGCCTTGAAATGAACATTATCTTGCAACCTGCCAAGCTATTTTGGTGCCTGAGACTTTGCTGCTTTAGGACAGTTTGCACAAATGATATTTTATTTCCATCACCTACTCTAGCATCTATTCACAAATGTATGGTTCTTTTCTACTCTAAAATCTCTGGGCAAAACGAAGCTTTACAAATTCAATTTTCTCATTTCTTTGCTAGAGGATTATACTAAAGAAATTAATTTCAAGTGTCATTAAAAGGGCATTATCTATGTCCCAAAGGCCACATCTTGGCTATTCAGTTATACCAGTTCCCTAGGGGCTACTTGGTATCTTACCAAACTAGCTGGCAATGCTGCAGCATCAGAGAAGAGATCAGAAGTCCCCCAAATGCATAAAAATGCATAAAAAATCATTTCTCACTTCTTTAAATACCCTCTTGTTTACCACTACCAGTCTCTCCCCCCCCCCAGCCTCTATCACACCAGCCAGCATCCTGGACACCCAGCTTGCTTACACTCAGGATGTGAAGGCTGTTGGGGACCACCACCTCAAGGTCACTCCTTGTTTAGGCTCACATTATCCTAAAACCTACAGTTCATGATTATGGTTCATATGAAGGCTTTTCTTATTTTCTGCTAGCATTATAACTAAAATACCACAGAAAAGATTATGAGCTCTGATATTCCCTATTCAATAAACATTCTTGTAAAGAGTAACATTGCTATTAACTAGGTTTCAGTTTTCCTAATAAATTACTTTCAACACAAAATAAGCAGGCTTCCAGGATAAACAGGTAAAATTCACCAACCTTCAAAGTAGTACTATGTGATTTTCTAAAGTCAAAATAACCTGACATAAAAAGCAAACTTTATCAATGTTGTCAAGGTTGGGAATTTTGCTAAAGGATAGTACAGCTAAAATTGATATATTAAGCATGTATTGAGAGAAAGAAAATAGAGAAAACAAAAAATTTAAATTAGAAATATGCACTTTTAAAAATTCCAGAAAAGGGTATCTAAATTTTTCTACCTAAAAACAGAAATCACAGGAGAAATATCTGAATAAGAAAGGTCTAATTCCCCCAAAGAGAAAGGCATCCATACACTTGAGGGAATCCTGAAACTGGAGAATGAGATCTTACCAGACAGGAATCAGGACCCCTGCAGCCCGATCTCAGCTCTGCCACAGCTATGCAGTGTGAGCAATGTAGCTAATTACCTAACCTCTCTAGTTTTCCATTACCCTATTATCTCTAGAAAGACAGTGTTGAACTAGATGATTTCTAAATTCTCTTCTAGATATAATATTCCATGATTTCAACTTTTTAAGCCCTCCAAACCACTAGCTTTTTTATGTATATATGTGTGTGTGTGTATAGAGAGAGAGAGAGAGTATCACAAATCTCAACTATCTCACCAAAACAAACATTTCAGGAAATTCTTCAATACAAAATAGAAATCTGGTAGGGAAAACCAAAATAATAGCAACTGAGGGACTTACAAATTCACAGACCTCCAAGGGCCAGCATGAAATCTAGGAATTTAGAAATCTAGGACCCTACCTCTGTGGTTTCTGTTCCCTAATGTCTCCAAACACCTCAACCATTTTAAGGCACAGGAATCTACTTGCCACATGACATACCCCCTCTGCCCAGCTAAGTCAGCTGGCCTTCAGCTTAGCTGTACGAGCAAACCTTTGGCAGCCTGAGGTACACTTCTTGCTCTTCCCAGTATCAAAGACTCCAATCACCTGCACCTGCTAGAAAACAGAGTCATGACTAGCATTTCCCAGACCCTGTTGCACGAAGGGAAACCCTGGTGGTGTAGTGGTTACGTGCTACGACTGCTACGAAAGGTCGGTGGTTTGAATCCAAAAGGCACTCCTTAGAAACTCTATGGAGCAGTTCTACCCTGTCACACAGGATTACTGTGAGTCAGAATCGACTCAGCAGCAGTTTACTTGGGTTGTTCTTTCTTCTTCTATAAAAGGCAGTTGGCAGACTGTAAGTAATGGAAAGCTAGGAAAAGTAATAAGATAAAAACCTCATGAGAGCAAATTTTTTTTTCTCTCTCCAGTCTCCCATAGTTTTCCTGGCACTGAGTCTGCTTACATTTTTTGCTTTTTTAAAATTCTTTTTTATTTTCTAATTTGGCGTTAGTTGAAAATTTACAAAACAAATTGGTTTCTCATTAAATAATTAATACACATATTGTTTTGTGACATTGGTTGCCAATCCTCAAGTGTGTCAACACTCGCTTTCTTGACTTTGTGTTTCCCTTTTCCATTCATCCAGCTTCCTGTCCCCTTCTGCCCTCTCATCCTTGCCCCTCGGCTGGTGTGCTCTTTTATTCCAGTATAACATATGATGGAGCTCCATGTACTACTGTTTGTTTTATATGTCTGTCTAACATTTGACTGAAGGGTAAACCTCAGAATGACTTCAGTACAGAGTTAAAATAGTGCCTGGAGGCCATATTCTCATGGTTTCCTCAGTCACTGTCAGCACAGTTAGTCTGGTCTTTCTGTGAGTTTGCATTTTGCTCTACATTTTTCTCCAGGTCTTACAGGGACCATTTACTGCAAACCCTGTCAGAGCAGTCAGCAGTGGTAGCAGGCTCAGTCTGGCAGAGGCTGTGGTAGTTGTGATCCATTAGTTCTCTGGACTAATCTTTCCCTTGTGTCTTTAGTTTTCTTCATTCTCCCTTGCTCCAGATATGGTGGCACCAGCAGAGTATCCTGTCTTAGCTGGTCATTCACAAGCTTTTAAGACCCCAGATTGTATGCCACTATATACCAAAGTAGAATGTAAAACATTTTATTTATACACTATGTTATGACAATTGAGCTAGATGTCCCCTGAGACCATGATCCGCAGCCCTTAGACCAGTAACTCAGTTCCTCAGGGAACTGAAGTGTGTCTATGACTCTGCCTTGGTCTAACAATGGTGAAAACTTTAGTTTAGGCATTTTTTACCCCTGTTGGAGGTAGAAGGAAGAGGAGAGAAAGGAAACAAAGGCTACCTTAGCCTTCACGCTTGGACACTGTCATGGATTGAACTATGTCCCCCCAAAAATGTATGTGTTGATTTGACTTGGTTTGGAGTTCCAGTATGGTGCCCCTCCTCCCATGTGTTGTGAATCCTGCCTCTGTGATATTGATGATGGAGAATGGTTTGCAGTTGTGTTAGCAAAGCAGGACTCAAGCTTGTGGACTATAAGGGAGAGAAGTGAGCTGAGGAAGTTGGTAACCTCACACCACCGAGAGAGAAGCACCGAGAGCAGAGCATGTCCTTTGGACCCGAGGTTCCTGTGCCGAGACGCTCTCACTGGGTGTGGACTCAGCCTACTGGACTGATGATTTCTTATTCTGAATGGACTTGTATCTTGTTAATGGATCTGTGGCTTACTGGACTGTGACAATAAAAGCTTCTCCTCATGAAACCTTCCACTTGTAGTATTTTCTGTTAGAAGAGTACCTGGTGACTAAGACAGACACTATAAAATTATTTATTAATTACTAAATGACCAGAATCCTCAAACAATCAAACTTTAAAAATATGTACCCAGGGGAGGTAAGAATGTTCTTTGTCACCAAGTTCTAAGTTGGATATTTCTCCTATGCCTTTAAGAACATTTATGTGGTTTATTGGTGTTGATTACAACCATTAAATGACAGTCTACCTTTTAAAAAAGAACTATAACTTCTTTAAATTAAAAAACAAAACAAACCCAGCACCTGAATCTACAACCTATTGACAATTCTTAAATGGAGATAGAAAATGCTTTGAAAGCATAGTTGTTTCAATCACTGAGTTACCAAAACTATATGGACACAATTAAGTAACCTAGTTTAAGGCAAATATATAAATCTTAAAAATCTGCACAGTTTCTAAGAGATTTCAAAATAGGAATCTAAATGCAAGCTTATATTTCAAACTATAATTGCACAGCTACTCCTGTGATGTTTCACCAATACCATTCATACTGTTTCTATGACTCAGTAGACAAATCACAATTCGACAACAGAGAACACGCAAGGGACAGCTGAACCTTTGGTTAGCTGGACGCTGCTCTGTTATTATGCATTTCATTACAGTGTAAAGGATACAGCACTGGCATGATTTATACCAACAAAGACAGCTACACACCGCATTACACTGGACCACTCTCTCTTAAATTTATGTGGCTCTCCCAGATGCCTGTCAATGCAGGGGTATAATAACCCAATCACAGCTGTGGAAAAAAGAGAAAAAATTAAGTCATCTCCAATGCTGTGCTAGCAACAACACTTAAGCTAAAGGAGTTACTATGTAGGCATTTTGAAGATTCTTTTCTAAAAAGCTCTTCACGCTACTTAACACCAAACACTGATGTTTTTAAACTTATCTTCCAAAATAAAAAAATATAAAATATATACATAATATGGGGGGGGTGTATAACACCATTAAAGAAAGCATTGTAAATGGTCACAATATTCTAAATTATAATAGCCAAAATACTACTTAAATATGATTCACAATTGAGCAGACTGAACTAGATGATGAGTCATGCTACTCTCCTACTACTCTGAGACTTGAAAAGCATCCCACCAGTTAACAGTTATACAAAGTCTCTTTAAACTGTATAATCATAAAACATGTTTTTAAATGCCACAAATTCAAGGAAAAGCTGGAAGGATCAACATGTACAGCAAACTCATTGCGTACCTAATGTTTCGATGTTTCTGGCTTTCCCACTAAGTAGATTAGCCTTGTCCCTCCAGCTTCTCATTCTCCTGGATCTCATGAATAGTACTGAGGTCTAACTCATTTCTACCTGGACCATTACTGAATCTGTATGCCGGATTATCAGAGTAACTCACAACAAAAATCTACATATAAGACCCATTGTGCACAAAGAAAAAAACTGGAGAAAACATAGTCTAAACCTAAATCAAATCCACTGCTGTTGAGTCAATTCCAATTCATAGCAGCACTATAGAACAGAGTAGAACTGCTCCATGGAGTTTTCAAGGAGCACTTGGCGGATTCAAACTGCTTACCTCTTAGATAATAGCCATAGACCTTTACCACTATGTCACCACAGTTTCCACTGGTTAACACATAAATTCACTGGAAACACTAATGGCACAGTAGTTAAGGGCTATGGCTGCTAAACAAAAGGTCACAGTTTGAATCCACCAAGATTCCTTCTTGGAAACTCGATAGAGTAGTTCTACTCTGTTCTACAGGGTCACTATGAGTCAGAATCGACTTGACAGCACAGGTTTCTTACAGGTTAAAAAATAAGAAACTATGCTAATACATTTCTTAGTTTTGAAAAGAACATGTTTTATGCTAACAGTGGAGTTACAAATAACTGTATACAAATGTCTACAACTGAGACTCAAAATGTTCTCACCCAATTCTCAACATAAACACTTGTCAAATCTCAACATTTTATTTATCAAGTGGGAGAGATTTTTAAATGCTAAGTTAATTATTAAGAAAGACTGTTTAATGAACCAGAACACTTTTTAACAAGTTGGAAGGAAAATGTACTGTTACAGATTAAATTTAAAAGGAAATAGCTAGGCAGCTTCGATCTGCTAATCTTCCTAAACAGAATGATTATATTGCCATAATCATGACATAGCTGTCATGTCAGATGAAGAGTACGTTTAAAATGTCCAATACCACCTATGATGTATCATAAAATTATGGGACCAAAATCCAAGCACCTGAATGTCAGAAGCCCCTCTGTGGCCTGGTTCTGGCTAGCTGTATCTCACAAGCAACGCATTCCATCTTCAAGGAAAAACAGAAACCAATTCATATAAAAATTCACAAGACTACCAGAGCAATGGAGCCTGGTGGTGCAGAGGTTAAAGGCTTTGGCAGTTTGGATCCACCAGCTGCTGCTTGGAAACTCTATGGGCATTCTACTCTATCTTACAGGGTCGCTATGAGTCACAGTTCACTTGACAGCAATAGGTTTTTCAGTTTTAGCAGAGCAAAGGAAGACTTGAGAAAGAGGACCCCTCTGGAGGAGAGATGCTGCAATAAACTACATATGCACCTTCTAGCCCACAAAACTGAGAGTGGTCATGTTAGAGGTGTGGGCCCAGCATACATGGCTTATGGACCACCAAGAGATTAACAACAGATTTCAGCAATCCAGAGCTATTTTTCTAATAGTTATTATTCCAATAACCATTTAAATTTTAAAGTATCACATTATGTTTCTATCTCAAAGACTTTAACATCCTACGAGATTGACCATCTATATAATTAATCTGGGGAAAAAGCACCACCTAACAGTCGAAGTCTATCTAAACGAGCATCACCTCTTCTTTTCTCACGGGGTCATGAAACTAACAGCGCATCTGTCATTCCTCTCTGTCTCTTCCCTTTGCCTGTTGCTGAGTAAAATCAGCTAAGATCAGGCATTCCAAGTCAATTTTCCTCAACAACTGACGCCATAGGTAAAGAATTATCACATAGAGAATACTGACGTGTGTGCAAAGATACAAAGAAGGGAAATTGACTGTATTTTTATGCATGTGATGTCAGACCTGCAAGTGAGAGACAACTGAGAAGAAGCAGAAACAAAAAAAGAATTTAAACTGCCACGCTGCCAACACTAGGATTCGCCAATAAAAATCAAATCTATTGAGTATGCCTGTTTTCAGCTGCTCACTGAGGGAGAATTCAACGAAGCTTGTCACTTCCCATTAAATGTCTTCTTTCTTTCCTTTAAAGAGAGGCATGGCAGTGTTAGATAGCATACATGCTGCACTGTGAGCTTCCACTGTTTGAGATTTCAACAGAAGTATGTCTGAGCTCCTTTTCCTCCTCCTCCACTTCCTTATTTTCACAAGAGAGGTTGTTAAAATCATGCTTGCATAAAATCATATGCAAACACAGCCCTGCTTCATCAGATGGTTCTCTGATGCAAAAATCACATTTCTAATGATATCTTTAAGCTATTTCCCAGTGACTAGTTATGGTTTACCAACACCAAAGACAAAAGAAGTCTAGGAAACACCAATATTAAGTTATCACTTTTTCATGGAGGTGTGTTTAATGCAGTGGTGCATCAACAGGAACACAGTGAAATCAAACATTTTCTAAGGAAAGGAGACTGCAAAAAACAAAGCTACTAGGTGGGACAGACTTCATTAGAAAACTCTGACAAGAAAGGCAAGTTTTTTATTCAACAAATATTTAAACCCCCATGATGTGTCTGGTTCTTGGTAGCTGCTGGAGATTTAAAAGGAAAAAAGAGTAAAATATGATCCCAGTCCCTAAGAGTAAAATATGATCCCAGTCCCTAAGCGGCCAAAGAAATAATTAAACACAATAATGTGCTGGAGGTCAAACTAACAGGGCCCACTGGAGACTATCATCTTCTCCTCACATATGCCAAGGGAAGGAGGTTTTTGGCGTGTCAGGAAAGTTTCAAAGAAGAGGTGATCCTTAAGGCAGCGTTTTCCAGGTGGAACGGTGCAAAAAGGAATTTCCCATCAAAGAGAATTGCCTGATAAAAAGCATGGACAACTGAAAACACCCAGCATCATTTGGAAACTCTATGCTGTGGGCACCAACAGGGTTTCAGAGTCCAAAAAGATAATGAGGAAGGCAAAACTAGACACAGACAAGGGCCATACCATAAAAAGTCTTCACCCTACAGAAGCTAGAGACTAATGATAATAATACCATCAGATCTGTACCCAAAAAAAGGGAGATGGTTTATGTGGTGGTGAAGGGCATGCAAAATCAGAAGTAGAAAGAAAGAGGGCTTCAAATTCCAAGCACAGTGGATAAAGATCTGGACCAGGAGAAAGAGGAAAGATGTTAAACTTGGCACCTAGATGCGGGAGGTGAGAGGACAAGGGAGCCTTATACGGCATTCCAGGACTGGGTAACTGACTGTACATCTAAAACAAAAAGATCTTCGGGGGGCGGAGTCCAGATGGCGGACTAAGCCCACGTCTCCTTCTATCCCTCTGGAAACCCAGACCTGAATTGACAAGCAAACAGAGCCTTCTGATCACTTAATCAGCCTCAGGACGCGGCACAGAGCTGTTAATTGGGACTTCATACCACTCAGTGGAAAACCTCCTCTCTTTCGCTGACTCCCGCTCCTGGCTAGCCCCGGCTCTCACGGACGGAAGGTAAACACACCATTTTGACTTTTTTTTCCCTCGGTCTCGGCTGGCGGGCGGAGCTGGGCCTTGCCCGGCGGCTGGACTCAGACACGCTGCTGGGGGGATAGGCAGGCGAAATTCCCATGTTCTGAGAGCCAGGCTCGGGACTCTGTTAATCTAGACACTTTGAGCCGTTCGTTTTGTAGCTGCCTCAGCGGGGTTTGTGCGGAACTCCGCGGTCAGTGTGCCGGATGCCATGTTGGTACCGAGACTTTAGCAGGACCTCGTTCTTAGTCTGGGAGCGAGCGCCTGCACACAGGAGAGTGCTTTTCTATCACAAAACCAGTACTCGACGCAGTGTTGGCTAAGGCTAGCCCCTGTCAGCAGAGGCCACCAGGGCAGTAGCATTGCTGTATTCTGAACTAGTTTGTTATCATCTGGGGTTGGATATAGTGGCACTCACTTTGTCAGATGAGAAGAGGGACCTCTACACCTGAAAACCTAACTGACTTGTGAACTGGTCAGATACCTTTTGCTTTACATTTGAATACAGCCTAGAGAAACATTTGCAATCCATCCTCACAGTACCTCTTCCAGCCTCTATATACTCACATGGGACCCAAAAAGCAACAGACAATTGTGGCATACAAGGAATCACTCATGGCTTCAGAAGGCTCCCAAACAAAGCAACCAAGGAGTTTTCCAGATGAAGAAACTTTTATGAAAGCATCAGGAAGTGAATACAAATTGATTACATACAGAGCCCTTCTAGACCTTATACAAAATGCAGGAGAACAAAAGGAAAAATTAAGCAAGTTGTTCAATCTGATGGAACACCAGTACTCTGAAATCCAACAGATCAAGAAGAAAATCAAAGACATAGAAACTTCCATGCAAAGCCAAGAAAACAGAATGGAACAAATGGAAAAAAGAATTTCTGACTTGGAAGACAGAGCTACTGACTCCAGCATCTATGAGCAGAAATCAGAAAAAAGAAACAAGAAAAATGAAGAAACATTAAGAGGCATGTGGGACTCCATTAAGAGGAACAACCTTCGATTAATTGGAGTCCCTGAACAGGGTGAGACATCTGAGAACACAGAGAGTATTGTTGCTGAGCTGCTGAAAGAAAACTTCCCAGAAATCATGAAGGAAGAGAATATAGACATCTCAGATGCATATCGTACGCCACCCAATATAGATCTCAAAAGAAAGACTCCAAGACATATTATAATCAAGCTTATCAAAATGAAACACAAGCAGCAACTCTTAAAGGCAGCAAGACTCAAGGCAAAGCTAACATTCAGAGGGAAACCCTGTAGGCTCTCGTCAGATTTCTCAGCAGAAACCATGCTGGCACAGAGACAGTGGCACGACACATTCAAAGTCTTGAAGGAGAAGAACTTCCAACCAAGAATTATATATCCTGCAAAACTATCTTTCAAATACAAAAATGAAATTAAGACATTCACAGATAAACAGAAACTCAGAGACTTTGTAAAAACCAAACCCAAACTACAAGAAATACTGAAATGAGTTCTTGGCTTTGGCTTAGAAGAACAAAATCACTAACTTATATTTTAGAACAACACACTACTCAATACTCTATTCATTTAGGGAAGGCTCCAAAGTAAATCACAGCTTTGATATGGAAAGAAGCAATCCAGTGATCATCATGAAAACTATGGTGTCATTATAGTAAAAAGAGGGATGTACTACAGTTGTTATAGTCCTTCCAGATGGAGAGGAAGATGACAAGACTGGTAGTAATTAAAATTGGGTTTATAAATAGTTTACTAAGGGGGTTCATAGGGGCAGCTGTAAAGAACAACAAAGATGTATCATACCATTTCAAGAAACTTAACACACGAGTCTCAACAACTATAAAACCAGCTCTGAAAAAGGTCAAAAATCAACTCACAAAAAAGAGTGTCCCAGAACAGACTAATAAGAACAACAGAGAAAACATCAACATAAATATATCACAATGGCAGCAGTGAACATATACCTATCAATAATTACATTGAAGGTGAATAGACTGAATGCTCCAGTAAAGAGACACTGAGTGTCATCTTGGACCAAAGACACGACCCATCCATATGTTGTCTACAAGAAATTTACTTGAGACCTAAAGACAGGAACAAACTGAAAATTAAAGGATGGAAGAATATATATCAAGCTAACAATGAACAAAAAAGAGCAGGGGTGGCAATTCTAATCTCAGACAAAATCAATTTTAATGTCAAATCCACCATCGTGGACAAAGGTGGACACCATTTATTGTTGAAAAGTTCAGTACACAAGCAAGACTTAACTATATTAAATATTTATGCACCTAATGTCAGAGCACCTAAATACGTCGAAGAAACACTGACTACGCTCAAAAGAGAGTTAGGTGACTCCACAATGATAGTGGGAGACTTTAACACTCCACTCTCATTACTAGACAGATCATCTAGAAAAAAGCTCAGTAAAGATACAGAAGACCTCATTGACACAATTAACCAACTAAGCCTCATTGATATATACAGAACTTTCCACCCACCAGCAGACAACTATACCTTCTTCTCCAGTGCACATGGAACATTCTCCAGAATTGACCACGTGATAGGCCATAATGCAATGCTCAACAAAATCCATACCACTGAATTACTGCAAAGCATCTTCTCAGATCATAAAGCCATAAAAGTTGAAATCAATAGCAGAAAAAACAGAGATAGAAAGTGGAACTCTTGGAAACTGAACAACATCTTGCTCAAAAAAAACATGGGTTAGAGAGGAAATCAAGGATGAATTAAAGAAATTCATGGATTCCAATGAGAACAAAAATACTTCCTACCAGAACCTATGGGATACAGCCAAAGCAGTGCTCAGAGGTCTGTTCATCTCCATAAATGCACACATCTGGAAGGAAGAAAGAAACCAAATCAAAGAACTAACTCTACAGCTTGAACAAGTAGAAAGAGAACAACAGAGGAACCCCTCGGGCACCAGAAGAAATGAGATCATAAAGATTAGAGCAGAGCTAAATGAATTAGAGAATAGAAAAACAATTGAAAAAATTGAAAAGACCAAAAGCTGTTTTTTTGAAAAGATCAACAAAATTGATAAACCACTGGCTAAACTTACTAAAGAAAAGCAGGAAAGGAAACAAATAACCCAAATTAGAAGTGAGAGGGGAGTTCTCACCACAGATGCAACAGAAATCAAAAATATCATAACAGAATACTATGAATGACTGTACTCTAACAAATTTGAAAACCTACGGGAAATGGACCAATTCCGGGACTCATACCACCTACCCAAATTATCACAACGTGAAGCAGAACAACTTAATAAACCCATCACAAAGGAAGAGACTGAAAAGGTCATCAAAACACTGCCAATCAAAAAAAGTCCGGGCCCGGATGGCTTCACAGCAGAATTGTACCAAGCATTTAGAGAAGAGTTATCCCCAATACTACTGAGACTATTTCACAGTATAGAAAGAGATGGAGTACTCCCAAACTCATTCTATGAAGCCAGCATAACCCTGATACCTAAACGAGGGAAAGATCCAACAAAGACAGAGAACTACAGACCAATATCACTCATGAACCTAGATGCAAAAATCTTCAACAAAATTCTTGCCAACAGAATACAACAACATATCAAGAAAATAATCCATCATGACCAAGTGGGATTCATACCACGGATGCAAGGCTGGTTCAACATCAGGAAAACAATTAATGTGATTAACCACATAAATAACACAAAAGACAAGGATCACCTGATTTTGTCCATTGACGCAGAAAAGGCATTTGATAAAGTACAACACCTATTCATGCTAAAAACTCTTAGCAAAATGGGCATAGACGGCAAATTCCTCAACACAATAAGGGCTATTTATACAAAGCCAATTGCCCACATCAGCCTGAATGGAGAGAGACTGAAAGACTTTCCCTTGAGATCAGGAACTAGACAAGGATGCCCACTGTCACCTTTCCTATTTAACATTGTGCTAGAAGTTCTAGCCAGAGCAATTAGACAAGACAAACAAATAAAGGGCATCTGCATCAGCAAAGAGGAAGTTAAAATCTCCGTGTTCGCAGATGATATGATTGTATATGCAGAGAACCCCAAGGAATCTATAAGTAAGCTACTCAAACTGATAGAAGAGTTCAGCAAAGTCTCAGGATACAAGATAAACATAAGTAAATCAGTAGGATTTCTTTATCCCAACAACGAGACTGTTAAGGAGGAAATTATCAAATCGATACCATTTACGATAGCCCCTAAGAAGATAAAGTACCTAGGAATTACTCTAACCAGAGAAACAACAGACCTTTACAAAGAGAACTACAAGCCCTTACTACAAGAAACTAAGAGAGACTTAGATAAATGGAAAAACCTACCCTGCTCATGGATAGAAAGACTTCACATTGTGAAAATGTCTATTTTACCCAAAGCAATTTATTTATATAATGCAATCCCAATACAAGTTCCAGCATCATTTTTTAATGAGATGGAGAAACAAATCACCAATTTTGTTTGGAAAGGGAAGAAGCCCTGGATAAGTAAGGTACTACTAAAGAAGAAGAACACACTGGGAGGCCTCTCATTACCCAACCTTAGAACATACTACACTGCCACAGTGGTCAAAACAGCCTGGTACTGGTACAAGAACAGACAGATAGATCAATCGAATAGAACTGAGACTCCAGAGATGATACCATCTGCCTATGAACAGTTGATATTGAACAAAGGCCCTAAGGCATTAAACTGGGGTAAAAACAGTATTTTCAACAAATGGTGCTGGCAAAAGTGGTTAACCATCTGCAATACACTGAATCAAGATCCATATCTTACACCTTATACAAAAACCAACTCCAACTGGATAAAAGACCTAAATATCAAATCTAAAACGATAAAGCTCATCCAAGAAAAGGTAAGAACAACAATGGAAGTTTTAATACACAATGAGGACAGACTCCAAAATCTGTCAAAGAAACCTCAATCAACAGAAGAGAAAATAGATAATTGGGAACTATTAAGAATCAAACACTTTTGCTCATCCAAAGACTTTATTAATAGAATTAAAAGAACACCTACAGAATGGGAAAAAATATTTGGCAACTCTATGTCAGACCGAAGCCTGATCTCCATAATCTATAAGATACTACAAAATATCAATAAGAAGAAGATAAACCACCCAATTAAGTGATGGGCAAAGGAGATGGACAGACACTTCACTAAAGAGGACATCCAGGCAGCCAAAAACACATGCAGACATGTTCATGACCTCTAGTTATTAAAGAAATTCAAATCAAGACAACAATGAGACACCATCTCACCCCAACAAGACTGACCATGATCCAGAAAACACAAAACAACAAATGCTGGAGAGGCTGTGGAGAAAGTGGAACCCTCCTGCACTGTTGGTGGGGTTGCAAAATGGTCCAGCCTCTTTGGAAGGCAATCTGGCGCTTCCTTAAAAAAAATGGATATCGATATACCACTTGACCTAGTAATTCCACTACTTGGAATATATCCTACAGAATCAAGGCCTTTCACACCAACGGACACATGCACTAGAATGTTTACCGCAGCACAGTCCATGATAGCAAAAAGATGGAATCAACCCAGATGCCCAACAATAGAAGAATGGATAGGTATACTATGGTACATATGCTCAGTGGAGCACTAAGCAATGATAAAGAATAACAATGATTCCAGGAAATATCTCCTAACCTGGTTTCAACTGGAAGACATTATGTTGAGTGAAAGTAGTCAGCGACAAAAGGACAAATACTGTATGAGACCTCAACAATAAGATCTCAAAAACAGACTTGTGTATAGAAGAAAAGACTCTTTGACAGATGCAGGGGGGGGGAGGGAGGAAGGGTGAGGGTTTACTTTAGACAATTACTAGAAATCTAGTTGGGAGAAAGTGGTGATAGCACACATTAGAAACAAGAACAACATTAAGTGGACTTCGGCATAACTTGAGTACTCCTTCCAGCTTAACTCAATACTGCAAGGATAGAGTAGCTGGGGCGGGGGGCGGGGGATCATGCTCTTAGGCAAATTCCAAGCCAATTGGCACAACTAGCGTTTTGTTAAGAGAGCTCTCTGCACCCCACATTGGTGAGTGGCATCTGGGGTCTTAAAAGCTGCCAAGCTGCCATCCGAGGACACAGCAAATGGTCCCAACTCAGCAGGAACGGATGCTCACCAAGGACCAAAATGACATGCGGTAAAGACAACCGAGAAGACAGAGAGACCCACAAGAGTGGGTGCCTACATCAACTTGGGACAGGAAGAACCAGATGGTGCCCGGCCACCACCAGTGGTAGCCACGATGGAGCTCACAGAGAGGAGTCTCACTGGCAACACAAGAATCAAAAGGGGTGCATCATGAGATCTCCACTAAAAGACCTCAATTGATGGTCCAGTGGTTTGGGGGTTCCTCTGACAGCATGGCCTCTGGCCCTCATGGTGCCTTTTCCCATAAATTATAACAAAGGTCCACTCTTTGGACAGGAATGGATTGGACTTGGCAATGCAGAGTGACCATATATTGGAAGCACTTTACGGTTCTATACATCTATAGGATATCATCTTGCTGACCTCTGGCTGGAGGAAGGGGAGTGGATGGAGAGGAGGGAAAAAGAGACTGTTGGGAGGATGAGACAGGTATGGAGCAGAGAGGAATAGTGTGCAGTCACCGGACAGGGAGAGCAGTGGAAGCTGCATATAGGTGGGCATGTAAATTTATACGTGAATGTACATTTTCACTCAGTCATGTTAAATAAAAATTAAAAAAAAAAAAGATCTTCTTTTCATCTATAAAAATACAAGCTGATTTCATAGGCATACATGTAAAATGGCTACTTGTGATTTCTGCAGCAACTTCTATACACTCATATAACAGCTATCTTTTCTCTCCTATTAATTCTTGAGACAGATCCCGTCATGGCCTTCAGTAACACTCAAGAGTCTTCTTACTCCAGTCCTAGTACACTGCATACTGGAATAAGTTAATCAACTTTTAACAACCCCCATTTTTAAACTCAAATAGGGAACCAAGCAAAGAAAAACGAGACCAAAAGCAGTCCCTTACTCGTTCTCCCTCCAGAGTGACAGGAAACTACCAGAAATTCAAGCTGATTCAGAAAACGACATGGAACCAGGGATATCATTGCTGATGCCAGACAGATCTTGGCTGAAAGCAGAAAATACCAGAAGGATGCCTTTTTGTGTTTCACTGAAAGACATTTAACTGTGTCGATCATAACAAATTATGGATAACATTGCAGAGAATGGGAATTCCAGAACATTTAATTGTGGTCATGAGGAATCCATATATGGAACAAGAGGTAGTCATGCAAACATAACAAGGGGACACTGCACGGTTTAAAGTCAGGAAAGGTGTGAGTCAGGAAACAAGCTGAAAAGCTAGAGTATATGAAGAAGAGTGAGACATCAGGATTTGAGGAAGACTCATTAACAACCTGCATTATGCAGATGACACCACCTTGCTTGCTGGAAGTGAAGAGGATCCGAAACGCTCACTGATGGAGATCAAAGACCACAGCCTTCTGTATGGATTACAACTCAACATCAAGAAAACAAAAATCCTCACAACTGGACCAGTAAGCAATATCACAATAAATGGAGAATTTTAATGGTTCCACAATCAATGTCCATGGAAGCAGCAGTCAAGAAATCAAAAGACACATTGCACTGAGGAAATCTGCGCAAAGGATCTCTTTAAAATACTGAAAAGTAAAGATGTCACCTTGAAGACTAAGGTGCACCTGACCCAAGCCACAGTGTTTTCAATTGCATCATATGCATGAGAAAGCTGGACAATGAAAAAAGAAGACAGAAGAATTGATACCTTTGAACTGTAGTGCTGGAGAAGAAAACTGACTGTACTACGGACTGCCCAAAGAACAAACAGATCTGTTCTGGAGAAAGTACAACCAGAATGCTCCCTGGAAGCAAAGATAGGGAGACTGCATCTCACACTGGACATGCTGTCAGGAGGGATCAGTCCCTGGAGAAGGACATCATGCTTGGAAGAATAGAGGGTCAGCAAAAAAGAGGAAGACCCTCAACAAGATAGACTGACATAGTGGCTACAACAATGGGCTTGAGCATAACAACAGCTGGAGGCATGACGCAGGACCGATCAGAGTTTCATTCTATTATACATAGGGTCACTACGAGTCGGAACCAACTTGATGGCACCTAACAACAACAACATCACTAGCGTTGCTGTATCACTACCAAATAGTCCAGAACCATGTATTAAGGCAGTAAATAACCAGGGCCCCTTCTGCCTACAGGCAGAGTGGCAGTTCTGGAGGCCCTTCAAAAGGTAGCTGTTTAGTCTATGAATGTGAATTGAATCAGAAAATCAAAAGGTGATTATCAGTTTTCCTAACTTAAGACGGTAAGAACGCAGAGAGCTTTAAAAATACGTATGAACACATACACACAAACACATACACATACTCACACAGAAACTCTCAAATGCTATGCTGTTTACATAGTTTCCCTAAAACAACGGAGGGGAGGTTATGCAAGCATTTGATTTCCACCTTTGGCAATCGTCAGAAATATGGTATCTTCACTCTCATCTACCAAATACCATGACTTAGCCAACAAGATCAGTACCATAAGTATCGTAAGAGTGAAACATCAACGCATAAAGCACACTAATGTCCTACCACAACAATGTCCTTCCATCCATGCAACAGGATCATGCAATTCTCCAGTACATTTCAGGAGGTCATTCTAAAACACCTTACAATTAACTCCTTACTCTTTGACCTCCGTCTCCAGGATGTAAGCCAACAGGGAACTACATTATACTGCAAGATATTTATGCACATTAAGTCTGAGACACCAAATAGATATTCACAAAGCAATTTTCTCTCTCAATCAGAATTATCTTTGTCCCACGATTACGGCTTCCTTCTATAACTTTATTATACAAGACTAATCTCTTGGCCTCAGTCATTGGAAAAAGCTGAAGGGCTACCCACTATGGAACCTCAGCATTTATAAAGCATTCTGAAATGCTCCCTTGTATCGATTACACGCTGTCCACCAAAGAAAGATCTAAAGTAACTATAGGATAATAATACTTTCATACAAGGGAAGTCTCCCTTATTGATCTCTCTAAGTATTTATTATTCTTGTTGCTGTCAGCTGCCGTTGAGTCAGCCCCCCGACTCACAGCGACCCCATGCACAGCACGATCTGATCCCTCTGATCCACAGGGTTTGTGATCCACAGGGTTTCCACTGGCTGATCTGTCAGATCTAAATCAGGAACCACCACTGAAACCTGGTAACCACTGTAACAACACCCAACCCGTCACTGACAGATGGGTGGCGTCTTTGCAAGTGGCACACTGACTAGGAACCGAACCTGTGTTTCCCACATGGAAGAGGAGAATTCTATCATTGAACCACCACTAATTGCCTTATTTATCATTCCTAAAGTATGTTCCAAAAGCAAGACACAAAGGAGAAAAAAAAACAAAGTCTGAAAGAAAACAAAAATTAAACAAAAAAATGAAGCTTTATACCTAAATAAAACAATTTCATGTTTATCTGTTTCAAAAACAAGATGATAACATGACAGGAAAACCTGAAAGCCAAACAGTAGCATCATCATCAAGATGACCTAAAATAAGACTTACATGAGCTGGGTTTAAAAAAGGACAAAATTAAGAGGCTAAACGCCCTATGCCCAGTGAACCCAGGGATGTTTTTAGGATCGGATTCTAAAAGTTCCTAGTTCAGAGAGAAGCCAGTCACAAAAGAGTCCAGACCTTATGATCCCATTTATATTAAATTCCAGTAGAGGCAGAAATAATCTAGAGTGGCAGAAAGCAGATCCATGACAACCTGGGGTTGGGGAACAGATGCAAGAGGACACAGGAAAATCTGGGAGCAATGGAAATGTTGTATTTGGATTGAGGTGGTGGTTACATGACTGCATGCACTATCCAGACTCCCCAAACTGTTTGCTTAAAACAGGTCTATTGGTGTGTATTTAAATTATACCTCAATAAAGCTGACTTTTAAAAAAAAAGTTTATAGCTCAGACATATCTACACTTATTTATATGCTCTCTCTTGTAACCATTACAGAACCATCCTGCACATACCTGAAGCTGTGCCACAGCATGGAGGCACCCACCATGCTGAAGAAAAGATGCTTGTAATCACATCAGGTGGAAAGAGGGTCACATTTCTCTGAATTTGAAGTAGATTTAATACTAATGCAAGAAATACTCCAATCAAAAACAGCACTACTCCACGAATCATCAAGTTCACACTCTGGCTAGTGACGGATGAAATATACGGGCCACACTTTTGAGGCCCAGGTGACTGTGTCTCTCCTTCAGCCATGGTTTCATAAGTTCAGTAAGCTGGCAGCAAAATATCTTCCCGATGAAAAACTCAACAACTGTCCGTGAATCCAGGCAGATTGATGCTTCAACAATACCTCATCTGGTCTTAAAGTAGGACCTACCAGAAATCCTGCAAGAGATAGAAAAGAAGTCAGTGTGTACCTAACATATGGTATTTAATTGTCCTGATTTCATTACCAATTTACTTGAAAAGGCAAATTATGAAACAAGTCTGTATGCTAATTTGTTTAAACTGGAGATTTACTAACGTAAATATCTAATTTGAATACATGACGTACTATACACATAATTATATATGTAAAAAACAAATGAAAAACAAACCCATTGCCTCTGAGTTAATTCCAATTCATATCCACCCTAAGGGACAGAGCAGAACTGCCCCATAGAGTTTCCAAGGAGCATCTGGTGGATTCAAACTGCTAACCTTTTATTTAGCAGCAGTAGCACTTAACAACTATGCAACCAGGGTTGTCATAATCATAATAAACATATAATGTGAATAAAGCAAATGAATAAGATAAAGTTTAAAAAGTATTTTTACATGTATGATGCAATTAATAAATAGTTCTACACGCTTGTATCCACTATGACAGAATAAATGACCTAAGAGATTTAAAGTTAGAATAATAGTAAAACCAGCTTGCCACACCTCAGAGCAAAGTAGAGCAAGCAGGTTACCTAAGACTCTTCTACTAGAATATTGAAGATCAAAACTCATGTTTCTGCTTCTACCTAAACCTCTAAGCCCACCAGTCACAACACAGTATTTTATGTTGTTGCTGTTGTTAACTGCTGTCAAGTCAGTTCCGACTCATAGCAGCATTATGCACAACAGAACAGCCACTGCCCAGTCTTTTGTCACGTCCACAATCGTTTTCATGTTTAAGCCTATCATTGCAACAGCTGTGTCAACCTATCTTGTTGAGGGTCTTCCTCTTTTTCTCTGACTCTCTACGCCACCAAGCATGATATCCTTCTCCAAGGGATTGATCCCTCCTGACAACACGGCCACAGTATGTAAGACACAGTCTTGTTATCTTTGCATTCAAGAAGCACTCTGGTTGTACTTCCTCCAGAACAGGTCTGTTTGTTCTTTTGGCAGTCCATGGTACGTTCAATATTCTCCTCCGACACCACTATTCATAGGGGTCAATTCTTCTTCTGTCTTCCTTATTCATTGCCCAGCTTTTGCATGAATATGATGCAACTGAGAGCACCATGGCTTGGGTCAGGCACAGCTTAGTCTTTGGGGACCTCTTTAAAGAGGTCCTTTGCAGCAGATTTTCTCAATGCAATGTATTTTTTTGATTTCTTGACTATTGCTTCCATGGGCATTGATTATGGACCCAAATAAATGAAATCCTTGACAACCTTGATCCTTTCTCCATTTATCATGATGTTGCTTACTGGCCCAGTTGTGAGGATTTTTGTTTTCTTGATGTTGGTGTGAAATCCATACTGAAGACTGTGGTCTATACTTCACAAAAAAAATCAACATATTCTGACTGAAAACTGTGTTTTCACAATAAAGTGTGACTTGCTCAGGAGGACAACCCCAACAGAAGAGCAAAATGATGTGTTTAATGCTTATATATTTGAATTTATGCACAGAACAGACCACTAGCCACTTACCCTTACAACCACCAACCACAGAAACCAAACAGCCTGTGCCACAGCTATATCCCAGTCCTGCCATGGCCCAGTATGCCCCTTTCTCCAGCCATGGGAGCTGTTAGTGTAAGGAAGTTGGAGTAAGACGAAAAAAGGAAGCTGACAGACAACCTAATGGCTAGGTTCTAAGGAGTTTTATCCACACAGCCCCTGACTCCTAAAATCTAGAACTCAGCCAGTACAATCAATCTAGGCACTGATTCATTCCTCTGAACCAAAGTGATCTTTCTTTGGCATTTTTTATGTTCAAGACAAATAACATCAGTTCTAAAGCATCCTGGTGGCACAGTAGTTAACGTACTCAGCTGCCAACTGAAAGGTCAGCAGTTGAAAATCAATAGCTGCTCCAAGGAAGAAAGATGGGGCAGTGTTTCCACACAGATTTACAGCCTTGGAAACCCTTTGAGACAGTTCTACTCTGTCCTATGGGTCACTACGACAGCAATGGTTTGAATGTGCTATTCTAAGCAGATGACACATGGCAACTCCTTGAACCCTCAAAATAATGCTAAGACATAAGTGCAATTAGTATGCCCATTTTACAGGTGAGGCAAATAAAGCAGAGAAGGGTTAAGTCACTTGACAAAGTTTACATCTTTAGTAAGAGGCCATGCTGGAATTCAAATTCATGCAGTCTGATTCCAAAGCCCTCATTTTTATCATGTTGTTCAGCCTCCCAAACTATCCCATATTCAGTGTGTTTTCTACAAATACTAACATTTACTAAATGGGAAAATACTACACATACTATTTATGTAACTTATTTTTCTGCCATCCAACAATAATATATTTGGGGCATCTTTTTTAGCATATATGTGATCTATCCCTTGAATCCCAAAGTGGTTTATTTAAAACCTTAGTATAGTATTTTTAATAATAGCTATGTCATACTTTTATCTATGGTTGCTTTATGAATTATAAACTTTTTCTATAGGTCTTATTTACTATCCTATCTCCAACTGTACCTATGCATGCACCCAGAAAGGTACCCGTCTAGTCAACTGTGGAACGCCACATATTTATACTTGTTTAACTAAATTGTATTAACTCCAATTCTGACTCATAGCCCTATAGAGGTTCCAAGGAGTGCTTGGTAGATTCAAAATGCCAACCTTTCAGTTAGCAGAAACAGTACTTAACCACTACATCACCAGGGTTTCCTTTAATCAAACTACACTGAGTTAAATAAGCTTTTTACAAGGTGAAGCTAACACCTAATCAGTATTTGCAATAAACTTCCTCTGAGTTTCCAAGTTTTAAGCTATCTAACAACTGAATTCTGGGATAACAATCGTGTGTAAACTAAGGGCTCACTCTGGAAATAATCAGTATGAAAGTAAGAATATTTGTAAGTAGTGGTAACCTTCATAGCCTCTCAGTTCTATGTGGTAAACACTCACACAACTTTTTTCCTGAGCCCCTGGTGCAGCCAAAGCTTTGTGCTCCTTACTCAAGAGACACGGAGTTTCATCTCCACGCCAGTTCTTATGATCCTACTAACTGAGCTCTTCAGCTCAGAGAACTTGAGAAATTAGTATATATTACACCATGGAAAACATTTTCTAAATCCCAACTGAAAGTATCTCCTCCTGGCCTGACCCTACAGACTACTCCATGCTGTAGTATGAAAAATTCTATCAATCACAGAATGGAGGACAACCACAGAAGACTGGGAATCACGGCATCACCAAGTGGATGCCTATTTGGGAGGGCACAATTCAACCCAGGACAAGGTATACAAAGACAAGTTAAAGATAATTAAGTGGTCAATGTATATGCTGTATGAGACCAACAGGTGACCGTTCACTTCCCAAACTCTTCTAGTAGACACAGCAAATTCCTAAAACAGCTTGTACAGAGGATTTTTACTGATTCGAATTGTTTCAGTAAATCATTTGTTTCTGTTTGTACATTTTTCCAAAAGGGAATTAACAGCAAAGGACATTTTATAGTGAACAATATTTTTAAAGCAACAAAATAATAACAGTTTTAAAAAGCTATTTCAGTGCTTCGTACTACCACAATTACTCGCCAGAGTTTGCCAAAGGTCTGGCATTTGGGGCAGAACAATTCCTTACTGAAGATACTTAGCACCATAGGCCCCTACCTGCCAAACACTAGTACACTTTCCCCACTGGAACAACCAAAAATATCCTCATATATTTCCGAACATTCACAGGAAGACATTGTCCTCCCACTGACAGTCACTGGTTGCTACGGACTTCTCATCCTGCTAAAGATTTCCTCATGCTGCTAAAGACTTCTTTCCTCATCCTGTTTAACAGTGTTAGAGGTTTTCAAACTGTTTATGTTATTCCGCCAAAAATGTTTATTCAACCTTTCATGGTAGTACATACTGACATTTCCTCCTTTACCACAAAAGTTTTCTTTAAGAGTAACAGAACATTTGTTTGTTGTTTACTTGAATGAGATCCCAAAAGCCAATTGTGATTACATAATTAAAAACAAACTTGCTGCCATTAAGTCGATTTCAACTCTTATCAGCCCAAAAGGACCATAGAATTGCTATGTGTCTTAGTCAACTAGTGCTGCTATAACAGAAATACCACAAATAGCTTTAAGAAAGAGAAATTTTATTCTGTCCAGTAAGCTACAAGTCCAAATTCAAGGCATCAGCTCGGTTATCCTCTGGAGGTCAAGTCTCCACTGGACTGGGAGCTTCTAAAGTACAGAGACCCTGGGTTCTTTCCAAAGAGTGTGTTCTGCTCACTATTTCTTTCTTTATGGCATGAGGTCCCTAAATCTCCCTGCTAACTTCTTTCCTTTATATCTCAAGAGACTGCCGGAAGGCACAATATAATCTTACACACTGAGTCCTGCCCCACCAACATAAACTGCCTCCTGTCCTCCGTCATTAACATTACAGAGGCAGGATTTACAACATACAGGAATGTCACACAATACTGGGAATCATGACCTAGCCAAATGGCTACATACATTTTTGGGGAACACAATTCAATCCATGATGTTATGAGTCAGAACTGACTCACACAACTCAGCACACACAGGACACAGCAGAACTGCCCCAGAGGGATTCCAAGGAGTGGCTGGTGGATTCACACTTTCAACCTTTCGGTTAGCAGCGGAACCACTGCACTAACCAGGATTCCAACATCCTAATATAAAAGTATAAAGTTACTGAATGAAAAAAGAAAGCTATAATGCTTTAGAATAACAATAACTGAAAATTGAAGACACAGAAGCAAGAAATCACTTATTCCAGGGAATATACAATAACCCATGCAAAAACAAACACTTTGTGGGGGGAAAAAAAAACCTTGTCTGTACATGCTTTTTTCTGGAAGTGGAGTTAAATGATTTGCACTAGGTAGTCAAAGTCCATGATCCAAAAGAACTTAAGGTCCAGTACTCTAATACTTTAGCATTTTACCAGCAAGGCAAATGAAAACCAAAATGGTCATGTGAATTGGCAAGATCAAGACTACCGCTGAATCTTGATGGTGGTTGACTTGAATGGCAACTGGTTTATCAACCATATCAACCATATTCCTGGTAAAATCACTTTCCTTCAGTGCCTTCTGAAATGCTGATCATCTGTTTGATGGGCATGTGGTTGGGTCTGCAAGGCCTTGGCTTTGATTCCGCACTGACTGACCTCTGCCCTTGAGATTCTGTCCATCCTTTTCTGAGAGGCTGAGTGTTTATAACAGTTTCTAAAGCAAATGGCTTTAGCTTTCAGATTGGATGCAAACTGAAAGTGATTTCCCAAATGTAGAATTCATAGATCTCTTGCTAGTTCCTGGGCAGGTCTTAAACTAGCTCCTGAAACCCAAGTACAAAGTTTCACACTTTAACCCTTTCATCCCCATTATCACATAAGCAACCCCACAGGTTCTCAACCACGCATCAAGGCACAGCACATATATTAATGTGACACATGTACACTGCAAATAATTCACTACTGAAATTAGATAATGGCTGACCTCTTTACTAAGTGTCATGGATAGAACTGTGGCTGCTCAAAGATGTGTTGGAATTCTAACCTTTGAGCCAGTGGAGCAAACACCGATGGCACAATAATTAGGTGCTACACCTGCTAACCAAAAAGTCAGCAGTTCAAATCCACCAGGCACTCCTCAGAAACTACATGGGGCAGTTCTACTGTGCCCTATAGAATCACTATGAATCACTATGAGCAATTGGTTTGTTTTTTTTCCTTTGTGCCTATCCAGCTTACTGCTGTCTGGTCAATTCGGACTCACACATGCCAGAAGATACAATACCCATGAGGGAACACAGTCTTCTTTGCTATGTTAATGGGCCATATCAGTGTGAGGTGTGTCCAAGAAAGCACAAACTGGGGGCTAGGGAGAATGCTGCGTGAAGATCATCAAGGGACCAAGGAATACTGATCTTCTCCTAGTACCAGCAGACAGAGCCTTCCCCTAAAGCTGTTTTCCTGAATTCAAACTTTTAGTAACCTAAATTGTGAGAAAGTAAATTTCTGGTCTTTAAAATAGATAATAATTTTAAAAATAAAAATAAAATGAACTCCTACAAATGACTAGTCTCATCAAAACCAAATCAAGTATGACTCATAGCAACTCTATACCAAAAGCCCACTGCCATCGAGTTAATTCTGACTCATAGAGACTGTGCCATCGAGCTTCTAAGGAAAACCCGGTGGGTTAAAACCACCAACCTTTTGGTTAGCAGTGACAGCACTTAACTACTATGCCACCAGGATTTTCAGATTCATCAAAGTGACAGGAAATCCCACAAGACAATTCATCCCTACTATGCAAATACGAAGGTCCTAAAAGAGCAGGTTTATAATACTTGTCACATACTAGCAGAATGGGTTGTTTTAATGGGACAGCTTTGCAGAATAAAGACCTGCTAATTTAAGTTCATCTTGAAATTTGGTTTTCTGAGTCAGACCTGACTCGACAGCACTGGGGTTGGGGACTACATTATCAGTATTACCTTCTTAAAACAAAAGGTATCTATACTTTTAAATACCATTCACATCAATGATAAATTTCCTTATTCAAAATTAAAAATAAAGAAATCTATACTTGAAAAATCTAGACTACTCAAGAAATAACTTGTTGATCAAGGAAGACACTCTGAAGAGCTACTAAAAGGCAACAGCTCAATAGATCCTCAACAACAAACCAGATAAACAGGCAGGTAGATATTTCATTCACAGCTTTACAAAATAAAAACAGGCTAAGAAACTTCATAAAAATCACAAAACTATGACCAGACAGCATTAGGACTAACCCCAGTATTCTGATTACAAGGGTTCCTTCCATTTCAACACATTTGTTTCCATCTACAAATACTATACAAACACTGCACAAAGACAACGTAAGCATCATACAAGAAATAGTTCTTAAAGACATGCTGATAAACTTCCATAGTGTTGAAACTAGAATGCTTTTTGCAACAATTTACAAAGAAAAACCTTTCACAGGACATGAAAAATTCTACCTTGAACCTAACCTATAAGTTCTAAAAAATACATTACTGAGTCTATTGTATTATCTGTAGAATCTACAAATTGTTGTTGTCATGCACTTATGTCAGATCTGACTCATAATGATCTTATGAAAAACAGAACAAAACACTGCTCATTCTTATACTGTCTTCAATATCTGCCCATCACTGCAGCTACTGTGTTAGTTCGTCTCATTGAGGATGTTCCCCTTTTTTCACTGACTCTCCTTCACCAAGCACGATGTCCTTCTGCAGGGACTGGTCTCTCCTGATACACATTCAAAATACACGAGAAGTCTCCCCATCCTTGCACGTAAGAAGCATTCTGGCTGTACTTCTTCCAAGACAGACTTTTTTGTTCTCCTTACCTTGCATGGTATATTCCACATACTTGGTCAGAGCCATAATTCCCAGGCATCAATTCTTGTTTGGCCTTCCTTACTCACTGCCCAGCTTTGGTGCACATGTGAGCCAACTGAAAATACCCCAGCTTGGGACAAGTGCACCTCAGTCTTCAGGGTGACCTCTTTGCCTTTTAACATTTCCAATAGGTCTTTTGCATCGGACTTGCCCAATGCCATACGTGGTTTAACTTCCTGACTATTGCATCTATGGGCATTGATTGTGGATCCATGTAAAATGAAGTCCTTGACATTGTCAATATTTTTCCACTTACCATGGTATTGCAAATAGCATACTACTATTTGAACTACACATCAATAAAAAACCATCATCAATAATGGGAAAACATTCCAAGTACATGAGTGCCTGTTAATAAGTTGATATTATCCCTTTTAAAAATATAAAATAGGATTTTGCAAATAAAAATCAATTATGTTTGCTACTGAAACAACTTTTAGGCAACAGGCTTTTGAAAACACACACACACACACACACACACACACACACACAAAAAAAAAAAAAAAAACTCCTAAGAACCTTAAAAAAGGCTAGAGGGGGTTGTATTTTAATAATTTTAATACACTAAACCCAAACAAGAAGATAACTTATCTCCCAATGATCAGCAGTCACAGAAATATGTTTGCTCCCACAAATCACCCTGACTCTTCAGGTGCCTAAGTCAGACAGACTACTAAACAATAAACTTAAATTACTACCTCACATCTTTTTCCTCATATATCATTTAAATTAAAAAGGCATTCTTCATGCATTATAAGCATAACATTAGAATAAACACATTTAAACCAATAAAACCGTTTAACCCTCCTTAAATAAAAACATACAAATGTGAATCACAGGCTAGAGACATTAAAAACTTTAAGACAAACTTGTCTGCATTGTAGGCATTGCAGCTCAACATGGTGCTCAACATCAAACACTAAAACCCAAAATTACCAAATATACAGAAGACATGTGTTAACAGTTGTGAAAGGAAAGGCAACACACAATATGAGAGAAAGAACAACATGACCAAGACAAGAGAGGTTAGGAAATGGAAAGAAAAAAGAAAGAGCAGCTGTAGTAGCTACTACAGCACAGACAATCCTGCAACAATAGTATTAACAAATGGCAATTTTTGATTGGATGCTTAAGTAGATACATATGCCAAGAGGCAGGGGAGGGTGTAAAGGACCACACCCACTGGCAGATGCAGGTTTGGTGGTGGGTAGTTTACAGACATGATTGTCTGTAGGTGCTCCTCATATACTGACAAGACAGCACAGAAGAGACATAGTTAGGGAAATCTTTAACCAAAACCAGACACCTCAAGGAAGGATGAAGTTCCTAGGTTTGAAGGCAAAACACCACAGACTTGGAAGGCATGTATGTCAGCTGGCACAATACAATTCATTAAGACAGTGTTGTGCATCCTACTTTGGTGAGTAGTGTCCAGGAGCTTAAGAGCTTACAAGCAGCCGTCTAAGATACACCTATTGATCTCTTCCCATTTAGAGCAAAGGTGAATGAAGATAACCAAAGGCTCAAGGGGGCAATTCATTCAAAGGGCTCATGGACCACATGAACCACAGCCTGCATAACCCTGAGACCGAAAGAATGACGCGCGGCTTGGCTACCCCTACTGACTGCTCTGACTGGCTTCACAACAGAATCCCAGACAGAGTAGGAGAAAAGGGTAGAAGGAAATAATTTAACTCACAAAGAAGGTTAGACTTAATGGTCTCACCTAAGACACTCTTCTGACCTACAACCAGAAACTACCTTCCAGCCAGCAACAGACAAAACCAAAACCACACTCACTGCCATCAAGCCAGTTCCAACTCACAGCAACCCTATAGGGCAGAGTAGAACTGTCCCATTAGCGTTTCCTACGAGCATCCAGTAGATATAAACTGCTGACCTTTTAACAATCAGCTGTGGCACTTAACCACAAAGTCACCAGAGGTTTCAACAACAGCCAAGCCCATAAAATAAACAACACACAAGAGGAACATGCTTCTCAGAACAATCAATTATATGAGATCAAAAGGGCAATATCTGCATGAAACCAAAGATGAGAAGGCAGAAGAGGGTAAAAATCAGGACAAGAGTAAACAGGGAACCTGGGAAAACATGCGAGAGTGTTGACACATTTTGGGAATGAAACCAACACCATGAAACACTTTATGTACAGACTATGGAAAGGGAATCAAATTTGCTCTCCAAACTTTCACAGAATGCACAACACAAATAAACCCAAACACAGAAATCATTAAGAAGCCAACCCAAGTGCTGTCAAGTCAGATCTGACTCAGAAAACAACTTTCATATTCTATTACTGCTTTAAAGTGTCAAATCTCAGTTCCTAAAAACATTAACCCATCATTTAGGAATAAGTAACAATGAGGAAAACAAACTATCTTTAAATCACTTAATTGAATTTTATCCTTTCCTTTCAGTGAGATCATCTGTAAAAACAGCATTTGTCAGCTTAAAAAGCACCAACTTCTTTACCAAGTGGGTGTGATTCACAGCTTGGTCACTGTACAACACATTCTGAGAACTATGCAATGTCTAGAGAAAGAAAAACAGAGGACGAATAGGAAGAATATATGGCTAACTCTTTTGTGAGTGGGAACGCTACATTCATTTTCACTCTGGGGTTCACTAACAGAGCTAAAGCCAAAAGTGGGAAACCACAATCTAGTCAGCCAACTGCTTCAATGCTTGCATTCTTTTCAAAATCAGAACTGGAGCATGCCCTCTTCCCCTGCAGCCCTCAGATCCTTCGCAATGCTCATCTGGGTCAGTTTCTGTGGTCACGCTGTCAAATCTATCCATTCCTTCTTAAAGTATTTCATCATCAATCCTACAAAACAGCAAACTCTTTATGTTAGAGTTTCCTAGAGTATCTAGCTAATACCATACGTTGACAACTTTTTCACATCAATAACTGGTCATAGGCCATTATCACTAAAGTTTGAACACCCCCCGCCCCTAGTATCTACTCCTTTCTATTTACTGCCAATACCTGCTAACCAACCCTGAAACCCTAGTAATTATCACCAAACAACTCCTAGACCCAGGCCAGAGTTCTCTTTGGCTTTATCCACACACCCACTTCGAAGGTATCCAATTGTAATCCAAATGCTGAAGTTCCACTCCCCAGTTCAAACATACCCTTATGCGGATTCTAAACTGACTCAGATAGCTACCTTTTGGGATCCGACCCCATTCCAAGTCTGTGTCTTTTCTCCTTGACTATTTGCCTCTCAAGTCCTGACAGCTATATGCTCGACAGCTTGTTAACCTCCTCCACCAATCAGACCTCCACAGTTGCCCTTCGCACCGTCCTCCAGCTTTTATTCCGCTTGGACACTGTTCCGCTGTCCGGAGAGCCTCCAACTCTCCAATGATCCTTCCCGATCCCGCTGCCCCCTTTCGGTCCTCGAAGTCAGATCTCCAGGTAACCGGAGCCCCTAACCTGCAGGCCCCGGTTCCCGACCTAACCCCCATCTGCGATCCTTGCTCCCCGCACCTACCACCAAGATTCCCAGCTTGCAAAACTACAAGCACTTCCTCTTCCTGTGGGACTCCCCTTCTTCAGGCCACTTCTCTCAACATCCATTCAACCTTGCCTAGAAGGGGTACCCCAACTCACCCCCGCCTCCGCCATCTTCTGGGACCAGCCCCGCCCCCCACTCCGCCTCTTCCTCCTCCCCCCCACAACTCCGCCCAAGCGTCCCTGCGAACCGCCCCCTGAGGTCGGGGCAAGAGAGTTTCCGGTTCCTTCCTGTGCTAGTCGGTGGCTCGGCGAGTAGGGGCAATAGTGTTTCCGGTGTCCACGAAATTGACAGGTGGCAGTAGGCGTGGAACGTCCAGGCGGTGGGAGGCTGTCAGGTCAGCTGTTGTTTGCTGCTGAGCAGACAACCGTGGATTGTGACCAGTGCCCAGACCCCGTGGGCGGTGTAAGAGCATCGTGCCCTGAGACACGCACGCTGTCTGGAGAGGCGCGGCCCTCTGCATGTAGCTGGCCTTGTAGCTGAGTCGCAGGCTGCGGTCTTCCGGCTAAGGACGCCGGCGCTCAGCATCGTTGCGCTTTTGCCGGGCTTTGCTCTCTGCCCTTTTTCCTTCTCTACTTACTGACAGTTCCTCTTAAGGGAAAAGAAATGTAGTTGACGTTTATATCATCTGCATCCCACTGGGCTTTTCTTGGTTGTCCTTTATAATCAATTGTTTGCAAGAACGACCAGGTGATGTGATTTGGGGACAGTTGTCTAAATAAGAAAGGGATTTAGATATTTACGTCAACCAAAAACCCAAAGCGCTGTCATAAGTCAGTTTCAACACAAGCAGAGAAAATACTAAACTATATTAATACTTTGTCAGAAGTAGTACTATAATCATTACTTTCCCTTGAATCTGAAACTGTAATTTTAGAACATGAAACAATCCAAACAGATCTTTGCTGAATCTCTGTGTGAGCGGAAGTGATGGCACTGGCACATAAAAATGCAATATGTAAAGCAACAAAGGGCACCAGAAGATGGTGGGTGCTTTTCTTCTTAGGAAAAAAATTTAAAATGCAAACCTTTAAAAACAAAATCCTTCTTGAATTTACCACGTTACTGGGTTAATCCCTTGTTTTTGAAGGCCTACAAATCTGAGGGGCTTATCTTCCAGCACTATATCAAACAATGTTCTACTCCTATCCATAAGGCTTTCGCTGTCCAATTTTTCAGAAGCTGACTGCCTGGTTTTTCTTCCTGTTCTGTCTTAGTGTGGAAGCTCTGCTGACTTTGTTGGTATTTGCAATATCGGTGGCAAAGCTTCTAGTACCACAGAAACATGCAAGCCACTACAGTACAAAACGACAGATGTGAGACAGCTTAACCCAAAATATATTATGAATATGGTCAGATTAGAATGGTCCTGAAGCAATCTAGATGAAATCTGGTCCTAGGATAATTGCTTAGTATTTTATAAAGAAGTGGAAGTTGATCTGGCTGTTTTTTTCTTTCACTTTGAGCTGATAAACTGTAAGATGTGTTTTTTAATATATATTTCTGGATTGCTTATCAGTACATTTATTTTTAAAAATTGACAGAGTAGCTAAATTTACAACAAAAGGTGACTCAAACTCATCACTGTGAGTTGATTCCAACACATAGTACCCTAAAGAACAGAGTAGAGCCACCCCATAGCGTTTCTAAGGAATGATTGGTGGGTTAGAACTACCAACTTTTAAGCTAACAGTCAAATTCTTAACACCTGCCCACCAGAGTTCCAAAAGTTGGCTAGGAAAACATTTATATGGTCCTTTTTGCTTTCTTCAAAAAACTTCAGCTCTAAGTTTCTTTCTTGTAGGTTTTACATTAGAAAGAAAGAAAAGGAGGGAGGGAGGAAAAGAGGAAGGGAAGGAACCTGTTGTCGTCCAGTTGACTCCTACTCGTAGCTGCCCTATAGGACAGAGAAGGACTGCCCCATAAAAGAGTAGATTTGAACTGCTGACCTTTGGTTAGCAGAGGAGTTCCTAACCACTGCACCACCAGGGCTTCTGTTTTACGTTACTTACCTAGAAAGTCATTTACTTTAGTTAAATATTTGTTGGTTACAATGAGGGACAGAATGTAAAAAGCAGAGACAATGTGGCTCCAGCTCCTTAACTTCTTGCATACAGTGCAATCATGACTACTACAGTTCAATATAGAATATAAATCCTTAGGAGAAATTTTTTTAAAGGCTATTTGTTCTCCTGATTGAAGATATGGGGCCCATCTTCAGAAAGATGTTATTTTTGAGAAGGCATTGGGTGATAGTAGGAATATATGAGGAGAATGGATGCTCACAGTTGGAAACACAAAGCCAACGGTAGAGTGTGGAGTGTGGAAGGCTGTATAGTAAGACATGTGCCATCTGAACATCAAGCTTACAGATTATGACTAAAATTTTACCAGCATGGAATTATTAAAATCCAAAATTAATTGATGCCAGAATATAAATTATGAACTTTCAGAAATCTAAATAACTGCATTATTCTTTGAAGTTCACGTAATATGAATTGAATGCTGGTGAAGAATTCTCAGACTATTGTATTGTGACTCTGTGACTGGATTTTTGTAATCATGTCAAATGGATTCATTTTTCTAGGCTCTCTTTTTCTCATCTGTAAAATGAGGGATTGATCTAAATCATTTCTAAAGTCCTTTTCAGAGATAAAAATGTCAATTATTTCATAGTTCATTGATTGTAGATAAAGGCTTATTCCATGAATCTTGCATGTTATTTAGTCTCCCGAGTCAATGAGCCAAAGGTAACCTAGAAAACAAACAAAAAATCCTTTAGTTAGCTAATACGAACACCTGCAGGAGATTATTTACCTTGGCAGGTAGGGCCAAATGGCAGAGTAGTCAGAGGTAACCTCTAGTCCCTCTTACAAAGAAGTGTATCAATTACATATAACAACCTGGGAGCACTAAACATCAAAGACAAAGTTGAGAAGTTGGACTCAGCAGCAGAGGGAGAAAGAGATAATTCAGAAGAAGCAAGAATTTGGCAGACCTGACCTGGCAGGAACCCTGCAAGCTGGATCAGCTTGCACATGTAGGCTGAGGCATGCAATAGTTCTTGGGATACATTTTCCACATGGGAGAAACCAAGCAGCACAGAGGCTGCTCAAGCCTTCAGGACCAGGGAGAAGTGGCACTGAATCAGCAAAAGTTAAGTACAAATTTTTAATTTACCATACAGGATCAAAAAAAAAAAAAACTCTTCTGGGAAGCATTTCTATCCCACTTATCTGTCCCCTCCCCATTATGATCCAGACTGTGGTCCAGCTTTTGTGATTACTACATCCCCTGGGCAAGAAGTAGGAAAGATTACATGCCCTGAGCCATCCTCTCAGCTTTGTAGAAGGAGCATTAACAACCAGGAAAAAAAAAGTAATCTGCCAGCTCCCCTAAGGTGGAAATTCAGGGCGGGTGCAGCTCTTTTGCCTTGGCACAAAATCTTCAAGATACTACAAAGGTTTAACAAAACAAACAAACAAAATAAAGCCAAGCAACTCAATTTAAAAATGGGCAAAGAATATGAACAGGCATTGCACCAAAGAAGGTACTCAGGTGACCAACAGACACGTGAGGAAATGCTCATGATCGTTAACTATCAGAGAAATGCAAATCACAACTACAATGAGATATGATCTCAACACAACAAGGCTAGCATTAAGCCAAAAAACACAAAATAAGAAGTTGCAGAGACTGGAACACTTTCACACTGCTGTTGTTTTTGTTAGGTGCCACTGGGTCAGTTCCAGCTCATAGCAACACTATGCACTGCACAGTCTTAGGCCTTACCCACAGTCGTTTTTATGCTCAAGCCCATTATTGCAGCCACTGTGTTAATCTATCCTGTTGAGGATCTTTTTTCTTTTTCACTTACCCTCTACGAAGCATGATGTCCTTCTCCAGTGATTGATCCTTCCTGACAACAGGTCCAAAGTACATAAGATGCAGTTTTGCCATCTTTGCAAAAACAGATCTGTTTGTTCTTCAGCAGTCCATGGTATATTCAATTTTCATCTCCAACACCACAATTCAAAGGCATCAGTTCTTCTTCTGTCTTCCTTATTCATTGTCCAGCTTTCACACGAATATAATGCCATTGAAAATTACTATGGCTTCACTCAGGAACACCTTCGTCTTCAAGCTGATATCCTTATTTTTGAAGACTTTGAAGAGGTCCTTTGCAGCAGATTTTCCCAATGCATTGTGTCTTTGATTTCTTGGCTGCTATTTCCATGGACATTGATTGTGGAACCAAGTAAAAGGAAATCCTTGACAACCCCAGTTCTTTGTCCATTCATCATGACATTGCTTACTGGTCCAGTTGTGAGGATCTTTGGTTTCTTGATGTAGAGGTACAGTTCACACTGAAGGCTGCCGTCTTTGATCTTCATCAGTAAGTGTTTCAAACCATCTCTTCACTTCAGCAAGCAAGGTTGTGTCATTTGCAAAACACAGACTGTTAATGAGTCTTCCTCCAATTCTTATGCCTCATTCTTCTTCATATAATTTGACTTCTCAGATTATTTGTTCCCCACACAATTTGAAAAGGTGAAAAGATATAACCCTGACACACATCTTTCCTGACTTTTAACCATGCAGTGTCCTCTTGTTCTGTTCACCCAACTGCCTTTTTATCCATACACAGATTCCTCACGAGAACAATGAAATAGTCTGGAATTCTCAATCTCTACAACATTATGCATAATTTGTTATGATTCACACCATTGAATGCCTTTGCATAATCAATGAAACACAGATAAATATCTTTCTGGTATTCTCTGTTTTCAGCCAAGGTCTACCTGATATCATCAATGATATTCCTGGTTCCACAGCCTCTTCTGAAGCCAGCTTGAACGTCTGGCAGTTCTTTGTCAATAAACTGTTGAAGTCACTTTTGAATGATCTTGAGCAAATTTTTACTTGCATGTGATATTACTGATACTGTTCAATAATTTCCACATTTGGTTGGATCACCTTTCTTAGGAATATGCATAAATCTGGATCTCTTCCAGTCAGTTGGCCAAATTTCTTGGCATAGACAAGGGAGCACTTCTGGAGCTGCATCAGTTTGTTAGAACATCTCAGTTGATATTCCATCATTTCCTGGAGCCTTATTTTTCACCTATGCCTTCAGTGCAGCTTTGAATTCTTCCTTCAACACCATTGGTTCCTAATCACATGCTACTTCTTAGAATGTAGGCTGCACTTAGAATGTAGTCCACCAGTTCTTTCTGGTGAAATGACTGTATTCCTTCCATTTTCTTCTGATCCTTCTTGAGTTGTTTAATATTTTCCGTGTAGAATCCTTTACATCTACAACTCAAGTCTTGAATTTTTTCTTCAGTTCTTTCAGATTGAGAAATGCAGAATGTGTTCTTTCCTTTTGGTTTTCCATCTCTAGCTCTTTGCATATGTCAGTATAATATTTTGTCTTCTCAAGCTACACTTTGAAATCTTCTGTTTAGTTCTTGTACGTCATCATTCCTTCCTTATGCTTTAGCTACTAGTAGACAGGTAAAATGGTCACCCACTGTGGAAATTGATTTGGCATTTCCTTAAAAAGCTGGAAATAGAACTACCGTATGATCCCACAATCCAAGTACTTGGAATACATTCTAGAGAAATAAGAGTAATCACATGTATAGATATACGCATACTCATGTTCATTTCAGCACTGATCAGAAAAACAAAAAGATGAAAACAACCTAGATGCCCATTAACAGATGAATGGATAAACAAAGTATGGTGTACTCACACAATGGAATACTATGCAATGATAAAGAACAATGATGAATTTGTCAAACATCTCACAACATGGAAAACTCTGGAAAGAAATATGCTGAGTAAAATTTGTTGGTTTCACACAGATGAGTATCATATGAGACCAGTATCATAAGAAACCAAGAAAAGATTTAAACACAAAAGATAACATTCTTTAATGATTATTAAGGTAGGGGAAAAAAGAGAGAGAGATTCACTAACTAGATCATAGACAGGAATTATCCTCAGTGAAAAGAAGGACAACACATAATACAGACTAAGTCAGCGCAACTGGACTAAACCAAAAGTTTAGAAGTTTGCTGAACACAACGAAAAACTTTGAGGGACAGTGTAGTGGAGGCATGAGTCTGCAGACTGTTTTCAGGGGACATCTAGGTCAACTAGCATAACTAAGTCTACTGAGAAAATGTGCATCCCACTTTGATAAGTCATGCCATGGTCTTCAAAGCTTTCAAGAAGCCACATAAAATGCATCCATTGGTTTCATCTCACCTGAAACAAAGGAGAATGAAGAACACCAAAGTCACAAGGAAAATATTAGCCCAGGAGACAAAAGACCACATAAACCAGAGATTCTATCCGCCCAAGACCAGAAGAACTAGAAGGCATCCAGCTACCACCAATGACCACCCTGACAGGTGACACAGTAGACAGTTCCTGATGGAGCAGGAGAAAGTGGAGTGCATAATTCAAATTCATGTAAAAAGACTAAACAGTCTTTTTGGACTGAGACTAGAGGATCCCCAGAAAGCATGGCCCCCAGAGTCACTGAACAGAATTGAAACTATTCTTGGAGCCAATTCATCAAAGATTAGACTGGACTATAAAGCATAAAATAATACTAACGAAGAATGTGCTTCTTTGTTCAAGAAGATACATGATACTAATGGGCAACTCCTACATGGAGGCAGGATGAAAAGGTGGAAAGGGGTAGGAAGTGGCTGAATATGCACAGGAAACCCAACAACAGGGGAGTGTTCTGTCACATCATAGAGAAAGGTCACATGATGATATGTGTATAAATTCTGTATGAGAAACTAACATGAGTTGTTTTACCTAAAGCATAATTTTTGTTTACTTGCCTTGTTGAGCTGAGGTGTTTTTAGACTAACATTATTATTGCCAAAGGGTTGATGACTAAACCTTACAAGTAAGCCTTTAACAACTTTGTACTTTGAAACTTTATCCAAATTAAGAACATCAATAAAAAGCGGGAGGGTGGGGGTGCAATTTTCTGCTTAGTCAGTAGCTAGAAACCAAAACTCTAGAGGCAACTCTAGCTTTTTGTTGTTTTATTTTTGTTGTAGTGCATTGTGTGGATGTAGGAATACAAATGGCTGAGGGATTTAAAAAGGTAAGGAAATTTGCCTTTTCAGGATTATGGGAAGAGTCACTTTTTAATGCATTCGTGCCTTCAACAGATATTGCTTGAACACCTAAGCATATATTAGCACTCAGTACACGACTTCAAGAGGAAAACAAAACAGACAAGGCCCCTGCCCTTGAGAAGCTTACAGTCTATAGGGGAAATACACTGTATACAAGTAATAAGTATGTAAGTTTGAACTGAGGCAAGTGCTAAGAAGATGGTGAACAGGCTACTATGAGGAAGAATAAAAAGGAATGCCTGAAGAGTATATTGATGTATATATTTAACCTGTGACTTGAGCCTTAAGAGAAACCTGCTCAGAGTAGAGTGAAGAGCATGTTAAAGGCACCATAGCTCAGAAATCTCAATGCGCTATAGGAACTGAAAGGAAGAGTGGCTGCCAAAAAACCCAAAAACAAACCTGATGCTGTGGAGTTGATTCTCACTCACAGCAACCCTGTAGGACAGAGTAGAATTGCCCCCAAGGGATTCTGAAGATCAGCTGCTATGTGTGAACTGCCAACTTGCTGGTTAGCAGCTGAGCTCTTAACCATTGTACCATCCAGACTCCAGAGTAGCTAAACCCCAAACCAAACTCACTACCATCAAGTTGATTTCCAACTCATAGTGACAGAGTAGAACTGCCCCATAGAGTTTCCAAGAAGCACCTAGAGGTTTCAAACTGCCAAGCTTTTGATTAGCGACTGTAACACTTAACCACTATGTCACTGGAGGGTAGCAATTGAAAAAGGAAAAAAATTTACAAAATGAGGCTATATGTTAACAACATCACTGAACACTTACAGTGGTTAGGAGCTCAGCTGCTAGCCAAAATATCAGCAGTTCAAATCCTCTAGCTACTCCTTGAAAAACCATTTGGACAGTTCTACTCTATCCAATAGGGTCTCCGTGAATCAGAATCAATGGCAAAGGGTTCAGTTTGTTTTTTTGGTTACCAAACACAATCTCATTTCCTCTACTCAGCCCTTTAAAATAGATTCAACAGCAAATGAGAAATGGTTCTCAACTTTGGTTGCATATTAGGATCACCCACGGAGTTCACAAAGGTTCTAGTGGCTAAGCCCCACCGTCTCCCATGTCAACTGCACCCCATTGGAAATTCTCACTTTATTGGGTCAGAGAGAGGACCTGGGTCCTGTTTTTAAGTTCCTTAAGCCAACGCCACCACTGTTGAGTTAATTCCAACTCATAGTGACCCTATAGGTCACTGTAGAACTGCCCCACTGAGTTTTCAAGGAGCACCTGGCGGATTGGAAGAGGTAATTTTGTTTAGCAGAGGGAGCACTTAACTACTATATCACCATTTATAAGTTCCTTAGGTAATTCTAATGTGCAGCAAGAGTTGAGAGTTACTTGCTTGAAGTTAATTTCTTCATCATGATCTCATGGTAAATAAGTAAGTGGCAGAGGTAAAAACCAAACCACTTGTCATTGAGTGAATTCCAACTCATAGAACCCACATGTGTTGCAGAACAGAAATACACTCTGTAGGATTTTCAGAGCTGTGCTCTGTCAGAAACAGATGATTAAGTCTTTCTTTTGAAGTATCTTTGGGTGGACTTGAATGACTAATCTTTTGATTAGTAGTCAAGCACTTAATGGTTTGCACTACCCAGAGACAAGTAGTTGCAGAAGAAGTCCATCTAATTCTAAGTCTGTGCTCTTAGCCATCCACTGTTGCCCTTGTCAATGTTCAACATCAGGTAGTAAGCACCAGTTACAGTAGTGGAACTCTGTTAAACACTTGGACACAATGATGAACCATGCAGAACCCCCGCTTGAAATAAAATCACAGCCTAATAGGGCAGAAGTCTCAATAAATGAAGTAGGCTGGCCCACATAAGCAGAGGCAAGTCAACTGAGAACTCTTAAATGAGGCCAGATGTGCTCTTCCTATTTTAAGCTAGGTTGACGTTGAAGATAACAGATGACAGGGAACCTAAGTCGAGGGCTATTGCAGCCATCCAGGTGAGGGATGGTGCAAGCCTAAACTAAGGCGACGGCAGAGGGTCCAAAGACAATGGACAGGACTTGCTAACTACTTATGTGGAGGTAAGGAAAAGAAAGAAATGGAAGATGATTTCAAATTTGAGAGGCTGTGTAGAGGAAATATCACTGATCAAGCACAAAAATACAAGAATTGAATTTTTGGTTGAACAAAGTTAAAATACTTGTTGAACATTCAGGTAGAGCATTCCCCTAGACCATTAGAAGTGTGTAGATGGAATTCAGGTGAGAAAATCATTCCGTAGATAAAGGTTGTGGGTCACTGGCACACAGGTGGTAACTGAAACTGTGTCTTGCATAATATGTATATTGTGTATAACTAAAAAAAAAGAAGATGAGCTTAATATTGCCAAATCAAAATAGTCAGTAAAGCTATTTTATCTGCAGTGATATTAAACACAAGTAACTCATGATCATCCTTGATGAGATTTTAATATTTTACAGACTTTCCCTGGTCATATAGCAAATTTAACAGATGATACATAGTCCTGGAATGCAAACTAATTTTAAATATTGGCTAAAAAGACCATCTTTAAGAAGAATACAAGCTGATAGATCCAGAAAAGCAATATAAATACCCTAGAAGTGTTTCTAAAACATAACTAATTTTTATGTGCATCTTATTTTGATTTATTTTTAATCCATAACATTATTTAAAACTACAAAAGTTATAATATTCTAAACATACAACTAGATAGAAAAGTCTTAGGCTCAAACTCATATAAAGCTGTAAAACCAAACATTTATAAAATAATTATAAAAGAAACACAAAATAAGTAAACTTCAAATTATAGTGTTGTGAAAGATGTATGCTAAAATTTAAGTGCAAACACAAATATTGGAATTATTGCTACAAATGGGTTATTTTGAGGCAGTTATGCATTTAATACTATTATGTGGTGGCTCAATTCTTTCACCACTTTTAGCAAACATTTACTGGTACAGTCTACCATTATTTGGCCTTCACTTGGATAATATGATAAGTTAAGTCTATCCTCTCTCTTTTTTAAATCAATAATCAAAGAATTACAGTAAGCACTAAGCCAATCTTAAGTGACATCACATGGCCGTATAGTATTATACTGTATTCATCAGCACGATATAGAACATGGTTGGATTAATATGTTAAAAATTATCATGTAATTAAAACACATCATTTAAAAATTTTCCAGAAAAATTGTGGACCACTAAGCATACATATACAACCAACTTGACGGCACTTGGCTGGTATATATATATATCTTCGTGCCTTCTAGTGATTCACAAACTCTCCTTTAGAAACACTGTCATGTATTATCCATTATTTTTGGATTATTTATGCCTTTTTAAACTTCTTTGGCATAAATCTCTAATGTCCAAAATGCATTCTATTGAAGTGATTGTTAGCAGGTATTCTGTGGGAGGACATGGGGGTGGGAATGTTCATATTTGGTAAGGACTGGGCTAGACAAAGTTAAGCAGATTTTTTTCAACATGGAAATCTGATACCCTTTAATATTCCAGCATACAATTTGAGCCACTGAACCATTTTTTTCTTTTTCTTGAAGCATCTTACAGGACTGATAGTTGACTATTTATTACTTTCATGAAATACCTTATCTTATTAAATCCTATGACACTACTGTAAGGTAGATCAGTGAGGCTCAAAGATAGGAAGGACTTGCCCAAGGTTCACTCATAGATCAAAACCCAAACCAAACCCAGTGCTGTTGAGCTGATTTCAGTTGATAGTAACTCTAATAGTTGGGTCAAAATAGAAACCAGGTCTTGTGATTCATATCCAATATTCTTTTTGATAGAACCTATCTTAATCTTTAAATCCTTTGACCATGTAAAATTTTTCAGCTGTATTGAGCAAAGACCCCAAACCAACCCCGGTGCCATCAAGTCGATTCCAACTCATAGAGATCCTATAGGACTGAGCAGAGCTGCTCCATAAAGTTTCTGAGGAGCACCTGGCAAACTTGAACTGCTGACCTTCTGGTTAGCAGACATGGCACTTAACTACTGTGCCACCAGGGTTTCCTTCAATTGTATCAAGCAAACTTTAAAAAAAATCCATGATATATTTATAGACGAAGCACTACACACATTTTCTTAATTTGCTCAGAACATTTGGTATAGGTTAATGTAGTCATTTCATAATTATATACTGAAAATACAGAGGTCATTCACTATTCCATTGTTATTAGTTGCTATCAAGTCAGTTCCAACTTACAGTAACCCTATGCGTGCAGAGTTGAACTGTTTATAGTGTTTTTTCCAAGGCTGTGAACTTTCAGATGCATCATCAAGCCTGTCTTCCAAGGTGCCTCTAGGTGGGTTCAACCCACTAACCTTTCATCTAGTAGTCAAGCATTTGTCCACTTGCTCTACCCAGGGACACCACTTCTATTTTGTAGTAGCTACAAGTGCAAAGAGAAAACTTGGTGGCATAGTGGTTACATGCTTCATCTGCTAATCAGAACACTGACAGTTCAAATCTGGCAAGTGCTCCTGGAAAACTTGCTGGGGCATTGCTATAAACCCTGGTCATGTAGTGGTTAAGTGTTGTGGCTGCTAACCGAAAGGATGACAGTACAAATCCACGAGGTGCCCCTTGGAAACTCTATGGAAACCCTGGTGGAGTGGTGGTTAAGAGTTACATCTTCTAGCAAAAGGTCAGCGGTTCAAACCCACGAGATACTCCTTAGAAACTCTTTGGGGCAGTTCTACTTTATCTTATAGGGGCGCTATGAGTTGGAATCAACTCAGTGGCAGTGGATTTGGTTTTATGATGTAAGTGCAGGATGACTGAATAACAGTGGGTGCTTATCTGTTTAAATAAGCCTACAAACTCATGGAACGTTGTCTGTAATTACTAACATTAAACCTCATAACAACCAAAAAATCTCACTGCTGCTGAGTCAATTCTGATTCATAGTGACCCTGTAGGACAGAGTAGAACTGCCCAAATAGGCTTTCAAGGCTGTAACCTTTATGAGGAAGCCCTAGTGGTATAGAGGGTAAACAAAAGGTTGGCAACTGATACTCACCAGGTACTCCTTGGAGACTCGATGAAACTGTTCTACTCTGTCCTGCAGGGTTGCTGTGAGTCAAAATTAACTCTATGGCAACAGGTTTTTTGGAGGTTGTCTAGGTAATCTTTATGAAGCAGGCTATCACATCTCTCTCACACAGAGCCTCTGGTAAATTCAAACTGACGATCCTTCAGTTAGCAGCCACGTGCTCAGCCACTGTGTCACCATGGCCTTAGCCTGCTTTTCATTGGTGGCGAATTCTATACCACATTCAAAGCAAACTGAAAAAACAAGGGAAATGAGGATGATACATATAAATTGACCAAGTCACGGGGAGGCTAACAATCTTGAATTCTTATGGTTGAATTGTTCTAATCTACAATGATTAGCAACATCATCACACACACACACACACATACACACACACACAAAACCATATGATCTAAGGTTGTGACAAAAAAAATAATGAAAGATAAAGCTAAAGTTTGAACCACTGAAAGAAGATGGCAGCAAAAAGGGCATTCACCTTTTAGAGATGGCAACTTTGGGGTGGCCCTTTAGGGTGCCTGTTGGATGGGTGAGGAACCAGTGATAACTACAGTCAATAAATTGAATGTATATAAAATTAAATGATCCTTGTAAGGCTTGGTATATATCATCAGGCAAACAAATAAACTAAACAAAGCCCAAACGAGGTCACTGTGGATGAGCAAGCAAATGCAAAACGCAGCTCTTGAGACAAAGTCGCTGAGGTATAAAACATGAAGATGGGAAGACAAGTGGAAAGATGACAGACTATAAACTGTCAGAGGCAATAACAGACACCAAGCATATGAGGCCATAAACCAAAAACCCAAGCTACTACCCTCAAGTCAATTCTGACTTAAAGCAACCTAAGAGGACAGGGTAGAATTGCCCCATATTGTTTCCAAGGTTGTAAATCTTTACAAAAGCAAACTGCCACATCTTTCTCTCTCAGAGTGGCTAGTGACTTTGAACCACCATCCTTTTGGTTAGCAGCTGGGCACTTAACTACTTCACTACCCACGTTCCTTATACAAGGCTCGGCTAGCTATTAGTTATTACAAGAGCCCATACAATTTGAGGTCCAAAAACATGTCAGATCTCTAAGAAATTTCTCTCCACTTCATGCACTAGGCTGTTGTTTTGGCTCTGTGACAATCCTTCATGCAAACCGAATTCACACACAGAGAACATACAAGATTTGCAGACTCTCAAAGGCAGTGTTTTTATTCTAATCTCTAAGTGACTTTAGCTAGACTCACAGTTCTAGCATATGGTTTTACGAGAGGAAGAAAAGCAGGCGAGAACTTCCTTTGATTTGCTAGTTGCGTGTGTGTGTGTGTGTGTGTGTGTGTGTGTGCACTCACATACACAATTTATTCATGGCAGCAGGGAGATTTATTTGATAACAAATGGGCACAAATAATTGAGAAGTTAAAAATTTCCTTGTATGACTTATATGACAGGTTAGGTAATTTAGTAGACTCAAAATACACATTAGAACTCAAAAGGCTGAACTTCAATTTATTATGGGACTCATACTTAGCAAGAGAAAAGAAACTATGGAAATAACTGTCCATAGAAATAAAGAAATATGAAATGATTTTTAAATTTAACGCACTTGGAATTGCCAAGAATTAAAGCTTGAACGACAGTTAGTGGGAATTAAATGAAATTTGACTTTCTAAAAACAGATCTTAGATTTATAAGATGATTTGTTGAATTGAAAAATGATTGAACCATTGTCGCCAGTAAAGAAGACTTCCCAACTGAGAAATCCAATGTGTAGCTCAGTGATGGCTGAGAGATTCCTCAGGGTGTTTCAGACTCTCACCGAGTTTATTAGATTCTTTAGCATCAGTAGCCCCCATTGTTCCTCTGTTATGTTAAAATTAGAGCGTCCTCTTCTGGAAATAAGAGCTCAGTTTTAATTGAGGAAGTCTATGCTAGTGGAAGATCACGTGGACTGTTCAGAATGAGGCAAACAGAGTTTCCATCTTTGCTCTCCTCTGTTGTTTGCTGCCGTCAAGTCGCTTCTCCCTATGGTGACCCCATGTCTGTCAGAGTAGTACTACTCCACAAGGTTTTCGAGGTTGCGACACCGGAAGCAGATAACCAGGTCTGTCATCTGAGCTCTCTCTGAGTAGGTTCAAACCACCAACCTTTCAAGCACGTAACTAACCCAGGAACTCTTCTCCACTACCAGCTAAATAGTTTGGGGCAAGTTATTTTCATTTTATTTTGTTTTTTTTCGGTGATATGAAACTGAACATCAGCAGTTTGGTTGTTTTAATTGTGTATTAGATGAAGATCTACAACACTCTCCGTTGCTTGGCCTTGAGTTCCCCATTACCAGTTTTCCTGTCCTCTCCTGCCTTCTAGTCCTCAGCCCTGGGCTGCTGTGTCCATTTATTCTCATTGTGTTTCACAGGCCTGTCTAATCTTTGGCTGAAGGGCAAGCCTCAGGAGTGACTTCAGTATTGATTTAAAAGGATATCCAAGGGCCACACTCTCAGGGTTTCTTCATTCTCTGTCAAGCCGGTAAGTCTGGTCTTTTTTTGTTTGTTAGAAATTTGTTCTACGTTTTCCCAGCTCTATTAGCATTCTTGTCAGAACAGTGCACCGTGATAGCTGGCACTGTCTAATTGTGCTGGACTCGTTCTGGTGGAGGCTGTGGTAGTGGCAGTCCATTAGTCCTTTGACCTAATCTTTCCCTTGTGTCTTTGGTTCTCTTCATTCTTCCTTGCTCCAGATGGGATGGGACCAGTGGAGTATATTACATGGCTGCTCACAGGTTTTTAATACTTGGGCAAATTATCTTACTTCCCTGATCCATCACTCCCTGATGCAAGAAATAAATGTGATAAAGAAGTTATAAAAGTCATAGTTTCATGAGTACTATTATTAATCACTTTGTTATTATCCTCGACAAAAGGCCTTCCTTTTTCTGTTGAATACCTCCAGGATTGGAAATTTCTCTTGTCTTGAGAAAACTGCTTTCATCTTGTTTATCTGCAGATATAAGAATTTTCCCTGGGGTCCTACTATGATCAACTTCTCTTTGGCTCCCACTCATTGCACCATCTGTTTCTATGACATGTGTTTAAATTGTCCTCCTGCTCCACATTCCCTGCAGACTCTTGTCACCACTGTTGCATCATCACATCCTTTGTTTTGGACACTTTTTTAATACAACCGCATCATAGTAGCATTTTTGGCAGCCATATCCCACTATTAAGTTGTATTGAGCTGTTAAATTTAGACAACTCTTAAATTTTTTCCATGTGTAGAAACCACATGTTTTCTATCCTTCTCTTTTACAGTTGTGGGTTGGAATTTTGAGGTTTTCTTATTTATTTGGGGCTTTTTTCCATTAGAGGTAAAGGGCTGCTGACTAAATAAAAGGGTTTACAATTTTTCTGTTGGATATTCTGTTGTTCAAACATGTCTGTAGTCACTACCTATCAAGATCCTCTGGTACAAACTCTACCTTGAAGAATTATGGTGAGCCCTCTCAGTTTTGTGTTACCCACAGACTGCATCAGCAGTTATCCCAAGTATAAATACGTCTAGTAGAATGGAACCAAACACAGAGGTCTGGAGAGCACTATGGAAACCTGCTTTGGGTAGAGAAATATCCATTCATTAGAAAGAACTCTTCACCTACACTTATTCTATCTGTCTGTCTCACTCATATTCAGAGTGATATCATTAGAAATTGGCAAATCCATTAAGAAATTGAGGCCAACCACTTCATCTTCATTAACTTCCTCTGGCTTCTTTGCAAGAGTTTGCATATTATCTCTCTACTGATTTGTTCTAGAACTCTTCCCAGAGAGCAAGCCAACTTACTTAGAGTTTTCAGTAATAAGAATTTATCTATCTTCAGTCTTCCCTAATTCTCTAGATTCTTTTACTTATTATCAGAAGTTCTATTTTATCCCACTGTTCTCTCAGGGTCCAAGAAGTATACTTTATCTAGGTCATGAGAAGTAAAATCATTCTGAATAGTCAGTGCTTTCTTACAGGTGCCTCATTTACCTGATTTTTTTTTAAACTAATGTTAGTACTGTCCCTCCTCACCTGATAGTCGTTCACCCTGAGAGAACATAAAAGTTAAAGTAGTTACGTGGTTTTAATTTCTTTCTGTTGTCTTTTAACATTGTTAAGCTCATCTACCAGGTGCCTTCAACTTGGTTGCATTTCTGTGTCACGTATGAATGTATGCCTTGCATGACTCAGCATATCAGTCCTGAAGTGCTCACTTTTCAGCTGTTCAGAACTTCAGTCCTGAAAGCATGTACACTACAGTCTGACCCATTTCCAATCTGATCTTATAAAGCATTTTTCCACTGCACCCTGACTTTGCTGCTTAGGCCTAATGCTCTCAAACTTTGACTATTTTCCCTTTGTTCCCCATGCTATGCTTTCCCAAGGGTAAATGTCCACATCATCTAACAGGCTCTTTGGTGTTGAAAGGATCAGGACAGGAACAGCTGACTAACTTTCCCCATGACCCGTGAATGAACCTTGTGCTTAGGACCAGATGTGTTGGCCTGGCTTCTTGGATGGGATGAGAATGTGGACTGACTCTCTTTCTGGTACGTCTTGACCCAAAACATATTCCATAACAGATGGTGGCCTATCAGCACACTTCTCCCCTCTTGCCCTGAACACATGTGAACATTCCCAGGAATTACTTACCTAAGTATGCGTGTTACACGGCACCTGGCCAACCCCATGCTTGTACCTGTTTCCTGTACAGAGGGAATGGAGCCTTCTCTTACAGCACAGGAGGGGTACATGTAGGCCATGTCCTTGCTTCAGCTGCAGAACAAGAGCTGCTGGCTATGGAAGACCAAGGCGCACTACTAAATCTGAACGGTATCTCTTCTCAATGTGAAAAAAAGTGGTGTTCCATCCAATGTCTGTGGATGGGTTGTATCTTTGTTAGCAATCCAGACACCAGCAAACTGTGGAGTGGATTATTATCCTCAGAATGTTGGGACTTCTCTTCTAGAAGTGGTGTACAGGTCTTGCTTGTTGGACACTTTGATATTCTGGTTGTCCATTTTTGTGTACCATTACTTGAAACTTTAACTGCATAGACCATCCATTTGAATTCAGTTCTTTGGTCAAGAATTCTGAAAAAGAATAGTGGGTTTGCTACCATACTCTGTGCCCTTATCTGGAAGACATGGAGACTGGGGTTGACTCAATGCCTGGGGACAGAAGTCATCTGGAAGCATTTTTTCACTCACTGGACCAGACACTGTGGCTGGCTGTTGACTAGGACCTCTGCTGGGGCTGTCGGCTGGAACATGAAGAGGGCCTCTCCATGTAATTTGAGTTTCCTTATATTATGGCAGCCTCTGATTTCTTACATTATGGCTCACAGCCCTAAAACAAGTGTCTCAAAATTCAGCAGCTGAATCATTTTTTTGAAACCAGGTAATAACAATTCTGCCATATTCTGTTGGGCAAACAATCTCTAAAGGTGGCCTAGATTCCAAAAGAAGAGACAGTAGACTCCACCTGTCAGTGAGAGTAACACAATAGCTGTAGACAAATTTTTTAAAATGTCATACTAGCATTAACAAAACCCTGCGGGCAGAGAGCACAGGAACCATACAATAAAGGTATCTATTACTTGTACTTCCTCCTCAACATAAATGTAATTCTTTTATCTTACATAATGTTTTTCATACATTTCCTTCTGGATGTTAGCATCTAATATTCTCATAGGTTTCTTATTGCTATTGTTCTTTAAGCTTGACTACTTGCCCATTTCTTGTTTGATTTCATCAGAGAATGTCCACTGAATCCATATCAGTTTCCTAGGGATTCTTCCTTTGTTTCTACCCCACTGTACTGCCAAAAACTAAATTAAAATATATATATATTTAATTTGTTTTCTAAAGTGTTTCCATAAATGGAATGCCATCAGTCCGTCTCTTCTGTCTGTATAACCCACTTTAACATATACACACAGATGCACTGAGTCTCTGGTGAATTAGTGGCAACTGAGAACAGCGACAATGCTTGTCATCTCTTTGCTTAGGGTGGCAAAGTTGTGATAGAGTGGTTATGAGTAAGAAGGACTTGATCTTCTTTCTCTGTCTTACTAGCTATCTGTATAACTTTGAGAACATTACCTAATGCCTTTGAGCCTTGTTGAATTTTGTCTGATAAACAGGAGTGACAGTAGAATTAAACAAGATGAAAAGAAAGAATACATGTAATACAGCTATCACATACCCCTTGCTGTTAAGTCAATTCCAACTCACAGGAACCCTGTCAGACAGAGCAGAACTGCCACATAGTGTTTCCAAGGAACAGCTGGTAGATTCGAACTGCCAACCTTTAGTTAGCAGCTGTAGCTCTTAACTGGTATGCCACCAGGTCTCCCCATAAAATAAACCAAAAAAAATCCAGCCAAATCAGTTGCCACTGAGTCAATTCCAACTCATGGAGACCTATGTGTGTCAGAGTAGACCTGGGGTCCCTAGGGTTTTAATGGCTGTGATCTTTCAGAAACCCTGGTGGCATAGTGGTTAAGTGCTACAACTGCTAAACAAAAGGTCAGCAGTTTAAATCCACCAGGCACTCCTTGGAAATTCTCTGGGGAGTTCTACTGTGTTTATAGGGTTGCTATGAGTCAGAATTGACTTGGCAGCCACAGGTTTGGGGTGAGTGATCTTTTCGAAGTAGATCACCAGGACTTTCTTTCATGAAGCCTCCAGGAGAATTGGAACGACCAAACTCTTCTGTTACTAGAGACTAGAAGGCTTGCAAAAGACATGAAAGAAAGACTGAATACAACCTCAGAGGATCTTACCATGTATCAAGTTCTTGACCAGTTTGACTACCCAGGGACTCTTCAGTACATAGTTGACCCTCACTGAGTGGAAGCTCTTCACGTTGCTCATCCCTCGTACTTTTAGTTGATCATTGCCACAATCCTCCCAATGCTGGGCTCCAGTTCCAAAACAACATCACCTACATGTCTGTACCAAACACTCTGGCAGGTGACTTTATAGTGCCAGGTGTCCTTTGTGAATTGTTGCATTTATGTTTGCCTGGTTCTATCAACAATTTTGGCAACATCCCTGTGTCTCACTTCTATTGTAAGCCTTCTAGCCTCTAGCTCAGCAGTGCATTCTCAGATTATATAAACTGCTCCCACAATGAACAATTGAATGTCAGAGCCAAGACTGTTGACCTCAATTTCTCTCTGCAAACAATTCTAAGACATTGTCCTGCTGAGAACCTAATGTAGAGGAATGTTGACTGTCCAGAATGATTGTTGTGCTTGCAGGTGTATAATTAGTCACTAGTCAGTGTGTAAATACTCTGTAAATTGCTTTATTTGTTAATGTGAAAAGCTTCACAGAAATACAAGGTATTATAGAAATGAGGGCTGAACATGGGAGATAAGGTATTGTGCAACAAAAAAATGAGTGAGTGAGGCCTCAGAGTGCGTTCTCTATCCCTCTGCTGGGACCAAGCTTATAGGTTCTCCCCACTCCTTTTCTAAGAACACGGACTCCCCTGGGTGAATAATTTAAAGGACAAATTACCACTCTTCTGGGTACCAAAGCCAGTCATAAGCTGAAATTAAATCATAAAGCCCTACAAGAGACTGAAGTCAGAAATATAAAACCAAGGGAATCCAGAGCTAAGCATGAAATATTAGTCAGTGCAATGTCCTTGCCTTTCTGTGCTGATGAAGTAAAAAACTGAAAACCACCCTGGTACAGACTTAAGGGACCACCATCAAATATCCATTGTTAAGTACTTGGCAGTGGCTATTGCAATGATTTCGATTCCAATAGGGTATTGGAGGAGGGTGGGAGGAAGAACACTAGATCAAGCTCAAGTTCTTGCACTTCAGCTAACTAGCTGGGTGACCTTGAGCTAGTCACTACTCAATCTAGACCTTAGTTTCCTTCTTTCTGAATTGAAAGAGATGAAATCAGAGTTTGTACTTCCAAAATCTTTTTTCTTTTTCCAGATCATAGGGACTTCATGGAGACATAGAAACATTGCCTATTAAAATATAGAAAGTTCATTATCTCTTTTCACAGCACCAACCCCAAGACCATCACTAAAACTTTTTTTGTATTCATTAGTAAAGGGCCAGCAGACTGAATGGCAATGTTGGAAGCAGAAAGACATAATGTTTTAGACTGAAACGCCGTGTCCCACCGTTTTTCCAGAGTGCCCTGACACTTGTTCACTCCAAAGGGAGATGAGTAATTTACATGGTGAAGTGGAGACATGTACAGCTCTGTATTTAGAAGTCAAGCCGGCCTTCTGATAAAAGAGTTCAACATGTCTGTACAAGTGCAAAACCCCAGCAGTCTTTTGCTTCTACTTCAATGGAATGAGGCAGGATTGTGACAAAGTTCCTTCATTTAGTCAACACACAGCAGGGATTCGGGTAAACAGGCTGGCAGCACTTCTATAGCCAACACAACCTGTAGCTTCAAATCGAAGTAAAAGTCTACGAAGCAGACATTGTTTCAAAGTTGTCGTGTTTTTGAAGACCTGGGACATGTCCTAGGTCCAGCATCTTAAACTTTACCAACACTGGCTAAGCCTGGTCAGCACTTATTGCCAAAACTGTGTCCCTAAAATGGGGAGTAAAGTCCTAAAACAGGCTGTAATGTAGTCCTTTCTCTGCTGAAAAGCTACGCTTATGCTCTGGTCTATATGAGTGAGGGCCACAGTAAAAGCCACACATCAGAAATACATAAGTGGTGATGCCAAGTTCTAGATTTCATGGGCTAGTAAATTTCAAAAAGAAAGACAGAAAGAGTGGGAGAGAACATTACATAGAGGCCAAATCTAATGTTCTTATTGCACAAAAGAAAAGTTTCTATTATCCACTACCACTGTTATTTCACCAAAGGACATTCTAACATTAAAATAAAAGGACACAACTCAGAACAAAATCAGTCCTTTAAATTGCTCACATTTTTGTTTTCAGACATACCGCATTGCCCTTTATCTTTCTTGGTAGCTATAACTTAGTAAAAACCCCATTGTGGACCAGAACCGTCCTCAGCCCTGTATTTAAGGAGCTCTACTCTTAGTAATTGGGAGAAAGTTAAGGGAGTCTGCTTGCATAAAGATTTGTTATTGTTCTTGTTAGGTCCTCTTGAGTTGGTTCTGACTCATAGCAACTCTATCTATTGTAGATAAGTAACATGTCCAGTACTGAGTCACCTTCACAGTTGTTGCTGTGTTTGAGTCCATTGTTACAGCCACTGTATCAATCCATCTTCTTGAGTGTCTTCCTCATTTTCACTGACCCTCCAGCAAGCATGACACTCCAGGGACTGGTCTCTCCTGATAACGTACTCAAAATATGCGAGACAAAGTCTCACTATCATCTTTTCTAAGGCTCATTCTGGCTGTACTTTTTCCAAACAGATTTGTTTACTCTTCTGGCAGGCCGTAGTGTATTTGATATTCTTTGCCAATACCATAATTAAAATGCACCAATTTTTCTTTGGTCTTCAGTATTCATTGTCCAGCTTTTGGATACCAAAGCAAACACACTGGAGTCAAGTCAATTCTGACTCATAGTGACCCCATAGGACAGAGTAGAACTGCTCCATAGAGTTTCCAAGGAGCACCTGGCAGATTCAAACTGCTGACCTTCTAGCAGATGTAGCACTTAACTGCTACACCACCAGATTTCATTGCATACGTAAGACGTGCTGAAAATACCATGGCTTGAGTCAGGACACATTAGTCCTCAAAGAGATATCTTGCTTTTTAATCCTTTAAGAGACATTGCTTATTGGTCCAGTTGTGAGAATATTTGTTTTCTGTATATTGAGGTATAATCCATACCGAAGGTTGTAATCTTTGATCATCAGTAAGTGTTTCAAGTCTTTGCTTTCTGCAAGCAAGGTTGTGCTATTTGCATATCACAAGTTGTTAATGAGTCTTTCTCTGATACTTTGTTCTTCATATAGTCCCACTTCTTGGATTAATTGCTCAGCATACAGATTGAATAAGTATGGTGAAAGGATACATTTGTGACACACACCTTTCCTGATTTTAAATGATACAATATTCCCTTGTTCTGTTTGAATGACTGCCTCTCAATCTGTGTACAGATTCCTCAAAAGCACAGTTAAGTATTCTGGAACTCCTATTCTTCACAATATTATCCTGAATTTGTTAGGATCCACACAATCAAATACACAGTCAATAAAAAAAACAGGCAAACATCTTTCTGGTGTTTTCTGCTTTCAGCCAAGATCTGTCTGACATGAGCAATGACATCCTTTGTTCCAAGTCCTCTTCTGAATTCAGCTTGAATTTCTGGCAGCTCCCTATCAGTGTACTGCTGCATCCAGTTTTGAACTATATCCAGCAAAATTTTCCTTGCTTGTGATATTAATGATATTGTTCCACAATTTCTTCATTCTGTTGGATCATCATCATCTTTCTTTGGAATAGACACAAATATGAATCTCTTCCAGTCAGCTGGCCAGGTAGCTGTCTTTCAAATTTCTTAGCAGTAAGTATCTCTGGTGTTGGATCCATTTGTTGAAACATCTCAGTTGGTTGGTATTCTGTCAGTTCCTGGAGCCGTGTTTTTCGCCAATGCTTTCAATCCACCTGGACTTCTTCTTTTAGTACCCTTGGTTCTTGATCATCTGCTGCTTTCCGAAATGTTTGAGCATCAACCAACTCTCTGTGGTACAGTAACTGCATAGTTCTTCCATCTTCCTGCGATACTTCCTGCATTGCTCAACACTGTGCTCATAGAATCCTTGAGTACTGCAACTCAAGACTTGAATTTCTAATTCAATTCTACCAGCTTGAGAAATACCGATTATGTTCTTCTCTTTGAATTTTCTAAGTCCAAATCTTTGCATATTTCATTATGATACTTTATTTTGCCTTCTCGAGCCACCCTTTGATATCTTTTTGTCATCATTTCTTTCACTGGTTTTCGTTACTTGACATTGAAGAGCAAGTTTTAAAGTCATTTTTGGCATCCATTTTGGCCTTTTCTTTCTTTTTAACGACCATTGCTTTGTTTATGTATGATGTCCTTGATGTCATCCCACACTCATTTGGTCTTTGATCATGAGTATTCTATGCATCAAATCTATTTTTGTGATAATCTCTAAATTCAGGACTCAAGGTCATGCTTTGGCTTTTATGAACCTGTTTTAATTTTTTTCTTCTTGAACTTGCATAAGAGCGATTGATCGTCTGTTCCACTGTCAGCTCTTGCCTTGTTCTGACTGATGATCCTAAGCCTCTCTGTCATCTCTTTCTGCAGATTTGATTCCTGTGTATTCCATCCAGCAAGGTCCATGTGCATAGAATGGAAACTCTACTGAGAAGTTCTACTTTATCCTGTAATGTCCTATAGAGTTCTATAGGGTGGTTACGAGAGAAATCAATGCAACAACGGTGCATTTGCTGTTTTGGGCTCTTAGTAAGGCAGTCTTTGAACTGAAAAGCCTCTTTCATTAAACAGTCTAGTCTTGAACCACTTGAAGGACAAACTTTAAGCCTTATTTCTACTTTGAACCTTTTCCTGATTACCTATAACCATGGTACATGTCTTAGGGTAGGTTCTCTAGAGAAGCAAAACCAGTAAAACATATGAATATATAGAGAGAGAGATTTATATGAAGGAAATGTAGAGACTGGATCATTCTAAGTGCCGATGCATGTAGCACAGGGATGAGTGAACCACAGCCTGGCAGATTGGGGACAGCAGCGTTCTGTTCAAGATGGAAAGTCAACAAATCCCTAAGAATAGCAAGCAATACATAAGTAAGATGCTAGCTCAAGTCCCAAGATCCAGAGATTAGATGAACAGGAGCCAGGTACAAGTTCCAGAACAAGCAAAAGCCCACAAGCCTTGCCAGAATATCCACTTAGATTCAATGCAGACCATATCCCCATGGAAAACTCTTTCCAATTGATTGGCTACCACAGCAGATCCCATCATGATGGTGATCACATAACATCAAATCTCGTCATGGAAGTGATCACATCATCATGTGACTATCCAGTCATTGAGGATTATGGCTTAGCCAAGTTGACACTCAATCTTTAACCGTTACAGTATCTTTTCACTCTTTTGATTTTTTGGTGACCAATACATCTTGAGGAATAGACTTATGTGCAAAAATGTTCTAGTAGTTCATTAGAAATGGTCACTTTGATTTATTTTACTTTATTTTATATGACTGAGTGAAAATGTACATTCCCATATAAATTTACATGCCCACCTATATGCAGCTTCCACTGCTCTCCCTGTCCAGTGACAGCACATTATTCCTCTCTGCTCCATACATGTCTCATCCTCCCGACAGTCTCCTTTCCCCTCCTCTCCACCCACTCTCCTTCCTCCAGCCAGAGGTCAGCAGGATGATATCCTATAGAGGTATAGAACCATAAAGTGCATCCAGTATATGGTAACTCTGCATCGCCAAGTCCAATCCATTCATGTCTGAAGAGTGAACTGGGGAACAACAATGGAAGTTTTAATACACAATGTGGACAGACTCCAAAATCTGTCAAACAAACCACAATCATCAGAAGAGAAAATAGATAAATGGGAACTATTAAGAATCAAACACTTCTGTTCATCCAAAGACTTTATTAATAGAATTAAAAGAACACCTACAGAATGGGAAAAAATACTTGGCAACTCTATGTCAGACCAACGCCTGATCTCTCTAATCTATAAGATGCTACAAAATATCAATAAGAAGAAGGTAAATCATCCAATTAAGCGATGGACAAAGGAGATGGACAGTCATTTCACTAAAGAGGAGATCCAGGCAGCCAAAAAACACATGAGGACATGTTCACAATCTTTAGTTATTAAAGACATTCAAATCAAGATGCTTTGATTTTTAATTGCCACTTCTCTTTGCCAAAGTAAGCAAGCATCAGTATTACTACTCTGCTCATTCTTTCTCCAGATTATTCTACATTCTCATTTAAATAAAATTGTAAAATGTCCCATAATGGAAATGTGTCTTAAAAACTATCTAGCCTATCCTTTCATTGAATAAATGGAGTGTCTAAGGCTTAGGTAAGTCAAATATATTGCCCCAAATCCCAAGCAAGTTAGCATGACAGTTGAGATTTCTTTCACTGTGTATGATCTGGTAGATATTTTAAACAAATAGTTTCATACCCACAGATATCCTCAGATACACAGTAAAACACAGAGCAATCTCCAAACAAGATAACAAAAAGTTTCATTAACAAAAAGGCTATCTTTTCTTCTTGTTTTTATGTGTTCTTCTTTGCTTCCTAGGCATGTATTACTCATACTGTTTCTTCTCCCCACCCATCTCTAAACTCATTAAAACTCAGGTTCTCAGAAAAGGCTACAATAAACTCATCCACACAATGTAAACTCCTCTTAGTGATTCATGGAGTGATTGTTGTGTGCCAAACATGGTGCTAGGTTTGGCTTAATGTGTTATTTCTCCCAAGGGTATTTGCAAATTTACCAAGATGAGAAGAGTAAAGCTAACAAATTGAATCTTTGTTCATGGAATAAGGAGGCCTCCTATTTCTTTGAAATCACTACGTAGATGCAGTAGTTTACTTTCAAAGCCCACAAAGCTCCTTAAAGGTTGGAGCCCTATCTTTCTTTCATTTTCCAGCAGCAATTACCTTAGTGCAAATCAGTGTTAGGAGAAATAAAACTGGGATGCTTCTTAGAAGGGAGGATGGCAACACTTAGTACTTTGGACCCATCGTCAGAAAGAGTAATACTTAGAAAAGGACAACAATTTGGAAAGGTAGAGGACAGCAAAAATGAGGAAAACTATCAAAAAGATGGTTTGACACAATAGCCCCAGTAACAGTTTCAATGATTAGGAGGGTGGCACAGGACCATGCATTTAGTTCTGTTACACATAAGGTCATCATGAGTCAGAGCTGACTCAATGACAGCTAACAATAACAGGCACTTAATATTTGTGATACGTAGAGTCCCTGACTTACGACATAGTCAGGTTACAACAAGACACACAACTATTGTTGTTATTATTTGGAGACAACTTATCACTAGTAATATGTACTACATACAGTGTCATAGTGCATAATATGCTAATATCATACTCATACCAACTCCCAAACACAAATAAAGATCAAATTTATAGAGACACTGATAGTAAAAGGTAATAATAATGAAAAGTTTGTTGTATTTCTTAATGAGATATTTTACTTATATCAGCTCCAGTTTATAACAGAGTCATCGGAATGGAACCACATCATAAGTTGGGGACTACCTATCTATTGACAATGTGATGGATACCTCTTCTTTCCTTTTCCTTTTCTTTTCCTTTTTTGGCAACTGGTCTTTTCTCTTTTGCCAAGCCAGCCAAGTGCCATTAGCTTTCCCACTTATGCGCATCTTTGAAATATTTTAAACAGTTTTAGCTATTATTCTCAAAACTACTCGTAACCAAATGGAGAAATAAGAACTGTCGTTATTGTAACAAATTTACCATATAAGTTTTGCAAGTTCTCTGAGCTCCTCGGGCCGCAAGTTTTTATGTTTGTGAAACAGAACAACCGTTCTTAGTAGACACTGAGGTATTGGAGTGTTGGGACCACACCTTTTAATCTTCCGTATGTTACCACGTAGAGCCTTGTCTCGGGCTCTGCCCACACAGATGCTCAGAACATGCTTGCTAATGGAAGATTTTTATGATCACTGATAGAAAGATAGCATAAATGCAAAACATGATTTTTCCCTTGCCCCAAGTTACCCAGGAGCATCATTCTCATTCAGAGATGACCACGTTTCAGGAAGTGGGTCTCATAAAACATACAATTTAATGAAGCCATCTGGGAAGATGATAGTCATATAAATGCAAGATATTGATATTATCTGGCTACTCGGGGAAATACCATGTAAATGAAGGTGCAACCCAGCTCCATAATTCAAATCAAGTATTGATGTACAAGGTCTTTGGATAATGGCCTTTGCAGATTGATAGTCTCACAAATCTAAGGTTCCCTTTCTCTCCTCCCTTGCAATTTTGCTATTTTTTGCAGTGAGATTTTATTTTACTTTTTGTAAAATGTCTCCCCTCTCCCCCAAGAAGACCCTATTAATGTCAATCAGGAGTCTTGGAACAGAGATTTGACATCTGTTTCCACTGCTTTTTTGTTGTTGTTGTTGTTAGGGTTTCTTCTCTTGAAGAAAGAAATGATGCAAACAACACAGACATTTCTTTATTGCTTCAGTAATTACACAGAGTGTTCAGTTATTCAAAATCCCAGTTGTTCAGCTGCTTTCTTTTTTTAGTCTTCCAGCAGGCAGGTGTGATCTACTCTTGATCTTATCCAGAAGACTGCTCTAAATGAAACCATCCAATGACCTATACTCTTTTAACCAATGTTACCACTTTTCTCAGAGAGAAAATTGCTAAAATCATGCCAAATTCAATGACAAAATGGGAACAATCAGCAAGCCTCAGCACTATCCATCCTTTATGTAGGTTGGAAACAAGCTGATACATTTCCTCCACTCTTAAGATTCTGTCTTACTACCTTTGCTGAAAAAAATAACCATTAATGTTTAGGAAGCAGCTGCCCCAATGTGTAAAACAAAGGCACCCTGGGCTTTTTTCCACCTCTCTAAGAAAGAATGGGATCCATCATTTGTTGCACCTGCTGAAACACTGTTTGACCCTATCTAGCCCAACTCCCCCCTTGAGCACCAAAAAACAAACCAAATAAACAAACCCAGTGCTGCTGAGTTCATTCTGACTCATGGCAACACCATGTATGTTAGAGAACTGCAATTCATATGGTTTTCAGAGGTAGGTAGTCAGGCTTTCCAGTTAGAAGAAGAGAACTTACCTAGTTTTGAACACCTTTCCTTACATCCCTCGAGAGCTTTTTGAGATTTTAACTCAATATCCATACTGACCTGCTCCACTAAATTTTCTTGGCTGTAATCTTTGGGGAGAAGATCTCCAGGCCTTTCTTCTACAGTATCAATGGTTGGGTTCAAACTGTCAATCTTCAAGTTAGTAGTTGAGTGCAAGTCATTTGTGCCACCTAGGGACTTCCCTCTGCCAAAAAAAAAAAAAAAAAAAATTCACTGACCCTATAGGTCAGAGCAGAACAGCCCCATAAAATTTCCAGGAAGCACCTGGTGAATATAAACTGCCAACCTTTATGGTTAGCAGACATAGCACCTAACCATTATGCCACTGGGATTTCCCCCTTCATCACACACACCAATAAAGACACTCCATCACAATATTCTTCCCAGAGATTGTTATGGTTCATAAACATTGTCTAAGGGGGTATGTGGTGGGTTTGTGGTCTTACGGACCACACAGTGTTCATCTTGAGAATACATGCAGCAGGGGTTGGGGATATAGAGGCAGAAAGGTTGTTCCAAATACTTTGACTGGCTGATGACTGAGATGGGTAGGGTGGATAGGAAGCTGATCTTTAATCATTTTCATTCTCATTAGAGAAGATCCTTCTCCCATTGCTCATCTTCTTGCATCCCTAAACTCCAGCCTAAAAGCAATTATGACCCAGAGCTGACAGCCAAGACCCTTGCATGCCTTATAACGCGGGAACAAGTTTGCGTTCTCAGATGTGGAGTAGGAAGAATTACATGCCCTCTTTTTTCTCCTGCTCTGCCAGGCACTGTCATTTCCAGTCCTTGGTGAGAAAGGATTATTCTGAGTTACAGCCTAATAAGACTAATGGGAAGGCTACAGTTTGGAAGTCATATAAGTAAGCTCACATAGTGAGCATTGTAAGTTAGATGGGAACCCTTGTGGTGTAGTGGTTAAGTGCTGTCACTGCTAACCAAAAGATTAGCAGTTCAAATCCACCAGGCACTCCTTGGAAACTCTGTGGGTCAGTTCCACTCTATCCTATTGGGTTGCTATGAGTCAGAACTTGGCAGCAGTGGTATAAGTCAGAAGAGGACCCTGGTGGTGTAGTGGTTAAGAGCTATGACTGCTAACCAAAAGGTCGGCAGTTCGAACCCACTAGAGGTTCCTTGGAAACTGTATCAGCCATTCTACTCTGTAGCATAGGGTTGCTGTGAGTTGGAACTGACTTGACAGCAATTGTTTTTTTCTTTTGTTTCTTTAATGAGTCAGCTGGAACTCTCTAGGTGGTACAAATGGTTAAGCACTTGACTGCTCTCCAAAAGCTTGATGGTTCAAATACACTCAGAGGAACTTCAGAAGAAAGCCATGGTGATCTGCTTCTGACAGGTCACAACCATAAGAATCCTACAGAGTGCACTTCTGCTCTGAAACACATGGGGTTATCAAAAGTTGGAATCGACTTTGTAGAAACAGCAGGTGCTAGTGCTGGTGGTAGTGATGGTACCAGGCATAGGCATATAGAAGGGAAGCAGACCCAGTGAGTTCTCATCCTGGCAGGAATCTCATAGTTGACTTGATTACATAAACTTGTGAATATTCTCAATATTATTCTCAACTTTTTTTTTTTTTTTTTTTTGGTCATGCTGCAAAACATGAAACTAATTGCAAGGGCAGTGACAACCATAGTCTGAATACCCCCTAAGGATTGGAACTCATACTCCAGAGATTACAAATAGAGGAGTAATTCCAGTTCCATAACTGAATCATTCTAAGCATCTAAACAGCTGATATTAGGATATCAACAACTGGTTAGGTGAGGGGGAACAAAGGATTTGTGACAAATAAAGAATATATACACCAGAAAAAGCCTTTTGATGTCTCATAAAACATTATGTGTCATTTTGCATATCGTACAGATTTAAACCAACATTTCTATGTGCTGTGTAATATTCATTCTATTTCATTCTACATGGATGTAACACATGGAATGCAATAAATGATAGGTGTTGTTCATGGATGTTTAGACTGCTTGCAGTTTTTCACTGTTACCAACACTACAACGAACATTCTTGTTCAGGGAACTATTTGTACTTTCATGGGGAGAAATTATAGCACACTTTTGAAGAATGTGGGTTCTAAAGCCAAAGCAGTTTGCCTGAGTCGTAATTTTGCTGTTACTTAACTAGAGACATGCTGATATGTGGAAAGTCGTTGCGTTTTTGTTGTTGTTTATTTACAGTGCTGGCACACAGTAAGTATTAAGTCCATATCTGCTATTTATAGTAAATTGTCAGACATAAACTTTCTGTATCAAAGTAGGCACACTTTCAAAAATTCAAGTACAGTTATAAAAGAATTAGGAATGGATATAATAAGCATCAGAGTTCACAGGTAAACATAGTTTCATAGAAAAAAAATGCAGGTGCAAAAGGCTCTGAAAACTTTTTTTGGTATCACCAACAAAGCAAAGTACCTTAATAATTTATTGTCACTCACTTTGAAAATACAGTTGCTAGTTCTTCCTTACACTGGTATTTAAGTCAGACTATACCTAATTTCATGGAGACCCTAGGGGCCGGGGTAGAACTGACCCCCAGAGTATTTAAGGAGTGCCTGGTGGATTTGAACTGCTGACCTTGTGGTTACCATGAGTCGGATCCAACTCGATGGCACTTGTCTTGGCTTGGCATAGCTAATTTCAGAAACCCTGGTAGAGTAGTGGTTAAATGCTATGGCTGTTAACCAGAATGTCAGCAGTTCAAATCCACAAGGTGACTTTGGAAACTATGGGACAGTTCTACTTTGTCTATAGGGTTGCTAAGACTTGGAACTGACTTTATGGGATTGGGTTTGGTTTTTTAGTTTTACATCTAATTTCAGTCCCAATTCTATTCCGTCACCTTCCAAGCTGGGCAAAAGTACTTAAACTTCCGTGTTTCCCAGTTTTTCAATCATCTACTGAGACTGACCTTAAACTCATTAAGGTTATTTTAAGTTACATAAGGTTTGTTATTTATATGTTAATTTTATGTGATGGTTATATACACACATTCGTGTGCACTTATATATTACTTTATTATAACCCAAAGAAATTTTTAATGTGTAACAAATTTTTAAGGAACAGAAGTTTTTTATCTTACAGATGAAGAAGTCATAATAACACATTTACAATCACTTCATAGATGAGATGACTAATAAAAGTGGTCTCCAAACTTTCTGCTCATGTATTCAATAGTAAAAAAAAAAAAAAATTGTGCCATGTACTCTTAATATGTGCTTATTTATCTGTAAATTATGATCATGTCCTATTGTGCTCCTATGAGCACTGCCAGTTAAGTTCCCAAACTCATCCTAAAAAAGGTGCTACATACCTTGTTGCTGAATATCACTACGGTCACTTTAGAAATACTTACTGTGGGAGCCATGCACTAACCCTGACACCTAGTCCACCCTTCAAAGCAATTTTGGACCTCTGTTTCTGGAATGGCCATCAGAGCTGTCATCATATTACTCTTGATGTCCTGAATGTCATCAAAATGTCTTCCTTTCAATATTTCCTTTATCTTCAGGTAAAGAAAGTCATTGGGGTTCAGATCAGGTGAGTAGGGAAGGTGTTCCATCACAGTTATCTATTTACTGGCCAAAAACTCCCTCACAGACAACTATACAGTTCAGTTCCCAAGCTTGCCACCATGCCACAGTGTTCAATGGTCGTTCCACAAAGAGTTCCAAAATTTCTTTGAAGGATGGACTAGACACTGGCATTGGTGCATAGCTTTCCAAGGAGAGTACTTTGAAGGTGATTGTAGTGATATCCAGCAATGAGGTGTGTAGCACTTAGGGGACAATTAAGTTTGCACTTAATTGTTAGAGCTGTGTACATTATAAAACAATCTCAAAATAGAAATTTCAAAGAGAAGGGATTTTTTTTTTAATACTGGTATTGCTTTTTCTCATTCTTTTAAAATAAATTTTATTGTGATTTAAGAACAATTTTACAGTCTATGTCATTTTGCCGTAAAACAATTGAAACTTTCACTATTTCCTTCTAACTGCCCAGACCCTGTCTCACAGCCACCAATACCAACCCCCACCCCTACACCCCACTGACCCTCCACCCCTGCCCTGCTGATAGCATGCTTACCCTTTGATCTGGAACTTCCATGACCTTTTGACCGAGATCTGCCTCCCCTCACCAGATCATCAAGGCTCCAGCGATGAGCCTCTGTGATAGCCCTGTGTACATGTTTAAGTCCAAAGATTTGTTTGTCACCAGCCTCACTCTATGTTTTATAGTCCGGTTCAGTCTTTGTCAGGAGAGCTGGCCCACTGTTGCATGTGGTTTGGCATTAGAAACTCTGGGTGTCATGCTCCCAGGGGACCTTGCAGTCAGAAGGACAATCAAGTGAGGTCTTTTGGCAAAGTTCTAGATCTGACCTCTACTGTTTCCGTACCTTGTACCCCAGCAAGGAAGTCATTCATGGTGGCTGGGAACCATCTAGTTCTTCTGGTCCCATCTTTTCACAGTTTTGAACATCCTAATCATCTTGAACATGCCCTACCCTGTGTGTGAACCCCACTTTGAACACCCCTGATAACAAAATAATCTCAACTATGAGATGGCAGGGGCCTAAGATGTACTCAAGAAGTTACCGGTCTTTCAAGCACGCATGGAAACAGCCAAAAAAATATTTCTGGAAGATATGAAAACCCATACGTCTGATGTGCATTCATTTAAGATTCAGTTTTTCAGGATTTCAGTTCGAACATCATTTCCTGCACACTGGTGTTTCCAGGTAAAACTGACAACGGCCTCCTTCAGATCTCCATATCCCTACATGTGTATCTGTCACTATTTCAAAATTGGGAATCATGTTGTATTTTTCAATAGTTTACAGACAAAAAAAAAAAAAAAAGCCATTGCCTGAAGTCAATTCCAACTCATAGTGATCCTGTAGACAGAGAACATCTGCCCTGTAGGGTCTCCAAGGAGTGCCTGGCGGATTTGAAAGCCCGCCTTTTCTTTAGCAGTCACAGCACTTAGCTACTACACAACCAGGGTTTCCACTTTTATACTAGTAAACCCTGGTGGTACAGTGGTTTAGTGCTACGGCTGCTAACCAAAAGTTTGGCAGCTGGAATCCACCAGGTGCTCCTTGGAAACTCCATGGGGCAGTTCTACTCTGTCCTATGGGGTCTCTATGAGTCGGCATTGACTCGATGGCACTGGGTTTGGTTTTGGTTTGGGCTATATCCCAGATCATTAATAAACACTAAGCAAATAAGTTAACAAAACCAGACAGCAATACAATGCTTAAGAAATACAATATTTCTGAAGCACATAAAGAATAAAAATATTCTGAAATACTAACTAGCACCTCTTTGACATAGGATTGTGTTTAATTATGATGTAATATCCGACTTGCTGACAGCAAACTTGGTCGAATTTCTCTGTGAATTCTCTAGATGCTTAACTGAGTTCGTCTTCACTCCTCTGCACAGCTCTTCCTCTGCTCTACAGAGCAAGGGAGTTAGGCCTGGACTGGGATTTTTATGCATTTGCTAATTGTACATTTGTTTTCCCATGAAGCTCGGTTCTGCCTGCCAAGAACAGCTCAAGATGACAATCATTTTCATGCTTTCAGTCAAACAAAGACTCCAGAAGGACATGAAAGAAGGGAACAAAGTCTAAAGTCTCATATCCACAACAACATCAAAGAAAGTAAGTTACCCATTCCAACCCCTATTTTTTGCTATCTTATCTCAGCATTTTAGTAGTATTGTGACATAGCGATTAAGTGCCATAGCTGTTAACTAAAAGGTAGCAGTTCAAATCTACTAAGTGCTCCTTGGAAACTATGGGGCAATTCTACTATGTCCTTTAGAGGTGCTATGAGTCAGAACCGACTCGAAGGCAACAGGTTTGGTTTTGGTTTTTAAGTTGTTGTTCACCTGCAATTGTTTGACACATTGGAGATGTAGGGTGATATAGATTTCAAACACCATGCCAGTTACCTTTGAGATGATTTGACTTGTGGTGACACCATGTGGGTCAGAGTACTGCACTCCGTGTGGTTTTCAGTGGCTGCGATCTTTCAGAAGTAGATTGCCAGGCTTGTCAATAGTAGGAGAACACCTGTTTGTGTCACCTTTGCTTAATTCGTCGAGAATCATTGGAGATTTTAAGCTGAGTCTCTCTGTTTATCTCTCTCTCTCCTTTCTGTTAACTTGAAAACACAGCTAGTAGCTGTCAGCAATGTTCATAGATATAGTTCTCTCCTTAAAACATTGTTTTACAAAATGGGTTCCATGAGGTGTTAACAGATGCTTCATGCTAAAAAGCTATGTGGCCAAACATTTGGAAAATGCAAAATGTATCTGTTAAACAAGTTAAACAACTTGGCTGACTCCTTTAATTTACCATTGTACCTTGCCCACCTCCAAGAGGATACAAGGCTTGCATGATGGAACACTGTTTTTCTGGAACCACCTGTGATAGACTTCAGGAAATGCCACCCTTTTGACTGATGTGTTTGCCTTTAGCTGGGAGCTCCTGCCATCAGAGACATTGACCTTCAAAACCACGTCAGTTACTTAGATTGGGGTGCTGTACTTGACAATGTGGAGGAAACACTGCAAAGGAACTTACTCAGATGCTCATCTGACTCTAATCTCATTCTTCCTGTGGGCTGACATCCCTGTACCCTGCAGTTTAACATGTCAACATGTTAACATGTTAACTGTTTGCACCACTCAGGTAATTTGTGTAAATCTACTGAAAACAACTATTTGTTCTATTCACAAACAAAATCCCCTGACAAAGGAAAAGGAAGCATTCTCAGAGTTCTCCTGCGATAGGTTTCCAGGTCGACCACTTTCACTGAAGCTGCTTCATTTTTATTTCTGAGTAAATGTAAGCAGCGACCTGGGGTTAGGCGTGCTGGGCTCTCCCCTTGAGCCAGCCCTGGCTGACGGCCCAAGCAGAAAGATGATGATTTTTTTTTCCTTCAGTTGTGAAGTTGCAGCAGCAGATCTATTTGAACCCATAGAAAGTCGCCTTTTATAACACCAACAACTTTCTGTAGTTCTAATTTTTATGGTGTCTACAGTTTGAGAGATGATGGGACTTATTCATAGAATTTACACTCGAGTGGTTTGATAAATACATAACTTGTTGAAAAGGAGTTTCTTGGAAAAGTAAACGTTATTCACCAGGGCTTCAGTTTTTCCTGCATTTGCTTTCAGCTTCAGCAGTATTGTAAGGTTTTGGGTTCTTGGATTATATATGCATTTATGCATTTGGCTTGCTTTTTAGATCCCTTTCCCTAATCAAATCCAAGCAACAGTTTAGCAAACCTAAATATGGCATAGGGGAAATGTATAGATCCTTTCCTTTCTATTATCTCTTGTTTACATTCTGAAGACATGATGACAGTAGATGGTGAAGTGCAGTTTAATAGGATGTTTAATTCTTATCAGTAATTTTTTCCCTCTGACCTTCTGCTTTAGACAATTAATTTTCTTCAACTGCTCACACACTAGAAGAACATGAGGGGGGGAATAATGTTAATCTTAGTGAATATAATATTGGAAGAAAAGCCGTGCAATTATTCAAAGGCCTAATCTTATCTCTTGTTTCATTTTTATATCACAAGTCTACATTTAAAAGTATTAGATATACTGTTCTGCTGTCCCCCACCTTCAAACTCCAGTAAATAAATGCTGCTAAGTGCCACCAGGAGTGAAAGAGCTTGTAATGAGAAGTGTGAGGAGATATGTGCCCCATTCATCATTCTGTTCATTCCAATATTGAGGCTCTTGTTATCAGCGGGATTCGTGGCGGTGTCAACACTGCTGGCATAAATCTTCTGTCAGTGTGGGTCGGACGGATGCCCTATTAAAACTCTGCTTGCACCTAATCACAGAAAGACCTTTCAGTGTCTTTAATTAACCTCTGACCTGAACCATGCCAATGTCTTGTTGGTAGGTAAATCTATGGCATGACGTTTGCTTATGACACTACATTTGTCTTGATTTAATCATTGTGCCTTTCACATTATGGCTTGAGTGAAATACAGTTGGGATTCCGGCTAATAGTTGGATTAATTTTTAAAAGGTTAGAACATAATATTTTCCTCTGAGTTCCCAGTGATATCTTTGAAGACATGCTCCCTTGGGGACTTGGGGTCCCTCATTAAAGTAAATTCAGGAGAGCTTTCAGTTTCACCAAGAACATCATTTTTCCTATCCAAAGTTATTCTTTCTGAATGGCCTGGGGATTCATAAGCATTCTAGGTCCCATAGATGACCAGAGGACCAAAGCTTTAAAATCCTTGATTAATCCTCACTTGTCCAAGACAACAGAACACAACAGCGGCATGGATTTAAAATAACATGAGAGAAAAGAGGAATATTTTTTTCTTGCTTTGGGCATAGGCTTTTCTACTCTGGGATATGTGTATATTTCAAATCCTGAGACTTCCTTGGGCAATAAAATTTTATTTATAGCATTAAAAAGAGCCATGAGGATGTGCTTCTACCTGAATGAGTAAATACTGCAAATGTAACATATTTATGAAGAAATGCAGTTTTCTTCTATTCCTATGTAGTGACCAATTGCAGTCATTGTTAATTCAATTAGATTGAATAGGTTGTTTGAAAGGGAAAGCTGTGATTGGCCTATAAATTATAACACTATAGGAATAAAACAAGATTTGAGATACCTGAGATTTATTCAGTTTTATTCTCAATCAGAAGCTTCATGAAAGGCTTAGACTAGATGATCTCTCAGATCTTTTTTGGTTATAAAAGTCTGTGATTCAGTGTCTCAGTATTACAAATTCTGGATTTATTGTGCCTGAATTGCAAAGACTTTCCTGACTTTATAATAGAATTAAAAAGTTATACTATAAAGACTTGAAGGACTGTAAAGTTCTCAAATGTCCCAGCTGTCTTTGCATTCCTCTCTGTTTCTTTCTCTTACCTGCTTCCTTAGCTTCACTTGTAACCAAAAACCATTGCTGTGGAGTCAGTCTTACTCAAGAGACCCTAAAAGACAAAGCAAAACTGCACTGTAGAGTTTCCAAGGAGTAACTGGTGGATTTGAACTGCGAACCTTTTAGTTAACAGTCAAGCTCTTAACCCCTGAGCCATCAGGGTGAGAAATAACAATACTTACTAGTATATTGGTGCCTGGTGTGCAGTGATGTTCAGTACATGATGAGTGGTAGATGCTGGTGATTCTGTGAGCATATGTGGCATTTGCCAACTGATTTGACCTCTTAAGTCAGTGTACCAGCCTAAACTTACCCCTTCTCTTCTAAAATTATAAAATGTAATGGTTAACAACTCTAGAGTTATCTTAGGTTCAAATACCTGCTCTATCACCAATCTACTGGTATCATCACAAGCAATTTGTCTATGCATTTAATGCTATAATTTTCTCATTTATAAAAGTGGACAAAATATTTGTATCTGACTAATGGACCAATAAAAATGAGATAATCAATGCAAGGCACTGTCTGATTTTACTCAATATCTAAGTATCTGGTATACAGTCAGCACTCAGTAAATACTAAGATTTAGCTCCATCTGTAATTATTATATTAATTATGTATTGATATTGCATATATATCATCATCAAGAAACTTGTGTTATTTCTCTCCCATATCTCTCTGGATTTAGAAATAGTGGTCACATATTTCTACAAGCACAGATTTGGTTTGGAATCTAGACTAAGTGAGGGAGTTAAAACCAAACAATAGTGAGCGATGGCTACAAATGATATCACCTATTCTGCTTGATTACTTGTTTATTTAAGAAGCATTTACTGAGCAGCTGTTATGTTCCAGGCTCTGAGAATATGATCGAAAGCTAGAAGACACACAGTCCCTGCTCTCATGGAGCAAACTGTTAATTAAAGAAAGCGATGTTAATTAAATGATACTGACAAAGGAACAATTGCAGAATGGTGCCAAGGGCCATGAAGCAGAGGTGTACAACTATGTGTGGTGGTTTTATATAGTCAAGGACAGGAGTTAAAATCTAAAGAGGGACTAGAAGAGGACAAAGAGGCTGACCACATGGGGGTCACTGTGCCATATTAAGAAATTTTGTTTTTATCTTAAATTTAATTGGAAGTAGAGGAGGGAGCACAATTAGGTTTGTGTTCCCAAAGCTCTCATTAGCTACAATGTGAAGGATGAATCAGACAAAGATAGGGAAATAAAGAGAGATCCTAAATGTCCCTGATTTACACTGTATAAAATTCCAAGTGAGGAGTCTCCCTGGTGATTTTTTCTTTGAGTATCACTAAAAAAGCTATATTGATACCCTCTTCATAGGCACCAAAAGTCAGAACGGATCCCCGAAATATGTAAGCCTTTCCTTTTAAATTTAGCAGACTACTGAAGACTGAGATGTCACATTGACTTCTGGATTGACCCTTCTCCTTCTGCTACTTTGTGCTGTGACCGTAAGAGCATAAGGTTGCCCATGTTTACTGCCTTACATGATAGGTGGTCTCATGCCCTCTGATTGCAGAGTTGTGTGCCAAACCAATAACCTCACCTCACAAAACCCCACTGGATATTATGCTGATGTGGCTAGGTTACAATGCAGTAAGAATTGCAAAACTCAAGACAGAAGAAAGAAAACCACCTGTAGCTAGAGATCTCTCATACCAACCAATCTCTTAAATAGTTAGATACCTAGTTTACTCATATTTTATCCTAAAAATATTTATACAACTCTTATTATATGCCAGGAATTCTTCTTGAGGAGTATGTCTGCTATGTCATATGTTTTAAAGGAAAAGGTTAATATTTGTGGACCTACTATGTTCTTGTGGTTTTGTATGGGTTATCTGATTTGGTCAAGACAATTCCATGAAATAGAAATTATGATCTCTACCATAGGAGAGTTTGAACCTAGTTGCAGTGATCACAGAGTCCTCGCCTTCTCCCTACACAGTGCTATTCCCCAAGAAGCAGCCGTTTTGCAGAGATAACTCCCCAAGGGAGGCTGCAGATCTACTACCAGTGATTCATTCATTTGTGCCAGTATTTGTGCTCTCTCCAGTGTCTTCTTCTGAAAACCACAGCAAGTTTTCTCAATCTCTTGGCACTATGGGCATTTAGAACCAAATAATTCTTCCTTGTGGAGAGCTGTCCTATGCACTATAGGATGGTTAGCAACATCCCTGGCCTCTGTGTACTAAATAAACACCCAGAGCACCTCACCCCCTTACTCCTAGTGATGACTACTGTTGTGGATTGAATTGTGTCCCTCAAAATAGTTGTCAACTTTGTTAGGCCATGGGTGCCAGTACTGTGTGGTTGTCCTTAATTTCATAACTAGCAGAATTTTCCTAAGTGTTGTAAATCCTAATCGATGCCTTATGATTCATCATAAAGAGGATTAGGGCAGGGTATAATACACTTACTCAGGTCACATTCTTGATCCAGCGTAAAGCAATTTTCCCTGGGTTGGGGCCTGCATTACCTTTTATCATACAAGAGATAAAAAGAAAGTGAGAAAGAGTAGGGGACTTCATACCACCAAGAAGCAAATACCAAGAGAATAGTAGGTCCTTTGGACCGAGAATTCCTGTGCTGAGAATCTCCTGCTTCAGTGAAAGGCTGATGGTAAGCACCTTCCTCTAGAGAAAACAGAAAGAGAAGGCCTGCCCCTGGAGCTGACACCTCGAATGAGACCATGTAGCCTACTAGATTATGAGAAAATAAACTTGTGGTATTTCTGTCCTAACAACACTAGATAGTCAAGACAACTATCAAAAATGATACTGCCAAGTATCCCTTGGAGGGTACAGTTGACCCTAATCACATGACATAGCACAATGACCGAAAGCCTGTGGACACGGCGTAGTAGAATGCTAAGAGGCCAAAGGACTGAACCTGAAGCCCACTAACATTTAAAAGAAGGCAGAGGGAAAGGAGTTCGTGTGAACAACCAAGAAAAGAGAGTTTCAGGAAAGAAGTGTTTGGCAAAGTCAGCTGTTTCAGAGAGATCACACTAAAAAATATCTTTAAACTGTGTGATGAGGAGGTTCTTGGTGACCCAGCTCCAGAAGACTGGCAGAGGCAGGAACCTGGAAGTTGGGGGAAAATGGAATGCATACAGTCAAGTTACTAGAAGTTGACTCTCCCTTCCATAAGCTGTGAATACTGAAAAGTGATAATGTGCCTAATCTGGGTCCAAGACTCAAGAGACTGAATGAAAGCTTCTACATCCTGTCTCTTAGAACGTTCTCTCTGGCAGCCTTGGGCATCCATATAAGAAGTCTGACTCCCATAGGTCTCTATCAAATGCAATCTTCTACCCATCTCTGCCAAGTGCCAGAAAAGTGAATGAATGAAGCGATCTTGGAGTCCCTAGACCAGCCCATCCACCAGGTGAGTACCACTGAGGGACCTAAGACAAAGTTGCTGGAGGAGACTTGCCCAATGGAGCCCTGCCTAAACATGAAAGCTTCGGAATTTTAAGATATCATAAAGTGGCAAAGTTTAGGATGTCCTATCCCTGGTGGCATTCTGGTTGAGATCCATGGCTACTAACCAAAATTTCTGCAGTTGGAATCCACAAGACTGTTCTTGGAAACCCTATGTAGCAGTTCTACTCTGTCCTGTAAGGTTGCTATGTGTGGGAATGGACTCAATGACAGAGGTTTTGTTTGTTTGTTGGCTTTATCACCCAGCTGGGGCCCCTGGTAGTACAGTGGTTAAGACCTCAATTGCTAACCACAGGTCAGTAGTTTGAATATATCAGCTGCTACTTGGAAACCTTAGGGGCCAGTTCTACTCTGTCCTATAGGGTGGCTATAAGTTGGAATCAATTCCATGGCAGCACATTTGGTTTGGGTTTCTGGTATTACCCAGCAATACACACTTAGAACAGACTGTAATGCTAATCCCTGTTCTTCTTCCTAATCCTGAAATTTAACGAACAAAGATGATAGAGTAAAAGCCATCCAGTGCCCACTGCTTTCAGAATCACTCCTCAGCATGTGCCATTAAAGTGCAAGAGTAAAGCACTCAGACTCTGGATTCATGCAGTTCAAAGTTCAAGTCTCAGCTTCCCCACTTACTGGCTGCATGACATAGTTTTTAAAAGTCACAGTGCAGTGGCTAAGGCGGGTAATTTGAAACAAGCAGTGGCTCAATGGGAGAACAATATGGTGGTCTGCTTCTGTAGAGATTCACAGCCTTAGAAACCCTATGAGGTCACTATGAGTCATAACTGACTCAAAGGCGGTGGGATTTTATTCACAGAAATGTTAACTTTAAATAAGATCCATTTGTGTAAAGCACTTACACCATGCCTCACCCCAACACATGCCTGTTAAATATTGTTGCTGGGTACCATCAAGGCAGTTTTCAACTCACAGCAGCCCCATGTGGCACAGCAGCAGTCCTTCTGGAAGCAGATCCCCAGCTCTTTCTCTCCTGAAGCTACTGGGTGAGTCTGAAGGGTTCAAACTGTCTACCTTCCAGTCAGCAGACAAGCCCTTTACCTTGGGACTAAATGTTAGCTCCTACTGAAATTATGTAGTTTTTCCATTAAAGGAGAGAAAATCATCTCATTCTTTATAAAATGACCCTGGCTTTGAATTTACATAAACTTGCTCTAATCTTTGGCCCTCTATACTACCTGGATTAACAGCACTTTCTCCTCTCCTCTTCTGCTTCTGTACAACCACAACCACAAGTTTGTTCCTCTTGTGGTTTCCAACCTCCAGTTCTCGTGGTTTGATGTAGAACCTTTGAAAACACACACGCGCGCGCACACACACACACACACACACACACACACACACACACACACACACACACACACACACAGAACAAGAGTGTGCTTTCAACCGCAAGTGCTCCTGTGGAAAACCTGAGTATTAAAGGATTGATTTCTGAACGTCTGTCTAGCAACCAGGAAAATTTCAGTTTCAGTTTATGTGACTTATGAATCATTCTTGTTAGAAATAACTAGGAAAAAAAAAGAGAGAATTAGCTGTTGGGGTTTCTGTGATTGGAATCTCTTGACAGCAACAGGTTTTCTTTTCCTGGGTTAGGTGCTGAGAATTAGTTTTTTGGAAAGAAGCATTGTGAATGCTGAAGGAAATTGAAAAGTAGCTGACACCTGTGTCCACCAGTAAGCAAAAGGCTATGCTGTGTGTGAAGAGGAACAAGGACAGAATCTTCCTGGGGAAATTTCCACGTTTGCCACAGGCAGAGCTGAAGCTATATTCCTGGCAACTGGGCAGATATCTCCAACACACAATAGCCATAAAGGTAGCCCAAGACTTTCTCCATCTCCAGCATCTAAACTACTCTGCATTTCTGGACCCACAAGAAATCCAGGGTCTTGGAGGTGGGAGTTAATAATTCTGAGTCACAGCATTAATAAACGCTGAACATTTAGGTAGAGGATAGGACACAGGGAGGAAATGCCGCCTGGCATAATATCTGAATGGTGCAAATGGTTAAAGTGCTGAGCTGCTAACTGAAAGGTTGGAGATTTGAGTCTATCCAGAAGTTCCGCAGAAGAAAGCCCTGGCTATTTTGTGAAAAATCAGCCACTTAAAACTCTGTGGAGCATAGTTCTACTCTGACACACATGGGGTTGCCTTGACTCAGAACTGATGGAGTAGTAACTGGTTTGCTTGCTTTTACATACTGTCTGAAAAGCTATTTTACAAACATCTCATCGTTCCATCTCCAGGACGAAATCCCTTCAAAATTGCTAATAAGCAATGGTGTTGAGAGAAAATTAATTATACAGCACCTCTTGTAACTAATGTAAATAGGTGGAATGTCACCAGAACATTAGTGTGCTATTTTTATTGTTTTGCCTTCACAAATATTAAAATGTAAGATGAATGACAACTTCTCACCCTTAAGCCCAATTTTCACATTGTCTAAAGTCCCGTATCTTCCAGGAGCTTTTCAAGAAAAGGACTAATGGGTAATATCAGGGTGTGTGCTGTGTGTGTGTATGTGTGTGCGTACGAGCGCTCTCACATGTTTGTGTGGCAATGCTGGGAAGCAATGGCTCTACAAAGAGGTTGTCCATAACTGGTCACTCCATCAGGATCCTTTTTATGCTACAGAAAAAGATAAACTTTTTGGAAATAAGTCAGTTTAATGCTTTTGGAGTCAAAGTACTTCAAATGTGTCCAGTGAGAACAGTTCTATGACCACAGGGAACAGTCACGGTCCATGCTACATGTTGGCAGTTGTTCCTTGGAACATTAAAACGACTGTCCTGTTCAGCCCTATTTCAGCTTCCCTTCCCTCAGTCAGGCCTAAATGAAGGCAGAGGTGAAACGTGAGTTGAGAATACAGGCACAGGAACTTGATGACACATTCATAGTGGACCTAAACTTAGACACTGAGCATTTTCTCCAGATAAAGTTATGTAATCATTATATAATTTTGGATTGTTATCACATTAACTTACCAAATGTAAACATTTAAAATCTACCACATACCTGTGCCCTGGTTTCTTAATCTTTTCCATTTTTAGTACATCTGGATCCTCAAAACCGGAAGTGGCCAGGGTTCTTTCCATTTCTGGAAGTCACTACCCAACCTAACGACCATCTACAGTTCTTCCCTGGAAAGACTGAAATCCTCAAATGAAACAAGCTAGATAAACACTAAGCTGGAAGTGGGAGTGATAAATGAACACACAGTGGGCACACACAGCTCAAGAAAAAGAAACTAAAACCTATTCCTGTTCCATTTAGTCCTGTTAGAAAGTAAACCCCTCACTAGTTAAGTCTCTATCTTTCATCTCTATCGTCCTAATGTATAGGACCAAACCTGAAACACAGTAGGAGCCCAACGAAAGTGTGTCAAATGGGTGAATGAATGAATTAGCAACACCAGCCTGGGTAGATAGCTATTTTTTTTGCAATATATGGTGCTGTCAAATTCAACTGCCTGTGAGGGAATCATTTGTCTGTAGAGTAGGCAAATTTCAGTCTGAAACTGACTTCAGGCCATTTCTCAAATCAAGTGCCCAGCTAAAGGAACATAAATGATTCTTAATATCCTACCAAGGAAAGCGCAAGTGGGAGAAGGGAATTTACAGTTGGAAAAGTCAGAGCATATTCCAAAGCCAAAGAGAAATTCCTTTTGGATTGTCAATTACTTGGGATTACTTGGGCCTGGGTCACAGACCATTGGTGTGGATAATCAAGAATTGACTGCACACATGGATATTAAGCCTGCATGGACTCAGGCATCCCCCAGTGACTTGATCATAGCTTCCATTATTCCCCATCACATGGGGCCAGGGTAAGAATGAAGTGTATATTCACGGCAACGCTGGGTGCAGGAGCCTTCTACTAATATCATCCAAAGACTGGAGGTTCCCCCAGGGCCAAGTGAAAAAAAACAGAATTTCTTATGAACTCTGCAATCAGTGCAAAGGTTAATAGGAGTAATTGGATCATAGAAGACAATCAGGAATTGTCTATATCAGCTGCATTTTCTTAGATAATACAGCTTCAGACCACCACCCATCAGTCAGTTTGATGAGCTACGGTGTTGTGGTAGCCTGTGTATTGCTATGATGCTAGAAGTTACGCCACTGGTATTTGAAATACTCCCATTCACCTGTTTCAGATCCTACAAGGACAGCTTTCAGTGGACCTTCCAGACTAATAATGACTAGCAAGAAATGATTGGGGAATCTACTTCCAAAAATCAACCAATGTAAACCTTGTGGATAATAGCCTAACGTTGTCCGACTTGTTGTTTTAGACATGTCATCAGGAAGAATCAATTGCTGGAGGAGGGCTTCATACCTGGTGAAGTAGAGAAGCAAATTGGGTGAGGGAGACCCTTGGTAAGTTGTCTGGGCACAATAGCAACAGTGGACTCAAACTTGCCAGTAACTGTAAGGATGATGTAGGACTGGGCAGTATTTTGTTCTGCTGTACCTAAGGTCTCCATGGGTCACTACAGCTGTCTAACTATCTACAACCTCTGACCTACCTAAACCAATTCATCACACGTACTGTGTTAAACACAGGACAGCACAAACAAAATTAAAGGGACAGGAAATTCTTCTTTGGGCCTTGATGTCCCTTTCTTCACTACTTCACTCCTGGCATCTTGCTTCCACACTTCCACACAGGTGCTCAACACCTTCCCCCAACAGCTTCCCCTGGGGACAATCTGTACTCCTGGGGACAATCTGTACTCCTGGCCTTGGCTCCTCCCCCTAACAAATTGCCTTTTCCTCACCCTGTTCTGCCAGACGTCTGCCCTCGGCTCTCACCGGTCAAATCTAGAATGCTTCCGTAAATTAATTTGCACTTTCAGAAGAATGTGTTAGTCGGAACTCTTTGTAACAAGAATTTTCAGAAGACCTTCTCCCATTAGTGCTGTTCTATCCGATGGAGTGGTTCAGAGAGACTCTCTCAGGGTCTGTGAACTGAGACTGGATCTGCCCCCGAGAAGGGTCAAGACTTCCACTACTGAGGGAGAAGTCCAGGATGCCCTTTGGTATTTTTCTACTCCAGCAGCATGTCCACCCTTGAAAACATTTTGTTTTGCAATTCTAGTGTCCTTTAAGCAAACAGCAAGGGGAACAAGTTGGGAAATTATACATGTTATTATAATAAATACCAAGAAAGGGATCCACCATGAACTGAAGCTTCTCTGGCTCATTCTTGCAGAGTTGGGGCGCTGCACACGTATAAACCAAGACTCTGTCCCACCGTTAAGCTTTCTAAAGGAGTTCTTAGCTTCACCAGAAACGGTGGGATAATTTATAGGTTAACATTTTCTTTTAATGTGGATAGCATTTTCCTCATTTATAGTTAATTAGGTTAAGCATGCATGGGGAGCGAGGGAGAAAGGCTTTTAGTGACGCTCTAAATGATCAGTAATTTGAATAAAGTAAAGAACCTCTAAAGAAGGAGTCCCGGCACACGCCGAACAGGCTCCTCTTCTAGGAGCTAGCATCAGCACCATCTAGTTCAAAGATAACTGTGATAATGAAAACACTGAGATAAAAAGATACAGAATGTGCAAAATATCTTCAACAGATTTCAAGCCACAGGTACACGTGAGGTAGGTCCCTAAGTGGCACAGGTAGTTTGAGATCCGTTGCTAATCTGAAGGCTGACAGTTCCAATCCTCCCAGAGCTGATGAAGAAGAAAGGCCTGATGATGTGCTTTCACAAAAATTACAGCCAAGAAAATCCTATAGACCTCAGTTTTACTCTGTAATACATAGGATTGCCATGAGTTAGAGTCGACTCAGTGTCAACAGGGTTTGTTTTGGTCTCCTGTGATATAAAACCAAAAACCAAGCCTGTGGTCATTGAGTCAGTTCTGCCTCATAGCAAGTGGAAAGACAGAGTAGAACTGCCCCCGTGGAGTTCCAGGGAGCAGCTGGTGGATTCAAACCGCTGACTTTTTGGTTAGTAGCTGTAACTCTTAATCACTGTGCCACCAGGACCAGTGCCATCAAAATAAATGACTAAAGACTGAACATATTAGATTTTTGATAACCTGAAAACAGGGTTTCCAACCAATTCTCTTGCTAAGAATTTGTATTTCTACCCCAAGTATACTAAATCAGAATATACAGTTAAACAAAATTTCCATATGATTCTTATTTATAATAAAATCTGAGAGTCACCACTCTACCAGTAGTTCTCAGGATTGGTCTCTAGCCAGCAATGTTATCATCACGATGAAATTTGTTACAAGTTCAAATTCTCAGCAAGGATTCATGTCCTTCCAGAAAACCACCTGTTGAGCTTCGTCCCTTGAGTTATACCAATTGGAGAGAGATCCAAGGACAGTGTGGTGACGACAGGCAAGAAGCATCTCCCTTTGAGCCTCAGATTGTAGAATGGGTATAATAACAGTGCCCCTGCCACTATAGAGTTTTCCTGATGATTAGAGGTTGGGCATATATTACACTTAGCCAAAAATGAGCACCAATAGGCGGTGGCTATTGTTATAGGGAAACCCTGGTGACACAGTGGTTAAGGATCCACCAGGAACTCCTAGGAAGCTCCGTGGGGCCATTCTACTCTGTCCTACAGGGTTGCTATGAGTTGAAACTGACTTGGCTGCAATTTTTATTTAATTGTTGTAAGATCAAACCATCCTCTCTGTTGTTTGTCTAAATCAAACATTTCAGTTACTGTTATGAATTGAATTGTGTCCTCTCTGCTCTCTTCCTCCTCCCTACAAAAGATAACTTGAAGTCCAATGCATGTGACCTTGTTCAGGGCAATAGGATCTTATTTGCCAGTACTGTCACTAGAACAGGGTGAGTTCTAATCCTAATCTCTCCTGAGGAGTGTGCTATGTAAAAGGAGACAATGGAATCCCACACTGGAGGAAGATAGCATATGACGATCTGTCTATAAACAAAGAAATGCCAAGAATGGCCAGCAGCTGCCAGAAACTGGGAGAGAGGCATGGAACTGCTCCTCTCTCAAAATCCCCAGGAGGCATCAACATAGCCAAAAACCTTAGTTTGAACTTCTACCCTCCAGAGCTGTAAGGAAATAAATTTCTACTCTTTAAAGCTACCCACTTGTGGTATTTTTGTTATGGCAGCCCTAGCAAATTAAGACAGGTATTTTCTTGTCTTGCTTCTTTTTATCAATTCATATCCCCTGGGTTGTGGCAGAGAGATCTTTTTCAAACAGTGCAATTCCTTGTATGTACAGTTTTCTCAAACACTAATCCAGCTGAAAGAGTTTAAAGTAACTGCTTTTATATGACTCGATGGCACCTGGCGTGGCTTTATACCAATAATTTTCAACAAAACCCATAAGCAACAAAAACTCTTTACCAGAGTTTACAGAAGATGATGTTTTTAGCACACTGTGTGAGCTATAGGCACTCCTAGAAATTCATTGGAGGCTCGAGTGGTCCAGTGGTAGAATTCTTGTCTACCACATGGGAGACCTGGGTTTGATTCCTAGACAATGCACTTCATGCTCAGCCATCACCCATCTGTTAACAGAAGCTTGCATGCTGCTAAGATGCTGAACAGGTTTTAGGGGGGCTAGGAAGAAAGGCCTGGCAATCTACTTTCAAAACTGAGTCAGTGAAAACTCTGTGGATCACAAAGTTGGGATGGTGCAGGACTGCACACGAGGCCACCATAAAAGGGTGTGGGGGCAACTTGATAGCAGTTAGTGAATTACAACACAATGTCAACAAACAAGATTTCATCATCTGGAGGTCACCAGTCTCTCACCAATGTTGATTTCTACACAGAGAGGCAAGAACGGTGTCATGAGCATAGTCTAGAGAACTTTGGCCTGGTCCTGGCTTCATCATCCCTTACCTTTGTGGCCTGTGGCTAGTCCCAGAATCTCCAGACCTCTGTTTCACTCTCTATAAAATGGAGACTGTTCTCATGAAGTAAAATAAAATAATTTAAATGATCCAGGGCACGCAATCCATGGGTCATAGAATTATTTTTCTGGATACAAAGCTTTAATGGCTTAAATGTGTTCCTCACATTTCTCTGGAGGACACTGAGGTGAGTCACTCATTCTTTCCCCTATACCAGCCTCCTGGTGGGGGCAGGATAAGCATTGGAATGGGAAAAGCCTGAGCTTTGGAGCCGAGTAGATGGACACTTCAGTGTCAGTGCCTCTGTTTCCTAGCCATATGAGCCTGGGCAAATCGCTTGGTTGTCTGCGGCCTCAATTTGTTCCCCTCTAAAATGGCTAAACTAACACCAAGTCCACTCCCAGAGGCTAATAAGAAAGAAAAAAATCCCAGCACATAATTAGCATCGAGGAAGTTCTAGTTCCTTCCTTCCAATAATCAGACAGGAAAGAAATAGACTTTCAAGACGCCCCCTGTGGACTGTCACATAGACCCCTGAAAGTAGTTGTAAAAAATCTGGTGCCATCTAGTCAATACCAACTCACAGAGACCTGACAGGGCAGAGAAGAACTGTCCCTGTAGCATTTTTAAGGACTAGCTGGTAGATTCAAACTGCTAACTTGTTGGTTAGCAGCCAAGCTCTTAACCACAATGCCACTAGGGCTCCTATCAATACAAACGTATTTTTAATGATCTGTTCCGAAAGTGCCCCTCCCAACACCCTCATTTCACTGTCGTGCCCCCACACCTTACCTTTCTCCTCCACCTTCCCCGCTTTCCCCAGAAATAAAAATCTGCAGGACAGCAAGAGCAAGAGAAGAAGGGACAATTTAAAAGAGGTCTGGAGGTTCTAGCTTGGGGGTCACTGCCTTCCTGATTCCTGGCTGCCCCTGCTCCCTTTGAGCAGCTGACCTAAGGAGAAGCAGATGATTCTTTTTCATTGTTTTAATTCTAATGAATAAATGGCTGGAGATGCCTTGAAAGGACATGTTTAGTGTATATTTACATTTCCTAGGAGAGTGTACCCCAAGACCTCTCCCTTTGTGATAACTTACTCTGGTCAGCAGAGCAAGAATCTATTTATTACCTCTTCTGAGCCCCCTCCCAGCCCTAGCAGGAGGGGCCCTGCTGCAGTTGCTGATGACTAGAGAATTACTCAAGTGTGAACTGTTTCACTGTCTGTCACTTTGCTCATTAGGCAAGTGAGAAAATGTATCTATAGCTCCGTCTCACAGTCCTCGTTAGCTCGGTGGCACATTTTACTTCCCTTGTTTGTTTTAAAGATGAATGCTTAAGAAACAATATTCAGTTGGAGACCCTCTCTATAATTTTAAGAACCAAAAGGCTGGATAATCTTATTATCTTCCCAATAATTGTGTTGTTCAGACAATAGGGAAAAGGTAATTGCCTCTACTGCAACTCCAGCCAGGGTCTAGGGATGCCCCTGTTTTAGTTCTAAGGCTCTGAAGTGCTCAGTGTTGAAGTAAAAGCACAGTGTTTTCAGACAGTAAACAGACACCCTATTAAAGTCAGCTAAATCAACTAATGAGCTTATGCCTTGAGCATGTTATTGTATTTCTCTGCAATGCTCCAGTTCTTGTAGGTAAAAAATAGAGCATTATTATTTTTCTGTTAAATATACCTCCTCCTACAGATTTAGGAATATCCTAACGGCTGGGGTGGGGGGTGGGGAGTACAGACGTGGAAGGGTATGCAGGAGTAGTTTCAGTTATCACCTCTAGATTTATTTACTGAGATAACCCAATGTCATTCAAGAGTCTGACATTCCGGTTGCCATTAGGATAGAAACGTGTCACCCTGTCTCCTATTTGCTGTGCTTGACTCGGGGTGCTTAGCAGCCATTCTTGCTTGGCCACATAAACGTTGTTCCAAATTCATTAACATCTGTGTAGACCTCCAGGCACATATGCCCCGTGGCTGATGTCTTCTGAGGAGAATGAATGTCCCACAGGGCTAAAGGCCAAGAAATGCTGTGTTCTTTTTTTTCCCAAGCTTAAAAATTTGATCATGCATGTAGCATGTTCCCATTGGCATGCACTGCTAACACCAGTTCACACATAACTCTGGATACCAGGACAAATAGATAAATCAGGCTTGTAAATATGCAAAGTTTCTGTTTATTTGCATTTTCAGATCTAGAGTCTTGAAATCTAAGAAGTGTGAAGAAAGAAGCATTCTCCTTTTCTTCTTTCTTTTTTTCAAGTTTGATTCTTTCAGTGACAATGCCAGCTGAAATGCCTGAATCTCATCTCCCTTAACCATTTTCTGCATTCAGAGAAATGAGAATGTGCACAACCCATTCGAGGGAAATACAATACATTATTATAATATGACTTGGCCTAAGTAGCTAATCACTTTTTATTAACACTTTTCGGCCCAGGGAGTTGGGATTTCTCAAGCTGACTGTCAGGGCAGGGATTCTGGGAGTCTATATTAGTAATTAGCATTGCAAGATCTTGACTCCTGGGGTGATTTAAATTAATACAAAATAAAAGTGCAAATTTCCAAATAGCTTTGAAAGCTGTATCTATTATTAAATTTATGTTATTAAAGCCCTTCCCCAGCCAGCATGACAGAAGACTAAAGCAGAGGGTTTTCTGAAATATATACACAACTCGCCTTGGACCCTTTAAAATTAAATAAAAGAGTGTACAGTGGAAGATCAAAAGAATTTTCTATACAATTGAGTTACGCCTTGGCAGTAAAGTTTTCCACCCAACCAAATCTCTACAAAGCAATATTAGTTTCATGGTCACAGTTGCTTTTGGACTTTCCTTGATACATTTGGCAGCTATCTTGAGAGCATCCCAAGAGCTGCTGGCAGCACCAATCACTCATTTCATAAGTAGGCGCTAAGAGCCGACAGCAGGGCGCTTGGCACATTACCATCCCTCCACCACGGAACCCCTCCCAGGCAGGAACCCAGAGAAAAGGCTCAGCATAGAGACATTATGGAGTCCTCCTCTCTGAATAAGGTTCTACTAATGTGTAAATAACCTGCTTTCTCTAACCATGTCTTTAGCAGACTAAGTGGTTAATTGTTATTGATCAGCTCTGCCCACTGTTCCAATATCAGTCATTATTGAAAATAATCTCAGTATCCTTCATTAGGCATGCATCTGTTTCCATGGGAATGCATTTTCAACCCAGAGAGCTACTTGACTGTTATCGGTTTCACTGGTGGTGCCGGCCCTGCGGGCTGTGGTTGCCCAATCTGTCATAGTTAATCAACTCTCATCTCTTAACACTGGCTGCAGTTATCAATGAGGTAAGGATTAATATTCTGGGCGAAGCAGATGATAAATCATTTGTATATAATTAGTGTACAGCAAGGTTACAGCTGACATGAATTTTTATCTTAATTATGAGAGAAATTTGTTCCATTAATTTAATTTAGTTTGCATGAGTGGCTAGACACCTAACAAAGTTAATCTTACACCTGTCATTACAACACTAAGGCGAGAGCCTCGCGGTGAGGCTGGAGTCTTGGATCCTCCCGCGGAGGAGGATAATGTTGTTCATCCTGATGTGAAAATAGATGATCGTAGACAGAAGATGTAAAGTCGACGCTTTTTAAAGTTGTCCCAGGGGATTTATGGGAGAACGTTGAAGCGACTCAGCTCGAGTTCCTTTGCTCTGGATTCGAGAGCCCCCTTTCAAAATTACCTCTCTTACCTTGTAAATCAGAATGAAGACAACCCTAGACACACACACAAAATATTTCTTCTCTTTTTAATGTATATATGTTAACTTCTGAGCTTCCGGCCAAACAAAGCTTTGCCTCCTCGGGACAAGCTACTGTGTTTGAAACGCGCAATGGCTTGTCAAGAGGCAAAGCTTTCATTTGTATCAAATGCAATGAATTAAGAAATGTATGCTGTGGAGTTGTCTATTCTAAGTTCTAAGCTTCATGTTTATAATTGAATAGAATAATTCATATAACTCGATCTACTGTACAAATGGTAGTTATGCAGGCATCCTGAAGGTTTCAGAGTACTGCATAAACCCAAGCTCTGTACTAATTATCCAAGTAATTACTAAGTCTGATCAATCATACTTGATTGATGAATTAGGTGGGGCCGTGTATGCAGCCGAATGTGATGTTCTTTCTTTATTTTGTTAATGATTAGCTACACATCCGAGGTTTAAAAAAAAAAAAAAAAAAGATTTAGTGACCTGACTCCTTCTAAAAGGTTTCTCTCTAGATCTAGAATTGCGATAATTATTTTGCTCCAGATGTCTGACCTGATGGAGGGAGACATCTTTAAGGAAAGGGGGCAGGAAGTCACAATACAAAATCCCTCTACAAAGAATGACTGAAGAGAGATTCCAGTAAAGCTGAAATAAAACTAAAACAGGCATCATGAATGAGACCGTTTCTGAAACAGCAAATTTCTAACATAAGCTCCAGATTTCAAAGGAGTCGGCCTTTGCGTTTTGGAAACCCAGAGTATGCCTGCAACCGAAATACTAATTGCACAGTAACTCAGATTAATGTATTGTGATATTAGTCCACAATTATCACTTGGAGATCGGGTCAAGAAGTGTATAGTTGGTTATTCACAAGAAATGACTGATTTAAAAACAAAGAGCTCTAATGGAATTCAATAGTGCTTTTCAGTCATTCTGCTTGGCATCTCTATTACCTGAGATGATTCACAGTCCATTATGGGAGCTTCCATGCTAATAGAATGTCTATCTTCTGTAATACAGACACATCAGAGCACTAACTGGGAATCTGTCACAATGAATTTCATCTGGATTTCACTTCATCTCTTCATGGACTGTAAAATTTGCTCTTGTACAATGCCTAAATTTACTGTGGGTAATTGAGAGAGATCTATAGATGCAGCAGCACTCAGTAAAAAGCAGTTTTCCAAAGATCTATTGTAAATTGTGCAGTTTTGCTTCAGCCAGGAAAAGATTATGGTGAGCTGAATCTTGCCTCTACTAATGAGATGTTTTGGCAAGTTCAAAAGCAGGGCTGGGGGTGGGGGTTCTTTAGTGGATTCTGCCACGTGGCAAAAAGGAAAACAAGAAGGGACCTATCTTTCATTCCAAAGAAAGCTTTGCAAGAGGGACAAAAATAAGTTTGGACACAGGCTTCATTACCTTCTCTGGGAAGTATAAATCAGAGTTACAATAGACATAATATTTTCCAAATACGCCTGCATTTACTTGGCAGAAAAAGAATGTCTCATGCACGCTCCAGCCTTCCAGAAGCTTACATTAGTCTCCGCATTGCTGCAGGTAGAACAAATTCTCTCTCTCACTTGCTAAACCTTCAGTTTCACAGATTGTTAATCTCAACTAAAATATTTGGTATTGAGCTATCTGCATGAATTGTTGATAAAGAATTAAGATAACACTGGAGCTATTAAACATAATGTGTGCTCATATTTTTTCAATGGATACTTAGGTTACTACTCATAAAGTGTACATACTGTCCTTTTTTCCTACTCATCTTCAAATCATTTCCCTTTCTTTATTTTACTTACTCCTATCAAAAGCTAAACAGAATCACTGGGTGCCCTTAACAATCATATGGTTTAATATTTGTAGCCAATTAGAATTGTGATCTATTCTATAGCTTTTTTCCTAGGCCAGAAACTGAATAATAGCATCATGCTTCACTGGCAGTGAAGTGAGCTGAGCCTTTACATTAGGAGAAAATCAGAATGGTATGACTGCAGTTCATTACTGAAATAGGTAACTGATGAACTGAAAAGACAAAGGGCATTGTTAAATGAAATGTCATTATTAGAGGTGCTCATGTTTAACAAATGTACTGTAAGTTAATTCAGTAGTGTTTTCTATAAAGTTCTCCACTGAATGTTCGCTGCTCATTTGGACTGTCTCAGCATACCTAACATCTCCTTAAAAATGTCTTGAAGGAAACAGCATCAACTCCAGTGATGTGGAGTAATTAAACCCACATCAGAACTAGCTTTGAGCTAGTGTATTTGCATCATATTCACTGAAGATCCTGACCTGCTGCCATTATGTTTGCGTTCCTAGACTAAGATGCAATATGCTAGGATGTTAAAATTGCTAGGGGGAAAAAATAAGCCCCATCATTTGCAGAAGGCTTGAGAAAAAATGTTTTCCACATAAAGGGGGAGAGAAAAGCAATGAAACCCCTTTGGCATCTGTGCAAAACTGTTTGCTTGGCTCCGGAGGTGATAAAAATAATTTATGAAGCTCTACATTTTTAGCAAGAGGAAATGACCTCAGCTTTTGGCAATCAGTTGCAGTGAGTGAAGCCTCTCTCAGCTACTTTTATGGATTTCCTTGAGCTACATATTCTGTGACCTGTATTTCAGATTTATTGGCAGGTACATAAGCCACATTAAGTAATATAAAATGCAGTGAATGCATCAAATGACTGTCAGCAGGGACTTAGTGACAGCGGCAAGAAGCTGCTTCTTTACAGAAGTCACTCCGAATCTGTTACCTGTTTATGCGTATGTCTAACCAGGCTCAAAATTTTTGTTTAAAATAAAGACGTGTTTCAAAACAAGAGAGTGTCCTGCTGACCGCATAACACATTGGTGACGGGAACAGAGCATATGACCAGCTTTAAAATCTAATCAAAGCTTCAGGATATGCAGTGTGAACATACTTTATTTTGAGATTGGGGAGGAGGAAGCATGACTCCGCAACGGGACCAAGGGGACTCCTTGCATATTGTGTTTGATTCTAAGCAAGACAGTAGAGTAGCATTTTGATGAGGGAGATGCAGACTGACCAACAATGTCTTTTGGTAAATACTGCCCTAAAAAAGTACAGGGAGGTAATGTGTATTTAATAGTATCATATGCTAAGTATATAGAACAGAGCTTGAAGATATTTTAAAAAAAAAATCTATGCCCCTAACTCTGATCCAGTAATAGGTAGGGCACAATGTGAAAAGAGGATCAGTCTGGCAATCAGAAGGATAGCTGTGTGACCTTGGACACATGCTCTGTGTGACCTTGGGCACATGTGACCTTGGCTCACATGCTCTCTGGAGCACATGGTATGGACCTCTTGGGTTCCTCCAGTTCAGAAATGCTTTGACTCTTTAAATAATGATTGATATAAGAGAAATGAGATCACTAAATGAAGAGGACACTTTGACTGGTACTGAATTGCTTGGGAAAGATTCAGGTCCTGTCATAAACCCAAGCAGAAAAAAGATGGACATATGGTTTCATAGGGAACTTCTAATTCTACCTCCCTGGGCCTATTGCATTGTACTGTTAACCATCCCCCTTTGAAACTAGCCTTGTGTGACTCAGAAAAACAGTTAACACATCTCTAAAACACCTTCTGGGTGGACTCCCTTCTATGATGGCCTCTCCATTCTCTGAAAATTGATGACTCTTGGCCTGTACCACTTAATACTGCCCACATGGAACAATTAAACAGAATGGTTAAAGCACATTGAGATGGCCTGAATATGAAATTACAGTGGTAGCTACACTTACGCAGCTCTTGTAGCTCCCTAGAATGTTCATCAGCATCAAGTTAGGGCCAATAGGATCAGATATTCACCTTATAGAGGTTAGGACACGGCCCGAGAAGAATGGCTGAGTTAGGAGAGGCAGCCAGAACCAGCCAGAGCATTGCACTTGGAAGTGTTGGCACAGGCTATGGCTTAGACTAGGGCCAGCAGAGAACTTGTGGTACCTGCAAGGCATATTGGAGGCAATACTGTCAGGAAGGAGGTAGCATCATAAGTGTCTTGGTGGGGTTCGATACCCAGTCAATGCACTTCAAACACAGCCACTGCCTGTCTGTTGGTTGGAAGCCTGCGGGTTGCTGTGATGCTGAGCAGTTTTCAGAGGCGCCCTCAGGTTAAAATGGACTAGGAGGAAAAACCTGGTGATCTACTTCCAAAAATCAGCCAATAAAACCCTGTGGATCACAGGGACCCTATTGCAACCAGTCATGGGGATAGCATAGGACCAGGAAGTAATTTGTCCCAGTGGTGGAGGGTGGGGTGGTGCTGTGATCTGAGGATCACTTCGATAGCCGCTAACAGCAGCATAGAACAGTCAGCACAAGAACGCAACTGCCCTAAGCATTAATGCTCTCCAAGTACTTCCCAGTGCAAGAGTCCAGAGCTCAGGCAGTCAGTTTCATAAGAGTAGAGGCAAGAGCCATCTCTAGCAAGTCAAATAAGAAATCAGACATTCACCTGAAAAATAGAGGTAGCCAACACAAAGGTGAGGGGATTTTCTTTATTTATATCATGAGGATAATTGCCACAATTATCCAGTGCCCGTCACTGGGAATACTTGGCTGGAGTGTATCAGGATCCGTGGGGACTCATTTCATAAGTAAAGTTTGTTGGCTCTGCTCCTAGCAGAAAAGCGAGGTGCAACCAAACGAAAATCCATTGCCACTGAGTTGATTGTCACTCATAGCAACCCTAGAGGACAGAGTAGAACTGCCCCACAGGGTGTCTGAGGCTGTAAACCATGGGAGTTAACTACCTTATCTTTCTCCCGTGCAGAACCTGGTGGGTTTGAACCTTAAGCACTGTACCACCAGGGTGCCTCAGAAGGCAAGATAAAAGTCTTGAAATATCTTTCATGGCTTCTTTCCAGAGCTTGGGATTTCATTATATCCTAACGGCGTGAGGCAGTTCAAAGAGACTTGAAATATGGAATAAGAAGGACGAGGAGGAGAAGTTGGGGATTATTCACTTTCTTTTTAGTTTTGTTTTATATGTGAGAATATATGGAGACAGAGACTCAAGGGGGAAACGTTATTCCTCTGGTCCAGGTTTTTGTTTTATTTTGTTCTATGGTTGACATCTTTCCAGAAAGTTCTCTCAAGGAGGGAGAGGCATTCATGTTCACCCTCGTGCACATAATTTCAAATAGCTATGAGAAGGAATCCTTTAAGAAAATACACATATGTTATTTTATATTCCATGGCTGGAATGAAACTTGATGGAACGAATGCGTGATGGTGCATGTTTAATAAATCCGAACAAATGTGGACTGGTAATAAAAATCATGTCCCAAGGAAGTATTACAATATTTCCTTAAAAACAAAATAACTTACTTTGCCTCCATCTGTTTTTGAAAACCGTTTTATGATTACAAGTATGTAAGCTATCGTAATTACTACTGTAAATAATTAATCATGCCTTTGCAATCGCTTATTAATTAGCTGTCATAACATAGTTGTGAGCTACGTGGAAAACAAGGACTCAATACTCGGTTATTAATACCTAATTAAAATATTCATTGTTCTCCACATCTTGTTTATAGCCTTGCTCCTTCACACTTGCTGAGAGAACGCCTCTCACAGGCATCATCCTCCATTTGCTTATCTACATCGCCACCTGTCGTTGGGAAGTGGGAAGTGTCTTTTTTAATTTCTGCTTTTTCCCTGAGCAACAGCTTAATTTTTACCTCTCAGTCTTTTATTGTGGATTTCAGAAATTTGATCCTTACTGCTCTCCTCCTGACAAATTTTTCTTAACTTTATTGGCCCTGTTACTGTCTATATAAGGTGTTCTGTTGATTAATGTATCATCTAAGGAATAAATTAAGTCCATAAAATCAAACCGTTTAAACTGCTACAACTTAAAAGAATAAAAAACCTGTTGCTGTCTAGTAGATTCTGATTCACTGTGACCCTATAACACAGGGTGGTACTGCCTCATGGCTTTCCACAGAGCTGCTGGTGGATTCAAACTGAGGACTTCTTGGTTAGCAGCCAAGGTCTTAGCCACTGTGCCACCAGGGCTCCAGGGAAAGAAAATTAATTTGGTTTATATAACGCATAATCAAGATGAATTTAAGATAAAGTCATCCTGAAGATGTTCTCAATCCTAACGCATCTTTATAATAAAAAGGCACATTTGTTGAGTGCAAGTGAGCACAAATCAATGTTCATTCTTGTAATGATCAAATGAGGAAAACACTGCTATAGGATTTGACCTGCCAAAGCCAACAGCCATCGAGTTGATCTGACTCATGGCGACCTACAAATGAGGAAACTGAGACAATGAGAGACGAAATAATTTGCTGAAGCAGGGCTAGCAATATAATTTTTGTGACCTAGTAAAAAATGAAAATGTAGGGCTCCTTGTTCAAAGAGCAGGCAAAAAAGCATAGTTACATGTACTAAAATATAAGGTTTTTCCCTTCTTCTACAGTCTATCAACTTAGGATGTTTTTATTTGCTGTTTAATGTTGTTCTAAGCCAAGAAAAATTTAAATATTTATCATGAATTTTACATCCATCTTTCTTTTGTGTTGTGTCAATTTGAAATGTATGTATTTGTTGTTGTTAACCAGTTGTTTAGTCAGCTCCAACCCATGGTGGCCTTACGTACAACAGAACAAAACATTGCCCAGTCCTATGCCATTCTCATAATCATTTGATGTATTTGAGCTTTTCCTTGCGGCTATCATGTGAATCGATTTCACTGAGGTTTACCACTTGGCTGCTCACCAAAAGGCCATCAGTTCAAACCCACCAGCTCTACAGGAAACAGATGTGTCAGTCTGCTTTGACAAATATTCACAGCCTCAGATACCCTATGGGGCAGTTCTTCTCTGTCCTCTAGTGTTGCTATGTGTCAGAATAGCCTCAACAGCAACTGTTACAACACGGCTACTCTATCACCAATAATGTCTTTTCCTTACAGTTGGTATTTGCTAATGATGCATCCAAAGTTAAGCAAACCAAAGTCTCACCATTCTTGAACTTAAGGCGTAGTCTAAGTGTATTTCTTCTAAGACTGATCTGTTGTTCTTCTGGCAGTCCATAATATATAAGCTACTTTACCAACACCGCAATTTGGCTTCCTTTTTCATACGAGAATATTTAACTCCTATGCAAAATAACCAAAATCCTACAATTCGTTATTTTGTAGCTTGCATGAGCATGTGTATTTTGTTTCCCCAAGGAGTGGAAACAGTGCACAAAACTTGCTCAATTGCTTTTGTCACTTGGTATCTGTACATCTCAGCAACTGTCTCAGTCTTTGGCTTACTGAGAAAGAAAGAAAGCTGAAAGGAGAAGGAACTGTGTGTTTCCCCATCTTCCTCCCTTCCTGCTATGGCACCATTTCTAGCATAAATGGTTGGCTAATGCTGGGAAATAAAGTAAGAAAATATATGATAGAGTTCTGTGGTCAATTATGTTTCTTACAATACCATCACCTTCCTTTCAGCACTTGAAGCAAACTCTGGTTCTAATGGAAAGTCAGATGTAAGTATAACATGCTTGCTTACACTGTACTTCCTGTGAATCTCACCAAACTTCCACTGGCCTATCTTATCTAGCGCTGCTATAACAGAAGTGACACAAGCCGATGGTATTAACAAAGAGAAATATACTTTCTCACAGTGCTGGAGGCTACAGTCCAAATTCAGAGTGTCAGCTCCAGTGGAGGGCTTTCTCTGCCAGCTCTGGGTGCAGGTCCTTGTCATCAGCCTTCCCTTGGTCTGGAATAATCTCAGCACCGGAACCTCAGGTCCAAAGGACATACTCTTGCTCCTGGCACTATTTTCTTCATGGTACGAGGCTCCTACCTCTCTCCTCATTTTCTTTTCCTTTTATTTCTTGAGAGATAAAAGGTGGCACAGCTCACACCCCAGGACATTCCCTTTGCACGGGATCATGAATATGACCTGGGTAAGGCTATTACAATCCCACACTAATGCTCTAACATAAAATTACAATCACAAAAGAGAGGACAAGCACAAGATACTGGGAATCATGGACCAGCCAAATACATGCATTTTGGGGGAGACATAATTCAATCTGTGATAGGGTCCATGTAAATTCTGTACTCATGGGGCATTGCTCAGTCTGTAAGTGAATGGTATACAGGTACTGTAATTATCTTCTCTGCTCACAGGTGTGCTCCTTTGCTTACAAAACATAAGTCACAGACGAAAATCATTAAGAATGTCAAGACGGCAACAGCAGAGCACTAAACCAAGCACAAGGCCGTGTGAGTGCAAGGGTCCCATGGAGTGGCACAGGTCACACACCCATAAGGCAGGCCATGCAAAGAGGGACACACAACAAATATGATCCTAGGTGATCTGAATCCAGACTACATGCTTACCAGGCTCTACTGCTCTTCAGAGTGTGCCCAGAGACAGCATCAAAGGCTGCTGTTTTACATATCCATTATTCATAGAGTTAGACTAAAGATTATGGTAGCTGGAGTACCTTAGAAGTCCAAGCCCCTCATTTTATAGATAAGAGTCAAGAATCTGAAGAGTTAGGTGGCAGCCCTGTTGTCCTGAATCCATATCGCTTCAATCCAGGTTGTCAAAACTGAGCACAATGTCTCCTCTCCCCCACCCTTCCTCAACTCACCTTTCCTTCAGTGATCTATTTCTCCTTCCCCACTCTGTAGAAATCCTGTTCGTTCCATGCGGTTCTACAGAATGCCTCCCACTACCTTCCTCCCAACATATACACCCTAGCCCAGAAAAGCCCCTGTGGATCCAGGAGGTGCCTACAAGAAAAGGCGACCAGATCCTCTCTGCCCATTGGACTTCTGCTTAGAAAGTAGACACACTGTGTCTACCAGGCACACTTTGAGAGAAGGTGGGGCCTAGAAAGTGAAGCAGGTACCTGCCCTCGTGGGACTGTCTCAGGACCAAAGGACACTAAGAAGGTGGCAGTGCCTTATCCAAAGGGCCAGACCAACAGAGCAGGGGGACCTGAGCAGCGAGAAACTGTGGGGTACAGTGCTGAGAGTCAGAGATTGAAAGAGTGAAAGGGAAGCTGCTGCAGCCAGATTTCCCAGGTCCAGAGCTATTTGTGGGGGACCTTGCAGAAAGCAACATCAGTCCTTTTGCCTGTTCCCTAACCCCATCTCACACACAACACACAGTCTGCCTTTGTGACACTTAACCCCTCGGTCTTGCCAAACAAGCATGCATCTGTGTGGTTGTTAGCTGCCATTGACTCAGTCCCTGACTCACGATGACTCTGTATGCAGCAGAACCAAATGCTATGCTCTTCTTCTCCATCTTCGTGATCAATTGTGAGTTGGACACTTTGTGGGTCATAGAGTTTTCATCAGCTTATTTTCAGAAGCAAATGCCAGGCCTTTCTTCCTAATCCATCTTAGTCAGGCCAGCATCACAGCAACACAGCAGCCTCCACTGAAAGATAAGTGGTGGTGACATACAAGTGCACTGGCCAGGAATCGAACCCAGGCCTCTGGCATAGAAGCCAAGAATTCTACCACAGATTCACTATATATACAGTGGATCTATCAATCTATCTGTCTATCTATCTATCTATAGGATTTACATTAGCATCTTGGGGCATAAGAAGATTGTGTTACTTTATAAAGAGGATTGACACCAATCCCAATAACATAAAAAAATATTAGATTTTCAACACAAATTCTTGGCTCCTACTCTTTATCAGGTACTGTGCTAGGTCCATGGACACGCCAGTCAACCACCCAGGCACAATCTCTGCAGCTTCATGGAGCTTACATTCTAGAGGGGATAAGAGTTCCAAATATTTGGAATAAATAAATTTTTGTATATTCACATATTCTACACTACAGCAATTTAAAAAATACATATACACATAGCAATGTGCATGGGTCTCACAGCTGTAATGGAGAACAAAAAGAAGCCAAATATGGAATACTAGGCAGTCACAAAGAATAATAATAGGTTTTTGAATCATAACATGGGTGAACCTGGAGGACACTTACTTTGTGAAGCAAACCAATCACAAACGGACAAATATTGTTTGTATGATTGCATTTTTATAAGAAGACAAGAAAAAACATACGCGCGCGTGCGCACGTGTGTGTGTGTGTGTGTGTGTGTGTGAGTATACACACACAGAAAATAGCACTCACTGATCGTTACCAAGGATGATTTGTGGACAGGAGAGAGAAGTACTCTTAAAATAGTAGACAGTTTTTTTTTTGTTTTGTTTTGTTTTTGTAATAGGAAAGATAGCATCGACATTTACCACGGTAAATGATGCCACTAAGGAGTGCACAAGACAAAAAGATGTTTTGGGTAAAGAATACGACAAATATAATTTTCCAATAATACCAAAAACAGTTTTAAAAATATGTGGTTACACAAATATGTTTATAGGCAAATGTTATACACAGACAGATGTTTCTATAGGGAAACGTACATGCAGGTATGTATATTCATGCATGTCTGTCCATGTATATAATAAACCACATTGGGAACACATTGATGGATACTTTTCAGAATAATCAAACACTTTGCAAGATTGGTTTTTTGAGTTTGAAAGCTTAAGACCATAGTTTTGTGGGAACAACTCAGTTACTTGGCATAATTTAGTTTGCAAAGTGTATGTTCCACATCCCAATGTGGTAAGTAGTATCAAAGGTCTTAAAATCTTCAAAGTTGCCATCTAATACACATCTAGTGATCTCTGCTCATCTAGGGCAAAGGATAAAGACGGAAACCAAACACTCAGAGAAGAAAGTAGTCTACAGGACTAAAAGTCTACACAAACCACAGCTCCATTTAGTCTCAGACCAGAGAACTAGATGGTGCCCAGCTACCACTACCAACTAGTCTGAGCAGAGCCACAGTAGATGGGGCCTAAGACAACAGGAGAAAAGTGTGTAACAGAACTCAGATTCTTAACCAAAGCTCAGATTTACTGGACCCGATGAGATTACAAGACCCCGCTACCCCACCCAAGACAATTGCTCTGAGGTAATCTTTAAACTCTGAACTAGAGTTATCTCTTAAAGTTACCTTTTAGTCAAATAACAGAGCCAGCCAAGTGCCGTCGAGTCGGAATAATATTATCTGTGAGTAACACGCTCCTTTGAAAAATCAACTACGTGGGACTGAATGGTCCAAAACTACTCTAAAGCAAAGACGAGAAGATAAGGGGACAGTGAAACTAGAGTGTGAGAAATGGTGCAAGCAGAACAAATGGATGAGAATGGTGACATATTGTGGAAAATGTAAGCACTATCACTGAATAATTTGTGTGTGTGTGTGTGTATAAACATTGCCATTATAGAAATTGTTAAATGGGAATCTAATTTACTATGTAAACTTTCACCTTAACCACAATAAAATATTACTAAAAAAAAAAAAAAAAGGACAAGCCAGACACAAAAGAGGACATACCATATGTATAAATTCAAGAACAGAAAAACTAATGTATGGTGATAAAAATTAGAAGATAGAATCATTTGGGGTAGGAATAGTATAGGCTGACAACTTTCTGGAATGTTACATATAATCTAGACCTTATTCCAGGTGGTTTTTCATTTATACACATGTAAAAACTGAAGATCAGGCACATCAATGAGTGTATGCTACACTTCATAATTACTCCCTGGATGGCATAAAAGTACCAAAATATGGGTAACTCCAATTCACCTAGAGGTGCCTCCATATAAAGTCCTGGCAATCTACTTCTAAAAGATCACAGCAAACCTAGACTCATTCCTCATACCATTTGGAAGAAACTTTATAGCCTTTTAACCCCTGTCAGAATTACCATAAAGCTCAGTGGATTCAGATCCCTACACTTAGCTTTGCATTTTATACTGAAAACCCTGTGGAGCACAGTTCTATTCAGAAATGTGGAGTCACTGGGAGCCAGAGCTGATTTGATGGCAACTGGTTTGGTTGGGGTTTTTTATTATATTTCAGTACAGTTTTAGAAAATATTCTTCCATATAATTAATCATTTGAAGTAAGCTTCAAATGCTAACTGGAAGGCAATGGTGTTGTGAGAATCATGATTGACCAAAAACTTTGCAAGTACAAGACCCAGATCTGTTGTGGCAGGTCCAAGAAGGCTTCAGAAGAATAAATGAAAAGGTTTCCCATAGAGACTAACTAGCCTGCAGGAGGCACTGAGGTGAGAACAAGTTTGGCATCTGGGACCTTCTAGAATACTAGAAAGACTGAAGTACAGTGAGCAACAGGAAGGAGTGGTAAGATAAACCCAAGGAAGTGGGCTTGGGCCAGAGAAGGTGGCCACTTGTTACCTGTGGGAAGAACGCTGCACACAGCTCCCGGACCTAAGAAGGGGCTTTCAAGCAAGAGACATATCACTGATTACTTTCACAACAGTGAATGCTCAATCTAGGTAATTTTTCTACTATCTGAGATAATATCTTGGAGTCTCTATAGCAATACTTTTTTTTTCCTAGTTTGTACTTAGGGAGTCCATTCACTTAACGTATATCATAGCATCACTCCTCATTTTTCCTACCTATACTGCTCAAGACAACAGTCAGTCTCCAGCATATACAAAGCATCATGCAGGTAAACCTCTTCCAGATACAGCTTTTAGGGTGGAGTGCATCTAAATGTGCAGATCAAAGCTAACTTTGCGTAACTTGCTACCATGGTCATCTAGTGCCCCATTGCTCAAACAGACTTCTATGAGAACATCAGTGCTCTGTGAGGCACCCAAAGGTGTCTGTAGTGAAACATTCTTGAGAAATACTTGGTCAAAGAATGCTCAAAAACTTCTTTCTTGTAATATGGGTGCTGGATTCCTTTTCAGCTCAGTAATGAAGTCATTCTTTCAGCCAAAAGACAGGCCCGCCCTTAAAACAAAATGGGACTAAATGGGCACATCAGCCCAAGGGCAATAGCTAGAAGGCAGGAGAGAGTGTTGACCTGTTGCGAGGTTGTTAACCATTGTGATAAAAAAGAAAGCGTACTAACTGTTAAATGAGAAACTTGTTCTGTAAATCTTCACCTGAAGTACAATTTTTTTTTAATTCTCTATTGTAGGACTTCTCAAGGCATTTTCTATGTTAGTATGCTTTATGATTCTATAAGAGGGATAAATAACATGCAATATTTCCAAACTATTACAACCACAAAGCTCTCATGTGCAGTGAACATTATTATTCCAGAGAACATGCTTTAGAAAACCATGATCTGCAGTCTGACAACGCAGTGCTTAAGTACTTTTCTATCACTTACTGTGGCATTAAGGAGTCCTAGTTGTACAGTGGTTAAGAGCTTAGTGGCTAACTAAAAAGTCAACAGTCCAAATCTGCCAGCTGCTCCTTGGAAATTCTATGGAGTCGTTCTAATCTGTACTGTAGTGTGGCTACTGTAGATGCTCAACAGCATCTAACAACAATGGCATTAAAATGATGAGCAATCATCTCCTTTATCATAACTCAGTTTTAGAATAAAGCATAGATGACAGAGAGCTGAGACTACTGCTTTGTTTCTGCCTTTCACAAAGTTTCATTTTCTTCCTTCACTACTCTGTTCAGCCTCTGCGTTTGTTCTTTAGGAGCTCATTCGTCTTCATTGGCTAGAAATTATTCTCTTCTCTAGTAATTTTAAACACATCCAAAACCTCCACTGACTCCTCATATCATTTGAAGGAAGCTTTATTGTTTTTAAACCCTGTCAGAATTATTGTGAAGCTCATTGGACTCGGCTCCCCATCCTAATTATCACTGATGACACAAAAAATAGTGTTTCTCATATCTCAAGTCAAAAATCATGTTATCTCTTGTAGACAATTTTAGAGGAACAGACTGCCCCCTCTGACACACTGAGAATTTTTGTATTCAACCCAGGCTTTGCATTTTGAAAATGCACAGCCTCCTACTCCCTTTCAAAGGCTGTGGTATTATCCAGAAGCAATTACGAAGAAAAACGAAATTACCTTTCGTCATTCTATCTATTCAGGGCCTTGGAAAAGCAGACTGACAATGAACTGACAATTATTTGCAATCCATTTTCACTTAATTTCGGCATAAATTGAGCCTGAGGACTGCTGACAAATAAAATATATTATTCATTTGAAAACATTCTCTTTGGAGCTCCAGATCTCCGATCTATTTCATTAGCGATCACTATCAAACTAAGTTGGGAATTGATTTATGCAATAGTTATCCCTCTACAATAATTAATTAGAAAAATAATACTTTGGTGGAACTTTGAAAAGAAGCTATTTCTAAGGCTCTTTGATAAAATAGAAAACTTTTAAAATAATTATGAGGCAGAGTCCCTAAGGGAGTAGATATGCATTGTCTTAGCCTCTTTCCACAAGATGTTAGACATAAACCACAGCCAGGGATAGCTCTTTAAATCTAAATTCATCCAACAATTCTTGGCTGTGTTTTATGTGCCATGCACTGTGTGGTAGGTCTGTGAAGGTTACGGAAACAGAGCAAAGAGGTCCTCAATGTGTGTACAAGGGCACGTAGGAATATGTAATACTCTTGTTGTGATTTGATAGCTACCGTATGTACAACAGAGCAAAACACTGCCTGGTTCCCCCAATCCCTGCTATGTTTGAGCCCATGTTGCAGCCACTGTTTCAATATATCCCATTGGGGGTCTTCCTCTTTTTGCTGATCCTCTATGAAACACAATGTCCTTCTCCAGAGATTGGTCCTTCCTGGTAATACGTCCAGAGTATGTGAGATGTATTCTTGCCATCCTCTAGGGAGCACTCTGGCTGTACTTCTTTTAAGACGGATTTATTCATTCTACTGACAGTCTGTAATATAGCCAAGATTCTTCACTAACACCATAAACGAAATGCATCAATTCTCCTTAGGTCTTGCTTATTCATGGTCCAGCTTTCACATGCACATGAGGTGATCAAAAATGCCATGGCTTGAATCAGGCACATCTTGGTCCTTAAGATGACATCTTTGCTTTTTAACACATTAAAGAGGCCTTCTGCAGCAATTTACCCAACGCAATATGTCGTTTGATTTCTTGACTGCTGTTTCTATGGGCTATGCAGTATTATCTACACTAGTAAATGCTATAATGGACATAACAGCAAACTATATTGCAACTATAGAGTCTCCAGAGACTGATTCAGTTGAATCATTAAGGAATGCTTCATGGGAGAAAGTGGAATTAGAATTGGTTCTTAGATGGTGGATACAATTTCAGTTGGCTCAGACAAAGGCTGGAGGGAATACAAACACAATTCTAGGAGAGAGACTAGTGCAAGCCAAAGCAAAGAGCTGAGAAACTTTAAAGTGGGCTTGAAAGGGTGTGAAAAGTCTAAGGTGGCTGTGAGAGGGTAAGAGGAAGTATGTTGGGACCAGATTAAGATTCATTGAGAATTTATGCCTCTGGGAACTAGGGATACAGCATTCATCAAATGCAGAGGGAAGGGTTTATTGCATTAGAGGCAGGGAAATGTTTGAAGGCTAGTGAACAGAACTAGAAAACAAGAAGACATTGAATTGATAACAGTGAGTACAAGTCAACAAGACCTTGTAGAGAAATGGAAGAAGAAAGGGACAACAGCAGAATGATTGCTCTCTTGAAGCCATTGGGACGATTACAGTTCACAGACTTAACTTTTAATAAATGGTAAATAATCAAAGGTTTTTAAGCCGGGGCTTGTGTGGTTCAGAGGCTAAATCTCATTGCAGTGTTATGAGATGAGAATTGACTACGTATTACAATTATCTTGGGGAGAGTCATTAAAAATAGTGGGAGAGAAAAACTGGGGAGAGAAGCAAGATAAAATAAAACTTCTCAGTCATTCAGTTCATTCCCTTAGGAGAAATCAAGGAACACTAAGGTGAAAGTGTTGGAAGGATTTTGTGGATGTTGGAGTCATGGGGGATGTGAGCAAAAGCTGTTAAGGAAAACAAACTATGAATTAAGGCTAAAGCCGTGAAAGATGATGGGAGTGTCTTGGAGGTTGATAGGTGAGAATGAAGTTCCCTGACTTTGTGATTCATTTCAAAACATACACCATTGACATTCATTGAGAACCTATGGCACTAAGAACTGGGGATACAGCATTGATCAAATGCAGAGGGAAGTGTTTATTGCATTAGAAGCAGGGAAAAGTTTCAAGGCTAGTGAACAGAACTAGAAAATGAGAAATCATTGACTTAATAACAATGACTACAAGTCAACAAGACCTTGCAGAGAAATGGGAGAAAGAGAGGACAACAGCAGAATGCCTGCTCTCTTGAAGCCGTAAAACTCAGGAGGACCAAGTACCCAGTCAGGGTTTGACTTGTAGTTAAGATTTCAGGCAAGTCTGGACTGTATCTGCCACTGCACATTACTGCGGCAAAAAGTACCCCAAACAAAAACAAATTGATCACCGTAAGTGTTGATTCCAATTTATAGTGACCCTATTGGATAGAGTAGGATGTCCCCATAGGATTTGCAAGGCTGTAGTCTTTATTCAGGGAAACCTGGTGATGTAGTGGCTAAGTGATACAGCTGCTAACCAAAGGGTCAGCAGTACAAATCTGCCAAGTACTGTTTGGAAACTCTATGGGGCAGTTCCACTCTGTTCTATAGGGTCACTATGAAATGGAACCAACTTGACAGCAACAGGTTTAGTCTTTATGGAAGCAGACTGCCACATGTTTCTTCGATCAAGTGGTTGGTTAGGTTCAAACTACCAGCCTTGCTGTTAGCAGTCAAGCACTGTACCACCAGGGCTCCAAAGAGCCCCCAAAACTTACATTAATGATATTAACAAAGAAAATGAAACGTCAAACTAAAGTGTATAAAATTAGGTGTAACGCAACTCAAAATATAATAGCCTCCAAATACTGAGTTTAGCTAAAATTATGAATAAATGTTTTGAGTATGATGCTTAAGGGCTGATCCTACTCACTGAGTAGAATCAAAGTCACTGGAAATGATAAAGCAAGTAAATACACGGATCCTTATTTTAGTTAGCTTGCACTGCTCTAACAGAAGTACCATAGAGTGGATGAATTTAACAAAGGAAAGTTTATTCTTACACAGTCCAGTCGGCTACAAGTCCAAATTCAGAATGTCTGCTCCAGAGGAAGGCTTTCACCCTTGCTGTCTCTGGAGGAAAGTCCTTGTGTTGAATCAGTCTTTGTTCAAGGAGCATCTTGGTACAGGAACCTCAGGTCTGAAGGACACGTTCTTCTTCTTCTGGTGCTATTTTCTTGATGGTGTGAGCTTTCCAACTCTGTTTTCATCACTTGTAGGATGGGAAGATTAAGGGTGGTACAAGCCTTACTCCAGGCAAACGCCCTTTACAGTGGAGAAGGAGGTGATCTTATAAGGGGATTTACAGTCCCACCCTAATGCTGTAACATACAGCATAGGAGAATCACAAAATGGGGGAAAATCATAAAACATTGGCAGTCATGACCCAGCCACATGGCTACACATATTTTTGGGGGAACACAACTCAAGCCATGACAATCCTAGAATAAACTTGATATTGGCAAATAGCAGAAGCTCATTTCTTAGTGACTGATATAAGTAACCTATATGAGGAAATCCTGGTGGTGTAGTGGTTAAGCGCTACATCCACTAAAAATGAGGTCAGCAGTTCAAATACACTAGGTGCTCCTTGGAAACTCTATGGAGCAGTTCTACTCTATCTTATAGGGCTGCTGTGAGTCATAATTGACTCGACCGCACTGGGTTTGGTTAGATATAGAGCTAGAGCTAGAGACAGAGACAGAGACAGCGATATATAAGGTGTGTTAAAAGATGAAAGCCCTGGTGGTGCAGTGGTTATGCACTTGGCTGCTAACCTAAATGTTAGTGCTTTGAACTCAGAAGCCATTCCATGGAAGAAGGATCTGGCAATCTGCTTCTACAAAGATTACAGCCTTAGAAACCCTGTGGATCAGTTCTACTCTGTCCTATAGGGTCATTATGAGATGAAATCAACTCAGTGGTAACAGTTTGGGGTTTGGCTCTACATTAAACCCTGTACAATGCTGGTTCAGTGGTAGAACCCTAAACTTCTGTGCAGAAGACTGGGTTTGATTGCTGATCAAGTCACCTGATGCACAGCTACCATCTGTCTTTCAGTGGACTCTTACATGTTGCTGTGATTCTCAACAGATTTCAGCAGAGCTCATAGACTAAGATAGACTAGGAAAAAGGCCTGGTTATCTATTTCCAAAAATCAGCCAATAAAAACCCTATGGCTCATAGGACAAAGAGGCAAAAAGGGAGGGGAAAAAGGAAAATCACCCTCCCATGAGAGATTCCACACAGAGCTTCACACTGTAAATATTATCATTTCACTCTACTAAAACCAAGCTCTACTGCTAGATATGAAAAATATTGTCAAAGTCTTCCTACATTTACTGATTTTCTCAGGGGTTTCGTTGTCCCTTCAATTGGCCTAGGTTCCGTTATGTTCCCTGTTTCAATGCGTCAACACCATCTGAACCCCAGTTGTAGAAACAATCCAAATTCTTTCCCATCAGATATGACCAGAACCAGGGAAAATCAGGGCATATGGCTATTGTCATTATTTTGTGCAGTCAAATCAATCACAACTCACAGCAACATGAAAGGACAGAACAGAATTGCCCCATAGGGTTTCCTAGTTTGTAATCTTTATGGAAGCAGATTACCAGGTCATTTCTCTGTGTGGCAGCTGGTGGGTTAGACCTTTGGCTTATCAGCAGAGCACTCAACTATTGTTCCACCAGCTGTTAGCCCCAGTCTGAGGTTGATCTTTGCAAAGCACTCAAGGAACCTCTAGGGGACCGTATTGTCTAACTTCACACGCTTTTCATTTCTGCTGGCGTTAAAAGAGGCTGCAAACACAAATATGAAAAAAAAGGGACAAAGCAGGTTAGGTGGAAAGCTACTGAGTTTCACACCTGTTTTGTCTAAGAAGTCTGGGAAATACGGAGTATACTGCTGGTGTCGGAGGATAGCAAGGGCTTCAAAGGCAAGAGTACTTTCAGCAACAGTACGAATCCATGATTGGGAAGTGGCAGTGGGTCAAAACAAGGAATCCTACTTTCTTCCACCCCAGTGTATTGAAATATTGGCCTTGAAGGTGAGATGTCTCTATTTCAGAGGACTGATTAGAAAGTAGGTGCATTACATAACAGGGGGGGAGTTTCTATTAAGGAAATAGAAATCAAAGTAGTAGCTGCGAAAAGATTACAGAATATTGTCCAAATGGACTCAAACATGACAGCAGTTGTGAGGATGGCCTAAGACAGATCACCATTTCATTCTGTTATACAAGAAGTTGTCGTGAGTCATAGACAGCTAACCCAACAGCAGCTAACAACACCTGTCTTCTGTGAGGATGTCTAGCCTCCTGGACATTTCCTTAGTTCTACCTTCCAAGTCTTCTACTGATTTTTTTATTTCAGCTATTACTTTTTAACACCCAAGAGCTCTTTTTTATTCTCTAATTATTACTAAATATATATACAGTAACTATCTATAATTATAATTGTGTTTACAATTATAATTGTACTTCTAGAGTTACTAATTATATGACATGATATGTGATGTGATGTGGTGTGACGTGACATGATGTGACATGACATGACGTGACATGATATATGGTATGATATTAAAGACCATCTCGAGAACAAATTTGATATGCTGACCACTAATGACCAAATACCAGACAAACTGTAGGAAGACATCATCCATGAAGAAAGCAAGAAATTACTGAAAAGACAGGAAAGAAAGAAAACACCAAATGAGATGTCAGAAGAGACTGTGAAATTTGCTCTTGAATGTCAAGCAGCTAAAACAAAAGAAAGAATGGTAAAGTAAATGATCTAAGCAGAAGATTTCAAAGGGAAGCTCGAGAAGACAAAAGAAAGTATTGTAACGGCATATACAAACAGCTGGAAATGGAAAACCAGAAGGGAAGAACACATTCTACCTTTCTCACGCTGAAAGAACTGAAGAAAAACTTCAAGCCTCAAGTTCCAATAGTGAAGGATTCTACAGGGAAATTGTTAAATGACTCAGGGAGCATCAAAAGAAGATGGAAGGAATATACAGAGTAATTATATAAGAAAGAACTGGTCAATGTTCAGCCATTTAAAGAAGTACCATGCAATCAGGAACTGATGGTACTGAAGGAAGAAGTTGAAGTTGCATGGAAGGCATTGGTGAAAAACAAGACTCCTGGAATTGATGGACTATCAGTTGAGATATCTCAACAAACAGATGCAGCACTAGGAAGTGCTTACTCATCTATGCCAAGAAATTTGGAGGACCTCTACCTGGCTAACTGACTGGAAGAGATCCATATTTATGCCCATTCTGAAGAATGGTGATCCAACCAAATGCATAAATTACCAAATAATATCATTAATATTACATGCAAGTAAAATTTTGCTCAAGATCATTCAAAAGTGACTGAATCAGCATATTGACAGGGAACTGCCAGAAATTCAAGCCAGATTCAGAAGAGGACGTGGAACCAGGGATATCATTGCTGATGTCAGATGGATCTTGACTGAAAACAGAGAACACCAGAAAGATGTTTACCTGTGTTTCATTGACGGTTCAAAGGCATTCAGCTATGCAAATCCTAATAGATTATGACTAACACTGTGGAGAATGTGAATTCCAGAACACTTAATTGTGCTCTTAAGGAATCTGTATATGGATCAAGAGGCAGTTGTGCAAACAGAACAAGGGGACACCACATGGTGTGTGTCAGAGTTGTATCCTTTCACCATACCTTTTTAATCTGTATGTTGAGCAAATAATCTGAGAAGCTGAATTACACAAGGAAGAACGAGGCATCAGGATTGGAGGATGACTTTTTAACAACCTGCGTTACACAGATGACACCACCTTATTTGCTCGAAGTGAAGAAGATTTGAAACACTTACTGATGAAGATCAAGGACCACATCTTTCAGTATGGATGGCACATCAACATCAAGAAACAAAAATCCCCACAACTGGACCAGTAAGCACCATTGTGATAAATGGAGAAAAGATTGAGGTTGTCAAGGATTTCATTTTACTTGGGTTCATAATCAATCCTCATGGAAGCAGCAGTCAAGAAATCAAAAGACACACTGCTTCAAAATCTGCTTCAAAGGATCTCTCTCAAGTGTTGAAAAGTAAAGATGTCACCTTGAAGACTGAAGTGTGCCCAACCCAAGCCATGGAATTGTCAGTCACATCACACACATATGAAAGAGGGACATCAGACAACGAAGACAGGAAAAGAATTGGTGCCTTTGAATTGTGGTGTTGGAGAAGAATGCTGAATGTACCATAGAGTACCAAAAGAACAAACAGATTTGTTCTGGAAGAAGTACAACCAGAGTGCTCCTTAGAAACAAAGGTGGCAAGGCTGCACCTTACATACTTTGGACATGTTGTCAGGAACGATCAGTCCCTGGAGAAGGACATCATGCTTGGTAGACTGGAGGGTCAGCAAAGAAGAGGAAGACTCTTGATGGATGGACTGACACAGTGGCCATAACAATGGGCTTAAGCATGGAAACGATTGTGGACATGGAGCAAGACCAGGCAGTGTTTTGTTCTGTTGCGCATAGGCTCACTGTGAGTGAGAGCAGGCTCAAAGGCAACAACAACATATTATATTATATGGTATTGTATTGTATATTATTAAATATAATTAGTAACTGTAATTATAATCACAAAATTATAATTACAGTTACTACTTGCATTTAATAATAATTAGAGAATAAAGCATAATGGTTAAGTGATATAGCTGCTAACCAAAAGATCAGCAGTTCAGACCCACCAGGTGCTCCTTGGAAACTCTATGGGGCAATTCTCCGTCCTACAGGGTCACTATGAATCGGCATCAAATTCATGGCAGCAGGTACAGGTTATAATTACCAAGTTACCTAGTTATTGTATAACAGACTAGGAGCAGTTTTCAAAAAATAAATTTGGAGCTTGGGGTGAGGCACAAAACCTAGAATATAGTGTACCTCCATTCCAAAGCAGGTTACTAGACCATCCATGTAAAACTCTCCAAGAAGCGGTAAAGCAAGTCCTGTGCCTGTTAGTCCATCCCCCACTTCTTTCCACATGTGAAGAAAGAAAACAACCAATAAGTAGGCTAGGGATTCCTCATACCGAGTCAGTTTCTTTGAAGAGATTTATGTAGAGAGTAAATACATTTGGAGGTGAGGTTTCTTTCCACCCTCAGGCCAAGTGAGGGAAACTTTCAAGGCATATGGTCAAGATACTAGCAGTACCCATCAGGAATGAACATCTCAGCCCTTGGCCAGCTGCTGTAGGGATGTAGAAACCTGAACCTGTAGGCTTGCTCTGTCCTGGCACCTGGCAGAGCATGGAGTAACAGTGTTCTGCATATGTGCACCTATGTTAAATGCAGCATTATTCACAATAGCAAAGAGATGGAAACAACCTAAGTGCCCATCAATAGATGGATAAAATGTAGAACATACATACAATAAAATACTACACAGCCAAAAAGAATTAATGAGGAGTCCTCCAAACATCTTATAACATGGGTATATCTGGAAGGTATTATCCTGGGTGAAAGAAGCCAATCACAAAAGAATAAATGTCGTATGATGGTGTTTTTATAAGAAGATAAGTATAGATACATATAGCGAGACTAATACTCATTGGTGGTTACCAGGGATGTGTGGGAGCTTTAGGGGAAGCACTCCAGAGACAGCAGATACCTGTTATTTTTGGTGACAGAAAAGACAGCATCAAACGTGGGTGGAGTGCACACAACTTGACCAAGGTAAATGATGTCACTAAACAGTACACAAGGACCTTTTTGGTAAAGGATATGACAAATATAATTTTGCAACAACACCAACCAAAAAACATGTATGCAGTTACACAAATATGTATATATGAGGTCTGACAACAAAGTTCACAAACGAATCTGAGAAAAAATGTGACATACGTCATTGTTGAACGTCACTATGGTCATCTTCAAAGTACCCACCTTGGGAAGCTATGCACCGATGCTAGTGCCGCCATTGTGCATGACAGCATGATGGCAAGTTTGTGAACTTCATTGTCTAGTTTTCTTTGGGGGAGTCTTTAGCCAGTAAATAAATAACTGTATTGAAATACCCCCCACCCACCTACTCTGGTCCTCAATAACATTTTTCTTTAACCAAAGACAAAGGAAATATTGAAGGGAAAACATTTTGGTGACATTCAAGACACCAAGGATGATATGACAACAGCTCTGATGGCCATTCCAGGAAAAAGATTTCCAAAATTGCTTTGAAGGGTGGACCAGGCACTGGCAGCAGTTCATCACTTCCCAAGGGGAGCACTTCAAAGGTGACTGTAGGGATATTCATCAATGAGGTATGTAGCACTTTTTTCTTGAATGAGTTTATGATCTTGTCAGACCTCACAGGCATACATATGTATGGATACCAATACGTGGTACCTACACATGTACATACAGACAGATGAATCTATAGATCCTCAACAAGGTGGACTGACACAGTCGTTGTTATAATGGGCTCAAACAATGATTGTGAGGAGGGCACAAAATCAGTCAACCTTTTATTCTATTGTACACAGAGTTGCAATGAGTTGGAACTGATTCTACAGCATCTAACAACATGGGCATATGTGCATACAGGTATGTGTGTACCTGCATGTGCTGTTATTGTTAGACATCATCGAGTCAGTTCTGATTCATAGTGATCCTACACAGAACATAACAAAACACTGCCTGGTCCTGCACCACCTTATTATTGTTGTGATGTTTGAGCCCATTGTTGCAGCTACTGTGTCAATCCATGTTGTGAAGGGTCCTCCTCTTTTTCACAGACTCTCTACTTCACCGAGCATGATGTCCTGCTCCGGGGACTGGTCCCACCTAACAACAAGACCAAAGTACCTGACACCTGACACAATCCTCACTTTCAAAGAGCATACTGGCTGTATTTCTTCTAAGACAGACTTATTCTTTCTTTGGGAAGTCCACGGTATACTCAATATGCTTCACCAACAGCATTCAAAAGCATCAATTATTCTTCAGGCATCCTTATACACTGCTCAACTTTATCATGCTTATGAAGCAACTGAAAATGTTATGTCTTGGGTCAGGCGCACCTTAGTCCTCGGAGTGACGTATTTGCTTTTTAACCCATTAATAAGTTTTTTGCAACAGATTTGCCCGTTGCAATATGTCTTTTGATTTCCTAATTGCTGCTTTTATGGGCATTGTGAACTTAAGTAAAGTGAAATCCTTGACAACGTCAATCTTCTCTTCATTTATCACAATGTTCCTTATTGGTCCAGTTATGAGGTTTTTTTTTTTTCTTACATTGAAGTCTAATCCACACTGAAGCCTGTGGTCTTTGATCTTCATCAGCAAGTGCTACAAGTCTTCATCACTTTCAGCAACCAAGGTTGTGTCAACTGCATAATGCAGGTTGTTAGTGAGTCTTCTGCCAGTAATGATTCCATATTCTTCCTCATACAGTCTAGCTTCTCAGATTATTTGCTCAGCAGACAGATCAGACAAGTATGGTGAAAGGATGCAACCCTGGCTTACACATTTCTTAATTTGAAACCACACAGTTTCCCCTTGCTCTGTTCAAATGACTGCTTCTTAACCTATGTGCAGGTTCCACACACGCATAATTAAGTGTTCTATAATTCCCATTGTGGACATTTTTATTCATAATTTGTTATGATCTATACAGTTCAATGCTTTTGCATAGTTAACAAAACACAGCTAAACATCTTCTGGTATTTCATGCTTTCAGCCAGTGTCCTGACATCAGCACTGATAGCCCTCATTCCACAGACTCTTCTGAATCTGGTTTGAATTTCTGGCAGTTCCTTGTCCGTGTACTGTTACAACTGTTTTTGAATGATCTTCGGCAAACATTTACTTGCATATGATATTAATGATATGTTTGATAATTTATACATTCTAGTGGGTCATCTCTCATCACTATGAGTCAGAATTGGCTCAATGGCAGTGGGTTTATTTTTTGTTGTTGTTGTTGTTTCTGGATCATCTTTATATGGAATGGGCACAAATATATATCTCTTCCAGTCAGTTGTCCAGGTAGCTGTCTTCCAAATTTCTTGGGATAGATAAATGAGCACCTCCAGGGCTGCATCTGTTTGTTGAAACATCTCAGTTGGTATTCTGTCTATCCTGAAGCCTTGTTTTTGCCAGTGCCTTCTGTGTATCTTGGATTCTTCCTTTAATATCATCAGTTCTTGATCACATGCTACCTCCTGAGACAGCTGAACATGTATATACATCCACATATATAATAAACCATACAGAGAGTACAGTTATGAATACTTCTTAAACATAACCAAATCCACTCTCAAGATGGTTTTCTAGGTTTGAAGGCTTATGACCATAGTCTCATGGGACAACTCATTTTAACTGGCATAATATCGTTTATAAAGTATATGTACCTCCCACTATGATGAGTAGTATCTAGGGTCTTGAAAGCTTATGAGTGGTCATCTAACATACAGCTATGGGTCTCTACTCATCCAGAACAAAAGAGAGAGAAGAAAACCAAAGATTCAGAGAAGAAAGTGGTCTATAGAGTTAATAACCTACATGAACAGACTAAAAGAGCTAGATGGTACAGAGTTATCACTACTGACCATATTAGAGTCACAATAAGTGGATCATAATAGAACAAGAGAAAAGTGAGGAACAGAACTCAGATTCTTACAAAGTCCAGACTTACAAGGCTGGTTGAGACTAAAGAACTGCCTGAGGCTATCACCCCGAAAAATGCTTTAAACCTTAAACCAAAAGTACCCTTTGAAGGTCACCTTTCAGCTAAATAAAATATTGGCTCATAAAACAAACAGTATCTTCACAGAGTAATAAGCTCTGTTAAAAAAATAATCTATGTGAGAGCAAACGGTCAAAAATTGCTCTACAGCAAAGTTGAGAGGGTAGGGGGGCAGGGAAATTAGAGTACTGGAAATAGTGAAACAAGAATAGAGTAAATGAGATGACATATTGTAGGAAATGTAACCAATATCACTGAATAATTTGTATAGAAATTGTTCAATGGGAACCGAATTTGCTCTGTAAACTTTCGCCTTAAATACAATGTTTTTGAAAGTGTGCTCTGGAAAGAACTAAACCCACTGTGTCTGAAGGTGGGGGGGCAAAGGAGAGAAAGCCAAACCCAACCCATTGCCATGGTGATAATTCCAATTGATAGCACCCCTACAGGAAAGAGTAGGACTGTCTCATAGGGTTTCCAAAGCTGTAGTCTTTATGGAAGCAGACTGCCACATCTTTCTCCTGTGGAGAGCTGGTGGGCTCCAAATGCCAACCTCTGGGTTAGTAGGTTTGAATCGTGAACATTTTGGTTAACAGACAAGCCCTTGACCACTGCACGGTCAGGTTTCCTGGGGTTATTCTAAACTACTTTCTCTGAAAGGATAATCACCTATGTAACATCTGCCACTTCGTGGCTACTCTAATGTGCACTGGATGCTAATATCACTTCATTTTGTCTACGTCTTCTTATCTACTTGCTCATTCATCAATCTGCAGTGGGTTTGTTTGGGACAGGCTACTGGGCTTGCAGAGAAACATAAACACACAGCCCTGGTCTTTCCCAGAGGCACTGCTAACAGTATAATGGGGAAGAAAGGCACACTTTGCAGGGGGTGTGGGGAGCAGATTTTGTAAGAGCTGAGCCTCTAAGATCTGGAAATGTTTTCAACCTTTTTTTCTCAATTGGCTGATTCTCTGCAATTTAATAACATACTTAAGACCTTGACATTTTAATTTTTTTTTAAAAAGTCAAGGAAACAAACTCTCGGTCATACTACTTCTACAGCCATCTTCCTGTCTTCTTCCGCCTATTCATAATCAGGAGCCCCTGAGTGGTGCAAACAGTTAAGCACTTGACCGCTAACCAAAAGCTTGGCAGTTCAAGTTTATCCAAAGACACCTTGGAAGAAGGACCTGGCACTCTACTTCCAAAAAATCAGCCACTGAAAACACTGGAGCACAATTTTGCTCTGACGCACATGAAGTCTCCATGGGTCTGAACTGATTCTGTGGCAACTTGTTTGTTTTTGTTTTTATTCATGACCAAATTTCACCAAAGAGGAGTCTGAATCCTCTGTTTGCTCTTTCTTACATCCAAATCTGTCTTTTTATCTTCATTGTAAACATAATTAATGATTATTATTTCAGCTTAAGTATAAATTTGCAGAAGATAAGTATAATATAATTATTATTCTTGGTCTCATCAACTCTTCTTTCTCCAAGAAATAAAACCTTACCATCAGAGTTTAGACTCTCTGGCCCAATGCCCCACTTCCCTCTCAGGAGAAAACCACAGTCTAAGTTCACCGTTTATTATTCCTATGCAAGCTTTCACATTTTTACTGTACATTTATGTTGAAGTGTTGAATAGTATTATTTTCAATGTTTGTAAAATAGTACATCATTGTAAATGCTGTTTTTTAACTCAGCTTTGTATTTTTACATTTATTCATAATCAAGCATGTAATTCTAGTTCATTTTCACCACTGCATATTATTCCATTCTGTAAAGATACCACACATTACACATCCATTCCTCTTTAGATGGATATTCAGACTGTTGTCAGTATTTCTCTATTTTAAACACTACTTGAAATGAACAGTCTTATCCATCTCCTTGTTCACATATGCAGTTCTTGAGAAGGAAATCCCTAACCTAGAAAGTGAAGTAAACCTCCCAACAACACCTCTACACTGAGGATATTCATTGGCCCAGTCGACCCTCCACTGGCGACACATGTCTTCAAGCACTAAATTCAGTCTCCGGTTCGTGCAACCTGAAAACAGATGTAGGTCATTTGGTCATTTGGTACTGCTCTAACAGAAATACCATAATATCATCAGTGGATGACTTTGACACAGAAGAGTTTATTCTCACATAGCCCAGCAGACTAGAAATCAGAATTCAAGGTGCCAGCTCGAGGGGACTACAATCTCTCTCTTTCAACTCTGGAAGGAAATCCGTCTGTTGCATGTCCTTCTTTGCTCTGCCAGCATCTCAGCATAAGAACCTCAGGTCCAAAGGACACACTCTGCTCCCGGCTCTTCTTTCTGGCTGGTAAGAGGTCCCCCACTCTCTTCTTGCTTCTCTTTCCTTTTGTCTCTTACAGGATAAAAGTGCAAGCCACACTCCTGGGAAACTCCCTTTACACTGGAACAGGGAGGTGAGCTTAAGAAGGGTGTTACAGTCCCATCCTAACCCTCTTTAACATAATCCAATCTATTAACCACAAGCAGAGACTAGAATTTATAGCATAGGTACATCAAAAAACGAAGGTCAATCAGACAATAATGGGAATCATGGCCCACCCAAAATGCTACACACAGTTTTGGGGGTGACACAATTCAATCCATTACGTAAGTCAACTTCTAAGTTGATCCTATCCTGTAGGAGAGTCCACTTCTGAAGACTCAGACCATAGCAAGACAATTTTTCTCTCTCTATTAAACTAACTCTAATTCCCTTTTCTCTTAGTATTATTGCTACTGTTATAGCAATAAACCGATTTCTTCTTATTAAAGTATGGCACAGTGGTTCACATGGAAGCTTGATAGGATTACGATTTTTTAGGATGACGTTTTATAACTTTGTTGTTGTTGTGTCAAATGGTCAACATGGGTACCATCAAGTCAATGTCAACTCATAGTGACCCTCTAGGACAGGGCAGAATTTTCCCACAGGGTTTCCAAGGAGAAGCTAATAGATTCAAACTGCCAACATTTTGGTTAGCAGTTGAGCTCTAATGCAATCTTACCACTGTGCCACCAAACCTCTACGAATCTTATACCAAAAGTCTTGTATTTTACAAATCAATGGCTTCTATGTTATCCCATTTACAGGCAGAATAATTACTTTAATTATTATTTTTTTAAAGTTATTTTAGTTGTTGTTAACAAGTCCAATAAAACAATCCAGAAATGCTATGATAATTCTTATGTTTGCCAGGAAACATGAAAGGTCTTAGACTAGTATTTTATGAATCTACAACATATGATTTTATGTCTTATTATTAAATTGTTTTCATCTTATTTGATTTTAAGAGAGTGAAAATAGAATATGTTTTTGCTGCTGTTTAGTTAAAGTCTGTTCTGTTGACCCAGACACACAGCATTTTTTGGTCTCTCTAAAGTAATTTTGAATTTTATCTCATTTAGTTTCACATGGAAGCTCAACAGAACTTAATCCCTAGGATAACACTGTATAAATACAATGTACAGTTCATTTATAAGCAAATTTCTTGACTCAGTTGTTTCCTGTTCTTCCATTTCTAGACAGTGTAAGGATGGTGTTAGATTTGTTGCTGTTTACCAAGTTCTCATCAACCAGCACAATAGTAAAAATGTTGCAATCTCACTTTTGGAGACATTTGTAATTTTCAGCCCAATTCTATAGATCCAGGGCTGATAATGGAATGAAAACTCTGTTGGATAAGAGAAATACATCATCCTATTGATAAAATTAAGACAAATTCAAAATTAAGGAAATTCATGTGATTTAGTTGGTTACGTGCTACATCTGCCAACCAAAAGTTCAGCAGTTCTAACCTGCCAGGTGCTCCTTGAAAACTTTGTGGGACCGTTCTACTCTGTCCTGTAAGGTCACTATAAGTCAGAATTGAGTTGATGGCATTGGGTTTTATTTTTGTTAAGTGCTGACAGTTCTGACTTGTTGCTGTATTATATACAACAGACCAAAACATTGTCCAGACTTGCGCCATACAATTGTTCTTATACTTGAGTCCACTGTTGTAGCCAATGTGTCAGTTCATCTCTTTGAAGGTCTTCCTCTTTTCCATTGGCTCCCTACATTATCAAGTATGATGTCTTTCCCCAGGGACTGATCCCTCCTAATAACATGTCCTAAGTATGTAAGCCATCCTTGCTTCTAAGGAGCATTCTGGTTGTACTTCTTCCAGGACAGATTTGTTCAGTCTTCTGGCAGTCCACAGTATATTAAATATTCTTCACCAATACCATAATTCAAAGATGTCCGTTCTTCTTCAGTCTTCCTTATTCATCATCCAGTTTCACACGCATCTGAGGTCATCAAAAACACCATATCTTGGATCAGGTACACCTTAGTGCTTCAAATGGCATTGTGTTTTAACACTCTAAAGAGATCTTTCAAAACAGATGAAATACATCACTTGATTTCTTGGCTACTGCTTCCACAGGTATTGATTACAGATCCAAGTTAAATGAAATCTTTGATGACTTCAATCTTTTCTCCACTTATCATGCCACTAATCAGTCCAGTTGTGAGGATTTTTGCTTTCTTTATGTTGAGGTATGTTCTATACTGAAGACTGTAGTCCTGGAACTTCATCAGTGTTTCAAGCACTCCTCACTTTCATCAGGCGAGGTTGGGTTATCTGCATAACAGAGGTCTTCCTCCGATGAGTCTTCCTCCTATCCTAAAGTTGCATTGTTCTTCAGATAGTTCAGCTTCTAGGATTATTTGCTTAGCATACAGACTGAATAAGTATGGTGAAAGAATATAACACTGATGTACACTTTTCCTGGTTTTAAACTGCAGTCTACCGTTGTTCTGTCTGAATGACTACCTCTTAGTTATACGCACTAGTAAGTGTTCTGGAATACATGTTGTCTCCATCCTTATCCATAACTTGTTATGATCCCCACAGGCAAATGCCTTTGCATAGTCACTGAAACACTGGTAAATATCTCTCTGGTATTCTCTGCTTTCAACTAAGGTTTATCTGATGTCAGCAATGATATTCCTCGTTTCACATACTCTTCTGAATCTGGCTTGAATTTCTAGCAGTTCCCTGTTCATGTACTGCTGCCAGTACCTTTGAATGATCTTCAGAAAAAAATTTTACTTGCATGTCATATTAATTATATTGGATGATTATTTCCAAGTTCCGTTGGATCACCTTTTTTATTTGGAATAAACATAAATACAAATCTCTTCCAGTCAGTTGGTCAGGCAGCTGTCTTCCGATTTCTTGATGTAGACAAGTGAGCACCTACAGCGCTACATCTGTTTGTTGAAACATCTCAACTGGTGTTTGGTCAACTCCTAGAGCCTTGTTTTTCACCAGTATCCTCAGTACAGTATGGAATTCTCCTTTCATTACCATGAGTTCTTAATCATTTGTTACTTTGTGAAATGACTGAATGGTGACCAAGTCTTTTTAGTACAGTGGCTCTCTGTATTCCTTCCCTCTTCTTTCGATGTTTCTTGCATCATTCAGTATTTTGCCTCTACCCCCTCCAAAAAACTTTTTTTAAAAACCCAACTGCCATTGAGTCAATTCTGATTCATAGTAACCCTATAGGACAGAGTAGAACTACCCCACAGAGGTTCCAAGGAGCACCTGGTGGATTTGAACTGCCAACCCTTTGGTTAGCATCAATAGTGCTTAACCACTACACTGCAAGAGCTTCCATTTTGCCTGTAGGATCCCTAAATATTGCAACTTGAGGCTTGAATTTTTTTTCAAGTTCTTTCAGCTTGAATAATGATGAGCATGTTCTTCCCTTTTGGTTTTCTAGCTCCAGGTCTTTGCACATTTCATTACAATACTTTATCTTCTCATGCTATCCTTTGAAATGTTCTGTTCAGCTCTTCTACTTTCTCATTTCTTCCATTTGCTTTAGCTACTTGGTGTTCAAGAGCAAGTGTCAGAGAGTCTCTGACATCTATTTTGCTCTTCCCTTTCTTTTCTGTTTTTTTAATGACCTCTCGCTTTCTTCATGTATGATGTCTTTGATATTATTCCACAGCTTGACTAATCTTTTGTCATTAGTGTTCCCTGTATCAAATTTGTTACTGAGATGGTCTCTAAATTCAGGTGGGAAATATTCACAGTAGTACTTTAGCTCTGTGGACTTCTTCTAATTTTCTTTAGCTTCAGCTTGACTTAAATTTTAGCAGTTGATGATATGTTCCACAGTCACCCACTGGCTTTGTTCTGATTCATAATATGAAGCTCTTCCATCATCTCTTCCACAGATGTAGTTGTGCACCCACCAAGGTCCATGTTATAGTCCCCGTCTATGTTGATTAAAAAAAGGCATTTGCAGTGAAGAAATCATTGGTCTTGCAAACTTTTATCATGAGATCTCTGAATTCACTTGTATCACCAAGGCTGTATTTTCCAACTACCAATCCTCCTTATTTCCAGCTTTCACATTTCAATCACCAATAATTATCAATGTATGTTGACTGCATGTTTGATCAATTTCAGACTGCAGAAGTTAGTAAAAATCCTCAATTTCTTCATTTTTGGCCTTAGTGGTTGGTGTATAAATGTGATTAATAGTTGTATTAACTGGGCTTCCAGATTGATGTATGGATATTATCCTATCATTGACAGTATTGTACTTTAGATCTTGAAATGTTCCTTTTGATGAAGAATGTGAAACCATTCCTCTTCAATTTTTCATGCCCAGCATAGCAGACCATATGGTTTTCCAATTTAAAATTGTCAATGTCAGTCCATTTCAGCTGTAAGGTTGCAGTAGTTAAGAGTCCAGGCTGCTAACCAAAAGTTTGGCAGTTTGAATCCACCAGCCATTCCTTGGAAACCAGGTGCAGTTCTATTCTGTACTGTAAAGATTGCTATGAGTTATATCTGACTAGCCAACAACAGGTTAAAACACATTTGGGTTAAAAAAAAAAAAAAAAAAAAAAAAACCCTCTGAAGGCTTTCATTGAGCTTAGCACAAAATCCAAACCTCTTCCTGTGTTCCACAAGATCCTGTGTGGGCCAAGTCCTGCTGGCCCACTAACCAACTTCATGCCAACTGAGCTTCTGTTCTTCAGGCCCACTGAGCTCCTTCCTCCTTTCCCACATTGTTCCTTGGGCCTGAAATTCTTTTCTTCTACATTTTCCATAACTCTTACTTATTCCAGGATATGAAATGCTGTGTCCTTGGAGAAACTTTTGTTGGTTTCTCTCTCAAAATTATTCCTCCTGCTCCTCTTTGTCATCCCATTCTCCACCTTCCAACCTGTCATTAATGGCACTCACCATGTGTGACTACTTATGAAAAAGTTAGTGGTTTCAATCTACCCAGAGATACCTTGGAAGAAAGACCTTCAAGTCTTCTTCTAAAAACTTAGCTTTGAAGCCCTATGGAACACAGTTGTTCTCAGAGACTAATGGGGCCACTATGAGTCAGAATTGGTTCAACGACAGCTGGTTTTCAGTTATCTCCACTTGCAATTATATAATTTTTCTGTGATCATTTGTTGACTGTGCATGTTCACCCACAGCTCTCTTTTGTTCTTTTTCTGTGTTCAGCATTTTTCACGAAGAGGGTTGGAGGGAGGTGCTTATGGTATTTGGGATAACAGTCTTCTTTGTGTGACATATTATTCAAGTTACGCTGTGATAACGATGCTGTGCAGACAACTTCCAAACCTCAGGGCTTATAGTAAGCATCTCTGGACTCATGGATCTGCGGATCAGTAGTGGTTGTGTTGGGTTTAGTTGGAACTAGGTTTTGTGTCTGCTTTGTTCTCTCAGGTGTGTTTCTCATTCAAAGGCCCAGGGTTAGGGAACAATAGCTACCCGGGTATGTTCTTGCTTAAGTGAATTTTTTACTGGCAATATAATGTTCCATCAAGTGGATATAATGTGTGTGTGTGTGTGTGTGTGCATGCATCTATAGATATCTATAGATAAGTATATATGTATATATATTTAACCAGTCCTTTATGATGGGCTATTTACATGTTTTTTAGGCTTTCTTGTCATAAGTAACACTATGATGAAGATCTTTGTACATAAGTTCTAGAAGTATCATATATCCAAAGATCTTTTCAAAGTTCTTGATACATTTGCCAAGTTACTATTGAGACCCTACTCCCCTGAACCCATACCATACCACAGGCTACATATCCCAGTTTCCTATGCCCCAAACCCTATGCTCCAGGACCCCAGCTCCAGCCCAGTTGATGAGGCCATTACTGGCCAGCTGAGTTACTAAAGAAAAGAAAGTGAGAGTGGTGAGAACTGGGGGTACAAACAGAAGACATCCAGAATATCTCTGATGCTTCTTCCACCTGAAGAGCTTTTCTATGACATCTCCCCACGGTGCCATCTTGTCATTTCAAACTTCCTTCAAATTTCAGTCCATTCTGAAGCCTTAATCTAAATGAGCCTCTGGCCCCAGTTATTCCTAATCACAGTACACTGTTTTTCTTTGTTTTCCTTAATAGCACTTATTTCTATCTGATATTATCTTACTAATTTACATGCTTAATTTCTGTTGGTAACTATCTCTGACTTGTTGACTTCAGTATCTCCAGCACCAAGGTCAATTTATAGCACAGAAACTTTGTCATTGTTAGTAGTTGCTGTTGAGTCAGCGCCAACTTGTAGCAAACTTATGTATAACAGAACAGAATACCTCCTCACCCTGCACTATCTCACATTGGCTGTGGATTGGAATCACCTATGGAATATAAAAAATCTAATTGCACTTTGTAACGGCTTGAACTGTGTGCCCCCAAAAATGTGTGCGTCGGTTTGGCTGGGTCATAATTCCCAGCATTGTGTGATGTTCCTACATGCTGTAAACCCTGTCTCTATGATGTTAATGAGGGAGGATGGGAGGCAGTTGTGTTGGTGGGGCAGGACTCAGTGTGTAAGACTACACTGTGCCTTGAAACAATCTCCTGAAATATAAACGAAAGAAGCTAATAGAGAAATTTGGAGACTTCATACCACCAAGGAACCAGTGCCAGGAGCGGACTCCATCCTTTGAAAAGGATTTAAGGTCCCTGTGCCTCAGAAGTTCCCACTTCAGTGGAAGATTGATGACAAGGATCTTTTTCCAGAGCTAACAGAGAAAACCTTCACCTGGAGCAAATGGCCTGAATTTGAACTTGTAGACTGCTAGACTGTGACAGAATAAAATTTCTCTTTGTTAAAGTCATCTACTTGTGGTATCTCTATTACGGCCGCATTAGACAGTTAAGGTGCACCCCAAAGTAAGAAATGTTTAAATATCAAATCACTTTACCAAAAAAAAAAAAAAAAAAAAATGTTAGATATCATTTTCTCCAGGGTATGTGGGATATAACAGATAGTTTGAAGTAAGTTTATTCATTGCTGTGCCAATCCTTGTTAAATCTTGGTAATGTAGCTAATAAAGCATGGTTGTGAAACTTTATTGGAATTCTTTTTTGTTTTCTTATGATTGAATGAAAATGTACATTCCATATAAATTTGCATGCTCACCTATGCACAGCTTCCACTGCTCTCCCTGCCCAATGACAGCACACTCTTCCTCTCTGCTCCATACATGTCCTATTCTCCAAGCAGTCTCCTATCCCCTCCTCTCCACCCCCTCCCTGGAGGTCAGCAGGATGATACCTTACAGATGCACAGAACCATAAAGTGCCCACAAGATATGGTCATTCTGCGTCGCCAAGTCCAATCCATTCCTGTCTGAAGAGTTGACCTTCATTATGATCTATGGACAGGGGCAGCATCAGGGCGAGGAGCCATGATCCCACAGCAACCCAGAAGCCCCTGAACCATCAGTTGTGGTCTCTCAGGGTGCACCCCTGTTTATTCTTGTGTTGGCAGTGAGACTCCATTTTGTGAGCTCCATCGTGGCTATCACTGGTGGTGGCCAGGCACCATCTGTGTCTTCCGGTCATGAGTGATGTAGACACCCATTCACGTGAGTCTGTCCGTCTTCTGGGTTCTCTTTCCCCCATGTCATTTTGGACCTTGGTGATCATGTGTTCTTGCTGTTTTGGGACTATTCCCTGCACCCTCAGATGGCAGCTTGGCAGCTTTTAACACCCCAGATGCTGCTCACCAATGTGGGGTGCAGAGTCCCCATTAGCAAAACGCTAGTTGTGCCAATTGGCCTCGATTTCGCCTGACAGCATGGTCCCCGGCCCCCTGCCCCAGCTACTTTGTCCTTGCAATATTTGGTTAAGGTAGGAGGCGTTCTCAAGCTGTGTTGAAGTCCAGTTAATGTTGATCTTCTTTCTGATGTGTGCTGTCACCGATTTCACCCAACCAACTTTCTAACAATTAAACCCTTCCCCTGACCCCCCAAATCTTGAGCTGTCAGAGTCTTTTCTTCTATGCATGAATCTGTTTTTAAGCTCTTATCATAGGGATCTCATGCAATATTTGTCCTTTTGTCGCTCACTACTTTCACTCAACATAATGCCCTCTAGTTGAAACCAGGTTATGAGATGTTTCCTGAAATCATCGTTGTTCTTTACTGTTATTGGAATTCTTTAGTGTGTGTGCATGCGTGCATGTGTGCATATGCATGAGACAATATATACATGCTGGGTCATGTTTTGCCTTTAGTCCAAAACTGCTTGTACTATCTCGGACTACTTGTCTTACTGTAGAAATGCGACATGCTAACTACAGGATCCGCACCTGTCAGGTTACTCTACTATAGTGTGTTGCTGTGATGACAGAAGCTATGCCATGGGTATTTCAAATACCAGCAGGATTACCCATGATGGATAGATTTCAACAGAGCTTTAGACTAAGGCAGATTAGGTAGAAAGTCCTGGCAATCTACTTCCAAAAATGAGCCAATGAAAACCATATGCATCACAACAGAATAGTCTGACACAGTGTTGGATAATGCAGAACTAGGCAATGTTTCTTTCTGTTATACACTAGATTATCATGAGTCAGAGCTGTCTCTAACAAGAACAACTGGAGGACAGTCCCTTGTAAAATTTTACTGCTTGAGAATAGACCAGCATACAATTAAGAATTTTAAGTAAAACTCATTTAACTTAAGAACTCTGTATTTGTTCATGGATTTTTAATTTTGTGTGCCACTTTGATCTACAAAGAAACATACTCATAATGTTCATTACTGTATTGTACATAAAACACAATATATTTAAAGTGGAAAATGCCAGTTAAATAAAATCAAATCAATTAAATAAAAAATACAAGCATTCATAACTTTTAATATCCCCCAGGTAATTCTAATGTGCAGCAAGTTTGATAGCTACTGACACAAAAGCAGCTCGCTAATACTTGTTGGATGGATACATGGATAAATGTTTGGATAAACAGCTGACTAAAAGGACTCTGGCCTCAGCATTGCCACTAAGAAAGGTACCGTGTGATCTCAAGTTGTATTACTCTATTCTTCTGGGTATCTACTGTTGTACTAATGTTTCTTACAGCTTCAGAACTTCAGTTTCCTTTCTCGTTCACAGCAAAACATTGGAGTGGAAGGGCTGGGAAAACCCCAGGTCACAATGCTCGAAAAGCTATGAAAAAAATTCATCTAGGATAAAGACCATCCTAATTGGAAGCATCCCATATTGGTGAGTGGCATGTGGGGTCTTAAAGTTAGTAAGCTGCCATCTGAGGTACGCCAAATGATCCCAAGACATCTGGAACAGATGGCAATGGAGAACAGCAAAGACATGAGGAAAATGAGCCCAGGAGACAGAAGAACCCATGCGAATGGGAAACCACATCAGCATGAGACCAGAAGAACCAAATGGTGCCTGGCCACCACCAAAGGCAACCATGATAGTGGATACAATGTAGAATCCCTGAGGTAACACAAGAAAAAGAGGTGTGCAGTCCAAAGACTCTTCTAAAAGACCAGAACTGATGGCCCTACAGCCTGCAGAGTCCCTTGGGAACATGGAGACTTGCATGTTCCCTAGACTTACTGCTGACCTTGACCTGAAACCAGTACTGAAGTCAACACTTCAGACAAAGCAAGACCTGGACTTGAGGACACAGAATGAGCATGTGGTATGTGTACTTTATGGTTTTATGTATTTATAGGAGGCTGTCCTACTGGCATCTTTCTAGATGACAGAGAAGAGGGTGGAGAGGAGGGGACAGGTGCTCATCAAGAGGATACTAAAAGTGTAGAGTGAAAAGGAGAAATGTGGTGTCACAGAGTGAGGAGAACAGATGGAACTGCAGATAGGTGGGCATGCAAAATTGATTTGGATTGTATATTTTCACTTAATCATAATAATTAAAAAAAAAAAAACACAACCTTTTAAATCTTTTAAAAACAAATAGTAGCTTAACCAGTGGGCAGGTGGGTGGATCTACCCCGAGCATTACATTCTTTTAGGAACTACCTATATGGGATTAAACTGACAACAGCTTCTTGAATGATCAGACAAGAACCTTAGGAAGCAGTGAATTTATGCTATGGCAGAGGAACAATTCAGAAAAGAAGGGTGAGATGGTCACACACCCTAAGAATGTAATCAGTGTCACTGAATTGTACATGTAGAAATGTTGGACTGGTATATGTTTTGTTGTGTATCTCCTCAACAGCAACAACAAAATAAAATTAATTTTTAAAATATAGGAAAAGGTTCCTGATCAAGTTCCGTTCTGTCAGAATAAACTCCATGTAGAAAAGGTGGAAATCATTTCTTCAGGGACATTTACTGAGCACTACTTTTTAAACACACTTGAAGAAGAGAGAAAAAAAGTACCAAGACCCTCTGATACCGACAAACTCCTAGCTCCTGCACATCCCTTACAACCCTCCTTCCCCCACTCCACATCACAAACACAGGGAAGGATCTTTTCTATAGTACAGTTTTCACAGAAGTCACCTGTTTCTTCATCTCTTGGAAGAAGAAAAAAAGCTGGAGACACCATTATGAGGCAGAAATGGGGCTTGGGATTGGGAAGACAACATTTTCATCGCTGTCATCCCCTGGGACAGCGAAGGGACACCCTGGTTCCAATTATAAGTGATGTGTCAGCTAAAACGACCAGAATACAGAAGTCTACGTTCTTGTACATCTCCTTTTCCCACGAGACACAGACCCCCTGGGCTGAGAAGATACTGTCCTAAAACGAGGTAAAATCTGGAACAAGATGACACTAGATTGGACGAGCAAAAGGCAGCAGGCTTTGAAGTATACCTTTCCTTGGCCTCTGCTCACTGGTCCTATATCGTGGACTTTGCTAAAATGCTTGTCCATCAGTGACTGACTCCAAGCTAGAACCGGCCCAGGTCTGGTATCCCCAGACTCACTTCTGCTCTGACCGTGGCCAGGAAGCAGGGTGCTGCCAAAATCTAGCTTGTGGAGCGGACCTAACCAGAGCATAGTGATGGCTTTTGGCTCTTGAGAAGAAGGGAGCAGAGAAAGAGAGGCTGGAATGCAAATGTTTCCCAAGTTGCAGAACGTATGCTCATACGTGAAACGTCTCCGTGAAGCGTCTCCAGCAGCCTAGGAGCAGTGCCCGCGGAACCCCGCTTTTCACAGCCCGGCAGCCCAAGCACGCCAAGGCCCGGGCCTGGGCCCAGCCCCTCCAGGGGAGCCCTCGCGCAGGCGCAGGCGCAGGCGCACAGCTTCCCCCACCCCCCACCCCAGCGCCCCACTGCGCATGATCCGCCAGCCCTGGCGCTGCGGGACCGCCGCCGCCGAGGAAGTTTCCGCTCTGCGCTCCACCCCGGTCGCAGCTCCTCAGCTGGGGAGAGCTTCCTTCGGGCCCTCTGCGGACACTTTCGCCTGCTGCCTTCCAGTCCAACCTCATCATGGGGCTGCCCAAGGGGCCGGAGAGCCAGGGTGTCCCGGAGGTAAAGACCCTTACCCCTCACCCCGTGACATGTCTGAATTTCTTGGGAGAGGGCCGAGTCCGGGGCAGCGGGCAGAAGGCAGCCCCGAGCAGCGGTTTGGGGCGCCCCGCCCCTGGCTCAGGTGTGTCGGCAGCGCGGAGAGCCAGTCTTCCTGCTCCCGCGTGGGAGCAGCTGGTGAGTGGGAACACACTTCAGCCGCTCCAGTCTCCTAGGTCGGAGGTGGCCTTCCTATCCCTGTACCTGTCCTGATGCCGCCCGAGGCGTCACGGAGCTCGGGGCTGTCACCTCCTGGCTCTCCGAGGAAGTCGTCCCCTGAGTCCTGGCGTGCCCTCAGGGCAAGGATGCCGTCTTCAGGAGTCACGAGACGCACACTGTGGGACGGTCTGTGCTCGGGTTTTGTCGAGGGCGGTGACCTTGTGGCATGGTTCCTCCCCAGCTTCACAGCCCGTGGGTCCCGGGTGCAGCTCCACTCGCCTTCTTGTCGGAGGCAGTACACTCTGCGTTTACCCCCACACCGACGTGGGTGGTCAGTGGAAGTTTGGGAACTGTGAGTCCGCTGGGTTTGCGTCTCTCTGGGTCGGCGTCCGCGTTGTTGAGCGTGGAGAACCGCTTTACCAGGACTCTTGTGGCTGGTGACTGAATGCCAAGTGGAAACATGCCTCTTTCTGATGGTGGGGCTTCTCCAGGTTTGTTATTATTAAGTATTCACTCACTACTAGGGAACGAGATAATCAGTGTCTTTCGTATTTCCACCGTGGTCGAGGTAAAGGAAAATTACATTTCCTTCTGGCTGCAAATATCAGTAGGTAGATGGGTTGCATCTGTCTTCGCTTTCAGTTAATTTATTCGGAAGTCTGTTTTACTAGATTCTTGCTAGAATTGGAATTTAGGCTACACCTGCACTCTTACTCAAACGTTTGTAAGCAGGCATTTCGACCAGGGTACGGGGGTGGGTGGCTCATGACTTTACCTAGTGATAGTCTCTTCACACTTACAAGTAGCTATACATGTTTCTCTGTGCTCCTCCTATATTTTGAGGTCCATCATCTAGTCAGCTAGTGAATCCAACTCATGGTGACCCCATTTTGCATCAGAGTAGAACTTTGCTCCATGGGATTTTCAATGGCTGATTTGTGTAAAGTCAGTCACCAGAACTTTCTTTTGAGATGCATTTTGGTGGACTTGAACCTCCAGTGTTTTGGTTAGCAGCAGAGAATCACCCAGGGACTCGCATCCCACAGATACATACTAATTGAGGGATGCAGGATGGAAGGAGAGACCTGTCAGTGTGTGATTGCAGAATCCAAGTCCATTTTGCTGTTAAGAAAACCTAACAAATGTAAAGTTAGCAGAATGTCTGCATTAGGTACATAACACCTTGCTTGATGGGATAGAGGAGTATGAAAGGTAGGATCTAAACTGTAATATTTGAAGTTCTCATTTTGCTCCTTTTTACTTTCTAGGCACTCACCGAGGTTTTACCAGGCGTTTTGCCTTATGCTGTAGGGCACTATGAGTTGGAATCGACTTGACGGCAGTGGGTTTGGTTTGGGCTTTGCTTTAGATTAGTCTGATCTCCCAGGTTTTACCGTACATCCCTTCTGTCCAACTTTCGGCAGTGCTGCCAGCTGGAGTCGTTCTAAAATAAAAAGCAGTCTCCTCTTCTCCTGCCCCTTGTGTAACTTTTTACTGACTGCCAGGAGGGTGCTTCTGATTTGTCACTGTTTTCCCAGAGCCCAAGACTTACTGACAACTAGAAACATTCAGGATGAATCTAATTAAATTATTACTCTTTAGTTCAAAGATCAGTAAATATTAGTATGGACAGTCTGTCATTAAGCTGTTATTAATCAGTTAATTTATTACATTTAGTTTCTTTAGCTTTCTGCTGTATGTATATGAAGGATAGAAAGAAAGCTACCACTGATCTTTCCTCTCAGCTTAGATTAACTACAGTAGAAGGCAAGTGAGAATTTATTGTGTCTGATTTTAAGACCACATAATCAGTCATCTTTTTATCAGAATTTTAGTTTTAACAACCTGTACTAAGGAGTGTGGGGCTTAAGTGCCATGTCTGTGAACCAAGAGATCCGCAGTTCAGATCCACCAGGTGCTCCTTGGAAACTATGGAGCCATTAGTTCTGTTCTGCCCTATGAGATTGCTAAGAGTTGGAATGAACTTGATAGCGTTGGTTTTGGGTTTTTTGCTTCGGTGGCTTTTTATAGCTTCAGGAGAAGTTATTTTTTCATTCCCTGTATATCAGCCAGTGTTCCTTTTCTGTTTTGTTTCAGTATTCCTCTGCAAAGTGAATTTAGAACTTTAGGAGCATTCTCTATTCAGTGTCATACGCTAAAAAGTTGCTTAACAAATTATGTTGCAGAAGCAAACTTCCCAATTCTAGGGGTGAGTGGACAAGAAGCATGGGCAGTATACCCATTCTGATTTGACAGTGGGTGCTCACTAGATATGAGCTGAGGACAGGGATGATGCTTCCATGATGTGTTGTCAGCCACCTCCTCTTGGAAATGTTTACAGATACACAATGATTGAACAAATAAAGACTTCCTGTTTTCCATCCAAAGAGTTTTAAGAAAATAATCATCATACCGTTTTCCCCTTGTATACTGTGAACCATAACTGCTCTTTGTCTTTTAAGTCTCCCCACTTACAGAGGTTTTTTTTATTTCCTGCCTTTTTTTTTAAATTGTGATTAAGTGAAAGTTTACAGTCCAAGTCAACTTTCCATATAAAACCCCAAATACCCACCTCTGCAACTCTACCTGTTCTCCTCACGCTGTGACTGCACACTCTTTTTTTTCATTTCTTTATTTCCGGCATCTGCTCAACCAGCACCATTTCCTTCTCTCCACTGTCTCCTCTACCCTCTGATAAGAAACCAGTAGGACAGTGTCTTGTATATATTAAACCATAAAGCACATATACCATATGCATCACTCTGTGTCCCTAAGTCCAGTACATTCTTTGTCTGAAGTGTTGGCTTCAGTACTGTTCTAGAGGCCATGTTCTCAGGGGATCTTCCAGGTTGTCAGACCATTGATTCTGGCCTTTTAATTGATCTGCACACCTCTTTTTCTTGTGCTATGTCAGAAACTCTCCATTGTGTCCCCTATCAGGGCTGTCTTTGGTCGTGGCCTGGTACCATCTAGTTCTTCGGGTCCTGTGCTGAGGTAGTCTCCCAGTCATATGGGTCTTTCCGCCTCCTGGGCTCGTTTTCCCTCCTGTCTTTGGTGTTCTCAATTGTCATTGGTTCCAGGTGGGTTGGAACCAATCAAAGTTCCTCACATGGCAGCTTGCTGGCTTTTAAGACCCCAGATGCAATTCACCGATATCGGGTGTAGAAGACTCTTAGAAAAAGAGTAGTTATTCCCGTTGACCTCAGTGTCCCCTGAAAACATGGTCCCTAGACCTCTGTCCCTGATACTCTGTCTTTTGAAATATTGGGTTGAATTTAAGAACCTTTTAGCTTGTGGTGTAGTCCAGTTATGCTGACTTATCTTCTACTTCATGCTGTTACTCCCTTCACATAACCAAATTCCTATCTACTAATCTATGAATAATGCTCTCCACCCTTGTAGCCAAGAGAGTCTTCTGTGCATAGGTCTTTTCTTAAGTCCTTATAATGGCCTCATACAGTATTTGTTCTTTTGCAGCTGACTGATTTCACTTGGCATAGTATCTTCCAGTTGATTACAGGTTATGAGATGTTTCCTAAAATCATCATTGTTGTTTATCATTGCATAGTGTTCCATTGTATATGTACCATAATTTGTTTATCCAGTCATCTGTAGATGGGCACCTAGGTTGATTCCATGTTTTTGCTATTATGGAGAGTGCTGCAGTAAGTACTTGTGTGCATGTATCTGTTCTGTGGATATATTCCAAGCAGTAGAATTGATGACTCATATGTTACTTCTATGTCTAACTTTCTGGAAAGTGCCATACTGCTTTCCAAAGAGACTGTACCATTTTATATTGCCACCAGCAGTGTAGAAAAGTTCCAGTCTCTCTGCAGCCTCTCCAGCATTTGTTATTTTGTGGTTTTTGGATCATGGCCAACCTTGTTGGGGTAAAATGGTATTGGTTTGGATTTCTCTAGTGGGTAATGATCATAAACTTTCCCTCGTGTGTCTTTTCGCTGCCTGGATGTCTTCTTTGGAGAAATGTCTGTCCATATTCTTTGCCCATTGTTTGATTTGGTTATTTGTCTTTCCTTTGTTGATAATTTGCAGTACCTCGTAGGCTTTGGCTGGCTGTAGGTTCTGGAGATTAGATGTTGATCAGAAATGTGGTTGCTAAGTATTTTTCCCCCTCTGCAGGCAATCTTTTTACTCTCTTGATGAAATGTTTGGATGAGCCAAGTGTTTGATTTTTAATAGTTCCCATTTACCTGTTTTCTCTTCTGCTGTTTGTGCACTCTTAGTAAGGTTTTGTAGTCTGTTTAAGCCATGTATTAGAACTTCATGTTGTCCTTGTTCTTTCTTTTCATGATCTTTATCATTTTACATTTTCTATTTAGGTCTTTGACCCATTTTGAGTTAGTTTTTGTGTTAAGGTGTGAGATATGGATCTTGTTTCAGTTTTTTTGCAGATGGATATCCAATTTTGCCAACACCCTTACAGAGACTGTTTTTTCCGCCAGTTCACTGCCCTTGAGCCTTTGTCACGTGTCGGCTGTTTGTAGGATGGTGTTCTTTAGATGGTGTTATTTCTGGATTCTCTGTTCTTTGGTCTGTATATCTGTTTTTGTATCACTACAGGGGTGTTTTGACTACAGTGGCAGTGTAATAGGTTCTAAGGTCAGATAGTGTGAGGCTTCCCACTGTATTCCTCTTCTTCAGTAGTACTTTACTTACCCAGGGATCCTTCCCTTTCCAAATGAAGTTGGTGATTTGTTTCTCCATCTCATTAAAAAAATGCCGTTGGAACTTGTATTGGGATTGCATTGTATATACAGACTGCTGTGGGTAAAATAGATATTTTCACAATTTTAAGTCTTCTTAGCCATGAGCAAGGTAGGTTTCTCCATATAGGTAAGTCTCTTGGTTTCTTGCTGTAGGGTCTTCTGATTTTCGTTGTGTAGGTCTATTTACATCTGTGGTTAGATTTATTCCTAGGTGTTTTATCTTCTTTGGAGCTGTGTAAATGGTATTGATTTAGTGATTTCCTCTTGATTGGTGTAAAGGAATCCTGCTGATTTATTTATCTTTGCAGAACTCTTTTATTAGTTCCAGTAGTTTATCTATGGATTCTTCAGGGTTTCTGCATATAAGAACATGTCATCTGGAAATAGGGATACTTTTACTTCTTCTTTACCAATGCAGATGCCCTTTATTTCTTTATCTTGTCTGATTGCTCTGACTAGAACTTCTAGCACAGTGTTAAATATAAGTGGTGACAATGGGTATCCTTATCTGGTTCCCGTTTATAGTGATTTCTTAACCATCCTGTATCTTTTGTAGAAGACAAAGTGTTAATATTACTTTATTTCTGCATGTCCACTGGGAACTAGTGGTTGCTAACCTTTAGAACCTTTGATAGGCTAGAAAACAGTCATTTGAGAGAGAGAGAGAAATACAGGGGGAGTTGTTCAAGGCTGTCATCTTCCCTCTCTCCATCTCAAGAGATTAGCCACTTTAATAATTCTGTGTTCAATTAATTGTATGCTTCCTCTCTTGGCAGTTTGTGTGTCAGGGTAAAACATCAATACATTTTCAGTGTCATGACTGTGAAAACAGTTATTAAATGGCTGGTTTCGGTACTTTATGTAATGAGTTTAGTACATCGTTACAACGTGTGTCCTTTGAGCCTAATGCCATTTAGTTGCAGAGGAGTGAACACAGGTATATAATATAGGGGTCCTATCTTGAACCAGCTGGTAGTTCACTTGGAAAAACAGGCATGTACTTCATACCAGACGTGCCACTCAAAGGAAGCTGATAATTGTATGAATGATATAGAGTGTAAATAAGTTAATTAAAGAAGAAATGCAGAGAAATGACCATTTCAGTCTGCTTTGTCAGTCGGGGTGATGCTGCATAGGAGCTAAATTTTGAAGGTGGTTTCTAAATGCTTATAGAAGAGTGGAACAAGAGGCTGATATGAACAGTGAAGAAATGAAACAAGCAGTGCTTGTCTAGTTTAGAACCACATGTGGATTGTTTCAAGTGGAAGATAAAAGGATGAAGCAGAAAAGATAGGTTGGGGCCAGATAACTGAATGTCACACCAAAAAGTTGAAATTTGCATTATATGACACATTGAAGATGATTACTTTGGGTAAGTTGAGGTGTGATGACATGAAAGTTGTGATTTGGGAAGCAGTGAGCAAGACAGAGTAACAGGGAAGAACGATTGAGAGACAGTTCTAATAGTCCTGGCAAGAAGTGTGAAGTAAAGGTAAAGGAAGATATATGGGAGATGTATAGTTGGGTTGGGGGTACTCAAGACCTTTCTCTCATTCAGTAATTTGCTGGAAAGACTCTGAGAATGCAGAATAGCTGTTATACTCACTGTTATGGTTAATTATAGCAAGTAAAAATAAACAAAAGCACACAGGGCAGAGTTCAGAAGAGACCAGGCCCTAGCTTTTAACTGTCATTTCCCAGTGGAGTCAAATGGACAGCACTTAATTCTCCTAGCACTTGTGTGTCACATAGTGTGCCAAGTGTTGTCAGTCTTGATGCCCAGAATTTTCACTAGTGGTCAGTCATAGACATGCGGTGCTTTCATGACTGACCTTAGCTGCTCATCCCGTACCCCCACTAGGGGCCAAACTGACGCAGTGTGCCCAGAGTCCCTAGGCAAAGAAGGTGGGCATTCCCATAAATCACATTGTTTGTAGAAAGCATAGGGCAGGGCCCAAGGTCTCAGGTATACGGAGACATTTTCAACAGGGAGAGCCCTCCAGGGGCTCAAAGGTAATCTCCTAGGAGCCTGTTGAGGGCTAGTCTTGGAAGACCTTTAGAATGTCCAGAGTTTGGGCAACTTCAGACCTGCTGAGCTCACCTTTTACTTTGTAAAAGATTTAACAGGCATCAGTTAGTGAGGGAGTAGTGAGAGACGGGTATGAGAATGTGAAGCAGGATGCCTTAGTTCCTTATTGTTTTTACAGTAGAAAAAGAAAGAAATGGTACAGTTAATGAATATAAGTAGATTTAAAATTACCGAAATACTTAAACAGATTTAAATAGCAAAACATCTGTGATGTAGGGAGGGATATAAATTAAAAATTTTTCAAGCAAATCCCAATTTAAATTCATTAAGTGGATTTGTCATTTAAGACATTCCTAGTGTGTGGCAGTAAATGTCCTTTAATAGGTCGTACTGAAAGTTTTTATTGTTTGCCTTGTAGTCAGAAAGGGAAGTACAGAGAGGTATTGAATTTTCTTCTTTGTTCTTCCTCCTCGTCAGTAACATCTGGGACCAGGATAGACACATATTTTGAAGAAAATTTTGTTCTTGTCTGCAAGGAGCTTATAATCTAGCTGAAAAGCCTGCCAGGTAAAGCAAATATTAGATAGAAGATATGCTCTGATCTTCCTGTCACTGGCTTCATCCAGTGACTGATGAATACCTGTGTACTACCTGGTGTGTCTTCTCCCCTGGCACTCCATTCTTTGTGACTCAGGTGACGCTGAGTTCGTGTGAGGAATCTGGTTCAGTGATAAACAGCCATATCACCCGCTTCTTCACAATGAGATTGTAGCATCAGGAATGTGTCTGGTGTTCCTTTATACAAGGTACTTTTTACCAACTACACTTCTACCTTTTGTTTTAGGTGGAAACACGAGAAGATGAAGAACAAAATGTCAAGTTGACTGAAATTCTGGAGCTCTTGGTTGCAGCTGGGTACTTCAGGGCACGAATTAAGGGCTTGTCACCCTTTGACAAGGTAGAGGAAGCCTTACTAACCAGTAGGCTGATTTTTGTTAGAAGGGCATGGTTAGCCATGTCAGGAAAAGAAAGGAGAGATTGATTTTTACTTGCTGCATTTCCATTTCTTCCTAATTTAGTTTCATTAGGAAAGTGTTTCTTTCCAAAGAAAATAATTCGTCAGTAGATATGAAGTGGGTTCCTTTTTCTGCAGCAAACTTTAGGAAATTCACAGATACAAAAGACAGTCCTTTCTTTCAAATAAGTGGCACTTTAGATGAAAAGAAAGCATTTATGTAAAATCTGAGGTAATAAGAGCTATGAGTCAGAATTGACTTGATGGCAACAGATTTGGTTTGGCTTTATCCCAAGTCTGTGGATAGTAAATACCCTGAGTTTGAAAGAGAGAGAAGTCAAAATGGGTGAGGTTTTTTAATTCTGCAGCACACTGCACAGTTATTCTGCATGCGGCACTGTGATCGGAGCTGAGGGCGCAGAGATAAAGACAGAGACGCGGCCCTCAAAGAGCACCGTGTTTTTAGAGTAGACCTGAGGAGCAGGTAAACCAACACGCATGGAATACAGAGCACAGTGCAGTAAGCGCTCCTGTACAGCTAGAGAGAGGGAAGCCTCCAAATCAGCCAGAGTGGGTAGAAAGGCTTCCTGGTGGAAGAAAGGGCTGAGTGCTTCTGGGAGGCACAGCTCTGGCTGTGTGTAATAGTCTCCCAGGTTGTTGTATGATACAGCTGTGAAGTCCTCAGCCACTGAAACTTTGGTTACTTAGATGTGGGCTGGGACCCTGGAACCCATTTTATTAGACAACTCACGTGAGCCTTAAATCCCAACTAGGCAGAAGATTCATTGATTTTTGTAGTACTGCACTGTATCTGAAAAGGATTTTTGTTTCAAAATGGATTCTTAGCCTTAGCCTCATTTGCATGTCAGAGAATTCCTGTAAGGTAGGTAGAACAGGGATTCTCCTCTCCCTTAAGTAGATGAAAACAATAATGTATGTGGGGAAATAAGTAATGAAATTCACAGTCAGCCATGCTTCCACGTTCCTGGCCAGTGGAACATGTACCCAGTAGTCACTCTGGAATCTGGCACATGCCTGAAACTGGGTTAAGACTTTCCATAGCTGAGTACTAATGTTCTGTCTCCTTCACTGTAAGGAAGAGCTAGACATGACATGTCTGTTTAATAACAATAGTTAGAAACTGGGGAATCATGTTTGCAGTATGGGAGGAGGGAAAAGAGAAGAAAAACATGAATTACATAAAACCGTTAGACTTTGTGTCAGCCAAACTTCAGTTGGGATAATTTTTCCCTTTTAACTATCTGTATAATCTTGGCAAGACACTTGGCCTCTTGAGCTTTTTCTTCATCTGTGGAAAGGAAATAAGAAATGCCTTCCTTTTGATCTTCTGTAAGGCTCAGATACCAAATAGCTGGTATGTAGCATACGCACCATTAACACCCCTTCTGTTGCTGCTGGTTCTCCTCTCTTTTCCTGACTTAACATTCACACTGGGCGTATGAAATACTGAATAAACCAGTGCTTGTAGTCCAAGTGGATTTTGATAAAATGACTTTTTATCTACACAGTCCAGTATGATAGGTATTTGAAAAAATTAAAATTATGTTAAAAGTCAGTTTCTTGGTTACTCAAGCACTGTTCAAGGGCTTAGATACCATATGTAGCTAGTAGCTATGATACTGGACGGGTTGTATAACATTTCTGTCACTACATGGTCTTATTGGACAGATCTAGTTGATGTGAATTGTAACTAAGGAGCACACATATGCTCACTGTCTTCGAAGATACGTAGTACTGTACATTTAGAAAGTCTGGAACAGCTATTTATCATTTACTTACCTTCTGCTGCTTCCTGCTTCTCAGTGCCCTGCAGAGAAAACATGCATTTTCTTTGTGTCTTGCAGGTTGTAGGAGGGATGACTTGGTGCATCACCACTTGCAACTTTGATGTAGACGTTGATTTGCTCTTTCAGGAAAACTCGACAATAGGTCAAAAAATGTAAGTTACTGGGTTTGCCATGAAGGAAACTAAAAGGCAAGAAGGAAGCTGACTTTTGAATATTTACTGTGTGCCAAAAGTTGTGCTGTGTGCTGTACATTATTTTATTGTAATTTTCCTAATGAAAAGTGTCATCCCTGTTTTACAGGTGATAAAACTGAGGCTGAAGGCAGCTAAGGTCATGTAACTAGCATACAAGAGTCATTTAATGTTCAGGCTATTTCTCACACTTTTTTCTTGGCTGAAGTTTTTAGTGGCTGTTTAGTTTGCCTCTTTCCAAAGGCAGTTCATTTGTGTGGAAGTTGAATAGGGAGGAAAGCAGGTTCTTTTCCTCACTTTTTGGCTTCTGTGCCATCAAGAGGTGGCAGAGTGGGCCCCTCCCTGAAGATTTTACCAGAGGGTTTCCTACCCAGTCTCTCAGAGCTCTTTTTAGGGGCTTAGCGACTTCATCAGACTATTTGGGAACCAAGCTCTCTGGTGTGACCTTGGGCAAGCCACTTCATTCTGTGGATCTCAGTTTCTTTACCTGTAAATGGAGGGATGTATGAGCTCAGATCAGTGATTCTGAGTACCCTCCCCCAAGAAAGCAAACGTTCAGAAGAATTAAAGATGATTTATAAATATGTATAAAGTAGTAAAAGAACTGCTTACAAAGTGGCAAGAGAGTGAAGCAAAGAGGAAAAAATGAGGACAGAGACTGTGTTAGGGTGATGCACTCATTTGAGGAGCGCACATGCCTTAGAGACCCTGGTAGACTGTCTTCTACACACATTCTGCTGTGTCTTGTGGTCTTTCCTGATCCTTCTTCCCTAAGAGTTCCATGAGTTTCTGTCCATCTCCCCAAACTGGTTCTAAAGCCCCATTACCAGAGGGTCCCATGCTCAGAGGCCCGTAAACGAGACTTTAGGCTCATAACTAAGTCTGTTGATAGCCCACATGTCCTAGGTACCTGTGCCTCAGAACACTTGCACATACATTTTATTGGGTAACTTTCACAGTAACCTTTGAATAGGCGGGACAGAGATGGCTCTCATTTTATGATGGGATACTAGACCAGAGAGAAACAGGGTCTCTGACTGAAGTCCCAGAGCAAGTGATAGATCTGGGACTCAGGCCCAGGTTTAATTCTCTCTCATTCACACTGATTGCAGTGGAGGAGGATACCAAAGTGAAGACTTAACAACTAGAAGATTGAAACTAATAACCTGTAATGACAACTGGTCATGTGAAAATCTGAGGATAGGAAGTATACCTGGTGATGTCTGCAGTTCTCACTTTCCCTGATTTTTAGAAAGTAAAAAGATCCATCCTGCATCCACCAAATGAAGGCTGGTGGGGTTCTGCAAGAAACCTTCCTGATTCTGCCCCTACCCCAAGCCTGCCTGAGTCCCCTCTCCAGTAGTGTTGGTGTCTTCGTCTGCTTCCATACAGTGCTGAGACTGTCCAGGCTTACCAGCTATTTCCAGGAGGCAGCTGTAAGAGCACTGTAAACCCAGGGATGACACAGGCATCCTTCACTGTGGGCCTTTATGAACTAGACTCATCAGTTGTCTCCGGAGTGGCCAAGGAGAAGAATCTTACCTGACTACCAGGAATTGAACTTAAGGTGTTAGGGATGCAGACTGATAAATGTGTAGCCACTAGAGGGAGCACCCCTTCTGCACAACCACAGATAACAAGGAGGCCAAGTATCTGTAGTGCCCCTGGTTCCACAGGTTTAAATAGTTAAAACCTGCCCTGAGCAAAGACAAATCCAGGATTGGTAATCGCCTTCACTGGCTAAGCATCAGGTCTTGGGGAATAGACCCAACAAGCTCTCCTTTCTTCCCTTCACAAGCCAATGAAGTTAAGAAACAAGACTGGGAGTCTGATGGAAGTCAAAATAAAAAATAAGCTTATCAGCGAGAAATGTGGCCAAAGAAGTTTGCTAAAACTTCCCTGCCAAACTCCTGTTCCAGCCCCAGGCAGGGCTGATCAAGCAACCACGGGCTTCTCCACTGCAGCAGGCCTTGTCAGTCAAACAAGATGCGTGTGTCTCAGTGACAATGACAGGCTGCTCAGAAAGGAGGGACCTTCTTCCTCTTGGCCATGTTGGATAAGCTACCTCTTTCCGTCTGCACCAACTTCTGGTAGAGGGAAGATAGAGGGAGGAAAAGAAAGAAAGTGTTCTTCTCATAAGCTTCCCTTCTTGGAAGTGACTGTTCCATAACGTTTGTGAGTATGTGCAGTGGGGTATAAGCCTTTTTCTCTGCACACATTGAACTTGATGGATCTAATGATCTTCAGGAATGAGGTGTAACTGTTTTTCTAATCTTGGTCCTGCTTTGTAAAGCTCCTTTTCAGGCACTAAACACTAATTCTTAGTGTGTTCAGAGGGGATCATTTTGGAGGCTATTTTGATATTACAATCTGCAGGAGTGAGGTATAACTGTTCTCAGGAGCTTTAACCTTGGCCCTACCTTGTGAAGCTATTTTTCAGGCTCTGATTCTTAGTATGTTCACAGGAGATTATTCTTTGGGGGCTGTTTAGTTTTGTTTTGCCCCTACTGAGGCTGAGGGGATGAAATCTATGAAGAGAAAGACAGCTAAGACAATAGTAACTGTCACCCAGGCCCCAGTTAGATTGGTTTGAAGGGTGTCTGTCTCCTAGGTGGTTGTTTATTGACCTCAAGTTGATTTCAAGTCATAACAACTCTATATATGCAGGGTCAGACTGCTCCATGGGGTTTTCAAGGCTGTGACCTTGAAGCAATCACTAGGCCTGTCTCCTGAGGCACCTTTGGGTAGGTTCAGACTGCCACCTTTTTGGCTGATAGCTAAGACTTAGATGTTTGCATCACCCAGGGACTCCTATCTCCTGGGTAGGGTTACTTAACTTTAGAAAGATAGAGATGGACCAAACTGGTTTTTACAAAGAACAGTTTTAGTAGACCCCAAACTTGTTGACTTTCTCACTATAAGAGATCTCTCTAGATAAATGCGAGGATAGACTTCAGAACATTTAAATGCTAAGGTAAGATTGAGTGTGACTCTGCCTGTGCCCCCAGTAGGGCATAGGTTTCAGGAGCCTAGACCAAAGCTTCAAACCCTGCTAGGCTGTGTAGGGTATAGGAGTTCAAGGTCATCTGTAGTTGCCCAACCATAAGAACCCACAGGGCTTTTTAGTAAGACCTCATGGACACTTGTCCACAGAGGCCTTCATTTGTTAGAATATCATCCTGCATTTGTAAACAAGGCCACAACTAGCTGCTGTAACTGGCTGAGGTTTAAAAAGGGGTCTGGAGTAGGGATATAACCTAAACTGGGGTCTCTGTGAATGGGAATCAACTGGACAACAATGAGTTTGGTTTGTTTTTTTTTTGGTCCACATAGCTAACCCAGAAGCCCTTGATTCTCCACATGGCACCTTGAGGCCATTCCTCGCTGTTGTTCCTCAAGGTTCTGAGTCTATGTACCGTAGGTTTACTGTTTAGCAGACCTGCTAAATAACATGTCTGCACTTGCCACTTGAATCTAATCCAGTCAAGACACAAGAAACAGGAGTCAGACAGATAGAGACTGTACACCAACTGATTAGGGACTGAAGCTTAAATCTGCAGTGAAACAGACTTGCATGTAAATTCCTCCCCCACTCCCAGCATAAAAGTAGCCCACCTGGTCCCAGGTTGAGCGCCTCCCCGCTAGGGGAGAGTACCTGCCTCTTGACATAGCGGTATGCTCTGGGGCTACAGTGAACCAGGTTCCCCTCCTCCCAGATGCAGCCATTTACAGGAGAACTGAGGTAAGGTGATGAAAGAAGTTAGACTGTTCTTCTTGAGACGTGAAAAATTTCTCCTCTCTGAGGAAATAAGTTGTAAGTTCCCCAAAATATAGGATTAATTTTAGACTATCAAAAAATAAAATTAATAGCTACAAATTATTATTATTGTGATTAGGTGGGAGTTTATAGTCCAAGTTAGTTTTCCATATAAAACCCCAAATACCCACCTCTCTGCAGCACTATGTGCTCTCCTCACCCTGTGACAGTGCACACTTCTTTTTCACTCTCCCAGTATGCACTCAGCCAACACTTGTCCCCTCCTCTCTACCTCCATCTTCTCCTCTCTAAAAAGAAACAAGTAGAACAGCCTCATATATTTACTAAACCATAGAGTACACATATCACATGCATCATTCTGTGTCCCCAAATCCAGTCCATTTGTCTGAAGTGTTGGCTTCAGTACCGGTTTCATGTCTGGGGTAGCGGCAAGTCTAGGGGCCACGGTACCCTCAGTGTACTCTCCCAGTTACTGGACCATCAGTTCTGGCCTGAAGGCTATAAATTATTGTAAAAACATTTAGTAACACAATGTGACTGTATGGTGTGTGTACTTTATGGTTCTATCGATTTATAGGAGGCTGTCCTACTAGTCTCTTTCTAGATAGAAGAGAAGAGGGTAGAGAGGAGGGGGCAAGAACCTGTTAACAGGATACCACAAATATAAAACAAGGAGGAGTGTGCTGTTATGGGGCAAGGAGAGCAGAGGAGCTGCAGATAGGCGGGCATGCAGAATTGATTTGGATTGTATACTTCTCACTTCATCGCAATTAAAAAAGAACATTTTGTACCCGTTTTCAAAACATTTTGGGCTGCGCCCCTGTGTCTCATAGAGGAGGATTGTGTGTGTTTCAATATGGCCATGTTGCAACCTGTGTGAACCTCTAGTCTTGGTGGCTGTAAATGAATGGCAGTTATTTGTTTGCTTGTCTCTTCTGTACTGTGAACTCCAGGGGTTAAGAGTTTGTAACTTAACTATCTTAATATTCTGGTCACTTACCGCAGAGTTTGGTAATTATTTGCTACATGGATAATATTTACAATGCTTTTTTTGTTTGTTTTAAATGGAAGTTTCAGAAAAAGTAGGTCAGTAAAATGAAATGTAAATAAATTCAAGGCACTGATAACTTTTTGTTTTGCCATGTAAGGCTTAAAAAATAGTAACTAGTAGCTCTAATGTCACTATTATTGCATAAGGAAACAATATTTTAATGTAAAAAAATGTAGGAAGAACACAGTATTAGAATAAAAGATGTAGTCAGTTTTGTGATGTTATTCCTACACATGTCTGGAATGTGTTTATCTTTCTCGTTTTATCATCAGTCAGGAGAAACCTAGTCTTAGTCTGACACTGAGAAGCCCTGGACTCTTCTGGGAGGTTGCCCAGACTTTAAAGGTGTCTTCAGGGCCATTTAGTGTGTTCTCACTCTTTGCGTGTTATTATTTCTAAACAGAGCTCTCTCAGAAAAAATTGTCTCAGTCCTGCCAAGGATGAAGTGCCCACACCAACTGGAGCCCCACCAGATCCAGGGCATGGACTTTATTCACATATTTCCTGTTGTTCAGGTGAGAGCCTCTCTTTATGGTGTCTTTTCCTCAGAATATTGAAATTCCTGTCATGGATCTGGCTCCAAGGCTGTCTGGCCAGAATCCTATATCCGTTAGGTGTGTATGGATTTGGTGGCAGCAGAACATGATGGCATTTCCTGATGTCATCCTCAAAAGGTTACAGACCTCCATGTACCCTAGTTTTACACAGTAACCTATAGAGATCTTGGCAAGTCCCCCTCAGCAGCTTTTCATTGCCTTTTTGGTGAAGATAGAACTCCATAGCCCTGCATCCTCTGGTCCCTTCTGATCTGTCCATTTCATTTGTGCTTTTTTTTTTTTCTTCTTTATTTGCTTGTTCTTCTGACCTTATTTCAGATTTCCATGTACGTACTGTGTTCCCTCTTGTCACAGGGCCTTTGCATATCCTAGTGACTTAGGCTAAAATTGTTTTCCCTCTCCTTAACTTTTTTAAATTTGTGTTCAGCCTTTTGTTCAGCTCCACTTAAACCTTCTCAAGGAAGCTTTTCTCAATCTCCTAATCTAGAATAGGTTCTTTTGCTATTTCCAGTAATAAGGATGCATTCCTTTCCTTCATAAGAATTCTCTTACTGCAGTTTGTAACCATTTATTTTTGCTTGTGTGATTAGTCATCCTGTCTCTCCCATCAGACTGTAAGCTTCAGAAAGTCAGATTCTGTGGCTGTCTTATTCACTGTGTGTTTCTAGCACCTAGCAGATCATTTGGTACTTTGTAGCTACTCAGTACTCTTTGAAGATTAAATACCTAATGGGAGAGTTGTATCCACCTGAGCTGTTTCCCAGGGCTTTGTGATTAAGTAGCTCATGTGCTAAACCAAAAAAATAAAAAAATTAAACCTGTTGCTTCTAGTCAGTTCTGCCTCCTAGTAATCCAATAGGACAGAATAAAACTGCCCCATAGAGTTTCCAGAGAGCAGCTGGTGGATTCAAACTGCTGACCTGTTAGTTAGGAACCAAGCTCTTAACCACTCTGCCACCAACACTCTGGCTATTGCTCTACAGGGCCTTCTAGTCTGTGCAGTTGTTGTATATGAGCTTTCGCCCCAGGCACCCTAAAAGAGGAGGAACAAAGGGACTCACTGTGTTGCCTTTGTGTGGACAATACTTTGCGTGATTGTTTTATCTGATCTTAAAAGAGTTCTTTGAATTATCTCTGGAAATTTCAGGAGGTGAGACTCAGAGACAGTGTCAATAATTTAAGGGTAAAGAAGCTACCCTAATTTAGTGGAGAAGCTCCATCTGAATTCTAGTCTCCAAGCAAATGCTTTTCCCACCTACCATCTGGGCATCCAGTGAGAAGGAAGATGAAGAACTCTTGCTAGAAAAGTCTTCCACTTGTGTGTTAAGAGTATGTAGTCTCGGGCTTAAGAGTATGGATGCTGCAGACTTCCTGGGTTTATGTCTCAACTTTGTCATTTTCAAGCTATGTAACCTTGAGCAAGTTATGTAATTTTAGGAGGAGCAGAAAGAAACAAAATCAGCATCAGCGCAAAGCTGACTTCTATGAGGTATAGAGGATGTAGCTCCACTGTTCAACCTTTTACAAAGTCTGACAGTAGTCGTCCCTCCCGTAGCACTCTACCACTCTGCTAAGTTTGTTCGTTGGTTATGTCTACACAGAACTCATAGACAATACTCATGATCATGACATTTTGTCAAGGAGGTAATAGGTACAGTTTGGGATTAGAATTAGTGGTCTACAACTCAGGATCAGGAACCATGTAGGGAAGGTTGGGAAGGCTCGCCTAAAGTGGAGAGTACATCCTTCTTCAGTGCAGGCTAGCTTCTGAGTTCCTCACTGCCATGCCAGCAAGCAGGGCTTTCTGCTGTGCGTACATCCTTTCAGCTGTCCAGATCTCCTGTCAGCCCCCTCAGAACAGGCTTCTCTTGGCCCTAATCTCTACCTTGCCTGGCCAAGTGTTAAAGCTTTTTAGCTCCATCAGTAAGTTCCTGGAGGCAGCCTACTCTAGTAGTAAGCCTTTGCCCCGAAGCATGTGGCTCTGTAGCTTAGTGGGTCAGCAAGACTTACTCCACCAAAAGTCCCTGGAGCCCGCTCACTCTGACAGCAAGCCTCCTGCCTGAAGATTCTCTGCTTTCCCACTCCATGGGCTGGGAAGCCTGCTGTGCAGTCTTTGTTCTACTGATACCGTTTCTTTGTGGCTGCTTCTCACCTCAGGTATTACAGCTCTCTCAGTCTCCTGCATCTAGGAAGTTCTCAGTGCACAGACCCTGGGTCCAGAGGACTCTGTTCCCGGCTCCTTTTCTTGATAGTAGTGAGATCTACTCTTCCAGCCCCTGGGATTGGCTTGTTTTAAACCTAGTGTGATGGCAAAATTGATCAGTCCCCTCATTAGGGTTCCACACCATGTGGATAGAAGGACCATATTAAGTAATTCACTGCATTGCACCTTCAAATTGAATATATCTAGTGTTATGCAAAGTTTGTCGCTTGCCAACTGTTTTTCTGGCAGCCAGTGAAAGCAGCAGTGGACTAGCAATTGGGAACTATTGAGCTAGTTGTGTTGCCTGACTCTAAGAGACCCGTTTTAATGGTCACACTATTTAGCAAAGCTGTAGTGACACTTTCTGTTAGCTTAGAAAAAAAGTAGATCTATCTCTGGCCACTGACAATTCTAGGTTGCATTTATTTGCTCCCATCCCAGGTATGTGAATCCAGTAAAATAGGCATTTTTCTCAAGTGCCGAGGTGACCTGTGGCATAGTTGGCTGTCCAAGGAGTGAGTTCCATTTGCAGCCTTTCGCGCTGAGATCTCTGATGCTTGCCCACTACAGAGTAATCGATTATCAGTTTTCTAAGTGAATTTTATGACATAGTGACATAGCAGGTATTACCTTTCTTGTCTGATCACACTCTTCAGGATCCACCCAAGAAGTAACTCAGAATAGATTTGGAATTAATTTAGTAGAGGAAGAGAGTGGATGTGATACGGTGATCTGGAAAGGAAATGGGTGAAAGGCCAGAAACTGTATCCAAAGGAAAGCTAAGCTAGATTGAGTTGAGCAGTGAGTCAGCCTGCTAAGTTATCTTGGCACAGTGCTGGGATGGAAGTGTGGTCAAGGAGCTGGAAGAGTTCTAAATGCTCTCTTACCTGCCTGTCTTTTGGATTTTAGCTACTATCTGAGTTCATTGTTGGGTGGTGGACTGTGATAAAGTGGTAAACAGAAGGGAGATGGAGTAACAGCAGCCACAGCTACCCTGGGCACCTGCTTCCTCAACATCATTTCTGTGGCTCTTCCTGTCCTGCAGGAGTACCATGCCCATGCCATCTTCTCCTTTCAAGTGTGGCTTTGCTCTCAGTGCAGTACAGCTACTGTCTACAAGCTTTCTCTGAGATCAGCAGCTCTCTGGAGAGGGAATGGGAGCCCTGACACATGGCACCCACCTCTGCTCACTCATTTCCTCCAGCGGGAGGTCACTGTCTGTTTGATCACAGCAGTGGAAGCAGCAGAGCTTGGAGCCTCGCTGATGAGTGTCGGAAGTTCTGGTAGCATCGTGGTTAAGAGCTGTGCTAGTAACCAAGAAGTCTGCAGTTTTAATCCTTTGGGTGCTTCTTAGAAACTCTTTCGGGCAGTTCTACTCTGTGCTGGCAGGTCGGCTGTGAGTTGGAGTTGGCTCATTGGCAACTGAGTTTTGTTTTTTTGATTTTAGATGAGTCTCCTATGCCTTTGGAAGGTGCGGTTTTCCTGACTGTTTTCTTTTAAAACCCAGGAGGACTTAATTCTGTGTCCCAGCAGGGATAGTCATTTCTAGAACCTTATGTAATTCCATGATCTTCTCCCTTCAGTTCACCTGAAATCTCTAAGTTACCTAGAAGTTCACTTATAAGTTCCTGTGGCTGAGACCAGAGATTTCCAGCAGGTCATGGAACCAGATCACAGATTGTAAGGCAGTAAGTGCACGGAAAGATGCCCTTGGCCAAGAGGGCAGATGTCAGGCCATTTGTTCCCATTGTTCCGTCAGTCTCCTGGGGAAATGGATGGTTCCTTGTTTTCAGTTGTGCCACTACAGGGAGTGCTCTGCGGTCTGAAGTAGTGTTCTCTTCATGAGCAACCAGCCAAGTGCCAAGTGCCGTCGAGTCGGATCCGAACTTGGTTAATTTACTAGATAGAAATGAGAAGAAGGTGAGAGAATAAGGGAACATGTTGAATCCCCTTTGAAAGTTTATTGTAAATATTGCCACTTTTCATTGGGTATCTAATGTACTAGAGTACTGTATATATTCTGATAATAATGTTCACATAGCCTTGGTGGCAAAGTAGTTGATAACTCAGCTACTAACACCAAAAGGTCAGCAGTTTGAATCCACCAGTCACTCTTTGGAAACCTTGTATGTTATTTCTACTCTGTCATATCAGTGACATTGGTAGTGTTCAATATATGAACATTCTGCTTTGCTTAATTCTCATAGTAGTCTTGGAAATTAGGTACTACAATTATTTTCATTTCATAGACCAGGAAACTGAGGCTTAGTTGTTAAGATCACACAGCTGATTCAGAGCTCTAATTTAGATACAGTACAATGATATCAAAACTTTGTTTTCATCACTGTAATAATCAGATCTTTCAGTCTCTACTAACTTTAATAATCAGATTTCTAAGGGTAAATCATTGTAGGAGATAAGGTCAAAATAATATAGCAAGCTGTCACATTTTCTGCCAGAACCAAAAAAAAACCAAACCCACTGCTGGCACATTGATCCTGACTCATAGTGATGTTATGGAACAGAAACTGCACAGTTTCCAAGGAGCACCTGGCAGGTGTGAACTGCCGACCTTTTGGTTAGCAGCTGTAGCACTTAACCAGTACACCACCAGGGTTTCCATCGTCTTCCTGGGTGACTAGGGTTAAAAATTCAACAAATTTTTTCGATGCAAACTAGCAAGTGAAAAATAATTGTTATGCTTAAAGGAGAGCTAGATTTATTAAATAGAGAAAACAAAGCATAAACCTTAAGGAGAAAGATTGATACACAGTATCACATGAAAATTAAAGGTATAAAAGGATAGAGTTTGTTTTTAAAAAGTCAGGACAAGCCACTGACTGAAAGAAGGGAATGTAATTAATAGAGGATAAATATTCAGAATACGTAGAGAATGCCTCCCAAGTTTGTTTTTTTAAAAAAGCAAATAATCCAATAGAAAAAGGATAGCCCTTTTTCATCCAAACTTTTAAAAATGAATAAGAGAAAAGGTGTTCAGTCTCATTGGTAGTAAGAGAAATGCAGATTTAAACCACAGTGAGATACCAGGTCTTTTGCCTGTGTTTACCATGGAGCATCTCTGCCACCTGTGCACCGTGACGGATATACAAGAATGTTGCTAGCCTTGTTTGTAATATCAGAAAACTGGAAACTCTGCCAGTGTTCATTATCAGGAAAACAGATAGTTGTGTGAGTTGATCTCATAGAATATTATTTAAAAGAGGAAATGAACGACAGCAGTGCACACCAACATACATAACCTAAAAATAAAAGCATCATATGGGTAGGAAAAAAAAGGTGCAGAATAGTACCATATGATATAGTTTATGCAACATTTTAAAAATATGCAAAATAAGACAATATACTGTTAGTGGCACCTCTCACAGGTAACCAAAGTGTATAGACAGGTACTCTTGGGAGGAGGAAGAAAATGTGATCTGGGTTGGATACCCAGGGGCTTTCACCTATATTCAAAATGTCTCATTTACTGGTAGGCCACTAGATGTTGTATTTTTACATGTGTCTTTTTAAATGTCTGAAATTGTTTATGTTAAAATACTTGTCTGATCCCTGAGCTAATGCTAAGTCAGAAGTGCTTTCTAGATGTTCTTCAGAGACAAGGGGAGTGAATACAGAGCCAGTCAGAAGATGCAGAGGCTGTTGTTGCACTTTGCAGTCTTTCACCCTTATTGCATCTGAGTCTTCTGCAAGTGATATGTGTGTGTGTTTGTGCATGTGCATGTGTTTAATTAACTGTTTTAAAGTTAGCTTTAAATAGGTGTGAGCTTTAGACAGGGAGAAATGAGAAGCAGCTCCTCTGTGTATCAGTCCAGTAAAGCTAGGTTAACATTTAATAAAACCCATGTTAGTCTTCTGGTGTGCAAGAGCGTCAAAGTTAGGACTACCCGTCCTGAGACTTGCTACCTGTGTATCAGTGAGCGATACATAGTCTCTGAGCTTCAAATTCTGTAAGTCATGACCAGCACTAGAATGTATGGAGGCTTCAGAAAGAGAATGTGTGGAGGCTACCTTGATGCCTGCAACTATGTCCTCAGTACACACGCTTCTCAAATCTGACTATTTTGGGGATACCCTCCCAATCCATCAAGCATAGGGTTATACCAGTTACCTTATCTAAGGTCTGTGCAAGGAACACACAAAAAAGAGATTTGCATTAAGATGTGTCTCTGAGGCCTGTTGGTTATAGGGAGTAGTTATGTTTGTGCTGTGCTTCAGGTGTGTACAAAGTGCTGTGGTACTTGGTGATTCTGTTTGTTTCCACAGTAACTCCTTGCAGGGAAAGGAAGTGATGTCCTTGCCTCCACCTTACCAAGAGGGAAACTAAGGCCAGAGGACATGAACTGAGAGTTTAAAGCTCCTGCACAGCTTCTCAGGACCAAGGCCTAGCCAGTTTCTTTCCCCGTACCACAATGTATTTGTAATTCTTTGCCACCTGGTCAGTCGAGCACAGTGCTTTGGGTTCACAGTTTGTATCATCACTGAGTTGGCCTTCACTTCAGTGGAATTTCATTCACCTTGTATTTTCCAACTTTCCTCCTAGTGGCTGGTGAAACGAGCCATAGAAACAAAAGAAGAGATGGGTGACTACATCCGCTCCTACTCTGTATCCCAGTTTCAGAAAACCTACAGTCTCCCAGAGGTCAGTATTTTGTTTTCTTTTCTTCTTCATCTGAGAACGTAGAGCACACTTTGGGGCTCCCCTGGAAGGAGCAGCATAAGCTCAGGTTCCAGAAGGGTGCTCCTCCCCAGCTCCCCTCGTGACACTCTGTGGCTCAAAATTTCTGCCCCTACTGGGCCTAACACAAGCAGTAAAACTGGGCCACCTTATTCAAACTGCCTCTTTAAGTAGGCAGTGACTTTAAAACCCTGTAAATGTGTGTTTTTTTGTCTTTTAGTTTTCAAAGTAGTATTTTTTCTACTTGTATTAATAGAAGGGAAAATAAAAGTCTTTTCTATCGTGAAAATAAATACTAACTGCAAAGAATGTAGAAAATACAAAGGCATACCAAGAAAAGAAGAAAAATCACCCATAATCTCGTCACATAACCAAGCACTATTAAAAGTTTTAGTGTAGTTCCATCATATTTTTCTAGTGTTTTCCTGTGGTTGCGGTCACACTTTTTGTCTTCTTTCTTTACTCAGTCTTTTAAAATTATGATTCGTTTTCAATGCCTGTATAAAGTGTTCTGTTTACATCATTTGGATAATATTTTCCTCATCATTAGATTTATGTCATATTCTACCACTTCTTGTGCTTTCTCTGTTTCTCAGAGATTATTTTTTCTGGTTCAGTATTTTGGTGGTGAGGAGATGGCCCTTATCCTCTCTGATTCCCAGGTTTTAAAGGAGCTGATAGTAGGAGATGCCCTCTGAAACTGGGGGATGGGGGTGGTACTTTCCAGATGTGTGCTTTCAATGAGCAGGGATTGAAGGCTAAAAGAGTCTTGTAATTTATTCTGTTAAAAAGCATAGCCATTCAAGTGAGTGGAAATACCTTGTAACTATAGTCTTGGTGGTTCAGGTCTTGGTACTACTATTTCCTAAATGTGAAACACAGGTTTCTGCTCTCCCTTTGCTCATGTTTGTTCCACCTTGAGTGTTCTCTGCCTATCTTACCACACATGCTGATCATGCATATGCCATCTCAGGATTTTCTACAAAGCAAAGGCTGTGGCTCTCAGTGTCACTCTACTGCTCAGTGTGGGGTTTTTGAAGGTATTGCTAAAGTTAGATTTGAGCTTATCCTCCTGAGAATTCTTGTTAGGCAGGATGGTAAAGTGTTATCCACCATGTGTCTGTCAGTTTATCATACTGTGGTAGCTTGCATGTTGCTGTGATTCTGGAAGCTTTGCCACTGGTATTTCCAATACCAATAGGCTCACTCCTGGTGGACACATTTTGGCAAAACTGACAGACTAGGAAGGACCTGGCAGTGTACTTCCAAAAAAAAAAAAATGGCCAGTGAAAACTGTGCCTGGAACACTCATATACTGCTGCAAGATAAACCCATCAAGTTAGAAGGCACACAAAACACAACTGTGGAAAAGCTGCCCCCTCAAAGTAGAGTCAACCTTAATGATGTGGGTAGAATCAAGCTTTTGGGACCTTCATTTGCTGTTGTGGCACAACTCATGCAAACATCTATTAATATAATCTATTAATATAATAGATGCAAACATCTATTAATATTCAGAAAGCTGAATGTACAAACTTTGAATCTAGGAAAATTTCAAGTCATGAAAAATGAAGTGAAAGACATAAAGATCAATATTCTAGGCATTAGTGAGCTGAAATGAACTGGTATTGGCCATTTTGAATCAGATAACCGCAGGGTCTGTGATTTTAGGAATGACAAATTGAAGAGGAATGGCATTACATTCGTTGTCAAAAAGAATATTTCAAAATCTGCCCTGAAATACAGTGCTGTTAGTGATAGTATAATATCTGTATGCCTATAAGGAAGACCAGGTATATGATTGTTACTCAAGTTTACCCACCAGCCACTGAGGCCAAAGATGAATAAATTGAAGATTTTTACCAGCTGCAGTTCAAAATTGATCAAACATGTAATCAAGATGCATTGATAATTACCAGTAATTGGAATTCAAAAGTTGGAAACAAAGAAGGAGGATTATTAGTTGGAAAATATGGCCTTCTTGATAGAAACAATGCTAGAGAGTACATGATAGGATTTTGCAAGACCAGCAACTTAATTGCATACACCTTTTGCTTTAATTACATATACCGATATAAACAACAGCTGTACACATGGACCTAATCAGAGGAATACACAGAAATGAAATTGAATACATCTGTGGGAAGAGATAATGGAAAAGCTCAGTATCATCAGTCAGAACAAGACCAGCGGCTGACTGCAGAACAGACCATCGGTTGCTCATGTGCAAATTCAAGTTGTAGCTGAAGAAAATTCAAACAAGTCCACAAGAGTCAAAATACAACCTTGACTATATACCACCTTGGAGACCATTGCATGAATACACTGAATGTATTTAACACTAACGACCTAAGACAGATTGTGGAAGAACATCATCCATTAAGAAAGCAAGGAGTCATTAAGAAGACTGGAAAGAAAGAAAAGAGCAAAACGGATGATACAGCAGACTCTGAAGCTTACTCTTAAGTGTAGAGTTGCTAAAGTAAAAGGGAGGTAGGGGAGGATGAAGTAAAAGAGCTGAACAGAAGATTTCAAAGGGTGGCTCAAGAAGACAAACTGTTACAATGAAATTTGCAAAGACCTAGAGTTAGAAAACCCAAAGGGAAGAACATACTTGGCATTTCTTAGGCTGAAAGAACTGAACCAGAATTCAAGCTTTTAGTTGCAGTATTGAAGAATTTTACAGGGAAAATACTAAATGACATGAGAAACATCAAAAGATGGAAAGAATACACAGTCACTGTACCCAAAACAATTGGTTACCTTTAGCTATTTCAGGAGGTGAGGTATGATAGATCAAGAACTGATGATGCTGTAGGAAGAGGTCCAAGGTGCAAAACCAAGACTCTAGGAATTAATGGAACGCCAGTTTGTGCTATTTCTACAAACAGATGCAGTGCTGGAAGCATTCACTGGTCTGTGCCAAGAAATTTGGATGACAGCTGTCTGGCCAACCAACTGGAAGAAATTCCTAGTTATGTCTGTTGCAAAGAAAGGTGATCAACAGAATGCATAAGTTATCAAATAATATACTTCATATCACATACAAGTAAAACTTTGTTGAAGATAATTGAAAAATGATTGTAGCAGTGCATGAACAGGGAACTGTCAGAAATTTAAGCCAGATGCAGAAATGGATATGGAACAAGAGATAACATTGCTAATATCAAATGGACCCTGGCTGAAAGCAGAGAGTACCAGGAAGATGTTCACCTGTGTTTTATTGACTATGCAAAGGCATTTGATTGTGTGGACCATAACTAATTATAGATAATGTTGGGCAGAATGGGAATTCCAGAACATTTAATTATGCTGTTGAGGAATCCATGCTTAGAACAAGAGATGGTTGTTCAGAGAGACCAAGGGAATACTGTGTGGTTTAAAGTTAAAAGAAGTTGTGCATCAGGGTTGTATCCTTTCACTGTACCTATTTGATCTGTATACTGAACAAATATTCTGAGAAGCTGGATTATGTAAAGAAGAATGGGGGCAGCAGGATTGCAGGAGGACTCATTAACAACTAGCAATATACAGATGACACAATCCTGCTTGCTAAATGTGAGGAGTACTTGAAGCACTTTCTGATGAAGACCAAGCCTTCAGTATGGATTACACATCAACATAAAGAAACAGATATCCTCACAACTGGACCAGTAAACAACACTGTGATAAAGAAGAAAAGATTGATGTTGTCGAGGGTTTCATTTTACTTGAATCCACAATGAGTGCTTATGGAGCAGCAGTCAAGAAATCAGATGATACATTGCATTGGACATATCTGCTGCAAAAGATCTCTTCAAAGTGTTAAAAAGTTGAGATGTCACTTGAAGGACTAAGGTGCACCTGACATAAGCCTGATGTTTTCAGTCACCTCATATGCATGCAAAAGCTAGACAGTGAATAAGGAAGACAGAAGAATTGATACTATGTAATTAGTGTGTTGGTGAGGAATATTGAATATACTGTGGACTGCCAGAAGATGAGCAAATCTGTCTTGGAAGAAACACAACCAGAATGCTCATTAGAAGCTAGGATGGCAGGACTTTGTCTCACATGTTTGGACATGTTACAAGAAAGACCTGTCCCTGGAGGGGACATCATGCTTGTAAAGTACATTGTTCTTGTCATCTGCTGTCCAGTCTGCGCTCCAACTCATAGCGACCCCATGCACAACAGAATAAAACACTGCCTGGTCTTGCATCATGTCCACAATCATTTTTATGTTTTAAGCCCATCGTTGCAGCCATTGTGTCAATCCATCTTGTTGAGGATCTTCCTCTTTTTCAGTTACCCTCTACTTTAAGAAGCATCATGTCTTTCTCCAGGGATTGGTGTCCAAAGTGTGTAAGATGCAGTCTTGTCATCTTTGCTTCCAAGGAGCACTCTGGTACTTCTTCCAGAACAGATCTATTTGTTCCTCTGGCAGTCCCTGGTACATTGAATATTCTTCTCCAGCACTGTAATTCAAGGGCATCAATTCTTCCTCTGTCTTCCTTATTCATTGTCCAGCTTTTGCGTCTATATGTTGCCGTTGAAAATACCATGGCTTGGGTCAGGCACACCTTAGTCTTCAAGGTTACTTCTTTACTTTTTAGTACTTTAAAGAGATGCAGCAGGTATTCCCAGTGCAAGGCATCTTTTGATTTCATGACTGCTGCTTCCATGGGTGTTGATTGTGGAACCAAGTAAAATAGAATCTCAGACAGCACCAATCCTTTCTCCATTTATCATGATGTTGCTTACTGGTCCAGTTGTGGAGATTTTTGTTTTCCTGATGTTGAGGTGCAATCCTTGCTGAAGTCTGTGGTCTTTGATCTTCATCAGTAAATGTTTCAAATCCTCTTTACTTGAAGCTAGCACTTGTTAGTGAGTCTTCCTTCAATCCTATTGCCTTGTTCGTCTTCACATAGTCAAGCTTCTCAGTAAAATGTAGGGTGAGATGGGTTGACACAGTGCCTGTAACAGTGGGCTGAAACAGAGCAACAAGTGTGGTAATGGCACAGAAACGAGATCTAGTGAGTCAGAGTTACTATGAGTCAGAATAGCAGAAACAACAAGACATTTTAGCTGAGCAGACTGTTCTTCGATGAGGTAAGTGTTTGTAGCACTAGTTAAGACTTAAACTGGTTTTCTTACCACAGGATTACTCTAGAGCTGTACTGTGTCAGTATACTGTGAATCTCAGTTTGGGACATGCTCTGTTCTGTGTTCAGACTTGGTTAATCACTCAAGTCCTGTTTTCTAAAAACAAGAATAATGTTACATGAAAAACAGCTTAAGAAACATTGATCTGATGCTGAGTTCTGGCACTTGTTCTAAAACGTTTAGTAAATTTTAAGACCAAGAATGTATTTTTGTATAGTCCTATGGTGATTTTTGAGGGACCATCTGTGTAGTACTGATTTGATGAACAGTAATAATAGCTAATGGATGTCGTTCACTGTGCATTGGAATGGACTGTGTGGAACACAACAGCAACAAATTCTTGAAGTCCCTGGTTGGGGCAAGCAGTTAAGTGCTTGACTGCTAGCCAGAAGATTGGCAGTTTGAGCCTATTCAGAGATCCCTTGGAAGATAAGCCTGGCAGTCTGCTTTTGAAAGATCAAAGCCTTAAGAAAATCTATGGAGCAATTCTGCTGTGCACACATCCAGTTGCCATGAGTCGGAATCAACTCAGTGACAACTAACAAAAACATCAGATACTTTATGTATGCTAATCCCACTACCTTATGCTTACAGTTTTATGTAATCCTCAGAACTGCACCCTTAAATGGATATAGTCATCCTACGTCGTAAATACAGAAATTGAGGTTCAGAGAGTAGGTAACTAGTGTGAGATTTCAGTGTCCATAAGTGTTTGAAATGAGAACTCTTTAACTGTCGTACTTCATGGCCTCCCTTTTTGTTACCAGGCTGTAGAGACCTGTGTTGGAGCTATTAGAGAGGTCCTAGCTTCTTCCTATGGGAATGTATGCCACTTTGTTAGGAAATTGAGACTTATGCAAGCAGAGTAGTCCTTATAAGTCAGTATAAGGTTCATTTCTGAGTAGTCCAAATGAGTTTTAATCTTTACATAGAGTTTGTTTACTCTCTGTTTTGTCTTGCAGGATGATGACTTCATCAAGAGAAAAGAAAAAGCCATCAAGACAGTCATTGACATCACTGTAAGTTCTCCTGCTCATGTTCTGTGAGAGTACCTTGTAGCCTTCAAATAGCTCTTTAATTTAAATCCCCAAAATCCTACTCCCTGAGGTTTCTGTCTGCCAGGATTGCCCAGGTACCTGCCTTAGGTGGATGTGTAAAGAAGCTCTGCCTCCTCTGCTCAGCATCAGGTAGCCATCAGCATTGGTGAGTGGAACTATTGCCTCGTGTTTTTCTCAGTTCCGGTTGTAAGAAAGAAATCTAAACCCAAAGCCCACACTCTTATTCCAATGACAGTTTGTAAACTTAACCATAAAGCATCCGCATGGTGGTTTTGTAGAGGCAGAGTACCTCTTGAACGTTTTGTGAGACACCCTGGGATGGCCTTTGATACGGTACACAGTGTTTCATCCACTGGGCATCTGCATGAATATGTGCGTTTTCACCAGCACAAAAGGCAGTGAAGAATGTTGGTCCTTCTCAGAGCTCTCTACGCCAGAGTCCAGCAGAACATCAGTGCCTTGATGTAAATTGTTTCTTCTATAAATGAGTGGTTTTTTTGCATGGCATCATACGCAGTATTTTACTAGGTATTGTTTGTGAGATTCAAGCATGTTTATGTGTGTAGCACCAGTTGGTATAACCAGCCTATTATGAGAAGCCCTGGTGTCACAGTGATTAAAGTACTCAGCTGCTAACCTAAAGGTCGGTGTTCAGAATGTACCAGCCACCCCTGAGGGGGAAGATGTAGCCTGTCTGTTCGTAAAAACATTACATCTCTGGAAACCACATGGTGTGGTTTTACTTTGTCCTGGGAGTCACTGTGTTGGAATCAGCTTTGGCAATGGATTTGGTTTTGGTTTATAGTCTTTTGTATTGATGTTCCACCAGGCTTAAATGTCAGGCGCATTTTTTTATGGAAATAATTTGAGTCTCATACACTGGACTGTAAAGATTGAGGTGGTCTGGCCTCTGTGACTTTGTAAGCTGGTTGTGGAGTCATTCCAGTAAAGGAACTCTGAGGGCACATGTCTTAAGTGTAAGCATGTGGTCTCCCAAGGTGATTACCTACTTTGAAAATGGCGATTGTTTGATGGTGTAAGATGTGAGTGCTCAATTAAAACAAAAAAAAAATCCTTTATGATTTTATGTAAGTATAATTTGTATCATTTCCTCGTATTCATAGTGAAGATGAGAGAGGGTAGAAAACCTTTAAGACAGTGACACTGAAGCCAGATACTGGTTGGTTGGTTTGTTTTCGGATTTGATGGCCATGTTAAGTAATAAGAAATACTGTGACAGCAGAGAGTCCCTTTTTTTCCTTATTGGGAAATGGGTGTTCAGTTTGGAACACCCTGGAAGATTTTGTGTTTGCTTTTCTAAGTTTGATAGATATACAGGAAGGAAACAAAACAAAACAAACCCAGTGCTGCTGAGTCGATTCCAACTCACAGCGACGCTATAGAACAAGGTAGAACTGCCCCTTAGAGTTTCCAAGGAGCACCTGGAGGATCTGAACTGACAGGAAGAAAAACCACCTTAATTTTGCAACTCAGAAGCAGCCACTTTTAGTGCTTGGACGTATTTCTTACATATTTTTAATGGACATTTTAAAATTATATTGGTATTGTACTTTACATATGATCTTATATTTTTTCATATACCAGTATAGGATATTTTGTATGCTGTTAAAAGGTTCTGCGTAACAACATTTCTCATGACACCAGTAACCAGTAGGTTGGATACATTATAGCTTTCCCCTGTTTTAAATGAAGCTTCATTTCTGGAAACCTGTATCAATATAGGTAACCTTTGAGATAATGAACTATGTAGCCTGTGGAGAGGAAGGGAATTTTCTTTTCCTATGTATAATTTTGTAATGAGTCTGTGTATTATATACTAAAAGACAATAAATACAAGTATAAAAAATTGAATGCTTAATTGAATGTTTTCATGCATAAGTCTCTATCTGCATGAGCCCTGGGTGAAGAATGAGAAATTAAACAGTTTTCAGCCATATCACTGAAAAGAAGAAGCTAGCACAGCTGTTGATTGTTCTCTCAGTGAACTGGACTGAGGTCTCTGTCCGCAGTGGATATTTCAGCCCTGTAGAAACACATGGGAAACGCTGGTTGCATAGTGATTAAGAGCTTTGCTGACCAAAGGTTGGCAGTTTGCATCCACCAGATGCTCAGTAGTGGTTCTTTTCTGTCTTGTAGAGTCACTATCAGTTAGAATTGACTTGATTGCAGTGGATTTGGATTTTTGGTTTAGAGACACAGTATTCTCATTTGTCATGAGTTTGGCTTTTTTGTTTTTATGTTTTTTTCAAATGTGTTTTAAGTAAAAGTTTACAATTCAAGTCAGTTTGTCATATAAAAACTTATATACACTTTGTTATGTATACCTAGTTGTCCACCCTATAATATGACAGCATACTCCTCCTCTGCCCCCTGAGTTTCCTGTGTCCATTGAACCAGTCCTTGTTGGCTTCTGCCTTCTCATCTCACCTCCGGACAGGAGCTGCCCATTTAGCCTCCTGTATCTATTTAAGCCAAGAAGCACAATCTTCACCAGTATCTTTTTATGTCTTATAGTGCTGTTGAATCCTTTCTGAAAAGTTGGCTTTGAAAATGGATTTAGTTCTGATCTAACAGAGTCAGGGGCCCATACCTTCTGGGGTCCCTCACTCTTCCATCAGACCATCAAGTCTGATATTTTTACTAGAATTTGAGTTCTGCATTCCGCTTCTCTCTTGCTCCATCAGGGACTCTCTGTTCTCTGTTATGGCAGGCGTTGATTGGAGCTGGACGCCATCTATTTCTTCTGGTCTCAGACTGATAGATTTTCTGGTTTATGTGACTCTTTCTATCTTTTGGGCTCAAATTTCCCTTATGCCTTTGGTGTTCTTCATTTTCCTTTGCTCCAGGAAGGTTAGGACCCATAAACATGTCTTAGATGGCTGCTTGCTAACTTTTAAAACCCCAAACACCATTCACCAAAGTGAAACGTCAAACATATTCCAAAAGAAATCGTATTTATACCGGTTAACCTAGATGGCAGCTGAAACCATGGTACCTAGACCCTTAGCCCCTGCTCTTCTGTACCCTGAAGCATTTGATTGTATTCAGGAAACTTGTCAGCTTTGGTTTAGTCCAGTTGTGGTGATGCCACTTGTATTATAATTGTTGTCTGCTATCTAGTTAGTGAATACTCTTCTCCCATCGCTCCCACTGCTGTAGCCATCAAAGACTGTTGTCTTCTTTTAAAAGGTATTTAAACCTTTTTTGCGGTCTTATAATAGTGCTCTAACACATTATTTGTTCTTTTGTGACTAATTTCACTCAGTATAATACTTTCTGGATTCATCTATGGTTAGGTAATAGTCCATTGTGTGGCTGTACCATAATTTAAATATTTGTGTGTTGATGGACAACTAGATTGATTACATCTTTTTGCTGTTGGAACAGTGCTGCGGTGAGCATGAATGTGCATGTATCTAGTCTAGTGAGGGTTCATATTTCTCTGGGATATATTCCAAGAAGTGGGACTGCTGGATTGTATAGTACTTCTATTTCTGGCTTTTTAAGGCATGCCAAATTGATTTCCAAAGTAGCTGTACCATTTTACATTCCCACCAGCTGTGTGTGTTTGATCTTTCCATAAACTCTTCAACATTTTTTTTTGTTTGTTTTTTTGGATTAATACCAGCCTTGTTGGGGTGAGATGGTACCCCATTGTAGTTTTAATATGCATTTCTCTAATGGCTGATGATCATGAGCATTTCTTTGTGTATCTGTTAGCTGTTGGAATGTCTTTGGTGAGGTCTCTGTTCATATCTTTTGCCCATTTTTTAATTGTGTTATTTGTCTGTTTGTTGTTGAGATTTTGCAGTATCTTGTAGACTTTAGAGATTAGACACTGGTCTGATTTGTCAAAGCCAAAACTGTTTCCTAATCTGTGGGTTGTCGTCTTAGTCTTTTGGTAAAGTTTTTAGCTGAGCAGAAGTGTTTGGTTTTCAGGAGGTCTCAGTTATCTAGTTTCTCTTCTGCTGTTTGTGAATTGATAGTATTGTTTTATATTCTGTTTATGCCATGTATTAGGGCTCCTAGTGTTGTCCTTATTTTTGTCTTCCATGGTCCTTACAATTTTAGATTTTATATTTAAGTCTTTGATCCATTTGAGTGAGTTTTTGTGTATGGTGTGAGGTATAGGTCTTGTTTCTTGCTTTCTTTCTTTCTTTCTTTTTTTTTTTTTTTTTTTTTGGCAGATGGATATCCAGTTATACTAGCACCATAGCACCATTTTGTAGAGAGACTACCTTTTCCCCAGTTAATGGACTTTGGGCCTTTGTGGCATATCAGCTGCTCATAGGTGGATGATTTTATGTGTAGATTCTCAGTTGTATTCCATTGGTTTGTCTGTCTGTTATGGTACCATTTGGGGGCTGTTTTGACTACTGTGGTGGTATAATAGTTTCTAAAATTAGGTAGAGTGGGGCCTTAAACTTTGTTCTTCTACTTCAATAATACTTTACAGTAAAGACCTACTCTCTTTCCATATCAAATTGATGACTTGTGTCTCCATCTCATTAAAAAATGCTATTGGATTTTGAATTGGTATTGCTTTATATTTATAGATATTGTCAAAGTTTTAGTGGCATGGTGGTTAAGTGCTGTGGTTGCTAACCAAATGGTTGGCAGTTTACATCTGCCAGATGCTCCTTGGAAACTCTGTGGGGCAGTACTACTTTGACCTGTAGGGTCATTATGAGTCGGAATTGATTTGATGGCAGTGGCTTGGTTATCCATGAACAAGGTGTGTTTCTCTGCTTACGAAAGTCTCTTTTTTAGTTTCTTGCAGCAGTCTCATCGAGTTTTATTTCTATAGATCTCTTAAATGTATTCTTAAGTATTTTGTCTTCTTGGAGGCTATTCTAAATGGTAGTGATTTGGTAATTTCCTCTTTGACTTTCTTTGTTGGTGTAGATGAGCCCAACTGATTTTTGCCTGTTTATCTTGTATGTTTACTTTGCCAAACTTTTCTACTAGTTTCAGTAGTTTTTGTATGGATTCTTGATAGATTTTTATGTGGGTAAGATCATGTCATCTGCAAATGGAGATACTTTTCTTTCTTTCTTACCAAATTGGTTGCCCTTTGTTTCTTTATCTAACCTAATTGCTCTGGCTAAGACCTTCATCAGCACAGTGTTGCTTAACTGTGATGTCTCATTCTAATTCTCAAGGGGAATGCTTTCAAATTCCCTCCATTTAGGATGATGTTGGCTGTTGGTTTTGTATAAATCCCCTTCTTATGTTGAGGAATTTCCCTTTTTCAGTTTTGCTGAGAGTTTCTTACATGAATGGCTAATGGGCTTTGTCAGATGCCCTTTCAGAATCAATTGATAAGATCATGTGGTTCTTTTATTTATGTGATGGATTATATTCAATATTTTTCTAATGTTGCACCATCTCCCTTGGTATCTGCTGTGAATCCCACTTGTTCATGATGAATTTTTTTGATACATTGTTTAAAACTGTTGGCTAAAATTTTGTTGAGGATTTATGTATCTTTCTTCATGAGGTGTATTGATCTGCAGTTTTCTTTCTTTTTATTTATTGCTGCTTTTACTTGGTTTTGTTATCTAGGTTATGCTGGCTTCGTAGAATAAGTTTGGGAGTATTCCATCTTTTTCTGTGCTCTGAAATGCTATAAGTAGTCATGGTGTTAACTCTTATCTGAAAATTTGGTAGAATTCACCAGTGAAGCCATCAGGGCTTAACCTCTTCTTTCATTATACGTTTTCCAGTTGTTCTACCTCTGTGTTAGTTTAGGTAGGCAGCGTGATTGTGAAAATTTGTCCATTTCTCCTAGGTTTTCAAATGTATAAGAGTAGTTTTTCATAGTATTCTGTTATAATTCTTATAACTTCAGTTGCATCTGTTGTGCTGTCACCCATCCCATTTCTTATTTAGGTTGTTTGCTTTTATGAGTTTGGCCAGTAGTGTATCAATCTTGTTGATCTTTTCAGAGAACCAGCTTTTGATCTTGTTAACTCTTTCAATTGTTTTTCAATTCCCTATTTCATTTAATTCATCTCTAATTTTTATTAGTTGCTTTCTTCTGGTGCCAAGGACTTCTTTTGCTGATTTTTATTTGCTTGTCTTGTAGAGTGAGTGTTTTAATTTTTGACTTTTCTTTTTGGATGTGTGCATTTATTGCTATGAATTGACCTCTGAGCAGTGCTTTTACTGTGTACCAAAGATGGGGGTAATAGAAGAGGACTGACAATTAAGTCTGTGAACTTAATTGTTGTAAATGCTACATACTTCACTGCTAAATATCACTAAGGTCACCTTTGAAGTACTCCCCTTGGCAAACTATGCACTGGTGCCAGAACCTAGTTCACCCTTCAAAGTAATTTTAGACCCTTTGTGGGATGGGGGCATGGGGGCAAGTTCGCGAACTTAATTGTATAGTTGCATTTGAGGAAGGTTTTAGCCAGTAAACAGATAACTGTATTGGAATACCGTCCCTGCTCACCTGATCTAGCCCCCAACGAGTTTTTTTCTTTACCTGAAGGTAAAGGAAGACATTTTGATGACATTCAAGACATCAAGGGTAATGTAATGTCAACTCTGATAGCCATTCCAGAAAAAGTGTTCCAAAATCCCTTTGAAGGGTGGTCTGGGCACTGACATTGGTACATAGCTTCCCAGGGGGAGTACTTCAAAAGTGACCATAGTGATATCAGCAGTGAGGTATGTAGCCCCTTTTCTAGGATGAGTTCACGAACTTAATTGTCATTCATTGTATGTTTTCATTGTCAATTGACTCTGTGAATTTCTTTATCCTGTCCTTAATTTCTTCTGTAACTCAGTAGTTTTTGAGCAAAGTATTTTTCAGTTTCATATATTTGGCTTTTTCTGTAATTTGTTTCTACTTTTAAGATTTTATGGTCAGAAAAGAAATGCTTTTAATATTGGATGTTTGGGATTCTATAAAGGCTTGCTTTGTGGCCTAATATGAGGTCTGTTCTGGAGAATGTTCCATGTGCATTGGAAAAAAGATCTAGCTGACTGCTGTTTGGTGGAGTCTGTATATGAAATCAAGTTGGTTGATTGTAGCATTGAGATCTTCTGTGTCTTCATTGAGCATCTTTGTGGATGTTCTTTCACCAAAAGTGGTGTGTTAAACTTTCCTACTGTTCTGTAAAGCTGTTTCTCTTTTCTGTGATGTTGGAGTTTATGTATGTAGAAGCCCTGTCCTTGAGTATGTAAATATTTATTATACTCTGTCCTCTTGGTGTACTGATCTTACTTCTTGTGATGGGTTTTACTTCACGTTTGTTTTGTCAGAGATTAATATTGGCATTGCAGCTTTTTCTGGTTGTTGTTTGTTTAGTATGTTTCTTTCCATCCCTGAGTTTTAGTTTGTTTCTTTAAGGTGTGTTTCTTGTAACAGCATATAGACAAATTGTGTTTTATCATCTACTCTTTGTATTGGTACGTTTGGTATACTTACATTCAGTGTGGTTATTGATGGGTATGAATTTAGTGCTGTCCTCTTGATTTTTTTTTATATTAACCTTTTTTTTTTTTGGTTGCACTTAGTTTTCTGTGCTGAGTCCTTTTTCTGTAGGTATTTTCATCTTCGTTATTGATTTTGTATTTTCTAAGTCTTTATGTTTTTTTATTTTGATGTAGAGAATTTTTAGTTTCCTTTGTGATTACCTTACTGTTTTATTCATTTTTCTGAGTTTAAACCAATGTTTTATTTATTGAAATCACCTTGATTTTCTCTCCGTATGAAAGATCTGTGATTATATTGTTTAGTCTTTTTTATTTTAACATTGTCTTTTTTTATGTATTGACATGTCTGTTTTTCTGTTCACAGTATTTTAGTTTTTACTTTTTTGACTTCCATATCTAGGTAGATATCTGCGTTTTCTGTCTTGTGTTGTAGCCTTGGATTGTTACTGGTTTACCAATTTTTAACCAGAGAACTGTCTTTAATATTTTTTCTAATTTTTGTTTGTTTTTTGCAAATTCCCTGAACTTTCTTTTATCTGAAAATGGCCCAGTTTTCCCATCACATCTGAGAAACAGTTTTCTGGCTATGTAATTCTTGGCTGGCAATTTTTTTCCTCCAAGGATTTATGTATGTCTTCCCATTGCCTACTGGCCTGCATGGTTTCTACTGACGAGTCTGAGCCTAATCTCATTGACTGTTCTTTGCAGGTGACCCTTCATTTATCTCTCATTGCTCTTAAAATTCTTTAGCTTTGATTTTGGAAAGTTTGATTACAGTATGTTTTCTTTCTTTCAGGATCTACCTTATGTGGATTCCATGTGCTTCTTGAATAAATATCTTCTTCTTTTTCATGAAGTCAGGGAGATTATTGGCCAACAAATGTTCATCAGTTCTCTCTGTATTTTCTGTCATGCCCCCCACATTCTGGCACTCCAGTCACTCATAATCTAACTACATGATTGTTGGGATTTCTTTATTGTTTCAAATTCTGATACTTGTTTTTTCCTCAATTATGTTGGTGTCAAGTGCATCATCTTCAGTCTCACAAATTCACACTTCCGTTGTGTCAATTCTGCTCCTATACCTAATAAGTTCCTCTGTTGCTTGCTTTGTCTGTGTGTTCCTTGACGTTTTTCTGCATTTTGCCTAATCTGCGTGGTATCTTTAAAGGCTCTGTATGTTAATGTTTCAATTTTACCTCCAGTGATTCCAGAAGGTCCTCTTCCACCAGATGTTTCCTTGTTTTTTTGTTTTTTTTTTAATCACTTTGTGAAGCCTCTGTGTTCTTGTATTAACTGTTGTCTTTTAGCCATTAATAAATTACTGTATTTTATGTTTGCTTACTGTATCCTAGCTTGTTACTTTGTTTCATTTTAATATGCTTGTATAGGCTCGTTGCTTTGATTGTCAGTGTCTCTAAACCTCACATACCTTTTGAACAGGTAGTTAGACCTCACAGTATGTATGTGAGCCCAGGAGCCCATTTACTTTTCTTGTGTGGATTCCTGTCAGATGTTCATATATTTGGTCACCAAGTATATGATGAAGTCTCTTACCTACAGTCCTAGACAGACAGGGATGACTGGAATAGGTACAGGTATCTGGCTACAAGCAGAGTGTTGATGACTGACCCTAAAGTGTCTGGATAGAAGATATGTCCCTGTACATTAGAGTGCATAGATGGGTTGGGTTTTGTAGCTAGATTATGGACAACTGATGCTGTTGGCTCTAAGGACTGGAATTTACCACTTATTCTTGGACCCCTGCCCCAGGTGTCTAGGTGAAGTGGGTAGAGGCCCCAGTCCTCAGGCCACTGCTGTGAGTAGGAAGGGACTTTGCTTAATGGGCAGGGCAGTGTCAGATATCATTCATCTACCATTCCTCTTTATACCCCACGAAATTGAAAATAAACTTGAGGTATATAGCGCATTATACCAGCCTAATGACAGGCAGACTTAGAAAACTGAGAGTGGAATGAAGGAGAGTGCTGACACATTGAAGGAACTGGCAACCAGTGTCACAATCTGCATGTAAATTTTTGAATGAGAAACCAATTTGTTCTGTAAACTTTCACCTAAAGCACAATAATTTTTTTAAAGCTTAGTTTTATTTTCACTAGTAAACATGATAGTGAAAAACTAGGAAATGGAGAAAAAGCAAAGACTAAATTACCCATGATATTGACAACTAGGGATAGTCACTAATACTCACATAGTTAAATCACTATCAATGTATAGAGCTTAAAAAAAGAGATTGCCCTCTATGTTCCTTTTATTATTTTTGTTCAGCAGTACATCAAGGCTATCTTTCCATGTCATTAAATCAGAACTTCCAACCAGTTCGAGCTGGTACAGTCATGACCGGTGAAGCAAAACTGGAATAGACCCAAGTTTTTACAAATTGAATGATCTGGAATGGGAAAAAGTATGCTAAAAGTCCTGAAATAGGAAATTCAGAAGAGGCAAGAGCCCTTTCAGGTGTCTTGTGCATGAAGTTGAAATTTCACCAGGACTGAGGACAGCCACGTGCACAGTGGTTCATTTGGCAACTTTCTTGGTTGTCTAGTACTGCTATAACAGAAACACGAGAAGTGAATGGCTTTAACAAATAGAAATTTATTCTTACACAGTTTAGGAATCTGGAAGTCCAAATTCCAGACACTAGTTCTAGGGAAGGTCCTTGTCTCCTTTCAACATCTGTGGGCCCATCAACCCTTGGAGATCTTGATGGCATCTGTCTTATTCTGGGTGTAGCAGCTTCTCAGCACAATGACCCCAGGTACGAAGGATATACTCTGCTCCTGGCCCTTCTTTCTTGGTGGTAATGACGTCCCTCTCCACTTTTCTTGCTACTTTCTTTTATATGTCGAAAGAGATTGACTCAAGATACAACTTAAGCCTGTGGGTTATATACTACCTCATTAACTGTCTCTAATCCTCCTCTGACTAACATCGTGGAGGCTAGAATTTACAACATACAGGATAGTCACATTAGATTACAAAGTGGAGGACAACCACACAGTGCTGGGAATTGTGGCCTAGCCAAGTTGCAATACATCTTTTGGGGAGCACAGTTCGGTCCATTAGAGCCAACATCTTTGAGCAGCCCACTTCTGTTTCCAGCTCGCCTCAGAATCCTATGGGCACAAGATTTGGGTTGCTATGCAGTGCATATGCTGTTCTGATTTTTTAAGAACGAGATTACTTTTCTAGCAGGGCTTCAACTCACAATCTTTCCTATTCCAGTATGGTTCCAGTACACAATTCCAGTTAAAAGTTTTTGAAAATTCAGGCCTATTCTGATTCCACTTCTTTTGCCATGGGAAGAGCTAGTTCGAAGTCCTATGTACATATAACCGTATAGCATTGTTAGTGGCTGCATATTATTCCATTGTGTGAAACTAACTTAACTTTATTAACCTGGATCTTTTTTTCTTTTTTGTCATTATGTAGCACACCTTTATAGTTAATTTTTTTCTTCTATCTTTAATTAGTTAGTAAGGATAAACTCATGAAGTGGAATTGGGTCAGAGGTTATGCTGTTGCTGGTACCTCTTGCCGACTGCCCTTCAGGAAGACTGAGCTTTGCTGTCCGAGCATTTACTCACAGTGCTCTGCGTCTCGGCCTGCCTTTCCTTCCTCCTGGGGAGTATTCCCAGCTCTTCTACTTTCTTCTTTGCAGTGTGTTGCCTTCTTGACTTCTCCTTAGCTTTTTTTCACGGAATAGTTCATTGCTTTGGAGAAGGCATGTCTGATGGGAGGTGGCATTTTCATAGGACATAAGAAAATGAAACTGTTTCTAGCCACCCCTTGCCACCTTCTGCTTCCACATCATAATCAGCTCATTTGTCTCACTAGGGAGCTGCTGGTATACCGCTTCTTGCCCCCTATTCTAAGCTGTCAGCCCTCCATACTCATGAAGCTGTGTCCAGTGAGATCTGCTCTTTTTTAACTTTAGCATTGAGCTTGCCCACTAGGAAATTTTACCCCAAGCCCCAAAAGACATATTAATTTACTGTGTATCAAGTATTGTCTGTAATGTTTAGAATTTCATATGAAAATAGAGGGGGCAGAAGAAAAAGAAAAATTAAGACATGGTCCCTGTCCCTGACTCCTTAGAGCCTCCAGTCTAGTTGGAGTGAAATGCTTTGCTGAACTTGTTAGATCATTTAAGGGACCAGTGTATTCTCCGTAAGGAATGCTGTGAGGAGGGCCTTTGCATCTAGTACATCTTATATAAATGGATTGACATAAGTAATCAGTTTTATTAATGTGTACTATGCACGTACATGTGTAGATACACAGGTGTATATTAGCCTGTATTGACAGATCTTGTTAAATGTATTGATAAATTAATCCTCAGAGCAACTTTATTTACTCAGTATCTTACAGATGAAAAGCACTTTTCGCCACAGAAGTTAACTTGTCCTGTATCAGACAACTACAGAGTAACAGAGCAAACACTAAAACTGTGGTCTGCTTGACTCCATATATTCATTCACTAGTGCTGATTGAGCAGTTACTGTGTGTCAGGCTGTGTTCAGGAGCTGGGGTGACATCAGTGACTTTCCAGTGCCTCGATCTTACCCACTAAGTTATACTGTGAAGACAGACTTGAGATGGGACTTATGCCAGGCCCTGAAAAGCAGCAGATCTGCTCGTATAAAAGAAAAGAGAAAGAATAAGACTACACCTTCAGTTAATTTTTCTGCCAGTAGAACTGTCCATTGATCTGTGATCATTTCTTTCACTAAATACTTAGAAGCTTTATTTTGTCTATTTTTGTTTTAGTGATGTGAGAATGAAAGCAAACAAACATATTACCCCAGTGATAACAATTTTTTCTTCATAGGCTTTTTCAGGACATTGTGCTTAGTTGTGAAAACATCTCCAGAACCCTTGAAGCATAAAGCATAGTTTACTCACAGGGCTCATGAGTGCCATGTGTCTGTTGGAGACAAATTTGGGCTGTGCAGCCCCTCTGAAGAGCTGTTGAGATCATTGGAAGCACCTGAGGGAATTTACTTCTTCTGAGTTGTGTATGTTCTGGCCCACTAGAGCTTGTGAATTTAAAATGCCTAATTGGTAGTGGCTGTTTCACTGCCTGCCCCATTACCTCATAAAAGAGTTGTCTTTCATAATTGGAAGGGCAGAAATTGTGGATTTGCTGAAGATATTACTCTGATACTGTGCTCTTCTCTTTCATTTCCTGGCTATTTGGCATGTGGATTCAGAAATTACCCTGACAGGTGAACCTGAGTAGTAACCAGACCAACACATTAGAGGTCTGTGCTTCTTGTAGTGCAAGAGTTCCCTGCTTTACAAATAACCTGTTGCTGCTGAATTGATTTTGACTCATGACAGCTCCAGTTGTCTGTTCTGCTCTGTGTACAGAGTAGAACTGAGTCCTGTAGGGTTTTCTTGACTGTACTCTTTGGCGGAAGCAAATCATCAGGCCTTTCTTCCATGGCCACTGGGTGGGGTCAAAGCGCCAACCTTTTTAGTATCTACTGAGATAAATGGTAACAGCTCACCACAAAGGGTAATCAAAGTTGAGGTATAAAATACCTTGCACTGTGCTGGATAAGAGCTCTGGTTCTGGAGTCATTCTAACTCTTTCATTTATAAGTTTTGTAACCATGGTCAAAGTATTTAACCTCTTTATGCCTAAGTTTTCTAATCTGTAAGCAGAAAACAAGGACAGCTACCTCACAGGTGTGAAGATCAGATGGATCCAAACCAAACCAGATCCACTGCCATTGAGTGAATTTTGACTCTTAGTGACCCTATAGCACAGAGTAGAACTGCCTCATAGAGTTTCTAAAGAATGCCTGGTGGATTCAAACTGCTGACCTTACCATGGTTAGCAGCTGTGGCGCTTAAGCACTATGCCATCAGATGTACAGCACATTCGGAACTATGTATGCCTGGTACATACCTAGTATTCAAAAAATGATAGCCATTACTATTGCTGCCACTGTTGTTAGGTACCATCAGTTGGATTCCAACTCACAGTGACCCTGTGTATAGTAGAACAAAACACTGCCTAGTCCTGCACCATCCTCATGATCATTGTTATGTTTGACCCCGTTGTTTCAGCCACTGATCCTTTTGAGTACTTGCTAACAAAGGGGCTATCTTCCTCACTGTATCAGACAGTGTTCTGTGGTGATTCATAAGATTTTTACTAGCTAGTTCTTTTCAGAAGTAGACTGCGAGATACTTCTTTCTGGTCTGTCTTAGTCTAAAACTCAGCTGAAACCTGTGCACTATAAGTGACCCTGCTTATATTTAAAAACTAGCAGCAGTAGCTTCCAACATCACAGCAACATGCAAACCCCTACAGTATGACAGACTGACAGGTGTGGGGGGATTTCTACCACTACCAGTGACAAAAGTTTAGATTGATTTTGCTTATGTAAGTGCTAGCTAATATAATTATGTGTAAAATGTTGGTACCTTTTTTAAATGTAATTTCAGATATTTATAGAATTATATTTCTAAGACATTACCTTTATAGGATTAGAATAAATGGAACTAGAAACCGAAGAATCTTTGAAGACCTATTACTCCAACCCTCACTTGACAGATAAAGAACCTGAGGCCCAGTGAGAGGAACTATCTTTCCCAAAGTCATGCAACGAGTTAGTGGCACAGGTAGAACTAGACATCAGCATTCCAGACTCCTATTGCTTTAAAGGCTGACTCAGCAATAGTTCGTTATAGTTGGCCCAGAAACCTCTGACATCTAGATCCCCCATTAACAGACAATGTGGCAGCCTAGATTATATACTGAGTCTTGAGAGAGGGCTCAGCTGAAATGGCCAGTGGATGGTTAGGGTGCTCACCAGCACCAGGTTAGTAGAGAAGCCCTGGATTAGAAGGTAGCATACAAGAGCCAGGCCTGACTGTATTCTGTGGATCTTGGACAGATTATTTAATCTCTGCTTCCTTGGTAGTAAAGTGTCTGCAATAGCGTGTGTCCTGCTTCTCTGCCTCATAGACTGGGTGTAAAATGCAAGAGATAAGATGCTGCTTTAAGATATAAGGGATGATTACACAAAGCCAAACATCGTCATTGTGTGATGAAATAAAAGGTCCTTTTAATTGTTCTCAGAATGCTATTGTTTTGGAGTCAATCTTTTTTTAGAAGAATCCAATTTCCTGTCTTAGATCATTGACTCTATCACTGGTAACAAAGGAAGAGAGCAGTTAACCTCAATTATATAATACTGCTATAGCAGAGGAGCTCAGTGGAAATTAAATCATCTGGAGTAACTGACGTCATATGGGTTCATTGTATTTTTTCTGTATAAATCTGTTTTATTTTTAGCTTGCTATTGATGTGGATGCTGGTGGCAAAGTAGGGAAAATTTATGTAAGCAGTTGTGCAAACAGTGTTCTAGCATCATCCATCCAGCATCCTCCCAGACCCAGTCCCTTTGTCACAGAATTGTTGAGATTATATGTTATGTAACAAAAGAATTTTTTTCTATATGTTTGAAACCTTTCATAATAAAAATTAAAATAATAGGTTAACCAGAATTATCAAGGGAGAGTGATTCTAGTTAGAAGAATATGTTGCTATCTGAGAACCCTGAGAGTAAGTGCTTGCCATGGTGACCTCCAGATAGATTAGATGTGACCTGTTGTATGAAGAAAAAGAAATCCAGGGATGAACAAGCAGACTTCATAGATTACTTTGGGAAGAATTGACATCTGTATATAATACTGAGCCTTGTTTGAGAAACATGCTTTGTCTATTGATTCAACTTTTTTTCACTCTTTAGTAAAAGATTTTCAGGAAAAAAAAAAATGTTTTCCCTGGTCACTGGCATATCTAGAGCTTTCCATCACCATGAGCAGTAGTGCTGGACTGCAAACCACTTCAGCAATCACAGGCTTTTAGGTTAATTCAGAAACCTAATCTCTAAATGGCATAAGAGATTGTAATTGTGTGAGATCTACTCACTAGAAAGGAGAAGATACAGACATTTCAAAAATATTTTTTAACAACATGTTTTGAGGTTATCCTCAGTTAACTGAAAATTTAAATTATTGTAGGTTCTCAGCCAATAAGAAACATCTGGGAATAAACTCTTTAAATGCTGAAGGATGGCAGCTAACAGTTAATGGCTATATCTTTTTATGAAAGCATAAAATACACTATAATTTTTTACTGTGTTATTAAATTAGAGTGAGATTTAGTTGTAAACATAGAGATAACTATGGATATATTTTGCATATGACACATTCTGAAATTACACATGTATCATATATCTTATATACCCTGGTAACATAGTGGATTAAGTGCTGTATCTGCTAACCAAAAGGTCAGCAGTTCAAATCCACCAGGCATTGCTTAGAAACTCTATGGGACAATTCTCCTCTCACCTCTAGGGTTGCTATGAGTTGATCCGATGGAGTGGGATGGGGGTCATATATATTATTGTATATTATATATTGTACATTATATATTTTACATATGTGCATAAGTTATATATGTGTGTGTGTATATATATATCTCTCCTTTGTGATAAGTAATAGATGTTAGACCAGGTAACATTTTGTCTGTTGTACATAAGATCGCCATGGACTAAACCTACTCAACAGCACCTAACAACAACAGGTGCTCAATAACTATAGAGTTTTACCCTCAGATAACACCTAATTTGATTCCTAAGCTGGCAGTCAAATGATACCTGTATAATACTTTCTTGAGCCCTGGTTGCATGGTGGTTAAGCTCTCAGATGCAAACTGAAAAGATGGCGATTTGAACCCATCAGCTGCTCCATGGAAGAAAAATATAGCAGTCTGCCTCTGTAGAGATTTCAGCCTTGAAAGTCCTTGTGATACAATTCCACTCTGTCCTGTAGAATGCTGTGAGTTGGAACAGCTTGACGGCAGTGGTGTGGTTTGTGTGGAATACTGTCTTGTTTAGAATACACTCTCAGAAGCATTGGTAGTTCATTGGTTGCATTCTTGCCTTTCAGGCAGGAGACCCAGGTTCAGTTTTCAGCCAGAGCACAGCCACCACCCATTTGTTAGTAGAGGCTTGTGTGTGGGTGTGATGTTGAACAGATTTCAGTGAAGCTTCCGAACTGAGACTGACTAGGAGGAAAAGCCTAATGATCTACTCCTGAAATCAGTCAGTGGAAACCCTGGCTCACAACAATCCAGTCCACAGCCGATCATGGGGATGGCACAGGACCAGGCAGCATGTTGTTCCCTTGTTCATGGGGTCGCCGTGAATGGGAGCCAAGTCAGCAGCAACTAACAGCAATGCTTTCTCAGGGCTCTATGCATCATTAGGTGGCTGTTTGTTAACAGCAAGGTAGAGAACTTTTCTGTACAGTTGCATAATTTACAGCAAATAAATACACAAAGCTGACAGTACTGGAGTGCTTTCTGGGGTTTTTTCATGTCCATTATTTTTACTCATGCTGTTCTAGAAAAATGGCTGTTTTCACATGTGTGAAATAGTAGAGACAGCTACCTAGCAAGCAACTGACAGTGTTGCCTTGCTGAGCTGGGGAGAGGGTTTTGTCATTGGTTCTATTTGTTTATGTATTATATAAAGTGGTTTTCAGTGAGTGTATATTGTTTTATAACTTCAAAAAGTAAGATAAAGGACCCTCGTTTGTTACGCACTTTGCCCTTTACTCTCTGACCTTTCCTTTTCCTCAGCAAAGGAGGGCACCTAGACATAGAGGAGTCTTCTCAGGAATTGAAGTATCCATACCTCCAGAGGGTTGGTTCATCATTCTCTCACCCATGCTTTTATAAATCTCGCCTCTTTACAAAGGCAGACCTCATGGCACCTCTGTCCTCCTGTGACAACAGAGCCATGCACTTGGGCTCAGATGGGAAAAAATTTGCTCTGACTGATGGGCTGGTGGTCAGCAGCCAGTTCATGGAGGAGAGCCTCCTCACATTTTGGTAACGTATGTCACATCCACTTCTTAGGACACGTACAAGCCCCGTCGGAAATACAGACGCCAACGAGGAGCAGAGAAGCTGCTGGATGAAGAATCCCGGATTCATGCTACGCTTTTGGAATACGGCAGGTAGTGAATGAAGCCGAGTCTAGATAGTTGATTTCATGAAACTATATATAAGAAAAGCTAATTTAAATCACTTCATTTGCCTTAACTCAACTGGCTTTAATGTGAGTCAGTTTACTACTTAGGGCCCAGAGATTTTCTACCTTAGGAAATTTTCTGTCCTGTATTGAACAACTGAAGATTTTATGGGTAGCTTCCATGGCCATGGTAAAGGCCTGGTGTTTGTAGTTCCTGTCTGGAAATGTGGGCATATCTGTGCACCCTGGCTGTGTCTTCCCTGGGGAAGTGGGTGATGGCGAAGGCCTCAGACTGCCCCTGTCTTTGTTAAAATTCTCAGGTAAACTAATAGAAATGAAGTACTTAAAGCTATCTACTTTATGTGTTGAAGTAATTGTTTTGATTTCCTGTGAGGTGTCCTGACTAGGAAAGTGAAGACATTAGGAGTAGTTTTTTCACCTCTTAAGAACATCTCTAATTTTTTTTAAAAAATATTTTTAAATCCCTAGTTTTTACTTTTAAAAATGCCAAAAAAAAAAATTTTTTTTTTGCTTTTCTCCACTGAATTTTTTGGCTGGAACTGAGTATTAACCTTCATCTGTGTCCTTCATTTTTACTTAGGATAACTGATTCCTTAATGTGAGTACTTCTCCCAGATTCCCTCCTGTGTTCTGGGTGTGTCTGCTGTGTGCTGCTCTGCCTTGTACCCCAGCCCTTGTTGGGTGGCTGAAACTAACAGCGCTGCCACTAGCATCACCCTGAGTAAGCATCTAAGGCTGAACCAGGCAAGAACCAGGAAGAAATTAAGTTTAATTATTCCAGCTTTCAGTTGAAATTGCAGCCACCACTTTTTTTTTTTTTTTCCTGAAGGGATGGTTTGAGGTCAGGTTCTTCCTTCCTGACAGTAAAAAAGATGTTCATTTAAAAGGACGTCGAGTTAGTTCTGGTCCCAGTAAGATGCAGTGGCTTTCTTAACAGTCGCGACTGTGAACGGAATGCCTCTTTTCCATCAGCGGCAGCTACAGAGTCTGCACCACCTGACACAAAATGAAACACAGGGCCCTCTTCAAAGGGTGAGGTCCTGGGTGACAGGGCAGGTTGCCATTCGTGAAGCTGGCCCTGGGCACCATGAGGACGATCTTTCTGTCCAAGCCCTAGCTACGGTGAACAAATGAAGCCGTGCAGGTCTGGGTGGGCCAGAGCTAGAGAGACAGCCCCGCTGCTATCACGTGTTCCAAAGTGCTCCTTAGGGGCACAGTGTGGGTTTTGTTAGTTGTTATTGCTCCTTCCTCCATTTTTTTCATCATCATGGAAAAATCAGGCATTCTTTTGGATGGAAAAGGAGTTGGAGATTCAGTAATCACCCACTTCACTGAGACCATAATAGCCATATCTGAAGATTTTGTTTTCAATTTCCAGGTTTCAAATTGGGCCATTTGCCTTAGTGTCATAGGTGGACATTGTTACCACCGTGTGACAACTGGGTAAATTAAGGACTTCCTTGTCTGGCTTGGCTGCCCATCCTCAGGGTTGTTTGATTCAGGTCCAGGCCATAGTCTGGCTTGGCTCTCTTTAGAGAAAGGAGCACAGCTTAGGTTTTGTTTGTGAATGCCCTTGAATTTGGAGTGTGGGAAAGCAGTGTCTGAAGATCAGTATTAGTTCCTTTGATAGGATTTGCTGGTTTCTAAGCCTGGGGTAGGTGTTTGGTAAAGAGTTTTTCTATTTTGTTAATTTATTTATTTTTTAATTTCTGCTTTTTAGCTTTTTTGGCAGGGAGAGAATGTGTTAGTGTAATGGATAGTCTGTTAGTTTATTTAGCTTATACACCTCATTTTGAGGATGATGATGATGGCATCTACTGAGATACAGAAAAGTTAAAAAACAACTTTCTGAAGGTCACAAAACCATAATTAACAGTCTCGAACTGAGACTTGACTTCAGGTCTCTTGGACTCCAGAAGTGTGTCATTATTGTCACCTACAAGCATTGTTTGAGCTTTGGTGAGCTGGTCTTCTTAGGCCCTTGGTTTTGGGAAGACAGGCTCAGTCTTTGTGGTTGGACTTTGCTGCACAAGAAGAGACTAGTTCTGAGAAGTGGCAGCTGAAACTGAACAACAGTGAAAACCTAATGAGTGTGTATTTTATTCCCCTCCCTAGGAAGTCCGCCCTCGTTTCTGCCCACCCTACTGTTTTCTCAAGATTCTGTTCACTACTTGCCACTGCATGGAGATCTTTCCTTTTAGGTGAAGTTGACATCACAGTATGTCTATAAAGAACTTTCAACAGTTTATCCACTGTAGAAAGCAGTCAGCATTTAGTAAATATCAGTTGTTATATGCTACCAGCCTCGCTGTTATTAGCAGCAGCAGTGTTCGGTTCTCAAGTGCCTTTAAATATGGCCTTTAGATTTAAATTAAGATCCTATTCTGAGCTTCCCCTTTCTGCTCTTGATGTCTTGGAGCTTCTTATTTCTGTATATCCATTACCCTTAGTGCTAGCCCTCCCTCCAGCCACACATTGTGAAGAATCTGAATTCTTCATTCCTGTCCTCAGTCAGGCACAACTGGCCGTCTCCTGGCTTTGGGGCTCACTTTGCTCCCTTTTTTTTGGTCCCTCACTGTTGCTAGACAGCAGTGGGTTTGTTTTTGGTTATTGTGACAGCTCAACTGCTCATCCCCACCTATGTGATTCTCCAGGTGTAGTAATTCAAACTGTGTTGATAACTTACATTTCTTCTGGACTGTGCTATTCTAGAGGAGGGGCATCCTTGATGCCGAAGACCGAGTCTTAGTCTAGGGTATGAGGAAGTGAACTGGGTAGTGCAGTCAGAGCACTGTTGGTGTCAGCAGTGCAGGACGTCAGCAGAGTTGCTGAGTCAGGATTAAAGAAGAAGAAGGCAGGATAAAATTGAAGCAGTGGCACTGAAAATTAGAACTGGGAGGCAAGGAAGGGCAGGGCTGGCAGGCCAAGAGGAAAGAGAAGTTGGAGGATACAGCATCATGCCTAAGGAGGATGAAGGGGAAGTAGCTGCTTTTATAATGGGAGTGAACTGAAGCATTCGCTTACTCTTTGTGAGCAAAGATAGCCAGGTGGCAGAGGGATATCATATTCTGGTAAAGATCAAATAACATAAAGAGTTTTCCAGAGATGCCAGGACCAGTTAACACAATGAGACACACTTTGATGGCCATCTGAGGACAGCTCCTTTTTTTCAGAGAAACATGCCACCATGTCACAAGGAGAAGGAAGCCTTTAAGAAAAATTAGTGTATTAAACTTGATTAAAGCTGATGTTTATTAAGCTTCTAGTATGTTTTAGGTGAGAGCAGTGATGGTTCAGTGATAGAGTTCTTGCCTTCCGTGTGGCTGACCCAGGTTCAACTCCAAGCTCGTAGATGTCATACATAGCCCCTGCACCCCTGTCAGTGGAAGCTTATGTTTTGCAGTGATGCTGATCAGGTGTCAGCAGGGCTAAACTAGGATTAGGAAGAAAGGCCTGATAATCTACTCCCCAAAAATCAGCTGTGAAAACTGTATCACACTGATCTAGCCCATAATCAAACCTGAGGATGGTACAGGACTGGGCAGGGTTTTGGTCTATTGTACATGGGGTCAACAGGAGTTGTAGGCTGACTCTGTGGCTACTAAAACAAACAGCATATGCCAAACCGTAAGGAGGCACTGGAGATACAGAAGTAACTTGAACTTGTACACAGGTTCATAGGAGCGGTGTTGACACTAGCCAAATAGTAGAAACAACCCAAAGTCCATTGACTGATTAATGGATAAACAAAATGTTGGTTTTCTGTACACTGGATGTTACGTGTTTATTGCCCTCACGTTGTTTGCAACTTATAATGACCTTGGAGGATGGAGGCCCCCTGGGGTTTCCAAGGCTATAGCCTCTATAGAAATAGACTGCCACATCTTTCTCCCAAGGTGCCCCTGGTGGGCTCAAACCACCATCCTTTATGTTAGCAGCCCAAGCACTTAACTGCTGGCAAATGAAATATTAAGTCATGCTACAATAAGGATGAACCTTGAAAAATGCTTCGTAAAGGAAAGCAAAACACCAGACTGTACATTGTATGACTCCTCTATATCAAATAACCAGAATAGATAAATCTGTTGAAATAGAAGGTAGCTTAGTGGTTTCCAGAGGGTGAGGGAAGGGAGAAACCGGAAGGAGCTGCTAATTTAAAAAAAAAAAAAAAAATCCCCTCGAGATGATTCTGAATCATAGTGCCTGTGTAGACAGAGTGGAACTGCCCCATAGAGTTTCCTAGGAGCACCTGGTGGATTTGAACTACTGACCTTCTGATTGGGAGCCGTAGTGCTTCACTACTATGTTACCAGGGAGCTTCCAACAGTTAATAGGTTTTTTGTTGAAAATGTTGTAGAATTACATATTGATGATGATTGTACAACACAGTAAACAGACATCAAACCACTGAAATGTACATACTGAAATGATAAATTGTATGCTGTGTGAATTGTATCTGAACTTTAAAAACTTTTTTTAAAAAAAAGTGAATTAAGGAAATTCCATCCACTTCTGGAGCTTAGCAGGCAGATTTAGATAATTACGCATAACAGATAGTTGCTGTGCACTGTGGGCTGAGTAAGTATAAACATAGAAGCATATGTCAGGGGGCCCTGATCTAGTTTTGGATGGTCATAAAATCTTGCTAAAGCCTTATCTCCAAGGAGAAATAGATAGGACCTGGGAATTGAGTCACACGGACTTAGTTGTTTACTGCTTTCTGTAGAAAATCTAAGTCCCTGGTCCATACATGAGGGCTGTCTCTTAAGTGTGTGTTGTCTGTCCTAAGGGTCTGCAGAGTCTAAAGACCTGGAAGACAAAGGAACAGCAAGAATTGGAGGATGCTGTTAAGGAGTGAGAAATTTTAGTGAAACCTGTATTGCTCAGAATTCTGTCACTGAAAACACAACCAAGCTAGTTTCAGCAGAAAGAGATTGATTACAGTGATCAACAGGAAGGCAGGTAGAAGAGATGAAATCTGGGTGAAGCTAGAGTCAGAAACCCAGCTATACGTAAGAGCATGCAGGACTTCCCAAGACAGCTGCTGCTTCTGCCAGAATCTAGTTAGTTTGAATCTATCAGGCACTCCTTGGAAACCCTGTGAGGCAATCGGCTGTGTCCTATAGGGTTGCTGTGAATAATAATTGACTCAACAGTAATGAGTAATAGTAGTTGCCTGCCAGGCTCAGCAAGATAGCAACTAGTAGCATTGGGAAGTTGGTGCTGCAGATGGAGGCAAGAGAACAAACGATTTCTGCCAGAATCACATAGTTGTCTCGGCAGAGAAGGAAGCAGCTATAATAGCTGCTGGCCCCAGAACGAGGCTGCTTTACTGTGATCTGTCCCAGCCCAGTATATCCTTTGTACCTTCCTTCTTCCCTTAGTTAACTGTTGTGTATTCACACTTCCTGTAAATGCATCTGTATAGCATTCAGAAACCCTGATGGTGAAGTAGTGAAGAGCTACAGCTTCTAACAAAAAGGCAAGCTGTTTGAATCCATCAAGCACCCCTTGGAAACTTTATGGGACAATTCTACTCTGTCTTACAGCCTTGCGGTAGGTTGGCAATCAACTGGACAGCGCTGTGTTTAGGGTTTTTTTTTTTCCTTTGGTATGTGTCATTCAGAACCCTAGCTGCAAGGGCATATGGAAAATAGGATCTTTGTCTTTCCAGCTTCTGTACTATAGGAAGATGCAGTAGCAGATGACTGTAGATACTGATTAAACCCATTCCAAAGTGTGTGATAGGCTCTTTACAGAATGTGTGGATACCCAAAATCAAACCTTAGTCTTGTGTGCTTTGGGCTTATAGATCTACGCCTAAGGGATGGGCACAACACTGGGTGAATTGAAAGTAGAGTGCCCAGCAGGAGCTTTTTAGTCTCTCCAGTTATGTGACAACCTGTTTCAGCTACTTGATTTCTATACTTTCTTTCCTACTTATGTTTAATTAATGTTTTTGTTCGTCATGCATTGAGAATACAAAGTTACCCTCAAGGAGAAAGATATTGACAAGCAAACAGCAGTTGGACATGGTTACCATCTGGCAGTGGAGGAATATGCACAGAGGCAAGAATAGATACGTCAGGGCAGAGTATGCTGGGCCATGTTTCTGAGAGTAGGTGGCTCCAAAGCTAAGTGGTGGAGGTAGGGGGAGGTCTTCTGACACAAGGTGGCTTTAGAACCGAGTATGGAGGAGCCCTTTTGACAGGAGGTAGCTTGAGGCCTGAGCGTCCGTGTGTAGAGAGGGAGAACGAGCTGAGGTTGGGAAGTGCTTCTGAGAGGAGGTGGCTTTAGAGCTGAGTATATGTGGAGGGGTGAATACAGAGGTAGAGGAGAACAGAGAACAGCACAGTACGTACTGAGCTGCCTGTTGGAGAGTGTGGAACAAGAGCCTGGGGAGTGAACTGTTGGAGGTGAGGCAGGGCCAGAGAAAGGAGGCCTCAAAGAGAGTGCTGAGGAGTCCTCTGTTTTTTCCTGAGAGAAGAGCCTTGCCATTGATGACTTTGGACCAGGCCAGTGCAGAAGTTGGGCATGGAATAAGGAGGGGGAGTAGGAATGTTTGCTTATAGGATTGTGATGAAAAATCTGCTGGAGCTGGGAGAGCCAGCACACTGGCCTAGCACGCAGGGAGTGGTGGGCTAGACCAGGGCAGAAGCCCCCAGTGCTTGCGTATGACTGGATTCCCTTATGAATTGTTGAAAGGTAAGTTGGGTGCTGTGCATCATGCTTTTTGTTTTAGGCTGAATGGTTTTTGCATTGTTATATTTGCTTTTTTTTTCTTTTAAGCTTAGAGTAATTAGAACCAAGAACAACTAAACTGAAGTGTGTTTGTGTGCTTCTTTGAGTTTAAGGTTGCCTGAAGTGAACACATGACTTTATTGACCTCATGCTTGGGTGATGTTCGAGAGTGAAAAATAGTGAAAAATGTGTTGGACTGGGGTTATGAAAGTAGCTATTAGAGAACATGTTTGGCTGAGCGAACACATTTAGGTTTGTTTATGTAGGTTTTTTTTCTTTTTCTTTTTCTTTTTAAAGCTTTTAGCTTAGATTGTGGATGTGAGATGCAGTTCTTAAGTCAGAGAATAATGATTGCACTTCAAAAACATGTTGTACTCTGGGAGTTCCCATTTACTGTATCTAGCAAGTAAGGATGGCTAGCCCTTTATTCAAAAAACATTGGAATGTGTTTGTGTTTAGGCACTCTAAACAGGTTTTCTAGTTACCAGATAGCCCACATTTTCTCTGATGCTTCTTGTAAAAATCCAACCAGAATGCATTTGACACAATTTATTGTGATTTATGAATAGTAATTGAACTGCCCTCTTTTGTGGCCTGCAGGAGATACGGATTTAGCCGCCAGAGCAAAACAGAGAAGGTAAGAAAAGCCTAGATAGCGGGACAGCATATTTGAGAGATGGAAGTGCCCCCCTTTTGCCTCTGCTTTTGCCAGGTTGGGCAAGTATCTCCTTGGGAGCCCAAGAGGGTGGGAGGAGGGATGTTGCCCACCCATCTCAGACCCTGTGAAGTTGGGGCATCAGGATGTGCCAACTGTCTTTGGCTACCACATCTCCCTCCTGTGTTTCCAGCCTTCTCTGTCTGGGACCTTATGTGGGTGTAGAAGTTGAAAGTGAGATGCGACTGAAAGTTGTAGCCGCAGGGTCAATCATTTGGGAACTGATGAACTCTTAAAAGTATAAAGATGAACTCTATTGCCAATAGAGACTCCAGACAGTGTGAACAGACATAGCAACAAGCTAGAACACAACCATAAATTACAAGTGTGCTTGATCCCAGTGTGGAATGATCAGATAAGTCAGAATAGGGTTTCTGCCTTCACCAAGGAGTTGCAAAGATGTGTATTAATTTATGTGTTTATTAATGACTCCTAATTGTCAGCAGCAGGGCAGGCATAAATCTTAGCATGCCAGACCTTTCCTGTGTCCCAGGCCCTCAGACACCTGAAGATCTGAAAACTAAGTGATATGTCTAGGATCCTCCAGTTCTTAAAGTGCCATAATACAAATCTGTCTGACATCAAAGCCTGTAATCTTAAGCACTGCCTTTCAACAAAAATGTGCCCAGTGAAGTGACTGCTGTCCATGGCCACTGGCCTCTTCAAATGGAGTCCTATAGCCTGGGATCTATTCATAACCTCTCTCTCATTTGCCACTAACTCTAGACTTTTTTAAATGGGTCACTACTCCTGCTGTTCTCCTTCCATGTCTGCTCTTGTCCAGGTCTCCTGTCCCTCCATCTTTCCAGGAAGCTTCTCTGACCTCCCCCTAGCCTCCTTCTGCTTCCCATGGTAGCTGTCATCTCAATCACTGCAAGCAGTGACAGAAACTAGGAACATACCTTCTAGAGCTGGGGCTGACTGAGTTCAAATCCTAACTCCTTTCTTAATAGTGACTTTAGACAGTTGACTTAATTGTACCTTATTTCACAGTGTCTATAAAATAGGAGCAGACGTTGTGCTTGCCTGACAGCTGGTCGTGAGGATTAAAATGTAAGGGACTCACAGTGATGTGACACATAGTAAACACGAATATTAGCAGTTATTGTTAGTTCGTTGACAATTATTTGGACACTGATTATGATGTTTTTTCTTTTTTATTTTTACCACATGTGTGTTTTCACGCAACTAAATAATCGTTTCCTCCAGAGCACGATGTTTTACCTATTTAAGTATGCCATGTGACATCTGGTGTGTATTAAGGAATTTAAATGTGTAGATGTAGCTTGTAAATAATCTTAAGTCTGAAAAAAATGTTTATATGTATGACTGTATTCTGAAATAAGGCAGCTTTATTATGAAATGCCCACAAAATAGCATTCAACTTGGCCTTGTCTTGTGAACGTTTGATTATAAATCTTGTCACCTGTAGATATTTCCAGTAGGTAGGAGCTCAGGGTCTTCCCATGTTTGATTGTAGGCATGTGATAGAAAAGTACCCTAGAGCTGGGATGGTCCTTGAAGGGCACCCGAGTTCAACCCTAGAAGACTGCTATCCAGAAAAGGTAAGCCTGAGGTCACCCAGCTGGTGGATGGCAGATGTGAGGTTTAAACCAAGAAGACTAGGCTTGCAGCCCATGTTTTGAAAAATAATTAATCCAGGCTGTCTGAGCATGATGTGACCTGAGGCTGGGTCCAGAGCATGGAGCTTGATCACCAGGTGAAGTCACTAGATTTTAATCCTTAAGACTAACTGTTTTCAAGGTTTTTAAACATTCTCAACAGTTAGAATTCTGTTTTCCATCTTGGCCCAGTATACACAATGCACACACAAACACAATCACATCCTATGCACACATACCCCAGAGACAAAGTTTCACAAAATAATACTTAACCCTTACTGCTTACAAAGTATTCTGCTATGTTCTGTTATTTTTCTTCAACTTAGATGCTCCTTGTATCTGCCAGAGCCGTGACAGCACAGTGCTTAACAGCTTGGCTGCTAACCAAAAGATTGGGCAGTTCAAAGCCACCAGCTACTGCTTGGAACCTCCATGAGGCACTCCTACCCTGTCTTATAAGGTCACGATGAGTCAGAGTTGACTCAACAGCAATAGTTTTGGTTTGTTTTTTTGGTTCTACTTGCTAGATTTTAGTCAGACCACTAATGTGCCTCGTGAAGAACCATGGTGGTGCAGTGGTTAAGTGCTGAGCTGTTAACTGAAAGATTAGCAGTTCAAACCCAGCATCTACTCCGTGAGAGAAAGATGTGGCAGTCTCTTTCTATAAAAATTACAGACTTAGAAATGCTGTGGGGTGTTCTCTGTCCTGTGGGGTCACTGTCAGTGGGTTTGATTTTAGAATGAGCTTCACCTGGCAGTTTGAAAAAACACTACTTTTAGGTAGTAATCTGCTGTTGAAAGTATTCAGGTAGAAGAAAGGCCCAAAGTGTAAGGATAAGTCTGGTAATGTGTATGACTTGATATTAATTTAATCAGCAAGCGTGCTGGAAATGGAAGCAGGCATCGAACAGTCCCTGAAGCTCATCCTGTTCAGTCTGAAGCACAGATGGAAGCTCAGGTCTCTAGAGTTTTCCATTCTCTCTTAGGCAGTCTCGATTGTGTGCTTTCTCTCGCAGACTCGTGCCTCTTTGCATTGTTGCTCTTCCACCACACAGTTCCCTACTCGAGTGTTCAGTCGCTTTCCCATTTTCCCTTTCAGACTGACGAAAAGAAAGCAGCACTTTCTGCAGGGCTTTCTGCAGCAGAAAAAGCTGAAGCCCATGAAGAAGATGAGCTCCAGGCAGCTGAAGAGGTATTGGCCTGAGTACACCCTCTGAGGTTTCTGTTTAAATCATTTCGGGAAAAACTTTGCTTTTATTCTCAGCTTTCCAAAATGACCAGCCACCCCCAACAGCGAGCTGTTGAGAGCTGGCCTGTCATGCACAGTCCAGTCTTCTTAACCCACCAGTCATGAGGCCTTCCATAAAATACAGTCATGGAAAACCACCCTGGGATTTCACATGAAGACATATTTAGACATTCTGCTTAACTCATAAGTGGTCACAACCCTAACTGCTCTTTGTCTTTATTCCTTATCAGAAGCGTATTCAGTCACTGATGACCAAGATGACTGCCATGGCCACTGAGGAGGTGAAGTAGGAGTGGTTGGGGGCAGGGGGCACTAAAGACATCTCCTATTTCCTGAGGTCTGTCTTTGGGGAAGCTTTCTATGAGTGTATAGTGTTGCTCTCTGTGTAACCTCTGAGAGGTAGTCTTGAAAAGGACCCTTATGAGAGCAGGGTGGCAGCCACCATGTTCGAGTTTCAACCCAGCCTCCCTGTAACTGTAGGTTATACCCTGTGACAAAGGAATCTTTGTGCTCTGCTCCTTCTAGTGCCAACTGGGTGGAAAATGGAATACAGAGCTTATAAGTGGTCTCTTCAGAGCTGAAGGCCAGTCCAGAAAGTTTAGTCAGATGCTTTGAAAAGATCTCTCCTGTTAGATTGTGAAAGGCCTGTGGCAGTAAATAAATATTTCAGGGGTTCTGCGATGTCTCTTCTTCCCCTGTTTATTTCTCCCCTGTCTGAGTCAGCTTAGACAAGCCCTCTGCAGGCTCTATTTAGTGACCCTCAAGAAAGGAGACCATGTGACAAACGCAGAGAGTGAAAAAGCATTCAGTTTTTCGGGGTACCCATGTCTGAGGGAAATTGAACACAGCTAGGAGGTAAGAGAGGTGGCTTAACATTTGTTTGGAGGCTTGTTTTCTCTCTCCTTCATGAGTATGTTAGCAGAAGCCACAGTGCCCCACCTCCAGTATTATGTACTTAGCAGTAATACTCCAGGTGCTCAGGTTTTCCGTTTCTGTCAAAGATAAGGCGTGGTCTGAGTGTGCCCCCTATGGTTGCAGAGCCGGCTCACTGCAAGCTCCGTGGGCCAGATCGTGGGCCTGTGCTCCGCTGAGATCAAGCAGATTGTGTCTGAGTATGCAGAGAAGGTAAGTTCCAGGCCCAGCTGGAGTCTTGGCCTCCAGGGCTGTGTTAAGCATGAAGTCTTTGTTCTCTGACAGTTCTCACCCTGGCAGTGGTGGCACAGGGCACCTTGTCAAAGACAAATAAATACTGCTTTGCCACACAGAGCAATCAGCATTTACCCATTAGCTAAATTAATTTTGTTCTGCTGTCTGCTTTTCTATAAAGAGAAAACCTGTCTGTCTGAGCAGTTATCACCCTTGATTAATTGATGCCTGGGGGACAGCACAGGCATTTCTCCTCCTCTTATAACTTGAGCTCAGTTTGGTGGTAGAGCTAAGGTGCAAAGCTTTGCAGCTTAGGAGGTAAACCCCGTAACTCAGCCAAATCCAAGGCAAAATTTCTTGTTCTACTTTATTAAAAGGGTATAAGACAAACAAAACCTGGAAGTCATATTTCAGCATTAGATTTTTCACCCCCCACCCTAAGAGCAGGCAGCAGGACCTTGAATATTTCAGGGAGACAGTGATTAATCATTTTGCACATAACTGATTCTGGCCTGGCTGAGATGTAGCATCACTGAATTCAGATTTACTGGGCATCACTTCCCACCCTTTGCTCTCCAGCTGTAGTCAGTGTGCCCACTTAAAATGTTGAAGTCCCTTGAAGCATCGAGCCTTCCTTGCCCTGTTTTACAAGTTTTGGGGGCTGATTAGCTCTGCCCCTACCCCTCTATGCAGTATGCACGGAAGAGATTGCTCAGGTGGTATAGTCAGGGGAGCAGTGTCCAGTATGCTCCACGGGGGTATAATATGCTGTTAGCACTGCAAGTGGCCATTGCTCACCAAGGAAGAGAGAGGTCTGCTTTCAGAACGTGATCATCGGTAAAGCAGCTTCGAATGCCGAGGAGATAGGGTTCTCTTGTTTGCCCCTCCCATTCCCAAGTTAGTGTTTTTTTGCATGGATTTTCTTATCTAATTCATATGTCAACCAGAGCATTTTCTGTTTCTAAGACCACTGAGGGATGTTAATACTGATAAAAGTATCACCAGAGATTTGATCAGGAGAGGATTCAGATTATCCTTGAGGCTTTCCTGTTAGGAACTTCTCCACAAAGTGCAAATAAACTCAGAAGACTTGAAAATGTTGGTGTGGAAGGAGTTAGCCCTGCCTCTGGAAGAAAATGTGTAGATTTACTGTTGCCATACACATCTGAACAGCAAGAGTGTGCATCTTCCCACTCTTGTTGGCACATGGTATTGCTGAATCTATTTTAAAAAAATAAAGATGACTGGATGGAGGATTCACTGCTCTTTCTACAGGGACTGCAGTTTCTATTTTTATACTCATGCATGGGGAGCATAGAGGAGCTCCAATTATTTCAAGAGGTAAAGCAGACAGGCAGGCCCAGGCTGTCTCCTTGGGTTGGCAGGACACTTCTCCTTTCCAGCTCTCTTCTTTCCTAGGAGTCCTGGAGCGTACCTATCTTCCCCAGTCAGCTTTGCCTTTTCCCTGTTTTCTTCTGGGTGTCTTTGTCTCTTTATCCCCTGAGCTTTCTCTGCCTTACCCTTGCGCAGTGACGTCTACCCCACTCTGATGGCTGCATTTTGATTTTCTTTATCCCAGACTGTTGTCTACCTCCAGTCTGCTCTGCCAGAAAAGAATGGAATTAAAAGTAATTTTGGACAGAAAGCATTGCCAAGTCTTTTTCCAAGGACGTGTGTAATTAAACTTCTCATGAATAATTGGAGGTCAAGAGCTCATTGTTTGTGTTGTTTTCATTGAGTAGATCATATGGCATTACAGGGAAAGGTTTTTAGAATTAAATTGCCTTTAATCTTTTCCTCATATGGCAATTATTTCACATTTGTATACTGTCTTGCAGTGTTTTTCTACACATATTCGTAGTCTTACCTGGTGGCAGGCGTGACAGGTGCAGTGGTTAAAACTCAGCATTGGGAGTTGTATCTTGTTTCGTGTCTCTCTCCTCTGCTTCCCCACTATGGTGACCTTGACCAATTTATTTAACCTTTTTTTAGCTGTAATGTTTTCATCTATAAAAGGAGAGTAGTATTATTTTCCTGGCAGGATGTTTGGAAGATTAAGTGAGATATGTCCCCAAAATATCTAAAACAGTGACAGACACATTATAGCTGTTCAGCTAATGGTTGGTAGCCTTATTTGTGCTTTTATAGTCTGCTTTTTTTTTTCTTTCTTTTTATGGGAGGGGATCATAACAAATTGTAAATATTTTCCATGTTTCTAGTCTTCACACTTAATGTGAATGGCTACATAATTTACGTGTTAATAACTATAATTCATTAAACATTTCCCTGTTGATATACTTTAGTTGTCTCTGTTTGCCACTGTAACTGCAACACTTATGAAATCTAAGAAGATGATTTCCACTAAAAGGTTTCTTAAGAGCTGGATGATTGGGTTATATATGACTCCTGCTCTTTATTGTGATACAAAAAAATTGCATCAAAATAAAGTTGTAATACTGGTGAAGGCCCTTCCCAGCATGGCCCAACCTTTCTAGCTATGAATGTTATTTATCTAACTTTGTGCTTCACCAAACCAAAAAAATTAAACCTTTTGCCACTGAATTAGCTCCGACTCATAGTGACCCTGTAGCACAAAGTAGAATGCCACCATGGGTTCTCAAAGCTGTGATCTTACAGAAGCACACTGCACATCTTCGTTCCTCAGAGTGCCTGATAGGTTCAAACCACTGACCTTTCAGTTGGCAGCTGAGCATTTAACTGCTGTACCACCAGCACTCTCCGAATTTTGTACTTCAGTAGCTGTCAGATGGTACCTCAGTGGACCATCTTGAACTTGGCACCATGTTTTTGTTTACTATTTTTATTTCATTCTGTGTGAATTTTTATTGCTTTGACTCTTAGTTTTCTAGATATAGGATGTATTTCTTGTAAATTTAAATACAGTATTTAGATTTAGATATTTTGTCTGGCATCTAGGGTCGCCATAAGTCAGATCCTACTCAGTGGCACTTGACATGGCTGGTCTCAGTGGTACAAGTATTTATGAGATTTTTTTTCCGTATTTCTCAATATAAGCAAGAAATTTATAGCTGAATTGGTCCTTTGCTGCTGTTTCCAAGTCAAAAGTTCATCATTTTTCCGTGGGTCTAGTAAACTAGTCTGTTACATTTAAATTTGTCTTGTATTAGGATACTTAAGTCTTTAACCTGTATACAGTTCATTTTTATCTGATGTGAAGTATGAATCAAGCCTAGTTTTCCTGCTCCTACCACTATCCTAAAACCACTTATCAAATAATCTCTTTCTGCTCATTTTAATACATTTTATTGTAGTTTTCTGTTTGAATCTAGTTTAAGCTGTCTGTGGACTCTTTCTTGCATTATTGATTTATTCTCTTTTTATCCAAGTCCCATGATAAGGCCATGCTTGTTTTTGTTTGTTTAATTTGATTTCAGCTACTTGGTCAATACACTCTAGCCAAAGACCAGAGGAACGTATCCATAGGTGAACAGATTAGGTTTATTGCTCATTGCAGTGAGAGAGGACACACACAGTGGGTCATCTCAGTAAGAGGGTATTAGAAAGGACTCATTACAGGATTTGGGCTTGCGCCAAGTAGTTTTGGATAGAGTTCAAGGAAGTGGGTTTTTTCTCTACGTTGGGTGCTGTAATGAAGGAGAGGCAGTTTTGTATGTATCTTAATAAGTCTTGCTTATAAAGCAGGGAAAATGAATCCAAGTTAAAGTTGTCTCCACATATTAGCTGCTGTAGGGGAATGTGTGGTCGTTTTTGTGATATGGACAATGTTTATGTTTTGTCCTGTGTTCAGACTTGACTGCGGAATGGTCGTGTTTTTGTCCTGATCTGTTGCTGTCACAGAGAGTAGCCTTGTCTCTGTTGGTGTTCTTTAAACTCGCTCCTGTTCTGCACAAGGCCTGTCTGTGGACAGGCCTGCTCCGGCAACGTCAAGGCCTCCCTGATAGCCCGACTAACTCACGGAAGTCAGGACTGCTTTTCTCTTTTTCAGTTTGTTTGTTTATGTATGTCATTGTCTGTTGCTACTTTGAAACAGCATACTTTTATTACGCTTTCTGTGTGTCAGAAGTTGGATATATTACCAGAGTCCTCTGCTTAGGTCTCTAACAAGACTGAAATCAAGATGTTGGTCACCACTGTAGTCTTGTCTGAGGCTCACCTGGTGAAGGACCTGCTTCTGAGCTCAGGGCAGAATTCATTTCCTTTTGACCTGTTGAACCATGGGCCTCAGTTGTTGCTGGCTGCTACCTGACAGCTGCTGTCAGCTCCTTGCCATGTGTGCCCCCCCTTTGTTACCACTGATTTCATCAAAACCTGCAGGGTAGAAGGTCTCCTCACAAGAAGCACTCTGCAGTCTTCTGTAACCTAAAGGAGTCCCTGGGTAGTGCAGACAGTTAATATGCTTGGCTGCTACCTGACAGGTTGGATGTGTTAGTCCACTGAGAGGCCCCTTGGAAGAAAGGCCTGGCTATTTGAAAACTCTGGGGAGAGCAGTTCTACTTTGACACATAGGGGTCACCTTGAGTCAGAATCTACTTGATGGTAACTAGTTTATTCACATGCATCTTGTCAGCTTTGGTGTCTTCTTTTGGTTAGAAGCAAGTCATGGATTCCACCCACACTCAGGGGAAGAGAGGTGAAAACCAGGAGGCAACATTACCTTACTTTTGTCTGCCACATTCTGTTTTTGTTTTTTTTTTTTAACCTTCAGTTGAGCTATAGTTCGCCAGTGGCAGCTCATCCAAAATTCATGCCCTTGCTCTTAGGGTCTTGGTAATAGAACCTTTGGAAATAGAGCAGGGATTGAAGGAAGCTGTAGGTGGTATTTCAGAGAAACATAAGTGACCTGAGTAGATTTTTGCTTAGTAAAGAAGAAAAGCAAGATAACTTTTTGGAGGATGAAAATGATTTTGTGATCAGGAAAAAATTGAACAGCCTGCCTGATGTAAGCGTGTAGAAAGTCAACCAGCACTGGAATATAAAAATGAGGTAAAAAATATGTGCCAGCTTCTTCATTTAAAAAGTATATAAGTTCTTGTAACAGTATAATGTGATAAATAATCCATGTGTTTCACAGCAAGCATCTGAGATGTGTAACTAAATTAAATATGGATCCTGTAAAGCAGCAGGGGAGGAGAATGTGAAGATGCTTCCAAATGTATAATCCATGACTGTCAGTTTACTGTGGACCAGGTGCCCAAGTAACACCATCTCCCTTTGTTTCCAAAGAGAATGCCCTTCCCAGAATTTGCCAGGAGAGACACCAGAACCTTTGTGGTGTTGTGGTATAATATGTTACTACATCTTAGCATTCATCTTTACAGTGGTGTCTGTTGCTGTAACTTGCAGCAAATTAAACAGCCTATCTGAAAAATGCTTTTAATCGTGTGTCCTAAATCATCATTAGGAGTCATGAGAAAAATAAGGACACTGAGTCCAGGGAAGGGTGGGCCAAGTGAGGTGCAAGGTCCTGGGAAAGCAGAAAGGGACTCTCCCTAATGCCACATACTAATTTCTTGTTTTTAGCTACCATCAGATTGCCCCCCAAGTGATGACAACCAAGTCAATGCACAGCAGAAGCAAATGCTTCCAGTCCTGCCCCGTGATCATAGTGGGTTGTGGATCGAACTGCAGTGATCCGTATGGTTCTCATGGACTGATTTCAGAAGTAGATCGCCAGGGCTTTGTGGTCTGTCTTAGTCTAGACACTCCACTGAAACCTCTTCAGCATCATAGCCACATGGAAACCTCCACTGATAGACAGACAGTGACGGCACATCAGGTGCATTGGCCAAGAATCGAACCTGGGTCTCAAGGGAAGACTTCTACCACTAAACTACCAGTGCTAATAATAATACTCACTACCCATAGACTTTTACCACTTTAACACATAGTATGCAGACTAGATCACCCTAAGCTGACACCTCCTTAAGACAAGATTTTAGAGTACTTTGTAGCTGTAGAAGAGAATCTGTCTTTGGGATGAGAAAGAAAGCTACCCTAAATTCCCTCTCTGTGCCAGGTACTTTGTGTATCATTGTCTCATTTGATTTTAAAACCTAAAAGGTTAAGTAACCTGGTGTATTTACCCAGTGCCACATTGTTACTAAGTGCCAGGTTTGAATATAGAGCTTCATGACTTTAAACCTGTCTCCTTGCCTAGATGGAGCTTGCTAAGGGTAAAGTGGACATAGTCTCTTTTGCCACCCTTCCTGGCCCCTTAGTGCCCATGTCTCTGCCTTACGTGGGCTGAGAGGAGAGAATGGCCAGGGCGTGTTGACACCTAAGCACAAAAACAAGTAACAAGTGATGCAGCCCAGGCACTAACACATAGTCACACCTAAGCTGCTAAAGCTATGCAGGTATCTCTCTGGGGTGTCCAAGTGACTTTCCAGTTACTAGAGAATACCACATTAAACTGTTTATATCCAGCTCTGTAGAGTGTAATGTTTTTGCAAGAATACTGTCAACATCTTGGTCTCGTTTCCATGGTAAGACATATCTTGAGTTATCAAGGGATTTGTCTGTGTAAGAATTTTTTTTCTTAATAGGCTTTTTAAACCTACCTGTTCAGCAACTTAAAAATTCTGGCATTATTGCTTCCATTCTTTTGATTCTGGAGACCATTGTTTGACAGCTAACTAGAAGCCTTTGCTCTGCTTTGAAATTGTACCTTTCAGGAGGACCTGGGGAAGTCATATCAGATAATGAGAACCTTAGGTGGGACCAAGGTGGTCACAGATGCACATGTGAAAATATAAAGGTGTGAAAATTCAGTTCTTTACTCTCTACAGAATGTAGGTAGCCACATTTGATTAGACCAGATTTTGTCCCCATCAGTGATGATAGTTAGAAACCCTAGTGGTGCAGTGGTTAGGAGCTAGATCAGCAGTTTGAATTCACCTGACACTTCCTGGAAACCCTGTGGGGTAGTGTCTCTGTCCTTTAGGGTTGCCATGAGTCAGAATGAACTTGACAGCAGCGGGGTTGGTAGGTTGGTTGGTCGGTTGATTTTATAATGATGATTTTCACTCCACTTCATGATGTAGTCAGCACGGAAAGCTGCCTCTTCAGCTCTCTCACTCAGTTACCTGGACAGAGTGTCTCATATGAGCCTTTAGCTTACAAGTGATAGAAACCCTGCCCACTAGGCTGCTATAAGCAAAAAAGAACCTTTGTCACCTCTTATAACTGGGCAGTCTATGAGTGCAGGAGCTCCATAGACTGAAACAGCTTTGTCCTCTCTTTACGCTTGCTTCATTTTATCTTGCTGTCTTAACTCCCCACAGGCCTGGCCACAGGCTATTTCAGTCTTACAGCTCCCACCTAGCATCTGTGTATAAAATCCTGAAGAAGGACTTGTCTGTTTTGTTTGGGTCACATGAGCTTTCCTGGTCCATTCTTTGTGGCCTAAGACAGTGACTTCCCACAGGAAGGGTTGCTGTTACCTAAACCAGAGGATGTTGGGCTAACACCTCCGTGAAGTTTTTACTTAACAGTTAAGTCCTCAGAAATTTGTTTAACTAAATTGGGTGGAATTGGCCCAGAATAGCCTGTCACTATAATATCTACCCTCTTGAGGTAACTACCGTCATGTTATTTCTGTACCCTGGTTTATGACCCCTTGGGTGTTTCCAATTGCTGTTATAAAGCCCTCCACAAATATTTATAAAGATCAATACAATTTTGAAAATACAGGACTTTACATCTTCAGCTTTCTTGCATTTCTGCCTGAGAACTGGCAGAATTGACACCTTAAATGAGATTGGTTTATTCTTTCAGCAGATGTCTGTTGACAGCTTACTGTGTCCCAAGCAGCATCAGTATAGATGATTGGGATAAAGTTAGGAATGAGTGAGACATAGGAGTAGTAAGCTGGAAAAAAAGATAAAATACAGAGTAACACAATTTGTGGATGCTAATCACTGCGTCTGGTTTGTGTTGCCATTTGAAATGTCAGTTATCTACGCAAACCGGGTTAGTTGGTATAATTGATATTGAGCTTTTTTTTCCTGGTAGTGGTCAGAGGATGGTTTTTCCTAGTTAAGGTGAACTAGAAAAGGATAGTGTAAGATGACTGAGGACTGACTGGGGATCCAGACTGTGTCCCAAGGTCATGTCAGCTTAGTACCAGGAGACCCTGGTTACTTTGTCTGAAAGTAGTCAGACTGAACTGGACCCAGTGCTGATTTCTGGTAAGCTGAGATGGGAATTTACCCAATCCTGTCGCCCCACCCTGCCCTGAAACACATACCTGTCCCTTTCCAGCAGCAGTCGCTTATGAATCTCGGGGAGAGCTCATTCAAAGCTGGGGTTGCCATGTGGCCACAGGTTAGAAACCCTGCCTTCTGTAGTGCTGCTTTCTAGATTCCACTTCTTCACTGAGTACCACAGGTGCGGTGCAGGTCTTGTGTTAAAGCTATAACTGTGGAGGACCAAGATTTTATCTGTCATCTCTCTATCCCTATCGCTTAATACATAGTATATACTCAGTAGTAGCTGGCTGGATGACTGGAAGATTGTGGGGACTCAGCCATTAAGAGTGACAGCCATTGCTGAAACAGGCTCTTCTCTGACATCCTAGAGACTAACTCCTGTGGCTTCCTTCTTAGAACGTAAAACAATGCACTATTTTGTCTGTTTGCCTAGTACAGGACTAGAATGTTTGCTCTGCATGAGTGCTGGAATATTGTTTACCCCTGGTGCCTCACCTACTGGAGTTTTCATGATATTTGTTGAAGGAAGAAAGAGAGAAGAAGAAAGAGCTGTCAAAACTCTTCTTACGTAGCATGATTTAGGCGCTGAGAGAAGGGAAAGGATGAAGCATCTTGATTTACAAACGAGTCTATTCTGTCTGACTAGACCGTGACCGTCCAGAGATACAGTGTCTGTCTGTTTGCACTTCTCCATGCTTTCTACTGTGTGCATCCCATAGTAGGGCCTGTGCAAAGGTTGGGAGAGGAAGGTGCAGAGAGCAAGCTTACTGTTAGAAAATTTCAGTGCAGTTTTTGCCTCTTAATGCCTGTATCAGGGTTTATGCACAGCAGTTTAAAAAAATCAAAGCTTGAGATCACCTGGTTTTGGCAAATACTCTCAGGAAAAAAAATAACTTCAGCATTATACCTTCCTTCCTCGAGTCTCACTTTTCACCTATTCTGTGGTTTCCTAGCTCAGGGATTTTCTAAAATAGTTATTTTAAATAAAGATAATATTTTATATTATCTCTTCACTTGTTTCAGTGAATGGCCTTGTCAGGGCATCAGAAACTGAAGTCCCTGTTCAGTATAGAGAACTCTGACATTCTAGTGAGGTAGGGATCCTTTTTCTTTGACAGTTTAGTGACTCTCTATGGGTGGAGAAAAAGGATGACAGGAGAAATAACTGAATTAGGAAAAAAAATGATATATAGGTGACCTCTTGAGTCTCTTTGAATTATAAAAAATATACAGTACTAGCTAATCACTTTCTGTTTCTCTTAGGAATTTACCATTTTGAATTAGAATAAGATTTTTGAGTGACATTGAAATCTATTTCCTTTAAATATAAAGTTGTGAATATCTGTCAATTACTAGAAAACATTGAATGTGCAGTAGAAGTCATCTTAGTCCACACTGCAGTTTTGAAAGCACATTCTTAATCTGAACTCAGTGAACAGAGTTAGATTGGCATTTTAACCTTTACTGCAATTTGAACACAAATACTTGTAGATAGTTTGGCATTTTTTGACAGATGTTGCATTTTGCAAGCAGAAGTCAGTTAAGATGCTCCAAGGGTTGCCTTGAGTCTGTTGAGGGTTTAGCATTGAGCCCCTGTCCGTGTCTCTGGCTGTCCGTTCGTGACTTACCCTTCCAGACCTAACCTGGCTCCCTGCAGGTTTCCTTCTCATTGTGACTGCCAGTGAGCAGACTGTCAGCATGAGCCATGACTGCTCTAAGGGCTGTCTCTGTCACCAGCAGAGTGCTCTTGGCTTTGGGGAGAGTATTTGAGAGAAATGAAAAACTTAGATGGCTTAATAATAAGTATTTTTGAAAAATAGAGCTGTCAGCTTTCCATTGACTAGGTGAAGAGCTCTTCAGTTCAGCTTTGAAATAAACTTTTATCTATGCGGAAATAACTTCCCGTTGAACAAAGCAGCTTCCCTGTAGCACTGTCTGTAGATTCAAGGACCAGTGGAGGAGCTCACATATCTACATATTCTGTTTTCCTGTTCCTGTACATTTTAGTGATTTTAATAGGGCTAGAAAAGTGTCAGATATAGAAATTGTACTTAATATCCTGGTATCAATGTGCATTGCGCTTTGCAAATGCAAGTATAAGGCACTTCACAGAGCAGTGAGAATTGTCACCTGGCAATGAAAGAAAGTGTTTTAAAAGCCTAAGTTTGCTTGAAATGTATATTGTCACAACAGAGGTGTGATAATAAGTTTGTATAGAGACTTAACCTTTAAGATCACTTCTGTGCTCTACAAGTGTTTTCTGTTTGTGTAATTCTCTGAATCACCTGCCCAGTAAAGAGCAGAATGAATCAGAAACTACTTTCTCCTCTCAGTGTTATATAAATGATAACCCCTTGGTAGGGACATAGTATTAATGAAGCTACTCCAATCGGTGTAGATGCTCTAGTAACCCAGGCCCCTTACAGTAGTGTTTCTCAAAATTTTGTTTCAGGACTCTCTCTTGTATTAATTTATTTACAAATAAAATAATAGACACATGTTAGATGACAGTGATGGCATCACATCATGTAGTGTTTGTAGGATTTTACTGTACGATCACGAGAGAATGAAAATACAAAAAACAAAGCAGATAGCATCTTAGTATTACTAGAGTTTTGATCTCATAGAGTCCCTGACAGGGTCTTAAGGAAGTATATGCTTTAAGACTCATACCTAGATAAATGGATGATGGATGGATGGCATGGAAATTCTTTTTCCAGCAATCAAGATAGCACCTGGTTTTTTTGAAAGAAGAGTTCCTGGAAATGAAGTTAAGTCATAGTTTAAAAACAAAGCCATGTGTTTTCCAGGTACCGTAAAAAGACTGTGTAAAGCTGCATAAGGAGTGCAGTCCTCTTGGGACCTTAGGCATAGAACCGTACTGAGTCATTAGCCAGAAAACCTGGGCTAAGAGTTGGAGCCATCACCCAACCCTTGTCACACTGCAGAACAGAGTTAAATGACTTTGTACTCAGTTCCCGACAGCCAGGAGGACATCTGGGAGGTGAGTGACCCAGGGATCCACTGTGGCCACTGTGCCCCACCACTCAATCTGGTCTAAAGCTCGATGGGCAGCTGGAGGAGGTCAGGATACTCAGTATAATCCTGACATCAAACAGAGAAACCAGCTGTATGGGATAGTTCCCGTACACGTACAAGTCAACTTCAGGTATCAATAAATTATGAGATAGAAGGGTTTCATAATTGTGCTAGTAAAAGTAAAATGCTCTGAGGCTGTGTCAGTGACACTATGGAAGTCAGTGTCAGAAAATCTAAGTCGAATGTTAAAACCCAGAACTGAAATTTGCTGTAAGGAAAAAGCTATTATATATATGACAGACAAAAAGGGCCAAGCTAGTAACATAGTTCAGGGTGATACAGCCAAAGTAGAGGAAGTATAATTAACTCATAGTAATTCTGTTGCTAACAAGTAATTCAGAATTGTAGTCTTTTTCCTCTTTCCCTTTTTTTTAAACAGTCTGAAATGATTTTCAGAAACCGGTTCTTTTTTTGGCAGAGTGCAGATTGTGAATATCATGGTGTATCTAAAATTAAATGTACTTAAAAAGTTAACTCCCAGAAATCCCAAAGAGCTAGAGTATGTCAGTTGGCATTTGGCAAAGTTCTAGGTTTCAAGGCCAGATATGTTAGAATAGCAAATATCTATAGTCTGTTTTCTTTGTGACTTATCCACTGAGGAGGTAGAAAATATTCCTTACCACTTACTCACTTGTAGCCTGTTGGTTGTTTCCCACCTCCACGAATGTTAAGCAGCAAGGTACTCATCATCTGTTAATGGCACATTTAAATTACTCAGGGAAATCCTTAACCAAATTGAGTGGTGACTGACCATCTAATTTCTCCTCCTCCTGACTTGCCCACCTGTTTTCCCAATGAGTGAATTTTCTGGACTTTCGAGACTATGAGCACTTTTAAAACACGCAAGGGAAATCAAATACTCAAATAACTTTGTAGTACTTGGACTTAAAATCAATTATTAGGTTAGATTTTTAATACTTTTAGTAACAAAGGAAGCATGGTTATAATGGGTATTTGAGTATTTAATGAAGCTGTCTGTAATCATTCAAGAAGTGCTCAGAGGTACATATTGTTGTATCTTGTTGGGTTGTGTTTTGTTGGTGGTTCTTTTTGCTTACTTATTTTGCTGCTGTTGTTTTTTCGTAAGCCGCTTATGAGATCTTAAGTACTCAGTATTTATATCAGGTTGATTTCTTCTTTCCATGGCTTCCCATTAATATCATGGTCTTCCCTGGAAATGTTGCCACACTGATCTTGTCACCACATCTAGGAATAGCTCCCTTACCTGCTTCCAGTTCGGATAGTTTTTATACCCAATCCAACTCCTTTTCTCCATCCCCTCCTCATTTACATAATTTAAGAAGTTTGCTCCTTAACCTACCTCAACAACTTCTAATCCTCTCAAAACTATCCTGTCCTGACACCAAGAGAACAGAAATCAGAATTACTTAGAAGAGAAGAGGCCCATGGTTGGGGAGAAATGGAGGTAGGAGGCTGACTTACCACTTTAAGTGCTTCTGAATGGTTAAGCTTTTTAATCATGTGCTTATAATACTTGGATGAAACATGAATCAGTTCATCATTCTTGACAGCTTCCAAATGGTTTAATGCAGATACTCATATGACCATGTTATTCTAGTATTTTACATCTTTCGCTGGTGCCAAATCACCTGTTCAATAGGAGCATAACCAAAGTTATATATCTCTATGTGTTTCCACATTCTGGTCCATCTGTTGGGAGTGCAAATTCTGTTGATAGACATTTCAATCCATTGTCTCAGCATCTCCTTCCCTGCACCTGGGTTCTGTGCAGGGCCCCATAGCTGCACTGACATTGTTGTGACTGGCTGCCCTATAGTAGTGCTTTGCCCAGGCTGACTGGAAGGGAGGAGGAGCTCTTATATAAGTCCAGATGGACTAATTAAATCCTTTGGATTTGTCCTCCTTTGCCTACAGCAATCTGAGCTGTCTGCTGAAGATAGTCCAGAAAAATTAGGGGCCTCACAGCTACATCGTCGGAAAATCATTTCCTTGAATAAGCAGATTCTACAGAAGACCAAACATCTGGAAGAGGTTGGTATTTTCCTTTTATAATTTCATTCAAGTAAAATGTAACCGTTCTTCAAAGAAGGGCGAAATTAGAGAAGAGCGAAGGTCTTCCTGGGGGAACAGTTAAAGAAGGTTGCAGAACAGAAGTCAGCATTCCATGGCCCTTGGGCCAGGCCAATTTCTACCTGTTTTTGTAAACAAAGTTTCACAGAGGTACACACACATCTGTTTGCTTATGCATGGTCTATGGCTGCTGTCAAGGTATGGTGGCTGAGTTTTGTATTTGTATCAGAGACTATGTGGCCTGCAAAGCCAGGATACTTATCTGACCCTTTATAGAAACAGTTGGCCAACCTGTGTTGTAGAAGAATATTATAAGACAAGAATGTTGTTGTTAGGTGTCGTTGAGTCAGTTCCAACGTGTACTGACCCCTGTGTACAACAGAATGAAACACTACCCAGTCCTGTGCCGTGCAGAGACAAGAATACCAAAACCACCCAAATCCACTGCCGTTGAATTGATGCTGACTCATAGCGAGCCTATAGGATAGAATAGAATTGCCCCACAGTTTCCAAAGAATGCCTGGTAAATTAGAACTCCTGACCTGTTGGTTAGCCATTGTAGCACTTAACCACTGTGCCACCAGGGTTTCCAGACACAGAATAGCATTTATTAATTCACAGTATTTATTAAGCACTACTGTGTGCTTAAAGGAGCTTGATAGTGCAGTGGTTAAGTGCTTGTCTGCTAACAAATAGGTTGTCTGTTTAAACCCACCAGCTATTCTGTAGGAGAAAGATGCGGAAGTTTGCTTCTGTAAAGATTTATGACCTTGGGAACCCTATGGTCACTGTGAGTTGGAATTGACTCAGCAGCAGTAGTTTTGGTTTTTGTTCACTATGAAATTGAAAGGCCTGGTGATTTACTTCTGAAGAATCAGCCCTTGAAACCCACATGGTACACAATTCTACTCTTTCAGGCACAGGGTTACCATGAGTGAGAATCAACTCAGTGGCAGCTAGCTTAGTTTACCGTGTGCTAGGCACTGAAGGAGGCTGTGAGGGTGAATGAAGAACATGTTATGATCCCTGCTCTCCAGAGTCTTAGGTCCAGTGAAAAGAGATACACCAAACAAATACATTATCATTTAATTCCAGCTGTGGTAAGCACTTGAAGGAGAAGTCTAGGAAGCTGAGAGAGTGACTAATATGGAGACATGACCTATCCTCAGGCTTCAGAGGACTTTGCCTGGAAAGATGAGTAAGAGTTGGGTGGGCAGGAAGTTGTAGGTGTGGGGAGGGGTGGGGAGATGAGGTTTGGGCTTAATGGAGCAACATGAATAAAGACTTGGGAGAGGAAGAGGCTTGGCCAGTTTTAGTTTTATAGCTGGAGCTCTGTGAGAAGAGAGCTGGTCTGCAGAATCCGATCACATAGTCCCAGCTCATGTTAAGACAGTTGACACCATTAGAGGATCTGCGTAGGGGAGTTTGCTGTTTCAGTTACCATTCTGTTTGCTGTGGGAGCATGAATTTTTTTGGACTTGAACAAGAAGGATTTCAGGAAGAACCATTAGAAGCATTGATATGGTTGCCAGATATAAACTGTTGATTGTTTTGACTAGTAGTGGCAGGAGAGAAGAAATCAGAGCATTTTTTGAGTGTTCTAGGAAGTGGCGGTCTGTAATACAAGCAGTTGCTGATTATGAACAAGATCTGTTCCTGACAGTGTCTTTGAGTCTAGTTTGTAGATTGTAGATGAGTTGAAAACAGCTGTGTGTGGTTCTTACTTAGCTTTACTTCAGTGCAAGTGAAGGCTCTGAGATTTTTCAGTGATTTAAAAGCTGCAAGTACTGCAAGTGAAGGTGATTGTGATGAAGAATTTGTTGGGAGTAGAGGTTAGTCCATTGTTTCGAAGTGAGACCAAATGTCCATAGCACTAAAAGGCAAGTACTGGTTGTCTGAGTTGTCTCTAAGTCTTATGTTTGTAACCTGGAATTGCCTGTACTTGGGGATAAGTGGAACTGCTTTGAGAAGACCTTCCTGTAGTTGCCCTGGAAAGTAGACATGAGAAGAAGCTGTAGGGTTTGATATAGGTACAGTTATTTGAAGATAGAAAGTTTATTGTATGCTTCAGTTGCATTGGCAACAAAAGTTAATTAGGAAATGTAACAATATTTGGGGAATGAATATGTCTTTCTAAAGGACAAGTCACCAGTGGTTCCTATAGCAATTGATTTTCCAGAAGTGAGTTCCAGTTAGCATTTTCAGCTTGTGCATTTCTCTTCCTTTCAAGTACCTTATATTTGTAAGATATTAATGTATCAAATGGACCTGCTCAATCATTTCTGTCTGACTTCGTTAGAGATAATTTCTCTCTAACTTCAGTTAGAGATAATTTAGCAGAACAGTTGGTTGCTTTTATCACAGTGACCTGAAAATCAAGAAAGCAATAATCAAATAAGGGTGTGATTTTCATTCCTGTTGGATAATTGGTTTAAACATCTCATGAGTTCTCTGCTCAGAGAGTATGATCTTTACAGATGACCCTTGCCAGTAATAGGAATATGAAAGTGATTGGTTTAAACATAACTCATTGCAAAGTCAGGGTAAACATGAAGTAAGGGTGAGGCTCTTCTATCATAATACCTTTATCATCTGAAGAAATATAGTCTTGAGGATATTCTAGATCCCATTAGCCAGAGAGTCTCAGCATGAGTGAATATTTGATATTGCCTCCTGTCTAAACCTGGGGTGAAGGAATGCTAAGCCTCATGTCAGGAGGCAGTCCCCACACATGCATAGTCCAGCTGAAAAGGAATTCTGTCTGACTCTTGGGTCTGCTTTGCAGTCAATTCAGGACTTTGTTTACCAGACATTTTCTAGGAATACTGCCTTACATAGCAGACTCTCAGTGAAAGACAGTCATCCTTGCTGTGGCTGGTACTATTGTTAAAGATGACCGAGGTGTGTGATAACCTTGGCTATGTAAGTAGGCCAGCTAGATGGGAAAATGGGGTATGGAGAGGGAGATCTGCCCTGAGTCACACATGAGTTAGGCATCTGAGGTAATGATAAAAACGTGCCTAGAGTGGTTGCTTTGAAAATGAAAGAAAGACACAAAAAGGAAAGCACTTTATATGAACTTAAAGCTTCATGTAAATGTAAGGAGTAAAAGAAGAAAATGTTTCTCAGGTAAGCCTAGATATTCATGTTTTTAAGGAGTGAAAAGCAGCATCAATATTTTCATGAACTTTTTTTCTCAGAAAGGTATTATTTGAGCTAAAAGAATGTGCTATTTGTTCCAGCCAACTCAGCCCATCTTAATTTGGAATGTCCTCCCTCTGCTCCCCCATACATACATATATATATATATAGATATATAGATCTAGATCTAGATCTAGATCTATATCTGTATATATATATATATTTGCTGAACTTTGTTACTGTCCCTGATTTTCCCATCTACAAAATCCACTTAGCTGGTCTCCACAATTCCTTCCACTTTTAGTAGTCTGTGATTCTGTCTGCCAATGATTTTGTCTACCAAAATCACACAGATAGCAGATAGCAAGCTTTTTGAATAAGTCTTCTGGACCTTCAATCCCAGGTCTCTCCACTCTCCTGACTCCCTCAGCCAGCCTGTGTAGCACCTCACACCCATTATGTGGTGAGCACGGAAAAGTGAGTCAATATGAGAATAGAGACACTATCTCTTTGTGTTGTTCATGCACAAATGTGTTGAACACATTGTTTTCTGTCTTATTTTTGGAAATGCTTTGGACACTTTTCCAAAAAATTACAGAGATAATACCAAGCTTACTGTAAATATGAGGTCTGACAGGTTTGCGAACTCATCCTAGAAAAAGCGCTATATACCTTATTGTTGAATATCACTACAGTCACCTCTGAAGTACTCGCCTTGGGAAGCTATGCACCAAGACCAGTTCCTAGTAGTCCACCCTTCAAAGCAGTTTTGGAACTCTTTTTCTGGAGTGGCCATCAGAACTGTCATTGTATTACCTTTCATGTCCTGAGTGTCATCAAAATGTCTTTCTTTCAATATTTTCTTTTTCTTTGGGTAAAGAAAAAAAGTCACTGGGGGCCAGATCAGGTGAATAGGGACGGTGTTCCTATACACTTATTTGTGTACTGGCTAAAAACTCCCTCATAGACAGTGCCAGGTGAGCTGGTACGTTGACATGATGCAAAAGCCTTGACTTGTTGGCAGAAGGTTCATTCAGGTTGCTTTCATCTAACTTTTTTATGTAGCCTTTTCCATACTTCTAAATAGTCAACATGGTTAGCTGTTGAGTTGGTACAGTTTCATAATGAACAATCTCTTTGATATCAAAAAAGGTTAGCAACATTGTTTTGCCTCTTGATTTGGACTGACAGGTTTTTTGGCAATGGAGAACTGGGTGACTTTCATTGTACACTTTGACACTGTGTTTCAGGGTCATATTGGTATGCCCCTGTTTCATCACCAGTGATAATGTGGCCCAAAACACCATCTTGCCTATCCAAAAGGTGTTGGCAGACATCACTGTCCTTTGCTTTTGTTTGTTGGTGAGCTCCTTGGGGACCTTTTTGTGTACCAGTATTTTTAGTTAAGATTTTTCTGTTTCTCTGTTGATACTTCCTTGGTCTGCTATGCTTCTCACAGTCAGCTGATGATTTTGCACACAATTTGACACATTTTTGCAATGTTTCTGTTGGTTCTGCTTCTTACTGGCCGCCCTAATCTCTCTTCATCAGTGATGCTTTGTCTTTCCTCAGAAAAAGTTTAATCCATTTGTGCACTGCCATTTTCTTCATGGCATTATCCCCATAAACTTGGACTAGTGTGTCCCTGATTGTTCTTCCATTCTTGCCACATTTAACGAGAAGTTTAATGTTTGTTCATTGCTCTAATTCAAGCTCTGACATTCTCATGACAGCACATAAAAACATGCAACAATAATGAATGCTGTTCAGCAAGACACTGCCACATGTCGACAGGAGCACAGCTTTGAGACAGTGGTTTACCAAGGTTATGAAACCTTACCGAGTTGTTTGTACAGTGCTGCCAGCATAAGCATACAGTAGCAAGTTCATGAACTTAACTGTCACACCTCATATGTGAAGTAGTATGGAACTCTATGAAAGCAGCAGTGAAAGTTCTCGTCCCTCTACCCAGTCCTGTTCCTTAGAGCAAACCACCATTTGTGTCTGCTGTATCTCCCGCTGGGCCTTTACAAAGGCCTTTAGTTGTTGACAAGTTGATTCCAACTCAGCAGCTGTCCTCTGTATGTCCGGTTCAAACTGTACTTCCTTAGGCAGTATTCAGTGGTTGGTTTTTTCAGATATATTACCAGAACCCACCCTCTCCCTCCCACCCTCCGCAGCCCTAGCGACTGAGTCAACTCAGATCTCTAGCGTTTCTCTCCGTGTACCTGAAAGAGCAGATATTTAGTTACAAAATTGGGTTTACTTTTCACTCATTCTATCCCAGGTATCTTTCTGTCAATAATAAGGGTTAACAAGTACTTCTCCCTTTTTTCCCTTTTTTTTTAAAACTGAGTGTATATTAAGTGCTTTAGAAAATTAACTCATTCAATTCTCACAGCATCTTTATGAAGAAGATAGTTATTATCCACATTTTACAAATAAGGAAACTCTACCACCAGCTGCTGTCACACACATTACAATAGAGGGTCCTAGACAGAGCAGGAGAAATATATAGAACAAAATTCAAAGTTGCAAAGAAAGTCCAGACATACTGGTCTGATAGGGACTGGAGGAGCCCTGAGAATATAGCCCCAGACAGCCTTCTAAATATGAACTGAAGTCACTCCCCAAGTTCACCTTTTAGCCAGAGATTAAACAGGCAGATAAAACAAACAGTAGTATATGTAAAGAAGGTACTTCTTAGTTCAGTCATGTATACAAGGCTAAGTGGACACACCTGCCCAGAAGCAAAGACAAGAAGGCAGGAAGGCACAGGAAAACTAGAGAGGGAGAAATGGAGAACCCAGGGTGGAGAAAGGGAGTGTGTTGACCACAGAGCTTGTAACCAGTATCATAAAACAGTGTCTGTGTTAATTGTTGAAGGAAAAACTCATTTGCTCCATAAACTTCCATCTGAAGCACAATTTAGAAGGAAAAGAAGGGAACTTAAGACTTATAAGGAGGTTCAGTAGCTTACCTGCAGTCATACCTCATTATTTACTGAACCCAGATTTGAACATATAGATCTACTTCATGCTTTCTAGTTACTATACCTGTCCCCTATTCAAGTAGGTTTGTCTGAGCTTTGTTTTTTTCTTTTAATGATTGCAAATTTGTGCTGCCTTAATCATCTTTGTGCAGTTATCTTTGTGCCTTCGTAGAAGTATTTTTATAAGATAGATTTCAGGAAATGGAATTGCTGGATTAAAAAACAATGAACATTGTCCATTTTGCTAGAAACTATCAAACTGTCTCCGAGTGCTTTACCAATTTGTACATATGCTAATTGTGTATAAGAGAATCCAAACTCTATATCCATGGATCATCTCCTGCAAGGTCATAGCTAAAGGCAACCAGCATGCACCCATGTCCTTGGCAATAAGAACAGCAGAAAGGGTTTTACCCGTCAGATAAATAGGAATAAAAGCAAGAGAAGAAGTAAAGAATACCTCAGAGTCCAATAAGAGAAAGGAGTCAAAATGGGGTGCAGCCTGTAGTCCCAAAAGAACTACAAGAGTTTATGCATTATGATTTTGAGAGAAGAGCAAACTTGAACCAGGAGTACTCTCATCTACAAGTACTTGTAGATAGTACTACAAGTACTGTCATCTACAAGTCTCTAAACTGCACAGATGGTCTGCTTTGAACAGAAAAGGACCAGAGTCTGCCTGCTTCTTGCTTTACCCTGTCTGTTGTCAGCTCCAGCTGGCTTCTTGATAGGTTTTGTTGGAAGTATAGCTGCATCAGTGACAGAGACTGGTAACTAGAATCATGATTTAGGAATAATGATTTCTCAAGGTAACGTAACTCTCCACATAGGTTGCTTATAAGTTTAAGGACAGGGAAAGTAATTTTGAAATAGACACCCTGATTGTTGTACGGTGTGGTCGAGTCAGTTCCACCTCATAGCGACCCTATAAACAACAGAGTGAAACACTGTCCAGTCTTGCGCCATGTCCACAACTGCTTTTATGCTTAAGCCCATTGTTGTGGACACTGGCTCAATCCATCTTGTCGAGGGTCTTCCTCGTTTTCGCTGATCCTCCTGTCTACCAAGCATGATGTCCTTCTCCAGGAACTGACCTTTCCTGACATCATGTCCAGAATAGGTAAGATGCAGTCTTGCCATCTGTGCGTCCAAGGAGCACTCCACCTGTACTTCTTCCAGAACAGATCTGTTTGTTTTATTGGAGGTCCATGGTACATTCAGCGTTCTTCTCCAACACCACAATTCAAAAGCCCCAATTCTTCTTCTGTCTTCTTTGTTCATGGTCCAGCTTTTGCATGCATATACTGCAGTTGAAAATACTATGGCTTGGGTCAGGTGCATTTTAATTTTAGTCTTTAAAGTGACATCCTTAGTTTTAAATACTTAGAAGAGGTCCTTTGCAGCAGATTTTCCCAATGCAGTGTGTTTTTTGATTTCTTGACTGCTGCTTCCAAGGGCATTGATTGTGGACCCAAGTAAGATGAAATCCTTGACAACCTCAGTCCTTTCTCCATTTATGACAATGTTGCTTACTGGTCCAGTTGTGAGGATTTCTGTTTTCCTGATGTTGAGGTGCAGTCTACACTGAAGGCTATGGTCTTTGATCTTCATCAGTAGGTGTCTCAAATCTTCTTCATTTCCAGCAAGTAAGGTGGTATCGTCTGCATAACACGGGTTGTTAATGAGTTGTTCTCTGATCCTGATGCCTCGTTCTTCATATAATCCTGCTTCTCAGATTATTTGTTCGGCATGTAGGTTAAAAAGATAAGGTGAAAGGGTACAACCTGATGTGTGCCTTTTCTGAATTTAAACCATGCAGTGTCTCCTTGTTCTGCTCACATGACTGCCTCTTGATCCATGTACAGATTCCTTAAGAGCACAATCAGGTGTTCTAGAATTCCCGTTCTCATTGTTAATTTTCATCTGTGTTATAGCCAGAACATCTGACAGTAGTTTCCTTTGTAAAAGAAGTACACAAACCTTTTGAGCTTTTAAAGGATTGTTTTCAAATTTTTTAAAATTCTTAGCACAAGGATAAGTTTTTTTAACAACAAAAAGGAACTTGACATTTTTAAGATGCCTTTTTAAGTGAGTTTAGAATCTTGTGACTTTGATCAATAATACTTTGTTTTCTTTTTTAGTATTGAAGTCCTGAGTTGCTTTGGTATAATTTTTCAACCAGTCATATTTCCTTCTTTCTGTGCCCTGTTGTGGAGTCCTTAGTGCTGTGATGCAGTTTGTATCCTGTGAATGGTCCAGTTGGGTAACTGAATTGATAGCCATATAGAAAAGTTGGCTAGATCTGAATTTTGAATCCTGGCTATATCAGTTATCATCTGAGACCTTAGTCAAGTAAAGTAACCCCTGAGTCTTTTATTTCCTCCTCTGTAGAAATCAGAATATCATCTTTCATTCGATATTAAGATTATGATATGTTTTAAAGTGAATACTTAGTACTTTACCTGACATGGAAACCAAAAAGAAACCACTGCCACTGAGCTGATTCCAACTCATGGCAACCCTGTGTGTGCAAAGTAGAACTGTGCTCCGTAGAGTTTTCAAGATTGTAAACTTTTGGAAGCAGATCACCAGGTCTTTCTTCCAGAGCACTTCTGGGTAGGCTTGAACTACAGGCCTCCTAGTAGTGAAGTGCTAAACCATTGTACCACCTGAGACCAGCCTGCCTGATAGGCAGTGGACACTAATGAGGTATAAGGGTTTGTTGTGGTTTCCCTCTGTTGTTGGTAGTCCTTCTAAGATGCCCATGTTTAGTCAGTTTAAATCTGAGAGTGCAGTAGAGTTACCAGCTACCTCTGTGTTGTTGTAAAGATCCAAAAGCAAATGTCTTTGTCTTTCTTTGTTTACAGCTACAGGCGAGTCATGCCAACTTACAGGCCAAGTACAGTGGAACAAAGAAAACGCTGACAGAGGTGAACAGATTTACCTTTCCCCTTGGGTCTTTCTCATGTTCACCTTTGACCTGCACTGCTAATGGATGCTGTGGCACATCCATCTGTGTGAGTGAGTCTGGTCCTGTTCTTGGGGGCTTGCTGTCCTTCTGGGGACATAGGACAGTTAACGTGGTAGCACGGGACCAGGACTTTCAGTTTATCCACACTGCCGTGTCATAAATCACTAGCATTCGTAGTGGGGGAGGTCACCCTCGGCTATAAGGGTCAAGAGAGGCTTCTGAGACTGGCAAGCCTGATGGGCAGAGGGAAGAAGAGAAGGGACGGTTATTTACAGTGAATGACTCTTGCTTCTCAAGCAGCTTTTATATAATATCTCCAAAATGCCAAATACCTTGAGAAGCAGAAGGTTTCTCCTACAGACTGGAGAACCACTGAGTGTTATAATTTGTGTTCAGAACTACCACTTGTCTCCTAGGCAGGCGAGGGGAGAGGTAGCCTCAAGAGGAAGGAGGAGGGTTGTGGGGTGTATTTGAACCATGAAATACGTTTTCTGATTCACGTGACAATTCTGCCATCTCACATCAGCATTATACTGTTGCTTACCTCCCACTTCTGGTTGCCTAGGCTGCTAGGTGAGGCAAACAAATGCCTCTGACACACCGCCTCTGCTCTGAGGAACAGTAACCAGGCCTGCTGTCGCATGTCTGCGGAGAGCTGTCGTAGTCTAGGTCTGAGTACTCTGCTGTTGTGTTACTGGTGTTTGTGCAATAGCTGTGCCCTGGAACAGCCTTCTGGGAAGGACCCCTCACAACTTTCTGGGCTGTTTGGGAGCACTGCTGATCTTCAGCGTTATTTCTGACACCAGTCCAGTACCCATTTTTCTGACATTTTATAGGAAATATGCCCATTTAAAATACTTATTTCTACAGCATTACTCATTACTTAGATCACTGCCTTGCTATAAACCTGATGGAAGTTTTCTTAATGCTGAGCTGAACTAGCGTCTTCACTGTTTGTCAGAATATTTGAAAAGGGCAAGCATAAGAATGGCAATTAGAATTTCTTTTTAAATGTTGCATTCTTTCTGTAGAAGCCTGCCTTACATGTGAGCAGATCAGCTTCCTGTGTGTTGTCCTGTGACTATGTTTTTTATGGCTTAGATTGCAGATACCTGGGGACAGCAATCCCTTTTGTATTGCTTTGGAGGGTGTAGAGTCCTGGACATGAAATTTGCCAAGTCGTAGATCAATCTTTGTTCAGCAGTCTGGAAGCAATTAAGAGCAACACACTTTGGTACCAGTTTCCTAAAATGTTTACATGCCTTAGGCAATAAATCGTACATGACTATAAAGTGGCTTTTTGTATTAAACACTGACTGAGGCATTTGTTGAGCCCCTTCCGTGTGCTAGTAAATCCTAGTGGTGTAGCGGTTAAGAGCAGTGACTGCTACCAGAAAGTCACAGTTCAAATCTACCAGCTGTTCCTTGAAAACCCTGTGGGGGCAGTTCTTCTTTGTCCTGTGTGGTTGCTATGAGTCAGAATCAACTCACCAGTGGGTGAGTGAGTTGTGGGGTTTGGTGGGCTTGGTTTTTGGTTTTTTTCATGTGTGGAAATGAAGGATGTGATTTAAGTCAGTAATAAAAGATACACTTCTCATCCTCACATAATGATAACTAAGTGTGTACTGTACATATTACTTGCAATAGTCTGTTGAATCCTCACAGTGGCCCTCACAACATACCATGGCCATTCATCGTTCTGCACCTGTGAAGACTCAAGGCAGGGAGGCTAAAGTAACCAGTTTGCCAAAGACCATGCAGTGGGGTACCAGCATTCAAAAGCAACAGTCTAGTATAAGAGTCCCTTCAGATTCCTGTCTTGTAGGATGATCAAACCATTTCCCTTCTAGAAAAGTGAGAAGCTGTGTAAGACCTAGTGCTGAACAACCAAATGAGCAGACTTGGTTTGGTAGTGATACTGAAGACAAGACCCCTGTAGAAGTAGTGAATTTCCACTCTGGACCTCAGCCTCCTTATCTGGGTTGAGGGCAATGGTTGGACAGAATGAGCATCCCAAACCATTTCATGCCAGTGTTCCCAATTTTTACTTTTTCAGCAAAACTTGCCCTTCTGGTATATCCTAGTGGCACTGAAAAGTGAGGAATACCTGTCTTTCCAGTCAAGTTAGGAAAAGAAAAGCAAGGCAGGGAAGGTAGAGGACACGTGGCAGCACATGGCATCCTAGAGGAGGTTGCACAGGAGGCTGCATCCCAGGTGGCTCCTGCTGCAGAGTGGGCCACCGGATCCTAACTTGTGCACCTTTTACTATCAGCTGCCACAATTTTAATTTCCTCTTTGTGGGCTTGGTTATTTTTAATAGGTGTCGCATCCCATTGCCCCTAAGGACGTTAATCATAACTCTTCTAAAGTTCTGTTTTTATTGCTGTATGAGCTGTTTTCCAGGTCAGAATTCGTTTTTTTGAGTTGATACATTTGTTTGATGGTTGTATCTTTTCTCATACGTGTGATAATTCTTGGTTGTGTGCCTGTCTTTGATTTTGGAATACCTTGTGGCTGCTGTATCCATCTTACGCAGCCTCTTCATGTGATTACTCTGGAAAGACAGGCATACTGTTTGGTGAGAGGTAGTGGTAGCTGATATTCTGGGTGGGAAGCTTTCTCAGCTCTCCAGATACGGCCAGCTATTAGGGACCCTGCCCCACCTCTGAGACTCAAGTACCACCTCTTGCATCTAGGGACCCATGGTGCATTGCCTGGCCCACTGGCCACTCCTTTCAGGATCCCAGCCCTGCAGACCAGCCCTTCCAGTGTCTGTTAACCTCAGAAAGTAGTCTAGTCCATTCTAATCTGTGGACTATCCTGAAATACTCACTTCTGTGTTTCAATGTGATAGTCTGGATTTTGAAAATGACAGCATTTGGTTTCTTGTGTTTTTTTTGTTTTCATTTGTTTGTTTTGATGAATAGAACAGGGTTACTACAACATGTGTCATTTTCAAATGAGGCCACTGGAATTTTCTTTTAACTTGTTTTTTGAACAGCTAACCTATTCACGTGATTCAGAAGGTACAAAAGATAACCCTGTAACTCCACAACCCAGCTGCCCTCCTCAGGGGCAGCCAGGACAACCGGCTTCTTGTGCATCTTCTCAGAAATATGCATATAGAAGCAATTGCATATATATGCTTTTTCATTCCTTTATAATAATTAGAAGGATATTATGCTTCTGCTTTTGTACTTTGTTGCTTTACCTAACAGTGAATATTAGAAATCATCCTTAGCAAACAAAAGCGCTGCTTTGTTCTTTTGTTTGTTTTAACAGCTCCTTAGCATTCTGTTGTATGATGTAACTTGACACTTCATTCATTAAGATCCAAGTTTCTTGAAAAATTTTTTGATTTGAATCTCACTATGTGCCTGATGAAACCCTGGTGGTGTAGTGATTAAGCGCTGCTAACAAAAAGGTTGGCAGTTCATACCCTACCAGGCACTTCTTGGAAAACCTGGGGCAGTTCTGCTCTGTCCTAAACGGTTGCTGTGAGTCGGAATTGACTTGATGGCAACAGGTTTGGTTTCCTTTTTGTTTTATCTGCCTCAGAACAGTCTCTGGTGGTGCAGTGGTTAAGCACTTGGCTGCTAGCCAGAAGGTCAGCAGTTCAAAGCCATCGACTGCTCTGTGGTAGAAGAATACAGCAACCTGCTTCTGTGAAGATTATAGCCTTGAAAACGCTATTGGGCAGTTCTGCTCTGTCCTATAGGGTCACTATGAATCAGAATCAACTTGACAACAGTGGGTTTTGGTTTGGTTTTATCTGCCTCCAAAAAAAGAAGGTAGAATTGTTCAGGATCACCCTACCCCTGTGAACACTCATGACAGTGGCATTCTAAGATTTAAACTCAAGTCTGTCTGACTCCGTAAGCACTCCTTTTATTTCCTGCTAGCTGTTGAAAGTCACTGTCTCGCAGCATCTTGTTTGGCCTTGATCCATGTGTTACTGTAATTTTAAGTCACTTCCAAGCTTTCTTTCATCGTCAGAATGTGTCCAGAAGGTTAGTATCTTTGCATGGTGCCCATCCAACTCCATTGCCTTTTCTCCAGCTGTATCTGAAGTGGGCACAGATATGAACCCAAGGAGATGGGGGAAATCACTCTGCTGTGCGACAAGCTGCCAGCAACGGTTCCCCTCTTCTCTCTTGTAGTTGAAAAGTTACAGTGAGAAACTAGACAAAGAACAGGCAGCCCTCGAGAAGATAGAATCCAAAGCTGATCCAAGGTAAGAGGTTTCAGCCTATGTCATTTTCACTTTGGAAAAACGTAACCCTGCTAATACAATTCCTGATGGTTTAATGTGATTGAGCACATACCTGAGGAACCAAAGGGCACTGGTTCAGGACCTAAATAGATCTGTTAATTTCACAAGCTCACCCAGACTGTGGCATCATACTGCTGTGCCAGGATGACCCTCCGGGCTCACCATCATTCAGCCATGTGCTGATATGCTTGGGTTGCTTTGAGCTGGGTGCCTTCTTCCTCCCAATTCCCCTTATGATCAGAAGCAGCACATTTTTTTCTTTTTTAAAAAATGAATACATTCTAGTATATCCATTCCTCACTTCTCAACGTGATTGGGTTTCAAAGACTGGTTATTATACATAAGTCAGCACCATGTGATAATGGAGAATGGCTGCATCAGATTGTCAAATATTATGTGGGACACGTTTGTCCCTATGGACTTGAGAGGTCAAAAATGTAGGTGGTTGCTCTGTGTCCCACTGATTATGAAAGGACTGTTGCCAGAAGTATGTTGTCAATGTGCAAAGTAGTTGGATAGTAGATGTTAGTTCTGAATTTCATGGACATTTTTAGTAAAGAAATACCCCCGGAGTACTTGGCTCTATAATTGGAAAGCCTTCATTTATGACATGAAACAGCTCTGTCAGATACTTAACATCTTTATTGTCAAATGAGTGCTTTTAATGGCCTTAAGAAACTTGTTCCCTTTTCAGAGTTGCCATTCAAAATGGTTTTCAGTACTGTATATTCTCTAAGTACAGTTGAATAATTGACATCATTAAATATATCTGGTGCTCTGGGAACTCACTGATGTTTCTACAGTTGACATTTCAGTCTTACTATCTGTAATGTTTGTTTGCTTGTGGCCTGATGAGCGTGGGCATATAAATGAACAGTGATGTTAGTTATATGAAGGTTATTGTCATTTGTAGAAAACCCTCTAGATACCCTAAGGGGAGACCAAGGAGATTCAAAAAGGAGTCCATTTTCAGTCAAGGACCTGATTTCAGCAATGATTCATAACATCGTAATGGTCTGCCATATGTCATGTTTTTGTCTTTCCAGTATCCTGCAGAACTTGAGAGCACTTGTAGCCATGAATGAAAATCTGAAAAGTCAGGAACAGGAATTTAAAGCACATTGTCGAGTAAGTGTTGGTGCTGGCAAACTCGAAACCAGGACTCTTATAAAATGTCCTGGCTTTCTTTTTATCGTCCTGAGGCAGCATTCTGTATTCCTGGTGCAGTTTAAAAAGTAGATTCATCGAGTAGTCCCATATCTCTTGTGTGAGTGGAAGACTGGTGGACACTCTCCAAGGACACCATAAGTGAGTTAGATTAGTAATTAAGTGCACAGTCTTAAGGGGGGAAAAGTGGTTTTCTAATATACAGTTCTACTTAAAAAAAGTTTTGTAACATTTAAACAGTATGTTATCTTCAATTTTACGGACAATCTTTGTGAAAATAATGAAGTCATGCAGACTGAGTACTGTCTACACCTTGCTCAGTCGTCTAGATCTGTTGTCTGATAGTGGGGTGGCGTGGACACAGTGGTTGAGTAGGGGCTATATGTGAGGCTGGTGAGTTCTCTGTCAGCTGCTAGGGAGGAGAGGCCACTGGCACAGGAGCCGAAAAGAGGCCAGGTCTAAAGCAGGGTGGGATGGCAAATGGAGGAGGGGCATAGGTGAGGCAGGCTTCCAAGCTAAGAGCACTCTGGGTGAGGTAGACAGATGTGTGAGCCTGAGGCCCGTGAGGACAGGAAGCAGGCCAGGCCACTGGAGCTAGGCACTAAGCCAGTTGGTCACTTCATTTCCCGGTGATTATTGGTTGCCTCACCTGCCCTTTTGGGCCCTTTTGACTAAGGTACAGCTGAGTGTATCCTCTCCAACTTTTACAGGCTGAAAGTTGGGATCAGGACAGCTAGTTCCTCAGGGACTTTTTGTTTTAGCAGAAACCCATGGAACATGAAAATAAGCCTCTGAATCAAAGATTGAAAGGATTGCATTCACTTACTAGCTTGTTTGAGCTGTGTTACATTTGTATTGTATTTAAAGGAGGAGATGACACGGCTGCAACAGGAGATTGAAAACTTAAAGACTGAGGGAGCATCAAGTGGAGATGGAAAGGTAAAGGCTCCCAGTCACTCCTCACTCCTAAAGGCCCTAAATAGTAAAGTGATTTCTAGCGACTAACCCTGCAAACAGTCTGCTGCTAAAAAGATGCCATTTCTCAACTATTTTTAGCTGTTTTAGATTTCTGTCCCTCTCTGTTCTTTTCCTGTGGAGGGAAAAGGCTGCATTGGGTGTGGTTGTCAGCAGCCCTAGACAAGAATTAGCAGAGAATGCAACTCTGGCCGCTTATTCCATTTAGGGAAGGTGTTTCCAGGAACCCTCCAAGCTTGTTCCCCTCTCTGCCTTTCCTTGTCTGGCTTTTGTTTCTCTTTGCTCCATTCTTAAATGGCAGCAATGAACATAAACAAATAGTCAGTGTTGGCATGTCTCCAGGAGTGCAGGGATATTAGGTGTAGGAAACAAGTCTGATCAGCTAGTTATCTGAACAAGGGACTTGGTCTTCCAAGGAACCAGTGAATTTCCATTAGAACTTAAATTTAAAAAAAAAAAAAAAAGATGCAGATAATAGTCTCCTTCCCTTCCCTTCTGAAAGAAGACTGTAGGAATCCCTGTGTTCTTGTTTTTTCCTCTCAGAGTACTTTCAGAGCTTGTTTCCTGAGCATCTGTGTATTCAGGACCTGAGAGCTCGATGTAGCCTTAGAAATCACCTTTTGTATCCTTTTCCCTTGTTAAAAGGGAGAACTTGGCTCAAGGAGTGGAAGAGACTTGTCCAAGCCAACCGCCAGCAGAGTCCCTGTACCCACCGCTTGGCCCGACACTCCACACCACCTGCGCCCTTGGACTTCCACCCTGCTGTGTCCAGCTCAGGCGCAAAGGCCTGGTTGTGTGGCCCCATTCTGTGCCCACCTGTGTAACTTCAGTGAGGCTCACAGCTTCACGTTGTGAGAGCCCTGCCAGAACAAGGTAGCAGGATGTAGTCTTGGAATTGAGGGGTGGCCTAGTACTGGCCTCATACTCTGCACTAACAGCCTGCTTTTCTGGTTTTTCTAAACTTTGGATCCTGGAGGCTAGTCAGGTGAATGGGCCTCTGAATTTGTACAGAATACAGACTCAGAATCACATCTTCTCAGCAGTCACATCTTGTTAGGAGAACTGTTACATTAAGGCAGAGTTGCCCTTTTGCTGGCTAGTTGTAACTAATAGAGACATTTGAGAACCATTTAAAAATCGAGGGCTTTCCTGGACTGGCTGTTCCTCTGTTTTGCAGTCATCAGGTGTGGTCAGTGCACCAGGTTTCCTTAGCTCCATTGCCCCTACCACTTTCTACATCTAGACGTCCGCATCTGTCCCATCCCCCAACACCAAACACATGTTTATTATTCTTTACTTGTTTCAGAGTCCTGCCAGTGGAGAGCCGCATGGTGACCTGAGTTCTGTGATGACCCATAATGTAGGTACCTACCCTTCCTCACGACAGGGAGCTGGACAGGAGCTGCTTTTCACTCCCTCCTGACAGTTGTTCATCCTCTTTTAATTTGCTCCATTCCTCCTTCCTCATCTGTTGAGCCTTTGGAGTTGGCATGGTGCTATCGTACACACCTTCATAGGGAGGCCAGGCTGCCCCAGGGACCTGAAGTCCACCATTCTGGTGGGGTTTTCTCCTGTCCAGTATCTGGGCCTATCTGCTCACAACCCACAGTCTCTGAGGGTAGGGGGCGGTGAGAGCAAAACAACCACTTTCCCTGTACTGTGAGCCAACAGTCAACAAATTTTTTCTGTAAAGGGCCAAATAGTAAATATTGTTGTCTTTGTTCACCAGACTGCCTCTGTTGCAGCTGATCACCCTTGCAGGAGTAACAAATGGGCCTGGTGACTACCCTGCTGTAAACTTTCAATTGCAAAAACTGGTGGAGAGACAGATTAGGCCCAAGGACTGTAGGTTTTAGCCCTCAGGCTGTAGTTTCTTGAGCTCTGTTCTACATCTAAACCGGCTTTCTTAGCACTCCAATCAAACTTTCAGGGGAGAAAGAAAGGAAAAAGGATAAAAGAAAGAAAAACAGGAAAGCACTAAACTTTTGCCTTCTTGATTGGTTTTTCATCTCTTTGTGCCCTTGTAAGCTCCTAGGATAATGAGCTCTAGGACTCCTGCAGGGAAGTCTCCTGGGATTTGCCTGCAGTTGAACTGTGTTGTTTCTCTTAACATGTGTGTGTGTGTGTGTGCATGTGTACATACGTATATGTACACTGGGGGACAGGGGCACCACTGGGAGGCTGTTGTTACCTGCCTTTGAGTTGGCCACCAGCACATGGCAACCCCTTTACAGTGGAATTAGTCTGTTGTGATCCATGGGGTTTTCATTGGCTTGTATGTTTGAAATAGATTGCCAGCTTTTCTTCTTAGTCCGTTTTAGTCTAGAGACTGTGTTAGCAACACACAGGCCTCTGCTGAGAGACAGGTGATAGCTGTGTATAAAATGTATCAGTCAGGAATGGAACCCAGGTCTCCCACGAGGAAGGCAAGACTTCTACCACTGAACCACCAATTTTCTCTCTTTGAAGTCATTCCTGTCCCAAAGAACTTTCTTCAGTGACGGAAGCTTTCTGTATTTACACTGTTTGACACCAGTAGTTTCTAGCTTCATATAGTTACTGAGCATTTTAAATGGTTAGTCTAACTGTGAAACTGGATTTTTTTTGTTCTAGTTAATATAAATCTAAAAAGCCACATGTAGTTAGTGGTTATCGTGTTGAACAGTGTGGCTCTAATTAGAAACAGAAAGCAAACCAATACCATCTCCAAACCCAGAGACGTACAACAAAAGAGTCTTTAAGTAAGCTTTTTCTTCGTTATTATATTTCTTGGGGGTAGGAAAGCTGTGGAAGGAGCGTAAGAACACTCAATTTATCCTGGATCCCAGAAGAAGGAAGAATTGTTACAAGTGATGTGAAAGGGTGACATGATCTCATGTGACATAGGACCAGGCCCACTAAACTCAGCCACTTAAGAAATTTGGGGGCTCAGGATGGGGAGTAATAAGATAAATACATAGTCAGCTTCAAAAGGGTCCTTCTAAGAGTGGAAGTATTCTATTCCTGGATAACTATGGCCTTTTCCAATTTTTAGGAAGACTTAGACAGGCGGTATAATATGGAGAAAGAGAAACTTTACAAAATCCGGTTACTGCAGGTGAGTAAAAACAAGAACCACAAAGAAGAAGAAAAATAACATATGTAAATACACCTAACTAGGTCTGAATTTTTGGTGGTGGGACTAGAAAGTCTTAAATCTAAGAGCTAGAGAGACTTGGTGATAGGCTGCTGTTTACCAGTCTTCTTTCTTGATTTAGGTTGTTGGTGATAATGACTCACGTTGACATATTACTTTCCTGGTCATCTCAATCTGATACTCTCCCAGGTGGAGTAGTAGCTGTTATTGGCCTAATTTTTTGTATAAAGGTACTGACTCCAATAAGTCAAGTGCTTGATGAAAGTGAAGCATCAGTAAGTGCAAGTGCGAGGATTCAGCTTTCAACATTCCTGTCAAGTAATATCCTCAAATTATGCAGTGACTGTTTTTAGCTGTCATATTTTGATAACCTTAGGGGTTTGTGGTGTCATAGTGGTTAAGTGTTACTTCTGCTAACCAGAAGGTCAGCCATTCAGATACGCCAGGTAGTCCTTGGAAACTCCATGGAGCAATTCTGCTCTGTCCTGTAGGGTCCCTGCGCGTCAGAATTGACTCCACAGCAGTGGTTTTTTTTGAGGGGGAGGGTAAGGTTATAAGAGTGGCTTCAAATATGGGAAGGGTCAGTTTTAAAGTCAGCTCTTAAGCTCAATACACTTAAGAGTCAAATTTACATGGTAAAACTCGTACAAGACTGGCATCTGGTTTGTGGAAGCTCAGAAGCCAAGAGGTAAGCTACATTTACTGTTGCATTTTGGCTCAGGCCTTCACTGTTTTCCACAGGAACAGAAAGCCAGGTCTGATAGGGTGAGCGAAGGGCAACAGGGGCCAGTGCCTCTCTGACCCTCCTCTCTCTGGCTCCTGCTTCTTTTGCTGAGCTATATGGTTAAAGTTTGGGTGAGTCAAATTTTGCTCTTGATACATGGAAACATTGTACCAATCCTTAAAGGAACATAAAGTTGAATGAAACTAGAACAGTACAGATGCAGATTTGGAAACTGACTGAAGGCTTCTAGCACATTCAGCATTGCATTAGCTTCCAGGAACAAGAAAAAGATGCCTTCTAGGAGCTGGCTGGCTATTTGAGAATTATTTGTTGAGAGAGTTTATACACAGGCTATGTACTAAGGATAGTGTCAGCACATGCTAGGGAAAGCTGCAGTAAGACCAGTAAGCCTGTTGGGGCCTAAGCCAGGGTGGTGGCAGTAGAATGGACAGAAATGAACTGACAGGGAAAAGATTATTGGAGAGCTGTGTTCAATGGGGTTCAGTATTGATCAGGTGACAGAAGATGACGTCAAGGAAGACAGGCCAGTTTCTGACTTGCGCAGTTGAATGGATGTTTTGTCATTCACTGAAAAAAGGCATAAAGGAGAAGGACAGTGGGGTGAAGTTTGGACAGGATTGTTAATGAAATCTCTTGGGGCTTTTAAAAGTCAAGGCACTCAACCAAGTAGATGTGCCTGAGAAGAGACTGGGTGTGCGGGCGTGAATCTCAGCTGTTGGGCTGGCGAGCTGCGTGTCAGCACTGCATATGTGATATCTAAGGCTGTGAAAGTACAGATTGACCAGAGACAGGGGACTAAGTAAACTGTGGTGAGGCCAAGAAAAGGAGTCTGCCAACAAGAATGAGACCAAGTAACCAGAGGGGAAATAAGCTGGCAGTCTCCTGTCAGCCAGACAGAGAGCTTGGAAGACAGAAAGGTAAAACAGTTTCCATAGAGTCGACTCCACTCATGGCGGCCTTGTGTGTGTCAGACAGAACTGTTAGGTGTGAGGTTTTCTGTGGCTGGTTCTTCAGAAGTAGCTAGCCACGCTTTTCTCTTGAGATGCCTCTGGTTGGACTTGAACCCCCAGCCTTATGGTTAGCCACTTAGTGGTTAACCATCTGTACCATCCAAGGACTAACAGAGAGAATCGTAGAAGGTCCAGGATGTTGGGAGCTGAGAACAGCCTTTTGGATGTTTCCCAGAGTTCTGTGGTAGCTTGAACAGTTTCCTAGTGGTGTTGGGAAGAGGCTTGATTTCAGTGGGCTGGTGAATGATTGACAGAGAGAGATTAGAGGCACTGAGGGTACATGGCTCACAGTAAGTATGGATGAAAAGAGAAGAGAAAGAGGGTGGTAGTTAAAAGGTGACGAGGTTTAAGAAGAGTCTCTTTTTGAGGAGGGAATTGAGCATGTTTAAATGCTGATGAGGAGCCAGTACAAAGGAAGAATTAAAGATAAGGTGAAAGGAGAGAATGATAGGAATCTGAAGATTCTGGAAAGTGCTGGAGTCAGAATCTGAGCACCTATGGCAAATACAGCCTTGGCCCAAAGGAGAAACACACCTCTCCTAACCAGGGGAGCAGAGACCCTGTTTGGGATTTGGCAACAGGAGTCGACCGTAGGTTTCTCACCTCGAAGCTTAGATTTTCCGTTGATTTAGGGACCAAATCCCCTGCCATGAGTGAAGCCAGATGGGAGAGGGAGGATAAGGGATAGAAGGAAGACAGCTCAAAGAGACCACCTAGCCCCGGGACCATCTGGATGGGGAGGCAGTGTATGAGCTGAAGGCTTTCTCCCTCCCGCTGGCTGTGTTTCCTCTGAGATGTGGCCTCAGGCCTCAGGTCTCCGTCTCCCCATATTGAGCCTCACTGCCTCCCCAGTGCAGCCAGCAGGGTGTTCTGGCTACTGCAGCCCCCGTCTATGAAAGGGAGGTGATTTGGGAGTAAACTGTGTGAGCTTTTCAGCAGGCTTAGGGATTACACGGAGGCACAGGATGACATCGTGCCTGAGTCATATGGGAGAATTCCCTTTGTGCCCTGTCCCCCATCTGAACTTGGAATCAGTACACGGGGGTCCTTTTTGGTGTGCTAGGCTGTCCCTTCCCAGTCAGAATTCAGAATCTCCTTCCTTACCCACAGATTGGGTGCTTTCTGTGGTTCCTATTGAGACCCATAGCTCCTCCCATGTATCATTCAAAACCTGCCACAAAGAAACCAAGCCCATAGCAGAATGTCATGCCTGCACTCCAGAGGGATTGTTAAGCTCAGGGTGGGGAGGACGGGGGTATATTTTGATGCCCCCTTAAGGCCTTTAACCAAGTAGTGTTATCTCCCCCTTCCTTTTTATATTTAGGCTCGAAGAAACCGAGAAATAGCAATTTTGCATCGCAAGATTGATGAAGTGCCCAGCCGAGCAGAGCTAATACAGTATCAGAAGAGATTTATTGAACTCTACCGCCAGAGTAGGTGCATCAACCCCACACAAGCTCTTGAGGCTGGCCCTGGGAGAGACTGCAGGCAGTGAGGGGCTTTGTCCACTTAAACACAGCAGTGGGTGATCCCTGTTCAGCCCGTGAATGCCACCACCAGGAGGGGCTTCATTCATCACAGTCAGGCCCACTGGTGGCTGCCCCTTAGTCCTGGAGCAGCACTGCAGGCTCCTGGTGCCTTTCCCAAGGACAGATTCTAGACACTAATGGAACTCTTAGACTAACATTTCCAAACAAGACTTCCTGGTTGGCCATTTGCACTTTCTCTGTGCTCCCAGTCCTTTTTCCGGTTTTAAACAGGGTATCATGTCTCACGCATCTCTCACCACTCTCATTCATTGACATTCAGATCTACAAATGTCTGCTTATGTGGCACAGTTTTTCACAGCATCAAACTCAATCATTCATGTAGAACTGGGTCTCCCTTGCCCTGAAATCAGCGATCAGGTCTCACTGGCCCAAAATAGGCCTCGGAGCTGCCCTTTTTTCTCTTCGGGCTGCTCTGTCATGCTTTTCTTTACAGCACGTCTCAGCGGCAGAATCACCACAGCCAGCCTCATGTCCCTCATCCACATGTCTGCTCAGGTCACTGTTCTCCCTGCTGACAAACTTTCAGGTGCTCCTTGAGGCCTTCCTTGTGCTCCGCTTGGGTGCTCCCCAGTCTGTGCGGCCTGCCTCAGAGGCCTTTCTTTCTGATCTCTGCACACCAGCCTCCCCCGTCTACACGCTGCCTCGAACACATCATGCCCTTTCCTGGCTTAGGCCTCCGCAACTCCTATGTCCTCAACTGGGATCCCTTCCCTGTTAGTCAAAATTCTTCAAGTCGCAGCTCAGCTACATTTGTAACCTGTCTTGGACTTTTCAGTCAGCAATAAATTACCCCTTCCTCTAGGCTCCTACTCTTGCATGTCCCCTAGAAACCCCAGGGTCAGTGGGTATAAAACTGAACCCAACCTTCCTTTTCCAACTCGGTCCTGCCTCTCATTTTCCTCTCAGGTGCGGGTACCACTATCTGCCCAAGCTGAACATCTCTGAGTCATCTCTGGCCTATACTACTTGCCCGGTGCTCTTGCTCAGTACTTTTCAGATCCATTTCCTCTGGCTCCTTCTCGTCTCTGCTCATAGCCTAATCTTTTCTCTACACTTCTGTGTGAGAGGTGTTTCTCAAACATGAATTTGATTATTTTATATGCATGCATTAAAATCTTTAGTATCAGTATCACCCCAGAACTTCTTGAAGCCTAAATATGTTGTACAAAGTTCTGCACAGGCCCAATGCAGACTCCAGCTTCCCTGCCAATACTTGGTGTCACCATTCTTGGACATCTGCATCCTCGCCTCTGAGCTGTTCACCGTGTTCAGAATGTCATGTGACACACACCAACTGTCTCTTCATAGTCCCGCTCAGACTTTGCCTTGAGGTCTTAGTCTCTCACACTTCCTTTTTGGTTCTAGCTCAACATTGTCCTTGTTCAGAATCGAGCTTCCTGTCACATGTCCTAGCCTGCAGTCTGGACATTTAGTGTAGTCCTCACTTCACTTAGATGGTCAGAGAATTGTAACTGGTGGTTTCTTAGGAGAAAATATTAACCTAAGTCTTTCTCCGTAGTTTTCTTAGCCCTACTTACTTTAAAGCTATTAGTTGTACTGAGACCTTACTTACATCAGTAGGTTTTCATAGAATGAATTTCACAGGTGTAAAAGTAATTTTTATGAGGATATTTGTATACTAAAGACATACAAACCAGTTGCACCAAAATACCTATGTCAAATTATTGAGTATCTACAACCCTCACCCAGTGCTTGATCTGAATGAGATAAAAATGACAAACACATCTGTGGGCAAGATAACTAAAAGTTTGACAGGTTTATTGATGGCAGTGACGTTCAACTTGGTTGATGCTGTTAGGTGCCATCAAGTTGGTTTCAACTCATAGCAACCCCAAGTACAACCATATTTCTAGCTTTGGCTACTTGGTTATAACTGAGATCCCAACCAGGAATTCCTATGTAGTTGCTCATGAATTTTTTTTTTTTCTGTCTTTCTTTTTTCTTTAATTGCAATTAAATGAAAGTTTATAATCCAAGTCAGTTTGCTGTTTAAAACCTCAAGCACCCACCTCTCTGCAACTCTGTCTGCTCTCACCCTGTGACCACACACTCTTGCTTTCCACTTTTTACTCCAGTATCCACTCAACCAACACTTGTTGCCTCTCCACTCCGTTCCATTCTGCAAAGAAACCAGTTGGACAGCCTTATATATGTATTAAACCATAAAGTACACACATCACCTCCATCACTCTATGTCCCATAGGCCAATGTTTGTCTGAAGTGTTGGCTTCAGTGCTGGTTTCAGCTCTGGACTAGCAGTAAGTTCAGGGGCCATGTTCTTAGGGGACCTTCCGGGTTGTCACGCTATCAGTTCTGACCTTTTAATATAGTTTTTGATCTGCATACCTCTTTTTACTGTCAGAAACTCTCCATTGTGTTCCCTATCGGGGCTGTCTTCAGTGGCGGACAGGCACCATCTAGTTCTTCTGATCCCATGCTAATGAAGTCTCCCAGTCATATGAGTCCTTCTGTCTCCTGGGCTTATTTTCCCTCTTATCTTTGATGATCTTGATTTTCATCTGCTCTAGATGGGTTGGGACCAGTTGATGTTCCTCAGATGGCAGCTTGCTGGCTTTTAAGACCCCAGGCACCTCTCACCAATATGGGATGCAGGACAATCTCTTAGGAAAAGACTAGTTATGCCAGTTGACTTCAGTGACCTCTGAAACTATGTTCCCTAAACCTCTGGCCCTGCAACTCTGTCCTTTAAAATGTTGCATTGTATTTAGGAAACCTTTTAGCTCATGATGTTGTCCAGTTTTACTGACCTACCTTTCACTGCATGCTGTCACTCCCTTCACCTAACTGAATTCCTATCAACTATCTAATCTATGAGTAACTCCTCCCCACCCCACTTTTTCTAGCCATCTAAGAGTATTTCTGTATGTAATCCTTTTCTTAAGTTCTCATAATAGTGGTCTATACAATATTTGTCCTTTTCCAGCTACTGATTTGACTCGGTGTAATGTCTTACAGAGGATTCCAGGCTAGCTCATGAAGTTTTTACAACACTCCCTAGGTGATTGTGTTTTTTAGTAACCAAGACTGAAAATTTATTCTCTCTCAGTCTAGTAGGCTGAAAGTCTGTAGTCAAGGCATCAGCGTCAGGACAAAGCTTTCTCTGGAGGTATCGGAGGAAGATCCTTGTGATTAATCTTCCTCTGGAGGAGGAGCTTCTTCATGCAGGAACCCCACGTCCAAAGGACTCGCTGTGCTGCCAACACTTTCTTGGTGGGATGAGGTCCCTGCTCTCTTCTTGCTTTCCTTTCCTTTTATCTTTTGTAACATAAAAGGTGGTACAGTCCACATTTTAAGAAAACTCTTTTCACAGTGAATCAGGGATGTGACCTTAATAAGTGTGTCATAATCCCAGCCTAATCCTCTTCAACATAAAATTACAATTACACAATAGAGGACAGCCACACAGTACTGGGTATCATGGTCTAACTAAATTGACATGTATTTGGGGGGAACATAATTCAATCCATGATAGACAATAATGCAAATCGTTATGAGTGCAAGGCTGATTCCTTTTTAAGGTAACACTCAGATGCACCTACACTCTCCAACCTTTTTACCAATTCTGATTCCAACTGTCCCTCCCACAGCGCTGTACATTCTTCTGGGTTCAGTAATCCATTGCAGTGGCCACACAGAACTCTCAGATTGTAGTTACCATTAAGTGGTTTATTACAGAATTAACAGACTACAATTTAGGATCAGAGTCAGTAAGCTACACCTCAGGATCAGAATCAGGAAGCATGTAGGCATCTGAAGATGAGAACACATCCCACTCTTCAGTGGAAACAGCTTTCTCAACTTCTCTCAGTCCCTCAGGACAGGCCTCTTCTCAGTCTCGTCAAGGTAAGCCCCCCTCTCAGCCCTGTGAGGACCCCTTCCAGGCCTGTTACCACCGACTCTACTGCAGACCTATTTTTGTCTTCAGTGTTACAGCTCTTTTATATTACATCTCTTTTAGGAGATTCATTGCCTTAGCTGTCTATGCATCATCTCTTTTCTCTTTTTCTCCTTTTTGCCTCTTCCTGCTTCCTATCTTCCTGTTTGTGTTTATAAAACCTCTGTTGAAATTGACTACATATATACATAACTCTTTGTCAATTTTAAAGCAAGACCCCTTTCCAGGTGAGGATCGTAAACTGACTAATCCTCTCTGAGTAGGCCACAGACAATTCATCTGCGTAGTAGGCTATAGTCACCTTATTTGCCTAGTCCATAGGCACTTCATTTGCATAGGTCATTGCCCAGTCCCCGCAGGGTACATGCCAGACAAAAATACCAAATCAGACAGGGCAGGCCAGACAAAAAATATCAAACCAAGTTGTTTACAGCTTAACCAGGAAATGTAGCAAACCCCCTGGAGTAGAAAACTAGAACAAAGAAAATCCCTTGGGGCTGAGGCAGAAAGTCTCTCAAGCTGCTTTTCCAGAGAACCAGGGCAAAAGTTCACATAAAGGAATTCATGTCACATACTTTGATAACTGAATTCCCCTCTTAGCTGTGTGCACATAAATAGAGAATTCATATCTGTTAGATCCTTACTCTGCTCTATGATAGGCATGTCATTCATCGGGTAGATATTTTTGAGGCCTGTTTATAGGCCTAGGAATTAAGGCCTGGCAATCTACTTTGAAAACTCTGGCAATGAAAACTCTGTAGATCACAAAGTTTTGATCTGCTCTCCATCACAGGAACTATGCAAGCCTGGGCCATGCTTCATTCCGTTGAGCATGGGTCACCGTGTGTCAGGCTGGCTTGACAGCAGCTAGCAGCAAACACTCTGCAGGCTGTGCTAAGCACTGCGGTTACAGAAGTGAATAGCTGTAACCTGTGCTCCTCACAGGGCTGGGAAGAAAAGCCACACAGAGACAAGTATAGTACAGAAGTGTAATTCTGTAGGAATGTTGTAGGAATGCAGGTAGGGCATCTCTCCTAGCTCAAGAAGGCTTCCTGAGGCAGGTGACTCCAGAACTGAGTGTTCCTAGATGATGAGAAGCTAGGCAGAGGTGGCCCACCATTTTTTATGTGTTATCTCCATTCTCATAAAACTGTCCTGTGAGGTGACAGTATCGTTAGCCTCAGTTTTCAGGTAAGGGAGCAGTCTCCTGAGCCAGGTAAGTTGTTCATGGTCACAGAGTTCATGAGAGGTGGACCCATGACCCACACTGAGGTCCTTTCCCACATCATCTTGATCCTCCATCATTTCTCTGAGCTGCCAGTGTGGCTAATCTAGCCCTTTCTCCCTGGGACTTTTTATTTATTTATTTTATTATGATTGAATGAAAATGTACATTCCCATATAAATTTGCACACTCACCTATATGCAGCTCCCACTGCTCTCCCTGCCCAGTGACAGCACAGTCCTCCTCTCTGCTCCATATGTGTCCTGTCCTCCCAACAGTCTCCTATCCCCTCCTCTCCACCCACTCCCCTTCCTCCAATAAGAGGTCAGCAGGATGATATCCTATAGATGCATAGAACCATAAAGTGCACACATAGATACGGTCACTCTGTGTCACCAAGTCCAATCCATTCCTGTCCGAAGAGTTGACCTCCATTATGATTTATGGACAGGGGAGGCATCAGAACCAGGTACCGTGCTCCCAGGGGAACCCCAAGGCCCCTGGACCATCAATTGTGATCTTTTAGTGGAGACCTCAGGGTGCGGTCCTATTTATTCTTGTGTTGCCAGTGAGGCTCAGCTTCGTGAGCTCCATCACAGTTATCACTGGTGCTAGCAGGGCACCATCCAGACTTTTTAAATGCCTCTTTTGGTACCTAGAAAACCTTGTCAACAGCTAGGCTTTGTTTCCTGTGATTTCAAGTTGTATCATGAGGGAGAGATGACATGATAGCCTCCTATCCTTGCCTTCTTCCTCCCAAGATGCCTCGCGTGATGCACTTGTGAGACACCCTCCTGTCCCTTACCCTGACGTGGAGGTTCTTCTGGCCCCTCACTGGGCTTTTGGCTGGGCCAGTCACAACTAACCGTGTGCCGTTAGCCTGCAGAAGCTGAGCAAAGACTCTCACATGCTCTGGGGCTCTTTCATAGACCCAGCAGAGCAAATGCCATGCTCCGACAGAGCTGAGTCATGGGAGTAAGGGGAGACTTCAGATTGTTTTAATACATTTCTTTATTCATGTGCTGATTTCTTTGCATTTACAGTTTCTGCAGTCCACAAGGAAACCAAGCAGTTCTTCACTTTATATAATACCCTGGATGATAAAAAAGTATATTTGGAAAAAGAGGTAACAACCTTTGTAATAGAAAATAACTGTATTAGATGAGAAGTGCAGTTGGCCTTAGGAAGTCTTAATGAACTTGATGTCTGGGAGGTGTCCAGTTTAAGTGGAAGGAAGACTTGCTTTGTGTCAGGTAAGAAAGGTGCACAGGTCTTACGATCTCATGTTGTTTGGGGTGAAGTGAAACTAGTAGGCAAGCCTTTTCTTACTAGTGCCTGGTAAGAAATGCTGTGATAAAGGTAAAAATAGTTGCAGCTTGACAGAAGAAGTCCTAGGGTAGGTAAAACTTCAGTTTGAGTTTTAAAGGAAGGGAGGGACCAGCTAAATTAAATGGGGATGATGGACTTGTCGTACTTTATATGGTAAATACCAGTTTCATCGCGGGTAGATACAGGCCTGGACACAGGGGTTTGATGTGGGCACTGACACCGCCCTCTTTCTTTGTTTCTCTCACTTGGGTTAGATCCACTTAGGATTCAGGGCTTCCTGGTGTGACTGGTGCACAGCTATGTTAAAAAACAAAGAAGAGCAATACAGTAGCAGACCAGTGTAGTAGAAGGAGCATGAGCTGTGGAATTGGACAGATTGGGTCTTTGTTGGACCGCATCATCCTCACCTGTAAAATGGGGATGACATCTGCTTCATTTATAGGATGGCTGTAAAGATGAAATGGGAAAAGGTTATTGGTAGAGCCTCAGACATGTTAGTTCCCCATTCACCTCCTCGCCTCTGAGGTTCATGGGGTATCTTTCGTGTTACCATCACCCTGCAGCCTGCATGAATTGCCTTTCTAATGCAAATAATATTAGAAGTGTATCTTTTACCTGAACCCAAATGGAGGGAGTCGTAATTATCATCACTTCTGTTATTTGCTCTCGGTCCAGTGGGATAATTACCTTCCTTATTGGAAGGCACTTCTTCATGGAAGACTGGTGGAGTAGAGGTTAAGAATTTAGCTGCTAACCGTAAGGTCAGCTGTTCAAAGCCACCAGATGCTCCTTGAAAACTCAATGGGACAGTTCTGCTCTGTCCTGCAGGGTTGCTAATGAGTTAGAATTTACTGGCAGCAGTGGTTTTTTGGTTTGGTTTCTTAAGGAGGAGATGAGTTTTCTTTCTGTCCAGGGCTTTATACAGTGACTGACACTTAATAGGCATTTGAAAATGTTTGGAATCCAGTGGCTGTCGAGTCGATTATGACTCATGGCAACTTTGTGTGTAAGAATAGAACTGCTCCTTACGGTTCTCAGTGACCGATCTTTTGAAAGTAGATCACCAGGGCTTTCTTCTAAGGTACATCAGAGTAGACTCATCAGAGCAGACTTTTAGTTAGCAGCCAGGCCTGTTATCTGTTGGTACCACCCTGAGACTCCAGTGTTTAAATAGGAGAGTGCAGCTTGGAGGATTTAGATCAAACTTAGGGGATAGCTCAACCCTGCGCCTGGGGCTTCACTGATGAGAAAAAACCCTTCCAACTCTAACTTAGGGTCAGGCCAGCCCCTTCTCAGAAGGCTTTGAACTGTTATCAGCAATGTTGAAAGTTACTGTATTCTTTAAAAATTAGGAGTGTTCTAGAGAGTGAGGGTTGGGCTTTTCCCTTTGAAGCCATGTTAATGCAGCTAGAACTTGTTTGAATAAATTGTTTATTTTACTCTAAATACTTTTGCGCCTCTGATGTTTTAGCTTGGAAACACCCCTGTGAAGTCGTAAGGCCAAAAATAGTTTCCATGTTACAAGCTGTGAACTTGAGGCCAAGCAGGGTAAATGGTCAGTCCAGAGATCAAAAATTGAGTTAGTAACACAGCCTGAGAAACAGCGTAGGTTTCTGACTCAGGCTTTTCCCCGACTGTATCACTGGACAGACAGACAGCCAGTTAACCAAGGTGGGTACATTGGCAGGAAGATTCTATGGGAAAGAATGGTGTTCTTACTCTCCCCTGACTGACTCCCGCTAAGCGGGTACCTACAAAGGAGGGAAAGACCCCTGATGTTAGTTTAGTGTCTTTTCACCTGGGATTTGGGTCTCTTCGGAGAGCTATCTTTCTACAGTCTGGTGGTAATAGATTGTAGGAAGAGCAAGGAAGTAGCCATAGGAAAAACTACGGGGCAAAGAGCATGTTGTTCTTGTTTTTTCATGTGTTACTGTAAACTACATAAACATAAGACATTTCCTTTTCAGAAAACATAACTGGAGACTAGGCAAACATTTAAACCTTGAGGTAGGGTAGAAATCTCTCAACCTTTTGCTTACAGAGTTTGTATGTTTACTTTTCCAGATTAGCCTTCTGAACTCAATTCACGAAAACTTCTCCCAGTAAGTACTGTCAGTCCTCCTCCCAAGAATGCCTTGCTGTGCTCTGTACTTTTGGGTTCTGTTGACCTTCTGTTGCAGTGGGGTGATGGAAAAGGCACACCAAAACTTGGGCTGGAGTGAGCAGCTCACATGCAGCCCTGTCACTGAATGCAGACAGGTCGTGGTTTATAGCGCCTCTGAGTTTCTGAGCAAATATGATGATGTTAGAATGGATTTTACAAACTCCATGGAAGATCTTAGGAGAAAAGTTAATTTTCATATGATTTGACTATGCCTGTCCAGTATAAGCAAATGCCAGTGGCATGATAATTATGTGCTATGGCTGCTAACCAAAAGGTTGGTGATTCATATCCAGCAGGCACTCCTTGGAAACTCGATGGGAGCAATTCTGCTGTGTCCTGTAGGGTCACTATGAGTCAGAATCAACTCAGTGGCAGTGGGTTTGGTGTAGCTACTATACTCTCCTTTTATATTAATTTCATCTTGTAAGATGAACTTAATGCCATTCCCTGTTTCCCACATGGAGACGCTTTAAAATTTGGTTAATAGTCTGTATAATTTGTTTAACAGAATTTCAAAATCTTATGGTGAGTTTTGTTTTTAAATTAAAGAACATTCTTTAAGCTACTTTATTCAGGCAACAGTTTATTTCTTCAAAACTTGAATGGCAGTGCCATCCTGTACCCAGATCACACCAGCCTCCACTCTGCCTGTCAGCCTTCCTGTTTCTCAGGTAGTTCTGAGTTGCTGTCTGTGTGGCAGACTTCCTTTTTCCCCAGTGCAGACTACTTCTGTCCGTAAACAACTGACCGTCGGTAAAGCTGCCTGAGATCTTAATGGGTTATAGGTCCAGGTTTTCAGTTGCTTTGCTAATTGAAAAGAGAAAAAAAAAGAAAGATAGCTCTGTGGTAAGATTCAAATCAGTAACTTACTATCTTGTGACATTTCTAAAAATGGTGCCACCATCCTCATTTCCTGATCACTGAGAGACCCTGGGGTTTGATTATTGCTGTGAAGAGTTCTTCAACCGTCAGCCTGTCCTTTGGAAGCATTCTCAGTTCCTGGTGTGTGTGCACCCTGATCCTTCAGATGTCAGTACCACTGCAGAGCTATGTCAAGGGAAATGATCGAAGAGACTCAGGAATCTATTTGTTTAACTGCATCTTTGAGAAACAACAAGCATTTCTACCCCTGGTTGAGAGAACACAGAAATGTGTACAGATCTTGAGTAGCATCTCCAAATGTTTAGGTTTCTGAAAATTGAATTTGCTTCTTAAACAGTACCTGCAGTAGTCCAAAGTAAAAGATATTTTTGTCATTATAGGCAGTTCATTGTATGTCAGGCAGAGTGAGAAAACAATTAATATTCAAATAAGCACAGGCTAATTTTCATCCTCCCTCAGGGGTCTAAAATGCTTTAAGTGCTTAGAACCTCAGTGGCCCCCATGGGTCCAGTGTACCTTCAAAGGCCTGGCTGCCTCTTTGGGTACCATCTGGTTAACAGACTGACTCCTTGTCCTCCCACCCCTGGGTTCTGTGTGCTGGTTACATCTCTGCTGGTTTTTGTTTCAGAGCCATGGCCTCCCCTGCTTCCCGGGACCAGTTTTTACGTCAGATGGAACAGATCGTGGAAGGAATTAAACAAAGTAGAATGAAGGTCAGATGGCTTATATTTCTGTCCCCTAAATCAATAAGTTTGACCTTAGAAAAACAATATTATCTCTGAAATATAGGACAGCTTTCCCACTAGTGGTAGAAAAGCCCCTGGGGAGAACACGGGCCTCCTTTGGTGGTTCTAGGAGTGCGGTCTCAAGCCTGAGGACACTGAACTGTTACTGTGTATTGAACACCTGGGAGCAGTATTATGCCATTTTGCAGATTAGGATAGTGACTCTTAAAGCAGGTTCCCTTTCTTGTCTAGAATCACTTCCTCTCTGGATCTTTGGTCGTGAATTTCTGTCTTTAGAGGTTTATTCCATAGACTTCAAGAACATTTTAGTTTTTAAGAGCCCCTTACGAAAAATGAGATAGCGGTACCACTGAATAGTACACGTAGAAATGGTTGAATTGGTGTATTTTTTGCTGTGTATGTTCTTAACAACAAATTTAAAAAAAGCAAACTGAGGCAGTTGTACTCTGTCATAAGGGTTCATGGTAAATCGAAAGCCAACACAGTGGCACGATACAGCAGCGACATAAAAAATGCAAGCAGTTACTGAAAAGAGTTCTTTTAAAGTGAGAGGAGATTGAGGCCAAGAATTCAAGAAAGAGAAGAGTAAGATTGAAACGGGGCAGTGGTAGGGACACAGGGGTGGGAGACAGCTATACAGAGACTCCTTCTTCTGTCAGCAGGTGGTTTCCCTGGCCGGGTGGCTCAGCATGTGGAACATGTGTTGTCCACAGTGAAGCAGTCCTACTGGGTATTTGTACAACCAGCGTGCTGATGCAATTTCCTGCTGCTGTTCCCAAAGTGAATCCTAACTAGTACTTCCATATAGCTCTTGTTTCAGTCCTGTTCAAAAACTGTTACTAGTGACAAACATGATTTTTCAGACAAGCCAGCCCCAGAAATGAGAGCAGACAGAAGTCAGCACTCACCTGTGCAAGATAACTCTTACCCAGAGAGTGAGCATGGCTGTTCTTGATGATCTGGTTGTGAGGTGGGTGGAAGACAGAGAACCTGGCTAACTAAGACTGCAACAGTCCAGGTCACAATAGAGGACCATCCCCACCCCTGCCACTGCTCCTTGGGAGTCGCTCAGCTCACGAAAAAGGACTGTAGGAACTCGTTGGAGTTTCCAGTCCTTCGGTGGGAATCCTGTTTACTAGGAGAGATATTCCTGAAATAGGAAATGGAACTGATCTCAATACTATCCATTCCCCCAGGCTTCGTGCCGTTGGCACATCAGTGCTGGTGGTAAAGGAAGCTGCGTTTGTGTCCCTGTCCCTGTCCTCACCCCAACCCTAGCTCCTCCCACTAGGTGGATGTTCAGCACCCTCAGGGTAGAAAGGGCTCTCTTTCTCAGATCGGTCTCCAGTGGCTAATGTACCACCTGATTCACAGTGAACACTGAAGAACTATTAGTCACATGAGTGAATAGTTCATTGAACTTGGAAAGCAGGTCTCAGAGGGCCCAGATAGAGTTTGAGTATTCAGAGGTACAGGATTGGAACAAGTGTGTCTTGCTTTGCACTGACTCACTTGAATGATCGTGTTTTGGTGTGTTTGTTGCGAAAAAAGAAAACACCATAGCCCTCCCTGCAGTGGTGCCATGATGGGTCCTGCTCAGGGGGTGTGGCTGGGGAGTCAGTGTCCTTTCAGAATACAGGTTTCCCAAAACTGTGAGGCTCAGGGTGTTCATGTAATAGAACAGCGTTAGGTACAGGTTAAGAGGACAAGTATTAACAGTCTGCCGAACAGCTCAGGAGTAAAGGAGGAAATGGATCGCCAGATCTTTCTTCTCAAGTGCGTCTGGATGGATTCAAACTGCTGACTTTTTAGTTAGCAGTGAGTACTACTTGCCCCGCCCCCCACCACGCCCCCTAGAAACTCCTGCTTTAACTTACAGACCATGTAACTCAAATGACAGAAGAGTGGGGGCTTTTGTCTTTTGTGATCAGGTGTTTTCTTGTACTGATAACTGCAAAGCATTCTCAGCCTGTAGTCTTTGGTCAGAGATGCCTTTTCACCACTGTTTCCCAAAATGTTTCAATAGATGGAAAAGAAGAAGCAAGAAAACAAAATGAGAAGAGACCAGTTGAATGACCAGTACTTGGAACTGTTAGAAAAACAGAGACTCTACTTTAAGACAGTGAAAGAATTCAAGGAGGTAAGAGGAAGGGTGGGCAAGGCTGTTACGGCATGGTTTATGCTCGCCTCAGAATGAGCCTTTAGAAAGCAGAGCCAAATGTTGGGTGACATTCGTCTGGCCCGTAATGGTAAGTAGCAGTTTGGCAGAGTGATCAGGACAGCGAAGTGTGGCATCTAGAGATTTCAGAATGGCCTTGTTCTGTGACCCATGTTTAGGCTCTAAGTGGGTGTCCTGAGAGACAGCGCATCTTTCTTTTCATTTTCTAATGTGAAGTGGACTGTAACTGTAACTATGTTGTAAGTACAGTATTGTCATCAGCCCACATTCAAGGCCCACCTGGAAACAACATTTGTTTAAGAATGCAGATGTGGCCCCCTCTACCTGCTGGTTCTTGGCCTTGAGAAGCTGTGTAGGAAGACAGTGAGCTTTGAAGAGGGACAGGCTTGGGTTCAGACCTCATGTTTGCCACTTATCAGCCATGTAAGTGGGCTGTAATCTAGTATACCCATATTCTGGTTTCCTGTTTGATGAGTTCCTGTTATGGTCGGAGGAAAGGGATAGATCTCCCAGCATGTGTCAACACATACTAGCTCTGGACATTCATCTGCATTTTGTTTGTCCTCCCTTTCCTCCCTGCATTTGGAAAGTTACTTTCTGTTGTGCCAGAAAGAAACAGTTGTCACGTCCTCCCCCCCTTTTTTTTGTTGTGGCAAAGTGTGCATGGCAGAACATTTGCCGTCTTAACCATGTGTGAGTGTTCAATTCATTGTTGTTAATTACATTCACCATTTTGTACAGCTGCCTCCGCTATCAATTCCAAATGATTTCATTTCCCTAAACGAACACTCGGTGCCCCTTGAGTAGTAACTCCCCGTTTCCCCACCACCATGCCCTGGTAACCACTGATAAACTTTCTTCTCAAGGCATTGGCTGCTTCAGGAAATGTCATGCAAGTGCAAGGGCAGCATTTGTCCGTCCTTTCTGACTGACTCAGCGTAATGCACTTGGGGCTCATCAGTGCTGTAGCCCGTGTCACAGCTGCTTTCCGTTTTGCAACTAAAGAATAGCACTCCATGGAACAGACTGACCATACTTGGTGTACCTGTTCCTCATGGACCCTTAGCTTCTTCCCACCTTCCGTCTGCCGTGAATAATGCTGCAGTAAACACTGGTGCAAACTGTCTGGTTGAGTCTCTGCTTTCAGGTCTTTTGGGAATTTACCTAGGAGCATGGTTACTGAATCATGTGGTGAGTCTCTGTTTAAACTGTTGAGGAACTGCATGTTTTCTGCAAAGACTTAACCATTTTACATTCCCACCAGCAGTGGATGAACTCGAGTTCTTCACATCCTCAGCCACCCATACTTCATTCTTCCTGATCGTAGCTTCCTAGTGGCTGTTAAGTGGTATCTTGTGGTTTGGGTGTCCATTCCTTCAGTGACTAATGACACTGAGTATCTTTTCATGTGCCTTTTGCTGTTTGTTTATCTTAAAGAAATACTTTATCAAGTCCTTTGTCCATTTTTTTTCAGTTGGATCATTTATCTTTTTGTTGTTGAATTATAGGAAAAAGGAGACTTTATCACTTGTGTGAGGGTCTTAACAGCTTTGTTTTCGGGAATTCGTTCCTCCTTTTGAACCTAAATCCACATGGTTTGGGTGAGTTTAGGTAGGTTATGTACTGGTGTTTGGCCTTTAAAAATAAAAAATGTAATCTCTATGCTGATAATTTTTTTAAAGACTTTCCAAGCTCTTCCTTTCCCATCTCCCCCTTCTGTACTCCTTAGTCTCTTTTTTGTGATTAAACTATTGGAAGCTACAACCCATTGGCATATCAGACTCTGCCATCCATTTGTAGATGTTCCTGCAGCTCCTACCTTGCCCTGGGAGTATAACAAGGAATAAAAGATGCCTTTTGCCGGTCCTTAAGGAGCTTGGGGTCGGAGGCATGGATTTTAAAAGCTAGCAGAAATGCTAGCTCCATAAAGTTTTCAGTGGCTGATCTGAAGTAGATTTCTAGACATTTCTTCTGAGGCCTGCAGCAGGACAAGTGGTTCTTCCTGGTTGAAAAGTTGTCCAGGTAGAGATGGAGAACTTCTGCAAATGTCCTGCTGTGCCCCATAGGTGAGGGACTCAAAAGGGACAGTTATGTAAGAGAGCTGTCCCCCCAGCTTCTGGGCACTGTCCCAGTGGATACAGAATTCCTGTCTGCATACTTCCATGCAGCACTGTGGGTAAGGGACTCAACAGTGTATGTTCCTTCTACCAGTCTCCTCCTAGCCAGGTAGGCCTAGTTAGGTGAGCTGTGTGTGATCCACTTAGTAGCATAGCTGGGAAGACAGCAAAATCCCTCACACCCACTTGCTACACCCAAGCTTATGTGACTCATTAACGTGCAGAGAAGGTGCTCAGACAATTTGATGTCTAGCCTGGAATTGTATCTCTTTACCCTGCTGGCATTTAAACAAACCATTAGGCTTCATATACAAGGGGTACAGTGGTTTATTCCCAAAGCTCAAAGATGCTAGCAGAGAGGAATAGGGAAGATAATGACACAGCTTTTCTGAAGGACTGCCTCCTTGCAGGACTGTCCTTGGGAAGAGCTGGAATGCTTCAACCGGGGAACAGCATGTGAAGGCCCTGTGCTGGGCAGCAGGGTTGAGAGCCTGCATGAAAGGCTGTAGGGGAGCTCGGCAGCAGAGTCAGTGACTGGGTAGAGGAGCTCCAGGCCAGACTGTGTGTGGCATCAGGGGGTGACCTGAAATTTTGAAAGACCAGTGAGTAAACTGGGCAGGGACAAATAGGAACCTGCTGCCCTGCGTCACAGCTCTTTCTTGCCTTTAATCCAAATAACTTGCAAAGGAAAGATGCACAGAAGAGGAAAATTCTCTCTCACATGTTGCTTGTGTACACCAGCATTACACTTTTTGACAGTGCAGAAACATAAAGTAAGTTCAGGAAGATAAGTAGAGCTGCTACACAAAAACAAATAAAAGTAGAATGGAAAAACCCCTTGCAGCGCAGACTCTCAGGGCCACATGCAGAGGATGCACACCAAAAGCTCTCCCCTAAGGTGTCAGGCAGGTTGGACACATGGAGACCAGGATGTGGCTGAAACCCCTGACCAGGAGCTTCCCTGGGCCTGAGTTATCTGTAGGCCAAAGCAACTTAAAAGGCAGGAGGGGTGGAGAATGTTGTATGTTCTTCAGACAGCTTATATAGTCCATCTAAAGGGCTCACCTTTTTAAAAAATATTCAGCCTTTTAGTTGTCTGATGTTGAAATTACTTTTTACAAAGTGGTTTTCATAAAGCTAGTTCGTGAATAGTACTGTATTTTAAAAGAAAACATGGCAAAACTTTAACACTGGCCACCGCATACCAGCATTCCACACTTCTAAACTTTCTTCCATGAGCCCTACTGAGGTAATTTGGGACCACCACAGATGCTGATGAGGACGCTTGTTACTCCTCCATCCCTACCTCCTGCCTTCAGCCCAAGTGTTCTGCTGTTTTTCTGGTCTGCATATTGCAGTTCCAAGTAAGATCACATTTGTGGTAGAAAAGTAGGTAAAAAGGTTAGGCTTTCATCTCAGGGTGGAAACATCTCCCCAAATCTTCTCTGATCTGCCATCTTTACATGCCTCTCTCTTGGCTACTGAACTTTCATTCCTGAGTTCTAAATTCTCACTGCATCTGGGACCCTAGTGATAACTGTTCTTCATGCATAGTGCAATATTATTGCCCAGAATGTAGTTTTGATCTTCTTAGCACTGCTCTTCATTGGTTTGATTTCCTCCAAGCTAATTGAGCACCTTTGGTGTTCCCATGGACACTACTTGGGCACAAAGTCACACACCGCCATCCTGACTGCTCATCTGCTATTGGTTCACAAAAGTTTTGGTTAGAGACATTGGGTTCGTCTCTAAGATTCCAGTGACTCACTCACCCTTGGAGTGTTTCTTAATTACTAATCTTCCAGGAAATGACACCTACTCAGAAATCATAATGACAGTACTGCAGTAATCAATTGTGTGTCTAAATTGCAGACTCTCACAAGGCCACAAAACTAAGATTTATTTTCTGGCATCACACTGACAAATGCCAGCCATAAATTTTTGTGAAGGTGGCTAAGGTACATGATTTTGACTGTGCTCATGTACCCATTGCGCCACTGGTAAGTACTGCATCTGGCACATTGTGGGCTGGATGTGGTCTTCAGCAGAGTAACTGAAGCAATAAGATGGTTCATGTTCTAGAAAGAAATGCCTACAAGCTCCTTCTTGTATTTCCTTTGAACAAACTGAGGATATCATTCTGCCCTCTCCCAAAAGGCATCTATAGGTTGGGTAAATTTTAGTCAGTGCCCATGCACATGTGGTGCCAATATAATCCTTCAATAAACGATTCAAACATCATCTCAGTGAGGGGTGATGGACGGAGTCATCTATGGGGAGGACTTTCTTCAACAGAGGCACATGGTTTGGCTTGGTTTTCTATGTATTTTGTGTGTGTATATGTGCGCACGTGAGTGTGCCTTAGATGAATTTTACAGAGAAAATTAGTTTCTCATTAACAGTTAATACACATACTGTTTTGCTGTATTGGTTGCCAACCCCACAGCATGTCAACACTCTCCCCTTCTCAGCCTTGGGTCCCCCATTACCAGCTTTCCTGTCCCCTCCTGCCTTCTCATCCTTGCCCCTGGACTGGTGTGCCCATTCAGTCTCATTTTGTTTTATGGGCCTGTCTCATCTTTGACTGAAGCGTGAACCTCAGGAGTGACTTCAGTACTGAGTTAAAAGGATGTTTGGGGGCCATTCTCTTGGGGTTTCTGCAATCTCTGTCAGACTAGTAAGTCTGCTCTGTGTGTGAGACGGAGAGGGAGAGAGAATTAGCATTTTGTTCTATATTTTTCTTCAGTTCTGTCCAGGACCTTCTGTTGTGATCTCTGTCAGAGTAGTAAGTGGTGATAGCTGGATACCGTCTAGTTATACTGGGTTCAGTCTGCTGGGGGGCATGGTAGATGTGGTCTACTAGTCCTTTGGGCTAATCTTTCCCTCATTTCTTTAGTTTTCTTAATTCTTTCTTGCTCCTGAAGAGGTCAGATCAGTGAAGTATATCCCAGATGGCGTCTCAGACTTTTGAAACCCCAGATGCTACTCACCAAAGTAGATTGTAGATCATTTTCTTTGTAAGCTATATTTTGCCAATTAAGCTAGATTTTCCCAAAGACCATGGCCCCCACAGCCCTCAGCCCAGCAGTGTGGTCCCTCAGGGAGTTTGTCTGTGTCTGTGGAGCCTCCATGACAGTGCCTTGGGCAGGCTGTGCTGGTTTGCCCAGTATTGTGTACTGTCTTACCCTTCACCAGAGTTATCATTTGTCTGTTTAGTATCTTTCCACCCCCATCCCTCCCCTCCCTAGTAACTATCAAAGATTGTTTCTTTTTATGTTTTACCTTTTCATGAGTTTTCACAGTAGTAGTTTCATACAGTATCTGTTCTTTTCTGATTGACTGATTTCATTCAGCTTAAAGCCTCCAGTTTCCTCTGTGTCATGAGATGCTTCGCAGATTCATTGTTGTTCACTGTTGGTGAATAATGCTCTGTTGTGTGTATGTCCACAGTTTGTTTATCCATTCATCTTTTGATGGGCATCCAGGTTATGTCCATCTTTCTGCTATTGTGAACAATGCTGTAATGAACATGAGTTCCCAGTATAATTTATTGAAGAGGCTCTTCTTTACTATTGCATGGACTTAGCACCCCTTGTCAAAAATCAGTTAGCCATAGATACATGGGTGTATTTCTAGACTGTCAGTTCTGTTCCGTCGGTGTGTGTATCTGTTGTTCTATCATTAATCAAGCTGTTTTGGTTACGTAGGTATGTAGTATGTTTTAAAATCAAGAGGTGTGAGTCCTACGTCAGTCTTCTTCAATATTGTTTTAGCTACTTGAGGCCTGTTGCCATTCCATATAAAGCTGAGGATTGGTTTTTCTGTTGTTTCTGTGAAGAAGGCCATTGGAATTTTGTTGGAGATTGGAATCTATAAATCTCTCTGGGTTGTATTGACATTTTAATGATACTAAGTTTTCCAGTTTATGAACTTGGAACATCCTTCCATTTATTTAAGGCTTCTTTAGTCTCTTTCCACAGTGTTTTATAGCTTTTTATACAAGTTCTTTATGTGCCTGGTTAGATTCATTCCCAGTTGTTTACTAATACAGTATTAAATAAAAGCAGTGAGAACAGGGACCCTATCTTGTTTCTGACTTACAGAGACAAGCTTTCAGTCTTTCTCTAATAAATGTATTTTTGGGTGTTGGCTTTTCATGTGTGCCCTGAATCATGCTATGGAATTTCCCTTTTATTCTAGTCATCTTCAAGGTTTTCATCAAGAAAGAGTGTTGGGTTTTAGCAGATGCCGTATCCATAGAGATGATGATGTGGTTCTTTTCCTTTGTGGCTTCACATCCTCTTCACTTCCAGCATGTGATTGATTTTATAATGCTGAACCATCCCAGCATTCTTCTAATAAATCCCACTTGGTCGTGGTATATGACTGTTTTAATAGGATGTTGCATTCTGTTCACTAGTATTTTGTTGAGATTTTCGCATCTATATTCCTAAGAGTTGTTGTTGTTACATGCTGGTAACCCCATGTACCACAGGAAGAAGCACTGTGCAGTCCTGCACCACTCTCACCATTCTCAGTTGTTATGTTTAAGCCCATTTTTGCGTCAGTTCATCTGCTTGAGGGTCATCTTCTTTTCTGCTGACCATGTACTTTATCAAGCATGATGTCATTCTCCAGGAACTGACCTATCTGACCTAAAGTGTATAAGACATTGTCTAGCCTTCAGTGGTTCTAAGGAGCATTCTGGTTGTACTTCTTTCAAGACAGATGTGTCCATTTCTTTGGCAGTCCATTATAAATTTATACTCAGTGTGGTTTACCAGCATCACAATTCACAGGCATCAGTTGTTGTTCAGTCTGCCTTCCTTATTGTCCAGCTTTCACATGCGTAAAAGACTATTGAAAACACCACAGCTGGGTCGGGCACCCCTTAGTTTGTAAGGTGACACTTTTGTTTTTCAACTCTTTAAAGTTTTTTTTGCAGATCTACTCAATGCACTGCATCTTTTGATTTCCTGGCTGCCGCTTCCATGGGTGTTGATTGTGGAACCACGTAAAAAGAAGCCTTTGATGGGTTCACTTTTATCACTGTGTATTATAATGTTGCTTTTTGGTCCAGGTGTGAGAACTTTTCCTTATGTTGAGGTATAATCCGTATTGAAAGCTGTAGTCTTTGCTCATCAGAATGTGCTTCAAGCCCTCTTCACTTTCGTCAAGAAAGGTCATGCCATCTGAATAATACAGGTTGTTAATGAGTCTGACACTGACCTGATGCCTTGTTCTTCTTCATTTAGGCCAGCTTCTTGGATTATTTGCTCAGCATACAGGTTGAATAGCTATGGTGAAAAGATACAACCCTGATGCACACCTTTCTTGACTTTAAAACCTTGTGGTGTTCCCTTGTTTGTTCCAGACAACTGCCTTTTGACTGATGTACAGGTTCCTCACAAATACGATTAAGCTTCCTGGAATTCCCATTCTTCCCAGTGTTATCCATAATTGGTTATGATCCACACAGTAAGATGCCTTTGCATAGTCTATAAAACACAGGTAAACATCTTTCTGGTATTCTCTGCTTTCAGCTAAGATCTGTCTAACATCAGCAGTGATATTCCTGGCTCCATGTCCTCTTCTGCATCCAGCCTGAATTTGTGGCAGTTCCCTGTCAATATATTGCTACAGCTGCTTTTGAATGATCTTCAGCAAAATTTTACTTGTGTGTTGTGTTAATGATATTGTTTGATAATTTTTGTGTTCTTGGTAATAGGCATAAATATGGATCTCTTCCAGCATCAGTTTGTTAAACCATCTCAGTTGATGTTCCGTCAGTTCCCAGAGGCAGATTTTGCACCAGTGCCTTCAATGTAGTTTGGTCTTCTTTCAGTAACATTGGTTCTTTACTATATGCTACCTCTTGAAATGGATGAACATCAACCAGTTCTTTTTTGTATAATGACTGTGTATTCCTTCTATCTTCTTTTGATATTTCCTGTGTCATCTCATATCTTCCCTGTAGAAAACTCAGAATAACATGATACGGTGACATAACTGGAGGCTGCCTGTTTTTATCTGTTCCCTTTCTCATTTCTTTTTGGCTTGAGTCTCTCCCCCAACCCCCTGAAAATCTGAGCAACCCATTTTGAAAAGGGAAACTTTAATTTTAACTTTTCTAGTAGAATATATTACCAAATTTTGCCACCTTCTGTTCTAAAAATATGCTAAAAAAAGGTCAGTCTGACAGAAGGCCTAGTCCATCTCTCAGCCCAAGAGGCCAGCCATTCCCAGCTCTCTGAGGGGAAGATCACTGTAAACCCTGTAGATGAGCCACACTTGCCACTTTAACACCAGGGTTACTGCTGCCACACCACCAGGACACCGCCAGAAAGAGCACACACCTACAGGGAACTCAGAGCTCCCAGGGAGGTATTAAAAATGGCTTTGGAGGTCTTAAAGGCTGAGGGTTCAAGGGTAAAGGGACTTTTTCTTCCATATACCATGCAGCCCCCGGGAAGCATGACCTCCGCTGTCCTGGCCACTACCAGCCTAGATCCTGTGAGGTGCACCTCTGCAGGGCTTCCCATGATGACATTCACCTCTCGGGTTAAAAGCAGGGCTCCCTATGATACAGCGCAGGGAGGGGGTGCTAGCAGGTCACAGTATCCCAAGCTGTCAAGGCCAGTGGGAACAAGACATAGGGGATACATGGTGTGATGCTTTTGACTATGTCCGAAGAAAAGAATATTCAGGGATGCCATGGTGACCTAGCACCATTAGACGTCAGATCCCATGAGTAGAAGATACAGCTCAGAGTCAGGGACCTGGGGAAAACATTACCTGCCCAGGAGTGGTATCTGCCACCATAGTGTCTGTGAAATACTAGTCTTGGATCATGTATGGGCACAGTCTTTATCCCACCTTATATGCAGACCCAACCCAGCTCCACACCCGCTCTGCCAGCCTCCTGGATCTTGAAACTCAGAATTCTGGAGTTGTCTCTGAACACCTAGGAGCTGGTTAAAGAAGACTGCAGAGACAGTAATGCTCTTTCTTTCATAGAATAGTGTAGAAGAATGAATGAAATGATACACATGAGAACACCCAGTACCCAGCACATAATTAGTGCACACTGTGCAATAATACCTGGAAGTTGTTAACAAAGATTAGCAATGCACCTTCCAGTCTTTAATGTTTAGTATATTTGTCTTTTATCTTAGCCCTTTGGAATTTGAGGCAGCTTACTGAAAAAGCATATTATCCGCACATGAACTTTAAAGTATTAGAGTGAAGAAAGAATACATATGAATGTATGTATTCAGATAAATGGATACATAGAGACTAAGAGGGAGAAAAAGAACTGAAGTTGACAGTAAAATTCTACATAGTTAATATAGTCAAGCTTCCTGACAAGCTAAGTTAAAAATTTACCTAGTTTTCTCTATCTCTGAAGCCTCATCCCACTACAGCCTCACCCCTCAAAAAAAGTAAATAAACTTCTGAGAAAGCAAAGCTTTCTTAGACTTGGTGCAAAAATACATGCAGCAGGATTTTCACTTAAGCATGCTAAAAGGTGCTGTAACCCCTACCTCAGCAATGACAAAGATTTTATCCAGTTCTTTGTGAGTGGGAAGGTGTCCCGTGAAGTATGTCTTTGGTGAATTTCTTTCTTAAAGCCGAGGATATTGTTAACCACCAGTTAGAGTCCGGGCTTCTCTGTGAGTTGAGTGTGCTACGTAAACCAGGGCTGCCTTGGATTACTTGTTATGCTCTTGCCTTCAGGGCCTGTCTCCTTCCTCACTTAGTCCAAGGTTAGCAGATTAGAGTCTGCTGTCTGCAACCATTTCCTTGAAGATTTTAGAAATTTCATGGAGCTTTCTGGAAGAATAATGCATAATATCCCCATCCTGTCTTCGTCTGATAGTCCAGAAACTAAACATAATTGTAGCTGTTTGGGCACTGTCTTATGTTATCTATTGTTACTGTAACAGAAATGCCACAAGTTGGTAGCTTTAACAAACAGGAACGTATTCTTTCATAATCTAGGAGGCTAGAAGTCCGAATCCAGGATGCCAGCACTAGGGACTTTCTTTCTGTTTTGGCTCTTGGGGAATGACCTTGTTTGTCATCAGTCTTTCCCTGGTCTAGGAGCTTCTTAGCACAGGAACCCCAGGACCAAAGGAAACACTCCTGTTGCTTTTTTATTGGTGATAATTAAGTCCACTGTCTCTCTTCTCGCTTCTCTCTTTGATATCTCAAAAGGGATTGACTCAAGATATAAATTAATCTTTTAGATTGAATCCTGTCTCATTAACATAACTGCCTCTAATCTTGTGTGATTAGCATCATAGAAATAGGATTTATGACACATTGAAAAACCACATCAGATAACAAAATAGTGGACAGTCACACAGTACTGGGGATTACAGCCCAGCCAAGCTAACATGAACTTTTAGGGGAAACAGGTCAGTCCATAACAAGCATTAGGGTTATGTGGCTAGGAAGTCTTAGCTTCCTGGCAGCATAATGGGACACTGGTGAAGATGATCAAAAGATGTCCCTAGCAGGAGCAGGGGGAGGGACCATGGAGAACACCTGGGCCTCACAAGGGTGCTGATGTCATCACTACCCCTCCTACTTACTCAGTCACTCTCTCTCTTCCCCTCTAGGAGGGCCGCAAGAATGAAGTGCTGCTGTCCAAGGTGAAAGCCAAGGCTTCCTGAAAACTCCCAGCCATCATCATATGTCATTCCTGTTTTTCCTCCTAACTGCCCATATATCAACTACATGAAATGGCTCTGAAAGCTGCAGTAGAGAGATTCAGATGCAATGATTAGTGATTTCAGCATCTGGATCTTTTCTTTCTCCTGTTTGCTTCCATCCTTCATGGTTGTTGGTGATGGAATCAGACAGTGTAAACATTAATGGCTTGGATAGCAAACCCATCATCACATGGCTGTGAAGAACTATGGGCAGCATCTGTTCTCTGTCTCAATTCAACTTTCATTTCTCTAGTCTCATATTGTATACATGAAGGTACATGTATTTGTATGGACTCTTGAATAAAGAGGAATTCCTTTGTTCAGCAAATACGAATTGAGAGGTAAGCACAGAGGGAGAGACAGGAATATGAAACACTCCACCATACCTCAAGCACCTAGCAAGTGGCCCAGACAGCCGATACGGCCCGCCTGGCCCTGGAGTTTAACCATCTGAGATTTTTTATCTGGATGACCAGCGCATGTGAGTGTTGGTGACTGGGGTCCTTCTCTGCCCGTGGTACCTTCTGCACTTGGCTTTTCAAAGTACTTCAGTGGGTAACATATAACCAGTGTGACAGCTCACTGCTATTGGTTTAGTCCTTGTATACTACTCAAGTTCATTTCACCAAAAATTGGAAACAGTCCTCATATTGAGGACACATAAATAAGAGTTAACTTTCCCATGCCCTGATTCATGTTGAGTCAGCCTATCACATGGATGATCTTGTATGACCCCTCTTAAAAAACCATCCCGCATGCCCTGCATTCTAGATCAGGTCATGCTGTAACCAAGGAGATGAGGCACAGACACCATTCACTGCAGTCCACAGCAATGTGTGGTGAGTCCCAGTGAGCTGGTACCACAAGGAGCCAGAGGAGGAAGAACAGTGAGGCTTGTAGAGATCCAGGAAGACTTCATGGTTTGGGTAGTATTCATGCTAGATTTGAGGGGGCAATAGGATTTTAATAGACAAGAAGGCCATTTTGAATAAAGAGAAGACTGAAGTTCAAGGAGAGTACAGTGGATGTGTATGGGGAGAAGAAGAGACAGGTGGTCTTTGGAAAGGACCTCAAAGTGTAGGCTGAGGGTTTGGTCTTCATCTTCTGGAAACAAGCAGCCCAAACCAAACACAGGGCTCCTCCTGCCCAGGTCCTCAGGAGTCTGCACCTCAGTCATGTTAGCTGTGTGCCCCCTTCTGATAAACTTTGACAGACACCAGTCAGCAGGACAGACCACGAAACAAAAAATCTCAAAACACGTCAGGTGAATGGAAACTTGAGTACAGCCACAGGAACAGTGGGTTCATTTTTAGTTCCTTAAAGTACATGGTTAAGCAAGCTGCTGTATGCAGACTTTTTAAAAAACAAATCACATACTGGATTTTTAAGCCAGGACCTGTGAAGCAACCCGAAGAGAACTAGTGCTTCCAGAGCCAGGTGGAAACACAGGGCTTGAAATGGCACTTCCTCTTGGCAAGTGCCCTTTCCTGGGCCAGGTACACCTCTGTTTGGGCTCGTCCTTGGGTAGTGGTTATTTGGAGATTTGGAAAGGGCCCAGTGAAGTTGCAGCAAGTGATTGGAAGAGAACGGGTGCTGATTTGAGAAAGAGGGGAGGGCAGGGCAGTTTGACAGTCATTGACCAACCTCCTAGACAAATGAACTTTGTGAGCCATTAGGTGATTATTTGAACATTTGTCCAGTGTGGTAGGGAGGCAGCAGTTGCCAGCTTTCTGGGGTTCCTAGGGACAACCGCTCTGTGCCTATGGAGCAGTTATAGCAGGACTAACCCAAAACAACTAATCATTTTTTTAAAAAAGGGTAGGGCATTGGCTTTGGGTTATATATTCTCAAGAGTGCTGTACTCTACTTTTGGTATTAGTAGATTTTTTTTTTTTATTTTGTGTAATCCATGGCTGACTAGTCGATTCCGACTCATAGTGACCCTGTATGACAGAGTAGGACTGCTGCATAAGGTTTCCAAGGAACACCTGATGGATTTGAGCTGCTGGTTAGCAGCTATGGCACTTAACCACTACGCCACCAGGGTTTCTCAAGACCTCACTGAGATAGTAACTAATTTCCATTCACTAAACACGTTTTGGATTGTGCTTGGTAGCAACAGAAACCCATTTTAGGCGTTCTGCTTGTACCACAGAGAAGCTACAGAGTGAAGGCCTGGGTGGTGGAGATGGTGTAGTGCCAGGCCTTGTAGGCTGAAGGGACACCGGGGCCCCTGATCATTTCAGGAGCCACAGCATCTTTCAGTATTCCCCTCAGGGGAAATCCTGTAGGGTTACAACCTTGATAACCTTGTGGAGCAGTTTTACTCTCCTGCAGGGTGCTGTGAGTCAGAATCAGCTTGTTGACAACACTTTTGGTTATTTTATTTTGTGAATGTTGTGGCTGTGTGTTCTGCTAAGTCCAGAGCCTTTTCCAGAGTTAAAATGAAGAGAAAATGTCTTTTAGTGTTTTTTAAAAATTGTGCACTTTTTAAAAAAATAAGGAAAGTCTACCCTTCAGAAGGAACCTGGCTTTCCCGGGAAGCATTCAGTTACCCTGCCTTCAGAGCAGCAGTGAGCTCACTGACGGAGCGGGCTTCTCACAGCTGACACTTAGTGCCCTGGGCTGTCAGCCAGCCTCTGGGCCAGGGTTCCAGTCCCCTCCCACGTGCTTCTTCCCAAACACATGCTGCTGCTTCGGTTAAACCACAGTCAGAGCCGCTGTTAGCAGGACGAGACTATCCATGAGGAAACTGGGGAAGTAGATGTGGCATGTGTCTCCTATGGCACATTCAGTGTCCCATGGGTGTCTGGTCAGCTGACACCTCTAGACAGATGCAGCATGGTAGAGAGTGGTCCCTGGAGTCACACAGGATGGGTCTGCTCGCTTTAATAGAGGAGTGCACTCTTCAGTTTGTCGGGCCTGGCTCTGACTGGAATCTGAAATCTGTGGGTTTACCTTGGTTCTGGCTAGTAGCTTGTGTTTTGTGGATAGCTAAGCCCTGCCAAAGGTGTCCGCCAAGTCTGGGCAGCATTATCAGGAGACAAGAGAGCTGGCACACAGGAAGGCCTTCCCAAGTCAGGCTGGTAGACACTTGCTGATTGTTACCACAGTTCTTCTGAGCTGCTGGAACCTTGAGCTAGGCATGGGGATGGCTGTCAGCAGCCCTCTTCCTGTCCATCAAGTGCTATTTCTGTTACTTGAAGGCTGTAGCTGCAGTGGGCCCCGGTCAGGTCTGCTGTAACCAGAGCAGTCCTACCTGAAGAGCATCTTGGACAGTAAGCAGTGACCTACACACAAGTGGCCCTTTTTCCTGCTGCCCTTGTCTTGCCTTCTCTGCAAGTGACAGATGATAATTTAAGTATGAACTGGGCATTCTAGCAATCTGTTGTTACAGTTACTTCTGAACTGAGTCTGTTCTGAGTAATCGGCAGATTGAAACCTATTTTGAGGAAGAATATTCTAAGACAAGTTGTGATTTATGTGTGGCCAGTGTCAGCTTTGAGGGAGGAGGAACCTTCATACAGTGCAGAGCCCTGACAAAGCCCAGTAGGATGAGGGGATCTCAGCCCATCCTTCTCCAGGGGCCCACCAGCTCAGAGCCTCATTTGATGGAGCTTCAGAGTCTCACAGGTCCTCTCTCCTCCGCCCCACAGCATTCCTTCTAAACTTGGCAGTCAGCTACAAATGGCTGCAGAAAAAGAATGTCGTGATGGTCTCCCGTCTCCAAATGTGTGTGTGGTGTTAATGGGGGATTCAGCATTTGGTGTGCAGCATACTTGACACCATGGGGAATACTTGTATCGTCTCCTAAAACTTGCAAAACCCCCTCCTACTTCATAGCCATTGCACTTGCTGTTCCTTCTGCCTAAAAGCACTTTAGCAGTTCCTTCCAAGATCTTGTGCAGTGGCTTTTCCTCATCACCAGATGTGACCACCAAGTACTTAACAATGAGTTGACCCCAATTTGTGGTGACCCTGTGTTTCAGAGTACAGCTATGGCCTGTACGGTCTTCAGTGACTTAATTTTTCAGAAATAGATGGCTAGGCCTTCTGAGAGACACCTCTAGGTGAACTCAGACTACATGGCTGTTGGTTAGCAGCAGACTGTGTCTGCTGTCTGCCCCACCCAGGGGTTTTCTATGTACATACCCACTTACAGTCGCCTCCAGCCCTGATCACATGCTGTCCTTGACCCTGCCACCCGTCCTGATGGTTCATGGCACTGACTGAATCTCCCAGTCATTGCTGGGTCTGTGGCCTGCCCTCTCCTCTGAAACATTAGAGCAATGAAAGCAGGGGCCTTGCCCGTCTTCTTTCCCATGGTCTCCCCAGAGTCTGGCTCGAGGTCTATAACCAGGAAATTCTGGTTGGATAAAATGGCTTCTCTAATCACCACTCTGTGTCCCTGTCTTAGTAAAATTTAGAACAGACCTTCCCTCTACTGTATACTTAAGTTTGAGAACAGCCTCGCAACTTCAGAAGATCATTTGCAAAGTGTGTTATAATCTAAACTTAGGGCTGAGTTGAAAAAGGTGACACATTTCAAACCTTTTCTAAAGAATTACTTTTTACAGGATTCCCCGCCCCCCAACTAGGAAAACAAGAGAAAGAGAAAGGGAGAATGCAGTGGTGTCAGGTTACGTCAGGAGTGTGCATTAGCTCAACAGGATCATGAGTCTAAACATCAGTTTATTGGTTGCATGGCCAGGCTACACAAAAGAGAAGTGGGGTTCCCTTCTAGGATGTGGGGAAGCAGCACTGGTACAGTGTGGGTGTGAGTCTGAATTGTTAGGTACAGGCTCATGGGGCCAACTGGACAGTATCTGTCACAAGGGCAAGTGCACAAATGTGCAGTGTGAGCCAGCAGTGTTTTAGCCAAAAGTGGAAGCTACCATCCATATAGGACAATGATTAAATCATGGCCAGTCTATACAATGGACCATTACGCAGACATTTAAAAGAATGGAACTGCTCTGTGTGTGCTGCTGTGGAATGATCTCCAAAATTAATGGTGAAGTGGAGGGGAAAAGAGGCTCGTGGTATACTTGAGTTGTTTATATAAACAGGAAGAGGATAGAGAAAATTGTGTATGTGTATGTGTGTATATATATACACGCACATGTATGTACTTATATGCACACACATGTGGAAATCATACCTACTTACATATGCCTAGAATACTGTGGGAGGACACACAAGAACCTGTCAACCTTGATGGCCTTTGGGGAGAGAGGGGTGGGAGGGATAATTACTTTTCACTGATACCTTTTGTATGTTTTGAATTTTGTACCATGTACATGTATTACTTATTTGAAAAATAAATTTTAAGTTTTAATTTGGTGTACTGTTTTAAAAATAGAACCAAAACTAGGGATGGTGAGGTTGTGGAGAAAACAGAACCCTTACCCATTGCTGGTGGAAATGTAAAAGGTGCAGCCTCTGTGGAGAACACTTGGGCGGTTCAGCAGAAAGTTGAACATAGAATTACCTTATGAGCCAGAAATCTCAGTCCTTCATATATACCCAGAAGAAGTGAAGGTAGGGTCATAAAGAGAAGCCAGTACATGAATATTCACCACAGTGCTTTTCACAATGGCCAGTAGGTGAAAACTGAAACATCCATCCATTTATAATTGGACGTACAAAATGTGGTATATACATACAGTGAAATATAATGCAGCTGTAAAGAGGAATAAAGTTCTAATGCATACTGCAACATGGGTGAAACGAAAACATGCTGAGCAAACAAGTCAGTCATAAAGGGACAAATACTCTATAGTATCACATATATGGAATGAACAAATACAAAAAAGCCAGTGCTGTCAAGTCGATTCTGACCCATAGCCACCCTATAGACAGAGGAGAACTGCCCCTATAGGGGTTCCAAGGAGTGCCTGGGAGATCTGAACTGCCAAGTTTCTGGTTAGCAGACACAGCACTTGCCACCAGGGTTTCCAAACAATTACAGAAAGCAAAAATTATTAATGGTTAACAAGGATGGGGAAGAAGGAAAACGGGCAATTTTTCCTTGGGTACATTGAGTTTATGTTAGTAGTGGTGGAATGTTTTGGGACAGGATAGGGATAACAGTGTACTACAATGTGAAAGGAACATCACTGAATTGTAAATGTGGCAGTTGTCTATATTGTCACAATTTTAAAATGAACCAAAACAAGTGTCCGGTGCAATTAACTCTGCTACTTTAAGGAAGATAAAATCTTTGGGCCATGAGTAGTTTTGATGTCCTTTTCGTAGGTCTTGGGACCAAGAGAGCAGTGAGGGGCTGAATCTGCTGTGATCATGCTAGTCTGTCTGGAGGAGAGTGAAGTGGGGATAGGAAGATGGGCTATGAAATGGCTACACCCTAGAGACAGATTGGGGCTACTCTAGGGTTACCTCCACTTCCAGGCTTGTAAGAGGGAGTACGTGTCTGTCACAGTCTGAGGGGAGCTTTAGCATCCACTGCCATGGCTGTGTTGTGTGGAGGCCTGTAGTAGATGATTTTTTCCCCCCTCCACTTTCTTTACCAGCAGAACTCTCATTTGTCCAGCTCTGGAATAGCAACATGCCTAGCCCCAGGAATGGAATCATAAAATCTATTCTTATATAAAACCAAACTCATTGACATCATGTCAATTCCAACACATAGCAACCTTATAGGATACATTAGAACTGCCCCATAGGATTGCCAAAGAGCAGCTGGTAGGTTCAAGCTGCTGAGCTTTTGGTTAGCAGATGAGCTTTGAACTTTTTTAAGGGTGTGACACCAAAGCTCCTAACTCGTGGTAACACTGTTTCTGTTTGCCAAGAACTGGTTTACAGATAGGTCTATAACTGTGCTCTGGCCAGTAGGGGAAAGTCACTGACTTCTGGGAAAAACTTCCCAGAGATGCATCACAGAGCCCTGCCTTCCCTTCCTGTTTTTGCAAGTTGGGTGAAGAAGGTGATTGGAGCAGCCTCGTGAGACCTTGAAAAGAGACATCACACCATGCTGAGCTTGGAAGAATGCAAAGATGTTGGACTCATGAAGGCATGACAAATGTCATGTATTGAATCATGGATTGAATTGTGCCCCCCCAAATATGTATCTACTTGCCTAGGCCATGGTCCCTAGTGTTGTGTGGTGTTCTCCATTTTGTGATCTGATGTAATTATCCTATGTATTGTAAATCCTAATCTCTGCCTGTGGTTGATGAGGCAAGTTTAATGAAACAAACCCATACCCAGTGCCGTCATGTCGATTCCGACTCAGAAACTGTAGGACAGAGGAGAACTTCCCAATAATTTCCAAGGAACACCTGGTAGATTTGAACTGCTGATCTTTTGGTTAGCACTTAGCCACACCCTACCAGGGTTTCCAAGATAAGGCAAGATTAAAAAAAAAAAAAAAAAAAAAAAACCTACTGCCATCAAGTCAATTCTGACAGCAACCCTATAGGAGAGAGTAAAACTGCCCCATAGAGCTTCCAAGGAACGCCAAGCAGATTCCAACTGCTGATATTTTGGTTAACAGACATAGCACCGAACCCCTATTACCACCAGGGTTTCCATTGTAATCATACAGTGCTATCCTAATAACAAACATCCTAGTGACAAGAAATACAAAACAAGAGCAGGCACCTGGGGAACCTCTACATTTGCACTGTGATCACATGGGTCAAATGTCCATTATGATGAGACTCAACAATGCTAGAGTTGGGGCCGCTGCATAATCCTAGTGGCTAATCAATCCCTACAACTTTGAGGGTGGGAAGAAAATAGTTTTAATTTCCTAGAGCTGCTGTAGCAAATATGTGGTGGCAAAGAACAAATATTTACTGTCTCACAAGCTAAAAGCCCAAATCAGGATCAACTCTACAAGAAGTCGTTTGTTGGCAGCCTGGAGAGTTCTTTCACTTTCCATGGTATCTGTCTTCCCCCTATGATGTCTCCGTGTGCATTCAGCTTATTTTATAAAACACCGCTCCAAAAGGATTAGGCCTAGGGCCCAACCCACTCTGGTATGGCCTCATTAAAATAACAAAACCCCTATTTCCAAACAGGGTAACATTCATAGGTACAGGGTTAGAATTTCAGAGTACCTTTTTAGGGGACACAATTCAATTCATGATACAGGCAGTGAAAGATTTCCAGTTTGGGTCGAAGGTGATCTCAGCTATAACTGGAATTCTGGGTTTCTCAGCAGAGCTCTGCAGGTCAGCATGTGCAGAATACTTGGGATTCTGTTTTCTCTACCTGAAGCGCTCTGAGGCAGCAAAGGTCCTAGTCTGATTTCTCCGAGGCACTTTTAGAAGATAACTAACAAAATAGCCCTGGAAAGTAAACAGCAGTTGTCTAGCTTGTCTGACAACCAGGATGGGAAATGTTCTCAGCTGCTTCTCTGGTGAAAGAGAAATCAAGCTAACAAGGAAATGTTCTTATAAAAAAATAAAAGCTGAGCACTGCTAGCTTGAAGAAAACAAACTTTCCTTGTAATGTAATTATATACACAGAGGAGTATAGTTTTGGGGTATTTTCATAAGCTACCACTGCTAAATTCTTATATTTGGGAAGTGTAAAAATGTCTTGAGGGCAGTGGATGACCTCTAACTTCACGAAGGAGAAGAGAACCAAAACTAATAGCCCAAGTGTAATTCCTATAAGGCGAGGGTCAGATATACATCCTTTCTGCACCATCTCTATCCATTCTAACACCAACTGTCCCTCCTACAACACTCTCTACTTCTCTCCTGGGTTCAATAATTGATAGCAGTGGCCACACACAACTGACAGACTGTACTCACAATTGTGGTATCTTTTAGGTGAAGTAACAGTTACAATTCAGACTCAGGAGCACACAAGGCAGAGTTCTTTCATCAGGACAGCCTCTCCCCAGCTCTGCTCACAGGCACACCTCTCCCAAGCCCATAGCCTCTGTTCAAAGGCACTCAGCTCTTTCCCACTCTCGGTTGGGGAGCTCACCGCACTGTTCTGCTGCTGGGTCTCTACTTCTTTGGTGGTGGTGGCTCCTGCTCTCTGCTCTGGAATTGTCTCTCTCTTAAGGCATAACTGATTAAGCCCCTTGGCAGGTCACAGTTAACCTGGGGGCAGTTACAAGACCAAGGCTAGAAAAGCCACACATCAAAGTAATTAATCACATTGCAGGAAGCATGTATTTTTGTAGCATGGCTAAGGACCAAATGCGGTTATTGCTGAGACGAAGAAAATGTAAGCAAGTGTGCTGATTCTGGCAAGGTTAGGCTATGTTACGTTTCTGCCTCTAATATGGTCTAAAATTATCATCCAATATGAGAATTTGGGGCTCCCTGGGTGGCACAAACAGCTCAACTACTTTCCAAGAGATAGATGGTTTGGACCCACCCAGAGGCTCCTTGGAAGACTGGCCAGGTGATCTGCAAAAGTCAAGCTTCAAAAATTCTGCTCTGGACACACAGTGTTGCCACTGAGTTGAAATTGGCTGAACAGAAATTGATTAACAACAGCATGAGGCAGTGAGGGCCCTGCGTGGCATAGATGGTGCTCAACCACCAGCCTAGAGGTTAGTGGTTAGAATCCACCCTGTGGTACCATGGAGGAAAAGTCCTGGTGATTTTCTTCCATAAAGTTCTAGCCAGGAAAACGACTCATTAGTAACTCAACAACAACAGGTCTACCTGCCACCCCCCTGCCCCCAAGGCCCAGGATTCTTGGCTCAGGGGGAGGGTGCAATGGAGAGATGTGATGTTGTTACCTTTTATTCCTCTTACACATCTGTGTTCTGATACACCTTCCTAGGGCTGGGACTGCAGGACTGAGGACCACTGCTCTGCCTGAGAGCCCTAATAACTACTTGGAAGCCACATGTTCAAGGTAAAACAGCTAAAACACTGCAAGTGGTCCAGACCCATGAGGAGGTCTGCCTGGAGAACAAGGCAGGAGGGCTACAGACTGACACTGAACTTTGAATGAGAATGAAATAAACTTTTAGTGGGTCAAGTTTACATGTCACAGAAGCATACCTTAGCTTGACCTGACTAATCAAATTTGTAACTCCAGTTTTGCTGTATCATAAGGATGAATAAGAAGATGAATGTGAAACAGCCAAAACAGTGCATAGTGGAGAGGATCTACTCAGTAAACATTTGCTTCCTAGCTACTTTTGAAAACTTTATTGTTCCCAAAAGGATTAATTACTGCCCAGGAGCTGTTTCAGACCCCTTCATGAAAGTGTTTTAGGTTAGGATCTACCCTTAGACTTATGAAAAAGTTGAAGGATTTGCACAGTCTGCTCAACAGAGGCATTTAGACGTCATGGAGATATAAGCAACAGGGTTAAACTTGTCCTCCATTCCTCCCGGAATGGACCAACAGGGTCTGTGAGTTCCTGATAAAATGTTCTGTGTAGCAGCCCAAGACCACTTCACTACATCCTCTCCATTCAAACATGTGAAATAAACTGCAAAGCTGACTTCAAATGAACTTCACGCATCACACCTCGGAAAAAACACACCCTCTAGCCACCATATTGTATCCCCCGTTGCCCTGCTCACACATTAATGCCAATTAGAACTGATTAATGCTAATTAGATCTGATTCATGCCAATTAGTTCCTGGAATTGCCTGCCTATTCTCAGACACTTCATGAATTATGCACAATTTCTCTATCCCAAACCCTATAACTGCCCTAGAATCCTCAACCTCAAGGAGCCTGATTTGAGACCTTAGTCTCCCAGCTTCTTGATGAGCTGACTTGCAATAAAGTCTAGGGTCTCTTTGTTAAAGGTCTAGTGTCTCTTGATTGTCTGAAGGAGTCACACCAGGCAAGACCCACTCTTACAGGATTAAAAAGAACAGCGTCTATAATCCATAGAAGGCAGTACAAACACTTTGTCAGACCTAAATTCAACTCAAGCCAACTCCCCTGGAGTGCAGAAAAGGGCAGATGGAAGAAGAGTAGCCTTGGGCATCAGATTTTATTCCTGGCATATTATTCTAAATTTCAGTTTGGGTATCTTGTTGCCAGAGATCTCCCAAATGCTAACTCAGGAGTGTTACCCAGGATTTTAGGTGCGGGCTTACTGGAGCCTTAAAAAGCAGGATGCTGTCAGACACTACACCATCCACCATCCCAGCATCATATGATTCAGGTCCCTTTAGACACTATCTGATTGTCACCCCATGTGTGCATGGTAGAACTGTGCTCCAAAAGGTTTTCAAGGCTGTGGAGAAGACAGTACAGTTACATCTTCTCCAGATCGCCTGCCTAAATGGGTGCTGTCCAATATCAACACTTCACTCATGCTTGGCAAACACCTTTCTGTGTCCATTCTACAGTGATGCCTCTGGGTTCCCGATGGATTGATGTCGCTACTAAAATGCAGCCCTACCTCAGCAAGCAGACAGAAGACTAACCACCCCAGGCACTTCCAAAGGATCTTTCAGAGAACATCATTAGTTTTGAACAAAGATCTCCTCTACCAACACTTTCCAATTATAGTCTTGACATTCCTGTTTTATGTTACAGAACTCTTCTGCCATTTAACAGAGGTGTGTGTGGGGGGGAGGGAGTCTACTTTTAAAAACACATATATTTGTCTGAATAGGCTAAATAAATGAAACTAACCAAAACACAGAAACAAAGAAACTTCCTTTCTCCCTTTTCTCCCCTCCATGAGTCCCCTAATACATATACTGTATTTGGAAAGGGGCAATAAACCCTATTATTCTTCAGATCTGGGGGTTTATTACTTGGAACACTTGATCTCCTTGTAAAGGACAAGCTTCAGGCTTCCAGGGTAAGGAGGGTGCTGAACACGTATCTGAGCTGACCCAAAGGCAGGAATTCCTGCAGGAGAGCAAATTCAGTTGAGAGAAGTTCTGCTTGGTAGAGGTTTCTCCACCTCATCATAGTCCCACCTCACCTTCCTCACCTATAGACTGGCTGCCAGGCAGTGGCTCTGTTCATTGGTTTCTTAGTCCAGCCAGCTCTGCCATCATCTGGCCTCAGGTGCATCGCGTTCTTCATATCATGTCATACACACCAAGAACCCCATGAAGGAGCAGTTACTGTGTTTAAACAAGAGGAAAGAGACCCACGGAAATTAAGCAAGCGCCTTACTGTCCCAAGCTGGGATTCAAATTCAATTTGGGCCTGATGGTACAGTGACTAAGTACCATAGCTGCTAACCAAAAAGTTAGCAGTTGGAATCCATCATTCATTCCTTGGAAATCCTATGGGATAATTCTACTCTATATTGCAGGAGTGCTATGAGCTGGAATCCACTGGACAGGAACAGGTTTGCTTTTTGGTTGGTTGACTGATTTTATCTGGTTCAAAAAGTGCTGGGGGATAGTTAGGACTGAGCCTAGGACAGTGGAAAGAAAGTAATAGATGACTTTTTTCCTCCTCACTACACCCTTTGGGATGCGAGAGGATCTTTTGAGGTGCCGTGGAGACAAAAAATAAGTGATGAGTGGCTAGAAGGATTTCCTATTTGCAAGATAAATTACCAGCCTACGCATGCCCAGGAAACCAGAGGCTGCAAGGCTTACAACAACGAGACTTAAGAGGAAAAGCAATAAAAAAAAAACCCAAACCCACTGCCATCGAGTCATGTCCAACTCATAGTGACCCTATCGGTCAGGGTAGAACTACCCCATAGAGGTTCCAAGGGGCACCTGGTGGATTTGAACTGTCAATCTTTTGGTTAGCAGATGTAGCACTTAACCCACTACGGCACCAGGGTTTCAGGCAGGCACTCAGCCGTACGGAGCAATGCTGCATCCGCAAGTGCCCTGCAGGTCCGCCTTGCGCTCGACTAAGCCTGGGCGCCGGTCCTAGTGTCCATGTGGTGAAAGTATCTGCAGGCTCACCAGGTGCGCAAGCAGAGAACCCTGGCGCGCACACTCCTGTGTGTGTACTCCAGGTGAGTAGATGGCAAGCTCCTCTCCATTGAATGCAAGTGAGCTGCGGGCCCAATTTTTCCCGCGCGCCCCAAGTATACAAGCTTCCACCAACTCTGCCTCTCGCCAGGCTTCCTCCTCCCGCCGAGATCCAGCTCCCTTGTCTTATTTTGACCTTCTTCTCACCTGCATGGTGGCTGACAGTGGCAACACAACCCGATGGCGGTGGCCAGTGCGAAATTTGGCCGCCTTGTAGATCTTCCAATAAACGAAGAGCAGCACGTCAAGTGGCAAGTAGTAGGCGCTGCAGGTGGAGAAGACCGCGTAGGAGGGTTCCTGGCTCACCAGGCAGCTCTGCAGTCGGGGTCGTACACCTCACCCCAGCCGAAGAGTGGCGGCTCCAGGGCGATGAGCGCTGACAGCGACCAGATGAGTGCGATCGTGAGCGCCGAGGTGCGGCGGCTGGTGAGCAGATTGTACTGCAGGTGGCGTGTGACGGTCCAGTAGCGGTCCAGCGCGATGGCCGCCACGTTCCAGATACTGGCAGTGCAGCACAGTACGTCGAAGGCGATCCACACCCGGTACTTGCTCCAGCCCAGGTGCCAGCGCCGGCCAGCTACTAGCTCACTCACCAGCCTCGGTGGCATCACCAGAACCGCCACCAGCACGTCCGATAAGGCCGTCGAGGCCACCAAATTCTGAGGCAAGCGATGGAAGGCGCGGACGCGTAGGGTGGTGATGAGAACCAGCACATTCGACAGGAAGGTGGCTGCAATCAGCGGCTCTAGCAGCATCACCGCCAGCACCGTAAAAACGGATAAAGCAGGCTCCCGGCTAGCCAAGACCGCGTCGCTGGGGGGTGACCTGACGACACTAAAAAGGCTTGGGCTGCTACCACAGGCCTCAGGTCGTGGAGGAAGCCTGACGCTGGAGATGGTCGCCCAGAAGTTAGCCGTCTCCTGGGCGCAGCTAGCGCGCTGGGGTCTCGCAGGGCAGGAGACGCTCGCGCGGCCCCCGCGCTTGCAGGGGGAGGAGCGGAGGGGAGAGCGGAAAGGCGATGACACTGCGTGCGGGGGGAGAGCGGGGCAGGGTCCAGGGTATCCGGTCTGGTCTGTCCTTCAGGACCGCCGACTTTGCTCCCCCAGACCTTTTTGGGGCCTCTTGTTGGAACTTTCTCGGAGAAACAGAGGATAAAGCCCTCAACCCAGTTAGGCTCTCCCACCTCTGTTCTCAGTCACCCGAGCAACCTAGGAATCCTAGGGCGTACGGGAGAGTTTGCGCTTAAGGGCAGGTTGGGAGAGGTACCCCACCACCACGCCGGCTGCGACTTGGGTCCAGATGCACCGGGATGAGCGGTGGAATTCCGGCTTATCTGCCAGCTGGAGCTGGATTTCACGCTGTTCCCACGGGTGTCCTGTCTCTCTCTAGGAAAGAGCTTTACTGAGTTATCTCCCAGCACGTTTCCTGTCCTGTAGGAATTGCAGAGCCTCTGCCTTCACAGATCCCTCAGGCGGGTCTGGTGGCAGAGCTTGACATCGGGAAAACAGAAGAGGTCGCCCTTTCCTGGCCGGACGGCTTCTAGGTGGTTTTCTTGTGCTTCGATCCTACATATACCTATCAAGGGGGCTGAGGTAGATCCCGGGGTCTATAAAGTACTGAGACCCACCTTGATGGTGTAGTGGTTAAGCGCTAGTCTGCTAACCAAAAAAGGTTGGCAGTTTGAATGTAGCAGGAGCTCCTTGGAAACTATGAAGCAGTTCTGCCCTGTCCTATAGGGTCGGTTTAAGTAGAAATGGCCTCCAAGGCAGTGGATTTGGTTTGGGTTAAAAAAAAATGGAAGTAGCACTTCTGCTCCGCAAGGGCTTGCTCGCATTTTGAGAAGTTCATTCCCTGGATCTATGCAGAAAAGAACGGAGCTTCTGAATAAGTTAGCAGGGGGTTGGAAGAGGAATGCAGGTGAGTGTTTTACAGCCTTTGGGCCAGCCTGAACCCCGCTGACGCCGTACCCCCACCTACAACACACGCACCGGCCCCGCATTTCAGTTTCTAGCATTCCTCACCAGCGGGGCTTGTATGTATCTTCTGATTTTTAATACCCATTATGAAGCTGGAATTATTATGTTGGTTTGTGGGCAAAGGTAGAAATCAATTCAAGCAGGCAAACCTGAAGAAAATCCAGTTGCCAGTGGCATCCACCCAACTCATGGCAACTTCATTTTTGTCAGAGTAGAACTGTGCTTCACCAGGTTTTCAATGGCTTACTTTTCAGAAGCAGATCACCTGGTCTTTTTTCTTATGTGCCTCTGGGTGGTCTTAAATGTCCAGCCTTTTGATTAGCAGCAGAGTGTGTAAACTGTCTGCACCAGTCAGGGACTCTGAGAAAAGAAAAAAACAAAAATTAAAAATCAACCAAAATTCCAACTCATGGCGACCCCACGTGTTACAGAGTAGAATTGCTCCATAGTGTTTTCTCAACTTTATGGAAGCAGATTGCCAGGCCTTATTTACAAGGTACCCGCTGGGTAGGTTAGGACTACCAACCTTTAAGGTGGTTGTTGTTTGGTGCCACTGAGTTGGTTCTGATTCACAGAGACGCTACATACAACAGAATGCAACACTGCCTGGTCCCACGCCATCCTCACCATCATTACATCTAAGCCTATTGCTGCAGACAGTTTGTCAGTCCACGTCACTGAGGGTCTTCCTCCACTCTGCTTTACCAAGTATGATGTGCTTCTCCAGGGACTGATCCCTCCTGATAACACATTCGAAGTACGTGAGTCTAGTCTCGCCATCCTTGTTTCTGAGAGTCTCACCATCCTTGCTTCTGAGACGCACTCTGGTTTCACTTCCTCCAAGACAGATTTGTTTGTTCTTTTGGCAGTACATGGTATATTCAATATTCTTCGCTGACACCATAATTCGAAGGCATCGGTTCTTCTTTAGTCTTCGTTATTTAGTACTAAGTTGGTAGTCGAGCCCAAACCATTTATATCACCCAGGGACTGAAAGCCATTTAAAAGATGAAATTGCCCCAACCATCCCCTCTTATTTTTAGTCTTATATACACGTTTTTGGCTTGGCATACATGTTTTTAACAAACTGTAAAAGTAATCAAATCAGCATAAAGCTGCTTTATGTCTAGTCACAGAATTAGAAGCCAAACACACAGCCCAAGCTGCCACTCCTCTGGCGGTCATCCACAGACTTTTTCTGAAGCCCTAAGAGCTGGAAAAGGCTCGAGATTAAGCAGGGTCCTTAGGAGAGCTGGGAATGGGCCCTGCACCCTTGAGTGTCAGCTTCCTGTAACACAATCTGTTTCTGGAATGTTCATCTCAGTTGCAGTGGTCAAGTGCTACATTTGCTAACCAAAAGGCCTGCAATTTGAATCTACCAGGCACGACTTGGAAACTCTGTGGAGCGGTTCTACTTTGCCTTGTAGTGTTGCTATGATTTGGAATTGACTCGATGACAGTGAGTTTTTGTTTGGTTTATCCCTAGCACCTGGGGCAGTCTTGGAGGAACAGACCTGCAAAAAATGTTTTCCTCTCTCTCTACCTCATCTGTTCACAGAGCAAGTACTTTCTCTTTCTGGTGTGACAGAGTTCTCACTCCTACAGGGCGTAAAAAGCAGCATAGAGACCACAGTTTATTAGTGGTTACCAGAAAGGTGGCTGCGAAGTTTAGTGGTTTGAATCCACCTAGAGGTGCCTTGGAAACAAGGACTATTGATCACTTCCAGAAGATCACAGCTGCTGAAAACCACATGGACCTCAGTTCTGCTTTGAAACTTACCAAGTTGCAGTGAGTCAGAACCGGCTCAGTGGCAGCTGGTTTTTAGAAGGTGAGAGGGGAAAGGGGTTTTACTGCTTTAAAGGCATTTGAGCTTGTACTAAAGGTGATGGAAAAGTCTGGAAATGAGTAGTGTTGATGGTTACACAACATGACAACCATAGTTAACATTTCTGAATTGTACACTAAAAAATGGTTGAAATAGCAAGTATTTTGCTATATGTTTTTATACCACACTAATTTTTTTTTTTTTAACAGCACAGAAGAGTCAAGTGAAAATACTTGGACACACAGGCTTAAGTGCTGGGTGACTGATAAAACGGGAGGCTGTTCAGAGATCATAGAGTTGGGAGAAGTAGTGGTTAGGGAAGGACTCCTGGAGGAGGCAGGAGGAATCTGTTGAGGTTTTACTGAAACATAGAGAAGGGACTAGGGTATTGGACACGATGAATGTAAGACAGGGCCTGTAAGCAGCCCACCCTGGCCTGACTGTGCGTGACTGTAGTTGGAGTGGGCAGGAGTTGATCCTGCGGAGTGTCACCACCAGGAGGCCATGTTCAAAATGGCCCAAGAAGAAAACGGGGTTTGGGAAGACTTTGAGAAACTTTACCTGGTGGGGAGAATCCTTTGGAAGCACGCGGTGACTAGCCTTTGCAATACACATATTTTTCATTGTGTTTCAAGTGAAAGTTTGCAATTTTAATCAGTTTATCATGCAAAAATCCACACTTACTTTACTACATGATCCTAGCTGCTCTCCCCACACTGTGACACCACACTCTTCCTATGTACCCTGTATTTCCCAAGTTCACTCAACCAGTTCTTGTACGTCTGCCTTCTCATTTTGCTTCTGGATAGGAGATGCCCTCCCTTATCTACCAAAGCAAAGAAGCTCAGTCTTTACCAGTATCATTTTATGTCTTGTATATCAGATTCATCTTTGAGGAATCGGCTTCAGGAATGGTAACAGTTGTGGGCTAACAGAGAGTCTGGGCCCATGTCTTCCAGGGACTCTCCAGTCTGTCGAACCTTTAGGTTTGTTTGTTTGTTTTTTTACTAGAGTTCGAGTTCTGAATGCCTCATTTCTCCTGCTCCATTAGGGACTCTTTGTTGTGTTTCCTGTCAGGGAAGTCATTGGTGGTAGCCAGGCGACATCTAGTTTTTCTAGCCTCATACTTATGTAGTCTCTGGTTTATGTGGCCCTTTCTGTCTCTTGGACTCGCATTTTCCTTATGTCTTTTATGATTTTCATTTTCCTCTGCACTGGGTGGGTTGAGACCAACTGATGCTTCTTAGATGACTGCGATTCTTTAGGGTTCTGAACACTACTCACCAAAGTGGGATGCATTTTCTTAATAAACTTTGTTATGGCAATTGACCTAGGTGCCCTGAAACTATAGTCCCAGACCGCTGCCTTTGCTACTCTGTCCCTTGAGGTATTTAAGAAACTTAGCTTTTGGTTTAGTCCAATTGTGCTTTTTGTCTATTGTATATTGTCCCTCCCTTCATCTAAAATAATTCTTGTCTATTATCTAATTATTGAACACCCTTCTCCCTCCCCACTCTGTTAGCTATCAAAGATTGTTCTCTCCTATGTTTAAACCTTTTCTTGAGTCCTTATAACAGTGATCTCATACAATATTTGTCCTTTTGCAACTGGCTATAATTTCACTCAACATAACGCCTTCTAGCTTTCTCCATGTTAAGAGATGTTTCCCAAGTTCACCATTGTTCTTTATCATTGCGTAATATTCCATCACGTGAACGAATATAATATAGTTCATTCGTCCAGCAATGGGCACACAGGTTGATTCCATCTTTTTGATGTTGTGGACAGTGCCATGATGAACATTGGTGTATATGTGTCTATTTTTGTGGCACCGTTTATTTCTCTAGGATATGTTCCAAGAAGTGAAATTTCTAGATCGCATGGTATTTCTGTTTCTAGCTTTTAGAGAAAGCACCAAATCAATTTCCACAGTAGATGTACCACTTTATGTTTCTACCAGCAGTGTAGAAGAATTCCAGTCTCTCCACCAGTATTTCGTGGTTTTTGGATTAATGTCAATTTTGTTGGTGTGATTTGGTATCTCGCTGTAGTTTTGATTTGGGCTTTCCTAATGATTAATGATCCTGAACATTTCCTCATGAATCTGTTAGTCACCTGCATGTCTTCTTTGGTGAAGTGCCTACTCATATCCTTCACCTATTTTTTAATTGGGTTATTTGTCTTTTTGTTGTTGAGGTTTTACAGTATCTTGTAAATTGTAGAGATTATATGTTGATCAGATTTGTTATAAATAATTTTTTTTTTCCTGATACTTAGGTTGTCTTTTCACTCCTTTGGTGAAGTCTTTGGATAAGCGTAAGAATTTGATTTTCAGGAGCTCCCAGTTATCTAGTTTCTCTTCTGCTATCTGTCCATTGTTACTGTTTTCTATTCAGCTTATGCTGTGTATTAGGGCTCCTGGCTTTGTCTGTATTTTTTCTGCCATGATCTTTGTCATTTCAGATTGTACATTTAGATCTTTGATCCATTTTGAATTAGTGTTTATGCATGGTATGAGATATGGATATTTCATTTTCTTGCAGATGGATATCCAGTTACACCTATACTGTTTATTGCAAGTCTGCCTTTTCCCCAATTATCAGATGTTGAGCTTTTTTCAAATATCAGCTCCTCATAGGTGGATGATTTGATGTCTGGATTCTCAGTTCTGTTCCATTGTTTTATGTACCAATACCAGGCTGTTTTGACTACTGTGGCAGTGCAGTGGGTTCTAAAGTCAGGTAGTATGAGCCAGCCAAGTGCCGTCTAGTTGGACCCGACTCATGGCCTCCCCTTTTGTTCCAGGCCTCCTCCTTTTCCACATGGAGTTGGTGATTTGTTTCTCCATCTCATTAAAAAACAACATTGAAATTTGGATCAGGATTGCACTGTATCTACAAATTGCTTTGGATATAACAGACTTTTTTTTAAAATTTTTATTTAACATGACTGAGTGAATATATACATTCATGTATAAATTTACATGCCCACCTATATGCAGCTTCCACTGCTCTCCCTGTCCGGTGACTGCACACTATTCCTCTCTGCTCCATACATGTCTCATCCTCCCAACAGCCTCCTTTTCCCTCCTCTCCGTCCGCTCCCTTTCCTCCAGCCAGAGGTCAGCAAGATGATATCCTATAGATGTATAGAACCATAAAGTGCTTCCAATACATGGTCACTCTGTATTGCCAAGTCCAATCCATTCCTGTCCAAAGAGTGGACCTTTGTTATAATTTATGGGAAAAGGCAGCATCAGGGCCGGGGGCCACGCTCTCAGAGGAACCCCCAAACCACTGGACCATCAATTGAGGTCTTTTAGTGGAGATCTCATGATGCACCCCTTTTTATTCTTGTGTTGCCAGTGAGACTCTCTCTGTGAGCTCCATCGTGGCTATCGCTGGTGGTGGCCGGGCACCATCCGGTTCTTCCAGTCCCAAGTCGATGTAGGCACCCACTCTTGTGGGTCTCTCTGTCTTCTCGGTTGTCTTTACCACATTAGAACAGACATTTTTCACAAAGTTGAGTCTTCCTATCCGTAAGCAAGGTAAGTTTCTCCATTTAATGTAGGTCTCTTTTGGTTTCTTGCAATAGCGTGTTGCAATCTTTTTTTGTATAGGTCTTTTACATCTCTGGTAGATTTATTTCTGAGTGATTTATCTTCTTGGGAGTCATTATAAATGGTATTGATTCCGTGATTTCCTCTCTGACTTTCTGTTTGTTGGTATAGAGGAATCCAACTGATTTCTGTATATATATCTTGTATTCTGGTGCTTTGCTGAACACTTTGGTTACTTCCAGTAGATTTGGTAGTGGGAGGGATTCTTTAGTGTTTTCTTTGTATAAGATCATATCTTCTGTAAGTAGAGATATTTATATTTCTTCCTTACCAGTTTGGATGCTCTTTATTTCTTTTTCTAGTTTGATTCCTCTGACTAGAACTTTTGGAGGAATGTTGAACTCGTAAAAGCAGTTACAAAGGGTATCCTTGTCTGATCCCTGTTCTCAGGGGGAATGCTTTCAGATTCTTTCCATTGAGGGTGATGTTGGCTATTGGCTTTGTATAAGTGCCGTTTAGCATGCTGAGGAATTTCTATTCTATTCCTATTTTGCTGAGAGTTTTTAACATGAATGGGTGTTGGACTTTGTCAGATTTCTTTTCTATATCAGTTGATAAAACCGAATAGTTACTGTCTTTTGGTTTATTTGTATAATTTTGTTACATAAATAGGAAGACAAATTACTTAGCCACTTAACTGTTAGAGTACAGTTTTTCATAGTATTCTGCTATGATTTTTTAAAATTGTTGGTTCTGTTGTGATGTTGCCCATCTCATTTCTTATTTGGACTATTTGCTCCCTTCTCAAGTTTTTCTTTCATCAGTTTGGCCAATTGTTTATCAGTTTTGTTGATCTTTTCAAAAATCCAGCTTTTGGTCTTGTTACTTCTTTTAATTGTTTTCTATTCTCTAATTCATTTAGTTCTGCTCTAAATTTTATTATTTGCTTCCTTTTGGTGCCCAAGGGTTTCTTTTTGCTGCTTTCTTCTTGGTTGAATTGTAGGGTTAATACTTTGATTTTGGCCCTCTCTTCATTTTGGATGTGTGCATTTACTGAAATAAATTGACCTTTGAGCACTACTATTGCTCTGTCTCAATGGTTCTGGTAGGATGTTTTTTTATTGTAATTTGAGTCCATGCATTTCCTTACTCTGTCCTTGATTTCTTTTATAACCAGATAGTTTTTGAGCAAAGTGTCATTCAGTTTCCATGTTTTTTATTTTTTTCCCTTGTTTTTTCTGTTACTGATTTCAATTTGTTTGGCTTTATGGTCTGAAAAGATGCTTTGTAATATTTCAATGCTTTGAATTTTGTTAAGGATTGTGTTAGGGCCTACTATGTGATCAATTCAGGAGAACATTCATGTGCATGGAAAAGATGTATCTGGCTGCTGTTGGGTGGTGTCATGGACTGAATTCTGTCCCTCACCCCCCAAATATGTGCGGCCATGTGGCTGGGCCATGATTCCCAGTATCTTGTGACTGTCCTCCATTTTGTGATTTTCCTATGCTGTATGTTAAAGGATGAGGGTGGAACTATAAATCCCTTCATAGGATCACCTCCCTGCTCCACTGTAATGGGAGTTTCCCTAGAGTATGGTTTGCACCACCCTTAATCCTTTCACCTGGCAAGAGAGAAAAGGAAAAGAAAGCAGGCCAAGAATTGGGAACCTCACACCATCAAGCAAGCAGTACTGGGAAAAGAGCGCATCCTTCAGACCTGAGATTCCTGTGCCAGCTCCCTGAACCAAGACTGTGCAATACTGGAATTCCCCCAGAGCCGACAAGGGGGAAAGTCTTCCCCTGGAGCAGACATCCTGAATGTGGACTTGTAGCCTACCGGACTGTGTAAGAATAAACATTCCTTTGCTAAAGACATCCACTCTGTGGTATTTCTGTTAGAGCAGCCTTAGCTGACTAAAACAAGTGGCATGTTTTGTATATGTGGAGGAGGTTAAGTTGATTGATTGTGGCATTTAGTTCTTCCATGTCTTTATTGAGCTTCTTTCTGTATGTTCTGCTCTTCAGTGAAAGTGGTGTGTCGAAGTCTCCTACTATTACTGTAGAGCTATTTTTCTCAGTGCTCTTAGAGTTTGTTTTATGTATTTAGGAGCCTTATCATTGGGTAGTAAATTCTGATAGTGTAGTGGTTTAGAGTTACAGCTGCTAGCCAAAAGACCAGTAGTTTAAATCTACCAGGTATTCCTTTGAAACTCTATGGGGCAGTTCTGCTCTGTCCTATGGGGTCACTCTGACTTGGAATCGACTTGTTGGCAGTGGGTTTGGTTTCTTTGATTTATTGTTGGGTGGGTAAATATTCAATATGGTTATGGCCTCCTGGCGTATTGACCCTTTAAACATTATATAGTGTCCTTCCTTATCCATCATGGTGGACTTTAAAGTCTATTAGAAGTTAATGTTGCAACTCCTGATGTTTTTTTAAATGTTGTTTGTTTGATACATTTTTTCCATCCTTTGAGTTTTAGTTTATTTGTGTCTGTAATATATGTCTCTCATAGGCAGCACATAGACAGTTTGTGTTTTTTATGCATTCTGACACTCTTTATTGGTACATTTACTCTATTTATATTCAGGGTAATTATTGATAAGTGTTAGTTTACTGCTGTCATTTTTTTTTTTTTATTTAACATAACTGAGTGAAAATGTACATTCACATGTAAATTTACATGCCCCCCTATATGCAGCTTCCACTGCTCTCCCTATCCGGTGACTGCACACTATTCCTCTCTGCTCCATACATGTCTCATCCTCCCAACATTCTCCTTTCCCCTCCTCTCCATCCACTCCCCTTCCTCCAGCCAGAGGTCAGCAAGATGATATCCTATAGATGTATAGAACCATAAAGTGCTTCCAATATATGGTGACTCTGCATTGCCAAGTCCATTCCATTCCTGTCCAAAGAGTGGACCTTTGTTATAATTTATGGGAACGGGCAGCATCAGGGCTGGGGGCCATGCTCTCAGAGGAACCCGAAAACCGCTGGACCATCAATTGAGGTCTTTTAGTGGAGATCTCATGATGCACTTCTTTTTATTCTTGTGTTGCCAGTGAGGCTCCTCTCTGTGAGCTCCGTCATGGCTATCACTGGTGGTGGCCGGGCACCATCCGGTTCTTCTGGTCCCAAGTCGATGTAGGCACCCACTCTTGTGGGTCTCTCTGTCTTCTCGGTTGTCTTTACCGCATGCCATTTTGGCCCTCGGTGAGCATCCATTCCTGCTGAGTTGGGACCATTTGCTGTGTCTTCGGATGGCAGCTTGGCAGCTTTTAAGACCCCAGACGCCACTCACCAATGTGAGGTGCAGAGAGCTCTCTTAGCAAAACGCTAGTTGTGCCAATTGGCCTGGAATTCGCCTAAGAGCATGGTCCCCCGCCCCCTGCCCCAGCTACTCTATCGTTGCAGTATTGAGTTAAGATGGAAGGAGTACTCAAGTTATGCTGAAGTCCACTTAATGTTGTTCTTGTTCCTAATGTGTGCTGTCACCGCTTTCTCCCAACTAGATTTCTAGTAACTACCTAAACTAAGCCCTTCCCCCCTCACCCTCCCTCCCTCCCTCCCCTCCCTTGCAGCTGTCAAAGAGTCTTTTCTTCTATACACAAGTCTGTTTTTGAGATCTTATCGTAGAGGTCTCATACAGTATTTGTCCTTTTGTCGCTTACTACTCTCACTCAACATAATGTCTTCCAGTTGAAACCAGGTTAGGAGATGATTCCCGGAATCATCGTTATTCTTTATCATTGCGTAGTGCTCCATTGAGTATATGTACCACAGTTTACCTATCCATTCTTCTATTGTTGGGCATCTGGGTTGATTCCACCTTTTTGCTATTGTGGACTGTGCCGCGATAAACATTCTGGTGCATGTGTCCGTTGGTGTGAAAGGCCTTGAATCTGTAGGATATATTCCAAGTAGTGGAATTACTGGGTCAAATGGTATATCAATATCCATTTTTTTAAGGAAGCGCCAGATTGCCTTCCAAAGAGGCTGGACCATTTTGCAACCCCACCAACAGTGTAGGAGGGTTCCACTTTCTCCGCAGCCTCTCCAGCGTTTGTTGTTTTGTGTTTTCTGGATCATGGCCAATCTTGTTGGGGTGAGATGGTATCTCATTGTTGTCTTGATTTGAATTTCTTTAATAGCTAAAGATCGTGAACATGGCCGCATGTGTTTTTTGGCTGCCTGGATCTCCTCTTTAGTGAAGTATCTGTCCATCTCCTTTGCCCATTGCTTAATTGGATGGTTTATCTTCTTCTTACTGATATTTTGTAGTATCTTATAGATTATGGAGATCAGGCGTCGATCTGACATAGAGTTGCCAAATATTTTTTCCCACTCTGTGGGTGTTCTTTTAATTCTATTAATAAAGTCTTTGGATGAGCAAAAGTGTTTGATTCTTAATAGTTCCCATTTATCTACTTTCTCTTCTGTTGATTGAGGTTTCTTTGACAGATTTTGGAGTCTGTCCTTATTGTGTATTAAAACTTCCATTGTTGTTCTTACCTTTTCTTGGATGAGCTTTATTGTTTTAGGTTTGATATTTAGGTCTTTTATCCAGTTGGAGTTGGTTTTTGTATAAGGTGTAAGATATGGATCTTGATTCAGTTTATTGCAGATGGATAACCAATTTTGCCAGCACCATTTGTTGAAGATACTGTTTTTACCCCAGTTTAATGTCTTAGGGCCTTTGTCGAATATCAACTGTTCATAGGCAGATGGTGTCATCTCTGGGGTCTCAATTCTGTTCCATTGATCAATCTGTCTGTTCTTGTACCAGTACCAGGCTGTTTTGACCACTGTGGCAATGTGGTATGTTACTGCTGTCATTTTTATGCCTTTGTGTGTGTGTTGTTGACAGTTTCTTTGTTCCACTTAATTTTCTGTGCTGAGTCATTTTTCTTTATTTTATCATTGTTGATTTTGTATTTTCTGAGACTTCATGTTTGTCTTTTTGATATGTAAGATTGTTAGTTCTCTGTAGGGTTACCTTAATATGTATTCATAGTTTTCTAAATTGAAACCAATTTTTATTTCTTCATATGGCCTTGACTTGTTCTCTGTATGAATGATCTATGACTACATTTCCTTAGTCCAAATTTTTTGTTATAATGTTGTCATCTTTTACACGTTGGCATCAGTTCTCTTTGTTAAAGCCATCCACTGTGGTATTTGTGCTGCAGCACTACTAGATGACTAAAACACATAATATCAGGATGTTTTCTGTCAACAAATCTTTAACAATTCTCTCTATTTTCTGTTATCTCTCCCTGTTCTGGTACTCCAGTTGCTCATAGATTATTCTTATTGATAGAGTCCCACATATTTCTCAGGTTTCTTCACTTTTAAAAACTTCTTTCATCTGATTTTTCCTCAAATATGTTGGTATAAAATGTTTCATCTTCAATCTCAGCTATGTTCTTCCCAACCTCTATTCTGAAGGCTTGAAGAGTTCTAAATATTAATCTTTTGTATTCTACCTCTATGAGTCGGATCCGACTCGACGGCACTTGGCTTATCCTACCTCTGATAATTCCAGGAAATTCTTTTAATGTGGAAAATTTCTTGATTCTATGTTTGGGAGCTTTCTACAGCCTTTGTGGTCTGTTTCTTATGTGATTTGATGTTGACTATTTTCTCTGAGCCAGCAGTAAGTTGTATTTATTTCACATTTGCTTACTGTGTTCTGACTTCTTATTTTGTTTTGAAAAGCACAAATAGGCTGGTTGTGTGACTTAGTTTGTTATTGGAGCCACTGAGGCTCTGACATCCTGTCACCACATGGTTAGAGCTGTTATTAAGCATGTGAGCCCAGGAGTTCATGTACTTTTATGTTTTCAGCTCAGATGTCCAGGTAGCTGGTCACCAAGTATTTGGTACAGGCTCTTCCGTACGGTCCTAGATAGGTCGGATTGACTGGTGTAGTCACAGATATCTGGCTGCATGCACTAAGAAAAACAGGAGTTGACAACCATCCATCAATGTCAGGAAAAGCATGCTCCTGTCCCTTAAGACATGTAGTTGCATAGGTTTTGCAGCTGGCCTATGGGTACTTAATGTTGTATGCAGAGGTGAGAGGCATTCAAGGTCCATTGACCCCTTATGCCTGCACCTAGACAGAGGAACTCTTTTCAACTGAGTTCCCTGCTGAGGGGAGCTATCAGATTGCTTACCCCTGTTTGTTAAATTATTGCCTCTGCTACTCTGGGAGAGTAGCTCAGAGTGTATAGAGGGGGTCCTAATTCCTGCCCAGAGGATGTGTCAGTCTCTTCAGCTGGCTTGAACATCCTACAGACTGGGGATGGGGAAGAGCAACTCAAAGGGGGAGAAGTTTATCCTGAAGGAAAGTTTTAGACCCATGTGTGGTAGATCAGACACAAGCTACTTAGCTTTTGACGATCAAATATCATTTTTCACTGATTCTGGAGGTGCAAGCGGGGTCTCTACTGCTAGGTCTTCCCGGCTGTGGAGGATACTTTCCTAAAATCACTGTTCCTCTGACTACGCTCTTTGTGACAGATCCGCCTGTCGGGTGCTGATTCTCACATCAGGTATGGCCAGTTGTAGGTATTTATGGACCTACCTCCATTCTCTGTTGCTCAGTCTGATTTCTCAGCTTTCACTTTGATGTTCAGGGCTCCTTGAATGTCATATATAATCAATTCATTTGTTCTTTTCCGGGTGTGGGAGATGGGGCTCTGTTTGTTAGAGGGATCACAGGAATTATCCGACTACTTTGCCATCTTAGCCCTGCCCCCCCGAAATATTTTTACAATACTTTTCTTTGTATATTATCCAGCAAACATTATAATGGCAAAGAATATTAAAAATGCAAAAGCATTCACATTGCACCACTCTGATACATGACATGCTTTTACTTCCCAGTCTTTCTCCTACTGACATTCATTTTCATGTCTATAACAATTTTTTTGGAGATTTTTCTTAACGCTTTTCATGTTTCTATATGTTCTCTTCATAATTGTACTTTCACACCACTTGTTACTTGGGAGACTTTGGACAACTTAGGCTTCCCAAGACTCATTTTCCTCAACTTAAAAACCAGGATGATTATACCTGCCACAAGATTGTTACAAAAAATAAAATTAGGTAAAACCACTAGCACAGGATTCAGTAAATGCTGGATAAATGATGACTGCGCTGTTTTTAATTTCTAGTCTAAACCTTAAAATTAATTTATCCTCTGATCTTTTGATGTAGGTCATGTTTTTACATAGTTTTAATCTCTCAGATCTTTGTAACAATAAAAAGTTTTCACATGCTTTATTTCTTTTGATCTTACCTGCAATTTTTTTAACCATCATTCCCAGTTGCAGATGAAGAAACAGGTTTGTTGACTTGCTTTGAAACTAATAACTGCAACTCAATTCTTTTGCCCCCAAACTCCTTCCCTTTTTGTCCATGACACCTGCCTGCCCTCCAAAACTGGACTTAGGGACAAGTCTGATTGTTTTAACTCTTTTATATAAATAGTTTTCTGTATCAAGCCCATGTGTGACATTCTATAAAGCTATATTGTGTCTCAACAAAAAGTCAGCTTGGGACTCCTCATCTCTAACAGCTCTCCCCATCGTGCATTGTGATTTCAACCTCCTGGCTCCTTGAACATGATAAGCAGCTTCCGGTTCTCAGGTCTTTTGCACGTGCTGTTTCCTGTGCCTGTGATGCTCACCTCTCACATAAGTGTGTGTGGCTTATTTTCTTACTTTTTTTGGTTCTCTGCTTCTTTTGAGTGTCACCATCTCAAACAGATTATTCCTGACTATTGTTCCCAGAGTCAGTCACTGTAAATGTGGAGCCTTCCTCATTCTTTATCCCAGTACTCTGCTTTACTTGTTTTCACAGAAGTGACCTTATTTATTTAACTCTTTTTTCACTATCCACCTGCCCCTTAAAATGTGTCTTTCTTGGGTAGAGACTTGGTTTACTGCTAATATTAGCAGGATTGCCTGGATGGTACATATGATTACCTGCTAATCAAAAGGTTAGAAGTTGAAGTCCACCCAGAGGTACCTTGGAAGAAAGACCTGGCAATCTACTTCTGAAAAACTGCTATTCAAAATCCTATGGGTCACAGTTCTACTCTGACACCATCAAGTCACCATGAGTGTCAGAGTCAACTCAATCGCAGTTAGTTAATATCCCTAGCAACTAATTGTATGCTAGGCTCGCAGTAGGGACTCAGTATGTTTAATTTATTGAATGAATGAATGAGGAATTATCAGAAGATACACAGGCCTTGAGCACTCCTGTACCTTCTTGCTGGGTGTGCTAAGAATTCAAGGCTCCCGACTGCTCATTTCCCAAGTGATTTCTCAGATTTGTATTTGCAGCAAATAACCTTACAGGCTTAGATAAACTCTCCTCCTGGGCAAAGAGCAGAGTTGGGGTGAACTCCCAAAGCTCAGTACTTGTGAACACAGCTCACTGCACGCATAGACATTCATCAAGGGCCCTCTTTGTCATACCCAAGGAACTCGAGAGACACGGTGAACCAAACCAAACAAACATGACACTTGAAGCTTTTTGCTGGAGTAACAAAATCCTGTGTCTCTTACCCAGGAGTCTTGTGTCTTCTGCTGGCATCCACGAAACAGTAGCAGGCTAGCTTGTTAGCATACGAGTAGGGAAAAATCTTAGATTGCATAGAACTTCAGTCTTTTGGTTTGCTGATTTTTTTGTAATTACAACTAGAAGAAATTTTTTTCTCTTTTGGGATTATTTCCCTGATACATTACCTTCCAAGTTAAGTAACTGAGTTAAAGTGTAGGAAAAATGTAATTGCTCTTTGCGTATTTCCAAACTGTATCTTGGGGACATTTAAGATGCATTGTTCTCTTAACACTGACTTTGAAGAAACAAGAGATACTGACAGCCTTGCCAAAATCAATTTTGTGTCAATGGTAGAAGAAACTTTAACTGGTATATGAAATATATTTTAATTGCTTTATTCGCATTTCTCTAATGGTTAAAAAGGTTGTTTTTTTCCAAATGGTGATTTATCATCTATATATGAGTATCCTTATAGCTAGTGAGACTCTTGTATAGACAACAAGGATGGCGAGACGTATGCTGGACATGTGATACCATGAAAGATCAAGCCCTGGAGGAGGACATCGTCCTTGGTAAAGCAGAGGGTCGGAGAAAAAGAGGAAGACCTTCAGGGACTTGGACTGATGCAGTGGCTGTAACAACGGGCTCAACGAGAACATGTTTATGAGCACGGCTCAGGACGGGGCAGTGTTTTCTTCTGTTGTACAGATGGTTGCTATCAGTTGGAACTGACGTGATAGCTCCTAACAACAACTAACATTTATTTCATTACATTTTGTTGAATCAGTTTTTACATTATTTAATAATAGAATACATTGAGCTTATCTCTGCAAATGCCCTCACCTTACTCAGTAATCATCGATTCCTTTCCTGTCCTCTATTTGCTTTTCTGGAAATCCTGGTGGCACAGTGGTTAAGAGCTGTGGCTCCTAATCAAAAGGTTGGCTGTTCAAATCCATCAGGTGCTCTTTGGAAACCCTGTGAGGTATTGCTACTCTGTCCTATCAGTTTGCTATGAGTTGAAATTGACTCAATGGCAACAGATGTTTCCTTCACTGAGTTTATGATAAAGAGCATGGAGCGTTTTGATCCTTACGGAGCATTGTGGTACACAGCAGGAGATGCTGATTCAGTCTTCTCATGCGAAGGCTTTAAGTGATCCTGTCCAGTGCAGCCCAGATCTAAATACTGAGGCCTTGTTAAGTGTAAGACATGGTGGTGGCACAAGGTGGTTATTCCGATTCTTGGAGGATCTTTCATTTATCAGGGAACAAAATCCGTCTACCCAATAACTGCAATAGAAACTCTGGTGGTGTAGTGGTAAGGAGCTATGGCTAATAACCATAGTTCAGCAGTTCGAACCCACCAGGTGCTCACTGGAAACTCTGTGGGGCAGTTCTACCCTGTCCTTTAGGGTCGCTATGAGTTGGCCGTGGGTTTCATAACTATAATGTGGCAACATGTGCCAACATCTTATTAGAAGTCTACATAAGGATTCCTATCCATGTGGGCAAGAGTGAGCAATCACTTCCAATGAGGAAAAGTTCAGGCTTCTAAGAGAAGGCAGCTTTGGGTCTAGACACCCCAAAATGGTAAGTTTTTATGAACAGAGGTGGACGATGAGGAAGGGGTGACACACTCGGCAAGAGGAAGAGCTGATTAAAGGCTTGGAGATAAAACAATGACAGCAACAAACAGCAGAGAATGATCAGGAAATGCCCAACATTTGTCAAAAGTTCCTCCCTTCATGTCTGGTATATCAACTGTTTTTTAAAAGAAAATACAGGTAGATTTTTTTTTAGATTGTCTTTATTCAGGTGATGTTTTGGTTTTTCTTTATTACCATGTGTCTTCCATTATTGTCATTTTTCAGTGTTAGTAAAAAGCATTTTTCTCGGGTATTTTTACCCTTGTGTTCTTCCAAATGATTTAAAATATTATCAGGTTTTATTCCTACTTGTTCATCAAGCCTCCAACCCAGTGTTATCTCCAAGTTAGCTACCTAGTGATGCTGCATGAGAAATACTGGAAGCAGATGGTTTATGGAAGAGAATTGTGTCTTCTCACACTTTAGGAGGCAAGAATTTCCAATTGAAGATCTCAGTCGTGTCCATTCTTCCCTGTAGGTTGTCTTGGGTATTCCTTATTTCCTGGGCTTGCAGACAGTTTTCTCATGGTGTCTGTCTTCTCTGTTTGTGCTGGCTGCTGTATGCAACCTGCTCTTTTTATAACTCAAAAGTGATCGGGTTTTAGATTCACCCTACACTGGTATGACCTTAGTTGATTGCCTGATTACATTAGATTGCATTATGAGAAATAGTTATGTTACCTTAGATCACATCCACACATATGTACGTTAGGATTCCAACACATATTTTTGGAGGGGCACAATTCCAAAGGAGGGACAACACCTCGTTTGAGAAGCGAGTCCTAATCTCCACATCTGTTCCACTCCCCAAACCTCCAAACCCAGCTGGCGTATTCCATTCATACAACAGGCTACTACACAGTGATAAGAAATAATGATAGCTTAGGGAAATACCTGATAACGTGGGGCCATCTGGAGGGCATTATGCTGAGTGAAATTAGCCAGAAGCAAAAGGACAAATGTTGTATGAGACCATTATTATGAGAATGCAACAAATCATTCAAGCACTGAAGAAATCAATCTTTGATGGTTACAAGAGTGGGAGGGAAAGGGATTTATACAAATTAGAGTTTAGGGTTCAGTTTGGGTGTAGGATGTGACAGCATGCACTAGAGAAAAAGACACCCATAACTACTCTACTTCAAAACTTAAACTGTTACCTAAATTTGGCCCACTTCTTTGGAAAAACAGAGTAACAGGGTCTGAGATTGAGGGAGGTGGAGGTCATGCTTTCAGAGGACATCCAGACTAATTGCCATAACCAAACTCTTCTTTTTTTTTCTCTGAAAATGCTCTATATACCACCTGGGTGAGTGACGTCTGGGGTCTTAAACCAAGCTGCCATCTTAGCAACATCAGTTGGTCCCAATCCACCTGGACCGGAGGTAAATGTGAGCCTATCAGATGAATGGGGACATATGAACCAGTGTCAGCTTCAACGAGGGACCAGAAGAACTAGATGTTGCCCGGCCATCACCAGTAACTTCCTGAAGCGGGTACACAGTACAGAACCCTGGACACAGTGGGAGAAAGATTAGAAGGCAGAGCTAGAACTCCACCGAAACACCACATCTGGTGGTCCATCACACTGGAGGGCCCCTGGGATCATGGCCCTCATACTCTCTAAACCTAAATTGCATCCAATACCACAGCCAGCTCTCCTGATGAAGACCGAACCAGACTATACACAACAAGGAGTGCAGCTGGTGATGAACAAACCTTTGGTCTTTAATATGTACACAGGGCTGTTTTAGAGATAGAAGACCATCGCCAAAGCCAAGATGGTAAGGTGGTCTAATCTTGGTCAAAAGATCACAGGAAATTCCAGATGAAAGGGGGAAGTGTGCTGTTGGGGGGGGGGGCAGGGAGAATTATTCCTAATCACAATAAATTGTTCTTAATCACAATAAAATTTGTTTTAAAAAGGTGGAATTGAAGCCTGTGTCTCCAGAGAAATCAAAATGCTACTTCCAACTTCATCTCTCTTCCTCACACCCACTGTTTGCTTCTAGCAAGGGTTTAAAAAGTCATGTGGTCTAACACCAGCCAGGTACCCCATTAACTCTATAGGTGGAGGTAGATATGGATATATACCTTCTGTGCATTAATTTAGGGCATAGTGTCATAATACCATCTGCCTTTACAGGACTATTTTTGAGCCATACTTTCTTCAATTATGTTTTATATTGAAATCTGAAAAGAGTACTTTTCTTCTATGTTAAAAATTACTATTACTGGTATTTAACTGTTCAGAGACTTTTGCTATACCTGGGGCTGAACATAGAAAGAAAGTGACTTGGGATTGGTCTCAATCTTTAAGCCTAGCTGTGATTTTTGTCTTAGAATAAAAGTGGAAATAATTTCTCCAGGTAGGCTATGGGCTTATCTGCAACTGACTATCAAACAAAAGTTAAGGATCATATAGCGACTGGAAAGAGAAAACATGTTCAAGGGACCACCTAGGCATAACTGGGGTTTGTTCTTCTACTGTCTGGGTGTTGAAACTAATTTGCTTGCAAGAATCATGGGGGGTGGGCAGGGCAGAGAGAGTACTTTAAAGTAACTGTTCCTCCTCGTACTTTTGGAGTTTTAGTTAGCAGGTGGACTCCTTTATTTCTGTTTGTTTTTTTTCCCAGCTCCTTTCTTTTACATGGGCAGAAGTAGGGCCACTTATGCTTTTGAACCTCAGCACTTAAAAATCCCTCGTCCTCTCCAAAGCTAATACCCCAAGCAAAGACACTTGGTCAAAAGCTAAGTTCTCCAGCATCAACGATGATAACAAAAACAGCTGGCTAGTTGCCATCAAGTTGATTCTGACTCAAGGCAGCCGCGTGTGTGTCAGAGTAAGCTGTGCCCACCAGGTGTCTGGTGGTTGCTTTTTTGGAAATATGTCTCCAGGCCTTTTTTTTCAGGTGCCTCTAGGTGAACTCAAACTGCCAGCCTTTGTGTTAACCACTGAGCTAGTTAACTGTTTTCATCAGCTAGGGACTTCTACTAGAAACTGTGGTGTCATGATTAAAGGGTGCCAATGTAAAGCTCAGTGGTTTTAACCCACCACTTGCTCCATGGTAGAAAGATGCGGCAGTCTGCTCCTGTAAAGAAGACAGCCTTGAACATCCTATTGGCAGCCAGGGCATCAGTGCATAGCTTCCCAGAGGGAGTACTTTGAACATAACCATAGTGATATTCAGCAGTGAGATGTGTAGCACTTAGAACAATTAGGTTTGTGGACTTAATTGTTCTAAGTGTTACATATCTCATTGCTCATACACAGAATATACACCAATAGTTTCTGCATGTACTGTAATCAGTCCAATGACACTGATTACATTTACTGTTACACATGGCCACTATGAATTGGAATCAACTCCACACAGCGTCTCCAACTACAGATTTAAAGGGGTAACTGGTTGAGAATTGATATCGTTGTTAGTTGCCTTTAAGTTGATTCTGACTCATGATGACCTCATGTGTGCAGAGTACAACTGCTCTACAGGATTTTCAGACTGCAACCTTTTTTGGGGAACAGATCCTCAAACCTATTTTCCAAGGTATCTCTGGGTGGTTTCAAACCATCACCCTTTGTACCATGCAGGGACTCTCAGCTGAGATTAGACCATACAATTCTTTAAAACCTTGAATGCAGTGGGTATGAGGAAGTCTTACTCTTTCTGGCTCAGTTTGCCATGTACTGGACCCCTAACCCAAAGAAGGGTATGGGCAGAATGAAATGGGGAACGAGGCAGGAAGCATGGCAGAGTGTATATGTCAATGAAGCTTGTTTTATTTAGTGCTGTTGTAACAAATACCACAAGTGGATGGCTTTAACAAACAGAAATTTATTCCCTCACAGTCTAGGAAACCAGAAATCTGAATGCAGTGCTCTAAGTCCACAGGGAAATTTCTGTTAGCCCTGGGGAAAAGGTCCTTGATTATTGGTGTCCCCCTGGTCTAGGAGCTTCTCAGGTGCAGGAACTCAGATCCAAAAGGCAGGTTCTCCTCCACTGTTGATTCTTGGTGGTATAAGGTACCCTGTCTCTCTCTTTTGTGTCTCAAAAGAGATTGATTTAAAATATAAAATAATCTTGTAGATTTAGTCCTGCCACATTAAGATAACCGCCAAAAATCCCATGTCATTGACAGCAGAGGTTGGATTTACAATACAGGAAAATCACATCAGATGACAAAATGGTGGATAACCATATAATACTAGGGATCATGGCCTAGCCAAACTGACACATATTTTGGTAGGGCACAGTTCAATCCATAACAGAGATTTTCTGCATTTTAAGCAGTTTGTCTGAAGGCAGAGTTAGGAAGGAGGAAAGGAGGAGCTGCATTGAGGTTCCAGAATTCCCTGCACTACCCCTCCAAGCTTACTGGATCCGACACCCTGCTTGTGGCTGCATGGAGCTCAGGATGGCCAAGACCAGGCAATTCAGCCCCAGATCCTAAAATGAAACCATCAGTCATAGAATGACTAATGCTTGATATTTGCAATTCCCAACTCCAGAGAAGCAAAGTGCGTAACACCCAAATGAAGCAAAGAACTCCAAAGCTCTTCATCTGGAAATGTCTGTATAGACGGGGGGGGGGGGGGGGGGGGGGGGGGCGGAACAGGCATAGCAAAACTATAGGGCACCTAATAAGTTTAACATATAGATTTAGAGAATTTGTAGTGAGTGAGTCATAAAGAAGTATCCTACAAGTTTGTTCGTTGGCAAATTTTATCCATAAAGTTTCCGAGTGAAGCATGAAATATTTTGAAAAAAGGTATAGGTTAAAGTATAGATTCTAAGAGAAGTCCTTCATTTACTGCCCTGCCCCATACTCTGAGATGAAAATTCCAATTCTGCTGACATTCCTGAGGGTGGAGAGCATTCTGATTTCTGGAAGCCCTGATATTAATTTCTTCTGGGAGGGTTCTGAAGTGAATTCAAATTCTCCAGCTGCAGAGAAGACCCCATAGGTCCCTTCTCCCTGGAGTGATGACTGGAGGCTCTAAACGTGCATCAGAAGTTGGAAAGAGGAATAATTCTTTTAAGTCACCCAGACGGTTGCTCCCTGCTTTTCCCTTTCTGCCTTTCCTCCATCATTTTGATCTTTCTTCTCCTGGAATTTGATTTCCTGTGGGTGGGGAGGCAGATGGCTATTACCATGCCCACTCAATTGGATTTACAATATAGGAAAATCACATCAGATGACAAAATGGTGGATAACCATATAATACTAGGAATCATGTTTATAATTTCAGGTTCCGGAGCATCCCAGGCACTCTTTTTTTTTTTTTTTTTATCTCGCAAGATCTGAAATTCTGCTTGGGTTTTACAGAAAGGCTGGTCTTTGGAAGCTCTTTAGACAAACTTAGCTTTTAAAAGAAGGGTTTGTTGGCTGGGTATTTTTCTATGGAATTTTCTTGGGTCTCCTTGAGCAGAATTCAGACTTTCACATTTTTCTCTCACTTTCCTTCAGCAGCTCTACATATGTACCATGTGACTCAAGGCTACTTTTAACTCTGAGTGGGGGGGACAGATGGGGGACTCTGGAGCCAGATAGGATTGGGTGCTCACCTCTGCTTAGCCTAGCCACTAACCAGCAGGATGCTCTTCTGAAGATACTTAGTAACTCAGTCTTCTAGCCTCCTAGTGGGATGTGCTCTGATGAAGACAGTGCCTAGGAGTGCAAGCAGTTTATGAGTCTGCCTGTTCATAAAAAATTTGGAGGTTTGTGTACACCCAGAGGTGCCTCAGAAGAAGGGCTTGTCACCTACTTCTCAAAAGTCATCCACTGAAAACCCTATGGAGCCCAGTTCTACCCTGATACATGTGCAGCTACCATAAGCTGCAAGTGACTCCACGGCTGTTGATTTTGCTTGCTCTGTGAGGGAAAGTCACTAGGGAGCACGAAGGCAGGCTTGGCAGAGGGAGGGGCTGGGCTGTGACGCACACTCACCGCACTGGGGGTCTCTGAAGTTGCAATGGCCCTTATGAGTTGACTCAAGTTGGGATGAGGCAGACTTTACACCCTTGTAATGATCAGGGACCCTGGTGGAACACTGCTTAAGGACTCAGATGGTATCCAAAAGGTTGGCAGTGGGAATCCACCAGAAGCTCCTTGAAAATCCTACAGGGCAGTTTTATTTTGCCCTATAGAGTCACTGTGAGTCAGAATCGACTCGACTACAATGAGTTTTTTTTTACTGATCTTGGATGAGGGCTGCTCTTTGGAAGCAGCTGTGACCTGGAGAAAGACTCTCAAGCTGAGGTAGTTACTGAAGGGGCTGGGGTGTGAGAACTGTCTGTTCCATGTTTCCAGGGAACAAGTCCTTCAGTCCTGAATGAGGAATCTGGAAAGCGCATCTCAGTGGAATTTCTACCCTCAGTACTGCAGGTGGTTTACATTGTGTCATGCAGTCTTTTAAGTCACTGTGACCTGTGAGTATCAAGATGCCAATCCTATCTTGTCTGTGACCAAGACTCAGGTGACATCAGAGCTGCTCTCAAATAGGAGGCATCTGCCAGAAACCTTGAACCTTTTAGCATGTTAGCCTCATTTACCCTTGCACTTGAGCATCAGGATGCTTAGAACTGCATTTAATTCATACTTGTAGGAATCATTTTTGCATATTTATTTTCCATGGCTTTACTATTTTAACAAAGCAGCTCTATTTCTATTGTTTAGTGAACTGTAAATCTTTTTGGAAACAGGTGAATTTTAAGTTACACATGAAGGAATGAAGGAAAGAAATAACCAAAAGATTTCACTTGACTTAAGCTGCTTTAAAGGAGCTTACATTCAGTGGTATGAAGCGCTCCATCCAAATTGCTTTTCACCTTCCAGATGATCTTGTCATGGAGGATTTTCTTGCTTTCTCTGTTTTTCAAGTCTCTTGTGTTATGCCTATATGGTCGAGTGGAGGTTTTTGTTTCCTGGGCAACTTGACAGCTGAACTCATCTAGTCACAAGAGCTGCCGGTCCTTGTCTGTTTTGAGTAACATTTATATTCTGTTGGCAATATACAGAACTCCCAATATTCAAGCGTTCTTTATTGTAGGTGAAATGATCCAGGCCAGCAACAGCCACCACTGTCAGCCCCTTCTCTTGCCCCACTAGGACTGACTCCGTGGCAAACACTGAAAATGCTCAGATTATATTTCTTTAAAAACGTCTCCACTATTAGCCACTATTTCCACTGACTAGTAAAGGGAAAGGAATTTTCAGTCCAATGGTAGTCAATCACAGCAGACAAGAAAAACTGATCTGTTTTTTCAGATGGTTTGAGCAGCAAAAAAGGAATTTACCAAAAATAATGCAAAAAGGCACTGCTGACATGTAATCATCATCAATAACTTTTTGGTGAAGGAACTAATTTGCTGAAATAAATGGAGCTGGTCAGTAATTTCAGATTCCTGGTGTGTCACTGGTAAGTTTAAGAAAAGGAGCCAAGACCAGTACCTCTGCTCAATGTTTTCTTAAAGAAATAGTCTTGGATTAATCACCTAATATTTGGTTCATGTATGTACCTTTTCTTCCTTCTCTATTGACTGATACAGCCATCTGATCCAATCCACTGATCTAAATATAAGCAGTTGTGAATCCATCACCTTACACAAGAGTCTTGACCACAACTTCTATATAGCTCTGTAGGCCGTTTCATCTTGTTCTCATCTCACTCCTCTTAAGACAACCACCACCCTGAATTCTGTGCTCATTGTTCTTTCTCTCAGCTACCTGCTCTCAAAAAGTAATTTTTTACTTCTTTGTAACTTTACTTGGCTCCTGGTAACTTTTTGAAACTTACCTTTTTCACTTTCTATTGCTAAGGTACATCCATAATGCTGCTTGCGTCTTCATTTTTGACCAGTGTGTGATTTTACATTTCTGAATTACCCTCAGTATTTCCAAGCTACTAATGAAATACAGATAGGACTCTTGTGATTTCACCAATCTCTGATTCCACCGTTCTCTGGACTTCAAAGCCTTCCCTCACTTGATGTCTATGGCAGACAATGTATGATTATAATAAAGTCAGGTACTCTGTGCATTTAACTTGAATGAATTTAAATAGGGAGAATTAAATAAAACTTCCCCCCAAATTTTCTGTGCACACACTGTTAGCTGCCCATGTAGCTATTACCTGCTCCTCCTTGAGAATAGAACTTCAATTTCATTCATGTACGTGCTGTCAGATGGATCTTGGTTAAAAGCAGTGAACACCAGAAACATGTTTCTCTGTATTTCAATGACATTTGACTGTGTGGACCATAACAAATTATGGATAACACTGTAAAGAATGGGAATTCCAGGAAATTTAATTGTGCTTGTGCAGAACCTGTACATATACAGAAAGGAAGTTATTCAAATAGAACAAATCAGTAGTTTGAGATCAGAAAAAGTGTCAGGGTTTGTCACAGATTTAACTGTGTCTCCCTGAAACATGTATTAACTTGTGTAGGTCATGATTCCCAGTATGTGTGGCTGTCTTCCATTTTATGATTTGATGTAATTGTCCTCTATATTATAACTCCTAATTTCTGACCTTGGTTAATCAGGCAAGACTGAAGTATGTGAAAGAGGATCAGAATGGGATGTAACACTCTTAGCCAGCCCTGATTCAACATAAGAGGAGTTTCCCTGGGGTGTGGCCTGCAGCACTGTTTTTCTTACAAGAGATACAAGGAGGGAAGTGAGCAGAGAGAAAGGGATCTCATGTCACCAATAAAAAAGTGCCTGGAGTGAAGCAAGTCCTCTGTACCTGGGGTCCCTGTGTGTAGAAGCTCCTAGACCAGGGGAAGACTGATGACAAGGGCCCTTAGAACTGACACAGAAAACTTTCCCCTGAAGCTACTGTTGTTAGGTGCCATCAAGTTCGTTCCGACTCACAGTGACCCTATGCACAACAGACCATATAACACTGCTGGTCTTGTGCCATGTCCACAATCATTTTTTATGCTTAAGCCCATTGTTGCTGCCACTGTGTCAGCCCATCTTGTCGAGTGTCTTCCACTTTTTTTGCTCACCCTCCACTCTACCAAGCATGATGTTCTTCTCCAGAGACTGATCCTTCCTGACAACATGTCCAAAGTATGTAAGATGAAATCTTACCTTCTTTGCTTCCAAGGAGCACTCTGTTTTTCTTCCAGAACAAATCTGTTTGTTCTTTTGGCAGTCCATGGTACATTCAACATTCTTCTCCAATCCCACAATCCAAAGGCACCCATTCTTCTCCTGTCTTCTTTGTTCACCGTCAGCTTTTGCAAGCAGATAATGTGACTGAAAATACCATTGCTTGGGTCAAGTGTCAGTTAGTCTTCAAGGTCACATCTTTACCTTTCAATACTTTAAAGAGGTCCTTGGCAGCAGATTTTCTCAATACAATATGTCTTTTGATTTCTTGACTGCTGCTTCCATGGGCATTGATTGTGGACCTATGTAAAACAAAATCCTTGACAACCTCAATCCTTTCTCCCTTTATGACAATGTTGCTTACTGGTCCAGGTGTGAGGATTTTTGTCTTCTTGATGTTGAGGTGCAATCCACACTGCAGGCTGTGGTCCTTGATCTTCATCAGTAGGTGTTTCAAATCTTCTTCACTTCCAGCAACTAAGGCAGTACTGTCTCTGTAACACAAGTCGCTAATGAATCTTCCTCCAATTCTGATGCCTCATTCTTCTTTGTATAATTCAGCTTCTTGGGTTATTTGCTCAGCATACAGATTGAAAAGGTATGGTGAGTGGATACAACCCTGATGCACACCTTTCCTGACTTTAAACCATGCAGCATCCTCTTGTTCTGTTCGCATGACTGCCTCTTGAACATATACAGATTCCTCAAGAGCACAATTAAATGTTCCAGTATTTCCATTCTCCATAATGTCAGCCATAATTTATTATGATCCACAGTCAAATGCCTCTGCATGGTCAATGACACACAGGTAAACATCTTTCTGGTATTCTCTGCTTTCAGCCAAGATCCACCTTACACATCAGCAATGATATCCCTAGTTCCACATCCTCTTCTGAATCCAGCTGAATTTCTGGCAGCTCCTAGTGAATATGCTGTTGCAGTCACTTTTGAAGGATCTTGAGCAAAATTTTACTTGCATGTGATATTAACAATATTGTCTTGCAATTTCTGCATTTAGTTGGAATGAGCATAAATGTGGATCTCCTCTGGTCAGTTAGCCAGGTAGATGTCCTCCAAATTTCTTGGCATAGACAAGTGAGCACTTCCAGCCATGCATCTGTTTGACAAAACATCTCAACTGACATCCCATCAATCCCTTGCTTTTCCCAATGCCTTCAATGCACCTTCACCTTCTTCCTTCAGTACCATCAGTTCCCAATCATATGTTACCTCTTCAAATGGCTGAGCATTGACCAGTTCTTTCTGGTACAATGACTCTGTAGTCCTTCCATCTTCTTTTGATGCTCCCTGAGTCATTTAATAGTTTCCATGTAGAATCCTTCACTATTGCAACTTGAGGCTTGAATATTTTCTTCAGTTCTTTCAGCTTGAGAAATGCACAGTGTGTTCTTCCCTTTTGGTTTTCCATTTCCAGTTGTTTGCACATGTCATTATACTACTGTGTCTTCTCGAGCTGCCCTTTGAAATCTTCTGTTTAGGTCTTTTACTTCACCATTCTTTCCTTTTGCTTTAGTTGCTTGACATTTGGGAGCACATTTCAAAGTCTCTCCTGACATCTTATTTGGTCTTTCTTTCCTGTCTTTTTAACGACCTCTTGCTTTCTTCATGGATTACGTCTTTGATGTCATTCCACAATTTGTCTGGTCTTTGGTCATTATTGGTCACACATCCATTAATCATTGAACATGGGATGTATGAAGTACAAATATAGGAAAACTGGAAATTGTCAAAAATGAAATGCAGCACATAAACATTGATATCTCAGGCACTAGTGAGCTGAAATGGACTGGTATTGGCCATTTTGAATCGGACAATTATATGGTCTACTATGCTGGGAATGAAAACTTGAAGAGGAACGGTGTTGCGTTCCTCATCAAAATGAACATTTCAAGATCCGTCCTGAAGTATGATGCTGTCAGTGATAGGGTAATATCCATACACCTACAAGGAAGGCCAGTTAATACGACTATTATTCAAATTTACGAACCAACCACTAAGACCAAAGATGACAAAATTGAAGATTTTTACCAGCTTTTGAAGTCTGAAGTTGATAGAACATGCAACCAGGATGCAATTGAGAATTACTGATGACTGGAATGCAAAAGCTGGAAACAAAGAAGAAGGAATGGCAGTTGGAAAATATCATCTTGGTGATAAAAATAATGCCAGAGATCACATGATAGAATTTTGCAAGACGAATGACTTCTTCATTGCAAACACCTTTTTTAACCAACACAAATGGCAACGGTACACATGGATCTCACCAGATGGACTACAGATGAACCAAACTGACTACATCTATGGAAAAAGATGACAGCAAAGCTCCACATCAGCAGTCAGAGCAACAACAGGTGACGGCTGTGGCACAGATCATCAATTGCTCATCTGCGAATTCAAACTGAAACTCAAGAAAATTAGAAGTCCACAAAAGCTGAAGTATGACCTTAGTATATTCCTTCTGTGTTTAAAGACCACCTCAAGAACAGATCTGATGTGTTAACAACTGATGACCATCCCCTGAAGTTAATGCCCTGAATTCCAACTTGTAGCCTCCTAAACTGTGAGAGAATACATTTGTTTGTTAAAGCCATTCACATGGTATTTCCATTACAGCAGCACTAGATGACCAAGACAAGGTTGTGTACTTTCTCATTCTTATTCCATCTGTATGCTGCACAAACAATCTGAGAAACTTGCCTATATAAGAATGTGGCATCAGGATTGGATGCAGGTGACATAAACTTCCTTGTTGAACATAAACAGGATTTGAAACATTTACTGATGAAAATTAAAGAACACAACCTTCAGCATACATTATACCTCAACATAAAGAAAACAATAATCCTCATGACTGGGACCAATAAGGAACATAATGATAAATGAAAAGTTGTCAAAGATTTCATTTTGCTTGTGTCTACAATCAATGCTCACGGAAGCAGCAGTCAGAAATCAAAAGATGCACTGGGAAAATCTGCTGCAAAAGAACTCTTTAAATCACTGAAAAGCAGAGATGTTGCTGTGAGGACAAAGGTGCACCTGACCTATGCTATGGTATCTTCAATCAGATCACATGCAATGAATAAGGAAGACCGAATAACTGATGTCTTTGAACTACGGTACTGAAGAATGCTGAATATACCATCGGCTGTCAGAAGAATGAACAGAGCTGTCTTGGAAAAACAATAGCTAGAATACCCCTTAAAAGACGGAATTGCAAGACTTCATCTCATGTACTTTCAATATGTTATCAGGAGAGGCCAGTCACTGGAGGAGGACATCATGCTTGGTTAAGTAGTGGGTCACAGAAAGAGAGGAAGAATTTTCACCGAGATGGATTGACACTGGTTACAACAGTGTGCTCAGTTAGCAACAACTGTGAGGATGTCACAGGGCTAGGCAGTGGTTTGTTCTGGCGTACATAAGGTCACTATGAGTCAGAACCCTGTTGGTGGCACCTAACAAGAGCAACAACATGTGTGTGGATGTGCTCAGGATTGAGGCACAGCATCTGAAGGTAACTCATGACTGATCTAAGCCAGTGATTCTCACTTCCTGAATGCACCAGAACCACTTGGACAGCTTGTTAAAACACGGAATTCTGGGCCCTTGAGGCTGTGGTTGTCAATTGTGGCTGCACATCAGAGTTACTACAACAGCTTTACAAACTAACCAGTGGTTTGGCACCACCCACAACCTGCTCCTTGCACATGGGCTCCTGTGGTGCTGAGAATCTTCCAAATCTTGGTACCCCAGGAGAACACTCTTTGTACACCTTAAAAATCACAGATGCCCAGGATTGCTCTTACAAAAGAAGCACATTTGGTGTACTTATTAGGGTGTGCAAGCAGTCCAACAGCAAACTGACTTGAGCCCTAAGTGTTACCATACCTTGTATATACAACTTGATGGGGCACATTTATTTCTAAATTATGTAAAATTTTTAAACAGAAGTTGACAAACGAGTACTATAAATACCCATATTCCCATGATTCTGACTCAACACTTAACATTTTACTTTTTTCTGTTTCTGTTCAAAAACTTCAGCTCTAGCTCCTCAGCACATATATCCTAAAGATAAGAATATTGTTCCATATAACCACAGTATTATAATCAAAGGAAAGAAAATTAGTAATAATGCCTCTATGTCACTACTGTTGGCTGCTATGGAGCCAAGGCCCCCAACTCAATGATCCCATGCACAAAGGCACTGGGCTCTTGTGATCTATAGCGTTTTCACTGGCTGATTTTTGCAAGATCACCAGGCCTTTCCTCCTAGTCTGCCTCAGTCTAGTGTGTTCAGTATTATAGCTGCCCCCTCCAAACAACCACCTGCTGTCAAAGTCAATTTCAACTCATAGTGACCCTATAGAACAGAGTAGAACTGCTCCATTGAGTTTCCAAGAAGCACCTGGTGAATCTGAACTGCCAACTTTTTTGGTTAGTGGACATAACACTTAACCACTACACCACAAGTGTTTCAGCAACATATAAACCTCCACTGACAGATGGGAGGTGGATGCACCCGTGATGCACTAGCTGGGAATGGAACTCTCAGGTCCTTATATTTCCACCACTGAACCACTACTGCCCCCTGGAGGCAGTCAGGGAGTATGACAGTGCCCTGCCTTGGGTTGACAGAACCAAAACCAAACCCACTGCCTTCCAGTCCATTCTGATGACTCATGACAACCCTACAGAGGGAGTAGAACTATCTCAGTTTCCAAGGAGCACCTGGTGGATCTGAACTGCCAGACTTCTGATTAGCAGCCTGTAGCATTTAACCACTACATTTATTATTTCACTTAGACCATCCACTTGCTACTACTGTAATTTCCTCTTCGGTTAGGACATCACCACCCTTCCTGGGGCTTCTGGCTTAAAGGACTTCAAATATATAAAGCGTTTAGCTTGCAGTCTGACCACCCCCAGGGTTCAGACTCATCTCAATGTCCTCCAGAGCACACGTTCTGACCACAGTGCTTAGCGTTAGTAGAAAATGAGCAGTCTTTAGGAATCCTGGTGATGCAGTGCTTGAGCATCTGACTGCTAACCAAAAGGTTGGTGGTTCAAACCTCCTGCTCTGCGGGAAAAGATGTGGTAGTCTGCTTTCATAAAGATTACTGCCTTGGAAAGCCTATAGGGCAGTTCTTTGACCTTTAAGGTCAGTATTAGTTGGATTTGTTTTATGGCCCTTCTCTAAAAACAAAAAACCACCCCAAACTCCCCAGGTGATCCTGTGGGAAGTATCTCTGGGAGTTAGTTGAGGTCCATCTACAGAAGCACTGTTCTTAGATCCAGTCATATGAAAGGCCCTCTGCTGGGCAGATCCAGGAACAACAGCAGATAGGTGGCTCAGAATTGTCCAAAGAGCTCCTTCTAACTTACGAGTCCACTGGATGCACAAACAGTTTGTATTCCGCTGCTAAGGTGCCCTGATGGCTCAGCTGCCAACTGAAAAACTGGTGATTTGAGCACATCAGCGGCTCCATGGAAGAAAAGACCTGGTAATCTGCTGCTGTAGACTGTAGCCTACTTTGTAGCTCTACTCCGTCCTGTAGGGTTGCTGAGTTACACTTGACAGTGTCCACCACCACCAGTAACCTGAAGGTTGGCAGTCTGAACTCATCCAGTGGTACTGCAGAAGAAAACTTTGGCAATTTGCTTCCATGAGGATCACAGCCAAGAAAGCTGTATGGAGCTCAACTTGACTTTGCAACATGTGGGGTTACCAAGCTGGACTTCACAGAAACAGATTTGTTTAGTTTGTTGGCCTAAACCATCTGAAAACATGACTTTTTGATGTTTAGACAGAGGATGTGAGGAAGTAGTCCTTTTCTCTCACCTCTTGCCCTGTTTTTCTGGGTTCCCAGTGGTATCAACACCTCTAGTGCCTAAGAGCTGACTCTCTCAATTCTGTGCCATCTCCATGCACATTATTGCATTTAACCCTTGTGGATACCATTACTTTCTCCCTCCCCACAGGGTAAGGATACTAGGGTGAAGAGAGATAAGTCACTTGTTCAAAGCCTCGCAGCTATGCCATGGTGGAAGGAGCTGATTCAAACTAGGTTCTTCCTGACCCCATCCACTGTTTTATAACACAGGTTTGATGGCTCCCAGCCCTTTTTCTAGAAACTCATGGATTGTCCCTAAGGCCCTACTGTCCTCCTGCCTCTGACACAATACACCCAGACAAGTCTCTATAACATTCATGTAACAATAAAGGTAGCCACCACGCAGAGTGCATTCTCCCAAGCACTTCATGTGGGTTAACTCACTTGATCACATTTTGCTTTCATTATTTTATACATGAAACAGGTGTACATGTGTAAGTGCTAAACCTGGAATGTGAATCCAAGCATATTTTAACCACTACCTAATTCATGAACAAACAGATCTTTCTGGACATCTGAATTCAGCTTTATTTATGCTAACCCAGCCAAGACTAAAATAAACTTAGACATACCAAAACCCACTGCCACTGATTCTGAATGAACAGTAATCTATAACAGAGCAGAACTGCCCCATAGGGCATTCCAAGGAGCAGCTGGTAGATCTGAACTGCCAACCTTTCATTGGCATTCACAATTCACAGCCCAGGATGCCAAAGGTTTGTTCCTTCAGGGTTCTGTACTCACACTGCCTTTTAACTTTCATGGCTGAAGCCATCTGACCCCACCCACACATCAACACTGGCCAGACCACCACAGCAGTGAGCAGCCAGCAGCCAGGTTCTCAGAAAGGAACCTAAGAGGCCTTCTCCCTGAGCAATGAGCCTTGAATATGGTCTTGCCCTGACCCTGTTTCTGATTCTAGTCCCGCACATCTGAATCCCCGCCAGCAAGATCAAGTCTCACGTCCAGATGTCCAGAATCAGAAGGCAGGGCCCAGGAATAACTCAAGTTATCATGGTAGGACTGATCTTTCCACTTTGTCTTTTCTCACACAACCTCTGTACATTTGAGTTACTCATACTGGGGTCTACAATAGTAAGATAAACTGGGGTACTAGCACGCTCACAGGAAACTCTGGTGGCACAGTGGTTAAGCGCTACGTCTGCTAATCAAAAGGTTGGGAGTTTGAATCTGCCAGGTGCTCTGTGGAAACTCTATGGGAAAGTTCTACCCTGTCCTAGAGGGTCACTATGTGTTGGAATTGACTTGACAGCAGTGAGGCTTTTTTTATTTAGGATTAGTATGATCAAACGGGAGAGGCAGCCTGGGTTAGCAGGCAGGTACCTAGGAACCCAAATCCAGGCAGACCATACAAGAGTTTACAAAGGATGGCAATAAACACAAACCTGACCAAGTGATTTAATGATGTAGGAACATGTTATGAAATAAGCTCATTACACAGTATGCACAAGATGACTTCATTTTTGATTTCAAAAAAGATGCATAGAAAAAATTAGATTGTATATCAAAATATCAATTGTTTACATCTGCTCAGTGATAAATTAGTCTTTGTTTTTTTGAAACATGATTGTCTTTCTGAAAAGAAAAAGGAAAACACATTACAAGAGAAAAAGTTACTGAATGCAAAGAAAGGACGCCAAGGAGCAGGACTGAAATCCAGGACCAGTCCACTAGAGGCCAGGAGCCAGGCCTGATGGAAAATAGCCCTTTCTCTTCCTTTCGCAATGTACTTATCAGCCTGTTTCCTCCACATTTGACATTCTCATCAATGTACATTGAGGCACTTAACATAGAGGGCCTCACACACAGCAGAATGACACCAGCAGCTAACTCTAGCTCTGAGTTGCTATAAATACAGTTAAAATATACTACACAGAACACAGTAGGAATCAGATGTTCCTAGAACAAAAACCTGACTACACCACGGGCTTTGGCCATTCTTCTCTTACCTGTTGGTCTTCACCACACTGCACGTTTACTTTTCTCAGTGATGTGGAAGAGACTTTTCCCACTAAGACACTAACATGAATGCACACTGAGCCTGATTATAAGTCCATTAATAGTTGGCTGTGTTTGCTAGGTGCCCTGCTGAATTGAAAGGGTCTGCCCAAATCTAAGCTGCCTGGAAATAAACTGATTTAAATGAGGAATGTCACCATCCTTGTGTCTTTACTAAGTCACCAAACACAGCATCTATACTGGTGTAAACATGGTTTCCAAATCTCAGATTCATGCCCTTCACCCCCAAAATGTGATGACTGCTAGGGATACTTCCTTCATGTAATGATGTCAACTCACTCTTGCTGTTAAAAAAAAGGTTTCCATTTTAAAATATATTAGCAGTATACAAAAATCAAAACTACTTTAACCATATGTACTCTCTAGGTATCTCCTACAGTTCTCTGCCCTTTTATACAGTGGCATTTTCAGGAGGGCTCAAGAATGACTATTAAGGTTAAAAAAAACAAACTGGGACTATATTCAGTGCTATTAGTAACACAACCTGCTTGGTGGACTAGGCCATCTGCTTCCGACAGCAAGTTAGCATAAGTAATTCATCCACAAAAACCTGCAGACACCAGAAAGGAAAGGGGAAGAAATAACTATATTAAAACAATACTATAAATTTGAAAGGAAAAATATTTAGAATATTCTATTATCACAACTAAGACCAAAAATATTTCTTTGCTTTGTGCTTGGGCAACCAAGAAAAACTCCTTCATATGCTCCCTCCCGCCCCAAATAAAAAAATAAAAAAGATCTGCTGGATCAGCACTCAGTGCTTATCATGCTTATGGGCGTCAATTTATACTCTTGATAAATCAGTCCAAATCCTCAAGGCTGCAAAAATGTCCTTCTTAGAACAAGGAGTTGAAAAGCCATTTTGGGACAAAGTTATTGAAGATATTGAAGATGAAGGAACATGTGTCTTCAGTGTGAGAACTGCCTACCACCCGGTGATTTCTTGCTAATATTTTTAAAGATTCTGGACTTCTCAACCTTTTTGGCTTTCTGGTAGCCAAATCCACCACCTCCTCCTCGCTTTTTAAGTTTGCCTTCATTGCTGTTGACGTCTGAAGGCGAATGTTAAGGAAATCGCCAGTGTTAAGATGATGAACTCCACTCTAACCTAGACTCATGTATGCTATTGTTCTACCACAGCCCTTCCGTAACAAAGAAAACATGAGTGTCTGTGACGGACCACCAGGAAACTAAGAGCAGCCACATGACTGGGGACTAAAATTAGGAGTGTCAAAGTCACGTTACTTAATTTCTTCACACAACGTGGTTCCACTAATTACTTATACAAAGAGGCAACCTGGGAGAAGTCTAGTGGAAACATTCTATACTATCACAACAAATGATTTCCACCTCTCTTTGGAATTAATTTATGGATGTTTCACCAAGGAAGGAGCTTTTTTCCTTCATATAACATACTACTTATTAGAGTAGACATTTACTCAGTACCTACAGTGGAGAAGGCCACCCAAAATTTGGTGTACTTCTTCCCTCAGGTGTTACCATCAGAACGCAAAGAACTGATGCTTAGCTTGTTTTAGTGGATTCAATTTTTTTCTGCAGAAGAAATGATAAAAAAGCACACATTATAAATTTCAGCAGAATCAAGGGAAGCATCCTCTTGGCCTTTATCTTGAGGCACATTTAGTTTCTATTTTTTTTTTTTTGGCTGATCTTGTCTCTTCCTTGTCTAATGGCTCTAAGATACCACAAATGTGTCAGAAAGTCACCTCCTCTCTCAGCGTCAGTGCTCTACCTTCCACACCCCGTGCACAGCAGCCACTGCAACTATAGGAGCTGTTCCTCTGCCTCCCTGTGCTTCAGCCTGAGAGTCTTGGTTGGCACAAACAGTTACATGCCCGACTGCCATGTGCAATGGAAAACTCTATGGAGCATAACGTCGCAGTACACGGGGTCACCATGTGTTGAAAATGACTCAAAGACAACTGGTTTGGTTCTTTGTTTGGTGCTTCTCTCCAGAAAGTACAAATTCCCCTAGTTTCTACTGCCTGTTATTCAAATTCCTTTGTTTTTTAAGGACGGAACTGTTAAGTCCCACCTTGGCACTTAATCTGACCTGTGCTCACAAGGACAAGTAGGCATGTATCAGCTGAGTCCAAGGTTCCAGTCCTCAGCCACAAAACACCAACCTGAGTACTATGACCGAAGTCACCTCTGTCTTACTTTTATCCCTTAATTCCTGGACGGATCCACAACAGAAAAAAGGATACTCAGGTCAACAAAAGGTGGCACCCTAAAACCAAATGACAGAGCTACTTGAGGCAAATTTAAATTATTGACATTAAAAATTTGTTTCAAAGAATGGGAATCATACGCTCGGATGTATGATTTATATGCCTCCTGGGCTGACTTATGAAGGAAGTAGTTCTTTTCAATCAGTTGTTCAAGCTGAAATGGAAAGAAACACTGGCTTTAATAACATAAAAAACTGCCATTTGTCCTAAACATGCAGATTTCACACACCACAGAACAAAGTCATAGAGCAGAAAACATTTCTTCTAATGTATCTGCTCCAGGCCTTGGGACATTTCTGAAATCATGCTTCAGTAAGACTACCACGGAAGTTTGCGGAAGGCATGGGTTGAAACAAAGTAGCGAGCACAGGAGCATGGTTTCACTGCATACAAGATATCATAAAAATTACAATCCCAACTCTTCATTCATTAAAATGGGAGACTTGAAGGGCAGTGCCTGTCCATGGAAACACTAGAAAGGCAGTGTTATGACTTATTTTTTTTTTTTTTTTTTAAAGAAAAGCATACCTGAGACTGAATATTAGAAATTTTGGACCAGGAAAACTCAAATTCACTTAGAGGAACCTAGAAAACAAAAGTATAAAGATTAGTGAACCAGGATGGATCAAATACTGAAATTTTCAGATGCATGAAACTGTTGTAGACATGCTGAAGCAGCACAGCAGTGGTTTCAACACAGCTCACAGATGACTTAAGACCGGGAAGGGCCAACCAGGTCTGTGGAATCCCCGAGACAGTCAAGAAAATGTGCTCTTATAGTCTCCCAGTGTTCACACAAATCATGCTAGGCAACTGGCATTTCCTTCTTGAAAGGAAAGGTGAGGAACTGGGCAGGGGCAGTGAACTGGTAAGACACTTTTTGTTAAATAAGGATCTCTGTGATCCTGATTACTGGGGGTGATGAAGCACTGTTACGGACTAAATTGTGTCCCCCTAAAATACGTGCTGAAGCTCTCACCCCTATACCTAAGGATATCATTTCGTTTGGGAATAGGGTTTTGTTACGTCAATGAGGCCATCAGGGTGTGGAATGTATGCTAATCACTGGGGAAGAGGGGGAAGCAGCATGCCACATGAAGGTGGCTGAGGGACCGAGAAACACTGGGCCTGCAAGCGGAGAGACAAAGATCCTCTCCCAGAGTCCAACGAAAGACAGCCTTCTCCTAGAGCCAGTGCCCTAATTCAGACTCCTGCCTCCTAAACTGAGAGAAAACAAATCTGTTCTTTAAAGCCAACACACTTGCATTTCTGTTACGGCAACACTAGGAGGCTAAGACAGGTATTCTGAAGCTTCTAGTTAGCGGGAAAAGTTCTGTAATACCACAAAGCCCTGTTACTACAAGCTTCTAAAGGAAAAATTTGCTCTCAAGTCTTCATTCGCTAGATAACCGCAAAAGTGCCAAACCCTGTACTAGGTGCTGGCATCTTGCCCCCCGAGACCCTGTGTCTGTGAGGCAGACAGATGAGGGAAGAAACAGTGACTCAATGGGCACAAGTGCTCAACAGCACAAGGGAGGGGCAGCCGAGATGGCTTCCCTGGAGAGCCAATACCCACCTCAGATAGAAACAGCCTGGACAACCAAGAAAAGGATATCCCAGATGAAATGTGCCTAGACCACAGGGCATTTCAGAGAGCTGCACGTAGCTGCTGGTGGAGGAAGCTCCACCTGGCTAGATTATACCAGGGAGGCTGAGGTGGCAAACTTCACGGAGAAAAATAAAGCCTCTCAGGGAAGGCCATGTATGATTCTGAGGAATTTTGTTTTAGGGGAAGGGAATGAGGTCAAAGCTAGATTATTAGGGACTGAATGGGAGGCAGTTTGGGAAAAACAGAACCACTTTTCCAAAAAGAGCAGAATTAAGAAAGGAAATAGGCAATAGCCACACTAGAGATAGGGATGGGGGATACCTCGAGGACTGAAGTTAGCCTTTTCACAATGAAAGTTATGAAACGGTGAAGAACTAGCTAACTGTGAGTGAGACACTGGGACAAGACATGGGTGTCCGCTCTTGCCACTTCTATTCAACACTGTATTAGAGATTCTGGCCAGTACAAACAGGCAAGAAAAAATTAAAAGAAATGAAACTGTAACTGTATATGACATGGTAGCCAATGTAAAAAATCAAAAAGGCTAGGTCATGTGGAAGGTTACACTGAACACTCCTAGCTGATTTCAGAAATACGTCACCACATATAAGATTAAAAATGAAAATGAAGTTAATACATGAGCAGTGATGAATAAGGGAAAGAGAAAGTAGGCATGAATGGGGATCCCACTTCAGCTACAACAGGAGGAAAAACTACTAGAATGAAAAGATGTGGAAAAACAGTGAGGTGAGGGTATAGGGCAGGAGGCAGAGACGAACAGATGTTGGGCAGCTTGAAGGAAATGGAGAATTTTTCAACCAGGAGGTGGGAGGAGAGAGACTGGGGAGAAAAGGGGCACTGTAACCAACACAGAGCTTGAACCTGAAACCATGGGGGCAGCTCTTTCTGTCCACACCTCCAGGCCGGCACCACAATATCTCATCTGCACAAGTGTTTCAACAGCACTGTACTGACTTACTTTTCTGACACATCTACAGTGGCTCTTAAAGCTATCTGTGTTGGCAAACAGACCCTACAAGAGGACTCTGTGCCCAACTTCAGGTTTTCCAAATCAAGATCCTTTACCTTAGATTGCTTCAAGTAACGAAGGAAACCCAACTCTTCCGGGCGCAAAATAAGCAAGGCATGCCCTCTTCCATTTAGGCCTCTGGCTGTTCTACCCACACGGTGAATATACTCCTGTGGTGCAGTAAGATAAACTGGGTTATGATGACTTCTACAAATCCCTGTTAACAATGTATTTGCATTTCCAGGATGTCCGTGGTGGGTGGCAGAGGTCACCACATCTGTATTCAGACGGTACATTTTTTCAGAGGGCTGTGTCCCACAGACCCTTCACTAGAAACCTATTTGCAGTTCCTCTGCCACACACCATCCAGAAGAGGCTGTGACAGTGCAGTGACCAAAGCTGAAGAAGACTGGATATGGTGGTCACACTAACACTATCATCTAAGAAGTCTGCTTCATCCTTTACATGTTCTTCCCCACAGTTAAATACCAGCTGACTATACTTAGCTGTTATTGAAAATGCTGTTCACTGAAGCCTACTGTTACAAAACCATTGAAAACGCTGTTCAGTGAAGCCTACTGTTACAAAACCAAATCTATCTCTTTAGTTTCCTTCTGACATCTCTTGCTCTGAACAGATCACCCCAAGGATGTAACACTCTAACTGAAGTCCCCTGATACCTCTTAAACATCTATGCAGTCACCCCTGTGGAGCCTGTGAAGCACTAGAAAAATACTTCAGTGTCACTGTGCAATGTAACATGATTTGAATAACTAACGGATAAAATCCGGACATGTGGCTATTTCTCAGGGAACCCAGAGAGGTAGTGTACCTCTTAATGCAGAACTCTTCTAGAGATAGCTCAAGGATGCCAATTACCTTAGGGTCATCTGGAGGATCATACTGAACAATCCAGTCGACTTCAGGAATATCCAGACCTCGAGCCGCCACATCTGTACACAACAATATCCCTGAATCTGCATTGCAGAATTGAAAGAACGTGGTTGTCCGCTTATTTTGCTTCTGCCTTCCCTAGAAGAAAATAAAAACACCCATTAGAGCTTAATCTGTTTTATCTGATGTTCACTCTTTGATCTATGTGGATGGGTGTCTCTCACTCCTTCAGGGCCCTCTCCCCGCCAAATCCAACACAGTTACCTGAAGAAGAACGATATTCAATGCTGACTAAACTACTTAAAACCAAGTTTACAGGAGAGAACAATACTGTAACCTCCATAATCTATACAGTGTGACAAGCACAAACTGTCTAAACAACAAAAAAAACTCATCATTACCACTTACATGAATGGCCAAGACTTGCAAATCAATGTAGTTTAGCAGCTCATAGTGGTATTTCACAGACATGCAAGATGAAAAGAACACCATTAGTTTCTTCTTTCGGTTTTTCTTAAGAAACGTAAACAGCAGAAGGAATCTTTTTTCAGAGGGACAAACAACATATCCCTAGAAATGATTCAAATGAACAGACATATATTAATCAGACATTTTCAGCTTCATGTACTAGCATAATGTTACAGAAAACAGTTAATATTATTTCACACACACTGCAATTCTTAGCTATAGGAAAACCATTATCTTAACTATTACACAGTGTTCTAAAGCAACTTTTTCAATGGCTTTTAAGATGATTTCTAAAATAAGGCTAAAGTTAACTCTCAACTGGCTACAATCACTGATATCTAACACTTTTTAAATAAACTGACAGTCTAACAGATTCCTGGAATGCGATTAGTAATGTTTTCTGGATAACAAAAAGCTTTAAATGACAAAAGTGAGCTGATCAAATTAATTAAGAGTTTATGGCACTTCATACCTAGAAAGTCATATTGTGCCCAACTTCACTGTTTATGAATTAAGAGGTCATTAACTCATTGGCTTCCTACATGATTTGCAGAACAATGACAGTGAACCTCAAACTAGACCGTTAAAGGTAAAATACAAACAGAAAGTACCTGCTCAAGACCATCCACTGTTGCAATGGCTTTATCATCATCAACACCAACATACAATGGCTCCTTTTTCAGCGAAATCCTTGCCAAGTCTTCAACTTTTCGAGTTTGTGTGGCAGAAAAAAGCATTGTCTGTCTGCGTACTGAAAAAGATACACATAAAAATCACACAAGCCAGTTAGGAAACCTGCATCTCTTCCTAACTGTAAGCACCTGAAGCAGAAACACCAGGACCGGGTGCTACGGCATCACTGTAGATTCTGCAGATAAGCACAGGAAGGAACTGTCACCAACAAATGGCATCACTGGTAAATTCTTCCCAGTATCCAAGGAAGCAATACTACCAATTCCATAAACTCTCCAAGAAATCAGAGAACTTACTTCCCATCTCATTCGTTCAAACCAGCATTACCCTTCATTATGAATTCAATTGTGTCCCCCAACCCAAGGTATTTATTCTCTGGAATCCTAAACCCCGTACTTGTGAACAGGGTGTCTGTCATGTTAATGAGACCGATCAGTGTAGTAGTGTCTTAGGCTTAGTCACTTCTGAGTTATAAGGACCAGCACAGACACAGAGACAATCAGGTGGAGTTCACCAAGGAACTGAGGAACACTCTAGTTCCTTAGTTACTTACAGAAGCTGAGACAAGGCTCTTCCCCGAGAGTCAAGTGAATGACACAGAGAGCCTTCCTACTTCTCAGTTATAAAAAGAGCACATTGTACACCTGAGCAAGCATGCATAAGGGGAATTTACCTGAAGACAGAAGAGGCAGACGGATGGAATCTACAAGCCCAGGAACTGCATGAATGGTAATACAGGGCAGCTCTACTCTGTCCTATGGGGGCACTAGGAGTTAGAAAACTTCACAGCATACAACAGAAGCTAAACTAAGCAAGGAAGGTGCTCCCCCTCGAGCCACACACTGAATCAGACTTCTGGCCTCCTGGGCTGTGAAATGAAATTCTGGTTGCAAAGTAGTTAAGCGCTGTGGCTGCTAACTAGAAGGTCCACAGTTCAAATCCACCAGGCACTCCCTGGAAACTCTACGGGGCATTTCTACCCTGTCTATAATTTCACTATGAGTCAGAATCGAGTTAACGGCTGTGGGTTTTGGTTTCGGTTTTTGGAACTGTGAGAGATTCAATTTCTGCTGTTTAAAGGTGCCCACCTGTAATGTTTCTGTTACAGTGGCACCAACAACCTAAAACCCTCTCACAATCCAAGTATGGTGATGAAATTATAGGGAAACTACATACCAATATACTTTATAAACAAAATTTTAGCAACACATAAAAAGAGTAACACTTCACGGTCAAATGAGATTTATACTGGACTGCAAGATTGGTTTAACTGAAAATCAGTTGATATAATTCACCATGTCACCAAATTAAAAAAGAAAAATTACTCAATTATTTCAATAAATATAAAAAGAGCATTTGATAAAAATCTAACAAACAATGCTGATAACTCTCTGGAAACTAGTTTCCTAACTTGATAAAGGCATGTAAACAACAGACCTACAGCTAAAATGACACTTAACGGTGACAGACTGAACACTTTTATGCCAATATCAGGTGGTGTCCACTCTTGCCACTTCTAGTCAACACTGTATTTGACATCTGGCCAGTACACGCAGGCAAGAAAAACATTAAATGAAGTGAAACTGTATTTGACAGCCTATGTAAAAAAAATCCAAAAGGCTAGGTCATGTGGGGGGTTACAACAAACAATCTTACTTGACTTCAGAAGTATGTTGCCATATACAAGATTTTAAAAACAAAACAAAACTTATTTTTATATATGAGTAAAGAATGGGAAATTGGAGTTAACAGAAGGCCACATGTCTCTGGCTACCTGTGGAAACAGGACACGGCATTGTAATAACTGACACAGTGGGAGGAGATGAGACGTATGTTAAGACTGTTCAATTTGTATTAAAATGTCTAAAATGCCACAACACCACACCAAGTTGCTATTAAATTCCGGATGGTGAAATCATTAAACACTCAATTACTAGGGGCTCAAACACCCAAAGGCACCTAGAAGAAAGGCCTGGCTACTTAAAATTCCACACACATGGGGTAGTCATGAGTTGGAATGGACAGCTATAGCGTTTTTTTTTTTTTTTTTTTTTAATAAGTCTGATGCTTGTATTTCAAACTATTTCTAAAGCTGACTTGCCAAACTGTTTCACATGGCTATTACACAACTTTGACATCAATACAGTAGTTTTCCCATAGGAGTGACCCCTGCCTATCTTCATTAAGTACTTTGCAGACTACAGGCAGATGCTACCTACTCACCTGGCAGAAGTTTAATAATCTGCTTTAATTCCTCTTCAAAACCAACATCCAAGATACGATCAGCCTCATCGATAACGAGACACTGTAGGTTTTTATACATAAACCCTGGGGTATTCTAAGGAGAAAAAGGACACAGAAAAATTACAAGCTGTCACGTTTATGTCTCACACTAGTCAAGGCAGGCACGCCTGACAGTTTTCTTTCACCTGCATGTGGTCCAGGAGGCGGCCTGGTGTGGCCACAATGATGTTGATCCCATTAGCAAGTTTCTGTGCTTCAGCAGATCTGTTACTGCCCCCCATGATCAACCCGTATGTATGGACATGATGCGCCATGAGCTCCTTCAGCACACCAAATGTCTGCATGGCCAGCTCTCTGGTGGGCGAGAGAATAAGGACTCCTGTTCCTAAAAAAGGCAAACAGTGATATGAACAATAAAAGCAAAGCCAAGCCAAGCGCCGTCAAGTCATGGCAAAAGTTGGTTATTATTACAAGGCTGTAAAAACCACAACATAAAGTTCTAACGAGACAATGAGAGAAACAAACAGATACAAAGCTTACCATTCCTGGGCATGAATTTTAATTTAACAATGAGTTCAACTGCAGGAATGAGAAATGCCAGGGTTTTACCACTGCCTGTTTTTGCAGCTGCTAGAAGATCTCTAAATGTTAAAAAAATAAAAAAGGTGAAAGAAGAAAGACATTAATATACTCATTCAACAAGCACTTTTGGAACACGTACCACATACTATGCACATAATACTTTTTAGGCACCTATGCTACAGTATGAATAACAAAAAGAAAAAGCCTCTGCCTTTCTGGTCACTATCACCTATGTTACACACCATACCTGCACAAGAATGAGAACTAGACTACGAAATAGAAATGAACACCTTTCTCCAAGTATTTGTAAATAGCTTAAGGCCTTCAATAAAAGTTGAACATGACTCCACACATAATGCAAATGAACAAACACATACTGGTATTTTCTTTTCAATCTACTAGCACTACAGACATCAATGTGCAAGTGCTGATGTCAGACATACCTGCCTTCCAGAAGTGGTCTGATACTTTTATGCTGAATTTCAGTCATGTTTGTAAAGCCCATTTCTTTTATTGCCTTCAGAGTGTTTTCATTTACAAGATTAGTTAGAGAAGTAAATGATGTATCTTCAAAAGCTCCTACACAGGAAAGAGTTCATCATTAGCTAACTTCTATTCTATCTTTTTTTTTTTAAAGTTTATACTGCTGTAGTTGCCTAAGTGACTCATTTCAACGACTGAAAGCACTGCTGGGTAGTCAAGCTTATAAAGGCTTCTTACAGTAAAAAACTAAAACCTCAATTATTGGCACATGATAATAGTAAGAAAATAATAGCAACAGTTAAGAAATTTTTGAAGATTTTTCATGGTCGATGGCTGTCTGATTTAAAGTTCAGAGCCTAAAGTATAATAAAAGAAAAACGTGCAGAGAACAGGCACTACTGAAGGACTTGATTATTACTGAGTCAGTGTGAAACCACTAGGTGTCCAGGTTCGTAAGTTTCCCATTTCATCATGAAATGAGTTTTAAAGATGACACACCAAAATAACCAAAGACCCCCAAAACTGTGTGCATATGAAAATACCATGAGCAGAGAAAGGGAGAAAAACAGAGAAACTAAAGTACCATAAAGTGGAAGAAGGAAAAAATAAGAAAATTTTAAAACATTTGTAGTCAACACTTTATTCCACTATTAAAACATCACACCTTATAATCCAGAGAAGTTTGACATTTGAAAAAATGTATTTGGAAAACTTGCTGGAGTCACCTGTGAGTCCCAGAGGCAGGGTGGGCACTTCGCTGTCATCTTCTTCATCACCTGGCTTCTCAGCCCTCATTTCTGCTTCTGTGAGAGCCTTGGCACCATGTTCTTCAGATGCTTCGTCTTCAGTTTTTGATTTTTTTGTGTCTTTGGTTTTAAATGATGAAACACAATTTAAAAAACCAACCAAAAAATACCAAGTGAGATCATAATATAAGACCTATGATGAAAAAGGTTATGAATTCATCATCTAGTTTTAATGTGCTAAGAATTACTTTTTCAAAAGACTAAACCCGTTTCATCTGGGAAAAGACTTGGTTATACTTAGAAACCCAGAGTACACACAGATTTGGAATGAAAACTTATGTATCAGGCTTCTTATTATACCTCCTCTTTAAGTCACTAAATTTTTTTTTAAAAAGTTCAACTAAATAATTTAAGCATACTGATCATACCAAATTCCACACACATCACTGGGAAAAACAAACCAAAACAGAAAAAAAGCATATTTGATTAATTTTTTTTTAACTTATAAGCACTGATTTTTCCTCCTGTGCTCATTAAAACATTTTTTTTTTCATAAAAACTAGGTTGTTTTGAAGTTGAAAGAAAAAGCCCAATAAGCAGTAAGTAAGGACTTCAGTGATAAAAGGAAAAGAAAAACTGAAGGCTCTTCAGGAAACTATTGACAAAAGAAGTACAAAACCATCTGCCTAGCTGGGTAATAGAAATGAAATGTTCCTCGGTTGTGAGTGGCAAGGGGGAGGAAGACAAAAAAGCCTTCTGGCATACTACTTCTACATTCAGCGGTCCACTATGAGACACTCAATTACCTTTCAAGTCTCACCTATAACTACTTTCTTAAATACTCCACTCTAAGTCAAGTGGGTTAAATTTACATGCTGGGCTTTTTCAGAACTGTGTAGCAGTTAATGATGCTAGCTGGAATAGAAATGACCTGGACCAGAGCTCAGGGCTGGGCTCTCCCCTGCACCTGTTTCCCTTCTGGGAACCAGCTAACTCTGCATGATCAAAAGTCACAGGTACTGCAAACTGGTCTTCAAGGCTCATCATTACTTCTTTTTTCCTCAGAATACTTCTTAAATTTTACCACTAGAGTTACATCTCCAGCCCTGCTTGAGTGGAGAAAATCAGACCTTTGGCAAGGTCAAGGTAAGAACCAAAAAACCATCAATCATTTTCAGATAGGTTTACACTCACTTTATATTAAAATTAGTATTCCTAATCTGCATGCTTTTCCTGATCTTTTTATTTAGAAAACTTCCTGTAACACGTAAATGGCTTAGTTTACAGGAAGGACGAAGACAGCCAGGGAAAAGGTCACCCACCCCCTTAAAAAATATTTTATTGTGCTTTAAGTGCAAAGTTATACTCCTAGATGATTTGTTATACAAAAAATTACACACACTGCTATGTAATTCTAGCTGGCCTCCTCACACTGTGACAGCATACTCCTTTCCACCTCAGGTTTCCCATGTCCATTCAGCCAGCTCCTGTACCCATTTTCTCATCTCACCTCTGGATAGGAGCTCTCTGTTAGCCTCATGTATCTAGTTAAACTAAGAAGCACACTCTTCACCAGTATCATTTCATGTCTTACAATTCAGTCTGATCTCTGTATGAAGAGCAGGCTTTAGGAATGGTCTCAGCTCCAGACTAACAGAGTCCAAGGTGCCACGTCTTCTAGGGACCCTTCCAGGGAACCTTCAGTCTGTCAGACCATCAAGTATGGTCTTTTTAATGGAGTTTGAGTTCTGCACACTCATTCTGTTCCCACTGCATCAGGGGCTTTATGTTGTATTGCCTGTCAGGGGAGTCACTGGTGATAGATGGGCACCATCTAGTTCTACTCGTCTCTTATTTTCCTTAAGTCTTTGATGTCTTCCACTGTCCTCTGCTCCAGGTTGGGACCAACTGATGCTACTTAAGATAGTTGTTTGCTAGCAAATCCCCTTAATGAACTCTTTATTTAGGTGAGAGAGATAGTTAAAACAGCAACAACAAAAACACTCATTGTCCTTGAGTTGATTCCAACTCACAGCAAACCTACTGACAGAGAAGAACTGCCCCCACAGACTTTCCAAGAAGCACCTGGCAGAGTTGAACTGACAACCATTTGATTAGCAGCTGCAGCACTTAACCACCACAGTTTCTAGACAGATGACTAGAACATTCTAATCTAAGGTCAACAAACCTGTAAAGAATCAGATAATAAATATTTTATGCTATGCAAGCCATATGGTCTCTAACTTAATCACTTAACTTAACCAGATAATACATATTTTATGCTCAGCAGGCCATATGGTCACTAACTTGTAGTGGTGAATATAGCCATAGAGCTAAAGTCCTGACAGTCTGTAGATCCCTATCTTATGTGATCTCTTAATTTCTGCTTGTTCCTACTGTAACAAGTCTATCCCTTTACCTGAACTCATTCAAACCCATTCATCTTCAAAATACGTAAGTAAAAGGACCTCCCACCCCTACCCTGCTCATTCTACTCATTTGCAAATCAACACTTCACAATATTTTACATGCATTATGGATCTAAATTATCATTAAGTCTCCTCTGAAAAGGGGGAGGAAGGATTTGTTAGGAAAAGTGAAGCAATGGGGAAAAGTCCTTTGATACATACGGGCCCAGGAAGACAGGATCTAACACCCAGATTTCTTTGGTGTTGGTAATTCCACAACCCTGTTAGCAAACATGTTATCATAAAAAGTCAGGTAAAAGCTAAAGAGAAAATCTAAATTTCTGAAATTTCAAGGAGACTGCTATATAAGTATAGTGTTTTCTTCAATGCTGTTAGGTAATATAAAAGCTTGAAAAGCAGTTCAATATTTAAAAAAAGGCAGGTAAGCTCTCCTCTCCAATAAACTGCTGAATGGCCACTAGGCTAATTTCCGGTGTCCTGATAATGACGAGATTCTTGTGTGCAAAATACACATATGATAATAACAACAACAGAGGGGAGGAGGAGTGGTAATTGTGAACTACTGAATGGCTGAAATTGATAATAAAAAAGTACCTACCAGGCCCAGCGGCATCCTCCATTTTTCTCTTTTTCTTCTTCTTTTTCTTCTTTGATTCTGAATTGGAAGGCTGTGCTGTTGCTTCTCCATTGGTAAAAGTGGTAGATTTCTTGGGAGACGTTTTAATTTTTACATTTTTCAGCGTATCTTTAGGCATGTCTCCATTTTGAGCTCCAGACAAGCCCACATTCACCGACTGTTTTAGGGATTTTTTACCTCCTCCACCTTCCACTATTTCTTCAGACACATTTCCATTTTGAGCTTCTGACAAGGTCACAACCGAGACCCCTGTTTACAAATAATAAAAATTAAGACAAGAAAAGGTTTACTTAGAAACAATGAAAAACGAATCAAGAAATTCTATCGCTTCCAGAATTGAAGTTGTTTAGCTTTTTCTTCTCCTTCACAAGAAACCTGGGTGGCACAATAGCTAACATTCTGGCCGCTAGTCAAAAGGTTGGGAGTTTACATCCACCAGACACTCTTTGGAAACTCTTTGGGGGAAGTCCTACTGTATTTTACAGGGTCACTGTGAGCTGGAATCATCTCGATGGCAATGGGCTCTTTTTTTTGGTTCTCCTTCATACACATTATTAAGACCACTAACAATTTTATGATGTCTTAGTAAATCAAAAGCTAGCATCCTTTAAAGAAAAATGCTAGAAAGGGGAAAGCCTGCACTGAATGAGACCTTGTCTTCAAAAGTACACATCTCTCTTCTTAAGAAGTTGAGTCTGGGACAGGAAAACAACAGTGAGGTCAGGTCAGACAGGGTCAGGAAATGGCCGTTACAAAATAAGCACTTTAAATATTATACATTTGCTAAACATACCACTGATAGGTTGAAAACGACATGAACATCTGCATCTTATTGAACCAATTACTGCTTCTTACATGTGTAACCCACATTCAACTCAATTTTCCTAGACAGCAGTGAAGCGAGAATTTATATGATGAAACCACTTATTTGTCCCAATATTTACCATACACAAAAGCCTCCAGATAGCTTTACACAAGTTTTTCTGTTTACATAGCAGAGGCGTAAGCAACCATGTATTTTATTCAAACTGCTATCTATACCTATACCTAGAAATAGTAGGATAACTACATACAAAATTGGAAATACAGCGAACTTCAGAAACATATTCCTTAAACCTGCACATCAGTCACCTCTTCTGGAATGTCTATGACTATCTATTTGGGTGAGGCATTATGCTTCCAACACTGCCCCTTGAGGTTTTCATCTTATCTGGAAGACAAAAGGTTAATGCAATTACTTCAAGCTAGCTGGTTTGCTATCAGGAAGTCAGATCTTCTCTTCAACAGCACAAATGTCACTGCCAAGCCAGCCAAGCCAAGTGCCGTCGACATTCCTGTAAATCTTTTTAAGCCTTTGTGCAGGACACAAACACACTGCAGCTTTAAGGAATTTATAATCTAGTTTTGGAAGTGAGAGCATAACACTTTTTTAGTGTTGGAAATCAGAAGAGCTGCAAGTTGAGAGGTACACTGGATGGTAGCGGGGATGGGAGGGAAAGCTCTGTGAAGAGCGACACGAGTATTCTGAAATAAGTACAAAAATGAAATAGACGATGGAAGAAAGGTGCATGAGGATGAAAAACTCCACCTGTCTGGTTCGAAATGGAGGCGGTGTAGAGGAGTGGTTGAGGTGGGACATTAAAGTCGCAAGCGAGTTAGCAGGGCCAAGTGGCAACGGAAAGACTCAGTCTGGATATTAGGCACTGTGAGAGGCCCAGAAGAACACGCAGAACCTTCCTACTCCAAACTGTGAGGAGAAACTGATGCTCGAGCAAGCGGCAGACGCGAGACTAAGCAGTACATCAACCCGCTTCAGCATGAAACGCGACCTAACGCTGTCCGGTGCTATCGTTTCACGCTTAACAACAGCACGAATTTGAGGAAGCTGCTCGCGCCACACCAGAGGCACATGGGCTCTTAGGAAGCACGACCCGCGCCGCTCAGTCACGCAGTCGCTCCACAGCCCACGCGTGCGTCTTTTCACTAGCCATAACCGCAGGGAAGCCCAACGCATCTCACCCTGCAGTTTCAGGTTTCGCTGCCGCAATTTTAGGTTTCTCTTCTCGATCTTCTTGCGCAGAAGCTTCATAGGTAGGTGAGACATGGTTTCGCAGAAGCGTCTCTACCACGACGCCGGCTCTTCAACTTTCTCGGAGGACGTGACTGTTCTCCAACTGCACATGCGCTCCGTGGCCAAGCGGAAATACGTAGTAAGAACCACAGGAACACAGAAAGGAAATGCTTCCGGGAGCGCGCGCCATAGTATACCTTGTGACAGATTTCTGTACCGCGCCCTCTAGCGCAGCGGAGGCTTGGCCAATCACCAGGTTACTTTGACAGGGAACTGGTGAAAATTTGGGAAGCATGAGCTTTCCCTAGAGGGAAAATGAAGAGACAAGGCTAAGAGGAAAGTCATAGGGATTCTCCGTTTTTATGTTCCTATTCTCTTTGGCCTCCCCTTGTCTGTCAGTTTATTGTACTGTGGCGGGTTGAGTGTTGCTGTGATGCTGGAAGCTGTGCCACTGATATTCAAATACCAGCAGGGTCACCCCTGGCAAATAGGTTTCAGTTGTGCTTCCAGACTAAGACAAACTAGAAAGAAGGAGCTGGAAGCCTATTTCAGAAAAGAATTAGCCAGTGAAAAATCTCATGAATAGCAGCTGAACATTGTGAGATACAGTGAGCCAAAATGAGCTCCCTAGGTTGGAAGGCACTCAAAATACTACCGGGGAAAAGCTGCCTCCTCAAAGTAGAGTTGACCTTAATGACATGGTTGGAGTAAAGGCTTCAGGATCTTCATTTGCTGATGTGGCACAACTGAAAATGAGAAGAAACAGCTGCAAACATCCACTAATGATTGGAATATGGAATGTACAAAGTATGAATCTAGGAAAATGCAAAACATGGAATGTATAAAGTATGAATCTAGGAAAATTGGAAATCATCCAAAATGAAATGGAATGCTTAAACGTTGATATCCTAGACATTAGCAAATTGAAATGGACTGGTATTGGCCATTGTGAATTGCACAATCATGTGGTTTACTATGCTGGGAATGACAATTTGGAGACAAATGGTATTGCATTCCCTGTCAAAAAGAACATTTCAAGATCTATCTTGAAGTACAATGCTGTCATTAATAGTACAATATCTATAAGCCTATAAAGAAGGCCAGTTAATATGACTATTTTTCAAATTTACCCACCAACCACCAAGGCCAAAGGTGAGGAGACTGAAGATTTTTACCAGCTTCTTCAGTCTGAAACTGATCAAGTATGCAATCAGGGTATATTGAAAATTAACTCATGATTGGAATCGCAAAGTTAGAAACAAAGAAGAGGGACTGGTAGTTGGAAAATGTGGCCTTGGTGATAACAATGATGCCAAATAGAATTTTGAAAGACCAACGGCTTCTTAATTACAGATACCTTTTTTCAGTAACATAAATAGTGACTACCTAGGGTCACTGTGACTTGCAATCAACATAGATCTCCTTAGATGGAATGCACAGGAATCAGATTGACTGGGTCTATGGAAAGAGATGATGAGAAAGCTCAATATTACCAGTCAAAACAAGACAAATTTCAGACTGTAGAAGAGACCATCAGTTGTTCATGTGCATATTTCAAACTGAAATTGAAGAAAATTCAAAAAAGCCCATGAGAGCCAAAGTACAACTTTGAGCACATCCTACCCAGGTTTAGAGACCATCTCAAGAATAGTTTAATGCACTGACCAGTAATAACCTATGAGTTGTGTGATGACATCAAAGACATCATACACGAAGAAAGCAAGAGGTCATTAAAAAGACAGGAAAGAAAGAAAAGACTAAATTAGATGTCAGAAGAGACTCTGAAACTTGCTCTTAGATGTCAAGTAGCTAAAGCAAAAGGAAGAAATAATGATGTAAAAGCACTGAACAGAAGATTTCAAAGGGACGTTTGAGAAGACACAGTAAAGTATTATAATGACATGTGCAAAGAGCTGGAGATAGAAAACCAAAAGAGAAGAACACACTCTGCGTTCTCAAGCTGAATAACTGAAGAAAACATTCAAGCCTCAAATTGCAATAATGAAGGATTCTACAGGGAAAATATTAAATAACTCAGGAAGTGTCAAAAGAAGATAGAAAGAACACACAGAATTATTGTACCAAAAAGAACTGGTCAATTTTCAGCTGTCCAAAGAGGTTTCATATGATCAAGAACTAATGGTACTGAAGGAAGATATCGAAGCTGCATTTAAGGCACTGGCAAAAAACAAGGCTCTACAAATTGCTGGATTATCTACTGAGACATTTCAACAAATAGATACAGTTCTGGAAGTGCTCATTCATCTATGCCAATAAATTTGGAAGACAAATATCTGGCCAACTGAAAGGAAGAGATTCATATTTATGTGTATTCTGAAGAAAAGTTGTCCAACCGAATGTGGAAATTGTCAAACAATATCCTTAATGTCATATGCAAGGAAAATTTTGCTAACGATCATTCAAAAGTAACTTCAGCAGTATGTTGACATGGAACTGCTAAAAATTCAAGCCAGATTCAGAAGAGGATGTGGAGCTAAGGGTATTATTGCTGATGTCAGATGGATCTAGGATGAAAGCAGAGCATACCAGAAAAATTTCTACCCATGTTTTATTGACTATGCAAAGGCATTCAGTTGTGTGGATCATAACAAACTATGGATAACTTTGAAGAGAATGGGAATGTCAGAACACTTAATTGTGCTCATGAGGAATCTGTACATGGATCAAGAGGCAGTCATTTGAACAGAACAAAGGGACACTGCATAGTTTAAAGTCAGGAAAGGTGTGCGTCAGAGTTCTATCCTTTCACCATAACTGTTCAGTTTGTCTGCTGAGCAAATAATCTGAGAAGCTGGACTACGTGAACAATCAGAATTGGAGGAAGACTCATTAAAAGCCCTCTTTATGCAGATGACACAAACTTGTTTGCTGAAAGTGAACAGGTTTTGAAACACTTACTGAAGAAAATCAGAGACTGTGGGCTTCAGTACGGATTGCATCTCAACATCAGGAAAACAAAAATCCTCACAAATGAACCAGAAAGCAACATCATGATAAACAGAGAAAAGATTGAGGTTGTCAAGAGTTTCATTTTGCGTGGTTCAGAACCAATGCCCATCGAAGCAGCAGTCCAGGGAATAAAAAAATGTATGGCATTGGGAAAATGTGCTGCAAAAGACTTCTTTAAAGTGTTGAAAAGTAAAGATGTCACCTTGAAGACTAAGGTGCACCTGACCCAAGCCATGACATTTCCAATCACATCACATGCATGCAAAAGCTGGACAATGAATAAGGAAGATGGAAGAAGAATTCATGCCTTTAAACTGTGGTGCTGGAGAAGAATATTGAATGTACCATGGACTGCCGAAAGAACAAACAGCTCTGTCCTGCAAGAAGTACAACTAGAGTGCTCCTTGGAAGCAGGGATGGCAAGCCTGCATCTTACATACTTAAGACATGTTGTCAGGAAGGATCAGTCCCTGGAGAAGGACATCATGTTTGGTAAAATGAGGGTCAGTGAAAAAGTATAAGATGCTCAACAAAATGGCACAGTACTGGGCAGTTTTTGTTCTGTTTACATAGGGTCTGTATGAGTTAGAACCAACTTGATGGCACCTAAAAACAACCACCATAACAAAATTCTCTTTGGATCCTGAACTTTCTGGAAGTTCAATAAAATTAAATTTCATATATCACTGTTTCCAAACTCGTGTCACTGTGCTTCTCTGTCAGATATACACCCTGTGCCATTCAGTACAAACACACATAAAAGAAACAGACCTTCTAAAAAGAGGATATTTATACTTGGTTCTGCTGATAATTTTCCTTCTCTTCCGTCTTTGGTTATTCTATTCTTGAAAAAAAAACAAAGATTAAACCTGTTGCTGTTCAGTCAATCTGATTCATGGCGACCCTTAGGAGATACTGCAGTGCCTCATACGGTTTCCAAGGAGCAGCTTGTGGATTTGAACTGCTGAATTTTTGGTTATCCGCCATAACTCTTACTGCTGTGCCGCCGGAGCTCCTATTCTATGTTTAGTCCACTAAAATGGCTGATTACTATTGTGTGAATGCTCTCTGAAACTGATGCATTTGTCATGATTAAAAACGACTGACCTAGATCTGAATCAAAACTCAACTTTTCCATTAAACTTGAGTGTATTTTAAGTCCTCTTTTCTGCCTTTTTCACAATAGAAACTGTGATATATAACTTCTTGTGAAGCTTTAACCAACCTAAGCAAATGATGATTTGTGGTTGTGAAGAAATATTTTATAAGACGGTCGCAGGAAAATGTTTGTGAAGCTTGTTGCAGGAAGAATGTGTAAGTAAATATGCAGAGGGTCTCTTGCTAGCCTTGCTCCAGAAAGTCCGTGTTAGAAAACTGGTTGGCTAACCATGTAAGATTTTAACTTGCTGGTCTCTCAGCTATGTGTAGACTCAAGCCCCCACGACTGTAGTCACATATTCTGTTCCTCACTTTATTGTATATAAGACTTGTTCTTTTTCAAATGAGTTGGAGCACTGAGATTTTGCTAGAATGTCACCTGGTTCTAATCCCTGTATGTCTTCAATAAATCTCTTTCGCTTTTACTTTTTACAGGTTCAGAGATTATACTCTTTGACACAATACATTTAAATCCACTTTAGCACAGCATTAAAGAGTTGGCTGAAGTTTTGAAAACAGAGGTTTTCAAATTCTCAAAGCTCACCCTCCAGGAGTACTAGATAGAAATTGAAGTCTTGCAAGCCAGCAGATGCTTTTTCTATTTTTGGAGTAGAAGGAGGGAAGGAGGACAGAGCATTTAATTTCTTTTAACTTTTGTTACCAATACTAAACATTTGAGAGAGTTTTTTATTAAAAACTGGCCTTTGTGGGCTCAAATTTTCCTTGGCAATAACCAATTTGATATGAACAGATGTTGAAAGAGTCAATGACAGGCAGAGTAATTGTTTACGTGGGGTGGCAGGGTGTGGGTATAAGACATGAGCCTAGCGAGGAAGGGAGAGTGAAAAAAGTTGTAAGGGAACTGAATGAATGAACTGAAAATCACATTGAATTGGACTGGAAAACCAAGACAAGAAAGAAATAGACAACCCGTGATGTGCTTAGATTAAGTTGTGATCATCATGCAGGTTGGAGAGCAAGCAAGAAGTTTAAAGACACAGACACAGACACAGACACAGACACAGACACAGACACAGACACAGACGCAGACACAGACACAGACACAGACACACACACGCACACGCACACAGACACACACACAGACACATACACAGGCACAGACACAGACACACACACACACAGACACACACACAGACACACACACACGACACACGCATCCACATATTACACACATATGTTTTGATTGAAAAATACATGTATATGAAACCTGTTGCAGTCAAGTTGATTTGAACTCATAGCAACACTGTTAGAGTACAACTGCCCCATAGAGTTTCCAAGAAGTGCCTGGTGGATTTCAACTGCCAACCTTTTGGTTAGCAGTCATAACTAGCTGCTATACCACCAGGGTTTTGACACGTGTATATGTACATATGTATATACTTGTAAATGTGTGTGTGTTTGTATTGTCACATGATTCCACACCTGTTTATTAGGTCTATGACTTAGAAATTCGAGTCCATCATGGATTAAGTTGTGTCGCCTCTACATCAGGTTGGTTAGGCTTGATTGCCAGTATCTCATGTTGTCCTCCGTTTTGTGATTGGTGTAATTTTCCTTTATTGTCAGTCCTAACGTACGTCTATGGTTAATGAAACAACATTGGGTTATGTTAAAGAGGATTGTGGTGGGATGTTACAGCCTTACTCAGCTCACATCCCTGATTCAATGTAAAGGGAGTTTCCCTGGGTGTGACCTACATCACCTTTTGTCTTATAAAAGATAAAAGGAACAGGGGGAGCTGGGGTGGGGGGTAGGTGGCGAGGAGACATCACATCAGTAAGAAACAAGAGCCAGGAGAAGAGTGCATCCTTTGGGCCTGGGGTTCCTGTACTGACAAGCTCCTACTGCAGGAGAAGACTGAGGACAACTTCCTTCCACAGGTGACAGAGAAAGCCTTCTTCTGGAGCTGAGACCCTGAATTTGAGCTTGTATCCTACTGGACTGTGAAAGAATACATTTTTCTAAAGCCATCCACTTGTGGTATTTCTGTTGTAGAAGCATGTCTTAATTATTTAGTGCTGCCATAACAGAAAATAACACAAGTGGATGGCTTTAAGAAAGAGCAACTTATTTTATCGTGGTAAAGTGGGCTGCACTTCCTAATCCAGGGCATCAGCTCTAGGGGAAGCTTTCCCTTTCTGTTTATTCTGGAGGAAGGTCAATGTCTTCTGTCTTCCCCTGGCTGTGGAGCTTCTCAGAGACAGTTACCCTAGTCTTCCCTGCTCCTGGCACCATTTTATGGGTGATGTGAGATCCCCAACTCTTTGCTCCCTTCTCTTTCCTTTTACCACCTGAGAGATAAGCCACGGTGGTTACCACATCCCAAGGAAACTTCCTTTATATTGAATCAGGGGTGTAACCTGGGTAAGAGTGTTACAGTCTCACCTTAATCCTCTTCAATGGAAAATTACAAAATGGAGCACAACCACACAATAGCAGGAATCAGGGCCCAGCCAAACTGATACAAACATTTTTGTGGGATCATAATTCAACCCATGAGACAACAGTAGATTACTAAGACAATATTTGTTACTCTGGTACAACAGCTAGCATAATGGTTTATACATTGAAATTACTTGAAAGGTATATTGCGTTTCTATTATCAGTTAAATTTGTGGATCTGTTAAAGCTTTGGTAACATATGGAAGCATTTTCCATTTTCCCTACTGTGTGACACTTTTCCAGCCAAAAGTGACTCTTTCCCTTGAGGTCTGGTAGAGTCATTTCCACAAGACACGAAAACCCACTGTTTGGATCTGTCCAAGACTTTTTTTATCAGCAAAACTGGTCCCTTAAGTTGCATTGAAATGTTTAATTTTAGGGACTAATAACTTTTCAGAGAAATATCTAAGAGTGCTAATGTAAGTTGTTCTAAATTTTTAGGAGAAGTGTGAGAGATTGTGGCCTTCCATCACTTCTCAAAATTAGGAATGCGAATTATTGTAACAGAGTGAACTTCCAAGACCAACTCAACAGACACTGTAGCAGACAAACAAGTGACACTGTGCTGCATTCTCAGGAAATACCTTGAGTGTTTGAGAAGATGACAGTCAGCTGCCTTTGAATATCCTCTTGCATCACGTTGTTAGGGATTACCCTTGGTATCCATTGTTCGGTCTTTAAATAAAAAAAACTTGGGCTCATTATCATGTAGGTATTCATCCTCAGAATATATTCATTTACCAGTTATTCAATCATTCAGCACTTATTTTTTGAGTAGCATTTGTGTCAGGCCTTGTGGTAAGTTATGGAGATAAAACGGTGGAAATAATAGACATGGGTCACCTTCAAGGAGCCTATAGAGCAGTGGGGAAAAGACAAAATTAAAAAACCGGTGATAAACTTTGATGTTGTTATTAGTTGTCTTCGGACGAGGCACTGCCAACTCATGATGAGTAGAGCTAAACAAGAACAGCAGAACTAAACATTGTGCACTCTTGCATCATCTTCTCCATTGCTGGTATGCTCAAGTCCATTGTTGAATTCACTGCGTATTTTGAGTCTTTCAACCAATCATAGAATTTTCATCGGCTAATTTTCAGAAGTAGGCTGCTAGGTTTTTTCCTAGTCTATTTTAGTCTGGAAGCTTTGCTGTAACCAGTCTATCACATCATGGGTGATCCTGCTGGAATTTGAAATACCAGTGGTAGAGCTTTCAGCCGCATAGCAATATGCGAGGTAAAAAATACGAAGAACTGATAGACAAGTAGTCTATGATATAACTATAATGATGATAAGTTTAGTTAAAAATAAAGCACATGACAAGAGTAATATCCTAGTCTGGAAATAGGACTTGGGATAGAATCTTTAGTTAACACCCCGTTTGCGTAAGTAGGAAACCCTTTTGGCATAATGGTTAAGTGCTATTAATCAAAAAGTTGTCAGTCCATTTCCACCAGGTGTTCTTTTGAAATCCTATAGGGCAGTTCTACTCTGTCCTACAGGGTTGCTTTGAGTCAGAATTGACTTGACCACAAAGGGTTTTTCTTTCTTTGGTGCATAGGCACTGAGCTAGGGGCAGGCAGAAGAGAAAAAGCAGATGCTTCTACTTGCCTACTTAAGACATTTAAATTTAATATGTATCATGCCTCATTCATATCATCCTTTCAATTTCTGAGACCATTAAACCTTAGACAAGTGTTCACATTGTGAAAAACTGATTTATGTGTAGTTTCTTTTCATTCAAATAACAAATGTCCCACTTCACTTAAAGAAGAAATCAACCTATTTTGCCAACACCTTAGAATGGTGAATAGAAAGAACTGATTCACCCTCTCCAATCACTGCGTTAGAACTCTTGAAGTGATTTTTTAGGAACCTTCAAATGTTATTTTCTACAAGGTTAACCACTTTACGGTGTATGGGAACTTGAAAAAAATGCTACATTACTGTAAATAATGTTTTCTTTGTGTGGCAGTATTTTCCTACACCAGATTCCTGATCTGTGTATTTCTACACTGTATTAAGCAAATGGCAGAGCCGTAAGAAATATTTCCCTTGGTAAATTGATGGATGCTAGAATGAGTGCATTTCAAAGGTATTGACACAATCCACTTCAAGACGTTATCAATGTAGCATTTACTGAAGGAGTAGGGAAGTACGTAGCAGAAATCTTTCTGTCAAGAAATTTATTTACTACTTTTTAAAATTTGTTTAAAGTCATCTACTCCACGACAAAAACTGTTCCAGGCCATGGTGATCAGACAGGCAAGGTTCTTGTTTTCAGGTACTTAGAACCTAGAGATGGGGAGGTAGATAATAAACAGGTAAACAAATGATTGAACCAGGTAATGATAAGTGAAGATGAGTGATGGAAATAAGACATTGCTGGTTCAGTGGTAGAATTCTCACATCCTATGTAGGAGGCCTGGTTTGATTCCCAGCTGTCTTAGTCTGGGTTCTACAGAGGGACAAAGCCAGTGAAGAATGTATAAATACACATAGAGAGAAATCGACTTCAAGAAATGGCTTTCACAATTGTGAGGAAATGGCTTATATAATTGTAGGGCTGCCAAGTGCCAAATCCATTGGTCAGGATGCTGTCTGAAGACTTATGCTGGCTCACATTTTTACAGCAGCTGACACACTAAAACCCTGCAGGTCAGGTGGCAGGCTCTAGGACTCTACTGGCTCACTGTTTTGCAGGAGTTGCCAAATCCAAAATCTTCAGGTCAGGGGCAAATAGAGAGACTTCTGTAGGCTTATGTCCCAAGAACTGGGTGTCAGGTGATGAGAAGAGCATAGGGTGAAGAAAAGAAGGCAAGCTTTGGCTGGACATCTACAGGGTTCTACAATTAAGTCCACAAACATAATTGTTCTAAGTGCTACATACCTCACTGCTTAATATCACTATGGTCACATTTGAAGTACTCCCCTTGGGAAGCTATGCATTGATGCCAGTGCCTAATCCACCCTTCAAAGCAATTTTGGAACTCTTTTTGGAATGATCATTGTGCCTGGTGGCACAGTGGCAAGTCTGTGAACTTAATTGTATAGTTGTCTGTAAGTGAGTTGTTAGTCAGTAAACAAATAACTATATTTACACACCCTCCTTACTCCCCTGATCTGGCCCTGAATGACTTTTTTCTTTACTTGAAGATAAAGGACATATTGAAAGGAAAAAATTTTGATGACATTCAGGACACCAAGGGTAATATGGTGATAGCTCTGATGGTCATTCCAGAAACAGTTCCAAAATTGATTTGAAGGATGAATTAGGCACTGGTGTCAATGCACATCTTCCCAAAGGGAGTACTTCAAAGGTAACCATAGTGATATTCAGCGATAAGGTGTGTAGTTCTTTTTCTAGGATGAATTCGTGAACTTAATTGGCAATCCTCATATTTGTATACAAGAGGCAGGCCATGTCTCCAAAGATAATCTTCTTTCAACTAATTTGGTGCTCACATGACATCACAAAATGGAAGGTGATTATATAGTGTCTGCCAAACCACCAAGAGTCGTAACTTAGTCGACACTTGACATTAATCAGTTTTGTTTATCTCTGATGCTGGAAGAATAGGCATTCAGTAGTGGCTGTAGCCAACTCAGCCCAACTTCTGAGTTCATTCACAGCCTCCATCCTTCCCACCTTGACCACTTTTTCATGAGCCAATTGTGTGATAACAGGAGTGGCTCACTGTTATCCGTAGAATGCATCATCCTATCCACTTGATTGTGAAAATCATCTTCTGCCAAGGTCATTATTTTGTGAGTGTCTTAATTTTCTAGTGCTGCTATAATAGATACACCACAAATACACAAACAAGTCGCTTTAGCAAACCAAAGTTTATTTTCTCACAGTTTAGGAGGCCAGAAGTCTGAATTAATGATCCAGCTCTAGGGGAAGGATTTCTTTCTCTATTGTTTTTGGAGGAAGGGCCTTGTCTCTTTGAGCTCCCGACCCTTGGAGATCTTCAAATGACTTGGCATCTCTCTTCTCATCTCTGCTTCCTAACTTGCTTATTTAATCTCTTTTATATCTCAAAAGATCTATCTTACACTAATCATGCGGCCTCATCAACAATAAAGACAATCCATTCCCAAATGATACTATAACCTCAGACATTAAGAGTAGGGTTTAAGTACATATCTTGGGGGGCAAAATTCAATCTGTAACCTTCCACCCTTTGGCCCTCATAAAAGCATGTCCCTGCCACATGCAAAACACATTCATTCCACTGCATCATTGACTATGTGTGAAAATCATGCAATGAAAATCCTATGGATTTGATTGTTGACTGATCATAGGGGTGGCCCAGGCTCACAGGGATGACTTAGGATCCCATGGGTTTGCAGGAATCAGAGACTGACTCAATGGTAACTAATAACATCAATCAAGGCTGAAAAGGCATTAAAACAAGAGAATGTAATATAACAAAGAGGGATGGGTTGCAGAACAGGAGAGCATGGCATTTTGTAAGATGGGGGACCTAGAAAGGGCCTGTCTGGTGGGAAATGTTTTCATAGAGACTTCTATAATATGACAAAGCCATGGAAGAGTAAGTCATCAGAGAAGAAGCGGACAAAGACAAGCCTGTTGTTGTTATTAGGTGCCACTGAGTTGGTTTTGACTCGTAGCAACACTATGCACAATAGAACAAAACACTGTCTGGTCCTGTGTCATATCCACAATTGTTTTTATACTTAAGTCCATCACTGTAGCCTCTGCGTCAATGTATCTTCTTGAGGGTCTCCCTGTTTTTTGCTGACCCTCCACTTTACCAAGCATGATGTTCTCCAGGGACTAATCCTTCCTGACAACATGTCCAAAGTATGTGAATGCAGTCTTTGCTTCCAAGGACCTCTCATGTTGTACTTTTTCCAGAACAGATCTGTTTGTTCTTTTGGTTGTCCACGAAACCTTCAATATTCTCCATCTCCACAATTCAAAGGCATCAATTCTTCTTCCTTCTTTATTCATCGTCCAGTTTTCACATGCAAATGGTGCAATTGAAAATATCATGGCTTGGATCAGGTTCATCTTTGTCTTCAGGTGACATGTTTACTTTTCAATACTTTAAAGAGGTCCTTTGCAGCAGATTTTCCCAAAGCAATGAGTCTTTTGATTTCTTGACTGTTGCTACTGCGGGCACTGATTGTGGAACCACATAAAATTACATTCTTGAAAACCTCAATACTTTCTCCATGTTGTTTACTGGTCCAGTTGTGAGGATTTTTGTTCTTTGATATTGAGGTGCAATGTGTACTAAAGTCTGGAGTCTTTGATCTTCCTCAGCAAGTGTTTCAAATCCTCTTCACTTTCAGCAAGTGGTAGCATCTGTGTAATGCAGATTCTTAATGAGTTGTTCTCCAACCCTGATGCCTCATTCTTAAAACTCAGCTTCTCAGATTATTTGCTCTGCATACTGATTGAAAAGGTATGGTGAAAGGATAGAATCCTGATGTAAACCTTTCCTGACTTTAAACCACACAGTGTCCCCTCTTTCTGTTTGCATGACTGTCTCTTGATCCATGTACAGGTTCCTTAAGAGCACAAATAAGTGTTCTGGAATGCCCATTCTCTACAATGTTATCTATAATTTGTTATGACCCACACAGTTGAATGCCTTTGTGTAGTCAATGAAACACAGGTAAACATCTTTCTGGTATTCTCTGTTTTCGGACAAGATCTATCTGACATAAGCAGTGATATCCCTGGTTCCATGTCCTCTTCTGAGTCCAACTTGAATTTGTCAATATACTGTTGTAGGTGCTTTTGAATGATCTTGAGCAAAATTATACTTTTGAAATGGACAACCAGAGGGCCCACTATGCTGGGAATGACAATTTGAAGAGGAATGGTCTTGCAATCATTGTCAAAAAGAACATTTCAAGATATGTCCTGAAGTACAATCCTGTCAGTGACTGGATAACATTCATGCACCTACCAGGAAGGTTAGTTAATACGACTGTTATTCAAATTTACACATCAGCCACTAAGGCCAAAGACGAAGAAATTGGAGACTGTTACCAACTTCTGCAGTCTGAAATTGACTGAACATGCAATCAGGATGAGCTGATGACTACTGGTGATTGGAAGGCAAAATTGAAAACAAAGAAGATGGATTGGTAGTTGGAAAATACGGCGTTGGTCATAGAAATGATGCTGGAAATTGAATGATAGAATTTTGCAAGACCAATGACTTCTACCTTTTTTGACCAACATAAATATACACATAGACCTTATCGGACAGAATACAGAGGAATCAAATTGACTACATCTGTGGAAAGAGACAATGGAAAAGCTCAGTATCATCAGTCAGAACAAGACTGGGTGCTTCTTCACTACATTGTGGAAATAAGACATCAGACTTAGGATTTACACTTTTTTATACTATACAAAGATTCTTTTTTAAAAATGTGAACTATCTCAGTTTCTAGTATAAATTTTTATTTTTTCATTGTTTTAAATGAAACTTTAGAATCAGTTTCTTATACAAAAACTTATAAACACTTTGCCAAGTGACCCTAGCCACTCTCCCCAGAATGTGACAGCATTCTTCTCCTCTCCAAACCATGTTTCTCATGTGCACTTAACCGCATCCTGTACCCTTCTGAAAACTCTATGGGACAATTTTGCTCTGTCCTATAGGGTGGCTGTGGTTCATCTTTGATGTGGTTCAGCACTGACTTGACGGCAGTGGGTTTGGTTTTTTTGGCTTTTTTGATGTTCCCTCTTGCACTCAAGAGGGAGCTGTCCAGTTAGTCTCTGGTATGTGCCCAAGCCAAGAAGCATACTCTTTACCTGTATCATTTTAATGGTCTTGTAGACAAGTTCAGTCTTTGTCTGTGGAGTTAGCTTCCAGAATGGTTTCAGCTCTGGGTTAACAGAGAGTCCAGGGACCACATCTACTAGGGGCACTCCAGTCCTTCAGACCATCAAGTCTGGTCGTTTATCTAGAGTTCAAGTTCTACATCCCACATTTCTCCTTCTCCATCAGGGACTCTTTGTTCAGTTCCCTATAAAGGCAGTCTTTGTTGGCTGCTAGGCACCATCTACTTCTCGTCTCATGTTGATGTAGTCTCTGGTATACGTGGCTCTTTCCTGTCTCTTGGGCTCACACTTTCCTTGTGTTGTTGATACTCTTCTTTCTCCTTTGTTACAGGGTTGAGACCAATTAATTCTTCTTATGTGGCTGCTTACTAGCTTTCAAGACCCCAGACACCACTCACCAAATGGGGTGCAGAACATTTTCTTAAAAGACTGTTATGCCAGTTGACCTAGATGTCTCCTGAAGCCATGGTCTACATGTCTCCGACCCTGGTACTTTGTCCCTAGAAGTGTTTGATTTTATTTAGACTATGTCTAAGCTTTGGGTTTAGTCCATTTGTGCTGATTTCTCCTCTGCTGTATTGTCTCTCTCTTTACCTAAAATAATTCCTGTCAATTACCTAAGCAGTGAATACCCTTCTCCTTCCCACCCACCCTCATAACGATCAAAGAATCTGTGTTTAAACCAATTCTTGGGTCTTTTTAACAATGATCTCATACAGTATTTGTCTTTTTGCAAGTAACTAATTTTGCTTACTACAATGCCTTCCAGATTCTTCCATTTCATGTCTCTCAAATTCATTGTTGTTCTTTATCATTGGATAATATTCCATTGTACCAATATACCAGAGTTTGCTTATCCATTCTCTGGTAAATGGGGATCTAGGTTGATTCCATCTTTCTGCTGTTGTGATCAGTGCTGCAATGAACATCAGTGTGCATGTATCTATTAGTGTGATAATTCTTATTTCCCTAGGATATATTCCAAGAAGTGGGATTGCTGGGTCATATGGTATTTCTATTTCTAGCTTTTTAAGACAGAGCCAAATGGATTTCCAAAGTGATTATGCCATTTTACATTTCCACCAGCAGTGCAGAAGAGTTCCACTTTCTCCATGGCCTCTCCAACATTTATTATCTTGTGTTTTGGGGATTAATTGCCCAATGCATTGTGTCTTCTTTTTTTTTTTTATTTAACGTAACTGAGTGAAAATGTACATTCATGTATAAATTTACATGCCCACCTATATGCAGCTTCCACTGCTGTCCCTGCCCCGTGACTGCACACTATTCCTCTCTGCTCCATACATGTCTCATCCTCCCAACAGCCTCCTTTCCCCTCCTCTCCATCCACTCCCCTTCCTCCAGCCAGAGGTCAGCAAGATGATATCCTATAGATGTATAGAACCATAAAGTGCTTCCAATATATGGTCACTCTGCATTGCCAAGTCCAATCCATTCCTGTCCAAAGAGTGGACCTTTGTTATAATTTATGGGAAAGGGCAGCATCAGGACCGGGGGACATGCTCTTAGAGGAACCCCAAAACTGCTGGACCATCAATTGAGGTCTTTTAGTGGAGATCTCAGGATGCACCCCTTTTTATTCTTGTGTTGCCAGTGAGACTCATCTCTGTGAGCTCCATCGTGGCTATCACTGGTGGTGGCCAGGCACCATCTGGTTCTTCCGGTCCCAAGTCAGTGTAGGCACCCATTCATGTGGGTCTCTCTGTCTTCTCGGTTGTCTTTACCGCATGTCATTTTGGTCTTCGGTGAGCATCCGTTCCTGCTGAGTTGGGACCATTTGCTGTGTCCTCGGATGGCAGCTTGGCAGCTTTTGAGACCCCAGATGCATTGTGTCTTTTGATTTCTTCAAGTAAAATGAAGTACTTGGCAACCCCAGTCTTTTCTCTGTTTATTATGATGTTGCTTATTGGTACATTTGCGAGGAGTTTTGTTTTCTTTGTGTTAAGGTGCAATCCATACTGAAGGTTGTGATCTTTGTTCTTTTTTCTTTATCAGTAAATGCTTCAAGTCCTGTTCATTATCAGCAAGAAACATTGTGTCATCTGTATGATGCAAGTTGTTAATGAGTCTTCCTACTATCCGGGTGCCACATTTTTAATAATCTAGCTTCTCAGAATATTTGCTCAGCATGAATGCTTAATAAAGAAACCAAACTCACTGCTATTGAACTGGGGCCAACTCATAATGACCCTAGAGGTCAGAGTAGAAGTGCCCCATCAAGTTTCCAAGGAGTGCCTGGCAGATTTGAACTGCTGAAATTTTGGTTAGCAGACATAGCACTTAACCCACTATGCCGTCAGGGTTTCCATGAATACTTAACAGGTATGACAAAAGGATATAACCCTGAAGCATACCTTTCCTTACTTTAAGCCACTCAGTGTCTCCTTGTTCTGTCCAAACAACTTCCTCTTGATCTGTGTGTGGGTTACTCATAACACAATAAAGGGTACTGGAATTTGTTTTCTTTTCAGTGTTATCAATAATTTGTTATGATCCAACAGTCTAATGCCTTTGCACAGTCAATAAAACACAAGTAAACATCTTCCTGGTATTTTCTACTTTCAGCCAGAATCCTTCTGACATTGGCACATCATTACTTGGTTCCTTGTCCTCTTGTGAATCTGGCCTGAATTTCTGGTTGTTTCCTAATAATATACTGCTGCAGTGGCTTTTGAATGATGTTCAACGAAATTTTGCTTATGTGTGAAAGTTATGTGTTAGATGGGATCACCTTTCTTGGGAACAGGCAACCATATTGATCTCTTCCAGTCACTTGGCTGTGTGGCTGTGTTCAAGATTTCTTGGCCTAGAAGAGTAAGCACTTCCAGAACTTTGTCCATTTGTTGAAACATTTCAGCTGATATTCCATCAGTTCCTGGAGACTTATTTTCCCCCAATTCCTTCAGTGTAGCTTAAACTACTTTCTTCAGTTCCGTTGGTTCCTGATCGTATGCTACCTCCTGAAATGAGTGGATGCTAACCAGTTCTTTTTGGTATAATGACTGTGTGTTTCCTCCGTCTTTTTTGATGTTTCTCAAGTCACTTAATATTTTCTCTGTGGAATCCTTCAGTACTGTAACTTGAGTTTTTTTCTTCAGTTTTGCAGCTTGAGAAATGCAGAGCATGTTTCTCCCTCTTGGTTTTCTATCTCCAGCTCTTTGCATATGTCATTATAATACCTAGTCTTCTTGATCCATGCTTTGAATCTTCTATTCAGTTGTTATACTTCCTCAGTTCTTTACTTTAGCTACTTGATGTTCAATAGCAAGTTTCAGAGTCTCTTCTGATGCTTGTTTTGGTCTTTTCTTTCTTTCCTGTTTTTTTAATGGCCTCTTGCTTTCTTCATGTATGATGTATTTGTGTCATTCCATTTGATGTCGTTGGTTATTAGAATTCAGTGCATCAAATCTATTCTTGAAATGATCTCTAAACTCAGATAGGATATACTCAAGGTCATACTTGAGCTCTTGTGGACTTATTTTAATTTCCTTCAGTTTCAACTTCAACTTGCATATGAGCAATTGATGGTTGGTTCCACAGTTGGCCCCTGGCCTTGTTTTCACTGATGATATTGAGTTTTTCCATCATCTGTTTCCATATATGTAGTTGATATGGTTGCTGTGTATTATATTTGGCTAAGTCCATGTGTATAGCTGGCCATTTCTGTTGATGAAAAATGGTATTTGTGATGAGGAAGTTGTTGGTCTTGCAAAATTCTGTCATGCATTCTGGAGCATTCTATCACAAAGGCCATATTTTCCAACTCCCAATCGTTTTTCTTTGTTTCCACTTTTTACATTTCAATCACCAGTAATTATCAATGTATCAATTTCAAATGGCAGAATTTGGTAAAAATCTTCTTTCTAGCAGTTGGTGCTTAAATTTCAGTAGTAGTTGTATTAACTCTTCTTCTTTGTAGACATATGGATATTATCCTATTCCTGATAGCATTGTACCTCAGGATAGGTGATGAAGTTTTCTTTTCAATAATAAATGTAATGCTATTACTCTTCAAGTTTCATTTCTGATCTATTAGACCATATGATTGTCCAATTCAGAAGGGCCAGTATCATTCCATTTCAGTTCCAAAATGCCTAGGATTTTGGTGTTTATGCATTCCATTTCATTTTTTATCATTTCCAATTTTCTAGATTCATACTTCACACATTCCACGTTCTGATTATTAATGGATGTTTGCAGTTGTTTCTTCTCATTTTGAATTGTGCCAGATCAGCAAATGAAGGTCCTGAACGCTTAACTCCATCCACATCATTAAGGGTGACTACTTTGAGAAGGCAGCTCTTCCCTAGTTGTCTTTTGAATGCCTTACAACCTGGGGACCCCATTTTCTGGCACTGTATCTGACATCTCTGTTGCTATTCATAAGCTTTCCACTGACTAACTCTTTTCAAAAGTAGACTGCTGAGTCCTTCTTGTTAATTTGTCTTGGTATGGAAGCTCAGCTGAAACCCATCCACCGTGGGTGACACTGCTGGTATCTGAACACCAGTGGCCTAGCTTCCAGGATCACAGCAATATGCAAGCCTCCATAACACACTGACAGACATGTGGATGAACTCAGATGACTACCCTTTTAGTAAGAAGCTGAGCACACTCACTGTTTGTGTCATCCAGTGACTCCATAACTTGCATAATCCTGTTCAATTTTTGTGCTTCATTCTCTTGTCTTTAATACGAGGGTGATAGTAATAATAGCCTCATGGAGTTTTTGAGGGCACAACAAGGGTAAATACATGTAATATGCTTGAAACAGTCTCTGCCATGTACTGAAAGATCAGTAAATGTTTGCTAGTGTTACCTGTTTCTCTGATTTGCTGTTGTGAGTCTGTTTTTTGAAAAAAAAAAGCTTACGCAGACTGTAAGCTGGAGAGCTTATCAAAGATACGCTTATTGGGGGACGTGTTCTTGGTACCACAGGGACCATGGCACCTTACACTGGCGTCTCCAGCATGCACTGCAGTGCCTGGTACATAGTCAGTACTCAATGGAAAATAGGTGAATAGATAAATAAATTAATGTACTCTCAGTCTTGCTTTAATCCTTGGTTGCCTTCTTAGATAGATACACCAGAGGTACGCAGTACATTTCAGACCTCGGCTTGACATTCTCCAAAGAGCTGGGGAAAAAGGAAGCCTCTTCGAGGCATGGTACAGTACCAAGGATCTGTTATACTATGTCACCACTCTTTAGAGGGCAACTTAGAAAGCTACACATTGCCTTGTATTTGAGAACTCGGCTTTTATTGTTTACTGTTGTTGAGTTGGCCCCTGACTCATGGCAACCCTATGGAACCAGATTACCAGCCTTTTAGTTAGTCAAGGCCCCAAACCAAACCTATTGTTGTGGAGTCGATTCTGACTCAAAGCAACACTACAGGACAGGGCAGCGGAAATTGTTCGTACTACCCAGGTCCCTTCATTGAGAACATACTTCTACAGTTGCTACTTGAAGTAACATTTTCACTGCAAATTTTTCTGCTTGCTGTCAAGGCTAGCTAGTGGGGTCAGCTGAATAATGAGCTGATTAATCAAAACTTCAGATGTTGCCTCCAGCTCATAACTTACAGACTGACAGGTTCATAGTCCTTGTAATCATAATTTTCCCTAGGGTAGAGGGCTTTTCTGTGATAAGCTATTCTTTTTTTTTAAACATGAAGTCTCCTGATAAAAAGGATTACAATCTCTTTCTCTTCAATAGGCTGTATTTCAATCCTTTACACACATTCAACCACCAACAAAATAAAAATTTTTTTGAGAAGACATGATAAAGAATACACACTCACAGACATATACATCCAGAAATACGTGCTAAACGTGCAGACATGGTTCGTATTTGTCAGTTAGTGAAGTACTTGTAGCATTCAGAAATGCACTCTTTGCCTCCTGTTGTGCTGTGAGCTTCAAGTTTCCAGTCCACGGTTAGATCCTAAACCAACTTCTGAAAAAAATATAATCTACAGGTGCTGTAGTTCCTCACTGTATTAGAGGTTTTTAGAATTTCACTTTTTGTGACCCATACAATGTATGAAGTGATATTATTTTTAACAGAACTCAGAATTAGATAAACACATCTTTTAAAAATTCACATGTCTTTGATTAAGAATCCCTCAGAAACTTAAGTACTAAAAAATGGTCAAAGCAGTAACTGTATACGGTAAAGAGAAAAAACTGTTGTGACTTCTGCAGTAAAAATAAGTCTCCCATCCCAGTCTTCACTCCAGAGGCAACTTCTTATAATACTCTGAGCTGTTTCTTCTTGTTAATAACATATTTCCAAATAACTTATATATCTTACTTTAAAACTTTTAGGCTATTTTGAGTTTCCTGTAACGACAAGAAGTCTCTCCCACTTTGCATTGGGCTTCCTATAATGCTTCCTGATACAGTCATGCTACTGTTTTTATTACTAATTCATGCTTGCCTCATTATACTCATGTAAATGTTACTCGTGACACAGGAGTAACTTTTCATCTTTCTTGGAGATTTTAATTGTCTTGATTTTTATTCAATAATTTATTATCTGGTGAGTTTTTCATTTTAAGGAGATGCCACGCTATCTCGGACAGCTCTCTCTTTTGTCTCTGAGGTAGAACAGAAACACTAAAATCAACATCGGGCCAATGGACTAGAATGTCCCACGAAACTATGGGACCTCAAAACCAGGAAACCAAATCCCGTGAGGTGTTGGCTTACACATCGGCAGTATCAGCAACTTTATTATTATTATGTTCCGTAGACATAGTTATAATACAGCATTTTCTTCTTCTTCTTCTTTTCTTTTTTTAAGGAATACAGCTCCGTGATATCAATCATTAAATTAATCATGCTTTGCAACCATTTCCCTTAATTGATGTTAAATTTCTTTTCATTATAAACAGCAACTCACTACTTTCTAAACATTGGTTCCTCTTCTTTTCTTACTTTTTTCTCCTGGTAACCACTAATAAACTTTGGTTGTTATATGTTTACTTATACCAGTCATTTCATGTAAGTGAGATCATATACTATTTGTTCTTTTGAGATTGACTCATTTCACTTAAAACAATGTCCTTGAGGTTTAACCATGTTGCCGCATGTATCTTCTTACGGCTATATAGTATTCAAATGCATTTATGTACCACATTTAGTACATTTACCTTTTAATGAATGTATGAGTTGTTTCCACCTTTTGGCTATTGCGAATAGTGCTGCAATGAACATGGGTGTACACGTGTTCGTTACTGTCACTGTTTTTAAGTCCTTTAGGTATATACTAGGAAACGCTGGTCATGTAGTGGTTAAGGGCTAGAGTTCCTAACCAAAAGGTCTGCAGTTCAAATCCACCAGGTGCTCCTTGGAAACCCTATGGAGCGGGTTTACCCTGTACTGTAAGGTTGCTGTGAATTGGAATCAACTCAACAGCAGTAGGTTTGTGGGTATACACTTAGCAGTGCAACTGATGCATTACCTGGTAGTCCTGTTCTTAATTTTTTGAGTAACAGTCGCAATGATTTCCCACAATGGCTGTATCATTTTGCATTCCCACCAGGGAGGGATAAAGTTCCCTGTAACATTGCCAAATTTGTAATTTTCTGTTTTTTAATTTTCATGCTAGCCAGCCTAGTGGGAGTGAGATGGTATCTACTGTGATTTTGATTTGTGTATCTCTGATGGCTTTAATAAACGGAAACTTATTCTCTCACAGTCTAGGAGACTAGAAGTTTGAATTTAGGGTGCCAGCTCCTGGGGATTGTTTTCTCTCTCTGTCAGTTCTGGTGGAAAGTCCTTGTGATGAATCTTGCCCCGATCTAAGAGCTTCTCAGCATAGAACCCCTGGTTCAAAGGACATACTCTGCTCCCAGATCTTCTTTCTTGGTGGTTTGAAGTCTCCCTCTCTCTAATTCTGTCTCCTTTTATCTCTCTAAGATAAAAAGTGATGTAGGCCACACCCCAGGGAAACTCCACTTACATTAGATCAGGGTTGTGACCTGAGTTAAGGTGTTACATCCCACCTGAATCCTCTTTAACATAATCTAATCTTGCCTTATTAACCACAGGTAGAGATCAGGATTTACAAAACATAGGAAAATCATGTCAGGTTGCAAATGGAGTATAAACACATAATACTAGGAATCACAGCTTAGCCAAGTTGGCATATATTTTGGCAGGGCACTCTTCAATCCATAGGGCCATAGTGGCACAGTGATTAAGGGCTGTGGCTTCTAACCAAAAGGTTAGTAGTCAAAATGCACTAGCCACTCCTTGGAAACTCAATGGGGTAGTCCTAGTCTTTCCTCTGGGGTTTCTATGAGTTGGAATCAACTTGATGACAATGGGTTTGGTTTTGTTTTGGTTATTCAATCCATATACTCATTGAATGAACTTAGAACCCTTGTGTATAATCAGATGACCATAAGCATATAGGTTTGATTCTGGCTTCTCAGTTCCATTCCATTGGTCTACGTGTCTGTCATCAAACCAGTATTAAGCTTTTGATTATTATAGTTCTATAATATGTTTTCAAGTGGGGAAGTGTCACGTCTCCTACTTTGTACTTCTTTGAAATCATCGTGTGTATTCGGGCTGTTTTACTTTCTGTGTCAAGTTGAAGATTAGTTTTTTTATTTCTGTAAAAATTGTTATTGGAATTTTGATCAGGATTGTGCTGAATCAATGGCATTGCCATATTAATAATATTAAGTCTTCCAAGCCATAATAAACATGAAATGCCATTCCATCTATTTAGGTATGCCTTAATCTCTTTCAGCAGTGTTTTATATTTTTTATTGAATCAATGCATCACATGCCTGGTTAAATTTGTTCCTAGGCATTTTGTTCTCTAAGATGCTGTTGTAAAAGGAATTGTTTTTGTAATCCCCTTTTCAGATTTCTCATTATAGATCCCCAACTGATTTTCTGTGTGTTGTTCTTTTATACAAATTTACTAAATTTCTCTATTAGTTCTAGAAGTTTTTAGTGTATTCTGTGGCGTGTTCTGTTTACAGGATCACGTCACCAGCAAATAGTTGTACCTCTTTTTTCCAACTTGGTTATCTTTTATTGATTTTCCTTGTCTTAGTGCTAGGGCTATAACTGAATGCAATATTGAATAGAGATGGTGAGAGTGGTCATCCTTGTCTCATTTCACTTTTCAGTGAAAAGTGAAGAATCCCTCAATGTTTCTTCACTATAATGCTAACTATGGGGACGTCGGGTTGCTATTAGTTGGACCAGACTTGATGTCATTGGGTGGGTTGGTTTTTTATAAACACTCTTAATCATGTCAGTCATAATATTAATCTTATCTTGTTGAGTTTTTATCAAGGAAGGGTGTTAGATTTCATCAAGTGTCTTTTCTGCATCAATTGAGATGATCACGCGATTCTTGTCATTTGTTATATTAGTGTGGTGTATTATACTGCATTCCTAGAATAAATCAAAGTTGATCATGATGTGTAATTATTTTAATGTCATTTGATTCAGTTGGCTAGTGTTTTGTTGAGAATTTTGATATCTAAATTCATAAGGGATATTGGTCTGCGGTTTTCTTATGATGTCTTTGTCTGGGTTTTGTATCACAATAATGTTGGCTTCTTAGAAAGAGAGTGTTCCTTCCTTCACTGTCTTTGCAAGAACTTAAAAAGGAGTGGTATTAACTATTTGCTAAATATTTGACGGAATTCCCTGGTAAAACCGTTTGTAAACTGGCTTTCCTTTGTAGGGAGATTTTTTAAATTAACGATCCAATCTCTTTACTTATTTTAGGTTGGTTGAAAATTGCTACTTCTTCTTGAGTCAATTTAGGGAAGTTATATGCCTCCAGGAATTTTTCCATTTCATCTAAGGTTTCAAGTTTGTGGAAGTGCAATTGTCATGGTATTAAGTTACAATCCTTTGTACATCAGTTGGGTTACTCATAATGTCTTCATTTTTGTTTCACATTTTGGTTGTTTGTATCTTCTCTTTTTTTTTCTTTGTCAGCCTGGTGAAGGGTTTGTCTGTCCTAGTGATCTTTTCAAATAACCAACTCCTGGTTTTGTTGACTCTCTCTGTTGTTCTTCTATTCTCTCTGTCGAGTTGGATGTGACTCGATGGCACTTGGCTGGCTGGCTGTCATTTATTTCTGCTCTGAATTTGGTGTTTCCTTTTAGTAGCTTTTGGATTAGTTTGTTCTTTTTCTAGTTCTTCAAATTGTAGAGTTAGACTATTTATTTGAGACCTTTTTTAAATGTAGATATTTATTGCTTGTCATGGATTGAGTTGTGTCCCCCCAAAAATATGTGCAGCGATTTGGTGGAATCATGTTTCCCAATATTTTGTCATTGTTCTTCATTTTGTGCTTTTCCTATGCTGTATGTTAAAGGATTAGGGCGGGACTGTAAATCCCCTTACATAATCATCTCCCTGCTCCACTGTAAAGGGAGTTTCCCTGGGGTATGGCTTGCATCACCCTTAATCCTTTCATCTTAGAAGAGATAAAAGGGAAGGGAAGCAAGCAGAGAATTGGGAACCCCGCACCATCAAGAAAGCAACATTGGGAGAAGAGCTCGCCCTTCCAACCTGAGGTTCGTGTACCAAGATGCTCCCTGAACAAAGACTGATGCAACACTAGGACTTTCCTCCAGAGCTGGCAATGGAGAAAGCCTTTCCCTGGAGCAGACATCCTGAATTTGGACTTGCAACCTACCAGACTGTGTGAGAATAAATCTTCCTTTGTTAAAATCATCCACTCATGGTATTTTTGTTAGAGCAGCACTAGCTGACTAAAACACTGCTATACAATTCACTCTAAAGAATGTTTTCAATGTGTCCCATAAGTTTTGGTCTGCTGTGTTTTTAGTTTTTTAACTCCAGGTACCTATATATTTTTTCCTTCTTCATTTCTTCCTTGATCTATTGGTTGTTAGTAGTGCACTGTTTAATTTCCATGTATCTGTGTGTTTCCTAGTCTTCTTTCTGCTATTGATTTTTAGTATTATTCCTTTGTGGTCAGAGACCTATGTGGAAGTTGAGGGAAGACTGTATTTTGTTTGAAACTTCAGTGAGAGTTGCTTACCATTTTGGAAAGACACGTTGTTGTTGGCAAAGCTGCTCATGGTATTGGAGTCATCAGCACAATAAACTTGTATTGGTTTGTATTTGGAATTACTTCATTCATAGTGATTCTAAATATGTGTGCAAACATGGTTACTGAATTGTTTTTCTTTTTTCATGGAATCAGGACTAAGTTTTTGCATTTTAAAATACATGATTTTTATTATACATTGCTTTCTTTTTGCTCCTTTATATTATTGTTTGAATACTACATTGATTCTTTTATGAAATTACGTGTACAGAGAAGTTCTATGAACTGCAAATATAGTTTTAAAATAGTAAAAAGACATTACAAAATAATGTGTTCTGAATAAGTGGTGTTGGTACTCATGGAACTGAGAAGCATAACGTATTAATAAAGACCTTTTGAGAACAAGTAACCCCTCACCTGAGGGCTGAATGATGAGCTGGGCTAACTAGGCAAAGACAGGGAGTGAAAGAAAAGTTGGAGGTGGTGCACAGCATCAAGCAATGCGAGCATATCTTGTGAAGCATGGAGCCAGTAGACCTTAAGCAAATGAAAGAAAGCTTATGTGGTTGGTGCTCAGATACCAACGTAGACAGAAATGTGAGGTGAGGCTGGTAAGGCACATGGAGGCTGGTTACTTCCCAGGACTTGTAAACTAAATTAATTAGACTTTGGTTTTAGTCTTAAGGTCAATGATAAGCCACTGAAGCACATGGAAAGACGAAATTAAATTGCTATTTTGAATAATACTTGCCAGTAGTGTGTAGAAGATATTGGAGGTGAGGAAGAGGGATATAGGATGAATGTGAGGGAACCAAATTCTAGGTGAGAGCTGGCTATTATACTAGATTAGGGTTGTGGTGGTGGTTATGAGAAAGGTGAACATATTCAAGAAACACTGAAGAGGTCAGACAGACAGGCCTTGGAATGAATTGGTTATTAGTTACGGGCAGGAGGGAGAAGATGGTGTCAAAGACGACTCAGGATTTTAATTTGTGCAATTATATAGCCAAACCACTCATTTTATTATGGAACTCTGGACGAAGGCCAGGTTTAAGTTGTGTAAGTGCCCAAGTGAGGCCTTGGCGTGTTGAGATGGTAACGCTTTTGAGACCACAAGTGGAGATCATGAGTAGGTAACTGAACCTAAGAAGCAGCCTAAGCAGACATTTAAAACTGAGGGTCACTTTTGTCACTCAGGCTCTGGTCTTGGCTGCCTTTGTGTAAGGAGAGACTGCAGAGCAAAATGAGAAAAGAGCCTTGAGGAACTTCAACAAGTACTGTAGGACAGTGGCTCCGAAAGCGTGGCCCTCAAGCTGGCAGTATTAGCACCAGCAGTACCTCAATACTTGCTAAAAATGCAAATTCTTGGGCCCTACTCCAGACCTGCTGAATGAGAAACTCTAGGGTTTGGGGGTCCAGCTGTCTGAGTCTTCACAAGCCCTCAGGTGAGACTGGTGCTTCTTCAAATGTGAGAATCACTGGTGTAAGGATGTAAGTGCTAGCCAGGAAACCAACAAGCAAACCCATTGCCAGCCAGTAGATTCCAACTCGTAGTGACTTTAGGAGTAGCCACAGAGTTGGAGGGGAAAGATGAGACTGTGGTGTCATAGAAGTCAAGAATAAAAAATGTTTAAAAAAACTGTTAGTCCATGGCAAAGTCACCTGTAAAGTTCACCAGTAGATTTTGGATCTCTGACAGCTGGGCAACTCAGAAAAACTTGCACTTTCCAATACTAGAACTCCACAAAGTTTCTCCGTGTGAGTCAGCTTGTATAATATCTGTCAGTGATGAGAATTTAAAATTTGTATTTGGCTGTAACCCTGACGTGTTAAATAGTGGAATAGAGTTCATTATTGGCTATATCACAACCTTATGCCTTCTGTTTATTTCTCCAAAAAGAAGTAATTACAGCTTTTGCATAGATTGTTTTTCAAAATTTATGACACACAATGAGGGGAGAAATAGTGAAAATAGAACGTAGGCATAGAAAGTGACCTCTTATTATCTGTGCTTGGTCACAAGTAGGCCAGGACTGCCCTGCCCAGAGCCCCTGGGAACAAGGTATTACATATGTAATGGTTTCCAACCTTGGCTTCTATGAGAATATCCTGGGGAGCTTTTTCAAAGTACCTGTGTTCAGACCTCACCCTGGGTCAATTAAATCAGAATCTCTGGAAGTAGGCAGACATTTTTATTTTAAAAACATTCCCTAGTTTATTATAATGTTCAGCCAGGGTTGTCAACCTTTTAGTAGGTACTTTGTGAATTCAGTTTCTGCTAATTGGACCATCTACCTTTCAGGTAGATTTACAGGGTTGGTTTATTAGATCCATCTCATGTTGCTAGGTAGAGGGTTCTAAATTTAATATACCATTGAGTAGCTCCTTTTTTTTTTTCCAAGTTCCTTGTGAAAATCATCTGCACTCTCTTTTCTATCCTATTGAAGCCACCATTCACCATTTATTATCACTTAAAAGATTTAAGTCAACAGTAATTCTTTGTCAGTGCTGCAACAATACAAGCTACTCAGTAAGTAAATAAATCAGTTCTAGGGTCGGATCTGACGCGACGGCACTTGGCTCGGCTAAGCAGAATTATGAGGTTGTCTTAGAACTAATCACAACGTTGTTTCAAGTGTTCAGTTTCCGTAAGAATCTGTTCTTACGTATTATTTTGTTCGATTGTTATCTGGGATTAAATTTATCTAAAGAGGTAGATAGGGTGTCAAGGTACAAAATGCTCCTTTTTTTTTTTTTAAGGTGCAGGCAATTGAGAGAAAATAAAAAAAAATGGTTTTCAGAAGTGGTTGAGGCAGAGAAACGTAGAGGCGATATTAGTTCATCAACCAGGGTTGCACTGAGGCTGCCTTAGCGTCTGTGAGTCGTTAATTTTATACTTCGGCCCTAGGCCACACAGCACCACAAGGGGGCGCTAGAATCGTGTTTCTCTGATTTCAAAGCTCCATTGTTTCTGCGAGCGCAGCTGCTTCAAGATCCCAAGTACAAATAAAGGGTGCTGTGGTCTATATTTAAAGTCTGGCTTTCTTTCACAGACATTTTTCCCTAGAAAGCAGCAGCAGCTGCTGACATGGCTTTGATGTGCCCTGAGTTTTATCAATTTTTTATTGTAATGTTGAATAATCTTCTAGGTCTTGAACTGTTTTTGATGGGTTAAGGTTTTATGTAAATTTGATTGTTAGTTACAACAAGAAAAAAAGGTTCATTTCTTCTTACGTCAAAGAGAAATAGAAAAAAATTCACTTTAGTTCTCCACCTTGTTCTGAGTTAGTTGAGGATTTGCTCAGTCAGTGATGAGCGCGGTGGGTTTTCTTAACCTTCTCTCCGTACCATACCTATCCTGAGCCTTGCTATAGCCGGTGGCCACTGAGTGACTCTGAACCATGGCGACTCCTGTGTGTCAGAGTAGAACTGTGCTGCACAGGGTTCTCCTTGGCTGCGTCTACAGAAGTACATCACCAAGCCTTTCTTCTGAGGTGCCTTTGAAAAGACTCGAACCCTCTAACCTTTTGGTTAGCAGCTGAGCATATTAACTGGTTGCACCATCCAGGGACTTTGAGTCTTCCTTTATTTCTTTTATTTTAAGAATCCTGGATTATTTTCAAATGAATAATTATTTGTAGTACCTACAAGGCAACTTTTAATTGGTCAAAAGGGATATGATTTATGGCCAAAGCCAAGTGCCGTCGAGTCGGATCCGACTCATGGCGACTCTTATAGCTGTATTTTCTATTTTGGGGCAATTCATCTAAATTTTTAGAGAAATGTTTCTCATATTCAGATAGATCCTAGATTATACATCAGTTTCAAAATATTGTTTTTTTGATTTAAACTATCTGTTTTTTTGAGGAAGGAATTCACACTATTTAAAATGAGACAGGGAATAGGTTCTATTATTTGAAAGAAATGAAAGATTATCTGTTTATTCTGCTTACATTTGAATTGATTTATGTAGGTCTAACATTACTTACCTGAAGCATAATTATTCTGAACTATTAGGGTGGATTTTATAGCTCTACTGAAACCTACATTTGATTTAAAATCAATTTGGCTTTACGAAATGCAAATATTTAATAATACATGAATATATTCTAGTAATGTTTGAATAAATATAAAAGTGATCCTGAAAATTCTCTGACCCTGCTCTCATTGATAAATAGACTTACCGCTTGGCAGGAATTGTCAGGAAAAGTTCAAGTATCACAGATCTGATGGATATAGATGATCATTAGAGGACACTGGTGGTTTAGTGGTAGAATTCTTGTCTCCCATGTAGGAGACAGGGATTCAATTCCAGTTCATTGTCACTTTGAGTAGGGGGCTGACTTGATGGCAGCTGATAACAGAGATGAACTCTAAGATATTGTCCAGCTTTCAGGTTTCATACGTAAGTCAAACCAGTACTATGTTCAATACCATCAAAACTGTGTTTCCCAAGCCCTGAAGTTTCTTTACAGATGAGATATTTTCACAAAATGAAACAAATTTCAAGTTTGATTTGCAGGTACTTAAAATGCCTTAGAGAAATGTGTAGTCAGGAATAAGTTTTGAACTGACTTTTTTCCTATGTCTAGCCATTGGATGTAACTGAGTGGCTTACTTGCCCTGTCTTAGATTTCTCTTTTATAAATTCATTTAATGCATTCTTTTATCCAAGACTCTCAGCAGACAAGAAATTCAATGATACACTGCACTGGGCAAATCCACTGCCAAAAATCTCTTTAAAGTGTGAAAAAGTAAAAGTGTTACTTTGAAGACTAAGGTGTGCCTCACTAAAGCCATGGTGTTTTCAATTGTCTCGTATGCGTGAGAAAGCTGGACAATGAATACGGAAGACAGAAGGAGAATTGACACTTCTGAATTATGGTGTTGGTGAAGAATACAGAATATACCATGAACTACCAAAATGTGCTTTCTTGGAAGAAGTACAGGCAGCATACTCTTTAGAAGCAAAGATGGCAAGACTACATACATACTTCAGACATGTTTTCAGGAGGAATCAGTTCCTGCAGAAGGACAGCATGCTTAGTAGAGGACAGAGGAAAAGAGGGAGAACCTCCGTGAGATGGACTGCAATAGTGACGCAGTGATGAACTCAGGATAACAATGATTGTGAGGATGGCACAGGACCAGGCAGGGTTTTCTTCTGCGGCATGAAGAGTAGCTATGAGTCAGAACTGGTTTGATGGCATGTAACAGAAACTCATAATATCATTAAATATCAGTTGGCTAGGATGGCCACCATTATATTAAGTCCATGTCTATTACTCAAGAAAGGACCTCTCAAGCACTTGATAGCCTCTGAGCTCCTGATTTACCCGCTTTTCAGTCATACCTGGTGACTTTGATTTTCCAGTCTGTAAGCATCACAGACGTTGTAACGGGGAAGAACAGTTACAGATATAAAAGTGGTTGCTGACAGTCAGAAGAAACTATAAAACATGCTCAAAAATAAAAACACAGCAATTTAAGTTCAGTGAGTATAGGAGTAGCCTTTTCTCCCTTGGTAGTTCTTGAGAGTGCTGTCCATGGGGTCAGTGTATGAGCCCTGGAGTCTTAGGGGTCTGTGCTGTCTCGCGGGGTCCCAGTCTGTAGTGGGAGGTACTCTGCCTCTGCCTCACCCTATCTTTCACATCAACTCCCTTTTTTGTTTTAAAAAATTCACAGTTGGGATTCTGGGAAAGAGCTCCTCAGCTAAAACATATATTTCAAAACCAACATTTTACAGTCCTACACACTGTAGTTCCATAACGAGGCTGAGTCATAAAGAAACTGTTAAGTTATGCTTAGCATTCCTTGTGTAAAAGCCATGGAAAAGCGTAAAATATTTTAGAAATGTTTTCATTAAAATGGTGAAAATAAAAATTTGGAGTGGTAGGTTCTGAGTAATTGTTGAATAGATGAATTACTAAATGCACAGAGTGAAATCTCAATAGATATTAAAAAAATGGCCTTCTCCCCAAATCACTGACTGAGGTGCGGCTGAGTATGGCTGCGTCGCTGAGTTTCGCTGTCTTTGTAGATATCTAGGTTCAGTCTTCTAAGAACGACTTAGAGAAATGACAGCATTTGGCAAGGCACTTGCTGAAAGTGCCTTCAAGTATCACTCTGCAATCTTCAAGACATTTAAGAGAGATATTGTGAAAGTATTCGGAATGATAGTTGATAATACGTCCTCTTGCAGATGTGGAAATTGATATCTGAAACTGACTGTAGGCACAAGCAACAGTTTATTTTGTCTATATAATTAATATATTTAATTTTAAAAGGTTATTTTCTTGAAGGTAATTGACTTGATGATTATTTTATGTGTTGCCTGTCTATTGCCAAATATAAGGTTTTGTATGAATGTATATATGTATTCATACACATATGTGTGTACATACATCTATACAAAAATGTATATAAAACAGCAAGCACAGTTCAATGATTTGTAACAGAGGTTAACCAACTTTTCGTGTAGAGGTCTAGACAGTAAATATTTCAGGCTTTGTAAGTCGTACAGACTCTGTCATAACTACTCAACCCTGCCACCATAATGAGAAAGCAGCCATAAACAATATGTAAACAAATGAGTGTGGCAGTGTTCCGATAAAACTTTATTTACAAAAGAGGTAGTCTGAATTTGCCCATGGTTTGATGATTCCTGATTTATCCTAGCACAAGCTCCTGTGTTACTATCACTTAGGACAAGAAATGTGATCTTGCCAGCACTCCAGGAGGCCCTTCTTTGTGGCCCCTCTCCATCGTCACTGTCTCTCCCTTTACTTCTATCTTTCCTGTCCAGACTTTTATGGTAATACAGTACTTCCTTTACTTAAATAAAAATTACTAACAGTTTATTAGTTAAGCAGAAGTCCCTAAACAAACACATATCAATGGAGACTTACTGTATGCTTTCTCTTTGTTCTCAACAGTGTCTATGAAGTGTATCACTGTCACATGGTGATTTGATCACTGTCACTGCTGTAAAGAATTTCATTATGTGACTGTACCAAATGTCCTTTCCTGTTCTACATGGATGGACAGCTGATGGTTGTTTCCAGATTTTGGTCATGTGAATAATGCTCCTGTAATTCTTGTACCTGCCTCTGAGTGCAATTGCTTCCATACCTTTTAAATATAGATACAGTGATGAGATTGCTAAATATGCTTCATGTTTTCACTTTAACAGAAAAAAACAAGTTTGCCAAAGTGACTGTCCTAACTTACACTCCTGCTAGCAGTGTACAAAAATTTCCCTTATTCTACATCAGAAGCCTTTAGTATGGATTGCACCTCAACATCAAGACAACAAAAATCCTCACAACTGGACAAGTAAGCAACATCATGATAAATTGAGAAAGGATTGAGACTGTCAAGGATTTTATTTACTTGGGTCCACAATTAATGTCCATAGAAGCAGCAGTCGAGAAATCAAAAAAATGTATTGCATGGGAAAAATCTGCTGTAAGAAACCTCTTCAAAGTGTTGAAAAGTAAAGATGTCACCGTGAAGACTAAGGTGCACCTGATCCAATAGCATCATGTGTATGTAAAAGCTGGACAATGAATAAGGAGACAGAGAAGAATTGATGCTTTTGAATTGTTGTGTATCTTTTGATAAATAGAAATTCTACGTTGTTATTTATCCATTTTAATTATTATGTGATGAATTGTTCCTCCTCCGCCTCCCCACAAGTGTATGTTTGAACCCTAACCGTTTACCTCTCAGTATAAACCAAAAAACCAACTATCATTGAGTCAATTCTGACTCATAGGACAGAGTAGAACTGCTCCATAGCATTTCAAGGAGCACCTGACAGATCTGAACTGCTGACCTTTTGGTATAATCTAATGTAATTACATATAATGTAATTACATGTAACACGATGTGATCATTTCCCATAATGCAATCTAATGTAATACAATCAATCCATTAGTTAGGTCAGACCAGTGAAGGGAGAACTTAAATATAACCACGTCTGAATTTCGTAAAGAGCAGCGTAGACACAGACACACAGACACACACACACAGGGGAAGACAGACGACATGTGAGAATCGTCCACGCAGAATCTCAAGGAACCAGGGAACTTCCAGGACTGCTGTCAAGGAAAAAGTCAACACGGCTGAAACCCATAACTCAGACTTTTAACCTCTAGAAATAAGAGAAAACCTTTCTGCTCTTTACAGCCGCCTACTTGGAGCATTCCTGTTACAGCAGCACTTGGAGACTAAGACATTCACTTTGATCATGCAACAATTTCCCGAAGCGTGCTTTTAATCCAAGCGTTATCGTGCATCAGAACCACCTGGAGGGCTTGTCAAGACAGCTGCGGGCAGTCTCGCTGCCAGACTTTTGGACTCAGTAGGTTGGAAGAGAGGCTGACTTAGATGATGCTATTCCTAGATGATGCTGACACTGACGGTCTGGATCACTTTTTAAGAATCACTGATCTAGAAGTTCTGTTGTTTTGCCTTTCGCATGTGTGCCTCTGAGCCACCTGAAGTTGTGGTAAGGATCAGTTTTCATTGCTTTCATATAGAAATCCAAAGAGAATGTGTTGAAAACAAGGTCTTTTCTCTGCTGTTGTGTAAACCAACTGTCTAAATGTGCATGAACCTTTCTCTGGGCTTTTTGATCATTCTAGTGGACTCTTTGGCCATCCTTGAGCTAGTACCACTAGTCTTAGTTATTGGACCAACCTCGTAAGTCTTCATAACACGTGAAATAATCTCCTACTCTTTCCTTTTCCACAAGTACATATTTATTGCTGTCCTGACAATTCCTTGTCTTTCATACACACAGACACACTGGCTTGCAAAGACATGCACCTTGTCAGAACTTGGATTAGAAGTACATTGAATCTACAGAGAAGTTTGGAAAAATTAACATATTTTAAACACTAAATTCCCTAGTTCAGAATTTTCCCAACCTTTGCTTATGCCTTCCCTAAGCAACCTCTTTAAGACATTTTTTTCTTATCATTCTCCAATAAAGTTGTAATACTAAGATAAATGGTGTATCTCTGCTTTGCAGATGAAAGAAAATTAAAATTTTCTTGTCCCCCTTAAGAACCAATTTTGGCGCCGTTGTGAACTTGTATCCTTGTCTACAGTGTCTGTCCTCATCAGATGCCATAGAGTTGATTTGGACTCATGGCAATGCTGTGTGTGTCAGAGTAGACTTGCTCCATAAGGGTTTTCAATGGCTGACTTTTTTGAAGTAGATTGCTGAGACTTTCTTACATGCTGCCCCTGGGAGGACTTGAACCTCCAAGCTTTAGGTTAGCAGCTGAGTGCTTAACTGTGCCACCCAGGAAATCCAATTCATGGCATAGCCTTCCATTTATTTAGATGTTTGATGGGTTCTCTCAGTAATGCCACATCGTTGTCTGTGTAATAGTCAATGTACCTCTATGTTTAGATTGGCTTTCAGGTATTCAGTATTTTGGATTGTTAGGGTTCGTGCCCTTCTGGATCAGTCCGCTGTGTAGCTGTCAGCCAGGCTCAGGTGAACAGGTGTGCTACTGCCGTGCCGGGCACTGTGGCCTCTCGGCCCATAGCTGGGTGCCTGCCACCTGCCTGCCCCACCTCATCAAGTTCTGTTTTGTAGGCACCATTTCCTAGGTAATCCGCTTGAAAGTTTCGGGCTAATTCCAGACTCATTTGTCGTTTGTGGCTATAAAAGAAAATAATATATGTGGCTTAAAATGCGGGACAGATATTTGGAAAGCAGGGTGATGTCCTGGAAAGGGTTCATAATGAAGGCATAAACAACAATGATGTTTCACAGTTCTGTAGTTTACAAGAAGAATGTGAAATGTGTCAGTAGGTGGCACTGTTTCTTAATAGATAAAGCTACACTGGTGGATTAGCGTTGAGGAGAAATGTTTTCCTGTTAAACTGAAATCCAGACTAATATAAATGAAATTTAGAAAGTTCTGTAGAAGCCCTTGTGATCTACTTCTCTGGTGAGTTTAATTAAAGGCAATGAAGACGCTGGAACCCCTTCACCCTCTCTTACTGTTAGTGAGCTGTTGCTCTAATTTCGTCTTGTCTCCGGTGGTGCTAAGTTTAATGACGGCACATGGTACAGCTGGCGTGGCCCGAACACCTTCCCCAGACAGAAGTCCCTGGCCCCTTACCACGTGCTGCCTCGTGCACTGGACAGAAGGCAACGCTGTTTTCATTTCTGAACTAGATACTCAACTAAGCGTGAAAGCCATAAAACCCCAAACCTTCCCTCCGTGTCCTTTCAGGGTAACAGAACAGAAGACGGGGGTTCGCATCCTGCCTCTGCCACGTAGTAACTATTTGACCTTGGCCAACTCTTCAATCCCTCTGACCTCAGTTTCGTTACCTGACAAATGGAGTTAGTTCCTGACTCACAAAGTTGTGATGATTCAGTGAGGCAACATATATGGAACGCTTGTTGGTTGCTGACTCACAGTGACCCAGGTACAACAGAACTAAACATTGCCTGGTCCTTTGCCATTTTCAGCCTCGCTGATGTACTTGAGTCCATCACCGTGGTCATTGTGTGATCTGAGTGCTCTCCAGTGGAGGGGGCTCATCTTCTAGCACGCACTCTATCAGTGTTCTGTTTTAATCTGTAGGGTTTTCATTGGCTATGTTTGGAAAGTAGATTACCAAGTCTTTCTTCCTAGTCTGTCTTACTCTGGAAGCTCCACTGAAATCTGCCCTCCGTTGGTGCCCTGCTGGAATTTAAGGTGCTGGTGGCATGGCTTCCAGCATCACGGCTACATCGCAAGCCACCCCAGTACAGTCAATGGACAACTCAGTGGTCTGTAGAGCACTTAGTGTGGCACAAAGGAGTGACAAGATGTTGTTGTGATTATTCCATGGTCTTTGGAACTTTGAAAGAGGCACATAAAGTGGACTTACTGGGTTGTAAGTGATAACTGTTGTGTGTCCAGGGGAAAACTTCACTGAACTAAACCAAAACCGAATCTGTTGCCGTTGAATGGATTCTGACTCATAGCGACCCTGTAGGATAGAGTAGAACTGCCCCACTGGGTTTCCAAGGAGAAGCTGGTAGACTCAAACTGCTGACTTTTTGTTTAGCAGCTGTAGCTCTCACCAAGTGTACCATCAGGGCTCTGCATGGAGCCTAGCTACACATGTTGCTCTCAGGGTTGAGCTCTGTGGCCCAAGCACATGGCCTTAAGACACTTTCTGTCCCTGTTTCCCCTGAGGTGCTTTCAAAGAACATCAGTGGCCCAGCCCTACAGATTTTGATTCAGTGTGTCGTGAGCAGGCCAAGTCTTCTGGTGACTTCAGCCATAGTAGGCTAGAAAGTCTGATGTAGAGAGTGTCATCTTTATTGAGTCTCAGGCTTATAGCATGGTGATGAGTATCTCTGAGATGTCAGAGTTCCCTCCCAGGCACTGTGTTGATGGTGCAGGTAGGTTGCAGCCAGATGCCTTTCACCGTGGATTCCAACTGGGTGGCAGTATGGTTAAAATATGAGGCGTATGCTTTCTCTCAGATAGGCTTCCGGAAAGAGAAATAAGGTTCTGTTAGCCAATCGCAGACAGTACCATGAAATACTCTTCTTTCTTTCTCACTTTTCCCTATCTTTTTTTCTGGCTGTGTTGGTATGTATATCTGTGGGTCTATTTGTCTGTCTGTCTGTTCTGTTTCTGACTTACCTGTTCAAGTGTGTATCTGTCCTATTTCTGTCTGCTTCAATCTGTGTATCTCTCTGCTTGGTACCTGTCAATCTGCATACATTTCTGTCTTACCTGTTTCTGTTACTGTCTCTTCATTCCTTTGTCTTGGTGGGCCCTGATTTAAGTACTTTAGGGCCACTATGAGAGTCTAGGCCACAGAGATCATAGGGTGGAATGGCCGAGAATCAATTATGGCTCTTGGATTTGTGCTATGGGCTTTCTACTTCATCCTGTCTCACTAGCAGTCAGCTTCTCTGTACATGCTTCCTACCTGACCACTTTCTAGAGCACAACAGGTTTGAAGGTCCTGGATTTGTGACCCTTTTTCTATTTATTCTGATGAGTATAGGATGGTAGAGCCATATTAAATATGGTTTATTTTTGTCATTGAGAAAGTAAAAATCTGTTTCTGACTTCCATTGACAGTACTACTAAGCTAAAAGATTTCTGTATTTTGAAGATCCACCTATTTGGTTTCTTCTCAGTCCTCTGTCTTGAGAAGAAAATGTACCTTCTTCTTTTTTTTTTCCCTTAAATTTGTCATTAAAAAATTAAACACAAATTTTGCAACATTGGTTGTAATTCCCACAGTGTGTCAGCATTCTCTCCCTTCTGTTTTATATCTTGGGTTCATCCAGATTTCCTGTCCCTTTCTGCCATCTAGTCTTGGATTTTGGGCAGGTGTTGCCCAATGTGGTCTCATTTACTTGATTGAACTAAAAAGTATGTTTCTCATATGTGTTATTATTTGTCTTATAGGCCTGTCTAGACTTTGTCTGAACGTTGGACTTTGGGAATGACTTCAGTTCTGAGCTAGTTTTGAGCATCATAAGACTCCCCTTCTAACTTTTAATCCATAGATAGAAAGGAGTTGCAGTTGTTTATGCCCTGTTAGCCAGGGTGAACACCAAAATGGATTTGGGGGTCCATCATCCCTCCAGTAGGCATTGCCTGGTGGTTTAACCAGTTAATGTACTTAGCTCCCAACTGGAAGATTGAGGGCTTGAGTCTATCCAAGGCAATTTACTTCTGAAAAATCAGTCATTGAAAACTCTATGGCATGTAGTTTTACTGACATCCTGAGGTCAGAATCTATTTGATGACAGTTGTCTTGACTCTTTCTTAGTTAGGTCACCTTCTGCTCCTTCCTTGTTGGAGATTTGACTGACATCTCCACAGTTAAATCCTTCATCAATCAGGTTATGCCTGCTTGGGCTGCTCTCAATATAGACTGCCTTTGTGAAACAGCTTAGAGTTCAAAAATACAAGTTTTTCAGGAAAGACACTTTACAATGTTTAAACAAAACTCAAAATATCTTAAAACAAACAAATAGCATAGTTTCTTTCCAACAGAAATAGAAGATATGGCAGGTCTGAAGCTGTGTCATAGAAACATAACACCCCGAGATAAAGACTATGTAATTGTACCCTTTTAAATTTTCTTTTCTAAAAATCTTTGTGACAAATTATTACAATTTATACAGTACACTATAAAGAATACATTGAAATATTTTCAACAGTACTGTGTGTTGAAGAGTGAGTGTAGGGCCAAAAACAATGCTGGTAACTAAAAATTAAGAAGAAAAAATCCTACTTCCTTTGCTACCTGTCAGTGCAGGGGGCGGGCTTTGAAGTTGGTGGTTGGATTTATGAATACACAGAACTTGGCTCAGAGAAAGCAGTGAGGGTGACAGACACACAATGTGAGTGTCCCTCAGAATATCCACAGTCTCATTTTGGCAACTCCAGGTGATGCTTAAACTGTTCCAGAAAACGTCCAGTCACCTCCATTCTCTGGAAGCAATTTCAGAACCAATACTGGCCATTTCCAGAGGTGGAACATGCAGGTCTCTAATGGCAACTGGGATAATCTGTTGTCGTAAATTCTGTAGGGGTTCTTGAAGCCACCCAGTCTATTTAGAAGGAGACTTGTTCCAGGACCCCCATGGATACCAAAATTCTCAGATGATTATACCCGTTATATAAAATAGGATAGTATTTACATGCAAGCTACGCACATCTCTTGCATACTTTAAATCATCTCTAGATTACTTACAACACCTAGTACAATGTAAATTGTATGCAAATTATTGTTATATAGTACTGTATCATTTAGAGAATAATGACAAGACATGAGAGGATCAATGCTCACACAACGAATGCCGGGGAGAGACTGGGAATCTATGAAATGACAGGAGGCTATAGCAGGGTATGCCACATGTCACTTCATTTGCATGTGGCCAGCATAGTGTTCGGTGTGCAATGACTTCAACTTTTGCTTTTTGGAACTTTCTTTCCCCCGCTTCCCCCTCAAGTAATCTTAATTCAAAGTTGGTTGAATTTGGGGATGCTGAACCTAAGGATATGGAGGGGAGGGCTGACTCTAGATTATTTTTGGCACTTTGGAAAAATCTAGCTTTTAAACTAAAATTGAAGCAAGAAGCATGAGTGGGCCAGCTTCATTCTATTTTAGGCTTGACTGAGGAAAATCTGGCATTTGGCCAGGGCATCAGGAATACGGATGGGAAAACAAACAAACAAACAAACAAAAAACTAGGGCAGTCTCATGAAGAAATGACTGTCGGATGTGGTTTGAGGACACCTGTACAGGAGGCCTGCCTCAGTCATCCAGTATTGCTGTAATAGAAATATCCCAAGTGGTTGGCTTTAACAAAGAGAAATTGATTTTTTCATAGTCTAGTAGGCTATACATCCAGATTCAGGGTGTTGATTCCAGGGGAAGTCTTTCTGTCCCTGTTGGCTCTCGAGAAAGGTCTTTGTCATTAATATTCCTTTGGTCTGAAAACTTCTCAGCATAGGAAACTGCAGTCCAAAGGAGCAGCTTTCAGTGTTGTTTTCTTGGTGGCACGAGGTTCCCCTATCTCTCTGCTCAGTTCTTTCTTTTATATCTCAAAAAAGATGGGCTCAAGACGCAATCCAATCTAGTAGACTGAATTTTGCCTCTCCCACCCCACTAACATTGTGGAGGCAGGTTTCACAAGACATAGGAAAATCATGTCAAATGACCAAAGAGTGGACAATCACAATACAGGGAATCATGGCCTAGCTAAATCAATACAGAAGTTTTTTTGGGGGACACAATTCTATCAATGACAAGGCCTCTTGAAGCCTGCCCCATTAGGGGCAGAACTAAGAGGTGTTTGTTTTTTAAAAGCTGTTGAGTACCAAAATCAGGAAGTTTTTTTTTTTAAATTATGATTGACTGAAAATGTACATTCCCGTATAAATTTGCAGGTCCACCTATATTCAGCTTCCACTGCTCTTCCTGCCCCGTGACAGCACTCTTCCTGTCTGCTCCATACATGTCTTATCCTCCCAACAATCTCCTATCCCCTCCTTTCCACCCACTGTCCTGCTTCCAGTAAGAGGTCAGCAGGACAACATCCTATAGATGCATAGAACCATAAAGTGCACACATGATATGGTCACTTTGTGTTGCCAAGTCCAATCCATTCCTGTCCAAAGAGTTGATCTCCATTATGATTTATGGACAGGGGTAGCATCAGGGCCAGGGTCCATGCTCCCAGGGGAACCCTGAGGCCTCTGGACTATCATTTGTGGTCTTTTAGTGGAGATTTCAGAGTGCACCCTTTTTATTCTTGTGTTGCCAGTGAAACTCAGCTTTGTGAGCTCCATCGTGGCTATCACTGCTGGTGGCTGTCACTATCCAGTTCTTCTGTTCATAAGTCAATGTAGTCACCCACCACATGGGTCTCTCTGTCTTCTGGGTTCTCTTTCCCCCATGTCATTTCAGTTCTTGCTGATCATCCGTTCCTGCTGAGTTGGGACTATTTGCTGTTATCAGACGGCAGTTTGGCAGCTTTTAAGACCCCAGACACCACTCAACAATGTAGGGTGCAGAAGGCTCTCTTAGCAAAATGCTAGTTGTGCCAACTGGCCTCAGTTTCCCCTGAGAGTGTGGTCCGTGGTCTCCCGCCTCAGCTACTCTGTCCTTGGGTTAAGATGGGAGGAGTAATCATGTTATATTGAAGCCCAGTTAATATTGATTTTCTTTCTAATGTGTGCTGTTTCAGATTTCACTGAATGAAATTTCTATCAACTATCTAATCTAAACGCTCACCTTCCCTCCCTCCCTACCCTTGCAGCCATCAAAGAGTCTTTTCTTCTATGCATGGGTCTGTTTTTAAGTTCTTATCATAGAGTTCTCCTACAACGTTTGTCCTTTTGTTGCTGACTACTTTCACTCAGCATAATGTCCTCCAATTGAAATCAGGTTATAAGATGTTTCCTAACATCATCGTTGTTCTTTATCATTGCATAGTGTTCCATTGAGTATATATGCCACAGTTTACCTATCCATTCCTCTGTTGTTGGGCATCTGGGTTGATTCCATCTTTTTGCTATTGTGGACTGTGCTGCAATAAACATTCATGTGCATGTTTCAGTTGGTGTGAATGGCTTTGATTCTGTAGGATATATTCTCAGCAGTGGAATTACTGGGTCAAATGGTATGTCTGTATCCAGCTTTTTAAGGAAGCACCAGATTGCTTTCCAAGGGGGTTGCACCATTCTGCAATCCCACCAGCAATGTAGGAGATTTCCAATTTCTCCACAGCCTCTCCAGCATTTGTTGTTTTGCATTTTTTGGATCATGGCTAACCTTGCTGTGGTGAGATGGTACCTCATTGTAGTTTTGATTGGAATTTCCTTAATAGCTAATGATAGTGAGCATGTCTGCATGTGTTTTTTGGCTGCCTGGATCTCCTCTTTAGAGAAGTGTCTGTCTGTCCATCTCCTTTGTCCATCCATTAATTGGATTATTTATCTTTTTTCTCATTGATATTTTGTAGTACCTTATAGATTATGGAGATCAGGTGTCAGTCTGACATATAGTTGCCAAATATGTTTTTCCCATTCTGTAGATGGCCTTTTAATTCTAGTAATAACGTCTTTGGATGAGCAAAAGTGTTTAATTCTTAATAGTTCCCATTTATCTATTTCCTCTTCTGTTGTTTGTGGTTTGTTTGACAGATTTTAAAGTCTGTCTGTGTTGCGTATTGAATCTTCCATTGTTGTTACTACTTTTTCTTGGATGAGCTTTATGATTTTAGATTTGATATTTAGGTATTTTATCCAGTTTGAGTTGGTTTTTGTATAATGTGTAAGATACAGATCTTGTTTCAGTTTATTGCAGATGGATATCCAACTATGCCAGAGCCATTAGTTGAAGAGATTGTTTTTACCCCAGCTTAATGTCTTAGGGCCTTTGTCGAATATCAACTGTTCATAGGAAGATGGTGTCATGTCTGGGGTCTCAATTCTGTTCCATTGATCTAGCTGTCCCTGTTCCAGTACCAGGCTATTTTGATTATTGTGACAGTGTAACAGTTTCTAAAGTCGGGTAGTAAGAGGCCTCCCAGTGTGTTCTTCTTCTTCAGTAGTGCTTTATTTATTCAGGGCTTCTTCCCTTTCCAAACAAAGCTGGTGATTTGTTTCTCCACGTCATTAAAAAATGTCACTGAAATTTGTGTTAGGATTGCATTATATAAGTGGATTGCTTTGGGTAAATAGACATTTTCACATTGTTATGTCTTCCTATCCATGAGCAGAGTAGGTTTCTCCATTTATGCAAGTCTCTCTTAGTTTCTTGTAGTAAGGACTTGTAATTCTCTTTGTGAGGGTCTGTGATTTCTTTGGTTAGATTCATTCCTAGGTACTTTACCTTCTTAAGGGCTATAGTCAATCATATTGATTTAGTGATTTCTTCCTTAATAATCTTGGTATAAAGGAATCCTACTGATTTACTTATGTTTATCTTGTATCCTGAGACTACTAACAGTTTGAGTAGTTTCCTTAGGGATTCTTTAGGATTCTCTCTATATACAATCATATCATCTGCAAATAGGGAGATTTTTACTTCTTCTTTGATGATGCAGATGCCCTTTATTTCCTGGTCTTGTCTAATTGCTCTGGCTGGAACTTCTAGTACAATGTTGAATAGGAGAGGTGAAAATGAGCATTCTTGTCTAGTACCTGTTCTCAAGGGAAATTCTTTCAGTCTCTCTCCATTCAGGATGATGTAGGCAGTTGGCTTTGTATAAATGGCCTTTATTGAATTGAGGAGTTGGCTGTCTGTTCCTATTTTGCTGAGAGTTTTTAGAACGAATGGGTGTTAGACTTTATCAAATGCCTTTTCTGCATCAATGGACAAAATCAGGTAATTCTTGTCTTTTGTGTTCTTTAGGTGGTTGATCACATTAATTGTTTTTCCGACGTTCAACCAGCCTTGGATCCCTGTTATGAATCCAACTTGGTAGTGTTGGGTTGTTTTTTTGATATGTTGTTGTAATCTATTGGCAAGAATTTTGTTGAAGATTTTTGCATGTAGGTTCATGAGTGACATTGGTCTGTAGTTCTCCTTTTTTGTTGGGTCTTTCCCTGGCTTTGGTACCAGGGTTGTGCTGGCTTCATGGAATGAATTTGGGAATATTCCACCCCTTTCAATACTGTGCAATAGTCTCAGTAGTAATGGAGAGAACTCATCTCTAAAAGTTTGGTAGAATTCTCCAGTGAAACCATCTGGGCCCGGGCTTTTTTTGGTTGGTAGTTTTTGGATGACTTTTTCAGTCTCTTCTTTGCAATGGGTTTATTAAGTTGTTCTGCTTCACCTTGTGATAATTTTGGTAGATGATACAATCAAGCAATTTGTCCATTTCCCCTAGGTTTTCAAATTTGTTAGAATACAGTCTTTCACAGTATTCTGCTTTGATATTTTTGATTTCTGTTGGATCTGTTGTGACAACTCCCCTCTCATTTCTTATTTTGGTTGTTTTTTTTCATCTTTTTCTTTAGTAAGTGTGGCCAGTGGTTTGTTAATTTTGTTGATCTTTTCAAACCAGCTCTTGGTCTTCTCAACTTTTTCAGTTGTTCTTCTATTCTCTAATTCATTTAGTTCTGCGCTAATCTTTAGGATCTGGTTTCTTCTGGTGCCTGAAGGGGTCCTCTGTTGTTCTTTCCTTACTTGCTTTGGTTTCTTTCTTCCTTCCAGATGTGCGCATTTATGGAGATAAACTGACATTTGCTCACTGCTTTGGCTGTATCCCATAGGTTCTGGTAGGAAATGTTTTCATTCTCATTGGAATCCATAAATTTCTTTGTTTCATCCTTGATGTCTTCTATAACCCACGACTTTTTGAGCAAGATGTTGTTCAGTTTCCATGAGCTACACTTTCTATCTATGTTTTTTCTGCTATTGATTTTGACTTTTATGGCTTTACAATCTGAGAAGATGCTTTGCATTAATTCGATGATATGGATTTTGTTGAGAATTGTTTTATGTCCTAACACATGGTCTATTCTCGAGAATGCTCCATGTGCACTGGAGAAGAAGGTGTAGCTGTTTGCTGATGGATAGGATGTTCTGTATATGTTGATGAGGTCTAGTTGGTTAACTGTGGCAATAAGGTCTTCTGTGTCTTTATTGAGCTTTTTTCCCAGACAATCTGTCCAGTATTGAGAGTGGAGTGTTGAAGTCTCCCACTATTACTGTGGAGTGATCTATCTCCTTTTTGAGAGTAGTTAGTGTTTCTTCGGTATATTTAAGCACTCGATGGCACTTGGCTGGCTGGCAATGTTAGGTGCATAAATATTTAATATTATTAAGTCCTGCTTGTGTATTGAATATTTCAGCAATAATTAGTGTCCATCCTTGTCAGTGATGATGGATTTTACATTAAAATCTATTTTATCTCAGATTAGAATTGCCTCACCTGCTCTTCTTTGTGTACTGTTAGCTTGACATATATGCTTCCATCCTTTAATTTTCAGTTTGTTCCTATCCTTAAGTCTAAGGTGAGTTTCTTGTAGGCAACACATGGATGGGTTGTGTCTTTTGATCCAAGATGTCACTTGGTGTCTCTTTACTGGAGCGTTCAGCCCATTCACATTCATGTAATTATTGATAGGTATGTGTTTAGTATTGCCACTGTGATCTGCCTATTTTTGTGTTGATGTTTTGTCTGTTGTTTTCATTAATCTGTTCTAAGACATTCTTCTTTGTGAGTTGATTTTTCACCTTTTTCAAAGTCGGTTTTGTGGTTGTCAGGACTCCTGTATTACATTTCTTGATTTGATATGTTGCATCTTTATTGTGCTTTATGGCTGCCCCAATGATCCCCCTTAATAAACTATTTATAGACCCAATTTTAATTACTACCAGTCTTGTCAACCTCCTCCCCATCTGGAAGGACTATAACAACTGTAGAACATCCTTCTTTCTAATATGATGACATCCTAGTTTTCATGATATGATCACTGGATCATTTCTTTGGCTGTTATGGCTTTGATTGAATTTGGAGCCTTCCCTAAATGAGTAGGATTCTGGGTGATGTGTCCTGTATTTGCTTCTAAAAGATAAAGTTAGTGATTTTGTTCTTCTAAGCCAAGAGATTCTTCCAGTATTTCTTGTAGCTTTGGTTTGGTTTTTACAAAGTCTCTGAGTTTCTGTTTATCTGAAAATGTCTTCATTTCATTTTCTATTTGAAAGATAGTTTTGCAGGATATATAATTCTTGTTTGGAAGTTCTTCCCCTTCAAGGCTTTGAATGCGTCGTGCCACTGTCTCTGTGCCAACATTTTTTCTGCTGAGAACTCCAATGAAAGCCTACAGGGTTTCCTTCTGTTAGCTTTGCTTTGAGTCTTGCTGCCTTTAAGAGTTTCTGCTTGTCTTTCATTTTCTTAAGTTTGATTAGGATATGTCTTGGAGTCTTTCTTTTGGGATCTATATTGAGTGTCATTTGATATGCATCTTGGATATCTATATTCTCTTCTTTCATAATTTCTGGGAAGTTTTCTATCAGCAGCTCAGCAACAATATTCTTTGTGTTCTCAGGTGTCTCTCTCTGTTTAGGAACTCCAGTTAACTGCAGATTATTCCTCTCAATAGAGGCCCACATACTGCTTATTCATAATGCTTATTCATTTTTCTTGTTTCTTTTTTCTGATTTCATCTCATAGATGCTGGAGGCAGTAGCTCATTCTTACAAACCAGAAAGTCTCGTTTCCATTTGTTCCATTCTGTTTTCTTCGGTTTGAATTGCAGTTTCTATGTCTTTGACTTTGTTCTTAATCTGTTGGGTTTCAGAGTACTGGTGTTCCATCAGATCGAACAGCTTGCTTAATTTTTCATTTAGCTCTGCTACATTTTGTGTAAGGTCTAAGAGGGCTCTGTATATAATCCTTTTGTATTCACCTTCTGGTAGTTTCAGAAAGGTTTCTTCAACTGGGAAGTTCTGTGGTGTTTTTTTTTGGAAGCCTTCTGAAGCCATGGGTGATTTCCTGGTTATGCTTTTATTTAGAGTTTGTTGCCTTTGGGGCATCATGTGAGTCAACAGAGGCTGGGAGAGATTCTGTGAGGATGGACCACAGTTGTTTCTCTAGGCTGTCTTAAAATGAAAGGTAAAAGGTATCTGACAACTGCCAAAGTCAGTCAGGTTTTCAGGTGTATGGGTCCGTCTTCCCAGCTGGAAAAGTAAGCACCTCTATAGCCAACCCCAGATGTTATAAACTAGCTCAAAATACAAAAAGGCTATTGCCCTGCTGGCCTCTGGTGTTAGGCCCCAGCTGTAGGTGACACTGTGTAGAATACTGCATTTCTGCTGGAAAAGTGCTCTCCTCTGGGCAGGTGCTGCCTCCCAGCCTAGGAATTAGGTCCAGCTGAGGCCTCCATCTGGTTATCTCTGTCTACGTGTGGGACAAGATGGCATCCCACAGAATGTCCCCACGCACATCTGTACAGGCTACTCTATGGCGGAGGCAGAAAGAGAGGCCAAAGGTGCTGAGATGCACAGAGTCCAAAGCCAGGCTCTCAAAATATGGCGATTTCACCTGCCGATCCCACCAGCAGTGTGTCTGAGATCAGCAGGTATTCAAGTCCCAGCTCTACCCACTGGCTAGGACAGAGAAAAGAAAGTTAAAATGGTGAGTTACCTTAGGTCTGTGAAAGCCAGCACTTGTCATGAGCAGGTTCAGCAAAAGAGAGGAGGTTTTCCATTCAGTGGTATGAAGTCCAAACTAAGAGTCCAATGCTGTGTTCTTGGGCTCACTAGGCGTCCCGAAGGCTCCATTTAATTATCAATTCAGGTTTTGGTTTCCAGAGGGATTTAGGGAGACATGCGTTTAGTCTGCCATCTTGACTCCACCCCCAAGAAAGCCTTATAGGTGGTCTGACCACGTCCATCTCATGTTTGTCTCCTGCACTCTCTTAGCTCTCTCTGATGTACAGCCTCCCTAGTATGTACCCCTGGCTGTATTTCAGCAAGGACAACAGCTCCTTTTGTACTTTCTCTGCCACTTTACAAACTTGATCATATAGTCACAAAGACTTATCAATGAGAACTGGAAGAAGTGTTTTAATTTACACAGTGTCCTACCAGTTGTCAAGTGGACTTCACCTCTTTGTGATCATTGTGACCCCATATGTATTAGAGTAGAACTGTGTTAGTTTTAAAATTAGTGAAATATACATACCAAAACACTCACCAATTAAACAATTGCAACATGTATAATTCAGTGACATTAATTATATTCTTCATATTGTACAATCATTATTGTTGTCTTGTTCCAAAATATTCCATCACCGTTAACATGAACACAATGCCCCAGCAAAAGTTCCCCGTTTCTCTTATCTTCTCACCCCTGGTAACCATTAATAATTGTTGGTTTCTACATATTTGCCTATTTCATGTAAGTGAGACCATACAGTGCTTGTCCTTTTGCAACTGATGTACTCAGTATAACATTTTCAAGGTTCATCCCTATTCTGGAATGGATTATTACTTTGTTTTTCTTTATAGCTGAGTAGTATTCCATTGTAGGTATATATCACATTTTGTTTACCAGCTCATCTGCTGAGGAACATTTTGGTTGTTTTCATATTGTGGCTCTTGTGAATAGTACTACAGTGAACACTGGTATACAAGTTTCTGTTATCGCATTTTTCTGAGTATATATGTAGGATTGAGATTGCTGAGTCATATGGTAGTTCTATGCTCAACCTTTTGACAAAACAACAAACTTTTGTCCTTAGTGGCTGAACCATTTTGTATCCTCACCAGCAATGGAGGATCCACAAGGTTTTCAATGGCTGATTTTTTGGAAGTAGATCCCTAGGACTTTCTTCTGAGGCATCTCTGGATGAACTCAAATTTCCAGTCTTTTAGTTAGCAGTTGAGAGTGTAAATCTTTGTCCCTCCCATCTCAGGGCTCTTGGAGCATGGCTGTTCATGACTGATTTTTCTCTCTTTATTGAACTGTAAGCTCCTTGTAGGAAGGGTCAGCTTGGCCTTACAAACCCAGTATCTAACACAGGGCCTGAATCATAGTGGGTACTCAATTAATGATTTTTGAATGGAGGAAGGGATTAAAGATAGAACTGTTTAGTTTGGTTTAGTTTCAAAAGCAGGGGCTTTGAAGTCCACAGACATATGTTCAAATTCTTGTTCTGACACTGATCAGTCTGAGATAAGGGGTAAGCTACCAAGGTTTCTTTTTAAAAATATTTGTTTTGTGTTTTTGCGAAGGTTTACATGGTAGTTTAGATTTCTATTCAACAATTTCTACAAAAATTGTTCAGTGACACTGGTTACACCCTTCACAGTTGGTGAATAGTCTCAATATTTCCTTTCTAGTTGTTTTATTTCCATTAGTTTAATTTTCCTACTTCTTTACATTCTTATTTTTGTTTTAAAGTCATTGTGGACTCTTTGGTCTCACACTGATGACTTTTTTTTTAAAGGATCACATACACACAAAAACCAAAACCAAAAACTCCACCGCCATCAAGTCAGGTCTGACTCGTAAAACAATATTTTGTTAAAAAGTGAAGATGTCATCTTGAAGACTAAGATATGCCTGACCCAAGCCATGGTGCTTCAACTGCCTCATATGCATGTGAAAACCAGATGATGAATAGGAAGACTGAAGAAGAACTGAGGCCTTTGAATTACGGTGTTGGCAAAGAATGTTTAATATACCAGACTGCCAAAAGGATGAACAAATCTATCTTGAAAGAACTATAATGCTTCCTTAGAAGCATTGCTAGTGAGACTACTTCTCATATAGTTAGGACATAACATCAGGAATGACCAGCCCCTGGAGTAGGACATCATGCTTGGTGAATTAGAAGGTCAGTGAAAGAAGATCTTCAAAGAGATGAATTGATGCAGTGTCTACTACAATGGGCGTAAGCATAACAATGGTTGTGAGAATGGTGCAGGACCGTGCAGTGTTTCATTCTGTTGGACGTGTGGTTACTAACAATCAGAACTGACCCAGTGGCAGTTATTTTGCAAGCCATCTTTAGCTAAAAGATGGCCTCAAGGGCTAGTTTTGGTTCAAAGTTTAAGTAGTTTTATGTGATCAAAAGCCTCATTAATTTGGTAAACAAGGCCTGAGATCATTTGAAAAATTAGGGAAAATTGACACAGACTAGAGAGGGTTTTTTTTTTTTTTTTTGCGAAGGAAAATGTAGGATGATGTATTATTCGAGTCACCAAAATCCACCCATGCCTGTCAAGTTTTTTAAAAAGTAAATCCCTGACCATGACACCATTTAGGTGAGCAAATGTTCCAATTATTTATTATCTAACAACCCACCACATAATTTAATGGCTTAAAATAGCAATGCTTACTTATTTCACTCATGAATCTGAAGCCCAGAGTACTTGTCAAGGAGAGCATGTCTCTTTTCTATGGGATATCATCTGGGGTGGCTCTACTGGGGCTACAGGACTCACTTTCAAGGTGGGCCGCTCACATGGATGGCAAGTCTAGGAGCTCAGTTAGACTGTAGGTCTGGGTCTCTGTATGTGGGCCTCTGTATAGACTGTTGGGCTTCCTCACAGTGCAGCAACCTGGTTCCAAAAGTGACATCTCTTACAAAGGAAGTGGAAGCTGCTAGTTGCTGAAGTGTGGACCTGGCAACTGGCACAAGTGTCACTTGTGCCTTCATCGGTTGGTAAAGGGGTCAGGAAGTCCAGATTTTGGGAGTGTATGCTAGACTGTATCTCTTTAGTTTTTAATTTTTTATTGTGATTAAGTGAAAGTCTACAATCCAAGTCAATTTGCCATACAACACCCCAAGCACCTGCCTCTGTGAAACTATCTGCTCTCCTCACCCTATAACAGCACACTTATCCCCTGCAGTCTTTACTTCCAGTATCCACTCAACTGACATTTGTCTCCTACTCTCCAACCTTTCCTCTCCCCTCTAAAATAAGAGCAGTTAGACAGCCTCATATGTATATATATATATATATGTATATATTAAACCATAAAATACACACGCCACCTGCATTATTCTGTGTCTCTTAGTCCATTCCAATCTTTGCCTGAACTGTTGGCTTCAGTACTGGTCTCAGCTCTGAGACCCCACCTCTTGACTAGAAAAGTGTCAAAGAATTAAGGATCCTTATTTTAAGTATAGAATAGTGGATGGTATAGATCAGAGATTCTTAAACCTGGCTGCATTTTAGAAACACTGTGGAGGTAAAAATAAAATACTAGTACTTTTGTTAGCAAGGGTCTCTGAAGACCCTCAAGGATCCTTGTCGTATCTCCCCAGGAATTACTTGGGGAGAGTTTGCTGGGTGGTTTTTTAATAGCCTGTTTAGGCCCAGGGGTTGTGAAGTGTTTCCTTTTGTGGTGGGCAACTGCTTGTCCCTTGACTGTGTGTGCATGCAGACTTCAACTTGATTCCTGCTGTGGAGGCTTCTGGTTTGATTCCCTGGTCCTGACTGCAGTTCTTTCGTGCCCTCTCTCCCCTGCCCCCATTGGAAGGAGTGGTAGCAATTGAAGAGGGATTTTCTGCACATGCCCCTGGAGTTGGTTCCTTCTGAAAACAACTTTGAGGAAGCTAACTGTTTGGAGACTTATCTCATTGTTTCAGGATGTAGTTAATCATTGGATCTTTTTAGACATTTATTAGTCATTACTAGTAAGACAGACTCCTTGTCTTACTGTGAACTGTTGCCTCACAAAAGGTACTGCATTTTCCATTGTATTTTTCCCCACAGACTCTTCTGCCTACCTCAGTTGAACTCACCACACGAGACTCTGATTTAATTGGGTGGCATTTAGATGTATGTATTCCTTTTTTACTTTTTTGAATTTTTCAAGTGATTCTAACGTACAACAGAGTCTTCAGACCAAAGTTTGTACATCCAAGGATTGACCAAAAATGGACTATGGGTGTTTAAGAGTGTGAATGCGACTCCTGCCATTCAGAGCCTGAGGGAAGGGAACACAGCTTCAGAAATTGACTCAAGAATTGTTCCAACATTACTGCTTACAAGATAAATTGCTTCTGAATAAATATAGAGGGAAAATTTTCAAGTAAATGGACCTGCCATCATCACACATGCTTTTTCTCATATTACATTTTACCTGCAGTTTGTAAATATTGGGGGAAAAAAATCAATAACACTGCCATGTCACCATAATCTAATTTGTCTTTTCTGATTGTGTGAAACATGAGTAGGCGTTTGGCATCGCATTTCCAGACCTCAGAGACCAATGTTAAACATTTATAGTGCACGTAATCGTCTGTCAGAAATGTACAAAGGAATAGAGTCTCATTAATAATTATTAAATCATTGAGTCATACAGAAGGATATGTTCCTCTCTTTACTTACATAATGACCAGTAACTGCAGAAACATGGGCCATTTGTGAAGCGTGGCCAGCATGTCAGATTGTGGAAATCTGCTTGAGGAAATTAATAAAAAATCTTATCAAAAGACAGACTTTTAGAAAGGAAGAAAACATGCATATAGATTGCTGCAATGTTCAATCAGGACTAATAGCTGCCCCCTCCATGCTGAGAGTCGGGTCAAAATTCAGTCAGGTAAATGCTGGGAGTGAAGAAATGTGACAGCAAATGATCTGATTTGCTTTTGGAGGTTAGACAACTCATTCCAAAGCCCAGCTTCGGGCTTTTATTCATAAGTATATGTATCTTTTTTATGAATAAAAGAGATACATATTTTGATTTGGATTGAGGCAGGGATGGAAGGTTACATTCTGAATTTCTCTGGGCTTGGGTTTTATTTCCTGTATGAGGATTTTTTTTTTTTAATTTCATAAGACTTTTTATACCAGGCAATGTCATTCTAGTATCATTTCATACAAGAATTGGATTGCCTCTGTTGCAGACTCCACCCCCAACCCCCTCTCTGCATATTCAGCCTAGAGAATTAAAGTTTTAGCTTTAAAAAAAGATTGCAGGCTGTCTTGTCTTTACAGTAGCCACCACAATATAAACTCTTCTTGTTTTGTATTTTCAACATTAAGCTCTTCATTCAGGATGACATGAAGTTTTACATTCACAGGATCCATCAACCAAAGTGTTGGTTCAAGGTGGCATGGGATTGTTATGGGTTTAATGAACAGTTGGTCTTGGCTTGGTCTGAAATTCTGTGCCACCAAGATGCCTGGAGTCAAACTGTTGGAGGCTTTTCCCCTTCTTTTTCACTACAGTGCAGGTTGTCTTTGGAAAGTCTGCACAAAGTCCACACTGTTCACTTTTGGTGCTCTTCTTTTAGTTCTGGACGAAGAATCAGTAACTGCTTCCTTCTCTGCCATCAGCTGTCAATCTGCATGCCTGTCCAGGACAACCTTGCCCAGAAGCCTGTGGACATGGTCAACTGAAGCAAGTAACAGTTGTTGTTTGTGGCGAAAACCACCAGAAAAGCTTGCTTATTTTATTAATTCTCACTAAGATTTTGAGCAGGAACTTTACATTTAAAATGCCTCTTAAAATTTCCTGGGGTTTAGTTTAATGTTAATTTGTCCAAACAAATGAAATTGTACTTCTTTCCTGGCCAGAAATGATTCAAAGCACTTGTAAGAATACATTCCAGTTTTCAAAATAGCATAAACAGAAGCAAGCGAGAAGACAAACAATTTCTAGTAGGGATATAAAGAGGAGCCAGGAATGGCGCTAAAGCAAACATGTAGACCAAATAGTCCATTGCTCTTCTAACAGTTTCAAGTTACTCTTGAAAAGGGACATGTGATTGGCCATACCAATTCAGGTGTCTAAGATTAAAAATAATCCCTCCATAGGGAGGAGATATAAAATTCATTTTGATACTATGACAAGAACAGCATTCCTTCCAGAATCTCCCTAATTGGCATGCTGTCTCATGTGACAGTGTCATCAACTGCCTCATCCTGAATACCCGGCATTTCATTGTGGTGTCCCTTATTGTACCTCAAATGTAGACTGATGGCATCACACCATAGCCCAAGTCAGTAAAATTCGTTCATTGGAAGGAGAGTGGGGGAGAGAAAGGGGTCAAAAGCACAGTTACAGTTCACAGATTTTTTTCCTTCTGGTCCAGCTTAATCCAGGGGTGTTTCTGGTTCAGTGGTAGAATTCTTGCTTTCCATATGGCAGACTTGAGTTTGCTTTCCAGCCAGCACACATTATGTGTCTCTACCACTCATCTGTCAGCAGTGGCTTGGGTGTTGCTGTGTTGCTGAACAGGTTTCAGTGGAGTCTCTAGACTAAGACGAACTAGGAAGAAAAGCCTGGTGATCCACTTCCGAAAGTCATCTTATGAAAACTCTATGGGTCACAATTTGTCATGCACAACTGATTGTGCGGATGTTGCAGGACCAGGCAGCACTTTGTTCCATGGTGCACGGGGTCACTACTAGTTAGGGGCCAACCTGAAGGCAGTTGATAATGACATCTCAATCCAAGAGTAGACTTTATCTGAAGAGCAAGATGAGAAAGACACTCCATGTACCCTTTAAAATAACTTTTTTTTCCTCCTCTATGTTGAGCTTTCAATCAGCATCATGTTTAATGTCACACTTCCGGGCACATGCTGGGGGTTGGGTATTTGCATTGGTCATTTGTGGAATCAATAGCTCTATCAGATGGTGGCTGGGGGATAAGATTGACAACTCACGTGAAAATCCGGGGACCGAAAGAGCTCTTACCATATCTATCACACTTCTCCTAGGATACAAGCTGAAAGAATGCTTGCAGGAGCAGAGGGCTGAGTTGTGTTTTATTCTGTAAGCACTTCGGCAACTGTTGTTGCAGGTACAGGAGAATCAAAGAAGACGAGTTGCTGAGCAGCAACATGGTCAAAGTGAGCTGTCGTGAACGGTGGAGGCAGTAAGCAAGTGATGTGGTTCCTTACTTTCTTACTCAGAATCAGTACAATCTAAGTGACTTAGAATCAGCATAATTATTTGTACTAAACGGAGCTTCTGGCAGAGCAAATAGTTCACTCTTCCTTTTACTCACATAGTGCTGACCGTTTGGGCGATGGCGTGTGGTTTGCTCTGTGCTAGTTACTGTGAATGCCAAGAGGAACAACGAACAACAACTCCTAAAAACCCATGATGTGGTTATATTTTATTTTATTGTTTTTGTCTTCATTTTCCACAGATAGACCCATATTCCTGTTGCCTCCCACGGGAAGCTATGAATTTAGAATTTTTTTCTGCCTTCTCAGTAGCAATGATGTTTAGAAAGTAGGGAGCCAAGGCTATTGATGTTGTTGTACAAAGACTTCCATTCTATGCTCTGCTAATGACAGAGGTTCTGGTTTCAAGGGCAGCATTGTTTTCATTCTCTTGTTTTTAAATCAAGTAATAATATAATAGTTAGGGATTACTGTCAGCAACACAGACACGAGAGGAGCGTTTTAACTTTCTCACTGCAGTAACTGTTAGGAAACCATAGTTTCATGCAGAATGATTCTGAGTCCTAATTACTGAGTCTGAAAGGCCGTTTCTCAAATGTCAGTAATGGTAGAAAAAAATCCTTTATTCTTCTGGGCCAGCAGGGAATGAGTGGTACAAGATGTTCTTGTTAAAATTTCCCTTCTCCTTTTAAAAAGATGATCAAAGACACCTTGGTGTTACCATCATTTTAGGGGATGTATGCATATAGGAGGTATAGCACATAGGAAGGCTCAGATCTTTATAGAGACACATCAAAGTTCACAGAATAAGAAAACATTCAAGCTGGAAGGCAACATTTAGCCTAACCTCATTTTTCAGATGAGGAAGCGATGTTCTAGAACGGAGGCATTACTTAGAAACGCCACAAACCTAATGGCAGAGCAAGAACTGAGTTCAGGGCTCCTCTCTGAATTTAGATAGACAGTTGCCAATGAGTTGACTCCAACTCATGTCTGTCTTATTTACAACAGAATCACACGCTGTACCATGATTTATGTGTTGCCCTACCCCACATCATCCTGACAATCATTGGTATGTTCAAATCCACCTTTACAGAAGTTGTGCCAATCCATCCTACTGAGGGTGTCCCTTGCCCTTGTTGGCCCTCTATGTAACCAAACACTATATTCTCCTCCAGTAACTGATCCTTCCTGGTGATGTGCCTAAAGCAAGTCAGATAATGCTTTGTTGTGATCCATAGGTTTTCACTAGTAGATTTTTGAAACTAGACTGCTGGATGTTTCTTCCTAGTACACCTTAGTTTGGAAGCTCTGCTGAAAACTCTCGATTGTGGTAGCCTTGCTGGTATTTGAAATATCTGTGGGATAGCTTTTAGCATCACAGTAACACGCAAGCCACTACACTACAACAAGCAGACAGAGGGGTGGTGGCTTCTGAATCTAGTGATCATTAGTTATGTCTAGAAGGATGCCAGTTGTCTCACCCCTCCTTGCTCCCCAAATCTCCATTTTTTAGTGCGGTAATGTGTCCAGGCCCAGAGAATTATTTGCAGTAAACATGGTCCTTATTATTGCCATGGCTTGTGGGCATGTTCTGCCCTATAACATGTAAAACGAGATTTGTTGAATCCTTTTGGAAAAACTTTGCTTATCTGACAAGAGGGAGGTACTTGAAAATAGTCCTTTTGCTAACACTGACTTGTAATTTAGATACTGCAACAAGAGTATATAATTTTTAGAGCTGTAACAGCCATTTGTGACCACAAGAGGTGAGTTTTGCCATCACACTGCATGTTGCGTTGGCAGAGTGGAAAGAGTAAACCAGAGTTGTTCTTGGTTGTGTCAGTGATTTTCTGAGCAAGTCTGTGACTGACTACCTCTTCTTATTAGGACCTTCCTTTGGGTCAAGCCATACCAGAAGGCACATGATATATTCAAGAATAAAGAAGGGGCCATTGCAATTGGCAGTGAGTGTGAGTGTGAAGGAGCGTAGTGGGAGACAAAATAAGGAGGTAATGGGAGACAAGTCAGGTAGGATTTTGCAATATTGTTAGAATTTTTGGCTTTTACTCTGAGATGGAAGGTCACTGGAGGGTTGTGAGAGGAAGTATGATGTGCTGTGAATTCTGAGTAATGGGTCATTCTGGTTGATATGTTGAGAATAGAGTGTGTGTGGATTTCTTAAAGTTAGAACCAGGAAGACCCTGATGATGTAACTTGGGAGAAATACAGCAGTAACTTAGACCAGGGTGGTACTGGTAAAAGTGATGGGAAGTTATCAAATGGTTCTGGATACATTATAAAGGTACAGATAAGAATAATACTTGACAGATTATGAGCATAGATGGTGTGATGGTTAAGATTGAGTGTCAACTTAGCTAGACCATGATTCTCAGTGTTTTGGCAGTTGTGATCACCCCTGTGATGGAATGTGCTGAGTGGTACCAGGAGGGACAGGGCCTGTGGTGGCTCACCACTCCCTCAGTCTTCATCTCTAAGACTTACACTGTCTCCTACATCCTTCCCGGCCACCTTGCCAAGGCTTTGGCTTGTTGTGGATCTAGCAGCTACCTCTCTCTTGTCTTCTGACCTCTGGTTCTCGGGACTTGAGCTAGAAACTTACCTATCTATCTTAGGATTTGTCAGTCTTCACAATCTGCGAGTGAGAGTCTTGCTCCTCAACTTGCTGGTCTTGGGTCACCAGTCCAGGCAGCTATGAGAATCAGAAGTAACTTTGTGATCTTGCCTACCACCTGGGGATTCATTAACCCTCACAGCATGTAAGTAGAGCCCTGCTCTCCCACCTGCCAACCTTAGGTTCACCAGCTTCCCTGGTAATGAGAACTTGGGTAGGCTTGTATCCTGATCCAGCTCTTGGGACATTTCATCTTCTACAATTGTATATGCTCTTTCCTTGATGCAAATCTCTCTCTACTTATTTACACACTTCACTGGTTTTGCTTCTCTAGATATCCTAGCCTAAGAAAGATGGATGAATTGAGAGAGAAGGAGAGAGGTGGAAAGAGAGAGAGAGAGACAGAGAGACAGAGAGAGAGAGAGGAGTCAGATAAGGCCAAGAGTTTTGGCTTGAGTAACTGGAAGGATGAATTTGCCATGCAGTGAGATGGAGAAGATTGCAGTAAGTACAGTTTAACTGTTTTGGGGGGGTGGAGAGATGTCCAATTCTGTTCTGGACACATTAAGTTTGAGATGTCTATTATTAGATTTACATTCTAGTGGGGCAAATGGTTAAGTACTCAACTACTAGTGAGAGGTTGACAGTTTCACACGGAGATGTTGAGCTGGCTGTCAAATACTGAAGTCTGGGGTTCAGAGAAATCTGTGCAGGAGATGTAAACTGGGGAGTTAGTATAATATTGATAGAAATTAAAACTGTAAAACCGGACTGATCTTCAAAGGGATGAGTATAGGCAAAAAAAAGGTGAGATCCAGAGACTGAACTCTGGAACACTCCAACATTTAGCACTGAGAGAGAAAATGACAAACTGGAGATAGACTGAACAACCAGAAAATTGAGAGGGAAGTTAGGAGAGGATGGTTCTGGGAGCCAAATGAGGAAACTGTGCCAAGAAGAAAGGAAGAATCAAGTGTGAAATCCAGTCAAAATGACCACACTCCCACTTCAGGATGCATTGAGATATTCGGGGTCTCCTCCCAATATTTCTGAGTAGTCTTGTTGGAGGAGAGGTGGCTAACATTCTTCCAAGATGCTTCTGGCTCCAAAGTCTGCTTATTTAGAGTTTTATCTCTACTCTGCATCTTGACTTCCATGTGTGCTATCCTCTGTGCTTCTGTGTCACTGTACTAGAAATCTGTCTGATCATCTGTCTCTCTATGGCTCATCAGTTTTAGTGATAGACTAAACTGAAAATTTAAGGGCATCTGTTAGTGACATCGCAGGGTACCACAGCACACAATGGAGTAAGTTAGTCAGGATGGGTTAGGTTATACTGTGATAACAAGCATTTCCAAATCCTAGTGACATAACAACTTCATCCTCTGGACATATACAGTTTGCACATTTTACTATGTGTACACTTAAAAAATATTTTGTTGTGTTTTTGGTGAAAGGTTATACAGCAAATTGGGTTCTCATTTAAACAATTTCTATATATATTGTTCAGTAGCATTAGTTACATTTTTGTAATATATCAGCATTCTCATTATTCCTATTCTGGTTGTTCTGTTTCCATTAGTCTAGCTTCCCTGTCCCCCCTTGCCTTCTCATCTTTACCATTTGGTTTCATTAAGACAGTTATTTAGAGAAGCATAGCACTCATGGGTTATATAGTTTATTTTATGGGACAGTCTGTCATTGGTTGGAAGATAATCTCTTGGAGTGGTTTCAGTTTCAAGTTTGAAGGCTATCCCAGGGCAATAATCGCCAGGACTCACCTGGTCTCTGCGAATCCAGTTATTCTGATCTTTTCTTTTTAGGACTTTGAATTTTGTTCTACATTTTTTCTTCTACTCTGTTCATGACCATCTGTTGAGTTCTTTGCTGGAATGGTCAGTAGCAGTAGCTAGGTACCTTCTAGTTCTCTGGCCTCAGGATAGATGAGGTCATTGTGTAGAGTATTTGTTCAATCTAGTTACTTCTTTGTGTCTTGGTTTCCTTCTTTATCTTTTGTTCTAAATGAGTAAAGACCAATAGCTGTATCCTAAATGGCAGTCCTCAAGCTTTTAAGGTCCCAGATGCTATTCGTTAAATTAGGATGCAGAACATTTTCTTTATGGACTGTATTTTGCCAGTTGACTAACTTGTGTCACAAGACTATGGTTCTAAGCCTTCAAACTCAGTAAACCAATCCTGTGAGGTGTTTGGTTATGTCTAGATAGTATCCATAACTTTGCAGCCCATGTGTTTTATTTAATATTTGAATATACATGCAGCATATACAAGCATGTATATGTGCTACATGTAAATTTGCTAAAAAAGAATTCTAGACAAATAAAGGACTCTAGCTAGTGATATGCACAGTGAAGTATTTAGGGGTGATGTACAGATGTCAGAAACTTACTTTGAATTCCACCAAAAAAATAAAATGGATGGATGGGCAAATAGAGTAATGAAAGAGCAGATGGATATGTGATAAAGTGAATTTAAGTTTAGCAAAATGCTGATTAAAGGCTCTAGTTGATGAGTACAGAGATGATCCCTGTAAAACTCTTTCAACTACTGAATATTTGACAATTTCCATAAGAAAACATTGGTAAAGCAACAACAAATACAGCTTACATTATACATCATCATGGGATCAGCAGAGGGCTCTACTCATCATGGGTGCTCAGGAACCAAGGCTGAAGGAATAGCCCATCTTCAGTGTTTTGGATGGCCAATGCAAAGCGGAAGAGTGCTCTGGAGGCAATCACGCACACTGAATGGAAAGTGGCTCATGTCACTTCTGGCAGCTCTTTAGGGAGAACAAGTCATGTACTCACTACAGTTGAGTTTATTTTTGAATCATAGTGACACTATAGGACAGAGTAGAACTGCCCCATAGAGTTTCCAAGGAGGGCCTGGAGAATTTGAACTGCCTACCTTCTGGTTAGCAGCCATAGCACTTAACCACTACACCACCAGGGTGTCCACAGGTCATATGGTCCCACTTAATCACAGGGATCCAGAAGTACACCTCAACCGTGTGCCCAGAAGTGAGCGTACTGGTAGTATTTCATCACTAATGGCTTTGGTGTGAATGGTTGGAGGTCCTTGTTCCTTAAATCTCCTTTGCTATTCCCACCTCTGGGGCATTGTTACCGGCCGTATGTTCTATTCCAGCTCTAGTTTCTTGCCGTGTTGTTGGGTTCCCTCTGTTTTCTCCTTCCTAGCACAGCTTTTCCTTCTTTTTGATTTTGCATATATAGCAGTTAACTTTCTGTGGCTTCCCTTCTAATCTATGCCTACAGGGCCTTTTTATTGTGAAATATGCCCACAAAGCTTGTTTTGTTTGTTTGTTCCCACAGAGGAGTCCTGTGTTTATTCTCAGTGTAACCACCACGTACTCTCCACCTTTCTCCTTCCTACACTGTGTTGCTAGTAGTGATGAGAACTGGGTCTGACTTAGCTCTGTGACTTGTGAGGCAGCTTGGCGTGATGGTTGACAGCACTGAGTCTGTGGACAGACTGCCTGGCTCGAGCCCCAGCTCTGCCACTTTTCTGCTTGTCACATTGGAAAATTACTTCTCAGTGCATCAGATTTTCATCTGTAAATTGGAGATGCTAACGATATTGCTGGGGTCCTTTGTTTGCACCTAACCTTTCATGCAGAAGCCACTGGTGATGCTCATGAAATACCACCAGGTGAGAAGTCAATGGGGTTATTGTGAGTCATGAGAGTATTCACTGTGAGTTCCTTCTGCAATTATTTTCTTTCGAGATTATGGCACTGTTGGATGGCATAAATGAGCACCTGAGATCTTGTTCAGACACAGCCTCTAGACGGCAGAAACTATTTATACCTGCACAATTCACAGTGACACAGGCCATGGCTCAATAAAGATATGATAATAAAGATGTCTTGAGCATTGGGCTTAGATCTCCCTTTCCCCATCGTCTGCACCCTTGTTGAAATTATAAACAATCAAAGTGTTTGAAAGTGGTAACTATTGTACAGTTGGAGATACTGGTACAACTAGAGAGACCTATACCGAGTTTTGATGTATTTTTCCTTCCTTTCTTCTCTTTTCTCTTCTAACTAGTAAATGTGTGCTCCTGGCACTGTACTAGGTACTAGAGGTAAAGTAATAAATAAAACAAACATGTTTCTGAGTCTCTCATGACTTAGAACTAATGAAAATGCAGGTATAGTTTAATTGGACCAGAATGAGTGAAAGTTACAGAATCCATCATCCAGAAAATGTCTGTGGTTGTGAACTCACTCTCTAAACATATATGTCTTAAGAAGAATATCGTTATATCGTTTAAGAATAGGCAGTCTTAACCCAGGACATTATTTTAAAAACACTTTACATGGTCATGAGCCATTTTTGGAAGGTATTTATTTATTTATCCATCCATTTGTCTGTCTGTCCATCTGTCCATGTGTGTTTCCTTCCTTCCTTCGTTTTCTTTTTCCTTTCTTCTTTTCCTTCCTCCCTTCCTTCCATCTTTCCACCCATCCACCCACCTCCCCCACCCATCCAAATTTATTGAAATACCTTCTTTGTTATAGGCCTGAACTAGATGTTGGGTATATAACATAAGGTTGTAGAGTGTAAAATATGGCAAGTGAATGGATTAACTCACAGTTACACTCGTAAGTGTGGCATAATGATACATACAGAGGTTTTCCAGGGGAAGAAGTTGTTCTGGTTATCTATTGTTATGTAACAATTCACCCCCAAACTTAGCTTCTTAAACGAGGGATAATAATTTCCAACAGTTTTTGTAGGTTAGGAATTCAGGAGCATTTCAGCAGAGCAGTTCTGGCTCGGAGTCTGCATGAGATTACCATCAGGTCATGAGATTTAATAAAGGAAATACTGGACCCTCTCTCTTGACCTTCACTTCAGTTTTTGAAACAGCCTAAAATTCTCTTACCCAGCTTACAGGGTATTTTCTCACTCTAGGTCCAGAAGGCAACCAGGAATCTCCAGGACAGGTGCCTGAGAGTTATTTATCAGAAGGAAATATGCATTAGAAAAAGTAAGAAACACTGAATTGGATACCACTGTTTCAATTTGCTGTAGACTTTCTTGTGCTGAGAGTTTGTCTCTAAAATATATTGTTTAATTAACTAGGAATTCTTAACACAAAATCACAGATATGAAAGGTTGTAGGCAACACGCAGTTCTCTAAAAACAAAAACAGAAACAAAAACAAAAACAAAGCCTTTGCCATTTAGTCAATTCTGACTGGTAACTACCTTATAGGACAGAGTACATCTGCCCTATAGGGTTTCCAAGAAGCAGCTGTTGGATTGAAACTGCTAGCCTTTTAGTTAGCAGGAAAATTCTTAACCACTATGCCACCAGGGCTCCGTGAAGGTCTCTGTGGTAGAAGTGGTTTGCACTCAGCTATTCACTGCAAGGTTAGTGTTTTGAATCTACTCGGTGGATTCACTGTGGAAAAAAGACCTGGCAATCTGCAATCAAATAAGATCATAGCTGTTGCATGCCCAATGGAGTACAGTTCCACTCTGACACATATGGGGTTGTCATGAATCAGAGTTGACTTGACAATAACAGATTCTTTCGTTTTAGGCAGTATGCTTTGAATTTAAGGTGAAAAAGACATCCTTTACTTCATGGAGTTAAATCCTTAGAGAGTTCCCAGGTCAGCTCTGGTGTCATTAACAGCTGAAGAACTTAACTGCTAACCAAAAGGTCAGCAGTTTGCAGCTATCGAGTTCTCTACTGGAGAAAAGACCTGGAGACCTACTCCCATTGAGATTATAGCCCAGGAAACCCTATAAACCATAACCAAGTGCACTGCCATTGAATTGGGTCTGATTCATAATGACTCTTATAGATCAGAGAAGAACTGCCCCACAGAGTTTCCAACAAGTACCTGGTGAATTTGAACTTCTGACCTTTTGGTTAGCAGACATAGAACTTAACCCACTATGCCACCAGGGTCTATGGAGCATTTCTATTCTGTCCTACAGGATCTCTATGAACTGTAACTGACCTGGCAACATATAACAACAAAACCAGCCACTTCTGCTTTTTGCTTTATGGGCATCTTCTGCAGATCTTTGGAGCTCCTTGAACTGGGAGAGTACTCTCTTTTCTTAGAAATCTTTCAGCAAACAAAGCTTTGCTGTGAACTTGCTGTGTGCTGGAAACTGTTACATGTTAGAGGAACAAAGATGCATATTGTGTAATGTTTCCTCCCCAAGAGTTTGGAGAGGAAATTAACCACTAAACACGGTTAATTTGAATATCAAACAAGACTGCTGTAACATAGACATACATGGGCTGCTATGCCAGTGTCAAAATTGGCTTTGAGGAAAAGGGTAGTCCTGATGGAGTGAATAATGGGTAGTCAGGAAGGATGTGCTGTGGGCTGCCATGCTGAGCTAGTGGGAAACAGGCAGAATAAAAGAGCAAAATCCTTTGGAGCTTTGTGCAATCCATTGTGAACTAAGGTAAACATCTGTAAACCCATTGCTGTGGCTTCAATTCTTACTCGTAGCATAGAACTGCCCCGTAGGGCTTCCAGGGAGTGGCTGCTGGACTTGAACTGCTGACTGTGTATTTAGCAACCAAACTCTAAATCACTACACCACCAGAGTTCCTTTGTAAACACAGTGACTGACACTCAGTTCTCCTTCTGGCATAGTAAAGTTTGTATGTCCTTCACTAGTGACTTTTCCTTAGCCAGTATCTCCTTGTACTTTCATAGATGGGATATAGAACTGGTACAAATCTATTTTCTCATTTCTTTGAAAACAAACAAGAACCCAAACCCCACATAAACACATGAGTAATACTGATGATACTGCACAGCTGGTGAAGCTGAAATTTCTACTTGGCTGGCATCAATACTAACCTTTAAATTGGTTTAGGTTTTGAATACGTGGAGTACTCAGACTTAAACAACCAATTGCTTTGGTTCTATCAGGGTAGATTTGATGATATATTAAATGGTCTTGTTTGTAGCCTCCTTTCTAAACTGGAAGAGTGTCTGTGTCTTGATTCGACAGTAACAGTTTCCAATATATTTGATTTGTGATCATTAGAGAAAATAGATCAAGATTTTCAGACAGAAATTCTAGAGCCTTGGCTTCAGTTATGGACTTCATATTTTTGTCTCCACTGATACTTTCTTAGATAACTCTCAGAGGTCTGTCATGTCTCTGACCCTTAACTGTCTCTGGGTAACTACCCACGTAGCACAGAAAGGCTGTTACAAAGATATCCAGTCACAACTTAAATTCTGACAACAGGATAATATCTTCCTAAATAGTCTCACCACTCATCACTTTACTGGGGTGAAAACAAAAGTGACACTCTGGCTATTTTAACAGAGAAAGGTCTCTAGGATGTTTCGTTGAGTGAGAAAAATGAATTGCAGCACAGTATACAACACCGTTTACGAGAAAGTTACCCCCACGAAACAATACTATATATTTTAGCAGATACATGTATGTGAACGCAAATGGGATGGAAAATTCTGGAAGGATACACGCCAAAGAGAAGTGGTGGTTACCTCTGTGGAAGGCAGGATTGGGAGTGTAGTTGAACCTTGCCTATAATAGCAGAGTATTTTTGCTACTAGTGTTTTTGTTGTTGTTTATAAGAGATCACATTCATACTGCTCATGTAGTTTTAAACAGTTAAAAGAAGCCAAGAACAGATGACTGTTTCAGTCAGTCGTTCCTAGCCACCCTGAGATGGTACGATATAGGAGAAAGGCTGTGTGGTCAGACCCCCCCCACTGCTCAAATGCCACTTGTGCTGCTCGTGTAGTTGTTTTCAGCTGCTGTCCAGCTGGCCCCCCACTCATGGGAATCCCTTGTGTAAGAGGAGTGGACCATTCTGATTCACAGGGTTTCCACTGGCTGATTTTCAGAATAAAATTGCTAAACCTTTTTCCCTAGTTTGTCTTAGTCTGGAAGTTCTGCTGAAACCTGTTCAACATCAAAGCAACATATTAGCATCCATTGACAGATGGATGTGAGTGGGTGTGAGGTGTCTTGGCCAGGATTTGAATCTAGATCTCCCTTGTGGAAGCTGAGAATTCCACCTCTGAACCACCACAGTTCCCTCCAGTCTCTGATAAACACACTGCCGCTGAGTTGGGTCAGAGAGCAAATCACTTATCTCCCTGAGCCCAGTAACAACCTTACGGGGTCGTTGTGAGAATTACGTTTGATAATTTATACATGTGCTACTAAACACATTGCAGCTATTTTTCTTCATGGTCTTGTATTTTGTACCCTGGCATGGGCATTGTCAGCTTCAGTCACCCACTCACAGTCTCCTGGTGTTCTTTTGCTTTGAGTTCCTAGAAACCCAGGCCTCTCATTGAAGGGCTCCTGACATGTATGCTGAGAGAATCCCTCTTTCAGCCCCATCTCCAGCCAGACGGAATGCTACCTGCAGGATTAATTACCTCCCGGCAGTGCAGGTGGGGGCCCCCAAATATCAACATAATTCATAGTCTCATCTGATTAACACAAGGAGGAATGTTTTCAGTTCCTGATGCATTCTGGGGCTTAAATCTTTTCTGATAGTTCCGAAGTTGTTTGCTGTGTGGCAACGGGGTGTTTGTAAATCAATAGAAATTTTGTGTAAGACCAGAAGTAGAGAGACATGCAGACATTTGGCCCAAAGAAGTCTGGATCTTCTGGGGCAAGCTGGCCACACGGGGACTGTGGATGAGAGCTGTGGTTAGTTGTCATCCTGGTGGCTTGTGGCAACCTTGTGTGCAACAGAATGCAGTTTGAGGTCTGGTGGCCCCTTCATGGTTGTTGGTAGGTGTGAGTCTGTTGTTGGATCTCTTGTGTCAATTCACCTTATTGAGGATCCCCTCATTTTCTCTGATCCTTGACTTTAATAAGTATGCTATCCTCTCTAGTGATTGGTGTTTCCTAATGATGTGTCCAACTGAGTGAGACATAGTTTCGCCATCCTTGCTTCTAAGGGCAATTCTGTTGCATTTCTTTCAAGGCTGATTAGTTTGTTCTTTTGGCAGTTCATAGTATATTTAACGTTTTTCACTGAAACAACAGCTGAATGCCTCAATTTTTCTTCTGTCTTCGTTTTTTATTGGCTGATTTTCACATGCATGTGAGGTGATTGAAAAGACCACGGTTTGGGTTAGGTGCACTTTAGTCATCAAAGTGAGGTATTTGTTTTTTAAAAATGTAAAGAGGTCTTTTGCAGCAGATTTTTCCCAATGTAATACGTCTTTTGATTTCTAGACTCCAGCTCCCATGTACTAGTAAGAAAGGCCTGTTGATCCTGCTTCCAAAACTCAACAGATGAAACCTTTACAGGTTACACCAGAATATTGTGACAGAGGAGAGACTGCCACAAGAGCACATTCATGGCCCATGGAGTGTCTGTGTGGGTCAAGAAGGTTTTAGTCCTCTCCGTCGTATGTATGGAAACCCTGGTAACATAGTGGTTAAGTGCTACTGCTGCTAATCAATAGGTTGGTAGTTTGAAAGGTTGGTAGGCAGCCCTTGGAAATTCTATGGGGCAGTTCTACTTGGTCCTATAGGGTTGCCATGAGTCAGAATTGACTCAACAACAGTGGGTTTGTTTTTTTTTAATATGTATTTAGTGTTTTACAAAATCATTTTCCTGTTGAGTTTTCTAGGATCATGGAGAATATGACTTTTTAATTCTTTGTTTTCCCCCAGAGCATCATGTCTAGAAATTTTGCTGCATGCGTGTTTGCAGTGTTTGAGACCCAAATTTCTTATGGCCCTTCATTCTTATTAGTAATTAAAAAAAAAAAAAAAAGCCAACTTCTTGTTTTTGATGGAGACAAAGACTTTACTGTGGATACATTTGGAGACAAGATCACTCAGTGTGAGGTAGTTTCTACACTGACTGATGAAATGGTGGGCTGTATCCACAAATGAGCTAGGTAGCTGCTGAATGGTGAGATTTCAGAGGCTCTGGCCTCTTTGACCAGGAAATATCTTCTGTCTATCTTCATCTTATTGCCATGTTGCCTGAAACTCCTACTGTAAATCTGTACCCAAGATGGTTCCAGTAAAATGCAATAGTTGGCTAAAGTTTTTGTGTAATTCTGGTGCCCTTAAATGCTCTTGAAAAAAAAAATCACTGATAGATAGATATGGCGTTAACCTCACCTATCTTTTTCCCCAGTTGCCCTAGCAAGTCTCTTAGAACTTAGCAAATGACAAAGGAAGACATTAAGAAAGAAGCAAATTCATCTTCCTGAGGATTCCCTTCTTTTCTCTGATCTTTGACTTTAATCAGCATGCTATCCCTTCTAGTGATTGGTCTTTCCCAATGACGTGTCCAACTGGAGTTTGTGCCAAAGCAGATGTGTGTCCAGTGGTATCCAAAATTCCTAGAGAGCACTGCTTAATTGATTATCAAGAAGGGAAGTCACTTTAACATAATTCCTCAAAGTTTATATTAACTTTAAATTCAGTCATAGATAGTGGTTGTTTCAGGGTTTTGTAGGAAGCCAGGAATCCTCACACTACTTACATGAAATAAAATTCAACTGGAATTCTAGACTGAATCCAATTTTCTCCCTTCCTTCTTCTGTTCTTTGTTCTTTTCTTCCTCCTTGTCTTCTCCTTCACCATTTCAGTCATTGTCTCCTCTTCCTCTCTGGTCTCCTGTCACCCTCCTCCTCTTCCTCCCTCTTGCCCTCTCTCTGTCTCCTGCTCCTCCCCTTTCACTTGTTTTCCTTTTTCCTGAAATTCTCAGACTCTTTTCATTCTAGGCTCCTGTTTGCCTCAGGAAACATTCCTAGTTAACCAATTTTAAATACAACAACAATTTCTGAACTTCACTGTCATTATTATTATTATTTTTAATTCTTTAATTGTGATTAAGTGAAAGTTTACAATCCAAGTCAATTATCCATACCTGCCTCTCTGGAACTCTACCTGCTCTCCTCACCCTGTGACAGCACACTCTTCCTTTTCACGTTTTACTTCCAGTATCCATTCAACCAACACTGTCCTCTCCTCTTCACTGTCTCCTCTCCCTTCTAGAAATACACCAGCGGGACAGCCTCACATATATAGAGAAAGTCATAAAGTACATACACTGCATGCATCATCTGTATCCTCGAGTCCAGTCTTCAACTGAAGTGTTGGCTTCAAATCTGGGATAGCAGCAAGTCTAGGGACCGTGTTTTCAGGGGAGCTTTGAGGCTGTTGGATCATCAGTTCTGGTCTTTTAATAGAATTCTTGATCTACAAACCTCTTTATCTCATGCTACATCAGGGACTCTACACTGCATTCCCTGTCAGGGCTGTCTTTAGTGGTATCCTGTCATCATCTGGTTCTTCTGGTCTCTTCCTGATGTAGTTTCTCAGTGGGTCCTTCTGTCTCCTGGGCTCATTTTTCCTCCTATCTTTGATATTTTTGGTTGTCATCTGTTCCAGGTGAATTGGGATGAATTGATGTTCCTCAGATGGCAGCTTGCTGGCTTTTAAGACTCCAGATGTCTCTCACCAATGTGGGGTGTAGAAAACTCTCTTAGTAAAAGACTAGTTATGTCAACTGACCTCGACGTCCCCTGAGAACATGGCCCCCAGACTCTATCCTTTGAAATGTTGGGTTGAAATTAAACAACTTTTTAGCTTATGGTGTAGTCTAGTTATGCAGCCCTGGTTTCTACAGGGTGCTGTCAGTCCCTTCACCTAACTAAATTCCCACTAACTATCTAATCCATGAATAACTGTCTCCCTCCCTCCCCAGCCTTGCAGCCAATGCATTTTCTTCTGTGCATAAATCCTTTTTTAAGATCTTATAGTAGTGGTCTCATATAATATTTGTCCTTTTGCAGCTCCTGATTTCACTCAGTATAATGTCTTCCAGTTCATTCCACATTCTGTGATGTTTCCTAAAGTCATCACTGTTTCTTTATTGCTGCATAGTGTATACATACTATAATTTGTTTATCCATTCATCTGTTAATGGGCACTTAGATTGATTCCATCTTTTTGCTATTGTGGACACTGCTGTGATAAAAATTTGTGTGCATCTGTTCATGTGACAGCTCTTACTTCTGTAGGATATATTCCAAGCTGTGGGGTTGCAAGATCATAGGGTATTTCCGTTACTAGGTTTTTAAGAAAGCACCAAATTGCTTTCCAAACAGGTTGCACCATTTTACATTTCTGCCAGTAATGTAGGAGAGTTCCAATCTCTCCACAGCCTCTCTGACATTTGTTGTTTTGTGTTTGGACTTTTGCCAACCTTGTTGGTGTGAAATGGTATCTCACTGTAGTTTTGATTGGGATTTTTCAATGGCTAATGATTGTGAACATTTCCTTATGTGTCCTTTGGCTGCCTGGATGTCTTCTTGGGTGAAATGTCTGTCCATCTCCTTTGCCCATTGTTTAATTGGGTTATTTGTGTTTTTCTTCTTGATATTTTGCAGTACCTTGTAGATGATTGAAGTTAGACATCAATCTGATAAGTAGTTGCTTATCAGAATATTTTTTCCCAGTCTGTGGGCAGTCTTTTTAGTCTCTTGAAAAAAGCCTATGGAAAAGCTTAAATATTTAATTTTTAGTATGAACTTTTCTGTTATTATTTGCGTGTACAGCTCCTTTAAAGTTGTATGTATGGCTTGATGGTGTTCTTTTTCTTTTTTTCCCTTCTTCTAAGTGAAGCAGATTCACTACAGTTAGTGACTAAGAGAATAAATCTGAGTCAGATAAACCTGGGTTCAAATACTGGCTCTACTGTGGTCAACTGTAGCCTGGTTGGTCTCATTTTTGTTTCCAGCTTTCTTATCTTTTGTCTAATTCTGTTACCTCCCGCTTTCCATTGTGTCAATTCTGATGCATAGTAACCCTATAGAGCAGAGAACTGCCTCATAGGGTTTCCAAGAAGTGGTTGGGAGGGTCAAACTGGAGACCATTTGATTAGCAGCTGTAATTCTTAACCATTTCCCTACCAAGACTGCTTAACTTTGTCAGGCTATAAAAGTTAAAGGCTCCAGGAGTGGTCATGTGATATTATTCTGATAGATAAATCATTACTTGTTGATATTATTGAAAAGTATATTGGGCAAGGAGAGAGAGAGTGTGGCTAATACAATAAGGGATATTGGGTGAGTATTAGTACTTTCCTTTAGAGACATTGCTTCTATTTCCATAGGCATTGAAGTACTATCTATGCAGAATTTGTGATCTCATTTAGTGAAATCTTGATGAAACTGTACTCCTCGTGTGGTAGAACTTATTATTACTGCAGATAGCATCCACATGTGTCTCCTAACAAGTCAATGGGACTGAAGAGTCAAAAGGATCTTGGTGTGTGATGCTCTTAGCCATAGTCTGGAACTGTCTGTTTCCTGCTTCTGGGTCTTAGGTGAGGCAGCCCAGAGCATGACCCAGAGCAGGAGGGCTGAGACGGGGAGCCAGTAACAGCTGGTGTAGTGTATTACCATGGCCAGTGCCTATAAGAACCAAGACTGGGTCTAAAGAAACAGGCAAAGTTTCAAGCCTGAAGGATAGCGTGAGAACAGAGAACAGCAAGATCAATCAGCACATCTGGAAAAAAAATCCAGTTGCTACTGAGCCAATTCCAATTGTTGGTGACCTCATGCATGTCAGAATAAAATCTTATTTAAAAAAATTTATTTAACATGACTGAGTGAAAATGTACATTCCCATATAAATTTACATGCCCACCTATATGCAGCTTCCACTGCTCTCCCTGCCCGGTGACAGCACACTATTCCTCTCTGCTCCATACATGTCTCATCCTCCCAACAGCCTCTTTTCTGCTCCTCTCCACCCACTCTCCTTCCTCCATCCAGAGGTCAGCAGGATGGTATCCTATAGATGCATAGAACCATAAAGTGCATCCAATATATGGTCACTCTGCATGGCCAAGTCCAATCCACTGCTGTCCAAAGAGTGGATCTTCGTTATGATTTATGGGCAAGGGCAGCATCAGGGCCAGGGACCATGCTCCCAGGGGAACCCCAAAGCCACTGGACCATCAGTTGTGGTCTTTTAGTAGAGATCTCAGGGTGCACCCCTTTTTATTCTTGTGTTTCCAGTGAGACTCGACTTAGTGAGCTCTATCATGGCTATCAGTGGTGGTGGCCAGGCACCATCTGGTTCTTCCAGTCCCAAATCTATGTAGGCACCCACTCATGTGGGTCTCCCTATCTTCTGGGTTGTCTTTACCTTGTTCCATAGAGTTTTCAACGACTGATTTTTCAGAAGTAGACCACCAGGCTTTTCTTCCAAGGCACATCTTGTGAACATCAACCTCCAACATTTCAGTTGGCATGTGAATGTGTTAGCTGTTTGTACTATGGGGATTCCAAAAGCTGAGAGAAGGAAGGAAGCAGTGTACCGGTGGTGACTGTGAACACACTTGTTCTGAAAGCGTCTTTGTAAGCTGAGCACCGGTAGGAGGGTCACCTAATTTCACTGATGTGGGTTGTCATCACACAGCCACCACCAGACTTGCCAGGCAAGTTTCAGTTTGTTGATATTGTTGACAGCACAAAGATGTGTTGTCTGCTCTTCTTGCCTATTTCCTGGATTTTTTCTTTTTTCCAGCTCTGTAGCTGGTATACTGAATACATGTTGGCTTCCTCACTCAGCCCCTCCAGGCATTTTAAATGATCTTTTTATCCCATTCCACTGAGCATAGCTTCTTAACCTTCTGCCAAAGATCACTCTGTGAAGGAAGCCAAACAAAGTGATTTTTGACTCCCACATCAGAGCCTTCATTTGAGCACAAAGCAGCGAACATTTCCCTGTCATCGGGCCAGGAAGGCTGCTCTCCCCTGGCTTCAGTGGAACTTAGATGTGGAGGAGAATGACTAGCTTGTGGGATGTTTTTCCCTTAGAAAGAACAGCCTTGGATATTTTTTAAGAGTAGAAGATGAGGAGCTCAATTATTTTTTATATCTATATTGGAGGTCTGTGGTCTGCATAGGATGTAAATGGTTCTCATAGAGGCCTGCTTTCTGTAGGACTCTGATTTGGTAGCAGGCCATATAGAACGCATGTACGTGCTGAGCAGTGCTGGAGCAGACAGCACCTGTAGCTCTGTCCTAGACTTTATTTTGCTTGTGTTCATCTTTTTGCTGTGTGCTGTCTGTTTACAGAGAGTCTGTACATTTCGACCTGTGCAGGCTTACAAATTGTGTGAGTTCTGTGCTGCAAAACTATACCTCGTCTGCCAAGCCAAGCAGCCAAGTGCCATCGAGTTGGATCCGACTCGAGAGTGCTCAATTTTATTGCATACATCATGGCTTTGTGTGCTTATTACAAATAGTTACCTACTGTAAAATGATAATAAATATTATCATTAAGAAACAACATTACATATTAAATAAAATATCATAAAGTAATAATAAGAATGACTTACTGGCAGACGGCATTAAATGCCTCATTTTAACAGATGTGGACAATATTCTCACAGATGGGAGTAACACATCTTGAGGAAGGGATACTTTTTCCTTATTTTCGCAAAGAATCCAAATGGGCTAGCTTTAGGAAACTTGAAAGACAGGTATTACCCTTGCCTCAGCCTATGAAGGTTGCCAAAAATCTGTCTGTCTGTACTTAGATCTATTATTGGGGAGGTGGTAGCCTGTTGAGGATGAGGAGAGAGAGGACTTGCTGAAAGCTGCTGAGGCAGCAATTGCTTGATGCTCTGCATGCCAGAAAGTGAGGGTGGCTTCCTTATGACCGGATGGGGATTGAGAGCAGAAGTGGTCTTCATAAGAAATGATCATTTCCTGCTTGACCACAGTGCACTATGCTTCTTAGTTGCAACCCACAGGGCCATCAAGACATGGGTCCCTTCCTCAGAGTTTTTAGGCCTGTGTGGGCCTTCCTCTCCTCCTCAGAAATTTTCTTTTCTTTTCAAATAAATATACCTGTTATTGTGTCTTACCTAACTAAATCTGACAGAAGAATAAAGTAATGTGATGTTTCTTCTACTCAAGTGCAGTGGATCAAATTCTTATGCCCCGTATCTGAGCACCCATCGTTTATCTGCCAGCTTGTCATACTGTACTGTCCTCCGTATTGCTATGATGCTGAAAGCTGTGTCAATGATATTTCAAATACAGGCATGGTCATCCATGGTGGACAGGTTTCAGTGGAGCTTCCAGACTAAGACAGGTTGATTGACTTCCAAAAATTAGTCAGTGAAAACCCTATGAATCACAACAGAATGTTGCTTGATACGGGGCTGGAAGATGAGCCCCCCTGGTACAGAAGGCCCTGAAAACACACAGTGATCAAAACAATGGATTCAAGCATACCATTAACCATGAGGGTGGTTCAGGACCAGGTAACATCTTGTCCTATTCTGCCTGGGGTCCCCATGAGTTGAACTCAGCTCAACAGCAACAAATAATAGCTGCCCCAAACAGATGACAGTATTTACTTCGGAATGCCAATATTTCTGAAACAGGGTTTAGTGTGAGTCACTGGAATCAAATGTGACACAGGAGTCTGCCTTCAGCATTTCTTCTCTTTCTTTCAAAAAGTAACCCGTTCGGTTCACTTGTGCCCTCTTTTTTATCCTGGTTGCACAGTACCCGTCTGGCGCCTGCTGGCTGACCTGGGCCCCTCTGCTGGTGGGATGTGCTCCAGGCTCTCCTCGGCTCACTCTCAAACCCATCCCAGCATCCATGTCCTTTACCACATCTCTTCCGAACCTACCGCATGGGAAGAAACCCAGGGCGATGCACTAATGATTTATGGTGAATTAATAGATTAGTCTGCTGTCAAAGAAAAAAACTGAGTCTGGATCCAAATTAAGAAAGAATGTTGATTCCCAAGTCTGCAGCTATCAGGATCCATGCCACTGCCACTTTCATTTCAGCAGGAATGCAAAGACATTTATGAGGCTTTACAGAATAAAAACAGCCAAACTCGACTGGTGCACATTCAGTTAGTGCTGTTTTCTCTTTGGCCTTTAATTGCATTTGGCAGTCTTTAATCAGTTTAACACCCTTTTTTACTAGACGAGGGAATTTTGAGATTGGGCAGAATTCGAAAGCATTTTCTGCATTTTTCAGATGTCTTTACAATATTTTCTAACTCTGGGGGCAGAGCAGAGAATCTGGGCTGGGCAGAGGCCAGGCAGGGCTTTCTTTCTTTGTGCAAGACGGTGGTGTTATTTGTCCCAAGAATGCAAACTCTCAAGGAACTGTTTCATGCTGTTGAGATTCTATCTGAATTAAGTTATTTCAACAGCAGCAGCAGCAGCAGCAGCAACATCAAAAACAAGAGAAAAGAAAAACCTAGTGTTTGCTGAGCACTTGCTAAGTACAGACAGGCCAGGGTAAGTGTAACTATTGCCATTTTGGTGGCAGAGAGGCTGAGGCTCACAGCTGCTGGTAAACTGATAAGTCTTTTTAGCTGTTCAGCTAGTGAGAATCAGATGTGAGATTGAGGCTGGTATGGCCTTTCAGCTGTGCCTCTTCTTCGTGCCTTAAAACCAAGGAGGAGGGGGGGCGGAGTCAAGATGGCCGACTAAGCCCACGTCTCCTTCTATCCCTCTCGAAGCCAAGACCTGAACTGACAATCAAACAGAGCCTTCTGATCACCTAATCAGCCTCAGGACACAGCACAGAGCTGTTAATTGGGACTTCATACCACTCAGCGAAAAACCTCCTCTCTTTCGCTGACTCCCTCTCCTGGCTAGCCCCGGCTCTCACGGACGGAAGGTAAACGCACCAGTTTGACTTTTTTTTTCCTCGGTCTCGGCTGGCGGGCGGAGCTGGGCCTTGCCCGGCGGCTGGACTCAGACGCGCTGCTGGGGGATAGGCAGGCGAAATTCCCATGTTCTGAGAGCCAGGCTCGGGACTCTGTTAATCTAGACACTTTGAGCCTTTCGTTTTGTAGTTGCCTCAGTGGGGTTTGTGTGGAACTCCGTGGTCAGGGTGCGGGACGCCATGTTGGTACTGAGATTTTAGCGGGACCTCGATCTTAGCCTGGGAGCCAGCGCCTGCAAACAGGACAGCGCTTCTCCGTCAGAAAAGTAGTGATTTTGCATAGTGCTGCCTACATTGGGGGCCCTGCAACAGAAGCAGAGGAATCGCTGCCTCTGGGCACCTTTAGCCCCCCTGTCTGCTGCCTCTGTGGAGGACACCATCTTGGGTATGGTGGCCGCAGCTGGGCCTAATTCTTAGCTTGGGACCCAGAGCCTGCCCACAAGAGAGCGCTTTTCTATCACAAAACCAGTACTTGACGCAGTGTTGGATAAGGCTAGGCCCTGTCAGCAGAGGCGACCAGGGCACTAGCAGTGCTGTATTCTGAACTAGTTTGTTATCATCTGGGGTTGGATACAGTGGCGCTTACTTTGTCAGATGGGAAGAGGGATCTCTACACCTGAAAACCTAACTGACTTGTGAACTGGTCAGATACCTTTTGCTTTACATTTGAAGACAGCCTAGAGAAACATTTGCAATCCATCCTCACAGTACCTCTTCCAGCCTCTATATACTCACATGGGACCCAAAAAGCAACAGACAATTGTGGCATACAAGCAATCACTCATGGCTTCAGAAGGCTCCCAAACAAAGCAACCAAGGAGTTTTCCAGATGAAGAAACTTTTATGAAAGCATCAGGAAGTGAATACAAATTGATTATATACAGGGCCCTTCTAGAGCTTATACAAAATGCAGGAGAACAAAATGAAAAATTAAGCAAGTTGTTCGATCTGATGGAACACCAGTACTCTGAAATCCAACAGATCAAGAAGAAAATCAAAGACATAGAAACTTCCATGCAAAGCCAAGAAAACAGAATGGAACAAATGGAAAAAAGAATTTCTGACTTGGAAGACAGAGCTACTGATGCCAGCACCTATGAGCAGAAATCAGAAAAAAGAAACAAGAAAAATGAAGAAACATTAAGAAGCATGTGGGACCCTATTAAGAGGAACAACCTTCAATTAATTGGAGTCCCTGAACAGGGTGAGACATCTGAGAACACAGAGAGTATTGTTGCTGAGCTGCTGAAAGAAAACTTCCCAGAAATCATGAAGGAAGAGAATATAGACATCTCAGATGCATATCGTACGCCACCCAATATAGATCTCAAAAGAAAGACTCCAAGACATATTATAATCAAGCTTAACAAAATGAAACATAAGCAGCAACTCTTAAAGGCAGCAAGACTCAAGGCAAAGCTAACATTCAGAGGGAAACCCTGTAGGCTCTCTTCAGATTTCTCAGCAGAAACCATGCTGGCACGGAGACAGTGGCACGACACATTCAAAATCTTGAAGGAGAAGAACTTCCAACCAAGAATTATATATCCTGCAAAACTATCTTTCAGATACGAAAATGAAATTAAGACATTTCCAGATAAACAGAAACTCAGAGACTTTGTAAAAACCAAACCCAAACTACAAGAAATACTGAAAGAAGTTCTTGCCTTTGGCTTAGAAGAATGAAACCACTAACTTTGTATTTTAGAACGACACACTACTCAATACTCATTTAGGGAAGGCTCCAAAGTAAATCACAGCTTTGATTTGGAAAGAAGCAATCCAGTGATCATCATGAAAACTATGGTGTCATCATAATAAAAGAGGGATGTACTACAGTCGTTACAGTCCTTCCAGATGGAGAGGAAGGTGACCAGACTGGTAGTAATTAAAATTGGGTTTATAAATAGTTTATTAAGGGGGTTCATAGGGGCAGCTGTAAAGCACAACAAAGATGTATCATACCATTTCAAGAAATCGAACACACGAGTCTCAACAACTATAAAACCAGCTCTGAAAAAGGTGAAAAATCAACTCACAAAAAAGAGTGTCTCAGAACAGACTAATAAGAACAACAGAGAAAACATCAACATAAAAATAAACATATCACAATGGCAGCAGTGAACACATACCTATCAATAATTACATTGAATGTGAATGGACTGCATGCTCCAGTAAAGAGACACCGAGTGTCATCTTGGATCAAAAGACACGACCCATCCATATGTTGTCTACAAGAAACTCACTTGAGACCTAAAGACAGGAACAAACTGAAAATTAAAGGATGGAAGAATATATATCAAGCTAACAATGAATAAAGAAGAGCAGGGGTGGCAATTCTAATCTCAGACAAAATCAACTTTAATGTCAAATCCACCATCGTGGACAAAGATGGACACTATTTATTGCTGAAAGGTTCAGTACACAAGCAAGACTTAACTATATTAAACATTTATGCACCTAATGTCAGAGCACCTAAATATGTTGAAGAAACACTGACTATGCTCAAAAGAGAGTTAGATGACTCCACAATAATAGTGCGAGACTTTAACACTCCACTCTCATTACTAGACAGATCATCTAGAAAAAAGCTCAGTAAAGATACAGAAGACCTCATTGACACAATTAACCAACTAAACCTCATTGATATATACAGAACTTTCCACTCCTCAGCAGACAACTACACCTTCTTCTCCAGTGCACATGGAACATTCTCCAGAATTGACCACGTGATAGGCCATAATGCAATGCTCAACAAGATCCATACCATTGAATTATTGCAAAGCATCTTCTCAGATCATAAAGCCATCAAAGTTGAAATCAATAGGAGAAAAAACATAGATAGAAAGTGGAACTCTTGGAAACTGAACAACATCTTGCTCAAAAAAACATGGGTTATAGAGGAAATCAGGGATCAATTAAAGAAATTCATGGATTCCAATGAGAACGAAAACACTTCCTACCAGAACCTATGGGATACAGCCAAAGCAGTGCTCAGAGGTCTGTTTATCTCCATAAATGCACACATCGGGAAGGAAGAAAGAAACCAAATCAAGGAACTAACTCTACAGCTTGAACAAGTAGAAAGAGAACAACAGAGGAACCCCTCGGGCACCGGAAGAAAGGAGATCATAAAGATTAGAGCAGAGCTAAATGAATTAGAGAATAGAAAAACAATTGAAAAAATTGAAAAGACCAAAAGCTGGTTTTTTGAAAAGATCAACAAAATTGATAAGCCACTGGCTCAACTTACTAAAGAAAAGCAGGAAAGGAAACTAATAACCCAAATTAGAAATGAGAAGGGAGTTGTCACCACAGATGCAACAGAAATCAAAAACATCATAACAGAATACTATGAAAGACTGTACTCTAACAAATTTGAAAACCTAGGGGAAATGGACCAATTCCTTGACTCATACCACTTACCCAAATTATCACAACGTGAAGCAGAACAACTTAATAAACCCATCACAAAGGAAGAGATTGAAAAGGTCATCAAAACACTGCCAACCCAAAAAAGTCCAGGCCCAGATGGCTTCACGGCAGAATTCTACCAAGCATTTAGAGAAGAGTTATCCCCAATACTATTGAAACTATTTCACAGTATAGAAAGGGATGAAGTACTCCCAAACTCATTCTATGAAGCCAGCATAACCCTGATACCTAAGCCAGGGAAAGATCCAACAAAGACAGAGAACTACAGACCGATATCACTCATGAACTTAGGTGCAAAAATCTTCAACAAAATTCTTGCCAACAGAATACAACAACATATCAAGAAACTAATCCATCATGACCAAGTGGGATTCATACCAGGGATGCAAGGCTGGTTCAACATCAGGAAAACAATTAATGTGATTAACCACATAAATAACACAAAAGACAAAGATCACCTGATTTTGTCCATAGATGCCGAAAAGGCATTTGATAAAGTCCAACACCCATTCATGCTAAAAACTCTTAGCAAAATGGGCATAGACGGCAAATTCCTCAACACAGTAAGGGCCATTTATACAAAGCCAATTGCCCACATCATCTGGAATGGAGAGAGACTGAAAGACATTCCCCTGAGATCAGGAACTAGACAAGGATGCCCACTGCCACCTCTCCTATTCAACATTGTGCTGGAAGTTCTAGCCAGAGCAATTAGACAAGACGAACAAATAAAGGGCATCTGCATCAGCAAAGAGGAAGTTAAAATCTCCCTGTTCGCAGATGATATGATTGTATATGCGGAGAACCCCAAGGAATCTATAAATAAGTTACTCAAACTGATAGAAGAATTCAGCAAAGTCTCAGGATACAAGATAAACATAAGTAAATCAGTAGGATTCCTTTATACCAACAACGAGACTGTTAAGGAGGAAATTATCAAATCTATACCATTTGTGATAGCCCCTAAGAAGATAAAGTACCTAGGAATTAATCTAACCAGAGAAACAACAGACCTTTACAAAGAGAACTACAAGCCCTTACTACAAGAAACTAAGAGAGACTTAGATAAATGGAAAAACCTACCCTGCTGATGGATAGGAAGACTTAACATTGTGAAAATGTCTATTTTACCCAAAGCAATTTATTTATATAATGCAATCCCAATACAAGTTCCAGCATCATTTTTTAATGAGATGGAGAAACAAATCACCAATTTTGTTTGGAAAGGGAAGAAGCCCCGGATAAGTAAGGTACTACTAAAGAAGAAGAACACACTGGGAGGCCTTTCATTACCTGACCTTAGAACATACTACACTGCCACAGTGGTCAAAACAGCCTGGTACTGGTTCAAGAACAGACAGATTGATCAATGGAACAGAATTGAGACCCCAGAGATGACACCATCTGCCTATGAACAGTTGATATTCGACAAAGGCCCTAAGACATTAAACTGGGGTAAAAACAGTATCTTCAACAAATGGTGCTGGCAAAATTGGTTATCCATGTGCAATAAACTGAATCAAGATCCGTATCTTACACCTTATGCAAAAACCAACTCCAACTGGATAAACGACCTAAATAGCAAACCTAAAACGATAAAGCTCATCCAAGGAAAGGTAGGAACAACAATGGAAGTTTTAATATACAATGAGGACAGACTCCAAAATCTGTCAAAGAAACCTCAATCAACAGAAGAGAAAGTAGATAAATGGGAACTATTAAGAATCAAACACTTTTGCTCATCCAAAGATTTTATTAATAGAATTAAAAGAACACCCACAGAGTGGGAAAAAATATTTGGCAACTCTATGTCAGATCGACGCCTGATCTCCATAATCTATAAGATACTACAAAATATCAATAAGAAGAAGATAAACCATCCAATTAAGTGATGGGCAAAGGAGATGGACAGATATTTCACTAAAGAGGAGATCCAGGCAGCCAAAAAACACATGCAGACATATTCACGATCTTTAGTTATTAAAGAAATTCAAATCAACAATGAGCTACCATCTCACCCCAACAAGATTGGCCATGATCCAGAAAACACAAAACAACAAATGCTGGAGAGGCTGTGGAGAAAGTGGAACCCTCCTACACTGTTGGTGCGGTTGCAAAATGGTCCAGCCTCTTTGGAAGGCAATCTGGCACTTCCTTAAAAAAATGGATATTGATATACCATTTGACCCAGTAATTCCACTACTTGGAATATATCCTACAGATTCAAGGCCTTTCACACCAACAGACACATGCACCAGAATGTTTATCGCGGCACAGTCCACAATAGCAAAAACGTGGAATCAACCCAGATGCCCAACAATAGAAGAATGGATAGGTAAACTGTGGTACATATACTCAATGGAGCACTACGCAATGATAAAGAATAACGATGATTCCAGGAAACATCTCCTAACCTGGTTTCAACTGGAAGACATTATATTGAGTGAGAGTAGTCAGTGACAAAAGGACAAATACTGTATGAGACCTCTACGATAAGATCTCAAAAACAGACTTGTGTATAGAAGAAAAGACTCTTTGACAGCTGCAAGGGAGGGGAGGGAGGGAGGGAGGGCGAGGGGGGGAGGGTTTAGTTTAGGTAGTTACTAGAAATCTAGTTGGGAGAAGGCGGTGACAGCACACATTAGGAACAAGAACAACATTAAGTGGACTTCAGCATAACTTGAGTACTCCTTCCATCTTAACTCAATACTGCAAGGATAGAGTAGCTGGGGCGGGGGACGGGGACCATGCTCTTAGGTGAATTCCAGGCCAATTGGCACAACTAGCGTTTTGCTAAGAGAGCTCTCTGCACCCCACATTGGTGAGTGGCGTCTGGGGTCTTAAAAGCTGCCAAGCTGCCATCCCAGGACACAGCAAATGGTCCCAACTCAGCAGGAATGGATGCTCACCGAGGGCCAAAATGGCATGTGATAAAGACAACCGAGAAGACAGAGAGACCCACAAGAGTGGGTGCCTACATCGACCTGGGACTGGAAGAACCGGATGGTGCCCAGCCACCACCAGTGATAGCCATGACGGAGCTCACAGAGAGGAGCCTCACTGGCAACACAAGAATAAAAAGAGGTGCATCATGAGATCTCCACTAAAAGACCTCAATTGATGGTCCAGCGTTTTTGGGGTTCCTCTGAGAGCATGGCCCCCGGCCCTGATGCTGCCCGTTCCCATATATTATAACAAAGGTCCACTCCTTGGACAGGAATGGAAGGGACTTGGCAATGCAGAGTAACGATATGTTGGAAGCACTTTATGGTTCTATACATGTATAGGATATCATCTTGCTGACCTCTGGCTGGAGGAAGGGGAGTGGACGGAGAGGAGGGAAAGGAGACTGTTGGGAGGATGAGACATGTATGGAGCAGAGAGGAATAGTGTGCAGTCACCGGACAGGGAGAGCAGTGGAAGCTGCATATAGGGGGGCATGTAAATTTACATGTGAATGTACATTTTCACTCAGTTATGTTAAATAAAAATAAAAAAAAAAAACAAAAAAAACCCCAAAAAACCAAGGAGGAGAGTAAGTGTAGAAATTCGGAAATTTTGGTAGGTCTTGTGGAGAAATGTTTTGGGTAAGGAGTCTTTCTTGATCAGGGTTCTCTAGAGAAGCAGAATCACCCAGATGTAAAGATACATATATGTATGCACACACACATACACACATATATGTACATAATATGTGTGTATGTTGCTTAAGAAACACAATCCGTCTGGTATCTATCTACATATATAGAGAGATAGATATGGATCTATTGCTTAAGAAATATACTTACATCTGTTTGGTAAATACATATACATAAACATTTATCTCTCTACATACATATAAAACTCTAAAACCAAACTCACTGTTGTCAAGTGGATTTTGACTCATAACAACCCTAAAGAGCAGAGTTTAGAACTGCCCTGTAGAGTTTCCATGGAGCATCTGGCAGATTCGTATTGCCAATCCTTTGGTTAGCAGCTGTAGCACTTAACCACTGCACCAGTAGGGTTTCCATAAACACACACACACACACACACACACACACACACACACACACACACACACACACACACACACACACACACACGGAGAGAGACTCAGGGTCACTATGAGTCAGAGTTGACTTGATGGCACTGGGTTTTTTTTTTTTTCTTTTTATGGAGAGAGAGAGACTGATCCTAAGGGACTGGCTGGTGTGATTGCTAAGGCTGGGTAGTCCAAAATCTGTAGGTCAAACAATAGGCTTGGAATTCTTGCAATCTTCTGTTCCAAAACCCATAGGGAAGAGTGGAGAAAGTTTGGTGAAATGTGTATTTATAGTCTGGAGGCAGGATACACACTGGAAAAAACCCGCTTTTTGCTCTTAGTCCATTGGATGAGGCCCACTCATTTGTGGAGGGTCATCTATTTTACTTTAACCACAAGTGACTGCATCACTATACCATCTAGAGAAGCTTTTGATCAAACACCTGGACATCACAGTCTAGTTAAATTGCAACATAAAATTAACCATCACAGATCCCTCCAAAATCTTGATCAAACCTCCTGTCTGTGACAAACTTTGGCAGCCCACTTGCAGGCCTAGTTTTGCATGTCGAGACCTTCTAGCCTGAAGTTTGGTGTTCTTCAATTTCAGCTGTGGTTGTTTTAGAGAAAATTGCCAAGGGTGGTTTAGTAAGAAGCAGAGATACCGGAAAGGTTCTAGGGCCTGGAAAGAAGAAGTAGACTAGTTGCAGCCAATTGCTATTAAGTGCATTTGCTGCTTGCATTTACCACTAGAATCGTAGATCTTTAGACAAAGACTATTTTAAAAAACAATATTATTGGAATTTTAAAACAAAGCAGATTAGCAGTAGAGATGAATATGTGTTTTGGAATTTTCCTCCTTAATATACATTTGTGTGCTTTTTTCTCTAGCATTTTCACTTCAGTCACATGACTCTACTTAATTGTTCAGACCCTGTCCTTACTGCCTCAGTAATTTGACATTGGGGTAAGATGACACGGCACTGTGTTGAAACTGTAGTCTCCCCAGAGTGCAAAGAAGTGACAGCAACTATGCAAGAGAAGGTCGTCTCTTCAAGTGTGTATCTGATGGGACTTGATTGTAAAACTCCCGCGGCTTCCTGTAAAACTGTCTCTCCTGCCAGTGTCCTAGTCCCTAGGGACCCAATACCGCAGATCAGATGTGTGAAAGTCTTACCCTAGTCCTCCCTTCTAGATACCCTTTTAGCACTCAGACGTGATGAGGGGGGAGGGGTGGTACATGGGGCAGGGGACAGGGGGCAGGGGTAAAGGGACAGGGGGAAGGGGGCAGAGGCAGCCATTGGAGGAGAGAAGCTCAGTCTATTTGACCTCTGGACATTTCCAGGATCTTGTCGACTTTCTTTTCAAATCACTAGGATGTTTCTATCTGCAAATGAGGTGTGTCATAAGCAGTGAAAGCCACCCAAGGCAACTGGTTTTAGTTACAGCTCGGTAAGAGGATGCTTTGGATGCAACAAGGCAGTTGAAATCAGGTGTTAAGTCAGGGGAAGGGTAGAGTAATTAGAAGTTTCCTCCACTCCCACTCAGATGCCTAATGAATGCGGATGGGAGACCAGAGACCAATAAACAGATGTCTCTGTTGTTTGTAAATTTTATAGTGGAGGAAAAGAAAGGTTATGAAGTAAATCAAAGCAAAAAGCTAATACAAATTAGAAGTTACTTGTTAACCACTGCTGATAAATCAATGTTCTTTTCCCAAACACTATTTTCTCTATTCTTATGGTTTAGAAACTTAGGCTCTCTTTCCCCAGAGCTCTTGAGTGGTATTTGTTTTTGTTAGCTATCTGGTCGACTTCAACTCACAGCAACCCCATGTGATAGAGTAGAACTTCCCCAAAGGGTTTTCTTGGCTGTAATCTTTGTGGAAGCAGATCTCCAGGTCTTTCTTCTGCTGCAGTACATTAGAAATGTGTAAGTGATATTCCTTCCTGCTTCCTAGTGAAAGGAAACCCTGGTGGCTAGTGGTTAAGATTTACAGTTGCTAACAAAAAGGTTGGCAGTTCAAATCCACCAAGTGCTCCTTGGAAACCCTATGGGACAGCTCTACTTGATCCTATGGAGTCCCTATGAGTAGAAATAGACTTGACGGCAATAGATTTTTCCTTTCGGTTTTCCCAGTGAAAAGAGGGTCTCAAAGAATAATGACTTTGAAACTCCTGGCATGAACCATAATTTCAAGGATGCTAAGAGAGTGTAAAGGCCCCTGGGTAGTACAAATGGTTTGCACTGGACTACTGAAGTAAAGGTTGGTGGTTCAAAGCCACCTAGTAGTGCAGCAGAAAAAATGCATGGCAGTCTGCTTCTGTAAAGATCACAACCAAGAAAATTCTGTGGGGCACTTCCAAAAACAAGCACATGCCAAACGTATTGTTGTCAAGTTAATTCTGAGTCATAGCGACCCTATAGGATGGGCTAGCACTGCCTCATAGGATTTCCAAGGACTGCTTGGTGGATTCCAACTCTCCCACTTTTGCAGTTCTGCAGCTCTTCACCACTATGCCATTAGGATTTCCTGGCATAGTTTTACTCTATAAAAATTGACAACAATGTTACCTGATTTGGGTCTGTGCCTTAGAGCAGTTGAACCAATAAAACATACTCCAGGTTAGAAAGAGAAAGGTTTATGAGGAGGTATGATACCACCAGAGTCTTGACAGCGATAGAGGCTGTTCTCCACGGAGTCTCAAAAGACATCTTTTACATCAGAGTTTATGTATCATTTCAACAAGAAATACTTCATGTTTTTAAGCACGTAGCCGACAGATAACTGTATACATCACAAAAACAGTCCCAAAAAACTCTTTATTAAACTACAGACATGTATGTCAGACACCTGGACTCTAATCTGCATGTTTGTAACAGGCAAAGACAACACTTACACAAAAATTCCTCAGTTAGTGAAACTAGCCTGCCAAGTTCACTCTGAGATAAGGAACAAGAAAGAAAGTTGCGGATACACAAAATGCCAGGCAGCCTTCCTAGCTGCTGTTTTCCAGACTGAAGGCCATTTCTTAGGAGAGCAAGAAGGAGGAGGGAGACCAAAGTCACAGGCACTGAGGGGGCTCTGTGACCCTTTGGAAAGAGGCCAGTGCAGAGGCCAGAGTAGCTGGTGTAGTAAAAAATACTTACCAAATTATTTAGAGTATAATTACGGCATTAGTTATGTGAAGCTCTCAACTATACATTATGGAAAGGGGAAAATATGTTGCAAGGTATTAGGGTTACAACAATTTTTTTTCTCTTTAAAGTGTGTAGAGCCTGGAACCCTCTTGTTTTTTTGGCTTCTGTGAGAGATGCTGCAGAAAGAGGGCATCCCGGCTTCATAAGAGCAACCTGGTGTCTCATAAGCTGGAAAGCTGAGTTCTCCTCTTCCTGTAGACCGTTTAGAGCAGTTTTGTATTAACCTGCTGAGGTCTCTGCTGAGATGCAAATGAAGTTGACCCTAATCCCTTTCCAAACTCAGCAGTAACACTGTCTCTCCAGGGACTGTGGGAGGGCCCTCTGCTTTCCTGGATGAATTCAGTTGGCAGTATATTGCTCTCCCACTTTTGTTGTTTTGTCACCTAGTGCACCATGTGTGGTGCAGATCTCATTCATTTCCTTGCTTTTCAAACTCTTCCCTGGGTGGGTGCTTACCTCCATGGCTGTCTTGGGCTAACTGACAGATGCAGAGGACTGATATAAAAATGCAAACAGCCTAAAATTGAACACTATTCTTTAAAATGCCTTCACCATTTTACTGACCTGTTGTGGAGTGAATTGTGTCCCCCTAAATTATGGTAGTGTAGTGGTTAAGTGCTACATCTACTAGACAAAAGTTCAGAAGTTCAAATCCTTCAGGTACTTCTTGGAAACTATGGAGCAGTTCTATTCTATTCTATAAGGTTGCTATAAATTGGAATTGACTTGACAGCAGTGGCTGGTGAAATTATGTGTTGGAATCCTAGCTCCTTTCTATGCCTTGGTAGTGCAGTGGTTAAATATTCTGCTGTTAACCAAAAGATTGGCAGTTCAAGTCCTCCAGGCACTCCTTGGAAACCCAATGGAGCAATTTTTCTCCATTCAACAGGGTCACTGTGAGTGAGGATCCATTTGAAGACAATAGGTTTTTTTTTAAATTTAATTTTATAGCTGTGGATGTAATTGGAAATACTTGTGGCATAGTGGTTAAGAGCTACAGCTGCTAATCAGAAGGTTAGCAGTTCAAATCTACCAGGCACTCCTTAGGAATCATATGGGGCAATTGTACTCTGTCTTACAGGGTTGCTAAGAATCAAAACCAACTGGATAGCAGTGTGTGTGTGTGTGTGTGTGTGTGTGTGTGTATTTAAGTGTATGCAATGAAGTTTGGGAATAGGATTTTCTTTGTTCTTTGTTAGGGTGTGTCCTAAGCCTAAACATTTCTGAGTGGTATAAAGAGCAGCTTAGATACAGAAGCAAGCAAGCGCAGATGGGAAAAGACAGAAGCAGTAAGCAGAGCCCCCAGGAACTGAGAAACGCTGGGCTATAGCAGCTGAGACCAGGATCTTTCTCCAGAGATGGTGGAAAGAGATCTTTCTTCTTTAAATTTCTGTTCTTTAGGGCCACTTGCTTGTGGTATCTCTGTTACAGCAATAGGAAACACAGACACCACCCAAGCTCAGCCTCCAAGTGTGCTGCTGGAGCTCCACCTTTCTTGTTCTGGCCCTTTCTTACACCTGCTTGTTTCTCTTCAGTCTTGTATTCCTAACCCCTTTCCACTGAGAAACAACAACAAAAATCCTAAAGCACTCAGCTGAGTGGTGCGTCTCTGCTGCACAGCCCAGGGCTTACATCAGGTTCCGTGAGCAATGTCCTCAGCCTTTCTCTCTCCCACTAATGTCTGCTGCAAGGCAAGGGGTGCCATAGAGAGATTTTTGTTCCTTACTAATATGTCTCATGCTGTACCCCCAGCCCCTCTGCAAAAGTAGAAGCCTCTGGAATCAAGTCTGGTTTTGGTCCTTTTTCTCTTTTGATTACCAATACATCACTGCAGTGTGGGTCTTAGAGGTTGAGTTCAGTAGGCTTCCTATAATTTAAGAGTGACTATACCAAACTCATTGCTGTGGAGTTGATTCTGACTCATGGTGACTCCATATATTGTGGAAAAGAACTGCTTCATGGTACTTTCTTAACTGTAATTTTTATAGAAGCAGATCACCAGGGCTTTCTTACAGGGTGCCACCAGGTGGGTTTGAGCTACCGACTTTTAGGCTAGTAGTTGAGTACAAATTCTGGGCCATCTGGGGAACTTCTGTCTATACAGTGGTTCTCCATATGTGATCTCTGGACCAGCAGCTTTATCTGGGAAATTATTGGAGATGCAAGTTCTGAGGTCCCACCCTAGCCCTACTGACTCAGAGATTCTGGGAATAGGGCCCAGCCATCTGTGGTTTAACCCCCCAGGTGATTCTAATGCAGGCTCAAGTTCAAGAAACACAGAGCTAACTGATGGGTCTAAAAGACTTTGGGCAGAGAGTAGAAGCAGTAACAAATCTCTAACTCAAGTACAAGCAAACTACTATAGGTCTTCCTACAGAGTTCATTGTTGAGAAGCTGAGGGCCTTGTGTGTTGTATCAAATGGTGCCAAAGAGTTATTGGAAATTCAGCTTTACTGAGAACTGTATGGTGGGTACTCCTCTAAGTAGTTATGTAGTAACTCATTGTATTGTATTCCTTACAATAATCCTATAATGGAAAACATCATTATTATCCTCATTTTACAGATGTACAAACTGAGGCACAGGGGAGTTAAGTAGCTTGCTCAAGGACACACAGACAGCAAGTGGTAGAGTCAGCAAGTGATGGTAAGGTTCCAGAGGCCTCACTCATGACTTCTCTGTCATGCCCTTTCTTTGTCACTGCGTTTTGCTAAAAGGGCATTTTTGCCTCCTGCTAAGTCTGTTCCCATTGTAGTAGAAGAAGCAAATTCAAACTCTGATTGGGAGGAAAGTAAGCCAAGAAGATATGCAATAATTTCTGTTTGTCTCTTTCTTTATAAATAGGAAAGAGAAGTTGGGAGGCAGTATACTAAAAGGAGAGGAGCCTTGCTGGAACAGTGGTTAAGTGTTCGACAGCTAACTGAAAAGTTGAGAGTTTGAACCCATAGGCTGCTACAAGGGAGAAAAATGTGGCAGTCTGCTACTGTAATGATTTAGAGCCTTAGAGACTTATGCGTCAGTTCTACTTTGTCCTGTAAGGTCGACTCAACGGTAACGAGTTTTATACTGAAAACCAAACGAAATCCACTGCTATTTAACTGATTCTGACTCATACCTATCCTATACTACAGAGTAGAACTACCCCATAAGATTTTCAAGGAGTGGCTGGTGGATTCAAACCACTGATCTTTCGGCTATCAGCCCAATACTTAATTGCTGCACTATTGAGGCTCTTTTATATGGAAACCTGACTTGAAATCAGACAGATGTGGACTTCAAACACTGCTTCCTGCTGACTGATTCTATGGCTGTGGGTAGGTTCCTGTCCCTGTCTGTGAAATAGGTATGAGAAAGTACATCTCAAGGTTGTCTTGAGATTTAAAAGAACCCACATATGTAAAACCTATTGCTGTTGAGTCAATTCTGACTCATAGTTACCTTTTAGGACAGAGTTTCCAAGGAGCATCTGGTGGATTTGAACTGCTGACTTTTTGGTTAACAGCCATAGCATTTAACCACTATGCTACAAGGATTTCCCTAAGCTTTTGTTTCAGAATGAACCATCCAAAAATGGGACTCTTCCCCTTCGTCCTTTATTCCATCATTTCCATGAAAAGTTTTTACAGAAAACCGTTAGAGAAAAACAAATGACAGTGGAGAGACTGATTCCCCATTCTTTCTTTCTAGATTTTTCTGTTTCTCTTGGAGAGGATTTCAAAAGTTCTGATAGCTGGTATTTCTAGAAATGGGCCAAGTTAGATATCTTCTGAATACAGCCAACTAACAACCACCAATCAGTCAACCAACCAGTTGACATGTAGTTGATTCTGACTCATGGTGACTCCATGTGTGTCAGAGGACAACTATGTTCCATAAGATTTTCAGGGCTAGTGCTTTGGAAGCAGATTGCCAAGATTTTCCTCTGAGGTGCCTATGGGTAACTCAAATCTCCAACCTGTCAGTTAAACAGCCAAACATATGAATCATTTGACTGCCTAGAGATTCTACCTTTTGAATAATATAAACCCATAACCAAACCCATTGCTGCTGAGTTGACTTGGACTCATAGTTGTTCTATAGGGCAGAGTAGAACTGCCCATGAGGTAGCAAACAGCAGCTGGTGAGTTTAAACTGCTATGATTTTGCTTAGCATCTGAGTTCTTAACTACCGCACCACCAGGGCTCCACATTTTGAAGAGACAACCCTAATCAATCATGGTCTCATGGATTGTCAGAATGCAGAGGGGACTACTAACCTACATTGTAGGCCTGTGGGCTAGTGCTCATCTCTCTAGCTGGCATATAGAACTGCTCTCAGGACCATCTGGATCCGAGAAAAAATCACCAGCAAGCTATAAGTCAACTGCTTCTATGGCTCCCCCTCACTGGCTTATTTAGAATCTGCACCTTCCTAACATCTCAAGTCCTTCAGTAGCCAATAGCAGGAACTAGTATTTTTGTGACAAAAAGATGTGACGGAGATAAAATCACCCTGCAATGTTTAATTTTCTTCAGTAATCTTGCTTTCAAGTCCCTGCTGAACTTAAAAGATTAAGGTAATAAAAAAGCTTTGTCATTTCATTGACCTACCGTTAGTCCTTATAAAAAAGTCATGATGAGCTTAAAATTTTAGTGTGTGGCTACTAATACCATTTTAATTTTCCATATTCTTTACTTTCTCTAGTGATTATGCTGCTTCAAATAATTTTTCCTCAATGACTACCCAATGTACAGTGTGTGCAGTTTCCAAAGGTTCAAAGAAATATTTTGCTGGTCTGAAAGGTTGTTACATTCTCATAAAGTACATCGTTTTTGTGCCCAGCATACTATCCCTTTTTGTGACAAGAGCACTCTGATCATCTGTTCTCAACCCACGTGTTTTGGGGATATGGATCAAAGTTCCAGGGGATATCTTATGATGCATGCTCCGTCATGAAAAGGATGTAAGAATTCATGCCTTGTATCTGAACGTGGCAATTGCTTCAGGAACAGGCCCAAGACCCATGATAGGTCTGTTGCCATTGATGAGACCCTACTCAGGGGTTGTAGGTACAATACTATGAGCAGTGGATTCTCTTTCTCCAGAATGGATACTATTTTGAAGGGGATGTAAGCTTGCCGGACTGGATGCTGAAGAGCCTAAGGAGTCATTAAAGAGAAAGTGGAGTTGAAAGAATGTTCCTAGTGACATTGTTTAGTTCCTGAAACAAGCCCCAAATTAAGTGAATTTAACACCTAGACTCTTCAGTTTATTTAATCTAATTATATTGGTTACTTAGTGCTGCTGTAACACAAATACCAGAAATGGGGACATTAAAGAATAGAAATTTATAATCTCGTAGTCTTAGAAGTTAAAAGAACAAATTTGGAAACTAGAGGATGTCGCTTCTTGTTAGTAGCCCTTGACGTTCCTTGCCTTATAGATGATTCCTTACGTGGTCTTTCCCACCTGACTGTATCTGTACAGGTCCTGTTCTTTTGATAATATGCCTCTCACAGTGGATTAGGGTTAGGCGCCCCCTCTGTGTTGCATTCTCAGTAACGTCACAGAAAAAGCCCTTCTTTCCAAGCACGGTCATATTTTCATATTTACAGGAATAGGGGTTAGGATTTCAACATAACATTTTGGAAGAACATAAATCAGTTTATAACAGCAATAAATTCTCTCTTACTTAAACTGATTGGATAAAGTTATCTGCAATTTGTAACTTTTAGGAATCCTGACATTATTTCTTAATATATTCTCTCTCTCTTTAAAAAACCTTTATTGTGTTCTCGATGGCACTGGGCTTGGCTGGCTGTATTTTAGGTGAAAGTTTACAGTGCAAATTAGTTTTTCATTAAAAAATTTACTCACAAACTTGTTGCAATCCTTGCAGTATGTCAGCATTCTTTCCCCTTTCCATTTTCCCTCCCAGTTCTCTGTGTCTATTCGTCCAGTTTTCCTGATTCTCGTTTTGCTTTTGGGAAGATGATGACCATTTGGTCTCACACACACGACTGAACTAAGAAGCGCGTTTCTCACACACATTATTATTTGTTTTTTAGGCCTATCTAATTTTTGGCTGGAAACACTGGTGATATAGTGGTTAAGTGCTATACCTGCTAACCAGAAGGTTGGCAGTTTGAATCCACTAGGCGCTCCTTGGAAACTCTATAGAGCAGTTCTACTCTGTCTTACAAGGTTGATATGAGTTGGAATCAACTCAACAGTAGTAGGTTTGGTTTGACTTTGGTAATCTTTGGCTGAAAGGTAGATTTTAGGAATTGCTTCAGTTCTGAGTTAGCAGAGTCTCTGAGGCCATAGTCTTTGGATTCCTCCACTGTCTATCAGGCTAGTAAACCTGGTCTTTTCTTGTGATTTTAAATTTTGTTGTACATTTTCTTCACTACTTTCTGGAACTCTCTGTTGTGATCCTTGTCACACAGGTTAGTGGTGGTAGCCGGGTACCACCAGCTAGTTCTTCCGGGGTCATGCTGGTGGAGACTGTAGTTTACGTGGTTCTTTAAGTGCTGTGTCTGCTAACCAAAAGGTCAGCAGTTCAAATCTGCCAGGTGCTCCTTGGAAACTCTTTGGGGCAGCTCTACTGTGACCTCTAGGGTCGCTATGAGTCGGACCTGACTCGACAGCAGTGGGTTTAGCCCTTTAGACTAATATTTAACTTGTGTCTCTGGTTTTCTTCATTCTCCTTTGCTGTGGATGGGATGGAACCACTAAATGGTTCTCAGATGGTTGCTCACAAACTTTTAAGACCCCCGATGCTACTCACCAAAGTAGGATAGATAATATTTTATTTATGACCTATGTTATGAGAATTGACCTGGATACCACCCAAGACCACAGTCTCAAGTTCTCATCTCTAGTAACTCAAGCAGTTTGTAACTGTCTGGGAGTCTTCTATGGTTTTGCCTTGGTCAAATTGTGCTGATTCCCCTACATTGTGTGTTGTCTTTCTCTTCACCAGAGTCAACACTTGTCTGTTATCTAGTTAATGATTTCCACTTCCTACACTTCCCTCCTTTGTAACAAGATTTTTTTTTTTCTGTCTGTAAATCTTCTCTTGGGTTTTTGTAATAGTGGTCTCATACAATATTTGTCCTTTTGTGACTGACTTATTTTACTCAGCACAGTGCCTTCTAGATTCATCCATGATTTGATTTGTTTCAAGGATTCATCATTGTTCTTTATTATTACATGATATTTCATTGAGTGTATGTATCATGGTTTGTTTATCTTTTCGTCTGTTGATGGGCACTTAGGTTGTTTCCATCTTTTTGCTATTGTGAGTAATGCTGGAAGGAATGTAGGTGTGCATGTGTCTATTCTTGTGACCGGTCTCATTGCTCTTGGATATATTTGCAGTAGTGATGTTACTGAATCATATGGTATTTCTATTTCTAGCTTTTTAAGAGGTGCCATATTGTTTTCCATAGTGGTTTTACTATTTTACATTCTTACCAGCAGTGCATAGGAGTCTATCCCTAACTTCTTTGATATTTGTTGTTTTCTGTGTTTTTTTTTTTTTAATCAACACCAGCAATGTTGGTGATATGGTATCCCACTGTAGTTTTGTTTTACATTTCTCTAACAGCTAATGATCATGAACATATTCTCATGTGTCTTTTAGCTGCCTGAATGCCTTCTTTGGTGAAGTATCAGTTTATATCTTTGCCGTTTTTTAAAATTGGATTATTTGTCCTTTGATTTTTGAAGTGTTGAAGTATTCTACATATTTAAAGATTAGACCCTTGTTGGATACATCCCAAACAAAAATTTATTGCCTGTCTGTATGTTTTCTTTTTACTCTTTTGATGAGATATTTTGATGAGCGTAAGTATTTAATTTTCAAAACCCCTAGTTATTTATTTTCTCTTCTGGTGTTTAAGTGCTGTTTGTTATGGTTTATACTGTATTTATGACATCCATGTAATAGGGCACCTGTTTTTACTTCCATAATCTTTACTATCTTAGGTTTCACATTTAGGTCTTTGATCCATTTTGAGTTAATATCTGTGTATGGATTCTGTTTCATTTTGTTGTTTTTTTATAGATGGACATCAGTTTCAAGAGCATATTTGTTAAAAAGATGCCCTTTTATCCATTTAATGGACTTCGGACCCTTGTCAAAAACAAGTTGACCATAGGTGGATGGATTTACATCCGGATTCTCAATCATATTCCATTGGTCTATGTGTCTGTTGCTGTTTTGACTACTGTGGCTGCATAGTAGGTTCTGAGATCAGATACTGTGAGACAGGAGATGGCCTATAGGGCTAGTTGGAAGGAAAAAATTGAAGGAAGAAAGAGAAAAATTAAAAAACAAGCAAACAAACAAAAGTGACAGGTGGCACAATGGGGCCAATGAGTGGGATGAGAGTAGAACCAAGGTCTGGTTGGAAGGATTGGGAGTGATATACAGGGATAGGTGGGAGGGATAAAGAAATCAAAAAAAGAGAAAAGAAAAAAGAAAAAAAGGCAAACACAAAGTGTCAGTGTGGTAGGAGCCAGCAGATGGTGGCATGGCTTAGTCAGGGTGGTGACAGGCCAGTGGCTGATCTATATAGCTTTATAGCTGGATCCGACTCGACGATACTTGGCTGGCTTTGGCAGCCATGGCAGTGCAATACAGTGCAGTGTGGCCTGGTAAGAAGGCAGAAAGGTGCTGTCCATGGCTAAGTGGGAGGGAGAAATGAAAGAAGGGGGAAAAGGGAGGGTGGGAGCCCATTGATGGGGGTGAAGTAGACCTGGGGGGCAGTGGGCTGTTGGCCTCGTAGCCCAGTGGCATGGGTTGGACTATTGTGAAGGAGGCTGGGTGGCCTATAAGTTTAGATGGGAGGAACTGAAAAAAAGAAGAAAGTGGGAAAATCAGTGCAACAGCAGCTGGCAGGTGAGTTTAGGGTGAACCTGGGGTGGTTGTAGGTCAGTAGCTCTCTAGATGAGCAATGGGGTTTGACCTTTCAGGAAGGAATGGAGGTAGCATACAGGATAAAAGAGTGAGAAGTGGGAAAGCTTGTTTCTTTAGTTACCAGGTGCTTTGTCTCCTGTTGGGAGCTCTGTGAAGTTGGCTTCGTATACTTCCCTTCTGGGGTCATTGGCTGCTATGTTCCAAGTCAAAGCTGTGCGGTATCGGTTGTCAGGGGAACTCCAATCCATATCTCTCCTTGTTCTCTGTTTTGCATTCATTTTGTAAGTGTTTAGTCTAGTTATTTATTCTTTAATTTAACACATAGGGTTTCAGGGTTGACATTTGTAGTTGTTTTGCTTAGTTTTTTTGAGTCTCTGATACAGAAGGGTGGCGTGGAGTGTCTGATTATGGTATGCTGGCTTCTTGTTTTCACATTAAATTTTTGGTACATTAGAATCCTATAATTTTACACCTGGAAGGAGCCTAATATATCATCTAGTTTAGCCCTTTTCTTAAAGAGCCAAAGAGTAATTATTTTTGGTTCGTGGGCCATGTGGTCTCTGTCACAACTACTCAACTGTACTGTCAGCATGAAAGAAGCTATAGAAAATGTAAACAAATGAGCCTGCCTGTGTTTAATAAAACTTTACAAGTACAGATGGCTGGACTATATGTTGTGGTTTACCAACCCTGGATCTTACCAAAGCTTTCTTGTTTAACGTTGAAGAAACCTAGGTCTAGCGAAGAGAGCTGACCTGCCAACAATAGGTCATTTCATTTATTGTCGAGCTAAGACTTTCATATTTTGACTTTATTCATGTTCCATGTTGTTACCTCGTAAGACAGCCTAGCTTGATATAAGCTTGGGATTGAATGACCTTGGGGGATAATGAAACAGACTGGTCTGAATTTTTGAAGCTTCTGCCTGTGAGGACAATTGAGATGAGAACTAAAGCTGTGTCCAGTCAGCATGGATTGGGTGGAACAGCCTTTTGGAGATTGCTGGGCTTCAATCTGTGCTTCCTAGAGAGGATTACAGAAAAAGGTAGAGCCTTTTAAGGGTCAGATTGGACTTCAAGCATTTCCTGGGATGTGATATCTTCTCAAGGTTAGAGGAATGTATATTTTCTTATCAATTTTTTTTATCACTACATGACAGAATCAGGGCTAATTCACCATCTAGATCATCAAATCAGAACATTTACACTTTTTTTTGTTTTTAGTTTTCTCCCAAATCCTGTTTTCTAATTCCTTCTTTTCACCTCCTTTGCCTCCATAAACTTCTATTATTGATATCATTAATACTCTATTCAGCTCTCTGATTAGGTATATACCTGGAATTCACTATGAGAACTGGCACTTGTTACAGTTTTCTTTTGTAATGCTATTTTCATGTGTTTGTGTATGTCTGTAGACTTGTTTGTATGAAGCCTATCTCCAGACCAAACTCAGGAATGTTGACATCTATTTATTAATCTCTCTGTCGTTGAATGGAAACTCTGGTAGTATAGTGGTTAAGAGCTAAAGCTACTAACCAAAAAGTCTGCAGTTCAAATCTACCAGGTGCTCCTTGGAAACTCTGTGAGGCAGTTCTACTCTGTCCTGTGTGGTTGTTACAAGCCAGAATTGATTCCATGGCACTGGACTTTTTTTTCCTGTTGTTACTGCCAGATGGAGCCCTGGTGTTGTAGTGGTTAGGAGCTCAGCTGCTAATCAAAATGTCAGCTGTTCAAATCCATCAGCTTCTCTTTGGAAACATTATGGGGTAGCACCACTCTGTCCTATATGGTCATTGTGAGTTGGAATCTAACTGATGGCAATGGGTTTGTTGTTAGTTTATGATAAATTTTATTCTGTATCCTGAAAGGAATGACCGTACCTCATTGTTGCAGTCTGCAGAGGGGTTGGCTCCATAGAAAAGGTCGCTTATAAGGAGAATGAAGATCATGTAGTTCAGAGAGATGGAGAGCTGCAATACTGCAATAGTATGTGCTCATTCCTCAGATCAACAAACAAGCAAAGAAGTTTGTCTTTTTTTTTTTTTTTTGGCAGGTATGTTGGGTATAAACTGGTGATTTGAACGTGTTTGAACAAATTCTCAGAATACCTCACGATTCCTCGCAAAGGATCTGAAGCAAGTTCTAAAGCAATCTCCTACCCAGAGGGGGTTGACCCACTAATACGGAGGCCACCCAGACTGCAGACATTTCCACTGCAGCTTACTTGGTCAGCCTTGTCATTTCCAGTCCCATTGCTTGACTAGCCTCACAACTTGCATCTGAATTCCAGTTCCTTTGCTTGGCCTATCCCGTGAAAATCCTGGTGTCTGTGTGGTGTGATAAAAAGTGTTGCTGATGTAACTTGTAAGAACTCTATACTTGTGAACCTCTTAAAAATAATTTGTTTACCCCTTGCCTTCTCAAAGTAGTTTTCTAGCAGCAGCCTCAGTTGTATCCTTTCCTTGCATGATAAAATCAGGTTACCTTTACAATCTCCCACGTCAATCTCTCATTTATAGGCCAAGTAAAATTTGGCATTTCCACCCAGTAGCATCACAGAAGGATCCCAAGGACCTAGAAATAGAGTCTAGTCTCAAACTACTTTTTTAGTCACATTGGTTTTGTTAAACATTTGAAAAATCTTCATTGAGTGACTACTATATAGCAGAATTATTATTGGTCTCTTGATAAGAATGAAATGGGAACGGATACATGAGGACTGCCAACTAAGTCTTGAACTCACCCTAGAAAAAGTGCTACATACCTCATTGCTGAATATCACTACAGTCGTGTTTGAAGTATACCCCTTAAAGTAGACCCCTATGCCAGTGCCTCGTCCACCCTTCAAAGAAATTTTGGAACTCTTTTTCTAGAATGGCCATCAGAGCTGTTGTATTTCTCCTGGTGTCCTGACTGTTATCAAAATGTCTTCCTTTGAATATTTCCTTTATCTTTGGGGGGAGAAAAAAAAGCCACTGAGGGCATATAAGGTGAATAGGGAGGCTGTTCCGGTACAGTTATTGTTTACTGGCTAAAAACTCCCTCACACACAACTGTATAATTAAGTTTGTAAACTTGATACCTTGCCACTGTGCACAACAGCCATTCCAGAAAGAGTTCCAAAATTGCTTTAAAGTGTGGACTAGGCACTGGTGTTGCTGTATAGCTTCCCAAGGGGAGTACCTCAAAGGTGACTGTACTGATATTCAGCAATGAGGTATGTAGCATGTAGAACAATGAAGTTCATGAACTTATTTGTGAGAACTATGAGCCTATTTTTTGTGGTTCATTAAACACTCATGTATTCAGTAAGCTATTTTTGCTATAGAATGTGAGACCAAACATTCAACAAATTCTCTAATAATCTTTTAATTTTTTAAAAGTATCTTTTAAATTATGATTAAGTGGAAGTATAGAATCCATATCAATTTTATGTGCACGCCAATCTGCCATGCCATCTTCTCTCCTCACCCTGTGGCAGCACACTCCTTTTCACTCTTTACTTCTAGTATCCTGTTAACGAACACCTGTTCCTTCCTCTCCCATCTAGAAACAAACCAGTAGGACAGCCTCCTATAAATGTATAAAACCATACAGTACACACCCCACATGCTGATATTATGTCCCCGAGTCCAATCCAATCTTGTCTGAAGAGTTGACCTCAGTACTGGTTTCAGGTCAGGGTCAGCAGCAAGTCTAGGGGTCGTGTTTCCAGGGGACCCTCCAGATGGTCAGACCACCAGTCCTGCTCCTTCAGTAGTTCTTGAACTGTGCATCTCTTCCTCTCATGCTATATCAGGGACTCTGCATTTTTCCCCCCATCATGGCTGCCTTTGGTGGTAGCCAGACACCATCTAGTTCTTTTGTTCTTGCGCTAAATGCAGTTTCCCACTCATATGGGCTTCTGTCTCTTGGGCTTGTTTTTCCTTGTGTCTGATGTTCTCTGTCGTCTTTTCCAGATGGGTTGGGTCCATCTGGTATTCCTCAGATGACAGTTTGCTAGCTTTTAAGACCCCAGATGCTACTCACCAATACAGGGTGCATAAGATTCTCTTAGCAAAAGGCTAGTTATGCCAATTGACTTCTTTGTCCCTGAAAACATGGCTCCCAGACCCTGTCACTGTTACTCTATCCTTTGAAATGTTGAGTTGAGTTGAGTTTAGAAAGCCTTTCAGTTTATGGTGTAACCCCATTATGCTGATCTGCCCTCTACTGTGTGCTGTCATTCCTTTCACCTAACCAAATTCCTGTTGACTAGCCAATCTATGAACATCTTCTGCCTCCCTCTACATCCTTGTAGCCATCAGAGTCTTTTCTTCTGTACATAAGTATATTTTTAGTCCTTACAGTAGAGGTCTCACATAATACTTGTGTTTTTGCAGCTGAATGATTTTGCTGAGCATAATGTCTTCTAGTTGAAACCAGGTTATGGGATGCTTCCTAAAATCATCACTGTTCTTTATCATTGCATAGTGTTCTATTGTGTATGTATTTCATAGATTGCTTATCCATTAATCTGTTGATGGGCATCTAGGTTGATTCCATCTTTTTGCTATTGTGGGCAGTGCTGTAATAAACATTAGTGTGCATCTATCTGTTAATGTGACTGCCCTTGCGTCTGTAGGATATATTCCAAGCAGTGAGATTGCCGGATCATATGGTATTTCTATTTCTACCTTAAGAAAGCACCAACTTGCTTTCCAAAGAGGTTGTACCATCTTGCATTTCCACCAGCAGTGTAGGAGAGTTCTAATCTCTCCACAGCCTTTCCAACATTTGTTGTTTTGTGGTTTTTGGTTTATTGCCATCCTCACTGGGATGAGATAGTATCTCACGTAGTTTTGATTTCTATTTCTATAATAGCTAATGATTGTGAGCATTTCCTCTTGTGTCTTGGTTTCCTGGATGTCTTCTTAGGTAAAATGTCTGTCCATCTTTTTTGCCCATTGTTTAATTGGGTTATTTGCCTTTTTCTTGTTGATATCTTGCAGTACCTTGTAGACTATGGAAATTGCATGTCGATCCAAAATGTGGGTGCCAAATATAATTTTCCCATCCTGTAGGTTATCTTTTAATTCTATCGATCAGTTTTTGGATGAGAGAAAGTGTTTGATTGTGAGTAGTTCTCATTTATCTATTTTCTCTTCTGTTGTTTGTGCATTGTTGGTCATATTTTGTAGTCTAAGTCGTGTAATAGAATTTCCACTGTTTTCCCTATTTTTTCTTGCATGATCTTTTATTGTTTTAGGTTTGATATGTAGGTTTCTGACCTATTTTGAGTTAGTTTTTGTGTAAGGTGTGAGATATGGTTCTTATTTCAGTTTTTTTTTTTTTTTTTGCAGAAGGGTATCCAATTTTGCCAGCACCATTTGTTAAAGAGACTATTTTTACCCCAGTTTATGATCTTTGGGCCTTTGTCACATATCAACTGTTCATAGGACGATGTCGATATTTCTGAATTCTCTATTCTGTTCCATTGGCATATGTATCTGTTTTTGTACCCATACCAGGCTGTTTTGATTACTGTGTCAGTGTAGTGGGTTCTAAGGTTGGGTAGTGTGACAACTCCAACTGTGTTACTCTTGTTCAGTAGTACTTTACTTATCCGGAGTTTCTTTTTTTTCCAAACATAGCTGGTGATTTGTTTCTCCATCTCATTAAAAAAAAGACACTGAAATTTGTACTAGGATTTCACTGTATATGTAGATTGCTTTGGGTAGTACAGACATTTTCACAAAGTTAAGTCTTCCTATCCATGAGCAAGGTAGATTTCTCCACTTATGTAAGTCTCTTTTGGTTTCTTACAGTAGCGTCTTGTAATTTTCTCTGCATGGGTCTCTTGCTTCTCTGGTTAGATTTTTTCCTAGGTATTTCATCTGGCTTAGTAAATTGTATTGCTTTGGTGGTTTCCTCTTTGATGATTTCTTTGCTAGTGTAAAGGAATCCTACTGATTTATTTATGTTTATCCTATATCCTGATACTTCACTGAACTCTTCTGTTAGTTCCAGTAGCTTACTTATGGATTTTTTAAATTGTGATTCAGTGAAAGTATACAACCCAAATTGGCTATACATGCTCACCTATCTGCAGCTCCCTTTGCTATCCTCACTGGTGACATCTTTTAACTCTATGTATCTAATATGCTCTTAACAAGCATCTGTCCCCCTCCTCCATCCTCTGCTCTTCCATTTACAGTAGGATAGCCTCCTGTAAATGCATAGAACCATTTATGGATATTTTTAGGGCTCTCTGTGTATATGATAGTGTCATCTACAAATAGGGGTATTTTTAGCTCTTCTTTACCAGTGCAGAGCCATTTGTTTCTTTGTTTTGTCTTATTGCCCTGGTCAGAACCTCCAGCACGATGTTGAATAGAAGTGGTGAGGGTGGGCATCCTTGTGTAGTTCCCTTTCTCAGGAGGAATTCTTTCAGTCTCTCTCCATTCACAAAGATGTTGGCAGTTGGCTTTGCATAGATGCCCCTTATTGCATCGAGGGATTTCTCTCCTATTCCTGTTTTGCCAAAGTTTATTTTTATTATTATTATTTTTTAACACGAATCGATGCTGAGCCTTGTCAAATGCCTTTTCTGCATCAGTTGACAAAATCTGGTGATTCTTATCCTTTGTATTATTTATGTGGTTGATCACATTAATTGTGTTTCTGATGTTGAACTGACTCTGCATTCATGGTATAAGTCCAACTTCTTCGTGATGAATTATTTTTTTGATATGTTGTTGAATTCTATTGACTAGGATTTTGTTGAAGATTTTTCCATCTAGGTTCATGAGTGATATTGGCCTGTAGTTTTCTTTTTTTGTAGGATCTTTCCCTGGCTTTAGTATTTGGATTATGCTGGCTCCAAAGAATTAATTTGGGAATATTTCATACTTTCCTACATTAGTGAAATAGATTCAGTAGTATTTGAATTAACTCCTCTCTGAAAGTTTGGTAGAATTCTCTGGTAAATCTGTCTGGACCAGGACTTTTTTTGGTTGGTGATTTCTTTTATACTTTTTAAATCTCTTCTTTTGTGATGGGTTTATTAAGTTTTTCTACTTCTGCTTGTGATAATTTTGGTAGGTGATGTGAATCTAGAAAATGTCCATTTCCTTTAGGTTTTCAAATCTGTTAGAGTACAATTTTTCACAGTTTTCTGTTATGATACTTTGAATTTCAGTTGGGTCTGTTGTGACACTTCCTGTCTCATTTCTTATTTAGGTTATTTTTTTCCTCTCTTATATTTGTTTTGTAAGCTTAGCCAGGGTTTATCAACTTTGTCAATCTTTTCAAAATACCAGCTTTTGGTTTTGTTTATTCTTTTAATTGTCTTTCTGTTCTCTAATTTGTTTCATTCTGCTTTAATTTTTATTATCTGTTTTCTTCTGGTGCTTGAGGGGTTCTTTTGTTGTTTTATTTCTACTTGTTCAAGTTGTAGAGTTAATTCTTTGGTTTGGATCCTTTCTTCGTTCTGGGGGTATGCATTTATAGAGATAAGTTGACCTCTGAGCACTGCTTTTGCTATATCCCACAGGTTCTGGTAGGATGTCTTTTCATTCTCATTTGATTCCACAGATTTTTTTATTCTGTCTTTCTTCTCTTTTATAACCCAAGGACTTTTGAGCAAGGTGTTCAGTTTCCATGAGTTCAAATTTCTACCCACTTTTCTGATATTGATTTCTACTTTTATGGCTTTATGGTCTGAAAAGATATTTTGCAGTAATTCTCTGGTTTGCATTTTGTTGAGACTTGCTTCATGGCCCTAATATGTAGTCTGTTCTGGAGAATGTTCCACGTGCATTGGAAAAGAAGGTGTACTTATCTGTTGCTGGGTAAAAAGTTCTGTCTATGTCAGTGAGGCTTAGCTGGTTGATTGTCTCAATAAGATTGTATCTTTATTCAACTTTTTTCTGGATGATCTGTCTATTACTGAAAGTAGAGTTTTGAAGTCTCCTGCTATTATAGTGGAGTGGTGTATCTCATTTTTCAGTGTTGTCAGCATTTGTTTGATGTATTTAGACTCTCTGGTATTGGGTGCATAAATATTCAATATTCTCTGGTGAGAGAGATGCTGTCTAGCAGTGCAATGCTGCTCGGCTTTGTAGCTGGCCCCAGTTGGTCCCGTGGGGTGACGGGCCCCACCTCTTGGCTGATAAAGCTGATGATCTACTTGTTCTGACTCTGCACTCATGCCAGCAGGGACTATGGCATAGCTTAGAGACAGGAGGAGAGAAATGTGCTACCACCCTTGGCTGCCAGCTGCTGCTATATTCTCCAAGTATGACTGTCTTAAAAACGGATTTTTTACTGGGAGAAGCACTGTCCGGTCAGGCACTATTGCACAACACGGCTGCCAGCCCCAGCCGGGCCCTCAGCCATGGCTGACTCTGCCTTTCAGCTGACTAAGGTGGTGTCGTGTCTGAGCCACCTCTCTTACAGTGAATCAGCGGCATCTATGGCACAGCTTAGAGAAGAGAAGGGGAAGGATTACTGGTACCTGTGACCACCAACTGCTACTGGATTCTCCAGATGTGACTGTCTTAAGCACAGACTCTCTGCCGTGAAAGATGTTGTTTACTGAGACCCTGCAGCTCAGCATGGCAGCTGGTCCCTGCCAGGCTCTCAGGCTCAGCGGTTTCAGTCTCAGTCTCCCGGTTAACAAAGCTGGCATCCATATACATAAGCCTCTCAGCTGCTGTGTCAGCAGAAGCAGGACTCCCTGCTCTGCCATGTTCCCTCTCCTGTCTTTTGTCCAGTGTGATCTCACAACCCTGTGCCTGATCTAGGGACTCCCCCGATGTCCACACTGCTCCATTCCGTTGTTTTTCTAGGCCTTGGGTCTCAGAGGGAATTGAGGAGAAGTGTGACTAGTCTGCCATCTTGGGCTTGCCCTGGTCTGTAGCCCAGATTCTTTTATACTCTTTGTAATACTTCCAGTAAAGACATCTAGGCATTATATAGAGCTATATTCAGGTGCCTTGATTAAGTGGTCTTTATCTGATTTTTAGTCAAGATTTTGGAGTCTGGAGCATAGATAAGCAACCTTTTCGCAGAATTCTGTCTTATAGAAATCATTGACATATATTTTCATAGCTTTCTGTAGAGAAACTACTGCTGATGGTCTTTACTGCTAAAGAGCTATGTTCTGTGTCTCTGGAAGGTGAGAAAACAATGGTTCCAGCTCCAGTCATTCATCTCCCCCAAATACCATTAGTTCTTTAAAAAAAAAAGAAAAATCCTTTTATCCATCTGGCTTTGAGAAAGTGAGATTCACTTCTGAATTTAGCTCCTAGGATACATTAGTCTAGATTATGTATTTTTCCAGAATGCTGACCTCGTGTAGTCTTGATACGCCTCACTCCCTTTTGAGTTGTTGTTCCCACGTTGCGGGCCTCACTGGGTGTTCCACACCTTCCATATACCCTTGGTCACTGGGGCATATATTTTAGGTCACCTTTTTGGAAAGGGCATTTTTTCCCCCCTTTGGAACAGACATTGAGGGACTGCTATGTGCCAGACACTGCGACGATTACATTTGATATTCATAGCAAGTCCATGAGCTAGGTATTCTTAAGTCTAGGTTACAAATGAGGAAACTGAGTTTCAAGGATTTTAAGTAACTGCTCAGCTCAGTCTGATTTCAAAGGTTTTGTGTCTTCTAATAAGTACACCCGAGAGTTCTGTACTTTGTTTACCTTTTTAAATTTAATAACATTTGCCTAGACCACTGTCAAATTATTTTGGACTGTAATTGCTATTTCCCAAACTCATAGAATTTGATTAAAAATATTATTTGTTTGCTGAATTGTTAAAGACTGATTTTATCTTTCTCAGGTGTATTTGCATTTTAAGAGTTTATTCACCTAATCAATACTTATTAAATAAATATTTAAATATTTATAAAGAGGCAGAATAGCTGTGATGATTATCTCATGGGGCCTAAGTACAGACTCCCTTATTAGATGTGTCATTCGGTTAAGTTGCTTAACTTCTGGGTCCCGTTTCAATGATACAGTTGTTAAGAATTAAATAAAATCAAATACAGGTTTTAGAAAGGTGTCTGGTACACAGTTAATTCCTTAAAAAGTTCTTTGAGAGAAAAACTGAGTGACTCAACAGACATGTACTCTGTATTAGGCACAGGGATGCTGTGCATAATATAACCAAGTTAATATTATGTATTAATTTGGTTAGACTATGACTGCCAGTAGTTTGGATAAACATTAGTTCTGCCATGGTATTATTAATCTCCCATGAATACAGCAGATTATATAACATATTGTAACATAGTGTAATATAATTATCTTCCATGGTGAAATCTAAATATAATCAATCAGTTGAAGTCATACCAGATCCTAAACCTATTCACTTCTAAGTTATAAGACCAGAACAGACACAGATAAACACATGGTGGAAGACAGAAAACAAGTCAGAATCTTCTGCAAGCAAAGGAATGCAGAGGAGTACCAGGAGCTGCTAGAAACCAGAATAGATGCTTACAGTAGGTATCAACGTGACTGAGTCTCTGACTTTTAGACTTCAAAAGTTTGAAAGAATAAATTGCTGTTCTTTGAAGCCACCCACTTGTAGCACTTGTGTTAGAGCAGCACTAGCTAATTAAACCACTAATTTATCATAATGTGGTGGCTTTTGTGTTGCCGTGATACAGGAGGCATTGCCACTGGTATTTCAAATACCTCAGTTGACAGGTTTCAGTGGAGCTTCCATACTAAGCTAGACCAGAAGAAAGAAGAATTAGTTACTGGAAAATATGGCTGTAGTGATAGAAATGGCATCAGAGAATACATGGGAGAATTTTGCAAGACCAATGACTTATTCATTGCAAATACCTTTTTAAAACGACTTAAACAGCTGCTGTACTTGTAGACATCACCAGATAAAAACTCAGAAATCAAATCTGCATAAAAGATGATGAAAAACCTCAATATTATGAATCAGAACAAGGTTTGGGGCCAACAGCAGAACAGATCATCAGTTGCTCATATGCAAGTTTGAGTCGAAGCTAAAGAAAGTTAAATCAAGTCCACAGGGGCCAAGGTATGACCTAGAGTATATCCCATCTGAATCTGGAGATGACCTGAAGAGTAGATTTGACACAATGAACGCCAGTGATTGAAGATCAGGTGAGTTGTGGGAAGACAGCAGAAATCATGCATGAAGAAAGTGAAAGATCATTAAAAAGACAGAAATGAGTGAAAATACCAAAATGGATGTCAGAAGAGACTCTGCAACTTGTTTTTGAACATAAGGTAGCTAAAGTTAAGGGAAGAAATAATTAAATAAAAGAGATGAATGGATAGTAAGGGCAGTTTGAAAAGATGAAGTAAAATGTTACAATGAAATATACAAACTGCTGGAGTTAGAAAACTGAAGTGGAAGAACATGCTCAGCATTTCTGAAGAAGCTGACAAAAACTAAAGAAAAATTCAAGCCTTAAATTGCATTTTTTAAGGATTCTGTGGTCAAAATATTGAATGACGCAGGAAAGCATCAAAAGCATATAAGAGGAATATGTAGTCACTGTACCAAAAATATTGGTCAACCTCCAGTCATTTCAGGAGGTAGTGTATCATCAAGAACTGATGGTGTTGAAGAAAGAAGAGTAAGCTGCTAAGGCACTGGCAAAGAACAACCTCCAGTAACCGACAGAATACTACTTGACATGTTTCAGCAGACAGATGTTGTTACAGTGTTCTGAAAGTTCTCACTCTCTATGACAAATTTGGAAGACACCTGCTTGGCCAACTGAGTAGACGACATCTATATTTGTGTCTAAGTTCAAAAAAGGTGATACAACAAAAGTGGAAATTATCAAACAATGTCCTTAATACTGCATGCAAATAAAATTTTGCTGAAGATCACCAAAAGTAGTTGCAGCAGTACTCTGATAGGGAGCTGCTAGAAATTCAAGTCAGATTTAGAAGAAGACATGGAACCGTGCATATCATTGCCAATGTCAGAAGGATCTTGGCTCAAAACAGAGAATACCAGAAATGTGTTTATCTGTGTTTTCTTGATTGTGCAAAAGCATTCAACAAATTATGGATAACATTATGAAGAATGAGTACTCTGGAAGGCTTAATTATTTCCATGCAGAACCTGTACATAGACCAAGAGGCAGTCCTTCAAGCAGTCAGTCCAAGGGGATAGTGGTGGTTTAAAATCAAGAGAAGAGTGTGTCAGACTTGTATCCTTTCATCATGCTTATTCAATCTGTATGCTGAACAAATAATTTGAAAAGCTGGACTCTATGAAGAACAATGCGGAGTCAGAATACGATGATAGACAATTAAGCTTGAGAACTCATCCTAGAAAAAGTGCTACATATCTCATTGCTGACTATCACTACAGTCACCTTCAAAGTACTCCCCTTGGGAAGCTGTGCACTGACATCACGCCTAGTCCACCCTTCAAAGCAATTTTTAGAAGTCTTTTTCTGGAACGTCTATCAGAGCTATCATCGTGTGAGGTCTGACACTTAAGTTTGCAAACTATCCTAGAAAAGTGGATTGAAGGGTGGGCTAGGTGTGATGTCAGTGCACAACTTCCTAAGGGGAGTACTTTGCAGGTGACCATAGTGATATTCAACCATGAGGTATGTAGCATGTTTTCTAGGATGAGTTCGTGAATGCGGTTGTCAAAACTTGCAGTTGGAAGACTCATTAACAACCTGCAAAATGCAGACCATATAATCTTGCTTGCTGAAATCAGGGAGAAGTTGAAGCACTTACTGATGAAGAACAAAGACCACACCCTTCAGTATGGATTACACCGTAACATCAAGAAAACAAAAATCCTCACAACTGGACTAGTAAGCAATGTTATGATAAAAGGAGAAAAGATTACAGTTGTCAAGGATTTCATTCTACTTGGATCCACAATCAATACCCACAGAAGCAGCAGTCAGAAAATCAAATGACCCACTGCATTAGGTGAGTCTGGTATTTTCAATCATATCATATGTGCGTAAAAGCTGGACAACGATTAATGATGGCAGAAGAATTGACACCTTTAAATTATGGTGTTGATGAAGGATATTGAATATACCACAGACTGGCAAGAGAATGAATGGTCAGCCTTTGGAAATGTACAGCCAGTGTGCTACTTGGAAGCAAGAATGGCAAGACTTTGTCTCATGTACTTTGGACATGTTATCAGAAGGGACCCGTCTCTGAAGAAGGACGTCCTGCTTGGTGAAGTTGAAGGTCTGGGAAAAAGAGGAAGACCTTTTACAAAGTGGCTTGACACAGTAACTGCAACGATGGAGTCAAACATAACAGCAATTAGAAGGACGGCAGGGAGCTAGGCAGTGTTTCATTCTGTTGTACACAGGGTAGCTATGAGTAGGAATCAACCGGACAGCAGCTAACACCACCACCAACAGCTAATTAAGACAGGTACCTAATCAAATTAGCCAAACACAGATCTAGTATTCTAGTATGACAGAACGTTGGCTGCTTCAGAAATGGCTTTTTTGTTTGTTATTTTTGGCAACCAAAAAATTATGATGAAATACTTAAAGTATACTGAGCATGTTGCATGCCAGGCTCTAAATTAAGAGCTTTATTTGGATTATCTCATTTAATCCTCAACAGTTCTATGAGGAACCGTTATCCCTCTTTATGAAAAGGGCACGTAGGAGGGGAGCTGAGGTGTGGCCCCAGGCAGTCTGAGTGCAGCTCTGTCTGTGCTTCACCGTGCCCATTAGCTCTGGTGCTCACCAGTGATGCCAGCCCTCGGTCAACTGTTCTCTTACACTCTTCTCTGTCAGAGTCCCCAGGCTCCCCCAACACTGTGGCCTTCTTTCTCACATTAGTTGATAGTGACTTGTTGCCAGACTATTCCTCTTTTTAAACTAGCATGGTCTGTGTTAGAGTACTTTGTGTGGATGAGTAATAGGACACTTGGCCAGGGCTACTGTTTAAAGAAGAAATAGGAAGAAAGGGGCAACACGCAAGTTGGCCAAATGTGAATATCTACATTTTTCAGATAATTAACTATGGCAGCTTCCAAGTGAGATATTTGCCAGAGCTTTTGATTAAACAACATGTGGTCTCTAATAGTGCATCTGTAAGAGGTAAAGAAGGTACCAGGATGCTCATAAATTGAGATTTCTTAGACTTGGTGGCTGTCTGCCCTAGTCTTGTGTATTTCAGGACTTTGAAGGAGAAAGCAAGAGTAGGATTCTGCTGATCATGTGTTGTTCTTTTATAATCCACCTAGAATCAATATTGTCAGTGTTAATAACAGGACTATTTCTCTGTGCAGAGAGTGTTAGGCTAAATTTGGTAGTAGGAAAGAGAATGAGCAGTTTCCTGGATAAGGGTTTGGTGACTTTGTTACACGCAAGTGGCTGAGCTACATCCAGTTTCTGATTCACTATGCTTGACTGCGTTATTGCAGTTATTGTCAATTTGCTAGATCTGGGCTGGTTTGTGATTGGCTATTAACTTACAGTTTTGGAATTTGAACCCACCCGGTGGCACTGTGGAAGAACGGCCTGGAGAACGACTTCTGTGAAGATTAGAGGCAAGGGAACCCTGTGGAGCTCAGTTCTACTGTGTAAAACATGGAGTCACCATAAGTGAGAATCAATTTGAGGACAAGGGATTTGTTTTTGCTTTGTGGGTGTGGGGGTAAAGCCTGAGAATCTTCGTTGCTAACAAGCTCCTCCGTGTTGCTGGTGCTGCTGGTTTGAAGGTTGCTCTTTGAGAACCACTGACCTCGGTTAAGGTTTTGGCTGTGGGAAGTAGTACATGAGTTTCTTCTAGCATATTCTGAAAGATTCACACCCATTTCCATTTACTTATTAAGAGTACCAGTGGATTATTGAAACAGTGTCTGACATAAAATCAATTTGTGGTTAGCCAAGAATTGTAAACCGGACCCTAATTATAAACTTTCAAGTTATTTTTCTTGCTGCTGTCATCAAGAGCTCTTCAGAAATATGTGAAAAAAGTGGCATGGTGGGAAAACACCTGTGTGTGGACATCACAGTGGCTGAGCTGGTGCTGTGTGTTCAGTTGTTGGTTGGTTCATTGGTCAGTGCTTCTGTCTTTATTCTGGTCTTTTCTCAGCAACTCCACCATTCCTCATAGGCTTACCTTCTTAGGGGAAGCACTCCAGGTGAGGCCCAACTTGGACCACGTTCCAGAATTACAGAATCATGGAATAAATTTTGGGGTCATTTGGGTGATTTGTTATTACCCCTTTTAGAAGAGTTATAAATATTATAAAACTAAATTCAAAGCAAGCCAAATATGAAAATATGATAACAAGATTGTCTAAATGATGACTCATTGCATGATGGCCCACATTAACAAGTATTATTTCTAGAATAAAAACAGCTCAATTTTGTTGTTGCTAGGTGCTGTCAAGTCAGTTCCAACTCATGGTGACCCTACATACAGCAGAGTCGAACACTGCCTAGTCCTGTACAATGCCCATTTGTGATGGAAGGATCGGCTGCAGGCAGGTGGGCATGCAAAATCAACTTGGATTGTATACTTTCACTTGATCACAATTACAAAAATAAAAAATAAATAAACAATTTCTCAAGTTGAAAGTTGGTATTCCCATTTGTGAAATGTTGGTGTGCTTGAACCATTGTTGCAGCTGCTATGTCAGTCCTTGAGGGTCTTGCTCTTTTTTACTGACTCTCTTCTTTACCAGGCATGGTTTCCTTCTCTAGGGACTGATAACTCCTCACAATACGTCCAAAGTATATAAGATGTAGTTTTGCCATCTTTGCTTCTAAGGCACATTCTAGTTGTACTTCTTCCAAGTTAGATCTGTTTGTTCTTTTGTTAGTCCATAGTACATCCGGTATTCGTCACCAACACCACCGTTCAAATGCAGCAATTCTTCTTCTGTCTTCTTTATTGTTCAGCGTTCAAATGCATATGATGTGACTGAAAATATCATGCTTGAGTCAAGTACACCCTAGTTTTCAAGGTGGCATCTTTGCTTTTCAACACTTTAAGGAGGTCTTTTGCCACAGATATTCCCAATGCAGTGTGTCATTTGATTTCCTGACTGCTACTTCCATGGGTGTTGATTATAGATCAAAATAAAATGAAATCCTTGAGAATCTGAATCTTTTCTTTGTTCGTCATGATGTTGCTTACTGGTCCAGTTGTGAGAATTTCTGTTTTCTTGGTGTTAAGGTGTAATCCATACTGAAGGTTGTGCTCTTTGATCTTCATCAAGTAAGTGCTTCAAGTCCACTTTCAGCAAGCAATATTGTGTCATCTGCATAATGCGGGTTGCTAATGGGTCTTCCTCCATTTGTGATGCCCCATTTTTCTTCATATATTCCAGCTTTTCAGATTATTTGCTCAGACTGAGCAGGTGTGATGAAAGGATACAGTGCTGACATACACTTTCCTGACCTTAACCCATGAAGCTTCCCCTTGTTCTGCCTCTTGATCCGTGTACGGGTTCCTCATAAGCACAATTAAGTGTCCCAAAATCCCCATTATCCGCAATGTTAGCCATCTCTTGTTACGATCCATGTGGTTGAATGCCTCTGCATAGCCAATGAAACACAAGTAAACAACTTTCTCATATTCTCTGCTTTCAGGCAAGATCCATCTGACATCAGCTGTGATACTGCTGGTGCCGCGTCCTCTCCTGAAGTTGGCATGAATTTGTAGTAGTTCCTTGTCAATGCATAGCTGCAGCAGCTTTTGAATGATCTTCAGGAAAATTTTACTTGCAGGTGATATTGATGATATTGTTTGATAATTTCTGCATTCTGTTGGATCACTTTTCTTAGGAAGAGGCAAGTATATGGGTCTCTTCCAATTGATCAGCTAGGTAACTGTCTTCTGAATTTCTTGTCTTAGACAAGTGAGCACTTCAGTACTACATCTGTTTGTTGAAACATTTCAATTGCTATTCTAACAATTTCTGGAGCCTTGTTTTCCATTAATGCCTTCAATGCAGCTTTGATTTTCTCCTTCAGGACAATTGGTTCCTGATCACATGCTACTTCTTGAAATGGTTTAACATTGACCAACGCTTTTTGGTGTAATGACTATTCCTTCCATCTTCTTTTGATGATTCTTGAGTTGTTTAATATTTTCTCTGTAAAACCCTTCACTATTATAACTCAAAGGTTAATTTTTTTCTTCAGTTCTTTCAATGTGAGAAATTCTTTCTTTATCTTTTTTAATTTTTTTTTAGTGTGATTAAAGAGATCTTTTACTTTTGAATGCCTGCCTGTCTGCAGCTCCTTCTGCTTTCTCTGCTCAGTGACAGCACAGTTCTTTTCATTCTATACTTGCTGTATCCTCTTAAAAAGCTCCCGTCACCTGCTCTCCAACTTCTCCTTTCTCATCTAGAAAGGGACTGGTAGGACAGCATCCTATAAATGCAAAGAACCATAAAGTATACCCACCATATGGTCACACTGTGTCACCGAGTCTAGTCCATTTCTGGACTAGAGTTGCCCTCAGTAGTGTTTTCTAGACAGGGGCAGCAACAGGTATAGGGGTCATGCTCCCAGGGGTTCCCACAGATCATTGGACCATCAGCTATGGTCTGTTAGTAGAGTTCTTGAGCTGTAACCCTCTTTTTCTCATGTTGACATAGGGACTCAACATTGTGTGCCCCATCACAGCTGTCTTTGGTGGTGGTCAGGCATTATCTGGTTCTTCTGGTCACATGTTTATACAGTCTGCCATTTATATGGGTCCTTCTGTCTCCTGAGCTCTTTTCTCCTTGTTTCTTTGTTGTTCTCAGTGATCGTCTGTTTCAGATGAGTTGGGACCATTTAGTGTACCTCAGATGACAGCTTATTAGCTTTTAAGACTTCAGATGCCGCTCACCGAAACGGGGTGCAGAAGATTCTCTTAGCAATAGGTTAGTTATGCCAACTGGCCTTGATGTCCCCTGAGAGCATGGTCCTCAGACTCTGCCCCTGCTACTCTATCATTGCAATATTGGGCTGAGGTTAGGAGAGCTTCTGGTTTATGTTGAAGTCCAGCTAAGTTGATCTACTTTCTGCTTTGTGCCATTATTACTTTCACTTAAACCAAATTTCTATCATCAATCTATGACCAGCCCTCTCCCTCCTTCCCCACACTTATAGCCATCAAAGAGTCTTTTCTTCTGTATGTAAGTCTAGTCGTAAGTCGCAGGGATCTCATGAAATATTTGTTCTTTTGCCACTGACTGATTTCACTCAGCATGATGTCTTCCAGTTGAAACCAGTTTATGAGATGCTTCCTAAAATCATCACTGTTCTTCATCATTGCATAATTTCTGTTAGTATGTGTGCCATAATTCGTTTATCCACTCATCTGTTGATGGGCATCCAGGTTGATTCCACCTTTTTGCTATTGTGGACTGTGCTGCAATAAACATTCAGGTGCATGTATCTGTTCATGTGGCAGCCTTTGTTTCTGTAGGATATTTTCCGAGCAGTGAGATTACTGGATCAAATGGGATATCTATTTCCAGCTTTTTAAAGAAGTGCCAAATTGCTTTCCAAAGAGGTTGTACCATTTTACAATTCCACCAGTAGTGTAGGAGAGTTCCTATCTCTCCACAACATTTCAACATTTGTTTTGCACTTTGGATTATGGCCACTCTTGTTGTAGTGAGTGAGACAGTATCTCGTAGTAGTCTTGATTTGGATTTTTCTAATAGCTGATGATCATAAGCATTTCCTCATGTGTCTTTTTGCTGCCTGGATGTCCTCCTTTGTGAAGTATCTGTCCATCTCCTTCATCCATCACTTAATTGGATTATTCATCTTTTTCTTACTGACATTTTGTAGTACCTTGTAGATTACCGAGATCAGATATTGGTTCAACATGTAGTTGTCAAATGTTTTTTCCCATTCTGTAGGTGCTTTTTTAAAATTCTTTTGGTATACTCTTTGGACGAGCAAATGTGTTTGATTCTTAATAGCTCCCATTTGTCTATTTTCTCTTCTTTTGATTGTGGTTTGTTAGTTTTTGAAGTCTGTCTAAGCCATGAAATAGACCTTCCATTGTTGACTCTATTTTTTCTTGCAGGATCTTTATTGTTTTAGGTTTAGTATTTAGATCTTTGATCAATTTTAAGTTAGTTTTTGAGTAAAGCATGAAATGTGGGTGTTGTTTCAGTTTTTTACAGATGGATGTCTAATTTTGGCAACATCATTTGTTAAAGAATCTGTTTTTACCCCAGTTTACAATCTTAGGGCCTTTGTCGAATATCAACTGTTCATAAGAGGACAGTGGCATATCTGGGGTCTCAACTGTGGTGCATTGGTCTATGTATCTCTTTTTGTACCAGTACCAGGCTGTTTTGACTACTGTAGCGGTATAATAGTTTCTAAGACCAGAATTAGGGTGAGTCCTCCCACTGCATCCTTCTTCTTCAGTAATGCTTTACTTATTTGGAGTTTCTTCCCTTTCTAAACAAAGTTGGTGATTTATTTCTCTATCTCATTAAAAAAAAAAGACATAGGAACTTGTATTGGGATTGCAGTGTATACGTAGATTGCCTTGGGTAAAATAGACATTTTCACAATGTTAAGTCTTCCTATCTCAGCTTGGGAAATTCTGATGGTGCTTTTCCATTTTGATTTTCTATCTCCAGTTCTTTGCACATATCAATATTTACTTTGCTTTAACTTTTCAAGCTGCCCTTTGAAATCTGCTGTTCAGTTCTTTTACCTTATCGTTTCTTCTTTGCCTTAGTTACTTGAGGTTCAAGAGCAAGTTTCAGAGATTCCTCTGACATCCAATTTGATTGTTTCTTTCTTTCCTATCTTTTTAATGACTTCTCGCATTTTGTGTGATATCCTTGATATCATTCCAAAGTCGTCTGGTCTTCGGTTATTGATATTCAGTGAATCAAATTTATTCTTGACATGATCTCTAAATTCAGGTGGCATATACTCAAGATCATGATTTGGCTTTGCTGGACTTGTTTTACTTTTCTTCAGTTTCAGTCTGAAGGTGTCTATGAGCAATTGATGATCTGTGCCACAGTCAGCAACTGGTCTTATTCTAACTGATGATATCCAGTTTTTCCATTATTTTTTTCCCCCAAAGGTGTTGTTGATTTGATTCCTGTGTATTCCGTCTGTGTGTTCCATAGTTGCTTATGTTGCTGAAAGAAAGTGTCAGTAGCAGGAAGTTGCTAGTCTTGCAAAATTGTGTCATGCAATCTCCAGCATCATTACTATCATCATGGCCACATTTTCCAACCACCGAGCCTTCTTCTTTGTTTTACTTTCACATTCCAATCATCAGTAACTATCAATGCATCCTGATTGTGTGTTTGATCAATTTCAAACTGCAGATGCTGGTAAAGTCTCCAATGTCTTTGTCTTTGGCCTTAGTGTTTGGTGCGTAAATTTGAATAATAGTTGTATCAACTGGTCTTTCTTGTAGGTATACAGATGCTGTCCTATCACTGACAGCCTTGTACTTCAGGATAAATCTTGAATTTGTTTTTTTTGGAAGATGAATATAATGTCATTCCCCTTTAAGTTGCCATTTTCAGCATCGTAGACCATATGATTGGCAGACTCAAAAGGGCCAGTATCAGTCTAGTTCAGCTCAGTGACACCTAGGATATTGATGTTTATGTGTTCTGTTTCATTTGTGATGATTGCAATTTTACTAGCTTCATATTTTGTGCATTCCAGATCCTGATTGTTAATTGATGTTTGTAGCTGTTTCATCTCATTTTGAGTCATGCCACATTAGCAACGGAAGCTCCCCAAAGCTTGACTCCATCCAAATCATTAAGGTTTACTCTACTTCGAGGAGGCAGCTCTTCCCCCATTGTCTTTTGAGTGTCTTACAACCTGAGGGCCTGTCTACCATGGATGACCTTGGTGGTATCTGAATACTAGTGGCGTAGTTTCCAGCATCAAAACAACATGCAAGCCCCCACAGTAACACAAACTAGCAGACACATGTGTGAACTCACTTTCAGATGAGTGCTTAAACTATGGCATGTCAGATCCAGAAGGGTTAGAGAAACAGTTTCTCTAGCATTCATGAATTACTGACTTGTTCTGAGGTGACTGAGTCAGAATCATCCTCCTGGTCTTTTGTATCCCTTTGTTGTTTTAGTTCCCCTTTTCTGGACCACAGCACCAGGTAGATTAGGCATAAATAAAAAACCAAACCAAAACCATTGTTACTGAGTTAATTTTGACTCAAAGTGACCCTATAGGACACTGTAGGATGGAGTAGAATGACCCCATATGGTTTACAAGGAGCAGCTGATAGATTTAAACTGCCAACTTTTTGGTTAGCAATCAAACTCTTAACCACTGTGCTACCAGGTCTCCTGATGAGTAGCATCATGTCAGCTTTAATCAGTAGTCAAGTTGTCCAGGCTCTTAGAGTCAAAACTGAGGGCTCCAAACAGTTGTGGTGCAACAGGGGAACACTGGTGTATCTAATTAAGGTATTTATCTTGATCAATAGTTCTCAAGTGGGGATGATTTTGCTCCCGCAGTGGACATTTGGTTCTATTTGGAGACATCTTTGGTTCTCACAGTTGGAGGGGGAGTGCTATTAACAGTTCACTGCAGCACAGATTTATTCAGCCCCCCAACACAACCAGTGCTATGTTTGAGAAATGTCCTTGTGTGGCACAGCTTGCATTCAACTACTCACATGAGAGTTGGAGTTTCTACTCACTCAATGGTTGGGGAAGGTCTGGCAGTCAGCTCCTGTAAAGATTACAGTGAAGAAAACTCTATGGAGCACTTCTGCTCTGTAACACACGGGGCCACTGTGAGTTGAAGTAGACTCAATGGTGATGTTTTATTTTTGTTGTCTTTGTTGTTTGAGAAACTCTGGCCTGGACCATAAGAAATGGAGCTATGGACCCTCAGTTCACTGGATGCTTTGGAAAGGATAAGTCATTACAGCCTGTGATTCCTCAGTTAAGCCAAATGATCTAAGAGGTCACTGAATGACTGGGCAGTCCCTGATGCCAGCAAGCCAGACAGGGCACAGGAAGAAAGATCTGTTTTCCCTACCTGTGCTTAAAGCAGATCGTTCAGGGAATGTGGCCTTCATTGTGAAGTCTGAGAAACAAATAGGCCCTTTTTTGTTATGGCAGGGAGCTGCAGAAGTCATCAAATGGCACTTTGAAGGCAGAGCAATATTTTCTTTCCCTTAAAGCATAATGTTCAGTTAATTTATTCTGACTGGTTGTGGAGCAGACCCATGCTGGACGATGTGTGGAAATCCATGCCTATACCTCATTATCTCTAATGGGAGTTTCAAAGCTGCTTGCAGATTTAGTGTCCTATTTGGTCTGCCTTGTATAACACCTGTCAGCAGGCTGCCTTCCTGCTATGCCATTAATATTTAAATAATGCGATTTAAAGGTCAAACTGCTCCTACAGCAATATTAAAATACATCATTCAATTTCTCTAGATGGTGACAGGAAGAACTGGGAGTGGAAACTTACTTGCAGGAGACAGAAAACAGGTATCATTGCTACCTGGGAGGGATAAGCAGCCACATTTATTTTCCATTGTATTAGTATCACTGTTACCTAAGGATGCTGCTGCTCCTTTTTAGTTTGTCTGGGAAGAAATCTACATCATTCGGTTGAATTGCTGCAGAGCCTAATTGTAAGGCATGAATTCTACCTAGATTAACCCTGAGTGAACAGGAGAAGATGGGCTTTCATCTCGAGGACTCCTTCAGGGTTTCGGTCTCCTTCCCGCTGCCTGGGACTTCCCCTCTTCTTTCCCTTCTTAGGCCTCTGCTGCTCTTATCTCTGTGATCTACTTGGGTCTGTTTTCCTGGTATATGCCTTCCTATGGATTCTTCTACTTGTTTGTCTGTTGTGCCTCTCATTCTTAGTAGAAGGAACTCATCTACATCCTTGTTGCTTTATGAAGGAGCTCCGAGACCATTAACATACTATCTGTGTTAATAAGGATCTGGTGGTAAGCATTTGGAGTCTCCGGGTGGTGCAAACAGTGAACACACTTTGTTGGTAACCAGCAAGTTGTAGGTTTGAATCTACCCAGAGACACCTCAGAAGAAAGACCTGGTGATCTACTTCCCAAAAAGCAGCTGTTGTTAACCTGACGGATGCAGTTCTACCCTGACACACATGGGGTCACCATGATTCAGAATTAACTTGATGATAACTAGCCTTATGAGACTTGCTGTTCAGTGGTAGAAATGGCACCTTCCAGGCAAGATATCCAGGTTGGGCTCCCAACCAGTGCCCCTCATGCACGGCCACCACCCATTTGTCAGAGGGAGTTTGTTTGTTGCTGTGAGGCTGAACAGGTTTCAACAGAGCTTGCAGACTAAATGAATTAGGAAAAATGGTCTGGCGATCTAGTTATGAAAATAACCAATGAAAACCTTACGGATCATAACAGCTGGCTCATACTGATCATGGGGGTGACGTGGGCCCAGCCAGAACTTTGTTCTGTTGTGTATGGGGTTGCCACGAGAAGGGGCTTACTTAACCGCAACAATCAAGAACAGAGGAAACATTTGCTAGTTCAGAGCCAACCAGGATCTACCCTCTGCCTTTCCTCCTATGAGATAGATGTCTGACTCCCATCATGGATAAGAGGAGACTCCTACCCTTCCTCTTTCTATATGTGTTCTCCCACGGGACAGGGAGGGCAGGATTCCTTCCTCTCAGTGACTTCTCCCTGAGATGACTCTTCCCCTTAAACTTTCTGATTCTTTTTGTAGCCAAGCCTGGCTTATAGTGTTCCACTAATTCTGAGTTCCCTGATACTGGCCTTCCAAGAAATTTCCTTTTGTTGAATAAAGTGGAATGTCAAATGGGTCTTTTCATGTTGCCTGAGGATTTTGTCTAAAAATCAAAGCTGAGAAGCAATATTTGACCAACAATCTGCAAGGTTAAACTAATTTTGTGGCCTGTAACTTTTCTGCCACTTCTTGCTTTTATGTAAAAGGCTATTCATTTCCTATTGTAGCTGTAACAAATTATCACAGACTGGGTGGTTTAAAGCAACACAAACTTATTGTGTTATATTCTGGAAACCGGAAGTCTGACATGGGTCTCACACCAATGTCCAGGTTTTGGCAGACCTGTGTTTCTTTCTGGAGGCCCTGAAGGACAGTGTGTTTCTTTGTCTTTTCCTCCTTCTAACGGCCGCCCATATCCTTGGCTCGTGGCCCCCTTCCATCTTTAAAGCCAGAATTTGCCTCTTTCCAACCTCTGCTTCCTTGTCACAGCTCCTCTGCCTCTCACTCTCCCGCCTCTCTCCTTCTAGTAAGGACTTTGTAATTACATTGGGTCCACCCAGAGAATCCAGTTTAGTTTTCCTGTTGCAAGAGCCATAGTTTAATTGTATTGTAAAGTCTCCTTTACCATGCAAAGTAACTGTCTTAGTCATCTAGTGCTGCTATAACAGAAATACTACAAATGGATGTCTTTAACAAAGAGAAATTTATTTCCTCACAGTAAAGTAGGTTAAAACCTAAATTCCGGGCTTCACTTCCAGGGGAAGAGTTTCTTCTCCATTGGTTCTGGAGGAAGGTCCTTGTCCTCAATTTTCCCCTGTTTAGGAACTTCTGAGGTACTGTGACCACAGATCCAGAGGATGAGCTCTCCTTCTAGTGTTGCATTCTTGGTGTTATGAGGTCCTCAAGTCTCTGCTTGTTTCCCTTTCATTTCTTATAAGATAAAAGGTGCTATAAGCCACACCCCAGGGGAGATTTTATGTTGGATCAAGGCTGTGACTTTAGTGAGGGTATTACAATCCTACCCTAATCCTCTTTAACATAAGATTGCAATTGCAAAATAGAGGACAACCACGCAACATCAGGAGCCATGGCCCACTCAAATTGATATGCACTTTTTGGAGGAACATAATTCATTCCATGGCATCTGTCATGCAGGAGGCTCTAGTTTAATTCCTGGTGAATGGGCTTCAAGCACAGCTACAACCTGATCAGCCTGGCAGTTATAATAGTTTGTACAAAGGCATGGGTTGTATCAGGTAGTTACTGAGTGGAGGTAATGGTGCTTACATAGCGAGGCAGAGGAAGCTGCTAAGAAGTGAGGCTGGGGAACCAGGCACGGACTAGATCGTGACAGGTCTGGATTACTAAGCTTGAGGTTTTAAATTTTATCCCAAATCTATGGGAGGGCATGGAGAATTTTAAGTAAGGGAATGATCTGGCTGCATTTGCATGCAGAAAAACCACTATGGCAATGACGTGGAAATGGATGGAAGGAAGAGACTACTTGAAGAACAGGTGAGGGATGACCCTAAATTAGGGACAGTTGGGATGGGAGGATGTGATCCATTGGAGAGAGGAAAGAGTGAGGAACTGGTGATGGGTGAGGGAGAGGACAGAGGACAGAGGGCAGAGGGCAGAGGGCACAGGGCTCATGGCTCAGGGCACAGGGCAGAGTCCTGAGGACTTCCAGGTTTTTGGCTTGGATACTGTTTTAGTTATCTGTTGCTGTTGTTGTTAGGTACTGTCGAGCTGGTTCCGACTCACAGAGACCCTATGCACAACAGAACAAAACACTGCCCGGTCTTGCACCACGCACACAATCCAGGGAAGCTATAAGAGAAAAACCACAAGTAGGTGGCTTTAACAAATATAAATGCATTCTGCCACAGGATGTGGGTCTAGTGGTACAAATTCAGGGTGTTAGCTATAGGAGAAAACTTTCTCTGGCAACTCTAGGGGAAGATCCTTGTCATTAATCTTTCCCACTTGAGGAGTTTCCAAGTGTGGGGACTTCAGGTCCAAAGCTTTTGGTTAGCAGGAGAATGTGTTAACTGTTTATACCACTCAGGGACTTCTTCTCTTAGATAGCAGGCATGAAAAGAGAAGCTGGTGTTGCCTAAAGGCTGAAGAGTTCAGTTTGTCAGTGATTTTGAGTTGCCTGATGGGTGTTCAAATGCAGGTGTCTACTAGGCAGCTTGACAGGTGATCTGGCCTGGGAATGAGATTAGGGTTGATGATGGCGTAAATCAGTCTCCATTACATTCTTTTGCCATAGTTGAATATTTTTCTGTGAATGTCCTTTTCTTTCATTCTCTCAGGCTTGTATTCTGGCATACTCTTTTAGAGCTGCCTTCTATGGTAGAGACCATGCCACCCAGTTCTTTGCATTTTCCCCAAGCGCCAATACTCCTACAATGCATGGGTAGACTCATTCACTTTGATAACTATTACCATGTGCTTGACAAATCATAGATTAGTTGCTAACATTTCAAAGCAGTAAGCTAGCATTGCTGTCCTCTGATAGATATAGATTTCACTGGGTGCATTCACATGTAAGGAAAAGATAGAGTGTTTCCTATTTGGGTTATAGAAATAGTCATCGATTATGCAACCATTTGTCTTGTCAGCAGGTCTCCTGACTGAAATTCTCAAACTGTGTGCTTTTAAAGCATCAGTGGTAGAATTCCACAATAACGCCCCCACCGCCAATCTTGTCTCTCACTCACAGATGCCTGTTGTTTCTCTAGTGGGATTAATTAACTGTTATCCCTTCTTTTCTGTATAGCTGTCTGGAATCTCTTCTGTATAGCTGCCTATGGGCATTGCCTATGGGATTCTCCATGTATGTTTTGGACACTGTGGAACAAGCATTGTGACAAAAATCTCTGGAACTTCATCAATTCCGGCATATCATCAAAGAAGGAGGACTTCTAGTGTGGTGAGTGACTCTTGGTAAATTCAACAGTTCCTTTGAAAAAAATACATTTTCTGCTGCCACAGAAACCATCTTTTTCAAGTGGATTGTAAATAAATACAAGGCCCTCTGGTTTCATATCTATATACATATTCTTTTTTAAATATGAGAAATGATTCCTCATTTGTCTGTCTGATCTGTTGATCTTATTCTCTTTGTGTTCAGTTGTCATCAATGGGAAGAACAAAGTTAGTCTATCTTGGTTAAGAGATTAAAAAAATGTGTGGAATGTAAAGGTAAAACTGTATATTTTGATTTAGTCGGAAGTTTTGTGTTCCTGAGAGCAGATAAATCATGGAAAAGAAATTTAAGAAAACGTCTCTCTACTTCTTTCTCAGTATGGCTCCAACAGTAGCATGGATCTATGTGGAACTGGTCACAGAGATCCTGTGATAGGAAGGCTATTGGTGTTTTGAGACATTTCATCTGTTTATCAGTTTACTTTGTGAGGAAAACTGAGTAATTTCCTTAAGAGACAGACATGTGTGGCTTTCAGGTGTTGTTTACCTCTATAGCTGCTTATAGGCACCGGACGCTGTAGAACACGCACTGTGGCAGAATTTTTTTTTTTTTATTATGACTGAGTGAAAATGTACATTCCCGTATAAATTTACATGCCCACCTATATGCAGCTTCCACTGCTCTCCCTGTCCGGTGACAGCACACTATTACTCTCTGCTCCATACCTGTCTCATCCTCCCAACAGTCTCCTTTCCCCTCCTCTCCACCCACTCTCCTTCCTCCAACCAGAGGTCAGCAGGATGATGTCCTATAGATGTATATAACCATAAAGTGCATCCAGTGTATGGTCACTCTGCATCGCCAAGTCCAATCCATTCATGTCCGAAGAGTGGACCTTCGTTATGATTTATGGGCAAGGGCAGCATCAGGGCTGGGGGCCATGCTCCCAGGGGAACCCTGAGGTCGCTGGACCATCAATTGCGGTCTTTTAGTGGAGATCTCAGGGTGCACCCCTTTTTATTCTTGTGTTTCCAGTGAGACTCAACTTAGTGAGCTCCACCGCGGCTATCACTGGTGATGGCTGGGCACCATCCGGTTCTTCTGGTCCCAAGTCTATGTAGGCACCTACTCATGTGGGTTTCTCTATCTTCTGGGTTGTCTTTACCCCATATCATTTTGGTCCTTGGTGAACATCCATTCCTGCTGAGTTGGGACAATTTGCTGTGCCCTTGGATGGCAGCTTGGCAGCTTTTAAGACCCCAGATGCCACTTACCAATGTGGGGTGCAGAGAGCCCTCTTAGCAAAATGGTGGTTGTGCCAATTGGCCTCAATTTCACCTAAGAGCATGGTCTCCCGCCCCCTGCCCCAGATACTCTGTCCTTGCAATATTGGGTTAAGATGGAAGGAGTACTCAAGTTATGCTGAAGTCCACTTAATGTTATGCTTGTTTCTAAGGTGCTATATCACCGATTTTACCCAACCAAATTTCTACCAACTGTCTGGTTTTGACAGGCTGTTCGTATTTAATAGCACATCTGGAAGGTGCCTGAGTCAGGGAGGGGGCAGAATGGCTCTCTCCTGGAGTGCCATGTGGCGATGGTGGCAGAAGATCGTTCCCGAAGTCAGGCTGCTCTTGCTGATCACCGGCAGCACCAGTGAGGCATCATGGTAGCCCTCCGGCTTGGACACAGTCTTTACCAACTTTGGAGTAAAGCTTAACTGATTTTGAGCATTTAAAATTCAGCCCAAGAAAAAGTCTCCTTCAAAGAGCTGTCTCCTTACACACGAATTTAGCTAAATGTGCTTCTTTTGTGTTTCTATAGACTCCATCTTGTCACTCATAGCATATTGAATTGATCTGTTAGTTTTTCTGTTTCATTCACCAAACTGTTCACTTTTAAAGGACAGAGACTGCCTTATTTGATGTTTTGCCCCAGAGCCCTAGCCCTGGCAATCTACTTCAAAAACAACCAGCAACGGGAAGTTCTATGGTACACAGTCATATTCTGATACACAGGGGGTTATCATGAATTGGAACTGATTGCACAGCAGCTGGTGAAAGACACGAAGGGAGGATGGTGGGCACAGAAATAGTCAATTTTGTGATATTTGTTCATATTGACCTATTTTAACCATCTCTGCTTAGACACCCACCAAGGAGAAACCGGAGACTGGCCTCCGCATTTCTGAGTAACAGTGAAAAATGGGGGAGGTACAGAATGACCTCCTGCTGTATGGGAGTCAGCACTTATGTGTTCTGTTTCCAGTGCCAGAGAATTGTCTACTATACCCCGGAGACTCCTAGCACCAAAGCTGGATGAATCAATCAGTAAGTGGATTCTGGTTGCATAAAATCTGACATGTAGAAATCTAAATGGACCACAAAGACCAATTAGGGTATATCTACTTTATGGCAAAGTTATTTCTAAGACTGGAAGGGCAAATGCCAGAATTCCTAGAAACAAATCCCAAAACATCAAAAATAACAATCTTACTGTGCAGATTATTTTTTAAAAAATGATTGACCAAAAGAGGTTGATGGATTTATTTGTTTTTAGGCTTTTAATTATAACTTATGTGGGTGATAGAGTTGTTATTCTACATAGGGAGTAGGGAAAATGACCTTTCAAGGTTGCTTGGGTGTTGTGAGTGAACGGCTGACAAATTGAGATTCCATGTAAATGTGATCAGATCCTGTCTCTATAAGACACATGGCAATGCATGAGCATATGGGAGAACCACAGACACTGACAAAAGTATAGATTGCATCATTATGTTTGTGTGACTTCTGTTTTATACATCTGTCACAGGGAAAGAATGAAGCCTGTGATTGTCTTTATTTTAGACTGGCAAATGAATGTGTAAAAGTTGGGGAAAAGTCAGGCATTGTATTTACCAGGAACTCATAACATACCAGAAGCTGTAGGCAAATGTGTGCGAATCAATTTCTTAGTGCTTCAGAATGTTATCAACATTTCAGTTGTAACTACAAATAATGTGAGACTTGAAAACAAATACCAGGTATGTTTCCATCTGGAAATGTTTTAAACTTTGGTCTTTATCAGTAACTCTAAATCTCTTCACTCCTCAAGAAGCTCTGACATTTTATTTCCAAAATATGACCTTTCTTTCTGGCACACAAGTTTTCTGCTCCCTTACCTCCTTCTACAGTAAACAAGCCAACCAAATGGGCACACATCACCCTGAAGCATAATAGTGCCTTGTGCTGTGATGGCTCCAACTGGAGTGATTCTCCTTAGCAGAATCATCTTCAACACATTGTGTTTTACTCTCTGGCTAGCATGCTAATTAACTGCTGCTTTTTAAGAAGAGTGAGTAGTGGAAATAGAATCATCCACCTTTTATTATAATAATTATTTTTTTTAATAAGTAAGGTAGCTTAATCCTACAGTTGGCTTTTCTTCTTGCAAACCTTGGATTCCCTCTGTCTTTGTGGAAGTCTTCCAGAATCAACCTTAGCTTCAGTGAAATTGGGCCTCTTGGTATTCAGTGATAAAGTGCTCTTAGAACACGTGGAGTGAAATACGTGGCCACAACTTGAGCATAACCTGTACCATTTTGTTTCCTGATTCTCCAAGCATGAGTCCATTGTTTCTCTAAGTTTCTCCCAAGGTTGAAGACCAGTCTGTGCTCTTTTTAGGACTGTGGAAAAGCAAGGGATAATAATGTAAAGACAATAACAGAAAAACAAAGTAGTCTGCTAGGAGATTACATGATAGCCAGACCACCTCCGGGCCCAAAACACCAGTTAAGATGTCAACACATCTGAGAGGTGACCACTGTGACCACCCAAAGAGAATTAATGTTCTATAAATTCCTAGGACTCATACATCCTTATCACCTTCTTCTATAATACCTCCACTTAAGTCTCCATTACAGGGAGGCAGATTTGGGAGATATCTATCCCCTTTGTTTCCTTGCCTACTGGTATGCAGTAAACATTTTGCTTCTCATCTCATCCTTGTCTAAAAGGTTGACTGCTGCAGGTAACATGAACTCTTCTTAGTTTTGCAGTAAACACTGTAACATGAAACAGTGTCTACTAATTACAATACTAATTGTATATCCGTGCGAGACTCCTGTCTGTCTTCTGCTGATGCTCTGTTATGTCTCCTTTACACCTACGCTTCCATAGTCAAGCCCTCTTTTCTTTTCCATTGCTAGCTTTCAGCCTTTAATTTTACCTTCTGCTTTAATGAGAAGACTGATGTCTTCCAAAGTGAGTTCTCTCAAATAATTAACTTATTTGCTCTTCTGTTTGGTAGTAAATAAAATGACAGTGGCTCAGAATGGATTATGTTTATTTTTCTCTTAGGTATGAAGAGTTAGAAGGTAGGCAATTAGGGCTATACATTGACTCCATGATTCTCTGGAAACTAGACATCTTCTAGCTCAGTGTTCTTCTGCCTCATGGGTGTGAATTTTTTAACCTCATGATCCACAATAGCTGCTGGAGATCCAATGATCGTATTTACATTCTGTGTAGTAGAATGAGGAAAATGTTGGAAACACATATGTCTGTTCTCTTTATGAGCGAACCCCAACATATCCCATCATCTTACACATTATCTTACAGTTCACCCAGCTGGTCCCTTATCCTTAATGAATCTGGAGAACGCAATCTATTCTGGGTAGCCAAATGCTCAGGTAAGATGCCAGGGGTTCTTTCTCTAGGAAAGAAAGGAAGAACAACTGTGGGTCACCTCATCATATTTCTGTGTAATCATCCTTTCTCAACCTTTATTCTTCTGTTCAAGGAAACTGAGTACCTCTTCCTTTCCAAGGTGAAACCTTCCACGTGTGCCTGTGATGATCCTACCCACTTCCTAACCATGTGAACAGGCGTATGCACTTTTGGAATTAGGTTACGTGTTCTCATTTTCTCTTAGTATTTCTGACAGTGGACATTCTCCTGTGTCTATCATTTATCATGTTTGAGTTTTTGACATGGTAAATATTCCACAAAGGTTTGTGCATTGTGTTTAATAAATAATGAAAAATTCCTCCTCTGCCTACCTCCTATCCTTTTGACTCTGTTGAAATTGCTTTAATTATACACATACACGTACACATATAGTCACTTTTTAGATGCTGTGTTAATATTGCTATTTAAAAGTGGTTACATAGATTAGAATGACATATTAGTCTTAGCAAATAGTAAGCCAGTTCCTTTTCATTTTGGCTCAGCTACTTCCATCTCAGAGATCACAAGTAATCTTGTACTAGAGGGAGCACTTTGGAGGGGTATTTCTTTTTTGAGGGGAAATGTTAACTGGTTCATCATCATTTTCTCAGTTCTCTTTGTAGTTATCTCTTCATCTCATCTCATTTTTCTCTTATTGCCCATTGTACTCTCAAAGTTCAGAATTAAGTTCTTTGGTCCTTTTTATTTCTGAGTTGGTGCTAGCCAGTCTATTTGAGGGCTTCTAGCAATGTCTGTCTATCAAGGACTACCTGTGTGGCCCTGGGTTAGGGTCTCTCTCTGCAGGGGGCAGGGAGGGACAGGAAAGGAGTTCTGCTTCCTTGTCTGTAAAATGAGGAGGGAGTTTCCTTCCTCCTGTTTCCTATACCTTTCATCTCAGAGTCTATAGCCAGCCCTCTGCCAAGGGACTTTTGCCTGAGATAAAGAGTAGAGGGTGTTCTCCATCACAAAAATGTTTTCTTTACAAAACAGAGAGGGTATAGATTTAATTGTGTGCCCCAAAATACACATGTTGAATTCCTGGCCTTGCTACTTGTGAATGCGATCCCATTTGTAAATAGGGATTTTAGTTTGTTATGTTAACAAGGCCATACCAGTGTAGGGTGGATCCTAAACCTAATCACTCTTGAGGTATGAAAAAAAAACTAGCATAGACTTATATCCACACAGACCGGGGAAGACAGCCACCGTATAAGGCTTATCTATGAATCGGGAATGTCTGGAGCTATCAGCAAAGGAGGAGGACACATGGCTGAGACCCTGATTCAGACTTACCCACCTGCTTGTGATATTTGTGTCACAGTAGCACAACTAACTAAGACAGGAGGGAAGATGGAACATTCCTGAGCGAGAGCTCGAAGGAAGGGAGCCAGCCAGCCAAGTGCCGCTGAGTGGGAAGGAAAGACATAGGGAAATTCTCCATCATCTACTTGAGTGCATAGGACTTCAGTTTTGTTTAACCACTAGGCCTCCCATTAAATTAATTTGTTAATTTTGATGTCTACTACTTCTTAACACAAGCTGTTTGTTCCAGTCCAACAAGTCTTTTCTAGTTCTTTTGTTTCCACCTCAGTATCCCTTCTGCTTTGCACACTCTCCCTCCCTCTTTCCTTTTACATTTAATTTCTAACGTAAATAGTGTTTCTCCTTCTGATATCCTTACATGTCCTTTGATTTTTCTAGCCCTTAGTGAGTCCCACTTTTGTTTTTAGAATCTGTACCTCAAAATGACTCCTTAACTAATCTTTAATTATTACATACATATTCACATTTTTAAAAATTTTATTTTTATTGTGGTTAAGTGAAAGTTTACAATCCAAGTCAATTTGCTACATAAAACCCTGAGCATGTGCCTCTGCACAGTGTGTTCAGTTTTTAAGTTGGGCCACACTCCTGCGAAGTCAGGGGTCCCTTACTAGAATGCCCTCCAACTTTAGGTATCTAAAGTCAAAGGCCAGTGGTGCCTTTCTCCTGCACCAGCTGCAAGAGAGCTTTCCTGAATGTCTGGATGCTTCAAAGTTCAATGCTTTTACGTATGCAAAAAAAATAAAAATAAAAGTTACTGTTAAATTGATTCTGATTCACGATAACCCCTTCTGTTGCGGAGTAGAGTGGCTCCACGGGGTTTTCTTGGAAATGATCTTTATAGAAGCAGATCTCCAGGTCCTTCTGTCATGACACTGCTGGGTGAGTTTGAACACCAACCTTTAGGTCAATAGTGGGGGGCAAACTATTTGTGCCACTCAGGGACATTTTCACCCTCACAACTCCCCTATATGTGCATATTCTCTCCACTCTCACCATTGTTTTATCAGTCTCACCCTCGTTACTTAAAAACTTCAGCTAGATTCTCCTCCAAGTTTTGACTTCCTTGTCTCTCTAGACTCTAAGCTCCTTGAAGGCAGTGACTTTGAAGGCTTAGTACACAGTAGGTGCTCAAGGAATATTCAAAGAATAACTGCAAAAGTAAGAAACCCAGCCAGCTTTTCACATTTAATACTCCCCTTCATCCAGACCTCACTACCTCTGTTTTATTTTGAAGAAGGATGTCTCACAACACAAAGAGGAGAGAGTATTCCATGAATTATGGATTTCAGCACTTTCTTGTGGAGATAATCTGAATATTTTCCACATAGGCTATTGAGGGAATCAAATTAGCCCCCTGCTTGTCAAATCCTTCCTTCTCTTTGTGTTGCAGATGAAAGTATAAGAAGTGAGAACTGTAACTCTCTTGACCTTTTCAAGTCTTCAAATAATGATTTTCTAGACAGATAAGGCTAAATTGGTGTCGGATCTCAGGCTGGGAGCAGAAAAGGTTTTACTGGCTGCCTGCGTCATTGCTCACTGCTTCGTTTTTCTCCTCCTTTCCTCAGTAGAGGGAATTAAAACCCTGATGGTCAGATTAGGTGGTTCCAAGCTTCTGCCCTTAACCTGCTGCTGCAGATGTGAGTGTTAGGCTGATCTAAAGGTTCAAGTGAAGTGATCGATAATTTGAACACTTGAAGAGATAACTGAGGTAATACGATCCTTAAACTAAAGGGTTTGAGAATTGTTTGGAAAAAAAAATTCCACTGCCAGAGCCAGACCAAAGTAAACAAACAGAAATCCTCACCCTGGTCTTTCCCAGTTAGTGCACAGAGGGCCACCTATGTGGGACAAGGAACAGGTGCTGCTGAAATGACCAGCTTCCTAGGGTGGCCTTCATATCTAAATTTCCACTCCTTGGAAACACTATGAGGCGGTTCTACTTTGTCTTGCAGGGTCTCTATGAGTTGGAATCCATTCAGTGGTGATGGTTTTTGTTTTTAGTTGTAACTTTGAGTTAAGATATCAGTCTGAGACAGATAAATAAATCGAGAGATAGCTGCCACTGAGCCGAGTCTGATTCTCAGTGACCTTATACACAACAGAAAAAATTGTTGCTAGGTTCTGGTCATCCTCATAGTTATGGATGTATTCGTATTGTTATCCCCTTTCTTACTCAAAGATAGCATAGATAGGTAGATGCTGCTGAATCAGCTCCAACTTATGGGGACTTTACGGTCAACAAAACAAACCATTACCCAGTTCTGTGTCCACCTCACTATTGAGGGCACATTCGAGTCTGTTTTCATGACTACTGTACTAATCCATCTCACGGAGGGTCTCCCTCACCTTCACCGGCCCTCTATGTCACAAAATATGATGTTCACCTCCCCTAGTTGGATCCCTCCTGATGAAATGGCCAAAGCAAACAACTTAGATGATATTCTATTGTGATCTTCAGGTTTTCATTAGTTAACTTTTGGCAGTAGATTGCCAGACCTTTATTCCTAGTCTGGCTTAGTCTGGCAGCTCTGCTGAAACCTGTCCAAAATGGGTGAACTTGCTGGTATTTGAAATACAGATGGCATAACTTCTAGCATCACAGAAACATTCAAGCCACTACCATACCACAAACTGACAGATGAGTAGTGATTACTGGTCTGAACTGGTCTTATGTGTTAACTGGAAGACATCCTGCACTGATTACTATTAATATGATTTTTATCTAGGTGTTTAATTGAGCTTGGAGGATCTGGCCAGGAGACAAGTAAATTTTCATGGGCAAAGGAGGCTGGCAGTAATCTTAAGATCAAGGACTAACACCGATGTGTCACTTGGGGAAAGCAATTGGAGGGCAGTGGCTGATCTTCTGGAAGGGAAAGGTCAATAGTCAAGAGAAGAGATCCAGAAAAGCACATGTAGCATGCTTCTCTGTGTTTTCTTAATCAATCAAGCATTTATTAACGCCTTATATCTGAAGAGGTAGTGAGAACTGGGAGGTCAGACCAAATATTTAAGTCATCTGACTATTCAGTTTAGTGGTTGGCTTCACCATACAAAGTTCTTTTCCTTTAGCTACTCCTCTCCTCTAAGTTATTAATCCTCTTGTGAAGCTTTTAATTTCAAATCATGTAATTCTGCACTGTCTGGGATAAGGTACTAGGAGCAATAGGTTCCAGCTGTCTATTCCCCTAGGATTTAGCAGAAATCAGCACCCCTTTTTTTTCCCTGCTGTGTAATCACAAGATAAAGAATATCATGGCATGTGACCCTCACAATGTGTGATTTTTTTTCTCTCAAGATCAGTAGACCAGAATTGTTTATTGTGCATCATACAAGTAAATAATTTGATAGTCACAGTGAACCACAAGATAAAGCCTAAATAAGACCACACATAAACACAAACACAAACACAAACACACACAAATATTGATAAAATACTGGGATGTTTGAATGGGATTATGGTCGGTCTCTTAGTCTCTATTTCTCTGTCTCCTTCCTCAGTTATAGAAAGGAGGGGTTCTCTGGTATCACATGGTCACTTTCTCCCATCACCCTTTCATTTCACTAAAATGATGTCTTTTCGTGGGCCACGTTAAGTTCACAGCAATGTTTAACATTACTCATTAATTAAATGAAAAGATGAAATTATTATTTATAAGGAATATGTAAGTTTTTACAGTCCTTAAGTTCAGTATGTTAAGATGATATGATCATTCTGCTACAAAGTGTCCAAAGCATTTCTCTTCTGTCTTGAACAGACTCTCACGGGCTTCATTCTAAGAGACCATTGATAGCCTAGTATGAAGTCACATGACAGAGTGTTGAACTTGGACCCACCAAGGTGTCTTGTGAAGGATAAGCTAGAAAGAGCCACAGGAAAGAAGGGACACCATAGGACTGCAGTGTGGATTGGACTGGTTGGGAGGACACAAGGACTGCTAACTATGTTCACAAGTTCATCCTTGAAAAAGTGCTACATACCTCATTGCTGAGTATCACTGTGATCACCTTCAAAGTACTTTCGTGGGAAGCTGTGGACCTATGCCAATGACTAGTCTACCCTTCAAAGCAGTGTTGGAGCTCTTTTTCTGGAATGGCCTTCAGAGCTGTCATTGTATTACCCTTGATGTCCTGAAAGTCATCAAAATGTTTTTCTTTCAATATTTCCTTTATCTTTGGGGAAAGACTGGGGGCCAAATCAGGTGAGTAGGCAGGGTGTTCCAGTACAGCTATTTTTTTTACTGGCTAAAAACTCCCTCGCAGACAACTATACAATTAAGTTTGCAAACTAGCCACTGTGTCACCCTGCATAATGGCCATTGAAGAAAGAGATCCAGAATTGCTTTAAAGGGTGGACTAAGTGCTGATGTTGGTGCATAGCTTCCCAAGGGGAGTACTTTAAATGTGACTTTAGTGCTATTCAGTGTCATGTATTAAATTATGTCCCCCAAAAATGTGTGTAGCCATGTGCCTGGGCCATGGTTCCCTGTATTCTATGATTGTTCTCAATTTTGTGACTTTCCTATGCTGTATGTTAAAAGATTAGGGTGAGACTGTAAATCCCTTTATATGATCACCTTCCTACTCCACTGTACAGGGAGTTTCCCTGGAGTATGGCTTGCTCCACCCTTAATCCTTTCATCCTACAAGAGATAAAAGGAAAGCGAAACAAGCAGAGAATTGGGAAAGCTCACACCATCAAGAAAGCAGCACCGGGAGAACAGCACATCCTTCAGACTCGAGGTTCCTGCGACAAGATGCTTCCTGGACAAAGAATGATGCAATACCAGACTTTCCTCCAGAGCCAACAAGGGAGAAAGCCTTCACCTGGAGGAGAGACCCTGAATTTGGACTTGTAGCCTACTAAACTGTGTAAGGATAAACCTTCCTTTGTTAAAGCCATCCACTCTGTGGTATTTCTGTTAGAACAGCACTACCTGACTAAAACATTCGGTAATGAGATAGGTAGCACTTAGAGCAATTAAGTTTATGGACTTAATTTTCAGATGTCATATTTCAGTTGTCCACATGAGAGAGGAAGGATTCTGGGCTGTACTGATAGAGATGGAAAGAAAGGATTATCGGGGATTTAGGAGGCAGAACCTACTGGTCTTGGTGACTGAGGTGATGAAAGGGACAACAGATTATATTGTTTCTATTTTAAACAAATAGGCGCTAGAGGTACTGTTGGCTGCCACTGCAAGACTTTGTATGAGAAGCAGTTTTGTGGTAGAGGCAGTAAGTTATGTTTTGGATGTGTTGTGTGTCAGGTTCTCAGGGACAATCAGAATGATGTGAGCCTGTCAGCTCCCCTGGGATTTTCTGACATACTGGAACTGACCTAGTCTATCCTGCATTTCGTTCTTCCATTCAGTGATTTCTTTATGAGTCTCTTTTTATACTGTGGATATTCGTGATGAAAGAACTGGGGTGTATTTTCCTTTTCTCTCTAGTAGGTATGTTGCAGAGCAGTATCTTTCAAACCTTTTTTTTCCTGTAGTACACAGTAAGAAATAAATTTTACAACATGCAAAGACACACATATAAAACAGAAGTTTCACAAAACACTTATCTATTTCATCTGCAATGTTCTTTCCTCCCCTCTTTCCTCCTCCCCTCCTTCTCTTTCTCTCTTCTCTCTTTCTTTCTAGTTTCCTTTAAAATAGTTAACTGTTTCCTATGTTCACCTTCATCACTCATCTGTCACTTGGTCATACTGTGGTGGCTTGCATATTGTTACGATGTTTGAAGACATCCCACCAACATTTCAAGTATCAGTAGGGTCACTCATGGTGGACAGGTTTCAGCAGAGCTTCCAGATTAAGACAGCGTAGGAAGAAAGGCCTGGTGACCTACTTATAAAAAGTAACTTATCAAAATGTTCTGGATCACAACAGGACATTGCTTTCTTTGGGGCTGGAAGATACTACGTATTAGCTGTAATAATACACTCAAACATATCAGTGATTGTCAGAACGGCACAGGACCAGGTGACACTTTGTCTCCGTGAGATTGGAACCAACTTGACAACAACAGCAACAACAAGGTAGTCCCTTCAGTATGCTGTGGTCTGCAGTTCGTAGTATGTAAACCTTAGGTGGAGAGCACAAAGTGCTGTAAAGAGCCGGAATCTGCAGTCAGACAGAATTGGGTTTGAATTCTACTTTGTCACCGAATGGCCGGATGACCTTGAAGAAGCCATTTAACCTCTCTGAGTCTTAACTTTCTTGTCTGTAAAGTGGAAGTAAACACCTGAGTCCCAGTGATGATTAAATGAACCTGGCTATACTAGTTGTCTGTTGCTGTTGTAATGAATTACTGTAAAATTAGTGACTTAAAACAGCACAAATTTATATTATCTTACCATTCTGGAGGTAAGAATTCTGAAATGTATTTTATGGGGATAAAATCAAGGTGTTAGCAGAACTTCTTCTGGAGGCTCTGGAGAGAATCTGTGTGCTTGTTTTTTCTAACACCTGAAGGCCACCAGCGTTGCTCACCTCGTGGCCCCTCTCTCCATCTTTAAAACTAGTAATGTCGTGTCTTCAAAAGTTTCCCAGACTGATCTTCTGCCGCCGTCTTCCATTTTTATAGGATCCTTGAGATTTAATTGGGCTCACCCAGACAATCCAGCGTAAGTGTCATAATTTAGAGTTAGCTGATTAGTATAGTTAATTCCGTTTACTAATTCCACTCCTTAATTCTCTGGGACTGTGGTGGTTAAGAGCATAGGCTGCTAACCAAAGGTTGGTAGTTTGAATCTCCTGACTGCTCTTTGGAAGTCCTACAGGGTGGTTCTACTGTATCCTATAGAGTCACAGTGAGTTGGAATTGACTTACTGGCAGCAGGAATCACAGTATAGGATCTTGTATTTAACTGTGTTAAACAGCAGTTTAAGAGTTTTGAATCTGGGCATCATCATTAGAGATTCTCTTTACATGCTTTGTTGCAACTGAGAACTTGGTTTGTGTGATTTCAATGTCAGTGTTCAAGTCAATGGCAAAAATATTGAGCTGGCCAGAATCTTTCTCAGTGCTCCTAGAGGCTGTCCTCTACACTGAGGCTGATCATTAATTAATATTTCTGTTCAAAATGAGATGGAGAAGGAGAGAGGAGAGGAGGGAGAAATAAGAGAGGAGAAAAAATGAAGAAGGTCAAGGCATACTTCTGAGAATAGGACAAAGTCACATACATTTTCTGGGGTTTGGTGTCTTGGGGAAAGAAAAGCAGAGTTATATGAAGAATGAATTTTAATAACTGTTAGCTAGTATTACTATTATTCTACATATTTGTAGCATTTCTCCTAGATGACACACACAGGTTTGTACAAGGATCTTGCTGCTTAATACCGGAAAATCTGCTTTCCCTGCTGATAAGATGAAAGAGCTGTGTCCCTAGGTGATTAACTAGCCTGCAAGCCGCAAGTGCAGGACAGGGTCTAATTCCCTGGCACCTGGACCTCAAGGAGATTCCGAGGGAGGCTCAATAATAGCACAGTGGGGCTCTGAAAGCTCCTGAGGCACCTGCAGCAGCATGGAGATAGGAGACTTAGGACTGGGAGTGGGCAGCCACGACAAGAGTTTATTGCAGCTGTGCCTCTTCCCACAAGGGATTATAAAATGAGTCACCTGTAAAGTCTGCCTCTTTGATTTTTTAGGGTTTCTCCCTTCTCAAGCTATATATTTCCATAAAAGACATCTGCCCCTGTCCCTGCTCCTGGGGAGGAGAGTTTGGGGCACACCTTTGTGACTTCCAACAAATTCTCAGTCACCCGGAGAGGAATTATGACATTCTGATTAGTGAGAGAGGTAAGTAGCAGAAATTTTCACCAGTCACCCCAGTGTCTGACTATGTGATTTTTGCAGCCAGCTGAACAATGGATCAACCTTTCCAGGCTCCATCTGCCCTTCCTCACTGGCGAAGAGGCAGTTTTCCATTTTCCAGTTATTCTCACTCTAGATGAATGATTGAATCAGAGTTGTCAGGTAGATATTTGACATCATATTTATTTAGGTTAGGAGTGTTTTAGAATAACGTGTTGTTTGTTTTTCTAAAACTAAAGTAACAGGACTATGGAAGTATACTAGCCATCCTTTAGTAGTTGTTTTTCAGAAATTTCTTTGTCCTTTCAAGTAACTGCAATCCTTCCCTGATTGGTTAGGTTGATGGACTTACCTCTTTTGCAACTGAAGGAGATTTCCCTGCTAAATGCCTGTCTACGAGGAGCAAGGCAGAGCTGAACATGCAATGCATGTAAAAGTATGATTGCTGCATGTGTGCTTTCTCCACTTCTACATACTGAAAGTCAGAATAGGATAGCCTCTTTCCTAAGAATGCGAAGTCTGACAACTAAGTTCAGGAACTTGCCACCATGTGCTTACATTGGCAGCACCATACAAATAACTTGGTAAGGTTTCATAACTTTTGCATATCAGTGTCTCACATCTGTGTTCACGATGACATGTGGAGGTATCTTGCTGAGTGGTTTAAATTATTGTTTTTGCATGTTTTTGTGTGCCATCATGAGAATGTCCAAGCTTGAGTTAGAACAATGAACAAACATTCAATCTCTTGTTAAACTTGACAAGAGTGGGAGTGAAATCAGGGACATGTTAGGCCAAGTTTACGGGGATAATGCCATGAAGAAAGTGGCAGTGTACAAGTGGATTAAATGTATTCCTGTGGGGAGAGAAATTGTCACTGCTGAAGAGGGGTCAGGGCAGCCAGTAACAATTAGAACTAAGGAAAACATTGCAAAAATTCATCAAATTGTGTGTCAAAATTGTTGACTGACTATGAGAAGCATAGCAGACTAAGTAAACATTAATAAACAGGAAAATCTTAACTGACTATCTTTGCATGAGGAAGAAAGGTGTATGCAAAAGTGGTCCTAAAGGAGCTTACTGATGAACAGAAGCAAAGAAGAGCTGAAGTTTGCCAAGGCCATTTGGAGAGGCAAAGTGATGTTTTGGGCCATGTTATTACTGGTGGTGAAGCATGGATGTACTGATATGACCCCAGAACAAAGCGTCAAAGTACACAATGAGAGTCAGCCAATTCTCCATGAGGAAAAAAAGTTCAATTAGTCCAAATTAAGAGTCAAAATAATTTTGCTAACTTTTTCTGATATCAGAGGGATTATTCATTATGAATTTGTACCAACTGGACAAACAGTTAACCAAGTTTACCGTGTGGAAATGCTAAAAGGACTGCATGGAAAAGTTAGACAAATAGGACCTGAATTTTTGCCGACAATTCATGACTCCTGCATCACAACAATGTACCAGCTTACACAGCACTGTCTGTGAAGGAGTTTTTAGCCAGTAAATAAATTACTGTATTGGAACACCCTCCCTACTCACCTGATCTGGCCCCAAATGATTTTTTCTTTACCTGCAGTTAAAAGAAATAGTGGACAGAAGACGTTTTGATGACATTCAGGACATCAAGGGTAATACGACAATAGCTCTGATAGCCATTCCAGAAAGAGTTCCAAAATTGCTGGTATCAGTGCATAGCTTCCCAAGGGGAGTACTTTGAACGTGGCTGTAGTGGTATTCTGCAATGAGGTACGTAGCACTTTTTCCAAGATGAGTTAGTGAACTTAATTGTCGAACTTCTATTTATAACTCATGTATTTGGAGTCTATAAATACTCATCTGTAACCCTTATTGGGGATCTGGTAGTCATTTGGTCCTGAGACTCTGCCTGTTTCCCTATTTGCTAGTAGTAGATAAACACCTTTTTGTCCTTAACTCTATGTCTGGCCAAATTCAATTTGCTAGCCTGCTTGACAAGAACCAAGAAGCGGACGATTTCAAAACCATGAACAGAAGCCATGCCAAGCAAATTTCCAAAGCCCAGTCTGTTCCAGAGTAGATGCTCAGTAAAATTTGTTGAATTTAAGAGAGTCAAGTCTGTCCAACAGACTTTTGTACCAATTTTCTTGACTCCTGGGAGTTATACAAATAATTTTGTACAAATAATTTTATACAAATAATTTTTAATAATTTTGCCTGTTTTATGAGAATATGATTTCACAATGATAACACTATGCTCAGATACCTACTTGCACACTTGCTTATGAGCTATGTGACTTTTTTGATGTTGTTGTTGTCATTGCCATCAAGTCAGCACCCAACTCACTGAGACCCTATGCACAATGGAACAAATGCTGCCAGGTCCCGTGTCATTCCCCTGATCGATTATAGAAAGGACTGTTGAGGTCTACAGGATTTTCACGGGCTGATTTTTGGAAACAAATTGCCAGGGCTTTCTTCCTAGCTTTTTGTTTGGAAGCCCCAGTGAAGCCTATTCAGCATCATAGCAACAGACAGGAGGTGGCTGTGCATGGAGTACACTGGGCAGGAAGCGAACTCAGGACTGCTACCTAGAGTGTGAAAATTCTACCATGGAACATCAATGCTCCTTATGAGACCTAAGAACAACCGAGAAACTTAACCCAGAGAAAGTCTGTTTCTTCCCTCTCTCACCAATCTGATAAACCATGTTTCCTTTCTGTGGTGACTGACTGAGAATTTGTTGAAAGGCACAAGAGTGTCCCCAAATCTTTCTTCTGCAGAGCTAGAGGAAGGATAGACATCACTCCTTTGTAGAGGTGTAGCTGGAGAAGCTCAAGTGAAATCAAAGAGCCTTACTTTACAAAACACAATGTACTGTTGTAAGATTCTATTGTATGGTAATCATCCATACACCTGCTGATTGCTCCCATAGGATAGTAAGCACCTTGAGGGCAGGTATTCTTTTATTCGCATCTGCCACATCAGCTTCTCCCACAATGCTTGAAGCATAGTAAGGACTCAAAAATGTTTGGTGAATCAATGTTGCATGTATTCATTTTTTCTTGATATGCTGTTGTATTCTGTTGGCAAGAATTTTGTTGAAGATTTTTGCATCTGGGTTCATGAGTGATATCGGTCTGTAGTTCTCTGTCTTTGTTGGATCTTTCCCTGGCTTAGGTATCAGGGTTATGCTGGCTTCATAGAATGAGTTTGGGAGTACTCCATCCCTTTCTATAATGTGAAATAGTCTCAGTAGTATTGGGGATAACTCTTCTCTAAATGCTTGGTAGAATTCTGCTGTGAAGCCATCTAGGCCTGGACTTTTATTGGTTGGCAGTGTTTTGACGACCTTTTCAATCTCTTGCCTTGTGATGGGTTTATTAAGTTGTTCTGCTTCACTTTGTGATAATTTGGGTAGGTGGTATGAGTCAAGGAATTGGTCCATTTCCCCTAGGTTTTCAAATTTGCTAGAGTACAGTCTTTCATAGTATTCCGTTATGATATTTTTGATTTCTGTTGCATCTGTGGTGACAACTCCTCTCTCATTTCTAATTTGGGTTATTTATTTCCTTTCCTGCTTTTCTTTAGTAAGTTTAGCCAGTGGTTTATCAATTTTGTTGATCTTTTCAAAAAACCAGCTTTTGGTCTTTTCAATTTTTTCAATTGTTTTTCTATTCTCTAATTCATTTAGCTCTGCTCTAATCTTTATGATCTCATTTCTTCCAGTGCCCGAGGGGTTCCTCTGTTGTTCTCTTTCTACTTGTTCAAGCTGTAGAGTTAGTTCCTTGATTTGGTTTCTTTCTTCCTTCCCGATGTGTGCATTTATGGAGATAAACAGACCTCTGAGCACTGCTTTGGCTGTATCCCATAGGTTCTGGTAGGAAGTGTTTTCGTTCTCATTGGAATCCATGAATTTCTTTAATTCATCCTTAATTTCCTCTATAACCCATATTTTTTTGAGCAAAATGTTGTTCAGTTTCCAAGAGTTCCACTTTCTATCTATGTTTGTTCTGCTATTGATTTCTACTTTTATGGCTTTGTGATCTGAGAAGATGCTTTGCAGTAATTCAATGGTATGGATCTTGTTGAGCATTGCATTATGGCCTATCACGTGGTCAATTCTGGAGAATGTTCCATGTGCACTGGAGAAGAAGGTGTAGTTGTCTGCTGATGGGTGGAAAGTTCTGACTGTATCAATGAGGTTTAGTTGGTTAATTGTGTCAGTGAGGTCTTCTGTAGCTTTACTGAGCTTTCTTCTAGATGATCTCTCTAGTAATGAGAGTGGAGTGTTAAAGTCTCCCACTATTATTGTGGAGTCATCTAACTCTCTTTTGAGTGTAGTTAATGTTTCTTCGACATATTTAGGTGCTCTGACATTAGGTGCATAAATATTTAATATAGTTAAGTCTTGCTTGTGTACTGAACCTTTCAGCAATAAATAGTGTCCATCTTTGTCCATGATGGTGGATTTGACATTAAAATTGTTTTTGTCTGAGATTAGAATGGCCACCCCTGCTCTTTTTTGTTCATTGTTAGCTTGATATATATTCTTCCATCCTTTAATTTTCAGTTTGTTCCTGTCTTTAGGTTTCAAGTGAGTTTCTTGTAGACAACGTATGGATGGGTCATGTCTTTTGATCCAAGATGACACTCAATGTCTCTTTACTGGAGCATTCAGTCCATTCACATTCAATGTAATTATTGATAGGTATGTGTTCACTGCTGCCATTGTGATATGTTTATTTTTATGTTGGTGTTTTCTCTGTTGTTCTTATTAGTCTGTTCTGGGACACTCTTTATTGTGAGTTGATTTTTCACCTTTTTCAGAGCTGGTTTTATAGTTGTTGAGACTCGTGTGTTAGATTTCTTGAAATGGTATGATACATCTTTGTTGTGCTTTACAGCTGCCCTATGAACCCCCTTAATAAACTATTTATAAACCCAATTTTAATTACTACCAGTCTTGTCATCTTCCTCTCCATCTGGAAGGACTATCATTACTGTAGTACATCCCTCTTTTTATTATGATGACACCATAGTTTTCATGATGATCACTGGATTGCTTCTTTCCAAATCAAAGCTGTGATTTACTTTGGAGCCTTCCCTAAGTGAGTAGAGTATTGAGTAGTGTGTCATTCTAAAATACAAAGTTAGTGGTTTTGTTCTTCTAAGCCAAAGCCAAGAACTTCTTTTAGTATTTCTTGTAGTTTGGGTTTGGTTTTTACAAAGTCTCTGAGTTTCTGTTTATCTGGGAATGTCTTAATTTCATTTTCGTATTTGAAAGATAGTTTTGCAGGATATATAATTCTTGGTTGGAAGTTCTTCTCCTTCAAGATTTTGAATGTGTTGTGCCACTGTCTCTGTGCCAGCATGGTTTCTGCTGAGAAATCTGACGAGAGCCTACAGGGTTTCCCTCTGAATGTTAGCTTTGCCTTGAGTCTTGCTGCCTTTAAGAGTTGCTGCTTATGTTTCATTTTGTTAAGCTTGATTATAATATGTCTTGGAGTCTTTCTTTTGAGATCTATATTGGGTGGCACACGATATGCATCTGAGATGTCTATATTCTCTTCCTTCATGATTTCTGGGAAGTTTTCTTTCAGCAGCTCAGCAACAATACTCTCTGTGTTCTCAGATGTCTCACCCTGTTCAGGGACTCCAATTAATCAAAGGTTGTTCCTCTTAATAGAGTCCCACAAGCTTCTTAATGTTTCTTCATTTTTCTTGTTTCTTTTTTCTGATTTCTGTTCATAGACGCTGGGAGCAGCAGCTCTGTCTTTCAAGTCAGAAATTCTTTTTTCCATTTGTTCCATTCTGTTTTCTTGGCTTTGAATGGAAATTTTTATGTCTTTGATTTTCTTCTTGATCTGTTGGATTTCAGAGTACTGGTGTTCCATCAGATCGAACAACTTGCTTAATTTTTCATTTTGTTCTCCTGCATTTTGTATAAGGTCTAGAAGGGCTCTGTATATAATCAATTTGTATTCTCTTCCTGATGCTTTCATAAAAGTTTCTTCATCTGGAAACTCCTTGTTTGCTTTGTTTGGGAGCCTTCTGAAGCCATGAGTGATTGCTTGTATGCCACAATTGTCTGTTGCTTTTTGGGTCCCATGTGAGTATATAGAGGCTGGAAGAGGTACTGTGAGGATGGATTGCAAATGTTTCTCTAGGCTGTCTTCAAATGTAAAGCAAGGGGTATCTGACCAGTTCACAAGTCAGTTAGGTTTTCAGATGCAGAGGTCCCTCTTCTCATCTGACAAAGTAAGCACCACTATATCCAACCCCAGATGATAACAAACTAGTTCAGAATACAGCAATGCTACTGCCATGTTGGCCTCTGCTGACAGGGCCTAGCCTTAGGCAACACTGCGTCGAGTACTGGTTTTGTGATAGAAAAGCGCTCTCTTGTGGGCAGGCTCTGGCTCCCAAGCTAAGAATTAGGTCCAGCTCTGGCCACCGTACCCAAGATGGCGTCCTCCACACAGGCAGCAGATAGAGGGGCTAAAGGTGCCGAGAGGTAGTGTTTCCTCTGCTTCTGTTGCAGGGCCCCCAATGCAGGCAGCACTGTGCAAAATCACTACTTTTCTGATGGAGAAGCGCTGTCCCGTTTGCAGGCGCTGGCTCCCAGGCTAAGAACGAGGTCCCGCTAAAATCTCAGTACCAACATGGCGTCCCGCACCCTGACCACGGAGCTCCGTGCAAACCCCACTGAGGCAGCCACAATATGAAAGGCTCAAAGTGTCTAGATTAACAGAGTCCCGAGCCTGGCTCTCAGAATATGGGAATTTCGCCGGCCTATCCCCCCAGCAGCGCATCTGAGTCCAGCCACCAGGCAAGACCCAGCTCCGCCCGCCAGCTGAGATAGAGGAAAAAAATGTCCAACTGGTGTGTTTACCTTCCGTCCGTGAGAGCTGGGGCTAGCCAGGAGCGAGAGTCAGCAACAGAGAGGAGGTTTTTCGCTGAGTGGTATGAAGTCCCAATTAACAGCTCTGTGCCGTGTCCTGAGGCTGATTAGGTGATCCGAAGGCTCTGTTTGATTGTCAGTTCAGGTCTTGGTTTCCAGAGGGATATAAGGAGACGTGTGCTTAGTCTGCCATCTTGACTCCGCTGTATATTCATTGTTTCATTTGCTTGTTCTATCGCCTTCAATACAGCATGGAGTTTTTATAGTATTCATATTCATTTTTATGAAAGCCAGGTGCCGTTTTGTGGACCTTACGTGTGTCAGAGTAGAATTGTGCTCCCCAGGGTTTCCAATGGCTGATTTTTCAGAAGTTGATCACCTGGCATTTTTTTCCCAAGGTGTCTCTGGGTGGACTCAGACTGCTAACCTTTTGGTGGGCAGCTGTTTGCACCACCTGTGTACCCCCAAACTTCTGTATAGCTGAAAGAAATCCTTCCCAGGTTTGAATTTTTAGCACTTCACCCATCTCTAGAGGAAGCATGTGTATCTTCATGAGAGGAGGATAGGGGTAGATGTGTGAGGTGTGAAAATGGAGAGATAAACTGTCCTGTTAAATGAAGTTTAGAGTATCATCTGTTCCTTAGGACTAAATAGTTTTGTAATGAAAAATATTGGCAGTCTGAAGGTAGAAGAGTTTTCAGTTACATAAAATCAGTAGGAAAACTTTTTTAATCTGAGAAAAAATTAGTCCCACAAGCAGCTTTGAAAAGGCAGAGAGGGAGAAGAATAAATTTATTTTTTTATGTGGCAATACTTACATGTGGTTATGTAAGTATTGCATATGGGTAACTATTAATCAAATTATCTAATTGTATTAACATCATGTGTCTAAAACAGAACAGTATTTAAAATACGTAATCAAGAGATGTCTTTTCTTGAACAGTGTCAAAGAATCTGAAATGCTTAGCAGCATGTTTGTTCTCATTGATACAGAATATGACTATAGCACAGGCTTGTGAGCCTCTGTACACTTAAAACATTGCCTTAAGAAATCAATTAATTGTAACACAAAATTGGTTGATACTTTGGGATCCGAAAAAATTAAACAATAATGTTCCTAAAACCTTTTTATTGTCTACAGTAATAAAACAGCAAAACTAGAGTGATTTTACTCTGCAAAACATTCCATGGATTACATTCTTATCAACTGCACTTCATGACTTTTTTAAATAGTTGTGTTTTATGCACCTTTAAAATGCTTTACTTTATCTCCTTTCCCACTTGCTAGAACAGGAAATAACAAGGTGATCAGCTTTATAATTATGGACACTGTAGGTCTTAGAAGGTTTTTGTAACTGTAGTCACCAGGCACCACTATTATCTGAGGCCATCGTACAGAGTCAAGTACGTTTCAGGATGAATTTTCAGAGGGTCATGCTGTGCCTTCCTCTTCATCAGTATAGCCCTGTGGGAGGTGTTGTTGAGTAATAGGTAATGCACAAGTTTCTTAGTCATCTGTGGAGATGACTGCTCCCAAACAAGCCCTACTTTTCTTTCTTTTTAAGTTTTTCCATAAAAATGTACGTGACAAAACATGCACCAACAATTTTTATAGGTACAATTCAGTGACATTGGTTACATTCTTCAGGTTATGCTACCTTTATGTCCTTTTCAAAATTGTTTCACTGTCATTAACATAAATTTGTTACCCCAGTAAGGTTCTCATCTAACCCTTTGAATTGCTGTTGTCAGTTTGATCACATATAGATAATTCTTTAAAAGAGCACAATATTCAAGGCAAACATTCTTTAGTAATTAAGTTAAACTATTGTTCAGATTAAGTGGCTTCTTAAAGTTTAAATATTTTCTCAGGGCAATAGTTTTGGAAGGGTGATCATCCATTCTTGGCACAAGAAAGTCTGCATTTTATGAGAATTTGAAGTTATGTTCCACAATTTCTCTCATCTTGATCAGGATCAAAATGTTCATTAATGGTAACTATAAATTCAGTCTTTCTCTGTGATTTTGGGAAAGTCATTTAATTTATTTAAGCCATTAATTTCTTCTGTGTAATGTGGACAATAATATTGCCTACTAGCATTACTCTGGCCCATAGAAATAGCAGTTAAGAAATTGAATGATACATCACTTTGGGCAAATCTTCTGCAGAAGACTTTTTTAAAGTTTTAAAAAGCAAAAATGTCACTCTGACAAGTCAAATGCACCTGATCCAAGCTATGGTTTTTTCAGTTGCTTCACATGCAAGCAAAGTTGGCTATCAGAAAATGAAGACAGAAGAATTGCTGCATTCTAACTAGTGAAGAATATTTGAATATACTGTGGGCTTCCAAAATAACAAACAAATCAGTCTCCAAAGAAAGGCAACCAGGATGTTCCTTAGAAGCCAGGATGGTAAGATTTTGGCACAACATGAGGAAAGACCAACCGCTGGAAAAGGACATCATGTTTGGTAAAGTAGAGGACCAGTGAAAATGAAAGAAGCCCTCAGTGATTTACTTAACAACCACAATAATGCACTCAAATATATCAATGACCATAAACCACAGAGATGACACAGGACCAGGCAATATTTCCTTACATGATTTGTAAGTCCACCATGAGTTGGAGCTACCTGACGGCAACTAACAACAACAAAAACAGCAGCTTATTCTAAGGGTTAAATGTAATAACGTATGTGAAACACTGACGCAGTCCCAAAAGACTAATAAACTAAACTGAATTATTTTAGAGTGATGATATAATGGTACAGTGTGATAATGTAGGAATGGTAAAATAATAACGATGAAATGACTGGTTAGCTATAAAATGATACAATGAAAAAATATGTAAAGTTTATACAGTAATAATGATAATAAAATGGGTACATGTTATAGTCCAAAGACATATAGTCTACCTCTTTTCAAATCAGTTCATAACTATGAGAGGCCTAGTATTCCTTTTTAATGTTCAGGAAAGAATCTGTAAGTATTTAAACCACTCAGGGCAATTTCTTCTAAGTAAAATAGTTTATTTAGAAGAAATAAACAGGTCAACAAAATTCATATTCTTCTCACGTCATTGTTTAAGCATGTTTGGTTCAAGTCAGATACCATGAGTTTGCTCATTGTCCTCTTCCAGTAGCATTACCTTAATTGAATTAACTTAATAAGTCATTTAAATAAAAACAAAAAACTTTAAGCCAACCCAGTTATTGTGGAGCTGGTTTCTTCCCAGCTGCTTACTGGCCGGGTTCAAATTGCAAACTTATCAGTTAGTATTTGAGTGTTTAACTGTGCTGCTCAGGGAGCTTTGTTGTTGTTGTTAGTCGCCCTTGAGTTGATTCTGACTCATGGTGACCTCATGTGTGGAAAGTAGTATGGTTCCATAGCATTTCTGAGACTGTGTCTTTTTGGAAGATCCCTAAGTTTATCTTCTGAGGTGCCTTTGGGTAGTAGGTTCAAACCTTTTGGCTACTAGTTGAGTGCCAAACCATTTGTACAACCTGTGGATGCAAGAAATCTGTAGTAATGTAAACTGTTATAGTTTAATTAATTCCCTCTCATGGTAGTCCCATGTGTTGCAGAGTAGAACTGAGCTCCAAAGAGTTTTCTTGGCCATGATCTTGAAACAGCCTAGCTAACTAACTACCACAGCAACAATCTTTATGGAAGGAGAACACCAGGACTTCCACAGTGATGCTGGATGAGTTAGTAGTTGAGTGCTTAACTGACTGGACAGGGGCTATTTGGCATGCTTCTCTGAGTGTGAAGTCTTTCCTCTATGTGGACTCCTGTTTCTAGAAATAGACATATACTCACAAATCTGCTTTCATTAGCATACTGAGATGACAGATAATTGTGGTTTTGCAGCTATTAGCTTGTTTGACTTAATGGAAAGACTGCAAAGTACTAGGAATATTCAACCTGCAGCTTCTGTGCTGAGTCCATTGGTCTTGGTTTTGCATCTATGGCCATTTCTTGCAGGGTGAAACAATCTGCAACTTTGAAACAGTTGTGCTTTGGCAGCTGGAAGAGGGTTTTGAGTGTCCTCTGGGACAGTGGTGTGTGTGGTGAGGGGCTAGAGCTGCTGACGGGAAGAGGTTGCCTTTATCTGAACTATTGGTTATGCTGCTAAGGCTGTCCGAGCATCTGCACATGGAGAATCAGCACGGAAGGAAAGAGGGAAAAGCCTGACGCCAAGTAACAGAGGGCACCGGTCTGCCTTGTACCCAGATTCTGCCATCCAGGTGCTGCCTAGTTCGTAGTTATTGAGATCCCTCTCTTTGTTCTTCACTAGGCAGGGTGCCATCCTGCCATTCCCTTTCGGTGCTATTCTCAGCCAGTGGCAGTGATAAATAATAAATATAAAGCATTCATTCTCCTCACAGCCAGCAGCCCTCTAGTGTCCATAAAGACATACGTGTGTACTTTGGGGTACATGGCTTCACTTTTCTTCTCACTCAGGCATCTTATTTTAGTTTTAATTCTACCTCCACCATGTTTATCTATTTCATTTGTGACCTTCCAGAGATCATGGACAGGAGTGGCTTCTCTTTCTTTTGATTACTGTCTCCCAGTATGAAGGTAACATGCCAATTTTAGACTATTTGGAAAATTTGCAAACAAATAAATCACAGAAGTTCTGACACTCCATCACTGGGAGGTGCTCACTGCTTAGATTTTGCCATATGTCCATCTTGGCTTTCCCTCGTGCATATGCATGTAGTGAACTCACGTTGGTAGCTCATTTTATGTCTATTATTTCATTTAACATTAGATATGAACATTTCCTTACATGAATACACATTTTTCATAATTGTATGACCTATGATATTCCATTGTATGTGTATCCCTCATTTATTTAACCTTTCCTTTATTGCCACATGTAAGTTTTCACTGCCGTAGGTAATGCACAGTGAACACCTTTTCTCATAAATCTTTGTTGTCACTGCAGATTTGGGGGATGTGGTGCTTTACTGCTCCGCATAGAGGTTGTAGTCTTCACTTACAGTTGTTTCAGCAGTGTGTCAGCACTCCAGTTTCATGAAATTGTTTCTGTTATGTTACGTCCTCTGTATTTTACTACCTATTTTAGAAACTTAAGAAATGCATTTCACTATTACCTTAGAATCTATTTATTTGCTAATTAATATAATCTTTGCTTACTCAGGGTGCACTGTTTTAAATGCTACATCTGCTATCCAAAAAGTCAGCAGTTCAAATCCACCAGGTACTCCCTGGGAACTCCATGGAGCAGGATGGAGCAGTTCTACTGTGTCCTATAGGGTCATTATGAGTCAGAACTGACATGATGGCACTGTTTTTTTTTTTTTTGTTTGTTTGTTTCATTTACTCAGTATATAGATGTGATCACATTGTTCTAAAATTTTTCAAAGGATTATTCAAGCATCTGTACCCAGTATCAGCAGGAAGTTCAACCTGCCTCTTTTGAAGTCTCCTAGCACCAACCTGATCTCTGCCTTGTCTGAGAATGCATAGGATGGAAGTCAGGTTACCTGACTTTCAAAAGTTTATCTGACTTCCAAAAGTTCAGGATAAGAGAGCTGGAGGATCTGACAGGCATCTCTGCCAGAGGCTGACACGATGTCACTATTGAAGGCTAGCCCTTCACAATCCAGGTCCTTCTATGGAAGCCCCACATATTCACCCACTGTTTCCAAGCTCAGCAGCTGGGCCAGATAGACTGGGTCTAGGGCAAGGGGCATTCTTGTAGAACAATTGCATTCTATCCTTGTGACCTTCTGTTCCGATGTTAAGCCAATCCACTGAGTTTTTATTTAGGCTATTGTATTTTTTCAGTTCTAAGATTTCCATACATTTGGTTCTTCTTGACAGCTCATATTTCTTTGCAGAGACTTTCTAATTTTTTGCTGAGTCTGTTTTTGCCAGGCGCTCCTTAAACACTCTGGGGGTCAGTTCTACCCTGGCTCCTAGGGTCGCCATGAGTCAGATCTGACTTGATGGCACTTGGCTGTTTTTTTAAAAATATTTTCCAAGTGTTCTCCTACTTTCATTTTGAAGCATTCATATGATGGCTGATTTAAAATCTTTGTTAGATAATTCTACTATTTTGTTCATCTCAGGACTTGTGCCATTTTAAAATTTTTATTTTTTAAAATTCAAATTGTGATTTTCCTCTTTGCATGATGAGGGATTTTCAGTTGAAACCTGGACATTTGGAATATTATGTCCTGAGATTCTGACTTTATTTAACCCTGTGTTCTAGCTGGGTTTTTGTACAGTGCTGTGGCAGGGGAAGGCATCGCATTACTCCCAGGTGGAGGTGGAAATCAGGTTTCTCGACCTATGTTGACATTCAAGAAGCAGGAGGTTCCTCTTTACCATTGGGAAGGAGGAAAGTTTCAGACTCTACTACACCTTTGCTGCCATCACTTTGGCTGGGAGGCATAGTAGTACTTTTTACTACTCCCCATGTAGCTTTCAGTGACAACTATAGGGAAGATGGTGACTTCATTAATGCTGTGTGGTGGTGATCCACTCAGATCAGCCTTCCTTGACACCACCTGGGGAGGGGGATTTAGGACACCTTCTTACAGTCTGAAGACAGCAGAAGTTGTTCGCTGGGAGTAGGGATGGGCTCACAGTTTTTTCTGTCCTGTTTGAGTGGCAGAGAGCAATGACTGCCTAAAAGTTTTCTGTCTTTCACGGTAGCTTCTTTCCTGCTCCTTTCACTGGGGAGGGCAGGCTTTTGTTGGACGGCTTGTCTTCACCTGTCTGTGTTCCAGATTTCTGGCTTCTTCAGCTCCAAGTCTGGGATGTATGGGGCCAAAAGAAAACCCAGGGAACTTACCATTGTGTTGTTCCTCAGCTTCTGAAGTACCTAGCTCATCTCCCTCCATCTCTCTACCGTTAAGGGTTTTCCTGTGTTTGCTTTGGGTAAACACAATATCCATTGGGTAAATATTATGGGTAATATCCAGGGTTTTTAGTTGTACATAGCAGGAAGAACAGGGACAAGTATGTCTAGTCTATCTTCCAAGAAAGTCCCCCTCTGCTTCCTTAAAATAAAAAATATATATAATCTTTTTGCAAGCAAATACTAAGTTTATTAATCTTTGACTGTCAGAATTTTGTGTATTTCTGCATATGTGGTTATGCTTTTCAAAGAACTGTACTACATTCTGCTTGTCACTTCAAAAAATCAGATTAATGACCATGGTGATGGTGATGATGATGAAAAAACTTAGCTAAAATGAAGTACTTAGATCCTATTGCCATGGATAATTGAGAGTTAGTTGGAGGACAGTTCAGACTTAGAAGCTGATTTTACTTGTGTTCACAGCCTCAAAAGAAGTCAAAGTAGGAAGGAAGAATTTCAGCGAGCTAATCAGGACGCTGCTAGCACCACAAGGTACGCTCTGGAATCTAACCAGGCTGGAGTAATTCCTGTTAGAAATCTGTGCTGGTGCTGCTAATGGGCATTAGTGAGACTGTACTGCCTTGGACTTAGAATTGCAGTGAACGGCTTATACTTGTTAAAATTCTAGATATCTGACCTTTATGACCTGAATCCTGAAAAGCTGATACTCTCCAGAGACTTGGAAACTTGGAATTTATGTGGCACTTGCATATAGTTACCCTGCTTTCTGGCCTCCAGAAGCAGGGGTGACCCTTAGAAAATCTCGATATTTGGAATGATCGTCTGAGGTGAATTCACCTCTAGTTCTTGTCATTCATTTATTTATTCATTGAATCATCTATTTATTCTGTGCTGGTGCTGCTCATACACTTGTTAAGTTACGACATTGTTTGCAGGTGGCACAGGGGAAACATCAATAAGAAATATCTCTTTTCCTGAGAGGATGACAGTGGGCAGGGAAAGCAGATAGTGTTGATCACATTTAGTGCCATGATGGAGAGAAGCACACACTATTGCTGGAGTGGAGACTATGGTTATCCCTTCCAGACCAGGGACAAGTCATCAAGGAGGACTTCTTGAAGGAGGTGATGCCTGAGTTGAGTCTTGCTGAGGGAAAAGGAATTAGTTCTGTAAAGAGGAAGCAGACTTGTGAGACTGATCTCTGCAGCAGAGAGTGTAGTCAGGTTGGTGCATTCCCCTTCTTGGGAAACGTGGAGTGTGCTGACAACTGAAACTGGATGGGGCGGGGGTGGGGGAGGTTAGATACAGATGGCATTAGCATCAGGCTAGCAAGCCTAAATTTTAGCCTAAAGACAATGGACAACCATGAAAGGTTGTCATAGGAGAGAATGGCACTGTGTTGCCAGCAGATTATTCTATCATGTAGAAGAGGGATGGATTGGGGAAAAAGGACCCTCTGTCTTAAGTATGATGCCTGCTTGCTTCTGCCTTAGAGGAATCCATCATGCTCATTTGCATCAAGGAGTCCATGGGTGGTGCAATTGTAAAGTACTCAGCAACTAACTGAAAGGTTTGCAGTTTAGATTCATCCAGAGGTGTCTTGGAAGAAAGGTCTGGTGATCTACTTCTGAAAGAACGCAACCATTGAAAACCTTATAAATCTCAGTTCTGTTCTATATGTGGCTCCTCACCATGAGAATCTGAATCTACTTGATGACAATTTTTTTTCTTTTGTACAAAGATATCAGATGTGAGTTTATATGAACTTAAGAGCACTACGTATATGTATATGTACATATATCTATATAGTATATATGTACACACACACACATATATAAATTGTAAATGAGGATTGGGAGAATGACAACAGCCTCAGTTCTATAGTGAGCCTTCAAGTCATGCCATACAGGTGACCATGTATTTGTTGAGGTTTAATGCCAGTTGGCCCTTTTATTTTAACTCATAAAACTAAGAGTTGCTATTCTTTTCAATTCATCTATTCATGTAAATAACAAGAAGGGCCTCTCTTGTGAGTTGTGCAAGTTATTCAGATTGAGAGAAATAGCTGGTTTTCAGTGCTTTGGAAATACAGTAGAACTGTTTATAAAAGAGGGGATAACAAAGACTACTTCTCATTCATGTCCTTCCATTTGGACCAGAAACTACTAAAATGTAAATCAATTTTGAAACAGCCTATCTTAGTTACCTAGTGCTACTTAACAAGAATACCACAATAGATGGCTTTAATAAACATAAATTTATTTTCTTATGGTGTAGAAGGTTGGAAGTCTGAATTCAGAATGCAAGCTGGAGGGAGGGCTTTTCCTCTGTTGACTCTGAAGGAAGGATCTTTGTGTCTTCTGAGCATCTGAGCTCCTGGGCAATCTCCGTGTGATTTGCTGCTGTCTTCCCACCATCTCTGTTCTGCTTGTCTGTTTAATCTCTTTGATATCACAAAAGAGATTGACTCAAAATAGCTCTACATTAATACTGCCTCATTAACATAACAAAGACCGTCCCTTCCCAAATGGGGTTATAACCAGAGGTTTAGAGGTTACGATTTAAAACATACATTTTTAGGGATCATATATATCTACCCTGGCCCGTAGGGTGGCCATGAGTCGGATCCGACTTGACGGCACTTGGCTTGGCTTGGCATTTCAATCCATAACACACGCAGTCAAGCAGAAATGGAAAACGCACAGGACAAAAGCTGTTTGAGACATTACAAATGAATTAGGGGTAGGGGGTGGGAAATGGGAGAGAGTATCTGCTGTCCCCCGGGAACTTGAATGCTTTCATCAAAAGGGAGAGAAAAATAAATCCCCTGACTTTCTACGTCCCTGAGGCAGAGTTTAATTAAGGCAGGCAAGGGCAGAGAGAAGTGATAAATAAAACAAAACCTAGATCTGTAGGAAACTGCCCTAGAGAAGTTAGTGGAGCGCAGGGCTGGTAATCATCATTACATGAGGGATGAGATATGTCAGGGATAGAGGGTGTCATGTGGACAACATAATGAAGTGCCATATGGGAGGAGATAGTAAAATCCAAATACCTTTTATAATAGCAGAACGAAGATGTAGGGTGCATACATGAGCATTATTTCTTTGCAGTTTGGCAAAATGGATCCTAGGTGTCCTCCTCTTTATCTACCTGGGGAATGGAGCAAGTAGTGCCTGCAGGACTATATCCTTGGCTCTGGGCCACTTGAAAGTTTCATGGGATATGTGGAAGAGGAATAAAGAGTGAAGGATTGTTTGTATAACCTTGGGAAAAGGAAATATGAGCTGAAATATAACAGGAGTCAATAAAGATACCTGGAACAGATGGAAAACCAGGTTATCAAGTGTAGGGTGACGAACTCAATTCTACCACTTTTAAAGGGTTGAGCAACTTTGGGCACGTCACTCCTTTTGAATTTGTCAGTTAATACATGGGATTAAAGTTCACCTACCTTATAGGGTTGTTCCAAGGATTAAATAAGTTAATATTTGTAAGGCATTTAAACAGTGTCTGTCACTTTGAATACTACGGTGGGCCTGATCCAAGTCATGATATTTTTATTCAGTTTTTCAGGATTTTTTTACACTGTATTTTAAGTGAAAGCACACAATTTACATCAGTTCCTCATATGAAAATTTACACATTTTGTTACCTGACCCTAGCTACTCCCTCCACACTGTGGCAGCACACTGCTTCCCTCCACCTCAAATTTCCCGTGTCCATTCAGCCAGTTCCTCTCCTTTCTTCTCAAATTACCTCCAGACAGGAGTTTCCCAGTTAATCTCCTGTATTTGCTTAAGTTAAGAAGCATACTCTTCACCAATATCATTTTATGCCTTACACACCAGTTCAATCTTTGTCTGAGGAGGTGGCTTCTGGAATCGTTTCAGTTCTGGACTAACAGAGTCTAGGGGTCGTATCTTCAGCTCCATCAGGGACTCTTTGTTGAGATGCTCATGTGAGGAGTCATTGGTGGTAGCTGGATACCATTTAGTTCTTCTGGTCTCATGGTTTATGCAGTCCTTTCTGTCTCTTGGGCTCATATTTTCCTCATGTCTTTGGTGATTTTCTTTCTCTTGCTCCAGATGTGTTGGGATCACCTGGTGTTTCTTAGATGGTCACTTGCTAGCTTTGAAGACTTCAGACACCACTAACCAAAGTAGAACGCAGAACAGCTCCTTAATAAATTTGTTATGACAATTGACCTAGCTGTCTCCTGAAATCATGGTTCTCAGCCTTGTGCTCCTGCTTCTCTTCCCTTCAGACTGTTTGGTTGTATTCAGAAAACTTCTTAGCTTTCAGTTTAGCCCATTTGTGCTGATTCCTTCTCTTCTGTGTGTTATACCTTCCTTCACCTAAAATAATTGTTGCCTGGTGTCAAATTAAGATGGTGAGACTGTGTCTTATATACTTTGGACATGTTGTCAAGAGAGATCAGTTCCTGGAGAAGCACATCGTGCTTGGTAGAACGGAGGGTCAGTGAAAAAGAGGAAGAAACTCAGTAAGATCAACGGACGCAGTGGCTGCAGCAATGGGCTTAAGCATAAAAACAGTTGTGGGGGTGGTGCAGGACCAGGCAGTGTTTCCCTCTGTTGTGCATAGGGTTGCTATGAGTCCAGACTAACTTACTGGCACCTAACAGCAACACAACACAGTATGAAATTAGTAAATATCTCTTTCCCTCCCTTTCCAGCATAATGTTGAATAAAAGTGTGATAAAGCGGTTCTTTTGGTTCCTGTTCTCAAGGGGAATGCTTTCAGAATCTCTCTATTTTGGATGATGTTGGCTGTTGGCTTTATATAAATGCCCTTTATTATGTTGAGCAATTTCTTTTCTATTTCTTTTTTGCTAAGAGTTTTTAACATGAAGCAGTGCTAGACTTTGTCAAATGCTTTTTCTACATCAGTTGTTAAAATCAAGTGGTTCTTGCCTTTTGGTTCATTTATGTAGTTGATTACATTGATTGTTTTTCCAGTGTTGAACCACTCTTGTGCATCTTGTATGAATTCCACTTGGTCATGGCAAATAATTTTTTTGACACATTGCTGAATTCTGTTGGCTAAAGTTTTGTTGAGGATTTTTGTATCTAAGTTCATGAGAGTTATTGGTCTGTAATTTTCCTTTTTTGTGGTATCTTTACCTGGTTTTGGTATCAGGTTTATGCTGTTCATAGCATTAGTTTAGGAATATTTCATCCTTTTCTATGCTCTGAAACACTTTTAGTAATAGTGGTGTTAATTCTTTTCTGTAAGTTTGGTAGAATTCTTCAGTAAAGCCCTCGAGGCCAGGCCATATTTTGGTTGGGAACTTTTTAATTGCTGTTTCAATCTTTTTTGTAATTATTTAATTGTTCTACCTCTGTTTGGTGTTAGTTTATGTAGGTGATGTGTTTCTAGACATTTGTCTATTTCCTCCAAGTTTTAAAATGTGTTAAGAGTGCAGTTTTTTTGTAGTATTCTGTCATGATTTTTTTTAAAATACCAGCTGAATCTGTTGTGATATTACCAATCTCATTTCTTATTCAGGTAATTTGTGTCTTGTTTTTTCTTTTGTCACATTGGATCAATTTTATTGATTGTCTCAAAGAACCAGCTTTTGGTCTTGTAAACTCTTTTGATCATTTTTTCCTATTCTGCAATTCATCTTGTTCTGCTTTAGTTTTTATTATTTACTTCCTTATGGTATCTGAGGAGTTCTTTTGCTGGTCTCTTTCTACCTGTGCAAGTAGTAGTGTTAATGCTTTGATCTAGGCCTCTCTTCTTTTTTGGATGTGTGCATTTATTGAAATAAATTGACCTGTGAGGGCTACTTTTGCAGTGTCCCAAAGGTTCTGATAGGATGTGTTTTCATTCTCATTTGATTAAGTGAATTTCTTTATGCCATCCTTGATTTCTTCTATAATTCTGTAGTTTTCGTGCCAGGTGTTGTTTAGTTTCCATGTAAATATTTATTTATTTTCCTTGCTTTTTCTGTTATTGATTTCTACTTTTACAGCTTTATAGTCTGAAAAGATATTTTACAATATTTCAATGCTTTGGATTTTGTTAAGACTTGCTTTATGATCTAATATGTGGTCAATTCTGGAGAATGTTCCATGTGATTTGGAGAAGAAAATATACTAGGCTGCTGTTCGGTAGAGTGTTATATATATGTCTATTAAATCAAGTTGGTTGATTGTGTCTTTTAGATCTTCCATCTCTTTATTGAGCTTCTTTTTACATGTTCTATCCTTCACCACAAGTAGTATGTTGCAATCTCTTACTGTTATTGTGCAACTATTTCTCTTTTCAGTGCTGTTAGAGTTTGTTTTATCCATTTTTGGAGCCCCAAAATTGGGTGCATAAATGTTTAATTCAGTTATGCCCTACCGGTGTATTGACCCTTTAATCATTGTGTAGTATCCTTCCTCATGCATTGTGGTAGATTCTATTTTAATGTTTATTTTATCCAAAATCATTATTTCTACTCCTGCTGTTTTCTGAATATTGTTTACTTAGTATACTTTTTCCATCCTTTGAGTTTTAGTCAGTTTGAGCCTTTAAGGTATATCTTTCATAGACAATATATAGACAAATAATGTTTTATTATCCATTCTGCCAGTCTCTGCCTCTTCACGGGTACATTGAATCCATTTATATTCAGTGGAATTATTGATAGGTATGGGTTTAGTGCTGTTCAGTTTGATGATTTTTTTGTGCATTGTTGTAAATTTCTTTGGTCCACTTAATTTTCTGTGCCGAGTCATTTTTCTTTATGTGTTTTCTTTCCATCTTTCTTATGGCTGTTGGTTTTGTCTTTGCTGAGACTTCATGTTTTTCTTGTATTTTATTTTGATGTGCAGGATTGTTAGTTTCCTTTGTGGGTACCTTAGTATTTACTCCTATTTTTCTAAATTTAAGCCAGTCTTTAATTTCTTTGTATCATCTTGATGTCCTTTCCATAGGCAAGATCAGTGACTGCATTTTTAGCCCCACTTTTTTGTTATAATTTTGTCATATTTTTATATAATGACATCTCTCTTTGCCTGTTTTTGATTTATTTTGTGATTTATTTTTGTGATTTATCTTTGATTTATTTTTGTGATTTTCCTATGTGGGTTGATAATCTGTTTGCTGTGTCCTGTGTTCTAGCTTTGGGTTGTTACCTGATGTTGCCAAGCCAAGTGCCGTTGAGTTGGATCTGACTCATGGCAACCCTAGGGGCCAGGTATTACTGATTTTCTAACTGAAGGACTGTCTTCACTATTTATTGTAATTTTCATTTGTTTTTTGCGAATTTTCTGAACTACTGTTTATTGGGAGATATCCTAATTTCACCATCATACTTGAGAGGCAGTTTTAGTGGATATATAATTCTTGGCTAGCAGTTTTTTTCTTCAAGGCTTTGTAATGTCATCATATTGCCTTCTTGTCTGCATGGCTTCTGCTGAGTAGTCTGAGCTTAGTCTCACTGACACTTCTTTGTAGATTATTTTTTACTTCTCCCTAACCATTTTTAAACTTCTCTCTTTAGGTCTGGTAAGTTTGATTGTAATATTTCTTGGTGCCTTTCTTTTGGGAGACTATCTTTTGTGGAGTTTGGTGAACATCTTGGATAGATATTTTCTCATCTTCCGTGACATTCGGGAAGTTTTCTGCCAACAAACATTTAGCAAATTCTGTCTATGTTTCCTATTCTCCCCACACCTCCCCTTTCTGGTATTTGAGTCACTCATAGATGATTCCTCCTGATACAGTCCCACATAACTTTTAGCATTTCTTCATTTTTTAAAATCCTTTATCAGATATTTCTTCAAATATTGTCTCAGTCAGCTAAGGCTACTCTAGGAGAAATACCACAGAGTGGATGGCTTTAACAAAGAAAAGTTTATTCTCACACAGTCTGGTAGGCTACAAGTCCATATTCAGTGTATCCACTCCAGTAGAAGGCTTTCCCTCTTGTTGTCTCTGGAGGAAATTCTGGTATTGTATCAGAAACATCTGTATTCAGGAAACATCTTGGCACAGGAACCTCAGGTCTGAGGGATGCACTCTTCTCCCAGTGCAGCTTTCATGATAGTGGGAGTTTCCCAGTTCTCAGTCTGTATCTCTTTCCTTTTATTTCTTGCAGGCTGAAAGGATTAAGGGTGGGGCAAGCCATACTCCAGGGAAACTTCCCTTACAGTGGAGCAAGGAGGTGATCTTATAAAGGGATTTACAGTCCCACCCTAATCCTTTAACACACAGCATAGGAAAACCACAAAATGGAGGACAGTCGCAAGATACTGGGAATCATGGCCCGACCACGCGGCTATACCTATTTTGGGGGGGACAGAATTCAATCCATGACAAATATGTTGGTGTCAAGTGTTTTATCTTCAGTCTTCAAGTGTTTTAGCTTCAACTGAAGCAATAAAATTGCTTTAATTCTTCTCCTTTGACTTTCTCTAGAGTTGTCTATTTTGCTATTGATCTTCTGAATTTCTGCATGCTATCTTTCTATGCTTTCTTGCAGCCTATTTAATTTGTTGTTATATCGGATCCGACTTGACGGCACTTGGCTTGGCTGGCTCTTCTGCATTTGGATCTTTCTGATCCCTTGATGAGTACTAAATATTAATATTTTATCTTCTACCTCTGATAATCCCAGGAAGTTCTCTTCATCTGGAAAATTTCTTTCTTTTTTTTTTTTAATTATGACTGAGTGAAAATGTACATTCCCATGTAAATTTACATGTCCACCTATATACAGCTTCCACTGCTCTCCCTGGCCGGTAACAGCACACTATTTGTCTCTGCTCCATACACGTCTCATCCTACCAACAGTCTCTTTTCCCCTCCTCTCCACCCACTCCCCTTCCTCTAGCCAGAGGTCAGCAGGATGATATCCTATAGATGCATAGAACCATAACGGGCATCCTATATATGGTCACTCTGCGTCGCCAAGTCCAATCCATTCATGTCTGAAGAGTGGACCTTCACTATGATTTATGGGCAAGAGCAGCATCAGGGTCAGGGGCCATGCTCCCAGGGAAACTCCTAAGTGACTGGACCATCAGTTGCGGTCTTTTAGTGGAGATCTCAGGGTGGACCCCTTTTTATTCTTGTGTTGCCAGTGAGACTCATCTTAGTGAGCTCCATCGTGGCTATCACTGGTGGTGGCTGGGCACCATCCAGTTCTTCTGGTCCCAAGTAGATGTAGACACCCACTCATGTGGGTCTCTCTATCTTCTGGATTGTCTTTACCCCATGTCATTTTGGTGCTCGGTGAGCATCTTTTCCTGCTGAGTTGGGACCATTTGCTGTGCCCTCGGATGGCAGTTTGGCAGCTTTTAAGACCTCAGACTCCACTCACCAATGTGGGGTGCAGAGAGCCCCCTTAGCAAAATGCTAGTTGTGCTAACTGGCCTTGATTTCACATAAGAGCATGGTCCGCTGCCCCCTGCCCCAGCTACTCTGTCCTTGCAATATTAGGTTAAGATGGAAGGAATATTCAAGTTATGTTGAAGTCCACTTAATATTGTTCTTGTTTCTAATGTGTGCTGTCACCGATTTCACCCAACCAAATTTCTACTATGTAACCTAAGCCCTCCCACCAGCCCTCCCTCCCTCCCTCTCCTTCCTAGCACCCATCAGAGTCTTGTCTTCTATACATAAGTCTGTTTTTGAGATCTTATCGTAGGGGTCTCATACAATATTTGTCCTTTTGTCACTGACTATTTTCACTCAACATAAGGTTGTCTAGTTGAAACCAGGTTATGAGATGTTTCCTGGAATCATCACTATTCTTTATCATTACATAGTGCCCCACTGAGTATATATACCATGGTTTACCTATCCATTCCTCTGTTGTTGGGCATCTGGATTGATTCTATCTTTTTGCTATCATGGACTGTGCTGCAATAAACATTCTTGTGCATGTATCCATTGGTGTGAATGGCCTTGATTCTGTAGGATATATTTCACGGAGTGGAATTACTGGGTAAAATGGTATACCTATATCCATATTTTTAAGGAAGCGCCAGATTGCTTTCCAAAGAGGCTGGACCATTTGCAGCCCCATCAACAGTGTAGGAGAGTTCTACTTTCTCCACAGCCTCTCCGGCATTTGTTGTTTTGTGTTTTGTGGATCATGGCCAACCTTGTTGGGGTGAGATGGTATCTCATTGTAGTTTTGATTTGAATTTCTTTAATAACTAAAGATCGTGAACATGTCCGCATGTGTTTTCTGGCTGCCTGGATCTCTTCTTTAGTGAAATGTCTGTCCATCTCCTTTGCCCATTGCTGAATTGGATGATTTATCTTCTTCTTATTGATATTTTGTAGTACATTATAGATTATGGAGATCAAGTGTTGATCTGACATAGAGTTGCCAAATAGTTTTTTCCATTCTGCAGGTGGCCTTTTAATTCTATTAATAGAGTCTCTGAATGAGCAAAAGTGTTTGATTCTTAATAGTTCCCATTTATTTATTTTCTCTTCTGTTGATTGTGGTATGTTTGACAGAATTTGAAGTCTGTCTACATTGTGTATTAAAACTTCCATTGTTGTTCCTACCTTTTCTTCGATGAGCTTTATTGTTTTAGGTTTGATATTTACGTCTTTTATCCAGTTTGATTTGATTTTTGTAAAAGATGATAGATATGGATCTTATTTCAATTTATTGCAGATGGATATCCAATTTTGCCAGCACCATTTGTTGAAGATACTGTTTTTACCCCAGTTTAATGTCTTAGGGCATTTGTCGAATATCAACTGTTCATAGGCAGATGGTGTCATCTCTGGGGTCTCAATTCTGTTCCATTGATTTATCTGTCTGTTCTTGTACAAGTACCAGGCTATTTTGACCACTGTGGCAGTGTAAAATGTTCTAAGGTCAGGTAATGAGAGACCTCCCAGTGTGTTCTTCTTTAGTAGTACCTTACTTATCTGGGGCTTCTTGCCTTTCCAAACAAAATTGGTGATTTCTTTTTCCATCTCATTAAAAAGTGCCGCTGGAATTTGAATTGGGATTGCATTGTATAAGTAGATTGCTTTAGGTAAAACAGACATTTTCACAGTGTTAAGTCTTCCTAGCCATAAGCAGGGTAGGTTTTCCTTTTATCTAAGTCTCTCTTAGTTTCTTGTGGTAACAACTTGTAGTTTTCTTTGTAAAGGTCTGTTATTTCTTTGGTTAGATTAATTCCTAGGTACTTTATCTTCTTGGGGCCTATAGTACATGGTACTGTTTTGATGATTTCTTCATTAACAGTCTTGTTGTTGGTATAAATGAATCCTACTGATGTACTTATGTTTATCTTGTATCCTGAGACTTTGCTGAACTCTTCTATCAGTTTGAGTAGTTTACTTATAGATTCTTAGGGATTCTCTGCATACACAATCATATCATAAGCAAACAGAGAGATTTTGACTTCTTCTTTGCTGATGCAGATGCCCTTTATTTCTTGGTCTTGTCTAATTGCTCTGGCTAAGACTTCTAGTACAATGTTGAATAGGAGAGGTGAGAGTGGGCATCCTTGTCTAGTTCCTGTTCTCAAGGGAAACTCTTTCAGTCTCTGTCCATTCAGGATGACGTAGGCAGTTGGCTTTGTAAGAATGGCCCTTATTGCATTGAGGAATTTTCTGTCTGTGCCTATTTTGCTAAGAGTTTTTAGCATGAATGTGTGTTAGGCTTTATCAAATGACTTTTCTACATCAATGGACAAAATCAGGTGATTCTTGTCTTTTGTGATATTTATGTGGTTAATCACAATTGTTTTTCTGATGTTGAACCAACCTTGCATCCCTGGTATGAATCCAACTTTGTCATGATGGAATATTTTTTGGATATGTTGTTGTCTTCTATTGGCAAGAACTTTTTGAAGATTTTTGCATCTAGATTCATGAGTGATATCGGTCCGTAGTTCTCCTTTTTGGTTGGGTCTTTCCCTGGCTTTGGTATCAGGGTTATGCTGGCTTCATAGAATGAGTTTGGGAGAACTTCATCCCTTTCTATACTGTGAAATAGTCTCAGTAGTATTGGAGATAACTCTTTTCCAAGAGCTTGGTAGAATTGTGCAGTGAAGCCATCTGGGTCCGGGCTTTTTTTGGTTGGCAGTTTTTGATGACATTTTCAATCTGTTCCTTTGTGATGGGTTTATTGAGTTGTTCTGCTTCATTTTGTGATAATTTGGGTAGGTGGTATGAATCAAGGAATTTTTCCATTTCCTCTAGGTTTTCAAATTTGTTAGAGTACAGTCTTTCATAGTATTGTTATGATATTTTTGATTTCTGTTGGATCTGTTGTGACAACTCCCCTCTCATTTCTAATTTGGATTATTTGTTTCCTTTCCTGTTTTTCTTTAGTAAGTTTAGCCAGTGGTTTGTCGATTTTGTTGATCTTTTCAAAAAAAACAGATTTGGTCTTTTCAATTTTTTCAATTGTTCTTCTATTTTCTAATTCATTTAGTTCTTCTCTAATATTTATGATCTGTTTTCTTCTGGTGCCTGAGGGGTTCCTTTGTTGTTCTCTGTCTACTCGTTCAAGTTGTAGGGTTAGTTCCTGGATTTAGTTTCTTTCTTCCTTCCAGATGTGTGTATTTATGGAGATAAATAGACCTCTGAGCACTGCTTTGGTTGTATCCCATAGGTTCTGGTAGAAAGCATTTTCATTCTCATTGGAATCCGTAAATTTTTTCCTCCTTGATTTCTTCTATAACCCCTGTTTTTTTGAGCAAGATGTTGTTGAGTTTCCAAGAGTTCCACTTTCTATCCTTGTTTTTTCTGCTATTGATTTCGACTTCTATGGCTTTGTGATGTAGGAAGATGCTTTGCATTAATTCACCAGTATGGATTTTGTTGAGAATTGCATTATGTCCTAACACGTGGTCAGTTCTGGAGAATGTTCCATGTGCACTGGAGAAGAAGGTATAGTTGTCTGCCAATGGGTAGAAAGTTCTGTATATTTTGATGAGGTTTAATTGGTTAATAGTGGCAATAAGTTCTTCTGTATCTTTATGAGCTTTTTTCTAGATGATCTGTCCAATATTCAGAGTGGAGTGTTGAAATCTCCCACTATTATTGTGGAGTAATCTGACTCTTTTTTGAGAGCAGTCAGTGTTTCTTTCACACGTTTAGGTGCTCTGGTGTTAGATGCATAAATATTTAATATAGGTAAGTCTTGCATGTGTACTGAACTTTTCATCAGTAGTGTCCATCTTTGTCCACAATGGTGGATTTTACATTAAAATGGATTTTGTCTGAGATTAGAATTGCCATACCTGCTCTTCTTTGTTCATTGTTAGCTTGATATATATTCTTCCATCCTTTAATTTTCAGTTTGTTCCTATCATTAAGTCTCAGGTGAGTTTCTTGTAGACAACATATGGATGTCTTTTGATCCAAGATGCCACTCGATGTCTCTTTACTGGAGCATCCAGTCTATTCACATTCAGTGTAATTATTGATAGGTATGTGTTCACTGCTGCCATTGTGATATGTTTATTTTTGTGTTGATGTTTTCTCTGTTGTTCTTACTAGTCTGTTCTGGGTCATTATTTTTTCTGAGTTGATTTTTCACCTTTTCACAGCTGGTTTTGTAGCTGTTAAGACTCCTGTGTTACATTTCTTGAGATGGCATGTTACATCTTTGTTGTGGTTTATAGCTGCCTCTATGATCCCCCCTAATAAACTGTATATAAAACCAATTTTAATTACTACCAGTCTTGTCATCTTCCTCTCCATCTGGAAGAACTATAATGACTGTAATACATTCCTCTTTTTAATATGATGGCACTATAGTTTTCATGATAATCACCGGATTGTTTCTTTCAGTATTAATACTGTGATTGAATCTGGAGCCTTCCCTAACTGAGTAGAGTTCTGAATAATGTGTCATTCTAAAATATAAAGTTAATGGTTTTGTTCTTCTAAGCCAAAGCCAAGAACTTCTTTCAGTATTTCCTGTAGTTTTAGTTTGGTTTTTACAAAGTCTCTGAGTTTCTGTTTATCTGGGAATGTCTTAATTTTATTTTCATATTTCAAAGATAGTTTTGCAGGACATGTAATTCTTCGTTGGAAGTTCTTCTCCTTCTAGGCTTTGAATATGTCATGCCACTGTCTCCGTGACAGCATGGTTTCTGCTGAGACATCTGATGAAAGTCTACAGGGTTTCCTTCTGAATGTTAGCTTTGCTTTGAGTCTTGTTGCCTTTAAGAGTTGATGCTTATGTTTCATTTTGTTAAGCTTGACTATAATATGTCTTGGAGTCTTTCTTTGGAGATCTATATTGGGTGGCATATGATATGCATCTGGGATATCTATATTCTCTTCCTTCATGATTTCTGGGAAGTTTTCTGTCAGCAGCTCAGCAACGATACTCTGTGTTCTCAGATGTCTCATCCTGTTCAGGGACTCCAATTAATCAAAGGTTCCTCTTAATAGAGTCCCACATGCTTCTTAGTGCTTCTTCATTTTTCTTGTTTCTTTTTTCTGATTTCTGCTCATAGATGCTGGAGTCAGTAGTTCTGTCTTCCAAGTCATAAATTCACTTTTTCATTTGTTCCATTCTGTTTCCTTGGCTTTGAATGGAAGTTTCTATGTCTTTGATTTTGTTCTTGATCGACTGGATTTCAGAGTACTGGTGTTCCATCAGATCGAACAGCTTGCTTAATTTTTCATTTTGTTTTGCTGCATTTTGTATAAGGTCTAGAAAAGCTTTGTATATAATCATTTTGTATTCACCTTCTGATGCTTTCAGAAAAGTTTCTTCATCTGGAAAACTCCTTGGTTGTTTGGTTTAGGAGCCTTCTGAAGCTATGGGTGATTTCTTGTGTGCTACAAATGTCTGTTGCTTTTTGGGTTTCATGTGAGTAAGTAAAGGCTGGAAGAGATACTGTGAGGACGGACTATAGATGTTTCTCTAGGCTGTCTTAAAAGGTGAAACAAAAGGTATCTGACCACTTCCCAAGTCAGGCAGGTTTTCAAGTGTAGAGGTCCCTCTTCCCTACTGGCAAAGTAAGCACCTCTATATCCAACCCCAGATGATACAAATGAGTTCAAAATACAGCAATGTTACTGCCCTGTTGGCCTCTGTTTACAGGGCCCAGCCTTAGGTGACACTGTGTAAACTACTGCATTCTGATAGAAAAGTGCTCTCCTGTGGGCAGGCTCTGACTCCCAAGCTAAGAAATAGGTTCACCTGCAGCCATCATATCTAAGATGGTGCCCTCTACATGACCGGCAGGCAGATAGAGGGGCTCAAGGTGCTGAGACATAGTGAGTCCTCCGCCTCTGTTGCCAGGCCCCCACCGTAGGCAACACTGTGTAAACTACCGCTTTTCTGTTGGAGAAGCGCTGTCCTGTATGCAGGTGCTGGCTCCAAGGCTAAGAATTAGGCCCCTCTAAAATCTCTGTATCCAACATGGCATCCCACACACAGACACTGTGGTTCCTTAGAAACAATGTTGTGGCAGAGATAAAAATACAGGCCCAAAGTGGCTATCCCACCAGCAGTGCATCTGAGTCTAGCCTCTGGGCAAGACCCAGCTCTGCCCGCTGGCCAAGACAGAGAAAAAAAAGGTTAAAATGGTGCATTTTACCTTAAGTCTGTGAGAGCCAGGACTAGCCAGGAGTGGGAGTCAGCAGAAGAGAGGAGGTTTTTCGTTCAGTGGTGTGAAGTCCAAATTAACAACCCTGTGCTGTGCTCTGGGGGCTCACTAGGTGACCAGAAGGCTCTGTTTGTTTATAAATTCAGGTCTTGGTTTCCAGAGGGATATAAGGAGATGTGTGCTTAGTCTGCCATCTTGACTCCACCTGGAAAATTTCTTGTTTCTTTGTTTTTGGAGCTTTCTGAAGCCATTGTTGTCTGCTTCTCTAAGTGATTTGTTATTCCCTGTTGTCTCCAAGCAATCAGTAAGCTGTTATATTTGTTCATTTTATGTTTGCTTGTTGTGTTCTATTTTCTTGTTTAGTTTTGTTTCAAAATGCCAAGACAGACTGGTTGTATGAACTAGTTTGATGTTTGGTGCCTTTGAGGCTCTAATCTCCTGTCTCCAGATGGCAGGTGAGCCCAGCTATGTGTTTAGTTTTCTGTCTGTCTTGTACCAGTCTACCCTGAATTGATGTAAATTAAGTGGTTACCACCTAATTTTAACCTCTCTTGTGGACAATGCGAGGACATAGTCACTTGAGATTAAGGGATAACTGAGAGATTTTGGTTGCCTTAAAAATGAATTCCTTGCTAGCAAACTGTGCTCAATCCTGAAAGCTGCCAGTTACGAGGCAAGGTGGGAAACTCTCTCATCTAAGACAGCCATGTCAGTGATATAAGTTCTTTACTCCTTGGAATGCTGTATGAGCCCACATGGAGAAGGAAAAGGTACAAGGTAATCATACAAAGGTTTTCTGTCTTTGAGACACTGTGTAAATGAAGACTCCTTCAAAAGCTCCCAACCTGCAAAATAGAATTGGAGAATGGAGAGGGAAGGTGAGGAAGTCCAAAGATTTGGTCAAGACAAGTGGCAGTCTTTCCTCTTCAGAAGATAAAGAAGAGAGGACCAGATCATTAATACATCTACAATTACCCATTCTGAGTTTTTAGCCTTTTTGGAACACTGTGACAAAGATGCACAGGAAGGTGGTGGTTGGGGTGGAGGCAGAGGTGACACATTTACATAGATGTGGTGTGTGTATGTGAGTCTGCCAATTTTTCTCTGCCTTTGTGAATATGTGTGTCTGTGTAAATGTTTCTGCATGTGTGCATGTAAACAAGAGCAAAAAAGAGAGGTCTGTGAAGCTTCATTATCAAATATGCTACAGTGCTTAGAGATCCGCAGTGTGGGTTTCCATGGCAATGTGGAAGGTTGTTTCAGATACTAATGGCAGAAGGCTGGAGAAAAGGGCACAGACAGTCACATTTAAGATTTTTTTATAATCTGCTGTTTTTGTACACTTGTGAAAATATGCAGACTGAAAGAGTGATTGCAGTATTCAGAAATATATCAATGGTTATTTTAATAAGAAAGAAGTAGTCGGTAATACTTCTTTTCTTTTATATAGCTTTCACACAACATACAGGTTATTTCCGAGACTCTTTCTTTGACTTCTTACTTTACTTCAGCTTGTATACTAACCAGTTCTTGTTAAATATTTATGTGCAAGATTAAAGACTTTATAAAATTTAGCAGTTTGCAGCTGTCTCCGCCTAAAGGATAAAGCAGAGACTTTTCATTTTAATTGGATAACTATGTGAACAAAATATCTAACCCCTGGGGGAAAAATAAGAATTAAAATATGTAAAGCAATTTTTTAAAAGAGAAAATTGTCTTTTACATTTGGCAGCTTTCATTCCTTTTGGTAGTTGAGTGTGATGGTAGAATTAGAGTGTTGTTTTTTAATTAGATACATTTAAACATTTCGGAAGATCTCTTAATAAGATTCAGATGGTGAACACATAGTTTTAACTCTTGTTATGACACAAAATCACTCATCATATTTAATTCCTTAGAGTCTTTAACATAGCTGTCTCTCAACCAAGTTTTAAAATGACAAAGTGTAACTAAAATGTTCAAGGGCTAGGAGAAATTGGCTAAATTGGCTATTTGACATTGAATGTCACAAGCATCCAGTTGAAAAGGAGAGGTTTTTCTCCTTTCACAGAATAAGTGCCTTAAGTTTAAAAGCTAAACTTACTCTTTGCACTGAGCATTTAGAGTTGGTCTGAAAGATCCAGGAGCCCTAGCGGCTTCGTGGTTGAGCTCTACAGTTGGTGACCAAAAGACTGGCAGTTTTGAATCCACTAGTTGCTTCTTGGAAACCCTATGAGACAGTCAGTTCTACCTTGTCCTATAGGGTTGCTCTGAGTTGGAATCAACTCAACGGCAATGAGACTGGATAATCTGAACCTCTGACATAAAGTGTAAGGGTTGAACAAGATATTTCTTGTCTAACTAAGGGACTCAAAGGATCTGAATCAAGTATCAGAAAATGAAGGACCATGAACAAAAGCTGTCTACTGCCTATTTTGTACTTCTCTGGAAGCTAGCAATGGGTATTCAGGCTGGGTTCTGCAGAGAAGCAAAACCAGTAAAGCGCATAAATCTGTATGTAGAAGTTTATGTGTAAAAAATGTAATGTAATGACTGGAATGTCCCAAGTCTGTGGATCAGGGCAGAGGCTCCTCTTGATTTTTGTAGCCACAGAAACTGGCAAACTCAAGAGCAACAGGTCAGAGAGCAAGGCTTTTACTCACAGGCTGCAAGACTGAAAGCGTTCACTTGATTCATGTCGCTTCAGGAGACAGCAAACCTAGGACCGGAAGATAACCTGCTAACCCAAGTCCCAGGAACCTGAGGTCAGACAAGTGGGAGGTAGCTGCAGGATCCAGAGCACGACCACTTATATTCAGACGCAGGCCACATGTACAAGGGAACTCTTTTTCAATTGCTTGGCTACTCACAGCAGCATCATGGGATGTGATCACTGAGAATTATGGCCCAGACAAGTTGACACACCATCTTAACCATCACAATCAGCTTTAAATTTTATTTAAAAGATGGGGGTGCTTAAAAGAAGAGTATTTCATGAAAATCTCATAATATTCAAATTTCAGAGTCTATAACTTTATGTTTTATTTTATTGGAACACAGCCATGCACATTTCATGTGATGATGGCAGGGAGGAGTAGTTGTAACTGCTCTGGCCTGCACAATCTAAAATATTTACTATCTGGTACTTTTCAGGAAAAGCCTGCCAGCTTCTGTCTAATTGATTCTGAATCAACTGAAAACAACCAGCCAAACAAGCTTTTGTTTGTTTGAATGGTATTGCTCTTCAGAGTAAGACTCATTATGTATTTGCACAAAATTTTTGCTCTGTTATTAAAGGGAAATATTTTTTTCTTTGAACCACCCAGATAACTTATGATACAGACCAGCTTCTCTGCATACTACTTTCTTTGTTCTCTACTTCACCTGGCTGGAGTTAGCTGCATTCTTGGTGTGGGTAGGTGGGAGAGTGACTATAACATATTGACAAAGGTTCCATTCCCTCTGGTTACCTTGGAATGACATCGTCATATTTACATCTCTCAAATTCAGTCCTAGATAGAACTTTTGAATGGCTGAAGTAACAAAAGAGACCAGTTATTAGCAGGCTGACCAGAGGATTACCATTTATTAATCTTCTGCTTTGTGGCAATAGTAGATACTTGCATGCATATTTTTATTTATTCCTTTCAATAACCTCATGAAGAAGGATGGAAAATCTAGCACCCAGAGACATTAGATAGATGTAAATAGATCCATCACCCATCTGTTGGTACTGTGACAGCTTTTGTGTTGCTTGTAATGCGGGCAGCCATGCCACTGGTATTTCAAATACCAGGAGGGTCATCCCTGGCAGATAGATTTCACTGCAGTTTCCAGACTAAGGCAGACTGAGAAGAAAAGGCCTGGTGTTTTGCTTCTGAAAATCAGCCAATGAAGGTTCTGTGGATCACAGAACATTGTTTGATATAGAGTTGAAAGACAAACTTCCAAGGTTAGAAAGCACTCAAAGTACACAGTGGCTAGAAAAATAGACTTGAAAACACCAGCAACTGTGAATATAGAGTAGGATGGGCAACATCTGTTTCTGTCTTATGGGGGTCACCACAACTTAGAGCCAATTTGGTACCGACTAACAACACAAGTAGAGGAGGATGGATCTGAACTACATCTATCTGATATTCTTTCCAGATTAACTTAATATTTACAACAAAATTCTCTTTTTCCAGTAAGCACATCTCCCAAGGAAACATAAGCCCAGAAGCTCTTTCTATGTAGGCTCTAGTCAGAGAATAACAAAAGCCACTGAGCATTTACTGTGGGGAAAACTGTTTCTGGGTAGTGCAAACAGTTAGCGTGCCTAGCTTCTACCTGCAAGGTTGAAGACATGTTGGAAAAGAAGTCTGTCAGTTTAATTCCCAAAAGTCAGCCATTGAAAACTGTATGCAGCACATTTCTACCTTGACACACACGGGGTTGCCATGAGTTAAAATCAGCTTCCTGGTAACCGGTAGTGACTGACGCTGTCCTAAGCACGCTGTATGTGCTAACCTCTTAGCCCACACTGCTATGCCAATTTTGGAGACAAATAAATGGCTACAGAGAAGTTAAGTAACTTGTCCAAGATTACACAGCTAGTGGAGAGAAGAATCAAACCCAGGCCATCTGGCACTAGAGGCTAAGCTAACACAGTATCACAGCAACATGCAAGTCACCACAGTAGGATACACTGACAGATGGGTGGTAGCAAATGAGGTTAATAACAAAATCACATGTGGAGACACACCAAAGAAAAGTGCATAGCAGTTTGAGGTCTATAGCATAGCAGAACAAAAAATGATAGTTATTTTTTTTCATATTTTATGGCTGCTAACAAAAAGGCTGGCAGTTCAAATCAAGCAGGCACTCCATGGAAACTCTGTGGGCCAGTTCTGTTATGTTCTATAGGGTTGTTACAAGTTGGTATCGACTTAATGGCAATGGGCTTTATGGTATGGAATGTGAAATTAAAACTGTGCTTACACAGTCAGAGAAAGTCCAAACCACATATGATTAGCCATTTACAAAGTTTCCTATTACTAGCTACTTGGTATTTATTTTATATGTTTTAAATAGAGAGAAGACTGTTAATCTATTTGACTTCAAGACTGTATTTATACTGGGGGAAAAAATTAACGTTTTATTTTAGAACGAAAGATTTTGGTCCAGTTCAAGAAATATTAGAACTAGGTGGGACATTCTTTATGAACCACAGCTCTTAACGACACACTTGCCTTTTTTTTTTTTCTTGTTGGCCCACATGCACATCCTTTTGTCCCTCTTTTTCCCATGAAGCCTGGCCAAGGCCGCCCAGGTCAAGGCTAAGACTAATATCCCAGTATGACAACGGTTCTCTCTTGTTGCGAGCAGGCTGCCTGAATGGTTTCTCAACAGCTCTCCAAGGCTAAGAACAGCACATCTAAAGATGAGAATTGGCAGCATCCCACCTACTGCTCATATTTGTCAGCTTTGTTGCTAGAGTTTAAAGAGGAGATGCAGGTAAAGGCCTGTTAAACTTAGTGTTCAGAGGGTGAGGAGTTGGGATCGTACAGCATCCACCTGAGGGAAGGCAGATCAGAGCTTCAGGGATTCCTCCCATTGCTAGACTCTGAGGCTCTTCTATGCTGACTGTTGGGGGAGTACAGAGCAAGAAGGGGGAGACACACTTTGCCCTCAAGAGTGACAAGAGAAGAAATGATAGAATCTATTAAGAACTGTCCTTGGAAATCTCCTCAGTTGATGATTCTTTACACAGACACACACAAACACACATGCACTAACTCATGTATGTGCATACACAACTCTAGCACCATTGTAAAGTTTTCCTTTGCTTCTCCTGTTCTTACTCTTTTTTGACTTCCAAGTCCCCTACTATGCACTCTGCCTAGAGCTCCTTCTTGGCATCCACCAGCTTCCCTGGTCCCTGTCCTGACTTAGATGCTCCGGGTATTGGGCTGAGATCTCAGATGCGGCATTCACCCCTAGCTGCACTGCAGGTTGCCTGATAACCCAGCACTGGTGTCTCCTCAGCCAATGACAGACAGCATTCTCATCTGAGAGGCTGCTCTGTGCTGACCCTCTTTGGTTATTCTCTTGCTTCACAGTGGACCAATTCTGTGGTACAATTTGCGTAGTGTATCCCCTCTACTGGAGCCAGACTGAAGTGTATCTTCAGCTGAGACCACATTTTGCTTAGCTTCTTCCCTAAGCTATCCTGATCTCCCCGTCCAAGTTCTCTAATGAGCCCTCTCCCTATAAATCACTTATACAAGTATCCCATTTCTGTTTCCACTTCTTAGGAGCCTGACCTAAGGTACTGCCTGTGCTCAAGCCTTCTCTCTGCATTCTCTTCAATTAGAACCTGCTTACAACTTCCAGTCTCTACAGGATAGGGTGCATTAATAATTAATTATAAGTAAATCTCCCTAGTGTATCTGTAGGCTAATATGTTACTCTTTCTTGATAACGTAATGCCTTTAACTCTGCTTAGAATTTATTTTGTTTTTAGGAGTTACTTATGTAGCAATCCTAGTGGGAAAATGCCAGTAACATTTTATGACTATGGCCAATGATGTCTGCAAGGAGGAGAGGAAGGGGATTTTATTTTATTTTTTAATTAGGTGGGCCTTTCAGCATCTATTCCAGAAAGACTTTCTAAATCTGTCCCCCCCTCCCCACCACTCTGCACCAGTATTGATCTTTTGCTCCTTAATTTCCTGGTTTACATAACCTGGGCATACACCTGTATTATGCTTACATTATGCTGAAAGTATTTATTTTCTTGTCTGTCTCCCTTGCTATACTGGGAGTGTCTAGATAGATGAGAACTTATTTTATTCATTGCTATATCCCCAGTGCCTAGTACAGTGCCTGGCAAGCCATAGGCACTCAAGTGTTGCATGTGATTGAAGGACTTAATAACTCTGATCACACCCACTTTCATCTGTGATACCTTCTCCTCCACTTGCATACATGTTGGCACCCAAACACACATAAGGAGAACATATACAATATTATAGTGGCTTGAAATGTTTAGAATATTACTCATTTTTTTCCTCTGGTGTTTCCTGATATTTTCAGACTGAAAACAGTTTCTCCAAGTAGTGGGAAAAGAATAGAGTGGGAAATAATGAGGAATGGTAAGCTGGTGAGTTCCAAAAACAGGCTGAAGGGAGCTGGTCAGGGCAGGGCTCAAGGTAGACTTGCAGGACTCAGGAGCGCAGGAATCCTGCCATCAGTTTCCCTAGCGGGTCCTCTGGGGGAAGGCAAGCCCCAGAGAGGAAGAGGATGCCTATTGAGTCTACATAGAAGGGGCCTTACAAAGGGATCCAGAGTTCCTTATGAACCAGCCTGGCTTAGATATAAAAAATCTTTGCTGACTACCTGAGGGCCACAAGGGTAGCTAGAACTCAGGGGCCAAGTCACATTGATCATAAGATATGACTCAACATCTATCTGTCTGCTTGTAGCATCTTAGGGCTAATCAAATGGAACAAAACTTTGGAAGACAAAGAATTCTAAGCTTACCAGGATTGTTTTGCTACCCTTGTAGAACAGAGACTCAAACAACTGAGAGACTCAAAAATTGAATTACAGAAATCTTTTTAAAGAGTTATGCTTAGTGCACAGCTGAACTTTGGACTGAAAATTTCCTTTGCTTTATACAACTGGCAGTGGGTTGGGTTTTTTTTTTTTTGGTTTATGTTTATAAACAGTAAAATTGAAAAGTTCTGACAAATGACTCTGGAGCCAATAGTAGTCATGGGTGTCAAGGAGATTTCATCTCAAGTAGGGCCTGGGGCCTGGGCTGTACATGGCTCATGCTATTTCATGGACCCAGTGGTCAGGGCTGAGTTCGCGGGGTATACAGTGGTAGCAGTGAGGGTGTAAGGACAGAAAAATAACAGATGATCTAGTCCCTAAAACTTTTTCATCCACAAGCATACCACCTGTGAGCATCTGATAAGCATAACAGGGGAGGCCCAGGCGTTAAAAAAAGCCAGCCAGATGAACTCCAGCTAAGAAGTATCCCAAGGCACTGTTGTGGTGGGGATATTGAAGCTGCAGTTGCTGTGAAAACTGAAAACCCTGCCAAGTTGTCACTTGCCTCAAGTCATAAAGGCAGCCGGAAAACTTCGCTTGATAAATCTAATCATTAATTTTTTTCCCTAGATACTCTTGGGCAGATTCGAGACTGCTTGGAGAAATGGGAATCAAAAAACACAAACATCTGTACACAGACATAAATGCATACAGATAAACACCTACATTCATATGTAAATATACAGACATTACCATTTATTGAATACTTACTGGTTTTGAAGGTTCTATATATGACTTCACATACTTTATTTCATTGTTTTCTCCCTTTAATGATGAAAGATGTGCTGTATTATTCTACTTTTAAAAGTATTATATTGTGACAGAGAGTGGTTAAATAACTTGCGTCAGGCCACAAAGCTAGGAAGAGGTAGGTCTCTTGTAGGATTGTGCACAACAAGCTCTGAACCATCTGCAGGTAGTTACGGTGGATGCGTGCATTTGACTGGCACTTGCCCCCAACCTTCACTATTTAGCTCATTTTTAATCCTTGTAGCAACATTACTGGCAAGAACTAGAAGGGAATGATCCTAATGTAACTGTGTGGATCAGGAAGACAGGAGCTCAGGAGAAACGGTGTGAGCGCTTGTATGCATGTGTATGTGTATGTGTGCACACACATGTGTGCCCTTATGTAATTTATTGAGTTGAAGGGGATTCAGAGCCCTGGTGTCATAGTGGTTAAGAGCTCAACTGCTAACCAAAGAGTTCACCAGTCTGAACCTACTAGTCTTTCCTTGGAAACACTATGGGGCAGTTCTACTCATTTTGTAGGGTCACTATGAGTCAGAATCAACTTGATGGCAATGGTTTTCTTCTTTAAAAGAGATTAGCTTGTCTAACATGTTAATTTTATGTACGTGGAAAGAGGAGCTCGGAGAAGAAAGTGACTTGGCCAAGAACCTGTGATTTAGTGAGCAGGGGTGCTGTCCTGTCCGGATCCCTCTAGAAAGTTGAGGCTACAGTGGCAGAGGCGCAGGAGGGGCTCAGGTTGCTCACTTTCCTGAGCCAGCTCTCACCTTTGTATGTGGACTGTAGTGTGACTTCTCAGAATGCCAGACACTCCTGCCTTAAGATGAAGGCAAAGGCATATTTTCCTAAGTCAAATTGAAATGGATTTTGGATTACCTCTTATTGCTCAGAAAGATCCTCTCTATGCTGGTTGCTTTGAGGATTCCCAGTCTCCCAGAGCCCCAGCTCTCCTCTGCATGCAGTGTTAGAGAATGTTTGGAAAGTTTTTCTGCATCTCTGAGCAAGCAAGTTCCCAGTCAGTCACCAAACAAGTGCTGCCACCTCTCTTTCCTGGACAACAGGCAGGCCCCAAGAAACAGAGATAAGCAAGGAGCTCATCAGAGAGTCAGCCGGTCCCTTGCTTCTCTCATGGGTGAAACTTGAAGGCATTAACATGTATTTTTGTTATGCAAAAGTAAACATGTGTATATATGTAATAGAGAAAGAAATGTTAAAAATAACATTTCATTCAGATGTATTGTTTTTAGAAATACAAAGTCTGACAATCAAGTCCACAAACTTATTTGTTCTAAGTGCTACATACCTCATTGCTGGATATCACTATGGTCATCTTTGAAGTACTCCCCTTGGGAAGCTATGAACTGACACCAGTACCTAGTGTACCCTTCAAAGCAATTTTGGAATTGTTTCTGGAATGGCCATTTTGCATGGTGGCATGGTGGCAAATTTGCAAACTTAATTGTGTAGTGGTCTATGAGGGAGTTTTTAGCCAGTAAACAAACAACTGTATTGGCACACCCTCCCTACTCACCTGATTTGGCCCCAATGACTTTTTCTTGACCAGAAGATAAAGGAAATATTGAAAGGAAGACACTTGGATAACATTCAGGATATCAAGGGTAATGTGATGACAACTCTGATGGCTGTTCTAGAAGAACAGTTCTAAAATTGCTTTGAAAGGTGGACTAGGTGTGGTGTCAGTGTGTAGATTTCCAAGGTAACTGTAGTGATATTCAGCAGTGAGGTACGTAGTACTATTTCTAGGATGAGTTCATGAACCTAATTGTCAGACCTTGTAAAACTCAAATATGCTTAAAGTTCACTTTATATCTCTCCCAGTTGAATTTCTTCTGTCTCAGAGGTAGGGACACTGGAGATGTTTGTAACTCTTCTACACATATTTCACATTTTTTATTGTGTACTCATATGTACACAAAATGTAACTTAGAAATTATAAACCAATGCTATATGTAAACTAATTTTATGTTTAATATAGTGTAATGAAATGAACCTAATCCATTGTCATCAAGTTGATTCTGACTCATAGCAACCCTATATGATAAAGTAGGACTACCCTACAGGGTTTCCAAGGCTGTTAATGTTTATGGAGGTAGACTGCCACATCTTTCTTTCATGGAGCAGCTGATGGGTTTGAATGGTTGACATATATATATCTAATTGTGGAGGCTTGCATGTTGCTGTGATGCTGGAAACTGTGCAGCAGATTTCAGCTGAGCTTCCAGACTAAGACAGACTAGGAAGAAAGGCGTGGGAGTCAACTTATAAAAAGAATTATCCAGTGAAAAGCTTATGAATAACAGCAGAACATTGTCTGATATAGTGCTAGGAGATGAGCCCCACAGGTTTGAAAGCACTGAAGAGACAACTAGGGAAGAGTTGCCTCCTCAAAGTAGAGTTGATCTTAATGATGTGGATAAAATCAAAATTTGGGGACCTTCATTTGCTGACGTGGCATGACTCAAAGAAACAGCTGCAAACATCCATTAATAATCAGAACTTGGAATGTACAAAGTATGAATCTAGGAAAACTGGAAATCATGCAAATGAAATGGAATGCATAAACATTGATATCTTAGGCATCATTGAGCTGAGGTGGACTGGCGTTAGCCATTTGGAATCAGACAATCACGTGGCCTACTATGTCAGGAATGACAAAGAACAGTGTCACATTCATGGTCCTAAAGAACATTTCAAGATCTATCCTGAAGTACAATACTGTAAGTGATAGGATATTTTCCGTATGCCTACAAGGAAGACCAGTTAATATAACCATTATTCAAATTTAGGCACCAACAACTGAGGCCAAAGATGAACAAATTAAAGATTTTACTAGCTTCTGCAGTCTGAAATTAACTAAATTTGCATCAGGACATGTTGATAATTACTGATGATTGGATTGCAAAAGTTGGAACAAGGAAGAAGGATTGGTAATTGGAAAATACGGCCTTTGCGATAGAAATGATATTGGAGATCCCACGATAGACTTTTGCAAGATCAGCGACTTCTCCACTGCAAATATCTTTTTTCACCAACACACACAGCAACTATACACATGTACCTTGCCAGATAAAACACACAGGAATCACATCTCTGCGGAAAGAGATGTTGGAAAAGCTCAATACCATCAGTGATAACAAGACCGGGGACCAATTGTGGAACAGACTGTCAGTTGCTCATTTGCAAGTTGAAATGTAAACTGAAGAACATTAGAACAGTCCATGTGGGCCAGAGCACGACCTGGAGTATATTCCACCTGAGTTTAGAGATTATGACAATGAGAGAGTTGATAAGATGAACACCAGTGACTGAGGACCGAATGAGTTGTTGAATGACAACGAGGACGTCATGTATGAAAAAAGCAAGAGGTCAATGAAAAGGCAGGAAAGAAAGGAAAGACCAAGACGAATGTCAGAAGAAACTCTGAAACTTGCTCTTGAAACTGAGTAGCTAAGGCAAAAGAAAGGGATGATGAAGTAGAAGAACTAAATAGAAGATTTTAAAGAGGAGCTTGAGAAGAGAAAGGAAAGTATTATAATGATATGCGTAAAGAACTGGAGATAGAAAACCAAAACAGAAGAACAAGCTTGGCATTTCTCAAGCTGAAAGCACTGAAGACAAAATTCAAGCCTTGAGTTGCGATAGTGAAGGATTCTACAGGGATTTTTTTTTTTTAAATATTCTTTTTTATTATGATTGAGAATATACAATCCCGTATAAATTTACTACCACTGCTCTCCCTGCCTGGTGACAACACACTCCTCTTCTCTCTTCTGTGCATGTCATGTCCTCCCAACAATCTCCTATCCCCTCCTCTCCACCTTCTCCCTTGCAAACAGTAAGAGGTCAGCTGGATGACATCCCACAGATGCACAGAACCATAAAGTGCACACATGATATAGTTGCTGTATCACAAAGTCCAATGCATTTCTGCCCAAAGAGTTGACCTCCATTATGATTTATGGAACGCGGCAGCATCAGGGACTGGGGCCATGCTTCCAGGGGAACACCAAGGCCCCTGGACTGTCAACTGCGGTCTTTTAGTGGAGATCTCAGAGTGTACCCTTTTCTATTCCTGTGTTGCCAGTGAGAATCAACTTTGTGAACTCCATCATGGTTATCACTTGTGGTGGCCAGGCACCATCCAGTTCTTCCAGTCACATGTCAATGTACTCACCCACTCATGTGGGTCTCTGTGTCTTATGGATTCTCTTTGCCCCATGTCATTTTGGTCCTTGGAGATCATCCATTCCTGCTGAATTGGGACCATTTGGTGTACCTCAGATGGCAGCTTAACAGCTTTTAAGAGCTCAGATGTACAGGGAAAATTTTAAACAACTCAGAAAGAATCAAAAGAAGATGGAAGGAACACATGGAGTCATTATACCAAAAACAGTTTGGGAACATTCAACCGCTTCAAGAGGTAGCATATAATCAGGAACCAATGTTACTGAAGGAAGACACACGAACTCCATTGAAGGCATTGGTGAAAAACAAGGCTCCAGGAACTGATGGAATATAAGTTGAGGTGGTTCAACAAACAGATGCAGCAGTGGAAGTACTCACTCATCTATGTCAAGAAATTTGGAAGATAGCTACCTGTCCAACTGATTGGAAGAGATCCATACTTATGCCTATTCCCAAGAAAGGTGGTGCAATCAAATGTGGAAATTATCAATCAATATAATGAACATCACATGCATGTAAAATTGTTCTAAAGATCCTTCAAAAGTGGCTGCAGCAGTATATTGACTGGGAAATTCCAGAAATTCAGGCCAGATGCAGAAAAGGAGGTGGAATCAGGGATATCCTTGCTGATGTCAGACAGATCATGGTGGAAAGATGGATCTTTGTGGAGAATGGACACTCCAGAACATTTATTTGTACTTATACAAAATCTGTACCAGAGTCAAGATGCAACTGTTCAGTTAAAGTAAGGGGAATCTGCATAGTTTAAAGTCAGGAAAAGTGTGAGTCAGGGTTGCATCCTTTCATCATACTTATTCAGTTTTTACGCTGAAGAAATAATCTGATAGCTGGACTACATGAAGATGGATGGGGTATCAGGATTGGGGGAAGACTTGTTAACCAACCGCATTACACAGATGATATAACCTTGCTTGCTCAAGCTGAAGAGGACTTGAAATATTTACTGATGAAGATCAAAGACCACAACTTTCAGTAAGAATTATAACTCAACATCAACAAAACAAAAATCCCCACAACTCACAACCGTACCAATAAGAAATCTCATAATAATGGAGAAAAGTTTGGGGTTTTCAAAGGGTTTTGTTTTACTTAGATCCAAATCGACACCCATGAAAACAGTAGTCAAGAAATCAAAGGATGCATTGCAGTGGGCAAATCTGCTGCAAAAGACTTCTTTAAAGGTTTGAAAAGCAAAGATATCACCTTGAAGATTAAGGTAAGCCTTCCCAAATTATGATATTTTCAATTGTATCGTAAGCATGTGATAGCTGGTCAGTGAACAAGGAAGACAGAATTAATGTCTTCAAATTGTGGCATTTGTGAAGAATATTGAAAAGACTGCAGACTTCCAAAAGAACAAACAGTTCTGTTTTAGAAAAATTACAACTAAAGTGCTCCTAAGAAGGGTGGGTGGTGAGACTGTCTTACATTACTTCAGACCTGTTGTCAGGAGGAGTCAGTCTCTGGAGAAGGCTATCATGCTTGGTAAAATAAACGGTCAGTGAAAAAGAGGAAGACACTCAGTGAGATGGATTGACACAGTGGCTGCAACAATGGGTTTAAGCATAACAACAATTGTAGGCATGATGCAGGACTGGGCAGTGTTTCTTTCTGTTTTACATAGAGTTCTTGTGAGTCAAAAGCTACTTGACAGCACCTAACAACGTATATAATATAGTGTAATAATATAATATATATGATATGCGTATATAATATAATTTTGTGCCACCAGGTTATATATAACATAGTTGTAATATAATTATGTAAATGCATAACATAGTACAGTTATTTAATGTATTATACATATGAGCCCTTGTTGCACAGTGGATAAGAGCTTAGGCTGCTAACTAAAAGTCAGTAGCTTGAACTCACCAGCTGCTCCTTGGAAACACTATGGGCCAATTCTACCCTTTTCTACTGGGTTGCTATGAGGCAGAATTGACTAGATGGCAATGGAATTTTTTTTGTTTTTGAAATAGTTCTATAGTCTTCCATTGCAGGAGTGTGCCACAAGTAATTTATGCTTGTGCTGTTGTTGGCAAAGTATAGTTGTCTGCATTTCTTTCTTTTATTTTTTTTTATTAAGATTGAGTGAAAATATACATTCCCGTATAAATTTGCGTGCTCACCTAAATGCAGCTCCCACTGCTCTCTCTGCACAGTGATAGCACACTCTTCCCCCTCTGTGTACGTCTTATGCTCCCAATAATCTCCTATCCCCTCCTCTCCCCCCAATCCCCTGCCTCCAGTAAGAGGTCAGCAGGATGACCTCCTATGGTGCATAGAACCATAAAGTGCACACATGATATGGCCACTCTGTGTCATGAAGTCCAATCCATTCCTGTCCAAGAGCTGACCTCGATTATGATTTATGGACAGGGGCAGCATCAGGGCCAGGGGCCATACTCCCAGGGGAACTCCAAGGCCCCTGGACCATCAATTGTGGTCTTTTAGTGGAGATTTCAGGGTGTATCTCTTTTTATTCTTGTGTTACCAGTGAGACTTAACTTTGTGAGCTCCATCATGGCTATCACTGGAGGTGGCTGGGCACCATCTGGTTCTTCTGGGCACAAGTTGATGTAGTCACCCACGCACATGGGTCTATCTGTCTTCTGGGTTCTCTTTCACCCTTGTCATTTTGGTCCTGGGTGATCATCCATTCCTGCTGAGTTGGGACCGTTAGCTATACTCTCAGATGGCAGCTTGGCAGCTTTTAAGACCCCAGACACCACTCACCAATGTGGAGTGCAGAGGGCTCTCTTAGCAAAATGCTAGTTGTGCCAATTGGCCTTGATTTACCCTGAAAGTGTGGTCCCCAGCTCCCCGCCCCAGCTACTCTGCCCTTGCAATATTAGGTTAAAATGGAAGGAGTAATCACATTATGTTGAAGTCCAGTTAGCATAGATCCTCTTTCTAACATGTGCTGTCACAGATTTCACTCAACCAAATTACTATAAACTGTCTAATCTAAGCCCTCCCTCCCTCCCCACCCTTGGAGCTGTAAAAAAGTCTTCTATGCATGAGTTTGTTTTTAAGTTCTTATCATAGGGGTCCCATACAATATTTGTCTTTTTGTTGCTGACTACTTTCACTCAGCATAATGTCCTCCAACTGAAACCAGGTTACGTTTCCCATTGCGTGGTGTTCCATTGAGTATATATACCATAGTTTACCTACGCATTCTTCTGTTGTTGGGCATCTGGGTTGATTCCTTCTTTTTGCTATTGTGGACCTTGCTGTGATAAACATTCTTGTGCATGTATCAGTTGGTGTGAATGGCCTTGATTCTGTAGGATGTATTCCGAGCAGTGGAATTATTAGGTCAAATGGTATACCTATATCTAGCTTTTTAAGGAAGCACCAGATTGCTTTTCAAGGAGGTTGCTCCATTCCGCAATCCCACTAGCAATGTAGGAGAGTTCCAATTTCTCCATAACCTTTCCAGCGTTTGTTGTTTTGCTTTTTTTGGATGATGGCCAACTTTCTTGGGGTGAGATGGTATCTGAATGTACTTTTGATTTGAATTTCTTTAATAGCTAATGATCATGATCAATTCTGCATGTGTCTTTCAGTTGCCTGGATATTTTCTTTAGAGGAATGTCTGTCTCCTTTTCCTATTACTTAATTGGATTATTTATTCTTTTCTTGTTGATATTTTGTAATACCTTAGAGATATGGTGATCAGACGTTGGTCTAACATATAGTTGCCAAGTATTTTTTTCCATTTTGTAGGTAGCCTTTTAATTCTATTAATAAAGTTTTTGGATGAGCAGAAGTGTTTGATTCTTAGTACTTTCCATTTATCTATTTTCTGTTTTGTTGTTTGTAGTTGGTTTGACAGATTCTGAAGCCCGTCTGTGTTGTGCATTAAAGCTTCCATTGTTGTTCCTACTTTTTCTTGGATGAGCTTTATCATTTTAGATTTGATATTTAGGCCTTTTATCCAGTTTGAGTTGGTTTTTGTATAAGGTGCAAGATAGGGGTCTTGCTTCAATTTATTGCAGATGGATATCCAATTTTGACAGCACTATTTGTTGAACAGATTGTTTTTACCCTAGTTTAATGTCTTAGGGCCTTTGTTGAATATCAGTTGTTCATAGGAAGATGGTGTCCTCTCCAGGGTCTCAATTCTGTTCTATTGATCTATCTGTCTCTGTTTGTACAAGTACTAGGCTCTTTTGACTACTGTGGTGGTGTAATAGGTTCTAAAGTCGGGTAGTGAGAGGCCTCCCAATGTGTTCTTCTTCAGTAGTGCTTTACTTATCCAAGGTATTTTCCCTTTCCAAACAACGTTGATGATTTGTTTCTCCATCTTGTTAAAAAGTATCATTGGAATTTGTATTGAGATTGCATTATATAAGTAGATTGCTTTGGGTAAAATAGACATTTTTACAATGTTAAGTTTTCCTATCCAGGGTAGGTTTCTCCACTTATGTAAGAATCTCTTAGTTTCTTGTAGTAAGGTCTTGTAGTTCTCTTTGTAAAGGTCTGTCATTTCTCTGGTTAGGTTTATTCCTAGATATTTTATCTTCTTAGTGGCTATAGTAAGTGGTATTGATTTGGTGACTTCTTCATTAACAATCTTGTTGTGGGTATAAAGGAATTCTACTAGTTTACTTATGTTTATCTTGTATCCTGAAACTTTGCTGAACTGTTCTATCAGTTTGAGTAGTTTTCTTAGGGATTCTTTAGGATTCTCTGCATATGCAATCATATCATCTGCAAATAGGGAGATTGTTACTTCTTTGCTGATGCAGATGCCCTTTTTTTCCTTGGTCTTGTCTAATTGCTCTGGCTAGAACCTCAAGTGCAGTGTTGAATAGGAGAGGTGAGAGTGGGCATCCTTGTCTAGTTCCTATTCTTAAGCGAAACAGTTTCAGTTTCTCTCCATTCCCGATAACATAGACAGTTGGCTTTGTATAAATGGCCCTTATTGCACTGAGAAACTTGCCATCTATTCCTGTTTTTCTGAGAGTTTTTAGCGTGAATGGGTGTTGGACTTTATCAAGTGCCTTTTCTGCATCAATAGACAAAATCAGGTGATTCTTGTTTTTCATGCTATCTATGTGGTTGATCACATTAATTGTTTTTCTGATTTGAACCAGCCTTGCATCCCAGGTATGAATCCAACGTGGTCATGATGGATTGTTTTTTTGATATGTTGTTGTAATCTATTGGCAAGAATTTTGTTGAAGATTTTTGCATCTAGATTCACAGGTGATATTGGTCCGTAGTTCTCCTTTTTGGTAGGGTTTCTCCCTGGCTTTGGTACTAGGGTTATGCTAGCTTCGTGGAATGAATTTGGGAGTATTCCATCCCTTTCTATACTGTGAAATACTCTCAGTGGTGTTGGAGATAATTCTTTAAAAGCTTAGTAGAATTCTGCAGTGAAGCCATCTAGGCCCAGGCAATTGTTGGTTGGTAGTTTTTTGATGACCTTGTATGCATTTCTTGAGATTGAAAATAGTGCTTGCACATGTTACTATACCAGTCTCCATGATCAAAAGTAAGTGATTCCAGGACAGACAATTGGACGATAGTTAGCAGTGGATTACTCAATAAGTGAGGTACCTGACCTTAATTGTACCTACTTACTAATCTGTAGTAAAGTGAAGATGTGCATTACAGATTAGTTAAACAAACAAATGCACTGTCGTTGAATTGATTCTGACACTTAGTGACCCCACGGAACTAAGTAGAATTGCCCCACAGAGTTTCTAAGAAGCAGCTTGTGATTTTTGAGCTGCTGACCTTTGGGTTAGCAGCCGAATTCTTAACTATTATGCTACCATGGCTTTGTAAGATTAGTAAGGAAGCCTCATTAAGCCTGTGCAGTGAAGTGCGAGTGAAATTGTGTACTATATGTTAGTAAATAAGCACTGTTAAAGCATGCTTACCTGGCTTACTGTAAACCAGTGCATATTGTGCCTACTGGTTAATTCATCCTTGCTGGGCATGTGGCTGCTCAAAAGTATGACTACTTTACCAGGTATTACCTGATTGTTCTCTGAAGAGGTTGTGTGTTCATCCTGCCATCAGCAAGACAGAGACATTCATCTGCATCTTTGCCAGTTACAGGCCTCCTTAGTCTTAAACTTTGTTGTCAGTTAGGTGGGTGTGAAATTGTTCCTCATCTAGAAAAAAATAACAGACTTCATTTTTTTTTTACAGCAGTTTTAGGTTTACAGAAAAACAATGCAGAAAATAAGAGTCCTCATATTTTTACTCTCCTACTACTATCTCTCATTTGTGTGTTACATTTATTACAATGCCAAAAGCCAAGTGCTGTCGAGTTGGATAGGTTAGCTAATATTGATACATTATTATCAACTAATGTCCATAATTTATTTTAGAATTCCTTCTTTGTCTTATACAGTCCAATGGATTTTGACAAATGCATCACATTGTTGGTTTTTCACTTGTGCCTTCTTGACTGCTCTTGAAGTCGAGAATCCTTTTACATGTTTATCAACCCTCTGGGTATCATCTTCTGTAAAGTGTCTTTTCATAGCATTTGTCTTTTTCTCTTGGGTTGTTATCTCTGCCTTATTAGTTTGTTGGAGTTCTTTGTATTCAGGATTTGAATCCTTTGTTGGTTCTGAGCATTATAAATTCTTCTCCCAGTCTGGGACTTATCTTTGCATATTGCTTTGTTATGTAGACATTTCAAATTTTGATATAGTCAAATTTATCAGCCATTTTCCTTAAAACATATGCCTTCCGTATTCTGTTTAAGAAAATCTATCCCTACTCTGAGGCTGTAGACATAGTCTTTTAAACTTCCATCTGAGAGATTTAGAGGTTGGCTTGTCACTGGCCCCTGACTACTAACATTGACACCTTTGAATGGTGGGATCTGTAAGCCATCATGTTGATTCTAGTAACCCTAAAGAACAGAGCAGAGCTGCTCCATAGGGTTTCCAGGGCTGTAATCTTTACAGAAGGCAACTGCCACATGTTTCTCCAACAAGTGGCTGGTGAGTTCAAATTGTTGACCTTCCCGTAAGCAGCCAAGAGCTTAACTCCTGCACTAGCAGGGCTCCTTCCTCAAACTTAAGACATGTTAAAATTCAGAACACTAGGTTCCACCATCAGAGACTGATTCAGTCGGTCTGGGATGGGACCTGAAGAATCCACGTTTCTAGCAGTGTCCAGATTTTACTGATGCTGCTGTCTGGGACACTGTACTGAGAACCACTGTTGTATCCATGTTCTCATTAAACACTGGGGGCTGCTATCAGGTTCTTATGGGCTTTGCATCAAGCTAAGTGTATGGATCTAAGAACCACTGCTGAAAATGGAAAACCACTCTACCTGCTTAAGGTGTTCCTGGGTTGTATAAATGGTTAATGTTCTTGGCTGCAAATGGGTTGGAGGTTCAAATCCACTCAGATGCACCTTGGAAGAAAATCTTGGTAATCTACTTTGAAAAAAACCAGCTACTGAAAATCCTATGTGTAACAATTCTTCTCTGACACATGTGGAGTAACCATGAGTTAGAGTCAACTCACTGACAACTAGTTCAGCTGGCTACTCTTTAAAAGAAATCTAATACAGGGGAAGAGGAGCTTATGGAATTGTTGGAAGGGCTAGGGAGCTGCTCTATCCTTGGCCTCCAGAAATGGCTCCAGGAACAATGCAGAGGCAGCTCTGACCAAATATGACAATGTGTACCTCTGCCCCAACAGGAGAGGAAGTGGGTTAGGAGAGCCCTACTAAGTGATGTCAGAACCACAAAACAACTTCCATGATATGGGCATTGCCAGTGCATGGTTACTCTTCTGCATCCATGCAGGGTTGGTGATTCACAGGTGGGATGCTGAAGAAAGATCCTGGCTCAGGAAAACGTAGATGCTCGTAACTCAGGAACCAACAGGAAATGGTGAAAACAGCAAGAAGGTGGTGTCTACTTCCTTCCACCTTGCAAATATCATATGCATGCCTCCAGCACTCTAATTATAAAGGAATCTGGGATTCTTTTAACCTGTCAAGGCATGGTTTAGGGAACAATGATGGAAGAAGTAATTCAGTAGAAACCTAATTTTTTGAGAGGACAGTCTCAGGGGAGATGGAGTTAGCCTGTGCAGGCTCTGCGACCTGGTTTCTCTCCAGGCTGTTCTGATAAAGACAAGCCACTGACTCTCTCTAGGAACTTGTCCTGTGCTTTCATTTAGGCCCTCCAAGAAGCTTCTGTATCAAGAATGAGAAGGAAGCAAGTTAATCTAACTGTGTTAATGCACTTGAAAAATAATAGCCACTGAATAGAAACAATTTGTAATGTTTTTATTATTATTTATTTTTAAATTTTATTTTTTATTAATTACAGTAAAAGGATAAAATTTCTAACAACTAACAATTATCTCATCTATGATAAACGTTCAGCACCCTACCCACCCATGTAGCCAACACAGTCATTTTCTTCTGTGGATAATTATTTTGGTAAGTCCTTATAAGAGTGGTCTCATACAAAATTTGTCCTTTTGACACTGACTAATTTCACTCAACATGATCTCTTCCAAATGAGACCGCGTTATGAGATGTTTTCTAAAACTGTCATTGTTTTTTTATCACAACATAGTGTTCCATTGAGTACACATACCATAGTTTGTATCCACTCATCTGTTGATGGGCATCGGGTTGATTTCATCTTTTTGCTGTTGTGGACTGTGCTGCAACAAACATTTGTGTACATGTCTGTCTGTGTGACAACTTTTGTTTCTGAAGGATAAACTCCAAGCACTGTGATTACAGGATTAAATGGTATATCTATTTCCAACTTTTTAAGGAAGTACCAGTTTGTTTTCCAAAGAGGCTGTACCATTTTGAAATCCCACTAGCGGTGTAAATGTAAGAAAGTTCCAGTTTCTCCAGAGCTTCTCCAGCATTTGTTGTTTTGTGTCTTTTGGATCATGGCCAAGCGTGTTGGGGTGAGATGGTATCTCATTGTAGATTTGGTTTGAATTTCTTCACTAGCTAATGATCGTGAGCAATTCTGCGTATGTCTTTCAGCTGCCTGGATATTCTCTTTAGAGGATATTCCATTGATTAATTGGATTATTTATTCTTTCTGTTGATATTTTGTAATACCTTATAAGTATGGCGATCAGATGTCGGTCTGACATATAGTTGCCAAATATTTTTTCCCATTCTGTAAGTGGTCTTTTAACTCTCTTGATGAAGTCTTTGGGTGAGAAAAAGTGTTTGATTCTTAGTAGTTCCCATTCATCTATTCTCTCTTCTGTTGATGGTGCTTTGTCAGATTTTGAAGTCTGTCTAAAACTTCCATTGTTGATCCTATTTGATCTTGGATGAGTTTTATCATTTTAGATTTTATATTTAGGTCTTTTATCCAATTTGAGTTGGTTTCTGTATAAGGTGTGAGGTGTGGGTCTTGTTTCAGTTTTTTTGCAGATGGATATCCAATTTTGTCAGCACCGTTTGTTAAAGAGGCCGTTCTTACCCCGGTTTAAAATGTTGCAGACTTTGTCAAATATCAACTGTTCAAAGGAGGATGGTGACATTTCTGGGGTCTCAACTCTGTTCCATTGGTCTGTACGTTTCTTTTTATACAAGCACCAGGCAGTTTTGACTACTGTGGCAGTGTAATAGGTTCTAAATTCAGGTAGTGAGAGGCCTCCCAGTGTGTTTTTGTTCTTCAGTAGTGCTTTACTTAGGTTTTTGCCCTTGCCAAACAATGTTGCTGATTTGTTTTTCCATCTTGTAAAAAATATCATTGGAATTTGTATTGGGATTGCATTATAAAAGTAGATTGCTTTGGGTAAAATAGACATTTTCACAATGTTGAGTCTTCCTATCCATGAGCAGGGTAGATTACTCCATTTATGTAAGTCTCTCTTAGTTTCTTCTACTAAGGTCTTGTAGTTCTCTTTGTAAAGATCTCTTATTTCTCTAGTTAGATTTATTCCTAGATATTTTACCTTCTTGGAGGCTATAGTAAATGGAATTGATTTGGTGAATTCTTCTGTAATAATCTCGCTGTTGGAATAAAGAAATCCTACTGATTCACTTATGTTTATCTTATATCCTGTTACTTTGCTAAACCACTCTATTAGTTTCAATAGTTTACTTGTAGATTCCTTTGGATTCTCTGTATAAACAACCATATCATCTGCAAATAGATTTTTACTTCTTAACTACCGATACAGATGCCCTTTATTTCTTTGTCTTGTCTGATTGCTCTGGCTGTAACTTCTATCACAATGTTGAATAGAAGTGTTGAGAGTGGGCATCCTTGTCTAGTTCTCTTTTGCAAAGGGAATTCTTTTAGTCTTTCATCATTCAGGACAATGAAGTCAGTTGGCTTTGCATGGATGCTACTGATTGCTTTGAGGAATTTCCCCTCTATTCCTATTTTTCTGAGTGTTTTAATCATGAATGGTGTTGAACTTTGTCAAATGCCTTTTCTGCATCAATTGACAAAATCAAGTGATTCTTATCTTTTGTGTTATTAATGCAATCGATTACATTAATTGTTTTTCTGATGTTGAACCAGTCTTGCATCCCTGGAATGAAACCAACTTGATCATGGTGAATTTTTATTTTTCTTATATGCTGTTTAATTCTATTGGCTAGAATTTTGTTAAAGATTTTTGCATCTAGGTTTATGAGTGATATTGGTCTGAAATTTTCTTTGTTTCTGTGAGATCTTTCACTGGCTTTGGTATCAAGATTCATAGAATGAATTTGGGAGTATTCCATCCCTTCCTGTGGTGTGAAATAGCCTCAATAGTATTGGAGTTAACTCTTCTCTAAAAGTTGGTAGAATTCTTTGGGGAAGCCATCTGGGCCAGGACATTTTTGGTTGGTAGATTTTTGATGACTTTCTCAGTTTCTTCTTTTGTGTTAGATTTATTAAGTAGATCTACTTCTTGTGATATGAATCTAGAAATTTTTCCATTTCCTCTAGGTTTTCAAACCTGTTAGAGTACAGCCTTTCATGATATTCTGTTATGATATTTTTGATTTCAGCTGGGTCTGTTGTAACAGCTCCCATCTCATTTCTAAATCCAGTTATTTATGTCTTCTGTTTTTCTTTTGTAATTTTAGCCAACGGTTTATCAGTTTGGTTGATCTTTTGTAATGTTTTTTATACTCAAAGAAACCAACAAACAAAAAACAAAGCAGTTGCTGCTTAGTCAATTCCAACTTTTGACAGTCCTACATGTACCAGAGCAGAGCTGTGCTCTGCAGGGTTTCTAAGGTTGCAAACTCTCAAAAGCAGATCTCCAGGCCTTCCTTCTCAGCTGCTTCTGAATGGGCTCCAACTACCAGCTACCAACTCTATCATTAATAGTCATGAGCTTGACTGTTTATACTATCCAGGGAGCCCTGGCTTTCGTATTATCTTACATTTACTTCCTTTATTCCAGGGTTTCTCAGCCTCAGCACTGTTCACATTCTAAGTCAGACAACTCCTTGTTGCAGAAGGTTGTACTGGACTAGGATCTTTAGCAGCAACTTTGGCCTCTGCTTACTAGATGCCAGTATTAGCTGTTATCTCAGTCATGGCAATTACATGTCGAAGCATTGCAAGATTGCCCTGGTTGAGAATTACTGATTTCTTCAATCAATGTACAAATGGTATGCTAGCAATTGTTGTTATCACTAAAGAGATGACACGAAGGGAGAGATCTAACACTTATGCAAATCAGTTTTATCCCAGGCCTGGTGTCAGATGCCACATAACCATTGTCCGTGTTAAGACCTGTGCAATAGAATAGGAATAGACCAGGAGAAGGGCAGAGCTGAGATTAAACCCCACACCTACAGGATCTGTCTGACATGAACAGTGGCTTAATTTCTGCCAGTTTGTAATTTTTCCTTCGTAAATTTGGCCTAATTTTCAGTGACATTACAACAATTAACAGAAGCAATTTATGGCGCTATTTGTTGGTGTCGTTCAGTTCCATCACACTGGTTCTGATTCATAGTGATTCTATGTATTATAGAATGAAACACTGCCAGATCTTGTGTCATGCCCACAATTCTTGCTATACTTGAGCTCATTGTTGCAGCCACTATGTTAATCTGCCTCATTGAGGGTCTTTTTTTCACTGACCTTCCAATCATGATGTTCTTCTCCAGGTCTGGCACATATTACCCATGATTATTATGCAGCTTTGTCCATGGGTGGCAACCTACCATTTCCAGTTGTGCAATCAGTGAATGTTACATTGCCACATTTAGTACTCTCTTTCCTGCTTTTCTTAGGAAGAGACAGTATACCAGAAGAAAAGGACTATACATTCAAGGGCTATGGAGAAATACAGTGATACAGAAAGCCTAATACTTCTAAGTAACGGTTTTTATACTCAAAGAAACCAACAAAGAAAAAACAAACCATTGACAGGGCTGCTGACAGGCCCTTTAGCAACATAGAGGCTAATTACTTGCCAGGAGTGAAAGTAAGTGTGTCATCTGTTGTTCTATATTTTCTTGATGCAATAAATCACAACCATAGAACCCCAGTTTCATTTTATTTAATAAAGATTTTAAAGAAGGGAGTAAAAATCAAACTTTTTCTCATTTTTATGAAAATAGCTGGTCGTTTGTTTTTGTTCTGTCTGGGAGCCTTAATTGAATGGACCCACCCATATCAGAAGTCACTCCTGGCATTTCAGAGTTCAGTTGTCTGCATTTTTATTCAAATCACCTTCCCACTTTTCTATTGGGTCCCATAGTTCCTTGTTCTCATCACTGTACTTTTGCAATCCCTTAACTCAACTCTTCAGTTTCTGATGGCCAACATGAGGCTCTCCTCACGTTGCCAGTTCGTTTCGTTGGTTGCCCTTGCTTGGCTGTCACTGATGCTAGGCATAACCAATCTTACAACTGTCTGCTCGTTCCCACATAGCCAAAGTGTTTCCGCTTTTACCCTCATCCATCTCACATACTAGGTCCATGCTGCCTGCATCGGTCCCATCAGGTCATACCACTACCCGTCTCTCAGTTTGTCATATTGTGGTAGTTTGTATGTTGCTGTGATGTGGAAGCTATGCTACCAGTAATTTACATACCAGCAGAATTTCAGCAGAGCTTCCAGACTAAGACAGACTAGGAAGAAAGGCCTGGTGATCTAGTTTAGAGGATCAGCCAATGAAATCCATACATTAAAACAGAATATCACTTACTATCATGCTGAAAGATGAGCCCCTGAGGTTGGAAGGCACTCAGAATATGTAGTTGTAGCCAACTTGATGGCAGCTAACATCATCAGTAAGTGGTGTCAGACTATTGGAGTGAGGCAACGAAATAGAATGGTATGGGTTAACATGGTTTCGCTTGTTTTATGAAAGCCAGAGAGCTCTTAGTTAAGAACATATGTGTAAACAGGAGCTTAACTTCTCACTGTAGCTTATGCAATTCATATTTATCTTATTACTGAAATACGTGGCTTCCTTTTTATCATTATTTTACAGTGATTTCAAGTCATATACCTGAAATAAAGCTACTGACGTCCCTTTACAAAGCAGAGGTGGTGTGACGTAACAGTAAAGTTTAGGCAGCTAGGATTTTACAGCTGGAAGGAAGAAGTTTCAGAGATCGGCTTGACTGGTCTTTTGCTTTGTAAAGTACAAGCAGTATGGGATAGTTTGCCAAGTGGCCAGTGGAAAGTTGCATTTACTTTGGGTGAGACCTACCTTTCAGAGAATAACAGAACGCCAAACCAAAGAGTAACTTAGAGACCAGAGTGCAAGCTCCCTTCTTCTATCAAGAGTAGTGAGGTCCAGAGAAACAAAATGACTTGCCCAAGGGCACCCAATTATTGAGCAACATGGAAGAGAATGAAACCCAAACGTGAACTCCCAGTTCTTTTAACTTCAGTAGATCAGAATGGGAGTTTTCATTGTCTGTAAGACTTACACTTTTTCTTCTTTTCTTTTTTGGAAACAGTTATGTGGATCTCCTTTGTATCCATTCCTATTACATTAGAAGACTGTGACGGGGGGGTTCTATAATGATTTTGATTTGTAATTCCTGTACCCTGTTTTGAAAATCTGGTGGCATAGTGATTAACCAAAATGTTAGCAGTTCAAATCTACCAGGTGTTCCTTGGAAAGCCTATGGGCAGTTCTACCCTGTTCTAAAAGTTTGATATGAATTAGAATTGACTTGATGTGAATAGGTTTTTTTTTTGTTTGTTTGTTTTTTGGTATAGATGAAAGAAAATGAACAGGTGAATGACTCCATCCTGGAAGACAATGCCTCCTGACTTATGGGTGAACTGATGAGAAATGTGAGCTTGGACGTGATGTTACTACGAATTCCTCATATTGCTTCTGATACCCCTTCACCTCATCTCTCTTGCCACCTCCTCTATCTTTTCAGATCTAATCTTCAGTGGGGCAGTGCTTCAATACTCTGAAGCCCTCTACCTTCCCCAACTAACTAAACCAGTTGCCATCAAGTCAGTTGTGACTTAAGGCTACTCCCTGTGTGTCAGAGTAGAACTGTGTTGCACTGGGTTTTCATTGGTGGGTTTTTCAGAATAAATCACCAGGCTTTTCTTTCAATGCACTTCTGGGTATATTCAGATGTCCAGCCTTTTGGTTAGCAGCTCAGTGCCTTAACAGTTTGCATGACCTGGGACTGAAAATTATCTCATAAATTCTTGCATTATAGAGATAATAAAAACTAATTTTATTATTTACTTTTCCTAGAAACTTTTACATTTCAGCAGGGAGATGTGTAGAACTATTAAGGTTTGATACAGTTGTTCTCAACTATGGCTGCAGCTTGTGATCACCAGGGGAGCTTAAAAAAGTACTGGTAGTCAGACTTCCTACCCCTCAATGTTGTGATTGTATTGGTCCTGGTGGGACCCATGAGCTCTCTGAGAGTACAGATATTTTTGAAAACCTTTGTCTAATCATAAAAAACGATACCCCAGGGGATTTCAGCTTCCTGTGGCCACCAGGGGAGTAAGTAGTTAATGTGTTCAGCTGTTAATCAAGAGGCTGGAGGCTGGAGGCTGGAGTCCACTCAAAGGCACGTAAAGGGAATGTTTGACCCAAGCCCACTGAAAGGTAAGTGGCAGAGAGGAGCTTCAAACTCAGGATCGTCTGCTTTGAAGACTCACTTTCTTTCCTCCTAAAACCAGTGCTGTTCTTTCCTCCTTCAGCAGAAATCTAGAACATTGATGAGCACCTTTTGGAGGCCCTGTTTGGCAGTAGCTTGGTTGCTTCCTGCCAGGGTTTTACACAGACTTGGATTCCCAAGAGGATCATTATCTGCTCCTTGACTTTTCATGGGAGTTGGTCCGGGGTAGTGCTGGAGTCCCACTGAGGGTATCAAGATGTCTCTTTTACCAAAGAGAAATTCTTGTGTTTTATATATGTGTTTATATTTCATTCATGTAATGATGCATCTAATCATGTAATTTTATAGATGAAAAAGAGTCTCTGAGAGGTTAAGAAAATTTGAAAAAGCTGAGTAGCTGCTAGGCAATATGTTCAAATGCAGTGTCTTACTGCTGGCCAGCATACTGAACAGAATCAAATACCTTAAGTCTTTATCACTATTAAAAAAATATGGAAGCCATGTGTTTGTTGGTCAAATCCAGTAAATTTGAGAAAAATCAAAGAAGGCAAGAACAACAGATTCTCTTACCACTTGGGCATATTTTCCATGTGTGTGTGTACCATTTAAAGCATACATGTTTCAAAAATATTTAATCATTGAAAAATTCTTGGATGTTGGCAATGTCATATTAAGCTTCTATTGCTACAGAAAAGAAAATTTCAGTGAAATGACGATGCATTCACCAACTGTTAACTGAATATTTATGGCATGCTAGGCACCGACGTTTCAGAAATAAAAATCACCCTCAGGGAACACTCAATTGTGTGTGTGTGCTGGCACATAAGGTTGTGCATGTGTGTGTGAAATAGACAAGAAAATACAAAATTATAATACAGTGTGAGAAGTGCTTCAAGAAGCCCGGGCACCTTGGAAAGTCACAGGAGACGTAGCTGAGGGAGAGGCTGCAGTCAACATCTCCCTTACCTGGAGCAGGTAACGTGAACTGAGTACCGCCTCTAGAGCAGAAGACAGAGAGGTGAACACGTAGGAGAGGTCTGCCCAGGGAGGAGGACAGCCTGTGTGAGACTCTGACGCTTCAGGTCATCATTTCTGAATGCAATACTCTGATCTCCATTTTGTGCAGGGGAAATTTCACTCCAAATGCATTTTCCTTTACAACAATGAAAAGTTACGGACACATCTGTGAAATGACTTTCTCCTTTACCTGTCCCATGGAGTAGCTTAGAATTCTAGGCCCCATCTTCTGGGAGAAAGTTACAGGGCTTTTGTTGTATCCAGTGGGAAATATATTTTTTCCAGTGGCAGAAAATCTGTGTAATCATTTGCACATTAATAGACCATATGCTGGCACGGGGCTGGAAGGTGACATGATAAAGGCAGAGAAAAGCACTTGCCACCAGTTTGGGTGATGAATGTATCAGGCAGGTCTTTGCCCTGGGAAAGAACGCAGAGTCGAGTGTGCTCAGGTGGTGAGCTCTGCCCCATTGTGAATTCCACGGCAGTTATTACAGAGATGTGTAGATCAGGTGCACTCCTTGCTTAATGAAACATTTAAAAGGGCAAAGTCCTTGCCCTAGTTTCTTCTAGAAATGAAAGAGAAAAGAAGCAAAGTTATCTTTGTCTGACCAGGTCAGTTTAAAAAATCATGAAGTCATGAAAAATCTCTTTGGTAGGTGGAAATGTTCTGTTTTTGCCCAGACTTCCACGTCCTTTCCTCCTTTTACTGCTGCCACATGGCACACGCACCTAGAAGGCAGCTGGTTAAAAACACATGTAAAAAAGAGTAATTAATGACTGGAGTAGCTATCTTGCAGGGTATCTTACTGTGTGCTTTTGCACGTGTATTACTTCATTTTCTCAGTAACTCTGTGGGGCAGGATTATATGTTGAGAGGGTTTGGGAGAAGTTGAGGAACTTTTCTAAGGATACACAGCTGGCAAATGGCAAGGCCGGGGCTCAAACCCAGGTGGGTTTCACTTCTGGCCCCAGTTACTTTTCTGTGCAACTATTTGCTTCCTAAGCTATGTGGATCTAGGGTACATTTGATGGCACAATGAGTGTTCTAAGAAGGCAGAAGTGAGTGGGAGTGCTCAGGACTCTATCAAAGGATCTGGGACTTAGTGACTGAAGCAGAGGTGCCAGGGTGGAGTGTATGGGGGTACGGAGATGACCCACAGCCAAGTGCAGACTTGGGGTGTGGCTCACCGTAGCCACCTTCCTTTGTCAAGGACACTGTTCTCCCAGTTGCTCTTGCCTCCTTCCTGGATCATTTCTTGTCCTTTGCTATCAGATTATTCCCATCATCATTTAAAACACTGTAATCTTAAAGTAAATTCCCTCCTAACCTAACCCTAGAGTCTTAATAATGCAGAGAGGTTCAGTGTTTGGTTGCTAACCCAATGGGCAGAAGTTTGAATCCTTCATTCACTTCTTGGAAACCCTCTGGTGCACTTCTACTCTGTCCTGTAGGGTCTTCATGAGTCAAAATTGACTCTGTGGCAATTTCCTTCTCCTAGCTAATGTCCCATTTCTTTCCTTCCCTGATGGCAAAGCTCAAGAATTATCTTTGTTGGCCTCAAATGCTTTTGAACTTACTGTAATCGGGCTCTTGCTGACACATCTCAACAAGATTATTCTTGTCAGGTTCACCCAAAGACCTTTGGGTCAGCAAATCTCATGGTCATTTCTCAGTCCATGTTACCCGATCGAACAGCAGCATTTGTCCTAGTTTCCTTCATGAAAACATTTTGGTTTCACTACTGAGTCTCTAGGACGCCACTCTTCTTCTGTTCTGCTACCTCCTGGCCACTTTGTCTTCTCTGTTGGTCCGTCGTTGTATTAGTTAGGGGTTATGTGTGGCTGCCTCTAGGAGGATTCAGAAGTGAGTGATTTAACCAACATGATTATCTCTGTTATTAACATGATTCCTGCAGGTCAGTAGACCTGGGCTGGCAGGTGGCACCACGATTCTCAACCTTCCAGCCTCCTCCTATCTACTCTGCCACCCCTGCTACATGGCATCTAATCTCCATGTGGCTTCATGGGATTGAAATGGCTCTGGTCATCATAATCACTTCCAGAAAGAAAGGAGACAGAGGGAGGAGGTTGAGCCTCTAAGCTGAGTCAGCCTCCTTTAATAACTTACCTGGATGTGCTACTTAGCAATCAGTATTTATAAATGATATACTGTAATTTTCTACAAGGGGACCTAGGAAATGTGTTTTTTTCAAAGGTTGGGATATAGCTGCCCTCGAATAATATCAAGGTTCTTTGTTAGAGAGTAGGGAAAATTCTATTGAAAAGGCAATCAGAAACTTCTACCACATCTGTCATTGTCATGACCTCTAAATCTCAGTCTTCATACTTTTCATCCTCTCTGTCAGCACCAATTACTTAGGTGTTCTCCTCCTCTGAACATACAGTCCTAACTCCCCAGGTTGTCTCTCCAAGTCCAATCATTCTTGCTGGATGCCAGATTTGATATTTGGTTATCTGCTTTATGTCTCTACTTAAATATCTAATCGCTAACTTCAGCATGATAGACCCCGAACTGAACATGTTACTCTCCCCTTTAAATTGTTCTACCTAGCCATCCTCCCCATCTCAGTATCTGTCAATGCTGCATCCACCAGTTACTCAAGCCAAGAAAGAACCATGGACTTTTCCCTCTCTCATACCCTACATCCAGTTTATCAAAAATATTGTTGTTAAGTGCTGTAAAGTCATTTCTGACTCACAGCAACCCTACGAACAACAGACTGAAACTCCGCCTGGTCTTATGACATTACCACAGTCACTTTTATGCTCAAGCCCATTGTTGCGACCACTGTGTCAGTCCATCTCGTGGAGGGTCTTCCTCTTTTTCACTGACCTTCCACTCTACCAAGCATGATGTCCTTCTGTAGGGACCGATCCTTCCTGTCAACATTTCTGAAGTATGTAAGATGCAGTCTTTCCATCTTTGCTTCCAAGTAGCACTCTGGTTGTACTTCTAGAACAGATCTGTTTGTTCTGTTGGTGGTCTGTGGTACATTCAACATTCCTCTCAAACACCACAAATCAAAGGTGTCCATTCTTCTTCTGTAGTCTTTGGTCATTGTCCAGTTTTTATATGCATATGATGCTATTGAAAATACCATGGCTTGGGTCAGGCACATTTTAGTCTTCAAGGTGACATCTTTATTTCTGAATACTTTAAGGAGGTCCTTAGCAGCATATTTTCCCAGTGCAATGCATCTTTTACTTTCACGACTGTTTCTTCCATGGGCATTGATTGTGGAACCTAGTAAAATGAAATTCTTGACACCTCGAACTTTTCTCCATTCACGATAATGTTGCTTCCTGGTTCAGTTGTGAGGATTTTTGTTTTCCTGATGTTGAGTTTCAATCCATACTGAAGGCTGTGATCCTTGATTTTCACCAGTAAATGTCTCAAATCTTCATTTCCAACAAGGAAGGTGGTGTTGTCTGTGTAACACTGGTTATTAATAAATTGTCTTCTAATCCTGCTGCCTCATTCTTCGTATAATCCAATTTCTTAGATTATTTGCTTGACATACAGATTAAAAAGGTATAGTGAAAGGATACAACCCTAACGTACATGCTCCTGACTTTAAACCTTGCAGTATCCCCTTGTTCTATTCTTGATCCGTACACAGATTCCTTGAAAACACAATTAGGTGTTTTGGAATTCCCATTCTCCACAACTTTGATCCACAGAGTTGAACACTTCTGCATAGTCTTCACTTTCGGCCAAGATACATCGGATGTCGGTAATGATATCCCTGGTTCCATGTCCTCAATCCAGCTTAAATTTCTGGCAGTTCTTTGTCAATATACTGTTGCAGTTGTTTTGGAATGATCTTGAGCAGAATTTTACTTGCATGTGAGACCAGTGACACTGTTTAGTAATTTCCACATTTGGTTGGATAACCTTTTTTTGGAATGGGCATAAATATGGATCTCTTCCAGTCAGTTGGTCTGGTAACTGTCCTCCAAATTTCTTGGCATAGATGGGTGAGCACTTCCAGCACTGCATCTGTTTGTTGAAATATCTCAGTTGATATTCCATCAATTCCTGGAGCCTTTTTTTTTTTTTGGCCAATGCCTTCAGTGCAACTTCATCGTCTTCCTTGAGTACCATTGATTCCTGATCATATGCTACCTCTTCAAATGGCTGAATATTGACTAGTTCTTTCTGGTATAATGACATTATGTGTTCCTTACATCTTCTTTTGATGCTCCATGTGTCATTTAATAGTCTACCTGTAAAATCATTTGCTACTGCAGCTCAAGGCTTGACTTTTTTTAAGTTCTTTCAGCTTGAGAAATGTAGAATGTGTTCTTCCCTTCTGGTTTTCCACTTTCAGCTCTTTGCACATGTCATTATAGTACTTTCTTTTGTCTTCTCAAGCTGCTCTTTGAAATCTCCTGTTTAAGTCTTTTACTTTGCCATTCCTCAATGTTCAAGAGCAAGTTTCAGAGTTTCTTCTGATATCCACTTTGGTCTTTTTTCCTTTCTTGTCTCTTTAATGACCTCTTACTCTCTTCATGAATGATGTCTTTGATGTTATTCAACAGTTAGTCTGGTCTTTGGCCATTAGTGATCAACACATCAAATCTGTTCTTGGGATGGTCTTTAAACTCAGGAGGGATATACTCAAGGTCATACTTTGGCTCTTGTGAACGTGTTCTTATTTTCTACAGTTTCAATTTGAATTTGCATATGAGCCATTGAAAATCTGTGCCACTGTCAGCACCTAGTCTTGTTCTGACTGCTGATATGGAGCTTTTTAAATCATCTTTTCCCACAGATGTAGTCAATTTGGTTCATATGTATTCCATATGGTGAGGTCCATGTGTACAGTCACCATTTGTGTTGGTTAAAAAAGGTATTTGCAGTGAAGAAGCTGGTAGTCTTGCAAAAGTCTATCATGACATCTCCAGTATTATTTCTATCACCAAGGCCATATTTTCCAACTACTGATCCTTCTTCTTTGTTCCAGCTTTTGCATTCCAGTCAGCAGTAATTATCAATACATCTTGATTGTGTATTCAATCAATTTCAGACTGCAGAAGCTGGTAAAAATCTTCAGCCTCTTCATATTTGACCTTGGTTGTTGGTGCATAAATTCAAATAATAGTCATATTAACCGGCCTTCCTTGTAGGTGTGTGAATATTATCCTATCACTGACAGCATTGTCCTTCAGGACAGATCTTGAAATGTTCTTTTTTGATGATGAACACAACACCATTCCTCTTCATGTTTTCCTTCCCAGCATATTAGACTGTATGATTATTGGATTCAAAATGGCCCAAACTGGTCCATTTCATCTCCCTAGTGCCTTGGATGTCAATGTTTATACATTCCATTTCATTTTTTATAATTTACGATTGTTCTCGATTCATACTCTGTACATTCCATGTCCCAATTATAAACGGATGTTTGCAGCTGTTTGTTATTTTGAGTCGTGCCACATCAGCAAATGAAGATCTTGGAGGCCTTACTCCATCCGCACCGTTAAGGTCAACTTTACTTTGAGGAGACAGCTCTTCTCCAGTTTCTTCTAAGTGCCTTCCAATCTGTGGGTCGTATTTTCAGGTACCATATCTAACAAGGCTCAGGTTTTATTCATAAGGTTTTCACTGGTTAATTCCTTTCAGAAGTCTGTCTTAGTTTGTCTTAGTCTGGAAGCTCAGCTGAAACTTGTCTGCCATGGTTGACCCTGCTGGTACCTAAATACCTGTGGCAAAGCTTCCCACATCACAGCAACAAGCAAGCCTCCATGGACAGATAAGTGAGGGCTGCTCACTCTATCTGTATCAAGACTGTAGTCAGCTTTATCTAGGAATTTTTGTCCAGAATCTAACCACTTCTTGCTCCTTCAGCTATCATCACCCTTGTTTCTTTAGTTGTTCCCACTACCCTGGTTTGTGACAACAACCGTCTGTCTGGTTTTCCTGTTTCCAGCCTGCTTCATCTGGTGCACTCAATAGCAAGAACGATCCTTCTACAATGTAATGTGGATTGTGTTTCTTCTCTCTTTAAAGACCTCCAGTTTCTGTCTCATACAGAGAGCCAAGTCCTTAACAAGAGCCTTTCATGTCCTTTATTATCAGACCCCACCTACCTCTCTTCCCTCACTACCTTCCTTATTCAGTGCCAGTCACTTTTTTTGACCTGCTTGCTCTTCTTTGAACACACCAGATGTGTTCCTGCCTTAGAGCTTTAGAACAATGTATTCTCTTTCACCCAAGGTGCTGTTACACCAAATATCTTCATTAAATTATTGGCTCAGATATCAACTTTTAGAAGGGTTTCTCTGATGACCTTAGGTGAAATTGCACTCTGTCTTCTGAATGTGATCTTATTTTTCTTCTCTGCTTAATTTCTTTCATAGCACCTATTGGCACTTGACATGTTATTTATTTAGTATCTGCCCTGAAGCTCCCCAAAAAGCTTCATGATAACAATAATCTGTTTGTTTTGTTTCCTGTTGTATCCCCAGCTGCCAGGACACGACACAGGGTAGTCAGTGAATATTCACTGAATAAAGGAATGAATTACCAGTGGCATAGTATTGGAGAGTGAGAATTCAGGTTTGGTTGCTATGAGTTGGACACAACTCGATGGCAGTGAGTTTTACAGACAAGTAGGTTGTGAGTCTCTCTGACCCTTAATAGTACTTCCCCATTTCTTGGAGTTACAAACCTCAGCTGAACAGGGCAGCAGACCCAATCTACTTCAATAGAACTGTTGAATTGGTTTTTACTTTACATTTATCTTTGACTGATGTTTTGGTTCAAGCTATGCTTTGTGGGATATTTATTCCCTCCTGGAGGTGTGTCTTCCAACAGAAGAAAGAATCATTTCTCCTTTGCATGATTTCCAACTCAATCTTCTCTGTCTTTGAGAACTCAGTTGCAACCACACAACTGTTCCAAATCTCATCCTGGTCAAATCAAATGCTGCGCTTGTAATTGAACCGCTTCTCTGTAACTGTTTTTGTTCTCCTTATTTTCTCAGCTTCTCCATTTCTTCTTTTCCAGGTCAATTTTCAAGGCTATGTCTTTGGGATACTGGTTGGGGAACAATTTATTTCTTCATAACATACATATGTGTGTTTGTGTGTTTTACTTCATGTATATGGGTGTCATGGGTTGAATTGTATTCTTCAGAAATAATTGTCAACTTGGTCAGGCCATGATTCCCAGTATTATGTGCTTGTCCTCCATTTTGTGATTGATACAATTATGTCATGTGTTGTAAACCCTAATCTCTACCTGTAGTTAATAAGGCAAGATTAAGTTATGTTAAAGATTAGGGTGAGATGTAACACATATTTTCAGGTCACAGGCCTGATTCAACATAAAGGGAACTTCCTTCTGGCGTGGCCTGCACCATCTGTTATCTTCTGAGAGATAGAGAAGTGAGCAGAGAGTTGGGGAACCTCATACCACCAAGAAAGCAATTCCAGGAGGATAGTGCCTCTTTTGGACCAGAGGTTCTTACACAGAGAAGCTTCTAGGCCATGGGAAGACTGACGACAAAGACTTTCCTCCAGAGTCGATGGAGAGAGAAAGACTTCCCCTGGAGCTGATACCCTGGATTTGGACTTCTAGCCTGCCAGAATGTGAGAGAATAAATGTCTGTTTGGTAGAGTTATCTACTTATGATATTTCTGTTATGGCAGCACTAGATAACTAAGAGACCTAGAACAGGGACTTTTGTATTTATGTATAAATACTCACAATAAAAAATCAGATGTAGTTCAAAGTATCTTGGAAGTGTACAATTTATATTTTCATCCTGGTTCTTGTTGTAATGGACTATCTGACCTTATTTAAATCTTTTGCCCTTTTTAGGCTTTGTGATAAATGTCTCCTAAGAAACCTTTGAATGATTAGAGACTTAGTATTTAAAAAAAAAGCAGCCCTTAAGTATAAGAGAAGATTTATTATTCTTACTTTGTAGGAAATTGTATAAACCTAGTGCAGTAAAATTTCTATTAAGCAAAAGTAGACAATAAAGTTTTATTTCTATTTTCTGCTTTTAGGAAAAGAATCAAATGATCTTTCTATTCCCAACAAAACAGTGCTTACTAATTTCTTCATTTACACAGTTAGCAAACACATTGCAGTTTCTGTTCATAACAAAATTGTTATCAAAAAGTTAGAATTACAGAACTTAGAATTGTAAGAGAGTTGCACTAGTGAGGATTAGACTCAGATGTGATAAGGACCCAAAACAGTGTGCTTAAGGAAGATAGAGGTTTCTTTATTTTTCACATTATCATTTCCAAGATAAGCGACACAGACTGAAATGACATTTTATGTCTGGGACCCAGGCTGCTAGTCTCTTGCTGTTATGACACAAGCATGAAGTTGTGCTTGTCTGCATGATCCAGCATTTCTTGCCAACAACTCTGCATCCCAGCTCTCAAGGTTAAAAAGATAATACCACAAACAAACAACATAACAACTTGTTGTTCTAGAGTTGATTCCAATTCACAGTGACACTAGAAGACAACATAGAACTGCCCCGTAAAGTTTCCAAGGATTTGAACTTTTGATCTTTAGATCAACAGCTGAATTGTGTAACTACTGGGCTCTAGGGCTCCAAAAAGACAACAGCAAGTTCTTTTGACGCAGGTTGTACCTATCACTTCTGTTCACATCTCACTGGTAATTAGTCATATCGCTTACTCACATGCCTCTGCTTACCTACAGAGGAATCTGGGAAATAATGTGGATCTATTTAAACATATACAGAATATTCATGGAAAAGTGTGGAATATTTCTCAGGGGCAATGCAAATCTCCTTTTACATGTATATTTCTGTATCATTAGAGTTAATATTCAGTCATGATTCAGAGACATTAAGAAAATCACACAAAAAAATTTTTAGGGAAGGTTTCAGTTATCCTGGAAATTTAGGTTAACCAGAATCCCCCACTGCCAGAGAATTTCAGTTATGTAACTGAATATCTAGCAGTATTTCAGTAACACATTATATTCTGTTTATAGGCTTTATGTTAATTTTTTAAAATCATTTTGACTTTTCTGTGGTATTTTCATCCCCAAATCTCCACTTCAACATCTGTGTTTGTTGCTCTTCTAAAGAATTTTGAAGTTTAAAGTGAATTAGTTTCCAAAGTTTGGGAGAAATTAGGTCAGCTATTTTAGAATTATGAGGATGTGGGAAAATTTTCTTGTTTATATCTAGTTCAAACTTTTTCTTGAATTCCTTGAAAAAATAAGTTCTTTCCAAACTTTCAAAATTTTTAAAAAAATTTTTAAATGTAAAACTACCCAAAAGGACATGCATAGATTCGCTTGGAGAAATCCCTCCAGTCTGGGGAGAAATCACTCAAATTCAAACCATATGTGATATGTAAAACAGCATTTTGAATATTCATACAATGTTGTGAAAATCAGATGCCCAGAAGGCCTAGTCTCACAGAAAGAATTGCAATGAAGATGGCAGAATGAATGTCATGCCCCTAATGCACAATATTGCAGTTCTACCCTGTGCCTTGTTTTCCTGTATCTGATCATATCCGATCACTAGAGAACAATCAGGCTCACAGACATGGAAAACATGCCTTCATTCTAATTACATAAGGCACTTTGCAAGGGAAACAAATTTCAGCTCAATATCTTTCTGAATGAATTTTAATTCTGGTAATATGACACTATTATTCTTACCTCTTCCTTTCACTTAGCTTGTTTTTGCAACATCAGCATTTCAATTTGTTTCTACTTATTCTTGAGTCCTAGTTGAAACTGCCTCTGAAATGTATTGGATGGTTGTTTGCAGCCTGCACATTTACATTTCTTTCTTTTTGTAATTTTTTTTAAAGTTCTTGTTCTTAAGCTAAAACTTTTCCCCTTTTCTGCTTTCATTCATTCTTGTTAGCACCCTTGTCAACAGATTTGTCTCAAAACTATCTAAATTATCTTCAGTTCCTTTAGCGGAGGGGAGAAAACAATTGAACAACTTTACATCAAGTGCTGTATTTTATCTCAGTTTTGAAATGCATTTCACAACCTTATTTTGGCACACCTGTTCAGATCATTTCAGCATTGTTCATATCTGCTTATGCTGTTAATGAATTTTAAGTTGCAAATTATCTACAGAGCATGGATTGCAATACCTTTTCTGTCTATTTGAATTGATTCATACACTGGTGATATTCAATTGGCCTTTTGGCTTATATCAACGTGTTGCCTAAAGTGAGGATTCTTTTCGTTTTGGAACCAGCCAGCTAGAAGTGAGCACAACAGACAGGTAAACTGTAATTCTAGAATATGTTCTGTGTAGACAGAGCTGGAGGACTCTTTCATCACCCTCAAGGATTATACTGAAGTGTGAGAAATCAAAGATGGAGTACTTGGGGACCTTTGGTTGACCAACAACACCCTTCACAGGTACTTCTGCACTTGGAAATTCAAAGAATGGTGCCAGCAGAGCAAACACAGAAAATGTCAATGATCTTATTAGTTAAAGATTAAATGCCAGCTCAAAGAAGAAGCTGAAAGTAGGTTTTTTCTCTAAACCAGTGCTACTTTAAGTGTTCTCATGGGCCAGATTGGTGTGTGAACTCTGTTCCCATGACACAAGAACAGAAAGTAAGAGTAACACTTTTCAAACTACTATAGTCATCTGATATGTCTGTGACATTTAAGGTCATGAGGAGTGGCTTGTCTCATCGAGTAGAATGAACACCAGTTTGGATGCTGTTGAATTCACATGGAGATGCATGTGGCGTATGTTATGTACCAGTTTGTGTGGATTAGAACTGTGTTATCAGCTTAAGATGGATTTGAAATTGTTTTAGTCAGCTAGTGCTGCTCTAGCAGAAATACCACAGAGTGAATGGCTTTAACAAACGAAAGTTTATTCTTATACAGTCTGACAGACTACAAGTCCAAATTCAGGATGTCTGCTTCAGGAGAAGGCTTCCCCCTTGTCGGCTCTAGAGAAAAGTCTGGTATTTCATCACTCTTTGTACACGGAGCATCTTGGCATGGGAACCTCAGGTCTGAAGGATGTGTTCTTCTCCTGGTTCTGCCTGCTTGATGGTGTGAGGTTCCCAATTCTCTGTTTGATTCCCTTTCCTTTTATCTCTTTTAAGGAATAATGTATATATCAATAAAATTGATAGCTTTTGTATAAAGGCTAATCATAATTGTTATACTTTTAAGATGTTTAAGTTCCCATATTAGGAATAAGGATTCAGAGAAGGAATTCGAAGCAAAACACAACACTGACCCTGAAGTAATTGAAAACAACAGTGCAGAAAATAAAACGGTAGGTGACAAAGTTATTCAGTGAATTTGTTGATTCTGCCAACACATTCTAGGTGGCTCAAGGACTGCCACTATGTCACCTTATGCAGATAATCCTGCTCCTTCTCTTTGCTCTGTCGTTCTCTGTGTGGACACCTAGTATAGCACCGATTGTGCCGGTTGTAGTCTATTTGTTCCCAGGTAATCTTTCTTACAAGGAACCTTGATGGCACCATAGTTAAGTGTGGCTAAGTCTTTGGCTGCTCTCTGAAAGGTCAATGGGTGGAACTTATCCAGTGGATCCATGGGAGAAAGACCTGGCAGTCTGCCTCTGTAAAGGTTACAGCTCAGGAAACCCTAGGGAGGAGCTCTACTCTGTTACCTGGGGTCAGTTTCTACGAGTCGAAATTGACTTGACAACAACAGCAGCTGGGAGACTTGGCTGGGAGACCCTTGAGAGCAGCGATCATGTTCCTGAATCCTTATTGCTGGAAGGGCACCTATGCTTCCTGGGATCTTAAAGAAGATTTACTGGCAGATTGGAAAGAGCAAAGGAAGCACATAGAATGTGAGAAATAAAGATATGCTTTTCTTTTCTTTTTAGTATAGTGATTAATTTGTTTATACCTGGAAATTGCTATTATTGTCCAAAACCAAAATACCAAACCCCCTGCCCTTCAGTCAATTCTAGCTCATAGCAACCCTACAGAAAGAGTAAAACTGCCCCATAAAGTTTCCAAGGACTACCTGGTGGATTCGAACTGCTGACCTATTGGTTAGCAGATGTATCACTTAACTGCTATGCCACCATGGTTTATTGTTCAGGTAAATATAAGCTAGTGTTTGCCCAGAACAGTACTTGTTTATGCCTGTTGTCTTTTTCTTTAAAACTTTAAGTAAAAACTTACAATCAAGTGAGCTTCTCATACAAAAACTTGTACATACATTGTTCGGCGACCTTAGTTGCTCTCCCCAGAATGTGACAGCACACTCCTACTTTCTACCCTGTATTTCCCATGTCTATTCAGTCAGCTCCTGTCCCCTTCCACCTTCTTATTTCACCTCCAGATAAGAGCCACCAGTTTAGTGTCACATAAGATATGCTTTTTGGGGGTAAGGTAAGAAATTAGAGAATGGGTGATATAAGTAATTTGTCTTCAGGAACAATGTAATTCCTTTTCTTTGACTTCCCTTACGAAAATGATTGAGTTTATGGGTATTCATCTTGATTGTTTTCTCTTTGGGCCACAAATAAGGATAAGCAATACATGATAAATGATGTAAAGGTTGTGACAGAGCTGGCCATGTTTTGCCTTACCTTTCTTTGTTTTCCTTTCTTTCTCATTTCTCCTTGCCCTCTCCTTTCTGGGAGCCTTGAACTCTTACCTCTTGAATACTGGGCTCTTAATGCTGGATACCCCAAAAACAACAGCATGAGGTCCAGAATGCTCCTCATCTTCTTTTCAAACTTTACTAAATTTATCACCTTTTGCATCACTTGATCTTTGTGAAGTTTAATCTTATAAACCACTTTGATCTAAGGTGTTAATGCTTATTAATAAGTTTCTCTGTTTTACTATTTTTGCATTTGTAAGTATCCTTGAGAACCTTATTCCAAAGAATGTGTGGTGGGTACTGCGATGCATCACTCAGCTCCCCCCTCCAGCATCTAGGTGCCCATTCCCTCAATGCTGGCTAGGCTCCCAGGGGCATCCCTCTCCTGTATCACGCTTGGCCAATATTTGTGCCTTCTTCTTGCGAACTCCCACATTTAGTGCTTAGTCATACAAAGGCCAGGTCCCCTTGTCACATTTGGGGGCAACTCTGAAAGTCTTCCTTCATTACAGAACACTTGTGGATTTGGCTGAGGTCTCTAATACATGTAAACTGAAGTTCAACTTCTCTCTCTGCCCAACTCTGCTTCTGCTAGTCCACTAGAGGTGCTGCTGTTGAGCACACTGCTCAATAAAGCTGCTGCATGCAAATCTCTGACCTAAGACAGTTGATACAAAAAGTAGTACTAGCAAGCACTCTCTCAAATAGAATTTTGGAACTATGTCACCCACCAACTGTATGGCAAGGAGGACTGTATCAGTGACGTTAGGTAGATCCTCTGGTAGGACGTAGGTACAATTGTTAGAACTGGGATGGGATAGCAGGAAACTATGTAATAAATATTTGGAAAGTATAGGGAAGTAATGAACATAAGGACCATAGAATCAGATAGCTGTTGCTATCAACATATTTGGAGAAAGTCAGTAACAGTGAAAACCTGGTGATTAATTTAGTGCAAACAATGACAGTCAGAGGGCTGCTTGGTAACATCTAAAAAGCATTCTAAGTTTTTTGCAGCTGAAGACCAGGTAAAGTTGAAGATCAGTCCTAGGAATAGTTATGAGTAGTGGAACTCCAGAGAAGGATAAATTCTAAGTGTTAACCTGAAATCCTTGATCTCCCTGTATCTTCTGGCCTGCAAAAGTAGTGTACTTCTTGCTTAAAGACACTGCTGAAGCTTCCATGTGCATAATAATATATGCCTGCCTTGGGATAAAGCCCCACCACCCATCTTGGCAACCAGACCAATAAATAGAGCAAATCACATCATAGCTTGGCCTGGAAGGTGCTACATCAGCTAAGGCAGAAAAGAAACTAAATGACAGTAACAGTGAAGAAGCTGTAGGACTGAGCTATTGCATACCTGCAGCAGCGAGGATAGGAAATGTAGGATGTATTGTGAGGGCACTGAATCAAGGGATGCTAGAGCATAAAATTGGATAAGGGAGCATTTGTCAAAATGAGAGCACTCTGTGTTACAGGATTTAGCTCTTGTGACGTAGGAGAAGATCCTAGAGGCTGGGGCTAACAAGCTGCTGGGGTGGTTCTTGGAAGCTTCGAGAATGCAATGGGAAGTAAAAATGCCAGAACTGCTTTGGCAGACAATAGAAGAAATCATCAAGGGTCAGAAAAGTGAACATGCTGGATGGGTATACTGTGAAAATCAGAGAAACTGTGTTCTTTAGAAGGAGCTGGAACACACTCCATTTACCAAAGTGATAAGTGATGTGCTGGTGGGAGAGAAGAAACCCTAGTAGCATAATGGGTTAAGTGATACATCTGCTAACTCATTGTAAACTCTATGGCACAGTTCTACTCTGACCTATAGGGTCGCTATGAGTTGGACACAACTCACTGGCAGTGGTTTTGGGTTTTGGGTGGGAGAGTAACTGACCTGGCTAGAAATGTCAGTGGCAGCTGTCTTTCATAGTCTAGGGCTGTCAACAGGAGATGCTGTCACAGACCTGAGCTCCCTAATTGCAGTGGGGATGATAGGATCCCAAAATAATAGAGGCTGAGTGGTGGCACTTTATCAGAAGCAAAGCAGATGAAATCACTATAATGAATGACTGGTGTTCAGGAATGGCAGTTAGGGGGCATCAGTCACAGAGGGTAATAGCAATGGTTAATAGAACATGGATGGAGATCTTAGAAGCAAGGTAGGTAGTGAACAAGCAAAGCTAGTGCTGAATCTATACAATTAAAATGAGTTAAGAATGGGTGACTATGTGGTTAAAGGCAACCTGTGAAATAAAATATTGCAACTACTTGCCATGTTTCTGAACTTTGGCTACCTTAAGAACTGGAATTCATTGACTAAAAGAGGAATCAGGTCTTAAGCAGGCAGGGTGTATGGTAAAGATTCACCCATAATAGAAAGGCACCTACAGTCATTTATCTGGGTAACTGTATACTAGAAGAAAGAGAATATCCAGATATTTTGAGGATTGTTGACACAGCACCCAGGATCATGTTGCTAGGTAGTGAAACTAAATACCATTATGACCATCTGTTAGTGTGAAGGCCTGACACACTATGGTAAACATGGTCTAATGGTCTACCTAATAGTTGTTTTCTTAGAGCACTGAAGGTATAATCGAAGTGGACATACTGGGTAGTTAGCAGAAATTTTACATTCCTTTCTTGGCCACTGGGGGAAAGGGCTATCACAGTGGGTATATTACTTTCTTAGCACTCTAGTAACAAATTATTGTAAACTTGGTGGCTAAAAACAACACAAATTTATTCTCTTACAGTTCTGGAAGACAGAAGTCTGAAATCAGGTAGGCTTAGTTTGAAACAGTCTAATATATTATGATATTGCCTTAACTTTCTCTCCATATGGAAATTCTGTAATTACATCATTTATTCCACCTTTTTGCTTTCAAGCTGTCATTATTTACAGCATCTCTGGTTTCCTGTTGTCCATGTTGCAGCTTTATTTCACGTTTCCAAAGTCTTTGATTCAGTTGGTACCTGGGGAGACTGTATGTATCTCAGATTGTTGTTCAGTGTCACTGATTCTCTGTCTGAAGAACTCCATTTGCTATTTCTTGTAAGGCTTGTCTGGTTTTTACAAATTCCCTTAATTTCTGATTGTCTATGAGTGTGCCAATTTGTTATATTTGGAAGACAATTTTGCTGGATATGTGGTTCTTCATTGGTAATTCTTTCAGGGTTTTATGTCAGTCACCTTCTTGCCTACGTGGTTTCTGATGAGAAATCAGCAGTTGGTTTTACCAGATTCCCTGCATTAGTGATATTTTGTTTTTCACTAGCTTCTCTCACAATTCTTCCTTATTCTTTGGTTTTGGAAACTTTGATTATGATACATCTTGATGAGTTTCTTTTGAGGTCTATCCTGTATGGGGTTCCTTAAGCTTCTTGGATGTAAACCTTCTTGTCTTTCATGATATTTGGCAAATTTTCTGCCAACGTAGCTTCAAAGCTTCTCTCTGTAATTTTTTTGTCTTCTCCTCTTCTCGAATTCCTATTTCACATAAATTATTCATTTTGCTGGTGTTCCATGTAGCTCTTATGCTTTCTCAATTTTCCTCCATTATTTTTTCTGATTGTTCCTCAAACAGATTAGTATTGAGTGATTTGTCCTCTATTTCACTAATGCTTCCATTGACTCAGTTCTATCCCAGTGAGTATGTGCCATGGATCAACAGATAGGCATGGCAACAGGGGTGGGATTGGAGGGAATTGTGGATATGTGCCTCTGATTACTGGTCCAGTGTCATGGGAGTGAGCACCACCGCTAGCTGGGTGGGAAGGGTGGGGCAGGCAGGAGGGCCTTGAGCCTCTGATCACCATGTAGGCAAGTCAAGGGGAGACACTGCTAGTCACCAGAAGAATAGAAAGGGAGAGTGGACCACGTGTTCCTCCAGTCACTGGCATGGGCACTGGGTCACTTCCCAAAGAATGCAGCTGGTGATCAGGACCTGGTCACAACCAAATATTGGGGGAAAGACATTGTTTGCAGTTCATTTAGGTGGGAGATCTCTATAGCACTCCATAAATACTTCCCTCGGTAGAGAAACCTTCCAAACAACCAGGACCTACTGCTGCTATTTAGTTCTGTCCCTATTTTCTGGTTCCCTCACTGATCTATGGTCACCTGGATCCCTGGAACTCTTGCTCACCATCATATACTTTTCTTCCTTAGATTTGGTTCATATTTTGCTCACCTTGTTTCACTCCAGGCTTATCAACACAATCTCTGTCTCCTATTGGGAATTTGGGAATTTGATTTCCTGTGTTCCTTACCTGGGAACGTTGCGTGCTTTGTCTCAAGATGGCCATGCTGCTCCAGGTAGCTAGCAGGGTGTCTACAATCTGTAAATACTTTCATTCACTTTTTAAAATTCAGTTTCTCTTTCCATTTGGTGTTTGATCTAATTTTTCATCTTTCCATTTGCTGTTCAGGGTTCCAAGATGGTCATGTATATCTTCTCACTGGGTTCCTCTGATACTTGCAATAGGGTGACAGCATGGTGTTTCTGATTAGGCTGGTACCTTGGGTTTTCCTAGAAAGATATCTTTTAGGGCCTAATAGAAGTTTCCTTCAAATATTATCATATAGGTGGGTGGTGCACCCTCTTTGTGTGACAGAGGTTGACTTTCCTTGGAGAAATTTTTCTTTAGAAGAATGGACACAAAGTCCCAGGAGAGGAGATAGCTGAGCAGAGCTTTCTTGGATATGTTTAATTTAAACTTTCATCACAAGGATATTGTCTTGATGATTATTGTGTTTTACTTTGTGGCATCTAATCAAACTGAGATAGTCTAAGAATTAATGTGTATTTTAAAGAAACCACGGCTCATTCTTTGAGTCAACCATTATCAATACTAATTCTTAGTTTATAGAAACACTAGTGAGAAATTATGATAAAATGAAAAGAACTTGTCTTTGGAATCTAAAAAGCCAACATTTTAATCTTCAACATGCCATTTACAAGATGTGTTTCACCAAATCAAATCTCTAGAGCTTCAGATTTGTTAATCTCTATAAAGGAAATAACTATGCCCACCTCATAGTTCCCCCAAGCATCTGACAGTTTGTTGTACTGTGGAAACTTGCCTGTTGCTGTGATACTGGAAGCTCTGCCATCACTGATCAAATACCCACAGGGTAACCCATAATGGACAGGTTTCAGCTGAGATTCCAGACTAAGATAGACTAGGAAGAAGGATCTGCTGGTCTACTTCTAAAAAGAATTATCCTGTAAAAGCCTTGTGTACCAGTGGCTCATATAGTACCAGAAGATGAGAACCCAAGGTTAGAAGGCACTCAAAATACAACTAGAGAAGAGCTGCCTCCTCAAAGTAGAGTTAACCTTACTGGCATGGATGGAGTCAAGCTTTTAGGTCTTCATATGCTGATGTGGAATGAATTAGAGTGAGAAGAAACAACTGCAAATATCTGTTAATTAGAACATGGAATGTATGAAGTACGAACGCAAGAACATTAGAAATCATCAAAAATGAAACAGGATACATAAACATCAATATTCTAGGAATTAGTAAGCTGAAATGGGCTGGTATTGGCCATTTTAAATCAGACAATCATATGTTCTACTATCCTGAGAATGACAACTTCAAGAGGAAAGCTGTTGTATTTATTATCAAAAAGAACATTCCAAGATCTATCCTGAAGTACAAAGCTTTCAGTGATAGGGTAATATTCATGAACCTACAAAACAGACCAATTATTATGACTGTAATTCAAATTTACACATCAACCATTAAGGCCAAATTTGAAGAAACTGAAGGTTTTTACCAACTTCTGCAGTCTGAAGTTGATCAAACTTGCAATTAGGATGCACTGATAATTACTAGTGATCATAATTCGAAAGTTGGAAAAGAAGAACAAAGATCTGTAGTTAGAAAATATGGTCTTACTAATAGAAACAGTGCTGGATATCATGTGATTGAATTTTGCAAAACCAATGAAATCTTTATTGCAAATATCTTTTTTCAACAAAACAAATGGTGACTATACATGTAGACCTTGATTGATAGAATACGTAGAATCAAATCCATTACATCTGTGGAAAGAAATGATGGAAAAACTCATATCATCAGTCAGAATAAGGCCAGGAGTTGACTTCAGAACAAACTATCAATGTCTCCCATGAAAGTTCAAGTTGAAATAGAAAAAAATTAGAACAAATCTTCAAGAACCAAAGTATGATATTGAGAATGTCCCACTTGAATTTAGAAAACATGTCAAGAATGGATTTGATGCATTGAATACTGATGAAAAAAGACCAGATGAGCAGTGGAATGACATCAAGGAGAAAGCAAGAAGTCATTAAAAAGGCAGGAGGAAAAAAAAAACTTAAGTGGATGTTAGAAGAAACTCTGAAATTTGCTGTTGAATAGCTAAAGTGAATGGAAGAAATGATGAAGTAAAAGAAATGAACAGAATATGTCAAAGGGGAGCTCAAGAAGACAAAGTAAATAAGGTATTTAATGACATCTGAAAAGATCTGGAGTTGGATAACAAACATGGAAGAACATGCTTGGTGTTTCTCAAGCTGAAAGAATTGAAGAAAAAATTTTCACCTTGAGTTGCAACATTGAAGGATTCTATAGTAAAAGTATTAAACAATGCAGAAAGCATCAAAATAAGACGGAAAGAATACTCAGTCACTATGCCAAAAAAATTAGTTGACTTTCAATGATTCCAGAAGGTACTGATAGTACTGAAATAAGAAATCTAAGCTGCACTGAAGACAACTGGCAAAAAAAAAACAAAAAACAAAAAACGCAAGTCTCCTGGAATTGACAGAATACCAACTATTTCAACAGACAAATGGAGCACTGGAAGTGCTCATTCATCTATGCCAAGAAATTTAGAAGACAGCTATCTGGTCTAACAAACGTGACCCAACTGAATGTGGGAATTATTAAACAGTGTCAATAATATCATACAAAAGTAAAATTTTGCTGAAGATCATTCAAAAGTAGCTGCAGCAGTACACTGACAGGGAACTGCCAAATGTTCAAGCCAGATTCAGAAGAGATGTGTAATGAAGACTATCCTGTTGCTGTCAGATGAATTCTAGCTGAAAGAAGAGAACACCAGGAAGATGTTTACCTGTGTTTTATTAACTATAAAAAAAATTCAGTTGTGTGGATCATAATAAATTATGACAGACTTGCAAAGAATGGGAATTCTGAAACACTTAATTGTGCTCCTGAGGAATCTGTACATGGATCAAGAGGTAATAATTCAAACAGAACAAAGGCATACTATGTACTTGAATTTTAGGAAAGGTGTGTCAGGGTCATATGCTTTCACCATACCTGTTCAATCGGTAGGGTGAACAAATAATCTGAGAAACTGGACTATAAGAAGAATGGGACAACAGGTCTGGAGAAGGGCTCATTAAGAATCTGCATTATGCAGATGACACAACTTTTCTTGCTAAAGTGAAGAGGACTTAAAGCACTTGCTGACTAAAAGACTACAGCCTTTAGTAAGTATTACATCTCAACATCAAGAAAACAAAAATTGGGGGGGCGGAGTCCAGATTGCGGACTAAGTCCACGTCTCCTTATACCCCTCTGGAAACCAAGACCTGAATTGACAATCAAACAGAGCCTTCTGATCACCTAATCAGCCTCAGGACACGGCACAGAGCTGTTAATTGGGACTTCATACCACTGAGAGAAAAACCTCCTCTCTTTCGCTGACTCCCGCTCCTGGCTAGCCCCGGCTCTCACGGACGGAAGGTAAACGCACCAGTTTGACTTTTTTTTTCCTAGGTCTCGGCTGGCGGGCGGAGCTGGGCCTTGCCTGGTGGCTGGACTCAGACGTGCTGCTGGGGGCATAGACAGGTGAAATTCCCATATTCTGAGAGCCAGGCTTGGGACTCTGTTAATCTAGACACTTTGAGCCTTTCGTTTTGTAGCTGCCTCAGTGGGGTTTGTGTGGAAATCCGCGGTTAGGGTGCGGGACGCCATGTTGGTACCAAGATTTTAGCGGGACCTCGTTCTTAGCCTGGGAGCCAGCGCCTGCAAACGGGACAGCGCTTCTCCAACAGAAAAGTAGTGATTTTGCACAGTGCTGCCTGCATTGGGGGCCCTGCAACAGAAGCAGAGGAATCGCTGCCTCTGGGCACCTTTAGCCCCCGTGTCTGCTGCCTGTGTGAAGGACGCCATCTTGGATACGGTGGCCGCAGCTGGCCCTAATTCTTAGCTTCGGAGCCAGAGCCTGCCCACAGGAGAGCGCTTTTCTATCACAAAACCAGTACTTGACGCAGTGTTGGCTAAGGCGAGGCCCTGTAAGCAGAGGCCAACAGGGCAGGAGCATTGCTGTATTCTGAACTAGTTTGTTATCATCTGGGGTTGGATATAGTGGCACTTACTTTGTCAGACGAGAAGAGGGACCTCTACACCTGAAAACCTAACTGACTTGTGAACTGGTCAGATACCTTTTGCTTTATATTTGAAGACAGCCTAGAGAAACATTTGCAATCCATCCTCACAGTACCTCTTCCAGCCTCTATATACTCACATGGGACCCAAAAAGCAACAGACAATTATGACATATAAGCAATCACTCATGGCTTCAGAAGGCTCCCAAACAAAGCAACCAAGGAGTTTTTCAGATAAAGAAACTTTTATGAAAGCATCAGGAAGTGAATACAAATTGATTATATACAGAGCCCTTCTAGACCTTATACAAAATGCAGCAGAACAAAATGAAAAATTAAGCAAGTTGTTCGATTTGATGGAACACCAGTACTCTGAAATCCAACAGATCAAGAAGAAAATCAAAGACATAGAAACTTCCATGCAAAGCCAAGAAAACAGAATGGAACAAATGGAAAAAAGAATTTCTGACTTGGAAGACAGAGACAGAGCTACTGATGCCAGCGTCTCTGAGCAGAAATCAGAAAAAAGAAACAAGAAAAATGAAGAAACATTAAGAAGCATGTGGGACTCTATTAAGAGGAACAACCTTCGATTAACTGGAGTTCCTGAACAGGGTGAGACATCTGAGAACACAGAGAGTATTGTTGCTGAGCTGCTGAAAGAAAACTTCCCAGAAAACATGAAGGGAGAGAATATAGACATCTCAGATGCATATCGTGTGCCACCCAATATAGATCTCAAAGAAAGACTCCAAGACATATTATAATCAAGTTTAACAAAATGAAACATAGGCAGCAACTCTTAAAGGTAGCAAGACTCAAGGCAAAGCTAACATTCAGAGGGAAACCCTGTAGGCCCTCGTCAGATTTCTCAGCATAAACCATGCTGGCACGGAGACAGTGGCATGACACATTCAAAGTCTTGAAGGAGAAGAATTTCCAACCAAGAATTATATATCCTGCAAAACTATCTTTCAAATACGAAAATGAAATTAAGACATTCCCAGATAAACAGAAACTCAGAGACTTTGTAAAAACCAAACCCAAACTACCAGAAATACTGAAAGAAGTTCTTGGCTTTGGCTTAGAAGAACGAAACCACTAACTTTATATTTTAGAACGACACACTACTCAATACTCTACTCACTTAGGGAAGGCTCCAAAGTAAATCACAGCTTTGATTTGGAAAGAAGCAATCTAGTGATCATCATGAAAACTATGGTGTCATCATAATAAAAAGAGGGATGTACTACAGTTGTTATAGTGCTTCCAGATGGAGAGGAAGATGACAAGACTGGTAGTAATTAAAATTGGGTTTATGAATAGTTTATTAAGGGGGTTCATAAGGGAAGCTGTAAAGCACAACAAAGATGTATCATATTGTTTCAAGAAATCTAACACACGAGTCTCAACAATTATAAAACCAGCTCTCAAAAAGGTGAAAAATCAACTCACAAAAAAAAGTGTCCTAGAACAGACTAATAAGAACAACAGAGAAAATACCAACATAAAAATAAACATATCACAATGGCAGCAGTGAACACATACCTATCAATAATTACATTGAATGTGAATGGACTGCATGCTCCAGTAAAGAGACACCGAGTGTCATCTTGGATCAAAAGACACGACCCATCCATATGTTGTCTACAAGAAACTCACTTGAGACCTAAAGACAGGAACAAACTGAAAATTAAAGGATTGAAGAATATATATCAAGCTAGCAATGAACAAAGAAGAGCAGGGGTGGCAATTCTAATCTCAGACAAAATCAATTTTAATGTCAAATCCACCATCATGGACAAAGATGGACACTATTTATTGCTGAAAGGTTCAGTACACAAGCAAGACTTAACTATATTAAATATTTATGCACCTAATGTCAGAACACCTAAATATGTCAAAGAAACACTGACTACACTCAAAGAGAGTTAGATGACTCCACAGTAATAGTGGGAGATTTCAGCACTCCACTCTCATCACTAGACAGATCATCTAGAAAAAAGCTCAGTAAAGATACAGAAGACCTCATTGACACAATTAACCAACTAAACCTCATTGATATATACAGAACTTTCCACTCATCAGCAGACAACTACACCTTCTTCTCCAGTGCACATGGAACATTCTCCAGAATTGACCACTTGATAGGCCATAATGCAATGCTCAACAAAATCCATACCGTTGAATTACTGCAAAGCATCTTCTCAGATCATAAAGCTATCCAAGTTGAAATCAATAGCAGAAGAAACATAGATAGAAAGTGGAACTCTTGGAAACTGAACAACATCTTGCTCAAAAAAACATGGGTTATAGAGAAAATCAAGGATGAATTAAAGAAATTCATGGATTCCAATGAGAACGAAAACACTTCCTACCAGAACCTATTGGATACAGCCAAAGCAGTGCTCAGAGGTCTGTTTATCTCCATAAATGCACACATCTGGAAGGAAGAAAGAAACCAAATCAAGGAACTAACTCTACAGCTTGAACGAGTAGAAAGAGAACAACAGAGGAACCCCTCGGGCACTGGAAGAAATGAGATCATAAAGATTAGAGCAGAGCTAAATGAATTAGAGAATAGAAAAACAGTTGAAAAAATTGAAAAGACCAAAAGCTGTTTTTTTGAAAAGATCAACAAAATTGATAAACCACTGGCTAAACTTACTAAAGAAAAGCAGGAAAGGAAACAAGTAACCCAAATTAGAAATGAGAGGGGAGTTGTCACCACAGATGCAACAGAAATCAAAAATATCCTAACAGAATACTATGAAAGACTGTACTCTAGCAAATTTGAAAATTAGGGGAAATGGACCAATTTCTTGACTCATACCACCTACCCAAATTATCACAAAGTGAAGCAGAACAACTTAATAAACCCATCACAAAGGAAGAGATTGAAAAGGTCATCAAAACACTGCCAACCAAAAAAAGTCCAGGCCCAGATGGCTTCACGGCAGAATTCTACCAAGCATTTAGAGAAGAGTTAGCCCCAATGCTATTGAGACTATTTCACAGTATAGAAACGGATGGAGTACTCCCAAACTCATTCTATGAAGCCAGCATAACCCTGATACCTAAGCCAGGGAAAGATCCAACAAAGACAGAGAACTACAGACAGATATCACTCATGAACCTAGATGCAAAAATCTTCAACAAAATTCTTGCCAACAGAATACAACAACATATGAAGAAAATAATCCATCATGACCAAGTGGGATTCATACCAGGGATGCAAGGCTGGTTCAACATTAGGAAAACAATTAATGTGATTATCCACATAAATAACACAAAAGGCAAGGATCACCTGATTTTGTCCATTGATGCTGAAAAGGCATTTGATAAAGTCCAACACCCATTCATGCTAAAAACTCTTAGCAAAATGGTCATAGACGGCAAATTCCTCAACACAATAAGGGCCATTTATACAAAGCCAATTGCCCACATCATCCTGAATGGAGAGAGACTGAAAGACTTTCCCCTGAGATCAGGAACTAGACAAGGATGCCCACTGTCACCTCTCCTGTTCAACATTGTGCTGGAAGTTTTAGCCAGAGCAATTCGACAAGACGAAGAAATAAAGGTCATCTGCATCGGCAAAGAGGAAGTTAAAATCTCCCTGTTTGCAGATGATATGATTGCATATGCAGAGAACCCCAAGGAATCTATAAGTAAGCTACTCAAACTGATAGAAGAGTTCAGCAAAGTCGCAGGATACAAGATAAACGTAAGTAAATCAGTAGGTTTCCTTTATACCATCAACGAGACTGTTAAGGAGGAAATTATTAAAAATTATTAAATCAATAACATTTACTATAGCCCCTAAGAAGATAAAGTACCTAGGAATTAATCTAACCAGAGAAACAACAGACCTTTACAAAGAGAACTACAAGCTCTTACTACAAGAAACTAAGAGACACTTAGATAAATGGAAAAACCTACCCTGCTCACGGATAGGAAGACTTAACATTGTGAAAATGTCTATTTTACCCAAAGCAATTTATTTATATAATGCAATCCCAATACAAGTTACAGTATCATTTTTTAATGAGATGGAGAAACAAATCACCAATTTTCTTTGGAAAGGGAAGAAGCCCCAGATAAGTAAGGTACTACTAAAGAAGAAGAACACACTGGGAGGCCTCTCATTACCCGACCTTAGAACATACTACACTGCCACAGTGGTCAAAACAGCCTGGTACTGGTACAAGAACAGACAGACTGATCAATGGAACAGAATTGAGACGCCAGGGATGACACCATCTGCCTATGAACAGTTGATATTCGACAAAGCCCCTAAGACATTAAACTGGGGTAAAAGCAGTATCTTCAACAAATGGTGCTGGCAAAATTGGTTATCCATCTGCAAGAAACTGAATCAAGATCTGTATCTTACACCTTATACAAAAACCAACTCCAACTGGATAAAAGACCTAAATATCAAACCTAAAATGATAAAGCTCATCCAAGAAAAGATAGGAACAACAATGGAAATTTTAATACACAATGAGGACAGACTCCAAAATCTGTCATTAAAGAAATTCAAATCAAGACGACAATGAGATACCATCTCACCCCAACAAGTTTGGCCATGATCCAGAAAACACAAAACAACAAATGCTGGAGAGGCTGTGGAGAAAGTCGAACCCTCCTACACTGTTGGTGTGGTTGCAAAATGGTCCACCCTCTTTGGAAGGCAATCTGGCGCTTCCTTAAAAAAATGGATATTGATATACCATTTGACACAGTAATTCCACTACTTGGAATATATCCTACAGATTCAAGGCCTTTCACACCAACAGACACATGCACCAGAATGTTTATCGCAGCACAGTCCATGATAGCAAAACCATGGAATCAACCCAGATGCCCAACAATAGAAGAATGGATAGGTAAACTGTGGTACATATACTCAATGGAGCACTACACAATGATAAAGAATAACGATGATTCCAGGAAACATCTCCTAACCTGGTTTCAACTGGAAGACTATGTTGAGTGAAAGTAGTCAGTGACAAAAGGACAAATATTGTATGAGACCTCTACGATAAGATCTCAAAAACAGACTTGTGTATAGAAGAAAAGACTCTTTGACAGCTGCAAGGGAGGGGAGAGAGGGAGCGTGACGGGGGGAGGGTTTAGTTTAGATAGTTACTAGAAATCTAGATGGGAGAAAGCGGTAATAGCACACATTAGGAATAAGAACAACATTAAGTGGACTTCAGCATAACTTGAGTACTCCTTCCATCTTAACTCAATACTGCAAGGATAGAGTAGCTGGGGCGGGGGGTGGGGGACCATGCTCTTAGGCGAATTCCAGGCCAATTGGCACAACTAGGGTTTTGCTAAGAGAGCTCTCTGCACCTCACATTGGTGAGTGGCGTCTGGGGTCTTAAAAGCTGCCAAGCTGCCATCCGAGGACACAGCAAATGGTCCCAACTCAACAGGAACGGATGCTCACCGAGGACCAAAATGACATGCGGTAAAGACAACCGAGAAGATGGAGAGACCCACAAGAGTGGGTGCCTACATCGACTTCAGACCGGAAGAACCGGATGGTGCCCGGCCACCACTAGTGATAGCCACGATGGAGCTCACAGAGAGGAGTCTCACTGGCAACACAAGAATAAAAAGAGGTGCATCATGAGATCTCCTCTAAAAGACCTCAATTGATGGTCAAGCGGTTTGGAGGTTCCTCTGAGAGCATGGCCCCCTGCCCTGATGCTGCCCTTTACCATAAGTTATAACAAAGGTCCACTCTTTGGACAGGAATGGATTGGACTTGGCAATGCAGAGTGACCATATATTGGAAGCACTTTATGGTTCTATACATCTATAGGATATCATCTTGCTGACCGCTGGCTGGAGGAAGGGGAGTGGACGGACAGGAGTGGAAAGGAGACTGTTGGGAGGATGAGACATGTATGGAGCAGAGAGGAATAGTGTGCTGTCACCGGACAGGGAGCTCAGTGGAAGCTGCATATAGGGGGGCATGTAAATTTATATGTGAATGTACATTTTCACTCAGTTATGTTAAATAAATATTAAAAAAAAAAGAAAACAAAAATTTTCACTGAACCAATAAGCAACATCATGATAAATGGAGAAAAGAATGAAGTTGTCAAAGATTACATTTTATTCAGAACTGCAATCCACACCCATGGAAACAGCAGTCAAGAAATCAAATGACACATTGTACTGGACTGATTTAGAGAGGCAATGAGTTTTGTTTTTGGCTTAATTTGTTTGGCTGGCTGAGGTATGGTAATATTCTAAATCTTCCAAGGGTTATTCGAATTAGGTTATTTTTTTTGAATAAGGATAGAGCTCTCAGATAGGCTTCCAGGTAACCAATTTGTAAGGTATTAAAACATCCCAAGGGGAGAAGGGTGATTCAGCGATAGAATTCTAGCCTTCTGTGCAGGAGACCTGGGTTTGATTCCTGACCGTTGCACACATGTGCAGCCACCGCCTGTCTTTCAGTGGAGACACATGTTGCTATGATGCTGAACAAGTTTTAGAAGAGCTTTCAGACTAACTTGGGTGAGGAAGATACGCCTGGTGATACACTTCTGAAGATCATCCTATGAAAATCCTATGGAGCATAATGTGCTGATTCAGAGCCTGCCATGGAGATGGTACAGGACTGGGACACATTTTGTGCTCTTGCGCATGGGATCACCCTGAGTCAGGGTCCAGCTTGACTGCAGCTAACAATAACAGGTATGAAACATCCCAAGATGAGATGAGGAAGGCTGTCTTTCCCAGAGATAGTGATTCATCCAGAACTGAACTGCTGGAGTTGGTAGAGAAATGAATGAGTATCATCACCTCTGTCTTCTTTCTCTATGATTCTGGGTGTGATTCTCAGCTTCTTGACTACGTAAGCCTTTGGAAAAGACTTCAAAAGATATAGTTTTGAAAGAAAACTGATTCATGTGCCCATCATATCTGTCCATATGTCTTGATCAAGGCCATTTTAGGAAAGGAAACATCATTTTTAGGAAAGAAAACAAGGCTCAGGAAGAGTAACGTTCACCACACATTAGTGTTCAGGTGGCATACCCCTGCCAGACATTCAACCCTGTCCAAAAAACTAGTTGCTGTCCAGTCAGCTCTGAGTCATCGTGACTCCATGTGTGTCAGAGGGCAACTGTGCTACACAGATTTTTCAATGGCTAATTTTTCAGAAGTAGAGCAATAGAACTTTCTTTTGAGGCACCTGTAACCAACCAACAACCAACACGCTGCCATTGAGTCAATTGTGACTCATAGCAACCCTATAGGTCAGAGGAGAACTGCCCCATAGAGTTTTCAAGGACCATCTGGTGGATCTGAACTGCCAACCTTTGGATCAGTAGACACTTAATCGTTATGTCACCAGTGTGTGGATTTGAACTTCCAACCTTTTGGTCAGCAGTCAAGTGTGTTGACCATTTGCACCATTCTAGAACCTCCCAGTCCTCTCAGGCTCCATGTTTACTTTGTCATGCCTTCTGTCAGCATTTAAGTACAGGAATACACAGTACAGGCCCCCCCCCCCAAAAAAAAGAAAGAAAGAAAAGAAAAGAAGCATAGAAGCATAGATAACAGTAGCAGAAGCTCTTAGAATGGATTTTATCTTTTTTCAGAACCACCTTTGTCGTGGTGATTTTGCTGTCACGGCTGCTCCAATCAGTGAGATGGATAGAAGGTCTCTGGGCTGCGGTTCTTTGTCTGATCATTTAACCTTTGGAAGCAGATTTTATTAAAGCCTTCCTGTTTCTGAAAATGAATTACCAAGCTTTCCCTTTTCCAGAGGAAATAAGAGAGCCCAGATGAGATTACATGGCTTCCTATGATATCTAAATAAGATTAGTTTGCTGAAGATCACATTAAAATCCCATTAAAAAGAGAGTTCCACTCCAGCCCCTCTTCTCCTCAGGCAAGTTCTGAGCGAGTTGATGAAAATTGCTCAGGGATGACACACAGGCTTTGAGCACCCTGTGGAGACACAGGGTGGGGAGGATGGGAGTGGAGATATCCTCCCAGCCCTGTTCATCACAGCCACAGAATCTGCGTACATAGCCCATTACTTACAGATGACACTTCCTGACTCTAAAGAGGGAAGATGTTAAGAAGAAAATGATAACAAGATGAAAGGATCAACAGACAGAGGCAAGGAGGTCATATCCAGAGAGGATCCGGGAAATCATTAATTCATTTTTTCTTTCTGTGACAGGGATGATAATATTGTTTAAGTATTTACAGCCTTCCTTCAAGCCTGCTTGTGAGGCAGAGGGGTTCTTTGCTCCCAGGTGGCTACCTAGCCTGGATTTTTGTTGTGCTGATTTAAGTAATTGCTGTAACTTTGTAACTGGAGCTGAGCACAGTAGAATTAATTTCCATTGAGAAGAAATGAGAGTGACTCTTAGAATGCCCAATCAGGGCCAGCAGGCTGTTTGGAGTTTTGAGACATCAAAGCAGAAGCTTGGACTGAGAAAAAGAAGGCAGACTGAGAGAGGTTGTTGTCAAAACTGGCCCTATGGGGAGTCTGGTGTATGCTGAGATCTGCAATGGGGTTACCCTATGCATTTCTTCAAGGGAGTCCTTTGAGGATCAAAAGTGCTTTTGCACAATTTTTTTTTATTACGATTGAATGAAAATGTTCATTCCTGTACAAATTTGCATGCTCACCTATATGCAGCTCCCACTGCTCTCCATGCCCGGTGACAGCACACTGTTCCTCTCTGCTCCATACATGTCCTATCCTCCCAACAGTCTCCTACGCCCTCCTCTCCACCTACTCCCCTTCCTCCAGTAAGAGGTCATTAGGATGATATCCTATAGATGCATTGCCATAAAGCACCCACAAGATATAGTCACTCTGTGTCTCCAAGACCAATCCATTGCTGTCTGAAGAGTGGACCTTTGTTGTGATTTATGGACAGGAGCAGCATCAGGGCCAGGGGCCATGCTCGAACCCCGAAGCCCCTGGACCGTCAATTATGGTCTTTTAGTGGAGATCTAAGGGTGCACGCTGATTTATTCTTGTGTTGCCAGTGAGACTCAACTTTGTGAGCTCTATCACAGCTATCACTGGTGGCGGCTGGGCACCATCCGGTTCTTCCAGTCACGAGTTGACGTAGGCATTCTCTTGCACGAGTCTCTCTGTTGTCTGGGTTCTCTTTCCCCCTTGTTGTTTATGGACCTTGGTGATCATCCACTCCTGCTGAGTTGGGACCATTTGCTGTGTCCTCAGATGGCAGCTTGGTAGCTTTTAAGACCCCAGACGCCACTCACCAATGTGGGGTGCAGAGAGCCCTCTTAGAAAAATGCTAGTTGTGCCAGTTGGCCTTGATTTCCCCTGAAAGTATGGTCCCTGGCCCCCTTTTCAGCTACTCTGTCCTTGAAATATTGGGTTAAAATGGAAGGAGTACTCGAGTTATGTTGAAGTCCACTTAATATTGTTGTTCTAATGTGTGCTGTCACTGATTTCACCCAACCAATTTCCTGTCAACTATCTAATCTGAGCCCACCCCTCCTTGCCCTCCAACCCTCCCCACCCTTGCAGCCATCAAAGAGTCTTTTCTTCTATGCATAAATCTGATTTTAAGTTCTTATCATAGGGATCTCATATAATACTTGTCCTTCTGTCGCCTGACTACTTTCACTCAACATAATGTCCTCCAGTTGAAACCGGGTCATGAGATGTTTCCTGAAATCTTTGTTCTTTATCATTGCATAGTGTTCCATTGAGTATATATACCATAGTTTACCTATCCATTCCTCTGCTGTTGGGCATCTGGAATGATTCCATCTTTTTGCTGTTGTGGACTGTGCTGCTGTAAACATTCATGTACATGTATCAGTTGGTGTGAATGGCCTTGATTGTATAGGATATATTCCAAGCAGTGGAATTACCGGATCAAATGGTATATCTATATCCAACTTTTTAAGGAAGCACCAGATTGCTTTCCAAGGAGGTTGCTCCATTTTGCAATCCCACTGAGAGTGTAGGAGAGTTCCAATTTCGCAGCCTCTCCAGCATTTGTTGTTTTGTGTTTTTTGGGTCATGGCCAACCTTGTTGGGGTGAAATGGTATCTTATTGTCTTTTTGATTTGAATTTCTGTAATAGCTAATGATCGTGAGCATGTCCACATGTGTTTTTTTGGCTGTGTGGATCTCCTCTTTAGAGAAGTGTCTGTCTATCTCCTTTGCCCACCGCTTAATTGAATGCTTTATTGTTTTCTGATTGATATTTTGTAGTACCTTATAGATTATGGAGATCAAGCATCGGTCTGATGTACAGTTGCCAAATATTTTTTCCCATTCTGTAGGTGGCCTTTTAATTCTATTAATAAAGTCTTTGGATAAACAAAAGTGTTTGATTCTTAATAGTTCCCATTTATCTATTTTCTCTTCTGTTGATTGTGATTTGTTTGACAGATTTTGAATTCTGTCTATGTTGTGTATTGAAACTTCCATTGTTGTTCCTACTTTTTCCTGGATGAGCTTTATCATTCAGATTTGAGATTTAGGTCTTTTACACGATCTGACTCTACGGCACTTGACGTGGCATCCAGTTTGATTTGGCTTTTGTATAAGGTGTAAGATATGGTCGTTTCAATTTATTGCAGATGGATATCCAATTTTGCCAGCACTATTTGTTGAAGAGATTGTTTTTACCCCAGTTTAATGTTTTAGGGCCTTTGTTGAATATCAGCTGTTCGTAGGAGGATGGTGTCGTCTCTGGGGTCTCAATTCTGTTCAGTAGATAGATCGGTTTGTTCTTGTACCAGTACCAGGCTGTCTTGACCACTGTGACAGTGTAATAGGTTCTGAAGTCGGGTACTGAGAGGCCTCCAGGTGTGTTCTTATTTTTTAGTAGTGTTTTACTTATCTGGGGCTTCTTCCCTTTCCAAACAAAGTTGGTAATTTGTTTCTCCATCTCCTTTAAAAATGTCACTAGAACTTGTATTGGGATCACATTATATAAGTAGATTGCTTTGGGTAAAATAGACATTTTCACAATGTTAAGTCTTCCTATCCATGAGCAGGGTAGCTTTCTCTATTTATGTAGTCTGTCTTAGTTTCTTATAGCATGGGCTTGTAGTTCTCTTTGTAAAGGTCTGTTATTTCTCTGGTTAGATTTATTGTTAGGTACTTTATCTTCTTAGGGGCTATAGTAAAAGGTATTCACTTGGTGATTTCTTCCTTAATAATCTCGTTGTTGGTATAAAGAAATCCTACTGATTTACTTATGTTTATGTTGTATCCTGAGACTTTACTGAACTCTTCTATCAGTTTGAGTAGCTTTCTTGCAGATTCTTCAGGATTCTCTGTGTATACAATCATATCATCATTTTTACTTCTTTTTTGTTGATGCAGATGCCCTGTATTTCTTGGTCTTGTCTAATAGGTTTGGCTAGAACTTCTAGTAAGATGTTGAATAGGAGAGGTGAGAATGGGCATCCTTGTCTATTTCCTGTTCTCAGGGGAAACTGTTTCAGTTTCTTTCCATTCAGGATGATGTAGGCAGTTGGCTTTGTATAAATGCCCCTTATTGCACTGAGGAATTGGCCGTCTTTTCATATTCTGCTGAGGGTTTTTAGCACGAATGGGTGTTGTACTTTATCAAATGCCTTGTCTCCATCAGTAGTCAAGATCTGGTGATTCTTGTCTTTCAGGTTACTTATATGGCTGATCACACTAATTGTTTTTCTGATGTTGAACCTGCCTTGGATCCCTGGTATGAATCTAACTTGATCATGATTGATCACTTTTTGATATGTTGTTGTATTCTACTGGCAAGAATTTTGTTGAAGATTTTTGCATCTAGGTTTATGAGTGATATTGGTCTGTATTTTTTTTTGTGGGATCTTTCCTTGGCTTTGGCATCAGTGTTATGCTGGCTTCATAGAATGAATTTGCAAGTATTCCATCCCTTTTTATGCTGTGAAATAGTTTCAGTAGTATTGGAGATAACTCTTCTCTAAAATCTTAGTAGAATTCTGCAGTGAAGCCATCTGGGCCCTAGGTTTTTTTGTTTGGCAGTTTTTTTATTTTTCATTTTTTTTTACTATGACTGAGTGAAAATATTCCCATATAAATTTACATGCCCACCTATATGCAGCTTATACTGCTCTCCCTGCCCGGTGACAGCACACTATTCCTCTGTGCTCCATACATGTCTCATCATCCCAACAGTCTCCTTTCCCCTCCTCTCCACCCACTCTGCTTCCTCCAGCCAGAGGTCAGCAGGAAGATATCCTATAGATACATAGAACCAGAAAGTGCATCCAATATATGGTCACTCTGTATTGCCAAGTCCAATCCATTGCTGTCCGAAGAGTGGACCTTTGTTATGATTTATGGGCATGGGCAGTCTCAGGGCCAGGGGCCATGTTCCCAGGGGAACTCTGAAACCACTGGACCATGAGTAATAGCCACGATGGAGCTCACTAAGTTGAGTCTCACTGGCAACACAAGAATAAAAAGGGGTGCACCCTGAGATCTCCACTAAAAGACCTCAATTGATAGGCAGTTTTTTGATGATTTTTTCAATCTCTTCCTTTGTGATGATTTATTAAGTTGTTCTGCTTCACCCTGTGATAATTTTGGTAGGTAATATGAATCAAGGAATTTGTTCATTTCCTCTAGGTTTTCAAATTTGTTACAGTACAGTCTTTCATAGCATTCTGTTATGATATTTTTGATTTCTGTTGAATCTGTTGTGACAAGTCCCCTCTCATTTCTTTTTTGGGTTATTGATTTTCTTTTCTTTTTTTTTTTTTTGTTTAGTTTAGCCAGCAGTTTGTCAATTTTGTTGATCTTTTCAAAAAACTAGCTTTTGGTCTTTTCAATTTTTCAGTTGTTCTTCTATTCTCTAATTCATTTAGTTCTTCTCTAATATTTATGACCTGTTTTCTTCTGGTACCTGAGGGGTTCTTCCGTTGTTCTCTCTCTGCCTGTTCAAGCTGAAGTGTTAGCTCTTAGACTTGGTTTCTTCATTCCTTCCAGACGTGCACTTATGGAGATAAACTGACCTCTGAGCACTGCTTTGGCTATGTCCCATATGTTCTGGTAGTAAGTGTTTTCATTCTCATTGGAATCCATAAATTCCTTGATTTGTTCTATAACCTACGGGTTTTTGAGCAAGATGTTGTTCAGTTTCCATGAGTCCCACTTTCTATATTTTTTTCTGCTATTGGTTTCAACTTTTATGGCTTTATGATCTGAGAAGATGGTTCACATTAATTCAATGGTACGGATTTTGTTGAGAGTTGCTTTATGTCCTAAAACATGGTCTGTTCTGGAGAAAGTTCCATGTGCACTGGAGAAGAGAGTGTAGTTTTCTGCTGACAGACAAAGTTCTGTATATGTCGATGAGATCTAGTTGGCTAATTTTGGCAATAAGGTCTTCTGTGTCTTTACTGAGCTTTTTTCTAGATGATCTGTCCAATATTGAGAGTGGAGTGTTGAGGTTTCTCACTACTATTGTAGAGTGATCTGTCTCCTTTTTTGAGTGTAGTCAGTGTTTCGTTGATATATTTAGGTGCTCTAATACTAGGTGCATCAGTATTTAATATTGTTAAGTCCTGCTTGTGTTATCAACCTTTCAGCAATAAGTAGTGTCCATCCTTGTCTGCAGTCATGGATTTTACATTAAAATCGATTTTATCTGAGATTAGAATTGCAGCAGCTGCTCTGTTTTTTCATTGTTAGCTTGATACATATTGTTCCATCCTTGAATTTTCAGTTTGTTCCTATCTTTAAGTCTAAGGTGAGTTTCTTGCAGGCAACATATGGATGGGTCATGTGTTTTGATCCAAGATGTCATGATGTCTCTTTACTGGAGCATTCAGTCCATTCACATTCAATGTAATTATTGATAGGTATGTGTTCACTGCTGCCATTGTGATATGTTTATTTTTGTGTTGATGTTTTCTCTTTTGTTCTTATTAATCTGTTCCGGGACATTCTTCTTTGTGAGTTGATTTTTCACCTTCTTCAGCATTGGTTTTGTGGTTGTTGAGACTCCTGTATTACATTTCTTGATTTAATATGTTGCATCTTTATTGTGCTTTACTGCTGCCCCTCTGATCCCCCTTAGTAAACTATGTATAAACCCAGTTTTAATTATTACCAGTCTTGTCAACTTCCTCTCCATCTGGAAGGACTATAATACCTGTAGTACATCCCTCTTTTTAATATGATGACATCACAGTTTTCATGATATTATCACTGGATCATTTCTTTCACTATTATGGCTTTGATTGAGTTTGGAGCCTTCCCTAACTGAGTAGGATTCTGGGTGATGTGTCCTTCTAAAAAATAAAGTTAGTGTTTTTGTTCTTTTAATCCAAAGCGAAAACACTCTTTCAGTATTTCTTGTAGCTTTGGTTTGGTTTTTATAAAGTCTCTAAGCTTCTGTGTATCTGAACATCTTAATTTCGTTCTCATACTTGAAAGATAGTTATGCAAAAGATATAATTCTTGGTTGGAAGTTCTTCTCCTTCAAGGCTTTGAATACATGCCACTGTCTCCGTGCCAGCATTGTTCCTGATGAGAACTCCAATGAAAGCCTACAGGGTTTCCCTCTGAGTGTTAGCTTTGCTTTGAGTCTTCCTGCCTTTAAGCATTTCTGCTTATGTTTCATTTCGCTAAGCTTGATTATAATATATCTTGGAGTCTTTCTTTTGAAATCTATATTGAATGGCATTTAATATGCATCTCTGATGTCTGTATTCTCTTCCTTCAAGATTTCTGGGAAGTTCTCTGTCAGCAGCTCAGCAACAATACTCTCTATGTTCTCAGGTGTCTCACCCTGTTCAGGGACTCCAATTAATCAAAGGTTGTTCCTCTTAATAGAGTCCCACATGTTTCTTAATGCTTCTTCATTTTTCTTGTTTCTTTTTTTCTGATTTCTCCTCATAAATGCTGGAGTCAGGAGCTCTGTCTTCCAAGTCAGAAAGTCTCTTTTCCATTTGTTCCATTCTGTTTTCTTGGTTTTGAGTTGAAGTTTCTGTCTTTGATTTTGTTCTTGATCTGTTGGATTTTAGATTACTGGTGTTTTATCAAATTAAAGAGCTTGCTTAATTTTTCATTTTGCTCGGTTGCGTTTTGTATAAGTTCTAGGAGGGCTCTAAATATAATTGTTTTTTGTTCACCTTCTGATAATTTCTGAAAAGTTTCTTCATCTGGACAGCTCTTTGGTTGTTTCATTTGGGGGCCTTCTGAAGCCATGGGTGATTTTTTTTTAAGTTAATTTTTTATTTAATATAACTGAGTGTAAATGTACATTCCCGTATAAATATACATGCCCACCTATATGCAGCTTCCACTGCTCTCCCTGCCCGGTGACAGCACACTATTCCTCTCTGCTCCATACATGTCTCATTCTCCCAACAGTCTCTTTTTCCTCTCCTCTCCACCCACTCTCCTTCCTCCAGCCAGAGGTCAACAGGATGACATCCTATAGGTGTATAGAACCATAAAGTGCATCCAATATATGGTCACTGCATTGCCAAGTCCAATCCATTCCTGTCCGAAGAGTGGACCTTCATTATGACTTATGGTCAAGGGCAGCATCAGGGCGAGGGGCCATGCTCCCAGGGGAACCCCGAAACCGCTGGACCATCAATTGAAGTCTTTTAGTGGGGATCTCAGGATGCACCCCTTTTTCTTCTTGTGTTGCCAGTGAGACTCAACTTAGTGAGCTCCATCACGGCTATCACTGGTGGTGGTCAGGCACCATCCAATTCTTCCGGTCCCAAGTCGATGTAGGCACCCACTGATGTGAGTCTCTTTATCTTCTGGGTTGTCTTTCCTCCATGTCATTTTGGTCCTCGGTGAGCATCCATTCCTGCTGAGTTGGGACCATTTGCTGTGCCCTCGGATGGCAGCTTGGCAGCTTTTAAGACCCCAGATGCCACTCACCAATGTTGGGTACAAAGAGCCCTTTTAGAAAAACGCTAGTTGTGCCAATTGGCCTCACTTTCACCTAAGAACATGGTCCTCTGCCCCCTGCCCCCTGCCCCAGCTATTCTATCCTTGGAATATTGGGTTAAGATGGAAGGAGTATTCATGTTATGCTTAAGTCCACTTAGTATTGTTCTTGTTTCTAATGTGTGCTATCACTGATTTTACCCAACCAGATTCGTAGCAACTATCTAATCTAAACCCTCCCCCTGTCACCCTTCCTCCCTCTCCTCCCTTGCAGCTGTCAAAGAGTCTTTTCTTCTATACACAAGTCTGTTTTTGAGATCTTATCGTAGAGGTCTCATACAATATTTGCCCTTTTGTCACTGACTACTTTCCCTCAACATAATGTCTTCCAGTTGAAACCAGGTCATGAGATGTTTCCTGGAGTCATCGTTATTCTTTATCATTGTGTAGTGCTCCATTGAGTATATATACCATAGTTTACCTGTGCATTCCTCTGTTGTTGGGCATCTGGGTTGATTCCCTCTTTTTGCTATCGTGGACTGTGCTGCAATAAACATTCTGGTGCATGTGTCCACTGGTGTGAAAGGCCTTGATTCTGTAGGACATATTCCAAATAGTGGAATTACTGGGTCAAATGGTATATCAATATCCATTTTTTTTAAGGAAGCGTCAGATTGCCTTCCAAAGAGGCTGGACCATTTTGCAACCCCACCAACAGTGTAGGAGGGTTCGACTTTCTCCAAAGCCTCTCCAGCATTTGTTGTTTTGTGTTTTCTGGATCATGGCCAACCTTGTTGGAGTGAGATGGTATCTCATTGTCGTCTTGATTTGAATTTCTTTAATAACTAAAGATCGTAAACATGTCTGCATGTGTTTTTTGGCTGCCTGGATCTCTTTTTTAGTGAAATGTCTGTCCATCTTCTTTGCCCATTGCTCAATTGGATGGTTTATCTTCTTCTTATTGATATTTTGTAGTATCTTATAGATTATGGAGACCAAGCATTGGTCTGACATAGAGTTGCCAAATATTTTTTCCCATATTTTTAATTCTATTAATAAAGTCTTCGGATGAGCAAAAGTATTTGATTCTTAATAGTTCCCATTTATCTATTTTCTCTTCTGATGATTGTGGTTTGTTTGACAGATTTTGGAGTCTGTCCACATTGTGTATTAAAACTTCCATTGTTGTTCCTACCTTTTCTTGGATGAGCTTTATCGTTTTAGGTTTGATATTTAGGTATTTTATCCAGTTGGAGTTGGTTTTTGTATAAGGTGTAAGATAGGGATCTTGATTCAGTTTCTTGCAGATGGATATCCAATTTTGCCAGCACCATTTGTTGAAGATACTGTTTTTACCCCAGTTTAATGTCTTAGGGCCTTTGTCGAATATCAATTGTTCATAGGCAGATGGTGTCATCTCTGGGGTCTCAGTTCTGTTCCACTGATCGATCTGTCTGTTTTTATACCAGTACCAGGCTGTTTTGACCACTGTGGTGGTGTAATATGTTCTAAAGTTGGGTAATGAGAGGCCTCCTAGTGTGTTCTTCTTCTTTAGTAGTACCTTGCTTAACCAGGGCTTCTTCCCTTTCCAAAGAAAATTGGTGATTTGTTTCTCCATCTCATTAAAAAAATGATGCTGGAACTTGTATTGGGATTGCATTATATAAATAGATTGCTTTGGGTAAAATAGACATTTTCACAATGTTAAGTCTTCCTATCCATGAGTAGGGTAGGTTTTTCCATTTATCTAAGTCTCTCTTAGTTTCTTGTAGTAAGAGCTTGTAGTTCTCTTTGTAAAGGTCTGTTACGTCTCTGGTTAGATTAATTCCTAGGTATTTTATCTTCTTAGAGGCTATAGTAAATGGTATTGATTTGATAATTTCTTCTTTAACAGTCTCGTTTGTGGTATAAAGGAATCTTGCTGGTTTACTTATGTTTATCTTGTATCCTGAGACTTTGCTGAACTCTTCTGTCAGTTTGAGTAGTTTACTTATAGATTCCTTGAGATTCTCTGCCTATACAATCATATCATCTGAAAACAGGGAGATTTTAACTTCCTCTTTGCCGATGCAGATGACCTTTATTTCTTGGTCTTGTCTAATTGCAGCTAAAACTTCTAGCACAATGTTAAGTAGAAGAAGTGAGAGTGGGCATCATGAGTGATTTTTTGATTACCGTTTTCTTCAGAGTCTGCTGCTTTTGGGGTGTCATGTGAGTCAATAAAGGCTGGAAGAGATGCTGTGAGGATGAACCTCAGTTGTTTCTCTAAGTCATCTTAAAATGAAAGGTAAAAGATATCTGACCAGTTCCCAGGTTAGTCAGGTTTTCAGGTGCATAGGGCCGTCTTCCCAACTGGCAAAGTAACCACCTCTATACCCAACCCCATATGTTGTGAACTAGTTCAAAATTTTGTAAGGCTAACCCCCTAGTGGCCACTGCTGACAGGCTGCAGCCATAGGAGACACTGTGTGAAATACTGCTTTTCTGCTGGCAAAGCACTCTCCTGCAAGCAAGCACTGCCTCCAAGCCTAGGAATTATGTCTTGCTGAGGTCTCCACATCAAAGATGGTGTCCTGCACAAGCTAGCTTCCTGACATCTCCGTGCAGCTACACTATGGCAGCGACAGAGAGAGATGCCAAAGGTCCCCAGAAGCACAGAGTCCACATTCCGTGTTGATGGGCCCCACCCATAGGTGATACTGTGTAAACTACTGCTTTTCTGCCAGAAAAACAGTCTCCTGCAGGCAAGCGCTGCCTCCCAGGTTAAGAATTAGGTCCAGCTGAGGCTTCTGTATCAGATGGCGTCCTGCACAAGCTCGCCGCCTGGCACCTCTGTACAAACTGCACTATGGCAGAGGCGGAAAGGGAAGCCAAAGGTGGTGAGATGCACAGAGTCCTAAGCTGGGCTCTCAAAATATGGCAATTTCTCCTGCTGATCCCACAAGTAGTGCAGCTGAGACTAGCCGCTGGTCAAGAACCAGCTCTACCAGCCAGCCAAGACAGAGGGAAAAAAATGTCAAAATAGTGAGTTACCTTCAGTCTGTAAAAGCCAGGCGTGGCGAGGAGCAGGAGTCAGCTAAAGAGAGGAGGTTTTCTGTTCAGTGGTATGAAGTCCAAATTAACAGCCCTATGCAATGTCCTAGGGCTCTCTAGGTGACCAGAAGGCTCTCTTTAATTACCAATTCAGGTCTAGTTTCCAGAGGAATTTAGGGAGACTTGTGCTTAGTCTGCCATCTTGACTCTGCTTCTGTGTTTGGACAATTTTTTGGATGTAGAACTAGGTTTTTTTTTTTTTTTTTATTTTGGAAGGCTGTGATGTAACCATCTGGGTTACTAAATCTGTTGAAAAACCAAACCTGTAGCCATTGAATTGATTCCAAATCATCATTACTTCATGTGTTACAGAATACAGCTGTTCCATAGAGTTTTCTTGGCTATGACCTTTACAGAAGCAGATCTCCACACTTTATTCCATAGTACCTTTGGGTGTATTTGAACTGCCAATTGTAGGTTAGTAGTTCAGTGTAAAGAATTTGCATGAGCCAGGTTGCCTCACATTTGATTATTGCTGTTCCTTATAGCTAGGTGTTTATTAGCGAATCAGAGAGGATGGATATATAGAACTTCCTAAAAAAAATCATAGTCAAGTTTGAAGAAACGTAAGCAAATAAACACAATTTAGCATTTATGGTTGCAAAAGGTGCTTCAGTAGAACTAAGCATGGAAAACAAAAGGGGTGCAAGGAAGGGAAACTTTGTGTGGAATGCCAGAGAAGGCTTCACATGGTAGGGTGCCTAGAACAGGACAGTTTTGGAGGGTCAATACACTTAAGGCTTAGCTGAACTTTTCTTTTCTTTCACTGTACTTTAGATAAAGATTTAACAGAACAAACCAGTTTTTCATTAAATGCTTAGTACACATATTATTTTTTTGACATGGTCAACAACTCCATGACATGTCAACACTCTCCGTTCTACAACTTTGTTTCCTTGTTACCAGTTTTCCTGTCCCTTCCTGCCTTCTAACTTTTGTTTCTGGGGTGATGTACCCTATTAGTTTTGTTTTGTTTTATGGGCCTATCCAATCTTTGACTGAAGGGTGAACCTCAAAAGTGACTTCATTAGTGAACTGAAAGGGTGTCCAGGCACCATACCCTAAGAGTTTCTCAAGTCACTGTTAGGCCAGCAAGTATGGTATTTCTTTCTGAATTAGAATTTTGATCTACATTTTTCTCCAGTTCTGTCCAGGATCCTCTGTTGTGATATCTGTCAGTCACTGTTAGGAACCAGTGCCATCTACTGTACTGGACTCAGACTGGTGGAGGCCATGGTAGATATGGTCTATTAGTCTTTGGAATAGATTTTCTCTTGTATCTGTAGTTTTCTTTGTTCTTCCTTGCTCCCAAAGGGGTGAAACCACTGGGGTATCCTCGCTGTCCCTGAGCTCTTCTTTGTGTGCATCCAGTTGGTTGCAAAAGCATCCCCATCTGGTGTGGTTTCTTCTTATATCCTCTACAAATTTGATGCTCACACTTCATATGACTCTCTCCTGATAACCCAAACACCCAAACTGTTCTGAGAAGCTCCTAGACCAGAGGAAGGTTGATGACAAGGACCTTCCTCCAGAGCTCACAGAGAAAGAAAGCCTTCCATTAGAGCTGACATCCTGATTTTGGATTTCTAGCCTCCTGTGTTTTCATCCTGGATAAAACTAGAGAAAAAGGGATAGCAAAATTTTAACTCATAAAAAAGACCAGATTTACTGTCCTGATGGATACTGGAGAAACCTGAGATTGGTGTCAAAGAGAAACTGGGATTGGTGTGACAAAATAACATGTTTAATGAGAAGCTAATTTGTTCTGTAAACCTTCATCTAAAGTACAATGAAAAATACAACTTTACAAAATGAAATAAAACACAGGATTGGTTGGGAAAAAAGTTAGTTCTTTAAGAAATATGTATAAATGCTGCATGCACATGCACACACAGACAGACAGACAGACAGACAGAAAGACACAAGAGATCTGGCCCTTAAGTTTGTGAACTCATCCTAGAAAAAGTGCTACATACCTCCCTGCTGAATATCACTATGGTCACCTTCAAAGTACTTCCTTTGGGAAGCTATGCACTGACACCATCCCTAGTCTATCCTTCAAAGCAATTTTAGAACTCTTTTTCTGAAATGGCCATCAAAGTATCTTCATGTTACTCTTGATGTCCTGAATGTCATCAAAACGTCTTCCTTTCAATATTTATTTTTGGATAAAGATAAAAGTCCCTGGGGGCCAGATCAGGTAAGTATGGAAGGTGTTCCAAAACAGTTGTTCGTTTACTGGCTACAAACTCCCTCCCTTCATGAACTTGTTACTGTACCACCATGCGTAATGGCCATTCCAGAAAGAGTTCCAAAATTGTTCTGAAGGGTCAGCTAGGCACTGGCATCAGTACATAGATTCCCAAGGGAGTACTACAAAGGTGACTATAGTGACATTCATAAGGAGGTTTGTAGCATTTAAAACAACTGATTTTGCAGAGTTAATTGTCAGAACTTGTACGGCCACAAAATTAAATCTGGTAGTAAAAACAACATTTTTCTAACAGCATTTTTATTTCCTCAAAACAGTAGTATCAATTAAGGAGGGGAAGAGTTTTTTTCTTGATATTTTAAAAAAGTTTTAACATTTTCTGAAAATGAACATGCCCTACCACCTTGGTAATTAGAAAAAGAGATAAATTAATATTACCTATATAAACTTGGTACAGGGGTTGAATGGATAAACAAAGGTCTTAGCTTTTGTATGAATTGTAGTTCAAGTCACTAAAATTGTTTAGTATTGTTAATTTTACATATGGATACCCTTAATAACAAAAATGTATTCTTTTATTAATTCCCGTTCTCAAAGGCATTTTTTTTTCAGGTCACTTTTTAAAAACAAAATGAGGCTTTACATTTTTGAAGCTCACGCTTAAATGAGTAACAAATAATGAAGTTATGGAAATAGGTTCCCAGTATGATTATTTTTCTAAAGCTGATGGTGACAGTGGAGACAGCGGGAATGCTGCTGGTGGTGGTGGTGATGATAACAGTGCTAATAGTGGTGATGCTGTCAGTGGTGATGCCGTTTGTGGTGGTGGTGGTGATAACGGTCATGCTAATGGTAATGATGGTGGCTGGTGGTGACGTCAGTCATGATGAAATTGATGTGATGGTGGTCTTGATGACGAAGATAATGACAGTGATGACTGGTAATTTTAAAAGAAGTTAAAGTAACTCTATTTTAAGGTAAGACAATGAAAGCTAGAGGTTTATTCAAAGATATTTATCACCCACAAGATCATTCATCCCTAAATGGAAGAAGCCCAGAATACAAGCCTTCAGATTTCTAGTTAATTTTTCTCTCCACTGCTCCCTGCTATTGTTGCTATATTATCATTAGTGTTTCACTACCTGCCAGAAATGTAATTGATTAGTTTTCAGTGTGTTCCAACATTTTTGGACTTGATTGTTTCTACATGCTCATGTGTGTACTTAGGTGGTTAGCCCTAGAAAATAAATTTTCTTTATTGCTTTTCACTTGGGACTAGCACCTAGTGTCAGAAAATTTTCCTTTCTAGCTAATTTTTTGATTATTTGGAATGAAAACTGAAGTTTTGTGTTTCTTTCTGTTGTTACTTTAAAACACAAGCTTATTTCAATCAGTTCAGTGGGAAAAATGACGGAAAGTCACATCTCTGTCTTATTTTCTTGAGATTGGTGTTTGAACCTTCCCATTTTCAACTAACTCTGACATCGTGTGGGTAGCCAAACGCAAACTCACTGCCATCAAGTCCACTCTGACTCAGCAACCCTATAGGACTGAGCAGGACTGCCCAAGCCTGAGATCTTTACAGGAGCAGACGGCTACAGGGTGGTAGTGAGTGAGTTCAGACTGCTGACATTTCAGTGAGCAGCTGAGCAGTTAACTGCTGTGCCACCAGGGCTTCTATGGCATGCTGCAGACACTGTTTTGTGCAGAACTCTGATCCTGTTTGTCCTGTGGACATGTCACTTCGGTGATGTGGAAGGTGAACGTCATCTAAGTCCCCAGGGGCCTTTGAACAAAAGAAACAGCAAAATTTATTTGGAGAATTAAATCTGCCCAAATTTTGTCTTTGAAGCAACCTAGAAGAGGTCTGATACCCAAGTTAACAAATTTTCCATGTTGTAATGCAGTTGAATATGTCCTTATGGCCTGAGTGACAACCATAAGCAGTGAAATTACAGTCTTCACTTTGCTTTATCCTTGTTGAAGGTGTTGACATTGAGGAAGACGTAAGTCAGGCATCTTCTGTGTTCACTAGCACTTTACAGCTGTCATGAGCTTGATTAATTTGATTTCATCCTCAATCCCTTTACTGGGTTTATCCAAAGGCAGATTAACTAGGTTGTGTATTTCATCCTCCCACTGTGAAAATGGGCAAACCTTGATGTATTGTTTGCTGTTTGTTTTGTTTATGAAAACAAATTGGCCCCAAATGTAAATACCTCATATGTCTTTGACTTCTTGGGGTACTTTAAACTTCAGTTTTTTAAAAAATATTAAATAAGGACACATAAATGATAAATAAATACTTTAAATAATGATAGCATGTTAGTTGGAATTGAAAAACAACTGACTTCTTTATTCTGAGATGGACACATTTCTTAGTGTGCCTGTAGGTGGCACTGTTGGGATGCATTACCGAGATAAACTGTGTTTGAATATGACACAGGGCTGTTGATGGATTTTATACAGTAATTTTGACTAACTTTTGTAATTGTTTTTCTGATACGAGTATATTGTTTGAGTCTGATTTTCTGGCACAGTTAAAGAAACTAATATTGAATGTTCTACTATTTTGCAGCAAAGACATTACTCTGGTGAAAGAGAGGTGACATATAGATACAGAGCAGAGTGAAATACAGTAATTATTTTTTTGGATTTTGCCTTCCCATTCCCAGGGACCGGACTCGATGGCACTTGGCTTTTGGCTTCCCAGATTAGAGTTTGGATCAATTAATGTTGCGTTCTCCCCATGACCAGCTTGCACCAACTGGAACATCTGAGCGTTTGAAGCCTTTTGCAAGCAGGGATTCCCTTGCATGTGACATACTCCTTTCATCGAGAAACCAGTGAAAGAATTAAAACAGCGTCCACCTGACATCCTGATCTTCTGAAAAGTTCTCGTAAGTTAGAACCAAGGAGAAATTTCAACAAGATAAGATTCTAGGGCTTCAGTTACGAGAATTCTGCTCTTACTTTTTTAATTCTGTTGTATTTACAACGTGATTTGCGGATTTGGGGATACTTCTGGCGCAGTTTAACCTTGGGAAATGGCTAAGCAGGGTTCTATGTTTCATGAATATGTTGTTCCTAGGTGCCACGGAGTTGATTGTAACTCACAGCAACACTGTGTATGACAGAACAAAACGCTGCCCCATTCTGTGCCACCCTTAGAATTGTTAGGCGTCAGCCCGTTGTTGCAGGCACCATATCAGTCCATCTCACTGGGGCTCTTTCTCTTTTTTTGCTGACTTTCTACTTAGCCAAGCATGACCTGCTTCTCCGGGGACTGATCCCTCCTGATAACATGTTCAAAGTATATGAGACACGTGTCACCATCCTTGCTTGCTTCTAGTGAGCACTCTGGCTACACTTCTTTTAAGCCAGGTTGGTTTGTTCTCCTGACAGTCCACGGTATGCACATAGGTGTGCTGTCAATATCCCTTCTTTCCAATTTCCTCCCACTGATGTTGAGTAATTATAATTGTTAAGCAATTATTTATCGTCTACTCTGTACAAGCAATTTTTCTAGAAGCAAGGGATATTGAGATACACCAGGGACAATCCTGTCGTTAAGAATTTCAGAATTTAATAGCAGTGAGAGACACATGATGAGCTGAAAGACAGGGGAGTGTTTAGATTGTGCAAAATATAAGGATGAGAGGTACTGTATTTGCTTGGGAATCAAACAGTGTTTCAGAGAGAAGTTTGTTGTATCAAGTTGAGTAGAAGATGAGGTTGCAGAAGTGACAGGACTACTTAAGGGGAATGGAGCAGCATGTATGAGAGTCATAGATACAACATGCCCTGTGCATTTGTTGGCAGTGAGTAGAGAGGTGTGGCTGAAGTAAAGATGTGAGTGCAGACGACGGACAGTTGTGCTTCCGTGATGCCCCTTTTGAGGGATGCCCTGAACTCCTCATAGTGTTTCACCAAGAGAAACAGACATCAGAGGTTAGTATCACAATTATTTTTCCTTTTCTTTTTCTTGGTAAATGTAGCTGTTGATGCTCAACCTCCGTCATGGATTGACTTGTGTTTCTCCGAAATCTGTGTAGCAATCTAGCTAGGTCACAATTCCCTGTATTGCATGATGTTCCTCCCTGTTGTAAATCCTGCCCCTGTGATGTTAATGACAGATAATGGGTGGCAGTTGTGTTGGTGGGACAGGACTCAATCTATAAGATTGCTTTGTGTCTTGAGGTAGTCTCTTAAATACAAGGGAAAGAAAAGCTAGCAGAGAGATTCAGGGACTTTATGCCATTAAGAAAGCAAGTGGTGCCGGGAGTTGAGCACGTCTTTGGGAAAGGATCAGGGTCCATGCGCCTCAGAACTTCCAGTCCAGGGGAAGATGGATGACAAGGACCTTCCTCCAGAGCCAGCAGAGAAGGCCTTTCATTGGAGTTGACACCCTGAATTCGAACTTTTAGCTTACTGACTGTGACAAATAAATGAAGCCATCTGTTTGTGATCTTTCTGTTAAACAGCACTAGCTGGCCCAAACAACCTCTTCGAAACAGAGAAGGGCAGGTTTCTCAGTAGATAGTTTTTACATTAGAATTGAAAGCAATCTCTTGGTGCTTGTCTTAGACATAGTTGTTTTCACTACTTGTTGCTCTCGGAAGACAAAGAGATCAGTGAGGATTGGGTTGCTGGGATCTCTGTGACTGCTGTAGCTAACTAATGATTCCTGCTATGAAACCAAGTTAAAAACAACAAATCCACTGCTGTCAAGTTGACTCCAATTCATAGTGACCCTATGGGACAGAGTAGAACTGCTAGATAGAGTTTCCAAGGAGCATCTGGTGGATTCAAAGTGCTGACTTTTTGGTTAGCAGATGTAGCACTTAACCACTATGCCACCAGGGTTTCCATACCTTCTACAAATGAGTCTTATTAAGGGTTTTGCATTGCCCTGAATTGTTCTGGTTAGCTGCTGTCAAGTCAGCCCCTGACTTGTGGTGACCCCACGCACATTGCCGCTCCGTTGGGTATCATCCCCGTGATTGGCTGTGGACCAGACTAGTGTGATCCACAGGGTTTTCACTGGATGACTTTTACAAGTAGATTACTGGACTTTCTTCCTAGTTAGTCTGGAAGCTCTACTGAAACCTATTTAGCATCAGAGCAATGAGCCAGGCTCCACTGATAGATGGTTGGCTGTGTGAATGAGTTACATTGGCCAGAAATCCTCTCCAGGTGTCCTGCACACAAGGTGAGAATTCTATCACTGAACTACATGTAACATTTGCACAGTGCTTACTGTGTGCCATATATTATATGCACATGTAAATACTTTACATATATTAACATTAGTCTTCATCACCATCCTGTGAAGTGAGAGCTATTATCATCCCAATTTTTTACATGAAGAAATAAGGTACAGAGTGTTAAAAGAATTATCCAAAGTCATATAGCTAATAAGTGGAAGAGCTGAGATTTGAACCTGAATAGTGTGGCCAAAAAGTTCCTGGGTGGAACCAAAAATTAAGTTCTCAGCTATCATCCAGAAAGTTGGCAGTTGAATTCACCCAGAGGAGCCTTGGAAGAAAGACCTGGCAATCTACTTCCAAAGAAGCACAGCCACTGAAAACCTTTTGGAGTATAGCTGTGCTCTGAAACATGTGGGGTCACCATGCATCAGAATCAGTTCAATGGCAACTGATTTTATTTTATTTTATTCATTGTGACAAAACATAACACAACTTTGCTGAAAGGGAAGGCACTTGTAGCACTTACTGATGAAGATCAAAGACTATAGCTTTTGGTATGAATTACAACTTAAGAAAATAAAAAATCCTCACAACTGGACCAATATTGAACATCATGATAAATGGAGAGAAGGTTGAAGTTGTTAAACATTTCATTTTACTTAGATCCACTATCAACACACATGGAAGCAGCAGTCGAGAAATCAAATGACACATTGCAATGGGAATATTTGTTTCAAAAAGATCTATTTAAAGTATTACAAACACAATTGTCACTTTAAGGATGAAGCTATCCCTAATCCAAGCCATGGTATTTTCATTCACCTCACATGCATATGAAAGCAGGGGAATGAATAAGGAAGGCAGAAAAAGGATTGATGCCTTTAGGTTATGGTGTTGGTAAAGAATACTGAATATACTTTGTACTGCCAAAAGAATTGAACAAATCCGTCTTGAAAGAAGTATAGCTAGAATGCTCTTTAGAAGCTAGGATGGCAAGACCTCATCTCACATACTTTGGACATACTTTGTAATACTTCAACTCCCCTGCTTTGTTATCAGAAGAGACCAGACCCTGGAGAAGGACATCATGCTTGGTTAAGTAGCAGGTCAGTGAAAAAGAGGAAGACCCTCAGTGAGATGGTCTGACAGAGGGGTTGCAGCAATGGGCTCAAGCATGACAGAGATCATGAGAATTGAGAAGGACTGTGCAGTGTTTCGTTTTGTTGTCCATAATGTCACTATTAGTTGGAAATGACAAAATGGCACTTAACAACAACAAGATCACATATTGTTGGATGCTAAGGAGCTGGATCCTACTCATGGAGACCTTATGTACAACATAACAAATTTGCCTGATCCTACGCCATCTTCAAAATTTTGATTATTTGAGTGAATTGTTGTGTCTCTTGTGTCACTTCACCTTACTGAAGGATTCCCTCATTTTTGCCGACCCTATACTTTAGCAAACATGAGATCACATGTTGCCTAATGATGGGATATGGCATATTACACTATACTATATATGGCTTAATTACACTATACTATAAGGGAAATTACTTTTAGAGATTTTAATTTTATGGAGAGGAGGGATGTATAAACCTTTCGTTTGACCGGATATCTGCAATTACAACCAAGGGAGATTTATGGCCAGAGAAAGAGGGGCTGGGGCTTAAGTATGGATTACAGAGAATGCCTCTGATCGGTTCACAGGACTCCTGAATGATGAAGATTTCTTCATTCTTGGAGGATGATCAAGAAAGAAAGAAAGAAACAACTTTCTGTCATGTTCTTAGAACTTAGTTTCTATTTTGCTGCTAGAAGTAATCCCAACTGGATATATCAAGAGATTTGACAAAGTACATAGCCAGCTATGAGTTATTACTGTTTTATTTCATGTTTATAGAGAGACAGCAGTGTCCTCGGGGCTGCAGAGATTCAAAAAGACATCATTCTTGCCCTGAGGGTTTACTGTGCAAACAGTCAGACTTGCAATGTTTTAGTCTCTCCCAGCGAGTGCTGCACATCTTTCTGTCCACTTCTGTCCAACTTAAATTAGTACTCCCAGGGCAATTAACAGCTAACATCAGTCACACTGATTTTACTCACGGATTTATTTAGTCAGGGGCCAAGAAGAAAGTGCCCGTTTCTTCTTTCCCCCACTTCTCTTTAGCAGTTACACATTGGAAATGATATTGATCAACTTTTATATATGTAGTAATCAGCTGCTTCCATTAGGTTTCCCTCTCAACCTTCAATGTCAGCTCAAAACTGAAGGGGTGAGAATAAAAAGTTAGGAGAATCCATTTACCTGTAAACTCACCACCTGAAGTTCTGACAGTTTCCCATGTGACTGACTGTTAAGGACAGGTAGGCGGCATTCACCCCCCGAGTGGGGAGGAAGCTACTGGTGAGCATCTAGAAGGGGAGCAGGCACCAGGGTCAATACTTCACACATGTTGTCTAATCTTCCCAGCTACCCCAGGAGGTAGCTATCTTCCAGTCAAGGAATCTGAGGCTCAGAGAGGTTATATGATTCACTCACAATCACACAGCTAGTAAAGGTGGGCTGTGATGAAAAATCCAAAGGCTTGCCACTATCTACGATGGAACCACTACTATGGACAACATATCATTTAGAATCAAATATTGCACTACTATCCTTAAAACATTCCATTGTTATAATACTTTATGCTACTCTGTTTCATAGATGTAAGAACTCAGAAAGTGATGGCTAACCATACTATGCTTCACTTACATTTTGAAACATTGCAAAGCACCTTTAAGAATGAGGTAAATCGAAACGAAGCCAAACACAGTACCTTGATGTCAACTCTGACTCCTAGTGATGCTACAGGACAGAGTAGAAGCACCCCATAGAATTTCCAAGGTGTCTCTGCCAGATTTGAACTGCTAACGTTTTGGTTAGCAAATGTAGCACTTAACCATTACACCACCAGGGTTTCCAGTATGAGGTAAAGTTCAATGGAAAGATATGTCAGAAATACACTGTTAAGTAAAGAAAAATTGTTGCCTAACTGGTATAGCTAAAAAATCTATTTATATTTGTGTGTGTACATATGTAGATTGACATTGAAAGAATTAAACAGGTGTGTATTAAGCCTTTAGTAGTGATTATTAATAAGGTTCGTGAGGTTTAAGGGGAGAGAAGTAGGTGGAAAGTGACTTTCACTTTTTGTTCTGTCTAGTTCTGTACTTGAATTTTTACAACGCAAATGTATTCATGTAAGCTGTGCAACTGTATAGTTAAAATTAATCAATTTAAGTATTACAACTACAGATACATATAGAAGGAGTCAGAGAAAAGGAAGAAATTTAAAAACAAAACAACTGTTTGAGAAAAAAAGAGCAAAAGAAACTCAGGACTAGCTTTAGTATCACTGTTACATACTTGACAACTGGAATGTTCCTATTGGAGGTTAGCACTTAACATTTAAGCAGTAGCTGCCTGTTGATATCTTCTCTGGTGTCCTATTTTAGTAGTGGATGTGAGCCTCTCCCTTGCTTTGGGGCTGGCCAAATGCACTGTGTGGTGGCTTAAGTGTCTCACGCTTCTGGGACCCCAGAGTGAAAAAGAGCTACTGACACCAGAGGTAGGCTAGCAGACAAGTCACAGTCTTATCGTCAGTTACAATTTTAGCAGGTAGATTAACAAAATGCACATGCATACAATGCAACACATCTCAGACATACACATAAAATGAAGCAGGAAAAAAAAGGGCAGCCATCTGAGGTCAAGAACAGCATAGGGACCTATGTGAGTCGGGTGGAGATGAGCAGGCATCGAGCAACTTCACCATTCAGCTGGTCTTGTCTGTGTTGAGAAGTTGCTCAAATATGCCATTGAGCTTACAGGCCATCAACTTCTGACCCATGGTCTTTATGAAACTTCCATCTACCTATCCTATGGTGAAATTAGTTGATTTCTGATGATAACACAGTAGTGAACCCCTGTTCCTCAAGCTGACACCAATAATTGCACTTAATTTGAAATTACCTACTTTTGCACTTACAGATGGTGGCAAGCTATTGTTTAATTGCCAGCATACAGACAAACTTGAAAAGAACCAGCACTTAGTTATGTTGACTTCACTGCACAAATTTTAGGATTAATATCAGACTTCAGGAAGAATTGGCTCAGTTACAGAAGTTTCAACAACTTGAAATATAAATAATTCATTGTTTACTCAATAAATTTTAGCCAGCATGCATTGTGGGCAAGGCACTCTGCTGGCCACTGCAGCTCACATAAGGGGCTATTTGGCTCCCTCGTGAAGAAGTACCAGATGGACCCAGTAGATTCTCTTTATTTCTTTGTTTCAAATGGTCAGTGGGGATTTAAAAATCTCCGTAAGTGGACATTCAGGGCACAGTTCCAAACTTCTCATTACATTAATGCCTGGCACGTGACCAAAGAGTTTAAGAGAATTTCAGGACCACTAAAGAAAAATAAAATACACACAAAAAGAACAATAACTACGGGACTCAAAGGGGCAACCCAAAGCTGGTCGGAGAAACTTGTAAACATTTTTCGAGGACTGAGAACAATTTTACGGAGGATTGGGAGTGATTTTGCAATGAAAGAGCTTTGTGAGGAAGTTCCTGAGTGTCTAGAGGTTTCCATTTCCTTATGGCAAGAGAGAAGTTCCTGTTAGAAAGACTCCTGACCTCTACACCTGCCTCCCACCCTTACTGCTTCCGCCTGTGTTCATGGCTGAGCCTGATTTCCTGTCCATTCTGACACATCTAAGGGCATTGATCCAGCGTCCATCCCCTCCCTTGCCTCGTCCATTTCTTTCATCTTCTGAATCATTCCTATACACAAGCTTTAACATTTCTCATCTTAAATCACTTTCTCCATTATCTTCTCCTCCAGCTTCCACCCAACTTTGCTTTTTAGCAAAACTTGCCAGTGTTGTTAATACATCCTCATTCCCTCCTTTTTCACGAAATTGCTCACAGCAGGCTTTTGTCCTCACCATTCCAGTAAATGCTCCTGTCAGATTCATCAATGACTCACACATTCTCAAATACAATGGTCAATTTTCTCTCCTCATCTTATCTAGCCAAGAAATTTGGAGAACAGTTACCTGGCCAACTGACTGGAAGAGATCCATATTTATGCCCATTTCAAAGAAAGGTGATTCAGCTGAATGCAGAAATTACTGACAACATCATTAATAACACACGCAAGTAAAATTTTGCTCCAGATCATGCAAAGGTGCCTGCAGCAGTATATTGACAAAGAACTGCCAGAAATTCAAGCTAGATCCAGAAGAGGATGTAGAACCAGGGATATCATTGCTGATGTCAGATGGATCTTAGCTGAAAGCAGAGAATACCAGAAAGATTTTTACCTGTGTTTCATTGATTACGCAAATGCATTCAACTGTGTGGATTGTAGCAAATTATGACTAGCCCGGCAGAGAATGGGAATTCCAGAATACTTAATTGTGCTCTTAAGGAACCTGCACGTGGGTCAAGAGGCAGTTGTGCAAACAGAACGAAGGGACACTACATGATTTAAAGTCAGGAAAAGTGTGCATCACAGTTATATTCTTTCATCATACCTTTTAAACCTGTATGCTGAGCAAATAACCCAAGTAGCTGTATTACATGAAGAAGGATGAGGTATCAGGATTGGAGGATGACTCATTAACAACCTGTGGTACTCAGACTATGCCATCTTACTTGCTGGAAGTGAAGAACATTTAAAACACTTACTGATAAAGATCAAGGACCACAGTCTTCAGTATGGATTGCACATCAAAATCGAGAAAACAAAAATCCCCACCATCATTATAAATGGAGAAAGGATTGGGATTGTCAGTCCTTTACTTGGGTCCACAGTCAATGCCCATGAAAGCAACAGGCAAGAAATCAAAAGACGCATTGCATTGGGAAAATGTGCTTCAAAGGATCTCTTTAAAGTATTGAAAAGTAAAGATGTCACCTTGAAGACTCAATTACACCTGACCCAAGCCATGGTATTTTCAACTGTATTATATTCATGCGAAAGCTGGATGATGAACAAAGAAGACAGAAGAAAAATTGATGTGTGGGGTTGGAGATGCATGTTGAATGTACCACAGACTGCCAAAAGAACAATCAGATCTGCTCTGGAAAAAGCGCAATCAGAGTGCTCCTTGGAAGCAAAGACAGCAAGACTGTGTCTTCCATACTTCGGACATTTGTCAAGAAGGATTAGTCCCCAGAGAAGGACATCATGCGTGGTAGAGTGGAGGGTCAGAGAAAAAGAGGAAAACGCTCAACGAGATGGATTGTCACAGTGGCTCCAACAATGGGCTTAAGCACAAAAATGATTGTGGATGTGGTGCAAGACTGGGCAGTATTTCGTTCTGTTATTCATAGAGTTGCTATGAGTCAGAACAAACTTGACAGCACCTAACAACATCTTATCTAACCATTTTTTGGAGTCATTTGAACCATTCATTCACTTCTTCCTTCTCAAAATATATTTTTCTATGGCTTGTCAGATATTCTCTTCTCTAGATCCATGCTTATCTCACCAGCCTCTACTTCTCATTCTCCTGTGAAAACTTTTTGACCTTTAAAGGTGGGAGGGTCTCAGGGCCCAGTCTGCTATCTTCTTCTCTGTCTTCATACTGGTACTGAATCTGTGAAGGTGAAACCTTCCAATAATCTGGACACCACTGTTAGAGGAGGAGAAAGTAACTATTGCAATGGACAGAGCGAAGAGCTAGGAGGAACTTCTTCATATCTGGCTCTCTGAGCTATGGGGAAGTAGGGTTTATATGTGATTTAGGCAGTAAGATGGTGGTCACGCAGGTTCACTGCAAAGGAAAAAATTCTAGAAGGCAGCCAGGAAGCAGGAGGTCACATTTCTTGCTTTGGAGTAGGGTCTGGGCAATGATTTTCCTTCTGATTTGTTTTACCGATTGATGCATCCTCTGTTGAGGTTAATTAAGGTCATAGGTAGCCCTGTGCCATGCAGGGTGGTCCAAATATGGCTTGGGCTGGTTTAAGGACTAATGGAAATTTACTGGCATTTGTAGGGTCAGGTTATATTACTTTGCCTCAGCTGCTTTGATGACCTCCTAACTGGTGTCTGTGTCCCCACTCTTCATTCTCCTGTTATTTATTCTCCCCGTGTCTACCCTGTGATCTTTCAAAATGAAAATCTGATTGTGTTATTCTTGCCTAGTGCTGTTGTGTCTCATCACACTTAGGAAGATATACAGTTCCTTAGGATGTTCTACAATTCTCTGTATCGACTGTTCTCTGGATAGTAATCTTGCCTTCATTTCCTATGTTACTTGAACCTACCAAGGTACCAAGAACCTGCCAGGCTTTTGCACTGACTAGTCTGCAGTGCACTTCCTACACACACGTTTGACTCACTTTCTAACTTCACTTGAGTCTCTCCTTAAGTATCGCCTAAACAGAGAGGCCTCTCCTGGTCTCTTTATGTGACATTGTCCTTCCTTCATTCCACTCTGTCTTCGTATCCCACATTTTCTTTCCACACTCTCCACTAATCTGTTACATATTTATTCATTGCTTTTGTATGTGTCCCATTGAAGCATAAAATCCGTGGGATCAGGGACTTTGTCTTCCTTATTCAGTCCCATGTATCTGGTACTTGAAACTTTGCTTGACACACAGGGGATGCTCAATCAGTCTTGGCTGAGTGAATGAATAAGAAAATCCATGATGAGAGAATTAGTGAGCATTTGACTTTAATAGACCTCATGCAATAGAGAGGTAAAATTTTTGTTTCATCCTTTTGAATCATTATTTTGGGGACTGTGTAAGTAGGTGGAAATAGAGTGAGTCAGCGACAGCCTTTTAGATGATCACTGATTAATGAATCTTATAGTAAGGATGATATTATTAACTGGATGAGGGATAAAGTCATTTCCTGAAATTACTCAAGAAGTAAGTGGTGAGAGGCGGGGAGAATTTAAGAGAAGGTTTGAAGGCCTCAGAGTCTATCACATGCCCCTCAGTCTAACCAGGGAAAGAAAGTATCTTTAGGACTTGAGAAGATTTCCCCTGCAACTGCCTTTATGTGACCCATGATGCTGTGTCTTTGGTGCCCTCCCTTGCATGTCCCCTAAGATTGTGTCATCCATGCCCAATGGCTGTGAGCACCAGAGGCAGAGCTATGGTTGGAGTCACGAAGTGTGGTCACAAAATGTGCTAGTTGAGTGTGGATTTGATAAAGATGATAGATTTCCACAGTACAAGTGTAGGTGGTGCAAGTCTAAAGAACCCTATTTAGAAAATTGTTTGATTTGGGTCTCAGGGTCTTTCTCTCCAGTAGCAAACTCCAGCTTTGGTCCGAGGAGAAACACGCTTTGGTCCTTCAGTATTCCTGCAAACTGTGGACTTCTCAGTGTTGATGATAATAGGACAATGAGAAGTACACCAGAGGGAAAGGATCTGAGTCACTTGAAGGAAGGCAGCATAGATGCATGAAAAGTTCTCAGAGCAGAAGAGGGTACTGAAAACAATTGTGGGAATATTTGTTAACATTGACACTGAACTGATTGTGACTCATGGCGACCCTATGTGTGTCAGAGCAGAAGCGTGTTCCATAGGGCTTTCAATGACTGATTTTTTTGAAAATCTATCTTTCAGGCCTTTTGTCAGAGATGCCTCCTGATGAACTCAAACCATCAACCTTTTGATTAACAGCCAAGTGTGTCAGACAATCCTCTCTGTTAGGCCTCTGCTATCCAGTGTGTGGCTTCTTACTGCTAGCAAAGGAATCACTGGAGAAGGTGTTAGAAACACAACTCATTGGCCCCCACACCAAAAAACAAAAAACAAAAAACAGTTGGTCCTCCTAGCAACAGTAGGCTTCACAGAGATTTCACAGATGTGACTTTTAGAAGCAGATTGCCAGACCTTTATTCCAAAGCACTTCTGGGCGAGTTTAAACTACTAACCTTTCAGTTAGCATCCCGTTGCTTAGCTATTTGTGCTACCTGGAGACTACAAACTATACCCCAGAAATACTGAATTAGGAGCTCTAGACGTGGAGTCCCAGCTCTCTATGCCTGTGCAAGCTCTCAGGTGATTTGATGCTCAAATTTGACAGCTCCTACCTAAGCTTATGTGAGTCTTCTTCCCTATACTCTAACCTATGTTTATCTTTCCTGTCTTTTCCCCACAAAGCAGGGATTTTCTATATTTCTCGAAGTCCTGCTTAATTGCTTTCACTTTCATATAGCTTTCTCTGATTGCCCCAGCCCACAACAATTGCTTCAGTTTATGACCTTACATTCCTACAAATTGTCTTTTCTGTGTGTGCATGTCCTTTGTCTCTGGGCTACACTGGAAGCTTTTCACTGTTTGCTACACTTATTGGTAGTCCTCATAGTCCTCTGTACATAAGAAGTACACAATAAATGCCGGGAGGTGACTGATGGAACACTGAGCCTAAATATTTTATTTCTGACTATCCATCATTTCACATGCCTATGTGTAACATAAAAGTGGAAGAATTCTTCTGTGACAAAGGAGAGATCTGTTTTTATTTTGTTATATTGCTCCTTGTTCCAGAAAGGATTTAAGGAGGCTTAAAATGTAGCAAAAGCACATGTTCTGGAAATAAGCTAGAGAAAGAAAAAATCAAGGCGAGGCCACGGATGATACCAGTACAAAAGGCTACAATGCACTCACTGCAGAACAACCAAAAACTTAGATCATTGATTTCTTATTAAGGGTCTAGAAAATAAGAGCTTTTTAGTCTGAAACAGAAATCAGACTAGATTTGCCCTTTTCATGGAGTAATATCAACTCCAGAGTTGTTTCCTAGCTCTTTATCCTGCCTTTGGGTTGCCCAAATAATTGCATCACGCCTTGGAGCCATCCTGGATCTTCTTTTTCATAAAATTAAGAAAAATTTTTAATTGTGCTTTAGGTGAAAGTTTACAATCTAAGTCAATTTGTAGCACGAAACCTTGTGCACACACATCACACATTGCTATGTAGCTCTAACTGCTCTCCCCACCCTGTGGCAGTATATAACTCCTTTCCATTCTGTACTTCCTGTGTTCATCAACCACCTCCTGGTCCTCTTCTACCCTCTCATCGTGCCTCTGGATGAGAGCTGCTCAGTTAGGTTCACATATATGATTAAGCCAAGAAACACACTCTTCACCACTATCATTTTTATGTCTTATAGCCAAGCGTCATTGTGTCAGATCATATTTGTTGGCTTCAGAACTGGTTTCAGCTTGGGGCTAGCAGAGATTCTGGGGGCCATGTCTTCTGGGGACCTGTCAGTCTGTCGGATGAAATCTGTTCTTTTAATAGAGTTCTAGTTCTGCACACTCATTTTTCTCCTGCTGGGTATGGGACTCTATGCTGTATTACTTGTAAAGACAGTAATTGGTGGGGACTGGGCACCATCTAGTTCTTCTGGTCTTATGCTGATCTAGTCTCTGGATTATATGGCCCTTTCTGTCTCTGGGCTCATATTTTCTTTGTGTATTTGATGTCTTTCATTTTTCTTTGCTCCAGGTAGGCTGGGAGAAACTGATGCTACTTAGATGGCTTGTTGAATTTTAAGACCTTACAATGGACCTAGAAGTCCCCTGAAACCATGAACCCCAAGCTCTTGACCCTGCTACTCTGTCCTTCCAAGTGCTGGATTATATTTAGGAAACAGCTTTTGGTTTATTCTAGCTGTGCTGACCTCCCTTCTACTGCTTGCTGTCACTACCTTCACTTAACCTAATTTCTAACTACTGTCTGATCGGTGGAAACTGCTGTCTTTCACTTTCCGTCCTCATAACCATCAAAGACTGTTTTCTTTTGCATTTAAACCTTTCTCACAAAGTGTTTGCCCTTTTGCAACTGACTAATCTCACTCAGCCTAATGTCTTCCAGATTCCTCCATATTATGTTTCCCAAGATCACTGTTGTTCTCTATGATTGCACAGTATTCCATTGTGTGAATATACAGTACTTTGTTTATCCATTCATCTGTTGATGGGCACCTAGGTTGATTTTATTTTTTGCTATTGTGGACAGTGCTGCTATAAACACTGGTATGCATGTTTCTATTGCTGTGACAGTCCTTATTTCTCTAGGATATAACTTAAGAACAAGTGATTGCTGGATTATGTGGTATTCTATTTCCTGTTTTTTTGAGAAAGTGCCAAAGTGGGTGTACCGTTTTACATTCCCACTAGCAATGTAGAAGTATTCTAGTCTCTCCCACACTTGTTATTTATTTATTTATTTGTATGAGCTGTGATTGAATGAAAGTGTACAATCCAGTTTAAGTTTTCATGCCCACCTACGTGCAGCTTCTACTGCTTTCCATGCCCGGTGACAGCACACGCCTCCTTTCTGTTTTATACATGTCATATCCTCTTAACAATTTCCTGTCCCCTCCTCTCCACTCCCTTCTAGTAAGAGGCCGGTATAACAGCATCCTATAGACGCATAGAACCATAAAGTGTACACACGATATGGTCAGTCTGTGTTGCCGAGTCCAATCCATTCCTGTCTCAGGTGTTGATCTCAGCAGTGATTTATGAACAGGGGCAGCATCAGGCTTAGGGGCCATGCTCGCAAGAGAACCCCCAGGCCTTCAGACTATCAGTTGTGGTCTTTCAGTGGCATTCTCATGGCGCACCCCTTTTTATTCTCTTACTGTCACTGGACTTAACTTTGTGAGCCCCATCACGGCTGTCACTGGTAGTGGCTGGGCATCATTTGGTTCTTCTGGTCACATGTTGATATAGTCACCCCTTCCTGTGGGTCTTTCTGTCTTCTGGGTTCTCTTTTCTCCATGTTATGTTTTTCCTTGGTGATCATTTGTTCCTGTTGAGTTGGGACCATTTGATGTACCTCAGATGGTAGCTTGCTAGATTTTAAAACCCGAGATACCACTCATCAATCTGGGGTGGAGAAGACTCTCTTAGCAGTAGGCTAGTTATGCCATTTGGCCTCAACGTCCCCTGAGAGCATGGACCCTGGACCCCAACACCTGTTACTCTGTCCTTGCCATATTTGGTTAAGATTGGAAGAGTTTTCAGGTTTTGTTGAAGTCTAGTTAAATTGATCTTCTTTCTAATGTGTGCTGTCATTGATTTCACCCAACCAAATTTCTATCAACTATCTAATCTATAACCAGCCCCCTCTGTACCTCCTTCCCTTCCCTTGCAACTATCAAAGAGTCTTTTATTTTGTACATGAGTCTGTTTTCAGGTCCTTATAGTAGAGATCTCATACAATATTTGTCCTTGTGCCACTGACTAAATTCACTCAGCATAATGTCTTCCAACTGAAACCAAGTTCTGAGATGTTTTCTAAAATCATTGTTCTTTATAATTGCATAGTGTTTCATTGAGCATACATACCATAGCATACATCCATTCATCTGTTGTTAGGCATCTGGGTTGATTCCATCTTTTTGCTATTGTGGACTGTGCTGCAGTAGATATTCATGGGCGTGTATCTGTTTGTGTGACTGCCCTTACTTCTGTAGGGTATATTACAAGCAGTGGGAATGACTGGGTCAAATGGTGTATCTGTTTCCAGCCTTTTAAGGAAATGCCAGATTGCTTTCCAAAGAGGTTGTACCATTTTGCAATCCTACCAGCAGTGTAGAAGAGTTCCAATTTCTCCACAGTTTCTCCAGCATTTGTTGTTTTGTGTTTTTTGGATCATAGCCAACTTTGCTGGGGTGAGACGGTATCTTGTCATAGTTTTGATTTAAATTTCTTTAATAGCTAATATTGTGAGCATTTCAGCATGTGTCTTTTGACTGCCTATATATCCTTTTTAGAGAAGTGTCTGTCCATCTCCTTCACCCATCACTTAATTGGATTATTTATCCTTTTCTTGTTGATATATCGTAGTACCTTATAGATTATGGAGATCAGATGTTGGTCTGACATACAGCTGCCAAATATTTTTTTCCCATTCTGTAGGTGGTCTTTTAATTCTTTTGATAAAGTCTTTGGATGAGCAAAAGTGTTTGATTCTTAGTAGTTCCCATTTGCCTATTTTCTCTTTTATTGACCATGCTTTGTCAGATTTTGAAGTCTGTCTACATTGTGTATTAAAACTTCCATTGTTGATCCTATTTTTATTGGATGATCTTTATTGTTTTAGGTTTGATATTTAGGTCTTTGATCCAATTTGAGTTGTTTTTTGTGTAAGATGTGAGATATGGGTCTTGTTTCAACTTTTTGCACATGGATATCCAATTTTGGCAGCATCATTTGTTAAAGAGACTGTTTTTACCCCAGTTTACAATCTTAGGGGCTTTCTTGAATATCAGCTGTTCATAGGAGGATGGTGGCGTCTCTGGAGTCTCAACTCTATTCCATTGGTCTATCTGTCTCTTTCTGTACCACTTCCAGGCTATTTTGACAACTATGGCAGTGTAATAGGTTCTAAAGTCAGGTAGTGAAAGGTCTCCTAGTGTGTTCTTCTTCAGTAGTGCTTTACTTATCCAGGGTTTCTTCCCTTTCCAAAAAAGGTGGTGATTTGTTTCTCCAATTCATTAAAAAAATGTCACTGCAATTTGTATTGAGATTGCATTATATAAATAGATTGCTTTGGCTAAAATAGATATTTTCATGATGTTAAGTCTTCCTTTCCATGAGCAGGGTAGGTTTGTCCATTTATGGAAGTTTGTCTTAGTTTCTTGTACTAAGGTCTTGTAGTTTTCTTTGTAAAGTTCTCTTATTTCTCTAGTTAGATTTATTCGTAGGTATTATATCTTCTTGGGGGCTATAATAAATGGCAATGATTTGCTGATTTCTTCTTTAATAATCTCTTTGTTGATATAAAGGAATCCTACTGATTTACTTGTGTTTATCTCATATCCTGATTCTTTGTTGAACTCTTCTATAAGTTTGAGTAGTTTATTTATGGATTATTTAGGATCATATCATCTGCAAATAGGGAGATTTTTGTTTCTTTTTTTGTTGATGCAGGCACCGTTTATTTCTTTGTCTTGTCTAATTGCTCTGGCCAGAACTTCTAGTACAATGTTGAATAGGAGGGGTAGAGTGGGCATTCTCATCTAGTTCCCATTCTCAAGGGGAATTGTGCTAGTCTCCATTTATTCTTTGTTTTTCAAATTAATGCCAGCCTTTTTGGGGTGAGAAGGTATCTCACTGTAGATTTGATTTGGATTTTTCCAGTGGTTAATGATCATGGGCATTTCCTCATGTATCTATTAGTCACCTGAATGTCTGTTGAATTGTTTATATACTTTGACCAATTTTTAATTGGGTTGTTTATTTTTCTCTTGTTGAGGTTTTAAGCATCTTGTAAATTATAGAGATTGGATGCCAGCTGGATTTTCCTAGTCTTTTTAGTCATTTGGTGAAGTCTTTGGATGAGCATAAAAGTGTTTGATTTTTAGGAATTCACCGTTATCTATTTCATCTTCTGGTGTTTGTGCATTGTTAGTAATATTTCATAGTCTGTTTTTGGCATGTGTTAGGGCTCCCAGCATTGTCCCTATTTTTTTCTTCCATGATCTTTATTGTATTTATATTTAGGTTTTTAAAATAAATTTAAATATTCTATATTTAGGTTTTTGATCCATTTTTTGTGTTATTTTTTGTGCATGATACGAAATATGGATCTTAATTTTTTTTTTTTTGAAGATGGATATCTGGTTACACTACCACTATTTGTTAAAAAGACTTTTGTCCAGTTTATGGACTTTGAACTTTTATCAAATATCAAGTGGTCGTAAGTGGATCATGTTATATCCAAATTCTCTATTCCATTCCATTAGTATATGTATCTGTTTTTATACTACTACCAGGCTATTTTCAGTACCATGTCAATATAATAGTTTCTAAAGTCAGGTAGTGCGAGGCTTCCTACTTTGTTGCTTTTCAGTGATGCTTTAGTTATCCTGGGTTTCTACCCTTACCACATGAAGTTGTTGATATATTTCCATCTAATTAAAAAATGCTGTTGGACTGTGTATTGGGATTGCATTGTATCTACAGATATCTTTGGGTAAAGTAGAAATTTTCATGATGTTGAGTTTTCCTATTCATGATCAATATAGGTTTCTCCATTTATGGAAGTATCATTTGGTTTCTTGCAGTAGTGTCCTGTAATTTCTTTGTATAGATTTTTTATATCTCCGATTAGATTTATTCTTAAGTATTTCATTTTACTGGGGGCTGTTGTAAATAGCACTAATGGGGTAATTTCCTCTTTGATATTCTCTGTGCTGGTGTAAAGGAATCCAACTGATTTTTATACATTTATGTTATATCCTGATGCTTTGCCAAACTCCTCTGTAATTTCTAGTGGTTTTTTTTTCCCTGTGGATTCTTTAGAGTTTTCCTTGTATAAGATTGTATCTTCAGGTTATAGAGATACTTTTACGTCTTCCTTATTAATTTAGATGCCCTTTATTTCTATTTCTTGCCTGATTATTCCGGCTAGAACCTCCAGCACAATGTTGAATCAAAGTGGTTACAAAGGACATCCATGTCTGCTTCCTGTTCTCAAGGAGAATACCTTCAGTGTCTCTTCCTTTAGGATTATGTTGGCTGCTGGCTTTGTATAATGCCCATTATACTGAAGAATTTCACTTATATTCCTATTTCACTGAGATTTCTTAACATTACGGATGTTGGACTTTGCCAAATGCCTTTTCTGCATCAACTGATAAAATCAAGTGGTTCTTATCTTTTGTTTTATGTATGTGGTTGACCACGTTGATTGCTTTTCCAATGTTGAACCATCCCTTCATCCCTGGTATGAATCCCACTTGGTTATGGTGATTTTATTTTTAAATATGTTGTTGAATTCTATTGGCTAGAATTTTGCTGAAGATTTTTGCATGTAAGTTCATGAGATAAATTGGTCCGCAATCTATTTTTTCCCTGTATTTACCTTGTTTTTGTATCAGGGTTATGCTGGCTTCACAGAATGAATTTGGAAGTATTCCATCCTTTTATATCCTCTCAAATACCTTTAGTAATAACTATCAACTGAAAGTTGGATAGAATTCTCCAATGAAGCCATCAGAGCCGGAAATTTTTTTGGTTGGGAGTTTTTAAATTACCTTTTCAGTTTCTTCTTTTGTGATGTGTTTGTTTAGTTGTTCTATCTCTTATTGTATTAGCTTTATTAGGTAGTGTGTTTCATGAAATTTCATTTTCTCTAGGTTTTCAAATTTATTAAAGTACAATTTGTCATAGTATTCTGTTTTATATATATATATATTTTAATTTCAGTTGGGTCTGTTGTGATATCACCAATCTCATTTCCTATTTGGGTTGTTTTGCTTCCTGTCTTCTTCATCAGTTTGATTAATGGTTTATCAGTTTTGTTGCTCTTCTCACAGTATCAGCTTCTGGTCTTGTTAACACTTTCAATCATTTTTCTATTCTGTAAGTCATTTAGTTCTTCTCTAATTACTATTATTTGCCTTTTTCTGACACCCAGGGGGTTCTTCTGCTGCTCTCTTTCTACTTGTTTAAGTTGTAGGATTAATTCTTTCTTCTTTTTGGATGTGTGCATTTACTGAGATAAACTGACTTCTGAGCACTGCTTTTGCTATGTTCCAAAGGTTCTGGTAGGATGCGTGTTCACTCTCCTTTGATTCTGTGAATTTCTTTATTCTGTGCTTGATTTATCCTACAAGCCAGTAGTTTTTGAGCAAGGCATTGTTCAGTTTTCTGTGTGTTCAATTTTTTCTTTCCTTTTTCTGTGAGTGATTTCTACTTCCATAGCTTTATGGTCTAAAAGATACTCTGCAATATTTCAATACTTCAAATTTTGTTAAGTTTTGCTTTGTTACCTAATATGTGGTCGATTCTGGAGAGTGTTCCATATGCACTGGAAAAGAAAGTGTACTTGACTTCTGTTGAGTGGAGTGTTCTACAGGGTCAAGTTTGTTGATCTTAGCCTTTAGATCTTCTATGCCTTTATTGAGTTTTTTTCTGGATGTTTTGTCTTTCACTGAGAATGGTGTGTTGCAAGTCTCCTAGTATTATTGTGGAGTCATGTATTTCTGTTTTTAATACTGTTAGAGTTTTATGTATTTTGTCATTTGGTCAAGAGATGTTTAATAGGGTTGCTTTCTTCTAGAGTGTTGAGCCTTTAGTCATTATATAGGATCTTTCCTTATCCAGTGTTGTGGATTTTACTTTAAAGTCTATTTTATCAGAGATTAACATTGCCTTGCCTGCTCTTTTTTGAATGCTGTTAACTTAACAGGATTTTTCCCCCCATCTTTTGAGTTTTAGTTTGTTTATGTCTTAAGTCAAAGTATGTCTCCTGTAGGCAACATACAGACGGGTCATGTTTATGCATCCAATCTGCAATTTTCTGTTTCTTCATAGGTGCATTTAATCCATGTATATTCAACATGATTATTGATATGTAGGAACTTACTGTTGACATTTTGATTTCTTTTGTGTGTGTGTGTGTGTGTGTGTGTGTGTGTGCATTGCAGACAGTTCCTTTGTTCCATTTAATTTTCTGTGTTGTCTTTTTTCATGGGTTTTCTTTTCATCTTTTCCATTGTACGTTGTTTTGTATTTCCTGAGACTTCTTGTTTTTTATTTTGATGCATAGAATTGATAATTTCCTTTGTGGTTACGTTAATATTTACTCCTGTTTTTTCTAAATGTAAGCTAGTCTTTAATTTCTTTATATTTGATTTCTTCTCCACATGAAAGGTCTATGACAACACTGTTTTAAGTTCCTCTTTTCTGCTTCATTGTCAGTGTTTTGCCTTTAATTTATTTTTGTGATTCTCTTTGGGTTGGTACTCAGTTGGTCTATTCTGTGTTCTAGTCTTGGATTATTACCTAATGTTATTGGTTTTCTAATCAAAGGACTCCCTTTAATATTTCTTGCAATTTTGTTTTGTTTTCTGCAAATTCCCTAAGTTTTTGTTTATCTGAAAATGTCCTTATTTCACTACCATATTTGAGAGACAATTTTGGTGGGTATATAATTCTAGGCTGGCAACTGTTTTCCTTCAAGGCTTCATATATGTTATCCCATTGCCTTCTTACATGCATGGTTTCTGCTGAGTAGTCCAAGCTTAGTCTGACTGATTCTTCTTTGTAGGTTATTTTTTATTTAGCTCTAACTACTTCTAAAAGTATCTCCTTATCTTCAGTTTTGGCAAGTTTGATTATGGTGTGTCTTGATGTGTTTCTTTTGTTATCTACTTGATGTGGAATTTGATGAGCATCTTGGATAGGTAACATCTCATCTTTCATAATATCAGGGAAGTTTGCTGTCAACAAATCATTGACATTTATCTCTGTATTTTCTGCTATTGTCTCCCATTGTGATACTCCAATCACTCATGGATTATTCCTCTTGAGAGTCCCATATTTCTTAATGTTTCTTGAATTTTTCTTGTTTTTTTATCTCATTTTTTTCCTTCAAATGTGTTAGTGTCACATGATTTATCTTCCTCCTCACTAATTGCCTAAATTCTGCTCCTTTTGTTTTATACTGAATTTTCTACTTCTCCAATTTTATTATTAATTTTTTTGAATTTATAATCTTGCTGTTATATACTGTCTTGAAGCCTGTTCAGTTGGTCATTACTCTCTGCTTCGTGTTTCCTGATCTCTTTCATGTTCTTTTGAAGTGTTCTGAGTGTTAATCTTTTGTATTCTACCTCTGCTAATTCTAAGAAGTTCTTTTAATCTGGAAAATTTCTTGATACTTTGTTCTGGGAACTTTCTGAAGTATCTTGATTTGCCTCTTGATTTGATATGGACATTTTTTCTCCGAGCCATCGGTGCAAAATTCAATGCAATGCTGGCAAGTTGGTTGTGATTCACAGTGACTATAGAGGTGAGAGTAGAACTGCCCCATAGAATTTCTGAGGAGTGTCTGGAGGATTTGAACTGCCAACCTTTTGGTTAGCAGACATAGCACTTAACCCACTACACCACCAGGGTTAAGTTGTTCAATTTATTTATTTTATGTTTACTTGTGTTCAGGTTTGGTTTGGTTTTATTGTATTGTAGCTTTCTGTTTTGTTGTGAAATATCCAGATAGGGTGGTCATGTCTGCTAATTTGTTTATTGGTGACTTTAAAGTTCTAATGTCCTGCCACTGGTGGCTAGAGCTGTTTCTAGACGTGTGATCCCAGAAGTCTGTTTACGTGTAAGACTTCAACTTAGATATCAAGATAGTCAGTCACCAAGTGTGTGGTGAAGTCTCTACTTTACTGCCCTAGATGGGCAGGGGTGTAGCCATAGGCATATAGCTGCAGAGAAAGGCAGGGGGTTAACAGCTATCCCATAGTGTCTGTAAGGATAGCATGTCCCTTTTTGCCTTATTCTAGGTGAAGGTACTCTTTTCCCTCTGAATTTCTGGCTCTGGAGAGTTGACAATTCTTTCTTCCCCCATCCTCCATTTGCTAAATTGTTCCTTCTCTGACTTTTAATGATTCAGGCAGGGCTTCAGGACTCCTACTTCTGTCTCAGTTAGTGGCATCAGACTCCACAGTCAGGTGTAGTGTAGAGAAGGGAGGTGGAAATCCTGTGAAAAGAGAGACCGGTTTATGCCGAAGGAAAGATTTAGATTCATGCAACATGTAGATGCCAAGTGGATGGACAAGTGACACCTTTCCCTGGTTCTGGTGTTCTCAAGTGTACTTTCTGCTTCTCTTTGCTGCTGAGAGGGACACTTTCCAAACACCACTCTCAGTTCCCCACAGTGACAGAAGCCAATTCCCAGTGGATCATGCCTGGCCAGTCCTGAGTACTTCTGGAACTACTCTCCCTTCTCCATTGCTTGATCTGATTTCTAAACTTTCCCTTTGATGTCCATGGCTCTTATTACATCATATGTGATCAATTCACTTGTTCTTTTGGATCTTTGTTGTTGGAGGGCTCACAGGAAGCATCTGACTACTCCACTATCTTGGCCCCACCTCTTTCTGGATCTTCCTGGAAAAATTCTAGAATGCAATGGTCCTCATCACTAAAATGTGTTTTGATCCCTAGTTCATCCTTGTTGGTAAGCACCTGTGTGACTGTAGCTAAATCACTCAAATTCTCAGTGGTCATTATTGTCAGTAAAGAAAACAGAACATTCCATCTTCTCTGCTTAGCCCTGGGAAACTGCCGAGAGCCTGATAGACATCACAAAAGAAGCAACCAAACTGAGGAAGAAGGAAAGAAAAAGACTTAACCTCTGTCTTGTATATCATCTACATTGTCAGCAAAAGCATGTATTAGAGTGATTAGGTACATGTATAACCCCTAGGGGTACAGTGGTTAAGCACCTGGCTGCTAACTAAAAGGTCAGCAGTTTGAATCCATCAGTTGCTACTTGGAATTCTGATAGGTTGCTATGAGTAACAATCAACTCAACAACAATGGATATTTTTGTGTACCATATGTTTTAGAACTATTTTTGGATTATGGTAACAGAAACTCATTTGACCTAGCTGGGGCACAATATTGGAATTTATTATGAATATAATGGAATTTATTATGCATATAATGGAGGGTTTCAAGGAATGTGAAAAGGCCTCAAGAACAGACTCTAATAAAAAACGGACCCAGGAACGGACAGGAAACAATGGACTAAGAACTGCAGAGAGTGTTTTTATTAATTTTCTCTTACTGCCTGGTGTTTCTTCTTTCTTAGTAAATGTCTTTCTCATCCCCACAGGTCAGAGGTGGATATAAATTGTCTACCTTATATCCAACTTGATGGCACTTGGCTGGCTGGCTATTAATGGTATTACAAATTCATCCAGAGGATTGTCTGTAAGTTGCTGTTGGTCTTAATTCCAGATTTTGCTGGAAGACATTTTGATTCACACTCCATTCCTGGTCCAATTAGTTGGAGTTTGGAACATCAAATGATACAAATGATACAAACATGGCTTTCAGAAATGGCTTCTGTTTGTTAGGTGTGGTAGTGGAAAGGGGAAGAGTGGTAGGAAGGGCAAGCATTCCAGGACTACGTGGTGACTGAAGTGCTCTCTTGGGTAAATCTGTACAGAGAATCAAGATGCTAACTTTTGGAGAGGTTCTAGGTTCTACCTTTAAATAGTAATAGCACTTCCTATTTGTACTGAAGTTTATAGTTATTCTCTCTTACATCACCTCATTTTATTCTTACAACACTTCTCTTGGGGTGAGGAGATTGCAGTTCTCTAATCTATATACAGGGAAATGAGAGCTCTGAGAATTTGAGTGATTTAGCTATAATCACACAGGTACTTATCAACAGGGATGAACTAAGGACCAAAACACAACTTCAGACCCATCTCTCCAAGTCTGTGGTTTGTCACTAGGTCAGAGCTCACCCACCTTCACTTCTCTATCTATAAAATGGATTATTTATTCCACCTGTATTGTATTCACAGAGCGATTGTGAGAATTATATGAGTATTCCTCAAATATGCTTGATCATGAATATTGTACATCAGAAAACCAGACCAGCTGCTGCAAAGTTGATTCTGACTCATGGCAACCTCAGTTCCATAGGGTTTTCTTTTTGAATTTCATTGTATTTTAGGAGAAAGCTTACAGTGCAAATTAGATTCTTAGTAAAAAAATTGTACATACATTGCTTTGTGACATTGGTTGCAATTCCCACAGTGTGCCAACACTGTCTCCCTTTCCTTTATTCCTTCCATCTCAGGTTCTCTGTGTCCATTTGTCCAGGTTTTGGGTCTGTTCCTGCCTTCTCATCTTTGCTTTTGGGTAGGCGTGCCCCATTTGCTCATGTATAACTGACTGAACTAAGAAGCATGTTCCTTGAGTGTGTTATTTGTTTACAGGCCTAATTAATCTTTGACTGAAAGGTGGACTTTGGAAGTTGCCTCAGTTCTGAATTAGTGGGGTGCCTGGGGGTAAATACCTCAGAGGTTCCTCTAGTCCTCTGTCAGATCAGTAAATCTGTCCTTTTTTGGGGGGGGGGGCAGTGAATTTGAATTTTGCTCTATGTTTTTTTCTTCCACTCTGTCTGGGACCCTCTGTTGTGATCCTTGTTATAGCAGTCATCCATAGAATTTTCAGTGGTTACAATCTTTTGGAAGTAGATCAGCAGATCTTTCTTCCAACATGCTGCTGTCTTCCAGCTAGCAGTTGAATGTGTAACCACCAGTACCACCCAGGGACTCGATTTTAAGGAGCTTTAAAACACAGAGATTTCAGCCTCTGGGTTTTCTGATTCACTAGATTTGCTGTAAGGACCAAGTATGTGTTCTTATAGAAGTTCCTAGGAAATTGTGATCATCAGCTTGGATTGTGAAGTATTCAATAGCCTCAGAAAATGCTCTGTAATTTACAAGGTATGGTGTAAAATACATCATGCCTGAAGTGACAGAGCTGAATCAGTCTCTGTTAGATCCTGTGTCACTATTGTTGTTAGGTGCCATCCAGTTACTCTGACTCGTAATGACCCCATAGAAACATGACATTCTCACTGGCTGGTATTGCCTCAGAATTAGACTGCCAGGCATTTCTTCCTGAAACCTCTCCATGATAGGAGATTCTGCTAATATTTGAAATACTGGTGACATAGCCTCTAGCATCACAGCAACATGCAAGCCACCACACTATGACAAAGTGACATATGCATTTTGTTTAGATCCTGTACTAGGTACAAAATTGTTTTCTTCTCTGTAGTTATTTAAAGAGATGGCTTAAGAGATGATGGAGTAGAATGCATTTTCAGAGAAGACCATTTGTTTAAGTGTGTGAGTGTGTGTATATATGAGTGTGTATGTGTGTGTGGAGGAGCAACAGCAATGTGTGAAAAGTGCAGACAGAAGGATGTACTTCTACCTTAGGTGGAAGAGGAGTAAAGAATATTTCCAAGCTCAAAAGGACAAGAGACCTTTGAGTCAGCTTCTCGAGACCTTGTAGGAACCTCAGTCTATATTATTATTTATAACTTCTCTACTACAGACCATTTTAGATACATTACATTTAGTTTCCCCAACAACCATGTGATTCAGGTATAATTGTCTCCAGTTTATAGAACAACAGAGTCTGAGATCAGTCACATCAGAGGTGGTGAGTCTAGCATTCAAATGCAGGAACTTTCCCAAGCTACAAAGCTTAGGGAAGATATCAGACTGACAAGAGAATATTGACAGAAAAGCATTGATATAGCTGCTAAGAGGGCTATTTCTTCTCCCCAACGTGTTATGCTCTTTTTCTCTGGTTAGATGCTGGCTGTCTTGGGTACTAAATAATATGTGGTTATTTTTAAACCAAGTTTGGTCTGGCTAATAGTAGAAGCAGCAGTAGTAGTTTACCACACATATGTCAGTTTGCCATACCATGGTGACTTGTGGATTGCTGTGATGCTAGAAACCATGCCCTGGTATTTCAAATACCAGCAGGGTCACTCACGGTGGACAGCTGTAGTGGACTGAATTCTCCTCCTACCAAAGTATCTGTCAACTTGGTTAGGCCACAATTCCCAGTATTGTGTAGTTGTCCTCCATTGTGTGATTGATGTAATTTTCCTACCTGTGGTTAATGAGGCAATATTAGAGTACGTTAAAGAAGTTTAAGGAGGTATGTAATACCTTTGCTCTGGTCCAATGTAAAGAGAGTTTCCCTGGGGTGAGGCCTGCATCACTTTTTATCTTAGAAGAGATCAAAGGAAAGGGAAGTGAGCAGAGTTGGGGGACTTCATACCATCAGGAAAACAACACTGGGAGCAGAGCTCATTCTTTGGAACTGGGGTTCCTATATCTGAAAAACTCCTCCACCAAGGAAAGACTGATGACATGGATTTTCTTCCTGATTCAACAGAAAAAAATTCTCCTGGATCCGATGCCCTGAATTTGGACTGCTGGCCTCCTAGAATGTGACAAGAGAAACTTCTGTTTACTGAAGCCAGCCACTTGGGGTATTTCTGTTATAGCAACACTAGATAACTAAGATAACAGGTTTCAGTGGAGCTTCTCGACTAAGACAGATTAGGAAGAAAGGCCTCATGATCTATTTCCAAAAATCAGCCATTGAAAAGTCTGTGGATCACAAAAAGTATATTGTTGGGTATAGGGCTGGAAGATGAGCCCCCTAGGTTGAAAGGGACTCAAAACACATAGTGGCTATAGCAATGGTCTCGAGCATACCAACAATTACAAGAATGACGCAAACCAGGCAGCTTTTCACTGTGCTATATGTAAGGTCACCATGAGTGAAAACCAGCTTGACAGAGACTAATATCAAATAGCAGTAATAATTTCCATTTATTGCTCACCTTTTATTAATCAGGTACTGTTACATTATCACTGTTGGTAACATTAATCCTATTTTACAGATGAAATGGAGGCTCAGGGAACCAGTTGAGTACCACAAGACCACAGTGCTCATAAGTACCAGGGAAAGGATGATTCTTAGGTACCAGGACTCTACACGACAGCTCCCATTGCTCCTTGGATTGCATTCTCTGAATAATCAGTTGTTACTAAGTCTATGCCGACTCATGTTCACATCATGTGTGTCAGAGAAGAGTTGTGCTCTGTAGGTTTTCTTTTTCATTTGTTTTCCCAGTATGATTTTCAGTGGGTGATTTTTTAGAACTAGTTCACCATGTTTTTCTTCCAAGGTGGATCTGGGTGAACTTGAACTGCCAGCCTTTCAATTAGCAGTTGAGTGTGTTAACCATGTAACTTAATTTTTTTTCATCTGTCTTTCTCCTGCCCCAGCGAGTCTTTTCATTTCTTCCTTTGCTGGAATTTTGTCTTTGGATTTCAGAAAATGAAGCAGGTATCAGCTGTACTTGTGTGTGGCCAGGCAGAATTCTCAAAATTTAATAAGTGTCCCTTAGAGTTAGTTGAGGAAATAAATAACACCAGGGCTCAGAGGGCACTTTCCGCCTCCAACACTGGCATCAGTATGTTGACTGCTCCTCATTAGCAAGAGTTTAAGCAGTTTATCATGTGAAGGCAGTGCTTGTGCAGTGAATACAGTTATTTTTATTTATTTGAGGGCTGATTTTGTTCTATTTTTTCCACAGTGCCTGGAGAAGCCTGACAAGGGGCCACCGATGAAGGAAGGCACAGGAAGGAAGTCTCTGGTGGTCTGTGGGGGCTGGACTGAGGAGTGATATGGATTGCAATGAAAGTATCAGTGACGTGGTGTGGTAGATATCATTCCCAATTTTCTTTTTATCCAGTGAGCGATAAAGAACAGAACGATCGAATAATTTGCTTAAGATTACAAAAGTAGCAAGAAAGGGAGTAGGGTTTTGCTTCAGTCTGACCCCAACTTTCAGCTCTTAGACCTTAGACCTGTTAGCTGGGTGCTGAGGCAAAGAGCAAGATCTGGAGCTGTCAATGCGCTATCCGAATGGAGGTGGAACCAGAAGAAGTTGACCAGATAGAACTGACACCTGTGGCAGATTGTGTTTTCTAAAGTTGGTCACACCCCAACCTATATCATCCCATGTGCTTTTCTTTCAATGGAATGTTTATACTCCACCATGAAGAGGTAGGGCCTGTCTTTCCTATCCTTGAACCTGTGCAGATCTTTCTGTGTCAACCCACAGAAGAGAGCAGAAGTGATGCTGTATAACTTCCAATGCTCGGTCATAGAAGGTTAAATGGCTTCCAGCTGGGTGATTTACTCACTCTTAGAACATGTACATTGGGAACCCTGAGCCAGTACGTAAGAGGTTTGACTACCTTGAAGCCACTACATTTCTGAGAGAATGTGGAGAGACCACACACAGATAGAAAAAGATGCTCAGAACCTCCACTGGTTCTAGCCCCTGGCTGTCTGAATCTCCCTAGCCCAGATTCCAGATGGGTAAGTAAGCTTTCAGAAGATGCTCATAGCTTCCCTCCTTCAAGGTGGTCTAGCTGTCACAGAGTGGAGTACAGGCAAACCATGCCTGCTGAGTCCTGCCCCATTGTAGATTTCTGACCAAAATAAATACTGCTGTTGTTTAAGCTACTACGTTTTAGGTATACTTTATTGCATACTCTTAGTAACTACTGAAGTACTTATTGAAGTTGTATTTCAGAATCTAAGGCTATAAGATGTAAACATCCATCTAGGTGTCCCTTTTACTCAGGTTCAGACATAAAGTCGTAAATGAGCCAAGGATGCCACACAATATTTGATACCCTTCTAAAGAGGGTACAGAAAGGATTGTCTTCATAGGATCCCCATGAGTATACTAGCATTGTACGGTTTTAGCTTTGTACACATAAAACCACCACTATCAACATCAGAGGCAAGATGATTGCAAGCTGTTGTACTTGGGAAGACTTCCAGGGCAGCTAAGATTTCAGCTAAGTCTTTGAAGGTTTTGTTTGGCACCCCAGTGAAGGGGTTGATTCAGGTAAGACACATAGTGGGGATGCTTACAGTGAGTTAGTGGTCTAAGGGAAAGACTATTGTAAACAGAGAGAAAGGTCTAAATATGGAGAGCCACTGGGGACAGATGTGAAAGTTTACTTGATTTTGCATTTAATCTATCTGAGTGGATTCCTAGAAGGAGCACTTCTAATATAGAGCCGAACCCACAGGAGAGGTAAAGGACAGTTTCTTGAGACAGGATAAGAATTCACATGGGAGCATACTATTCCGTGTCTCCATGTTAGCAAGCCTGTTAAGGAAAGAAGTTTGAGGTAAATGTAACTTCTTCACTCAGGACCTAGGTGGCAGCCCTTCTAGTCTTTCTAGATGCTTCCTATCAACATTAATCCTTCCATCCTTGGTTTGTTTAAGCTCTCCTCCCCCGTTGCCTTTAAACACATCTGTTTTCAAAACAAGTAATGTTTTTCCCCCTACTCTCTTGTTTTGTTTTTTACTGGCATTATTCTTGAATAATGTGTCTACTGAGTTGATATACTTTTCACAATTGGTGTGTGCTACATCGTGAATGAACCTTGAAAATGTTGTGTGAATTGAATTAAGTCAGTCATAAAATGATAGATATAGACCAATGTTTGTTAGTAGTCATCAAGGGTGGGCAGGAGAGAGAAGGACATAGGGAATCCACTGCTCAGGAAACATGGAGCTTTTGTTTAAGGTGAAAGAAAAACTAGGAAATGACTGTGGTTGGAGAACAAGATGAATACAGTGTCACGTGTAAATAATTTTGACATGGCAAATGTTGTTACATGTGCATTTACCACAGTACAAAATGGATCTAGTTTCAACCACGAAACTTAGAGTGTTTTCGTTACCTACATATTTCCTGTGCCAATAGTGACTGACAATGGTTTCTCTCTGTGTGGCACTTGATGAGGCCAGTCGCCTTCTCTGAAGCAACACCATTCTAAATTGTCTTCCTGTCTTCCTGCAGACTGCAGCCTCTTGACTCTTGTCTTGTGCTTGTCAGCCCCTAGTGCTGCCCATTCCCTTCCTGAAGAGTTTCGTAAGTTTATTAAAAGCTCTCTGTTCCTTTTTATGACTTCTTCCTCCTCAAATCCATTCATGTCTGCAGTTTCAACTATGACTTAAGCAAACGATACATTCACCCTAACAGTAGCAACCAAAATGCCCTTCAGTACTTGAGCACTTTTATGTTCTAGCTAATATACCATGTACTTCATACACATTTAATAAATCCCTGCAATTGTCGTTATCACCATTACTTAACAAATGAGCAAAGAGGCTTACAGAAGTTAAATAACTGGCTGATCAGGACCTAGGCCACCCTAATGGCTTAGTGGTTAAGTGCTAGGGCTACAAACCAGAGGTTGGCAGATCAAATCAGCTAGGTGCTCCTTGGAAACTCTATGGGGCAGTTTTACTCTGTCAGTAGGGTTGCTGTAAGTCAGAATCGATTCAACAACAGTGGGATAGGTTTGGGTTTAGTCAGCGCCTGAGGGGGCAGTGGTGGTTCAGGGGTATAATTCTCACCTTCCATGTAGGAGACCTGGACTGAATTTTGGCCAACGCTCCCATGCACAGTCGTCACACATCTGTTGGTGGAGAATTGTGTGCTACTCTGGTGCTGAACAGGTTTCAGTAGAGCTTCTAGACTAAGATGATACAAATAAAGGCCTGGTGATCTACTGCTGACAGTCAGTCAATGAACGCTCTGGATCACAATGGTCTGAGATGGAACTGCTTGTAGAGATGGTATAGCGTGGTTCAGCATTTCATTCTGTTGTGCATGGGATTGCCATGAGCTGACACTGAGTCCATGGCAGCCAGCAACAACAATCAGGAACCTTTTATCCCTGACTTTGAAGCCAGTGCTCTTGGCTATAATGCAAATTGCCTCTTTCAGGCTCTTCGTTCTCCTGAGTGCCCAAGTATTATCTGTGCTCAAACATGCTCACCTAGATGTCTATCTCTAATTTGTATCTTATTACATTCAAAACTTGCCACTTCTTGTGCACAAAATCAGAACTGCCTCCAAAGTCCTGAAACACTTTGTCAACCATTCTGCTGTTTTCTCACACCCTTTTGAAAGATGGCTTTATAACAAGGTCAAACAGGTCAAACCAAGGATGAGTACTTAAGAAGGAGGCAGGCAACACCCCATCCCCCAGCAGTGGCAACCACACAGAAATTCATGAGTCAGAGCGCAGGCTGCCTGGGATCAGAGGACAGTATTTACCTGAATGAAAGCAACTTCAAGAAGGTGCATTCAAGATGATGCTTGGAAAAGGGTTTCAGAGAATAGAAGACTGCAGCATGTGATCCCCAAACACTATCAGGCCTCTCTGCTGGCCCTTCATCAGTCTCAAGCACCTCCTATTCTTTTTTTTTTTTTTATTATGACTGAGTGAAATGTAAATTCCCATATAAATTTGCATGCCCACCTATATGCAGCTTCCACTGCTCTCCCTGCCCGGTGATAGCACACTATTGCTCTCTGCTCCATACATGTCTCATCCTCCCAACAGTCTCTTTTCCCCTCCTCTCCACCCACTCCCCTTCCTCCAGCCAGAGGTCAGCAAGATGATATCCTATAGATGCACAAAAGCATAAAGTGCATCCAATGTATGGTCACTCTGCATGGCCAAGCCCAATCCATTTGTGTCCAAAGAGTGGACATTCGTTATGATTTATGGGCAAGGGCAGCATTAGGGTCATGCTCCCAGGGGAGCCCCAAAGCCCCTGAACCATCAGTTGCAATCTTTTAGTGGAGATCTCAGGGTGCACCCCTTTTTATTCTTGTGTTGCCAGTGAGGCTCAACTTTGTGAGCTCCATCGCGGCTATCACTGGTGGTGGCCGGGCACCATCCGGTTCTTCCGGTCCCAAGTCGATGTAGGCACCCACTCATGTGAGTCTCTCTGTCTTCTGGGTTGTCTTTCCCCCATGTCATTTTGGTCCTCAGTGATCATCCTTTCCTGCTGAGTTGGGACCATTTGCTGTGCCTTTGGAAGGCAGCTTGGTAGTTTTAAGATCCCAGATGCCACTCACCAATGTGGGGCACAAAGAACCCTCTTAGCAAAATGCTACTTGTGTCAATTGGCTTTGATTTCACCAAGAGCAGGGTCCCCTGCCCCCTGCTCCAGCTACTCTGTCCTTGCAATATTGGGTTAAGATGGAAGGAATGAATACTCAAGTTATGTCAAAGTCCACTTAATATTGTTCCTGTTTCTAATGTGTGCTATCACCGATTTCACCCAAACCAAATTTCTACCAAGTATCTAATCTAAGCCCTTCCCCCTCTCCCCTCCTCCCTCCCCTCCCTTGCAGCCATCAAAGAGTCTTTTCTTCTATGTATAAGTCTGTTTTTGAGTTCTTGTCGTAGGAGTCTCATACAATATTTGTCCTTTTGTTGCTGATTACTTTCACTCAACATAATGTCTTCCAGTTGAAACCAGGTTGTGAGATGTATCCTGGAATCATCATTGTTCTTTATCATTGCATATTGCTCCATTGAGTATATATACCATAGTTTACCTATCCATTCCTCTGTTGTTGGACATCTGGGTTGATTCCATCTTTTTGCTATCGTGGACTGTGTTGAGATAAACATTCTTGGTATCCATTGGTGTGAATGACCTTGATTCTTTGCCAAGTGCCATCGAGTCGGATCTGACTCATGGCGACCTTTTAGGATACATTCTAAGTAGTGGAATTACTGTGTCAAATGCTATATCGATATCCATTTTTTTAAGGACGCACCAGATTGCTTTCCAAAGATGCTGGATCATTTTGCAACCCCACCAACAGTATAAGAGCTTTCTACTTTCACCACAGCCTCTCCGGCATTTGCTGTTTTGTGTTTTTTGGACCATGGCCAACCTTTTTGGGGTGGCACCTCCTATTCTTGTTCTCATGTCAGATAAGAGTGCTCCACTGGTCCTGGATCATTGACTGTGGATGACAGAACAGTGTGAAACCTTAGGAATTATTTTGGGCTAAACCCCTTCTTTTACAGTTGGGAGGACACTCAGGAAGATGAGGTGTCATTCTTTCATGAGATCAGTCATGACCATTGTATTAAAAATCGCAAAGACTTCCTTCTGTCTCACATTCTGGAACCTCCTCACCCTGCTCTTTTCTGTCCCATGATTAGAAAGACCTTCCACTCCTGCTAGCCCAAGATAGCCCTGGTTGGTATCTGTTTTTTCAGTGTAACTATTAAAATTACTTGTTTTCACTTCCAGGAAGTATCTCAGTTTGAATGACACATCACCTGGTGACCATTTCCATCTCCCTTACCACTTTCTAACACACATACAATTTATTGTTTTCTTATCTGACTTTCCCCCTCAGGTGAAGGAGGGCAGGGATCTTTGTTTTGTTGGTTGCTGTTTCTCCATAATTAGAATAGTGAAGCACACAGTAAATAACACTGATAGATAGGCTTCTGACCTCCTCCCTTGGCAGAGTTCCTGCATCGTGCTCTCTCGCTGGCTCAGGTTGGAGGTTTGAGTCAATCCAGGGGCACCTTGAAAGAAGGCCCTGAAAATCTACTTCTAAAACTTCAGTCATTACAACCCCGTGGGGCTCAGTTCTACTCTGAAACACATGGCGTCACCATGAGTCAGGACTGACTAGACTGCAACTGGTTCTAGGGGCTCCTGGCAGGGTGCAAGGTGAAATAAATGGAGTTCAGTCGAGTAAAAAGCCCACACCTAAAACTTTAGAGCAGGAAGATGGTGGCCTCCCGACAGTGTAAAATCCTTATTTTTTCAGCTCTGTGAGAGATGCAGAGGAAGCCAGGAGAAGTGACAGAATGAGCTACCTTTTAAGAAAACCGATTTCTTCTTGCTTATACTGCTCCTCTACCTTCTGGCTTCCCATACACATCGCTTGCCTCCTCTTGGCCTTGCACTTGTTCTCCAATCATAATTTCTCTTAATTTCACTAGTTCTGTGTGATACAGAGTTATCAGTTAATGGTAAAGATTAAAAAAGAAAATTCCTTAAAATTATCTTAAGCCCAATGAAAACTGTAACTTATTGATATGAACATTTAGAGCAACATATATATTGCTCTCTCTATATTGCTATTATATATATATAAAGTAAATAAAAAGTGCCCCCCCCCTTATCCTCTAAACCTCTATCCACTCTCTCCAGAAGGCTCCATCTGTCCCAGACAGGAGGAGTGGCTATTTTTGCTAGGAACATATTGTTTGCCTTTATTTCATCCCTGGGGATCCAAGGGTAGAATTCTGGTAGACTACCAGTGGTGTCACAGGCTTATCATCGAACTGTGAAATCATACTTTTTCATTTAGAGTCAAATCATGGGAAGAATCAGAAAGGATTATACTGTCAGAGGTAGCAGGAAAGAAGTAAACAAATGTCTTATTAAACAGCATCTGTCAAATCTCCAAGGGTAGACTGACTCCCCTGTAGGCGGATGAAAATCAAATCCCTGGGATTTTCCACAGGATTTAGAGGGTCTGAGGTTGTTCCCTTAGCTGCTTGTTCTCTTGTCTAGTGTGGCCATGGTGTCAGTGTCACTGACATGTGTACAATGCATGGTATATACCTGAACTTCCATGTTTCTAGAGTCTAGAGTCAGGCAGTGTAAACAAAGGTCTTGCAAACAGGGTGGCCTGAAGTCCCAAAGAGAGGGTGACCAAGATCAGCTTCCAACTGGAGGGAGTAACATGACTGCGGGAATTTCAGCAGAGGTAGGAGAGCTTCTCCGGAAGCATAGAGCGGGCAAAGGAACAGTAGTTTCTTTCTTCAGCCTGGTATGTTACTGATTATCACCCAAACGCCACCTGTGTTCTCAGCTCTGCATTACTTCTTCTAGAACGTCACTGCCTGTGTTTAACTCATCTGATTCTTTCTTTCATGGTCCAGCTAACACCTCATCTTATCTGAGGTCTCTCTTTCACTAACGCTTTTACTACTTACATAGCTTATTTTTAATAATCATAGACGGTGTTGGATTCTAGACATGGAAGGGAACACGCAGGGCATTGGGGGGCAGCCTCCTTTTACCACAGTATGGAATCAAGAACCAGATAAGTAATACAACTTTTCAGAAATTACGTGGCTGAAAAGAGGCCTGTCTCTGAGGAAAGCACTCCTTCTAGTAAGCTATTTGAATGCTGCTTGAAGTGCTGATTCAAGTTATCACAAACCAAAACAAAACCCAGTGCCATCAAGTTGATTCTGACTTGTAGTGACCCTGTAAAGTAGAAGTGCCCTGTAGTTTCCAAGGAGTGTCTGGCAGATTCGAACCGCAGATCTTTTGGTTAGTAGTTCTGGCACTTAACCACTATGCCACCAGAGTTTCCTAAATTATTGTAAAAGATGAGTACTCTGTTTACCTAGCTCTGTGAGACTGTCTTGATGAAGTTAAATTATTTTACCTTTTGTAAAGTCAAATAACATGTAGCCTCTTTAGACTGCCTCCTTTCACTTAACAATATGTGTTTAAGTTTCCTCCATGTTTTTCCATGAATTAATAAAAACCCATTTTGTTTGTTCTTTTTTCCCCTATTTTTTATTGTGATAAATACATTAAAGTTATAGCAAAGCCAGCCAAGCCATAAATACATTAAACAATTATAGCAAAACACTTTATATTTCAACAATCTTCACATGTACAGTTCAGTGACATTATTTAAAAGATAGCTAGCTTCTGTGAAGTGTGACAGAAAATTTCAGGAACCACTAATGGTGACAGACGAATAACATGATAAACATTTTTAATGTCAAATTAGGCTTTTATCACTGTTTCTCCACTCAAAGTGCTGTTTTCAAGATTGTATATGACCTTCCCATTGACAAACCCAAATAAGTTGTGGATTCCCACTGTATTTTATTCCTCCTTCTGAAATAACTTCCTTAGCTGGGTTTCTGGGACTTTCCTCTCCCACTGGTTCTCCTCCCACCTCACTGACATCTCATTCTTAGTGTCTTCCTCAGTTTCCTGACCTGTAAATGTCAGAGTGCACAAGGCTGAGTACTGAAAACTCTTCTCTAGCTATACTCACTCCCCAGTTAATCTTATTTCGTTCCATGGCTTTAAATCTCATCTGTATCCTGATAACGCCTATAAATTCTGTGAACACTAGACGTTTATACCGACTTGATAGATGATTTGCCTTCTTGACCAATCTGGTTAAATGTCTAACAGTTGTTTTAAATTTAATATGTCCATAATTGATTTCATGCCCCTCAGTAAATCTACTTACTCCTGCAACCTTCCTCATCTCAATAAATGGCACTTCAAGTTCAGTATGTGGCAATTTTATTCTTTCAACTTTTAAGACCGAAGAACTTGAATTGTGCTTGACTCATTTTTCTCTTTTTCCCATATCCCACATACACACTTCATCAGAAAATTCTGTTGTCTCCTCATGTGAAACATTGTGGAGCCTGATCATTTCTCGTTATCTTTTCTTCACTCCACTCGAAACAATTATCATCTCTTCCTGAGGAGAATTGCTTTAACCAATAGCAGTCAGAACAGTGATTTTACAACAGAAGTCAGATTATGCCAGTCCTCTTCTCAAATCTCAACTCTTCTCTCATAAAGCATAATCCACAGGCATTATCTTGTGCAAAATCCTGTACAAACTGCCCCCCCCACCACCACCCCAGCACTCTCGCCTAATTTCTACTGAGCGTCCCCTTGTTACACTCTAGCCATACTTGGTCTTTCTTCTTAGGTTGTGTTAAGAATGTCCCAGCCTCAGGGTTTTCGCAACTGTAAATTCTTCTACCAAAAAACTCCTCCTCAAATGTTTGAGAAGCTGGCTTCTGCTTTTTTTTTTTCAGAGTTCTGTTTGCATGTTTTATATAACCCAGGACTGTAGCTTTATTATCTGGGCACTCAGTTTTCCTCTTTATCCTTCTTACTACTTTTTGGACTGATAGCTATTGTTATTAGTTGTTGTCGAGTTGATTCTGACTCACAGCAACCCCATGTGAGCAGAGCAGAAGTGCTCTACAGGGTTTTTAAGGGGTAACTGTTCAAAAGCAGATTACCGGGACTATCTTCTGAGTGGCCTCTGGGTGGGTTCAAACAACAAAACTTTTGCCTAGCAGGCAAGTACTTAACTGTTTTATACCTGGCACTGAAAACAGAAAAAACAAACAAACAAACAAACGAAACTAAACAAACTTGTCGCTGTCAACTGAATTCTAACTCATATCAGTCCTGCAGGACAGAGAAGAACTACCCTGTAGAGTTTCCAGGAGTGCCTGCTGGAATCAAATTGCCAACCTTCTGATGCAGCAGCTGTAGCACATAACCACTGTACCAGCATGGTTTCCACACCTGGCATATCATATATTTATTTGTATTGTCAATTTCCACTCATACAATTGAAATACTGAACATTCAAGATGTTGTCTATTTTATTCACTGATACAGTGACAGTTACTTAGTAAATGATGTTTAAATAATTTGTGAATATTTGATTTCTGAAAAGTGTCCGTTAGACACATCCTGACAAATACATGGAGGTCACAGGACACCTTAGTAAAGAACAATTTCTGATGAAGTATGTCAAGATCAAGTATTTGATAAGGAAATAGAGAAAGTAAGAATAAAAATATTTTTCAAGAAGTTAGGCTCTAAAGGAGAAAGAGGCAGGATGAATGTGGAGCTAAGGGTAGTTTATTTTTTTTTAAGATGGGCTGTGTTTGAGGATTTTCATATGTCAATAGAGAAGATCCAGTTTGGAGTGAATGTCAATTCCATTGGAAAAATAGACAATACTGGCATGTTCCTGAGAATAACAGTGCTATTATCCAAAGCAGAGATGGAGGGTTTCATCTTAGAGAGACGAATGGGTAGCAATGTAGTTAGGGTTGGAGGTCTTTTTCTCAAGGTTATCTTTTGTTAGTGTGGAGTAGGTGGTGGTGTCACCTTCTGAGCATGAGTGGGTGGGGATAAAGCAGTGTGTGTGGGAGGTTAGAGGAAATTGAAGAATATTTATAACAGACATCATAGACAGTAGGAGTAGGGGCATCAGCTCAACAGTGTGGGGTAGGTGAATTTCTAGGTAAGATGAAGGCCCATTTAAAACTGGTCAATACAAATTCATAAAAACTAATATAGTCTGTTATGTCTGACATCACTCAACTGGTTTGATAATGATGTGCAGGAAATGGAAATACAGCAGTGATTGAAGGAGAACCTCAAGATAAAGAGGCTAAGGAACTGAGACGTTTAGGAGTTTGCTATGTCTTTAGATACACAAAACAATCATCCAGGGTGATGTCAGGAGTTGCATGTAAAAGCACACTGAGCTAGCTAGGCTAAACTGCAGTGGGTGAAGTGGATTTGAAGTGGGCTAGAATGATACCTTTTAGGGAGTTAGGTCATTTTTCACTTTGGTCTCTGCTAGACCAGCAAAAAGTGTAAGGAAAATTGACAATGTAGATTTAAATTTGGAGTTTCTTAATGTCTTCTTGGTTCCCTACAGAAGCATGGTAGAAATCTCAACAACCTCCAGAGAGTGAAAAGTCTGACAGGCCTGAAGAACCCAGAATTCAGATATCTCTGCCTTTTAGATAGTTAGGCTAGAGGGTACCTCACTGACATGCAAATGTTCACTTTGTGATTGTTTAAGGGAATTCCTAAACTCCCAAACCAATGAACCTAGTACATTCTTCCATTTTCTATTCTTCTTCAGTCTTCAGTAGCTCTGTAGATGCCAGTGGTAAGGGGGTAAGCGGATTATGTAAGTGACTGTCTTATTCTTCAATAGCATAGAAATAATTTTCTAAAAAGGCAAAGGAAGCTGAAGGCACAATCAGGCCAGCGTGTGAGGGGTTTAATAGCTTCCATGTAGAAGACCTGTCCTCAGTAAAATCCAAGGTACAGATAAAGGCAATAGATAGAAGAGTTTATCTAAGAAGTTTTTGGGACACTGGAAAATTTTTTAATGCAGTTTATTTTATTGTTGTCATGTTGATGAGAATATATACAGCAGAATATATCTGACTTAACAGTTTTTACATGTAGTCTTCAGTGACATCAAATTGTGTATTCTTTGAGTTATGCAACCATTCTCATCCTACTTCTCCAAGTTCTTCCTCCCTCATTAGCATAATGTCACTACCTTCTACATTTTCTACTTAATCTTTCAAGTTATTGTTGTCATGCTAATTCCATATATAGACAGATCTTTAAAGACCACAATGTTGAAGTCAGACATTCTTCACCAAATAAACTAAATTACTGTTTGGTTTTAAGAAGACTTCAGAGGATGTATTTGCCTCTAGGTTTAAAGATTATCTCAGAGCAATGGTTTTAGGGATTCATCTGTCTTACATAGATGCAGAAATTCTGGATTCCATGAGAATTTGAAACTCTGTTCTCCATTTTCCCCTTTTCATTGAGATTTTTCTACAGAATCTTTGATCAAATGTTCAGTAATGGTAGCCAGGCACCATCCAGTTCCTTGGATCTAGTGTCAAAGGAAGAAATTTTCCATGGAGACAATTAGTCATGTATTCTATTTTCTTCTTCTATTCCTGAGTTTCCTTTTTCCTATGTTGCTCTAGGCAAACAGAGACCAATTGTTGTACCCTGAATAGCTGATTGCAATTTTTAAAGACTTGGGCACTATTTGAGAAACCAAACGGTAGAACAGAAGCCCTGAACATGTTATTAGGGTAATTAACTAGAAGGTCCCATGAAACCATGACCCTAAACTCCCAAACCAATGAACCATATCCCATGTGGTATTTGGTTGTATATAAGCAACAACATCAGCTACTCTATTCTTTTTTTATTGTTGTTATAAATGTATCTATCACTCAACTCTTGTCAGTTCAACTTTTTACAGATCTATACTTGTACAGTAGATTGTATTCTCATCTTACAGACAAGGAATCAGAGAGGAGCCCAAGATGACATAGCTAGTCAACAAAGATTGTTGCCTGACTACAAGATATTGGAGAATTCAGTCTACATGGAAACTGTAATTGGTTGTCTTTAAAAGTCTGGGGGTTCTGGAATCAGATGACTTGAATTCAAATCTCTATCCTATCAGTTGGTGCTTGTGTGACCTTGAACATTTGATTTAACTCTTTGACGGCAATTCCAGAAGGTACAATGGGAAGGTGTAAAAAGTACTACAGGAGTAGAGAGGTAGATGAGGTCAAGAAGGTACCAGTCATGATTGGAGATTGTGGCAGTGTAGGAAGATGAACAAGTGAGTTTACCCTTTGGCCACTGACTGATGTAAAGAGTGCTCAGTGGCATTTTGTACATGCTTTCAAATGTGTCTTTAAGAAGAGTGGTCACTGGGTCTGATAGCTACAAGACGTAGCGCTTAATTCTGGATTCTGTCTGTTCTCATGTCTGTGGTCTACAAGTATAGAGGAATCATATAAAGAAAAAAAAAGCATGGACTAAGGGGTATAGACATAATGATAAAAATTCATGGTAACTGAGAAGAAGGAAATCAGGGAACAATTTTAGGAATTACAAGATTAGAGGACACAGCGAAGACAGTGTTACTTTTACTAGGATTTTCCACAAAGTATTCCGTATTGTACTCAAATTTTAAAAGCACAGTTAAAATCGAACTCCCCATCTTTCTTATTTCCTGTTGAGAAAAATCTCAATTTACTGCTTTGCAATATGAAGAGTGTGATAATTTCATAGCAAATGGACTTTCTATTTTTATGCACTATTCTGTTCCATCTTGTGAGGTTTTCCTACTAAAGATATTATAAAGCCATATTGCATCACTTTTTCAACAATAAGGATTAAATATGATTAGTCATGCTAAGGGATGGGGCCTTCTGCATCAGACGGTCAGTTTTGAAATTGTCATTCTACTTCAGCAACTTTGCTATAATACTAGGCAGTAGTCTAAACAATGGCATTCACAAATTAGAAATATCTCTGCACACTAAAGATTGAGTCATTGAAATAGCCAGAATTTTTTCTGTCAGTATCTTGAAACATATACAGAATAATTAGAGTAATGATAATTAATTGACATTTATATTGGTTTTTGGAGTTTCTGAATGCTACTGTATCCTTTATTTGATCTTCAGAAAACTGTAATTTAGATGGGGTCCTTGTGTGGTGCACATGGTTAACATGCTCAGGGGCTAACCACGGGCTTGGAGGTTTGACTCTAACCAGAGGCACCATAGAAGAAAGACCTGCTAATCTACTTCTGAAAAAAAAAATCAGCTTTTGAAAATGGTAGGGGAGTGGTACTCTGACATACATGAAGTCACCAGGAGTTGGAATCAACTTGATGGCAACTGGTTATTTTGCTAGTTTTAGAGCAATCTGATTTATCAACTTCAAATGAGTTGTCCTAAGTCATGCTGCTAGAGATTGGGGCATGAAGATGCCAATTCAGCTTTTTGATTTCAACTTCCTTGCTCTTACCCAATTCTTTTTGGAATATTGCAAAGATTTAATTGAGTATACTTTTAGCATTAAGTGTATATTTTTGGAATTACTCTGATATGATGATGTGTATAGCCAAAACCAAACTCAAGTAGCCGGTAGATTTGAACTCCCTACCTTTTGGATAGGCAGCTCTTGGCTGTTGTGCCACCAGGGCTGCAGAAGATACAGAAAGTAATGATTAAACTAAAATATTTACTTATCTATTGTTTACCCTGCCAGATAACAAAGCACGTATTCTGTAATTACATATAAGAATTCAAATCAGTCTTGTGATAGAAAAGTCACTGGCCTGTTAGGCTATTTTGGACAAGTAAGTAGCCTTTGGATGTTTCTTCTCACCCCAGTGCTGGGGGTGGGGGGAAGAGGGAAAGAGAGAGAGAGACTGTTTGGCATCTTGTGGGAATTACATATCTAAAGCAGAGAAGTTACTCAGCATATTAAGTAAATCAATGTCCTCATTAATATTGAGGCACAGTTTCAATAAGCTTATTGATCCAGCAAGGACTTTTATTCTCCTTGTATGTGTATTTCGAAGAAAAAAGGCATTAGCACCTTGCTACCTTCAGTAAATTGCTTGATCAAAGTAATTTAGTCATTTAAAAGATGGACTGGGTGAGGAATAAAACATTAAACACACATGCAATGCAGTCTAACACATTTCCACACACATTAGCTCCCACACATTATCCTTCACAGCACATACAATCTCTACAAGTATATTTCGGTATGATATGCTGTCAGCCCCCAGGTTTATACAGACACATCTAGACACAGATTCACAGCCACATACATCTTGCTATGCACCTCAACACAAAGGAAACAAAAAATACAATTAGACCAATAAGCAGCATTACAATTAATGGATAAAAGATACAAGTTATCAGTGACTTCATTTTACTTGAATCGACAATCAACACCTATGGAAGCAGCAATCAAGAAATTATTGCATTGGGCAAATGTGTTGCAGAAGACCTCTTTAACGTGTTACAAAAGCAAATATATCATTTTAAGGACTAAAGTGCATCTGATCCAAGCCATGTTGTTCTCATTTGCCTTATATACAGGTGAAAACTAGGCTTCAAATAAAGAAGACTGAAGGACTGATGCATTTGAATTATGGTGTTGCTGAAGAATATTGACTATATCACAAACTACCAAAAGAACAAATACATCTGTCTTGGAAGAAGTACAGTCAAATTGCTCTCTAGAAGCATGGATGGTGAGATTCATGTCACATACTATGGACAAGTTGTCAGGAGAAGGACATCTTGCTTGGTAAAGTAGAAGGTCAGTGAAAAAGAGGAAGACCCTCAATGAGATGGACTGACTCAGTGGCTGCAACAGTGGGCTCAAGCAGAACAATAATCATGAAGACAACACAAGACTGGGCAGTGTTTGGGTCTATTGTGTATAGAGTTGGTATGAGTTGGAACTGACTTGACAACACCAAACAACAGTGCTCATCTATATATTAAGCACTTCTACATACATAACCTCTAACACTCACCCACTTCCATGTGTTAACAGTTTTACAACCCTCAAAATAGATACCTCAACAATTCCCACACAAATATCACAACTATTTACATACAGAATATGCAGCTATTAACATACACAACTGACACGCTACTGTTGTCCTCTTTCCCATACACTAATACATGCACTGCTTTTACTTACCTGCGTCTACACAATTGTCCAGCACCTAATAGCTGCTAAAGCTTGTTAATGCATTTCAGGTAGCTAATTTTCTATTATGCAAGCACAAATCTCACTTGATCCTTGCTAATCTAGAGGATGCTGATATCTGGGATGAAAAGAAAAGTATAAATAAATGACTCTCCTCCACTTTTCATTTCTGAGGTTGGTCTATGCTCCTAGACAAGCAGATTAAGTGGAGGAGTTTAGAAGTCTACAAAGGAGAATGGGGACAGTAAAGAGCATTTTTCTTGTTTGTATTGTGTGCCTGAAAGCAAAATACTTCTCCAGGCAAGTTCTTTATTAAAAAGAGCTGGCCACTCCCACGTCTATTTGCAGCTTTGGTTCAGGGATAAGGTCCTTGAAGGCTTTTATTTCTTCTTGGAGGCCTAGCAACACACTCACAAGAATGATTTATTTGGAATATGACCAGCAAAACTTAAACTCATAGCTGTTGAGTTGATTCCAACTCATAGTGACACTATAAATCAAAGTGTAACTGCCCCGTATGTTTCCAAGGAGCACTTGGGAATTTGAACTGCCAACAGAGTAGTTAGCAGCCGCAGCACTTAACCACTGTGCGCCTGGGTATACGGTTATTTTTCAGTGTAATAGTTGCTTGGACTGTATAGCCAGCCCTTTGACGGCCAAAAAGTGAATTTTTGGAGCTCTGATTTTAATTGATACTTGCTCAAGCTACAGATGTTGAAAATCTCCCAGGTGAATCTGTGCTTATGAAAAGGCTTTGATAAATATTTCAAGAGATCCTAACATGGGAGCTTAGAGACTAATGCAGGAAATAGTCTAGGCGCACTTACAGGATGAATAGCCAGCAGAGACACAGATGTTACTGAGGAAGGCTGAATGTGGGCTTATACCTGCAGCAAGGAGGAGCAAACGCTTGATTTGTGTTGGAGATTATTTTATACTTTTACTTTCAAGGTGTAGTAATATTACAACACTTTTTAATGAATGCTTCTGTAATACTCAGCAAGAACTACTCTTTCCATCCTGCTCCTAGCCCACTTTGCAGTTTTCTTATGCACATGTCAGGAGTTCTCAGACTAATCAGCAAACTACCTGAGCTCAGGGTGCCTGTGAGATGTATGCTTACATCAGTCCAGGACTCAGCATTGTTGTAATTAGTTGCACTTGAGTATGCTCAACCTTTGGAGACCTTACGTATAATGTAAATAAATGTCACCTGGACCTGCGTCATCTTCATGATCATTGGTATGGTTAAGTGCCTTGTTTATTGCTGTGGTATCCGTTCATCTCATCGAGGGATTCACCTGGTTTTGCTGATCCTGTGTTTTACCAGATAGGGTGTTTTCTCGCGGCTAGTCTTTCTTGATGAGAGGTTCAAAGTAAGTGAGCAGACGTCTCACCATCCTCACTTCTAAGGAGCATTCTGGTTGTATTTCTTTTAAGTGTACCTGTCAAATCATGGATATTTAAAACATTTATTAAATGAGTTACTTCCACTTTGTATTATAACTGTTTATTCACAGACTGGATCTTTTGTTTATATTTGTGTTCTCTAAACACTGAGCAGAGAGTCTTAAATAAAGTAGGAAAAAAAGTAAACTCAGTAAATATTAAATAAATATGACTTTGAATATAGGATGACTATTTTAAGTCCTTTTACTTTTATAAAATTATTAATACCTAAATGTAAATGAAAACAAAGCTTGTGTTTCCTTATACATATGTGACCTTCTCATTCTATACTTTCTGAGCAAGTCTCGTTCAGTCACTCATTTATCCACTGATACTTGTACTTAGCCCCACAAATGATAAGTTTTCAAAATGTAAGTGTAAAAAGAATGTACAAGTTTAATTTTCCTGTTGTTCATGGTAATATAAGATGTTACAACAATTTATGCCTCAATTTTATGGGCGTCTGAAGGATTGGAGGGGCAACAGAGGGGAATGAACAGGAATAATATGTGATACTTCCTGAAGGACCTGAACTTGAATTCAGTTTGAATTCAGTATTATAGGAGGCTAACAATGTGGCTTTTGTGAATGAGCACGTTAAGTTAGAAAAACAAAACAAGATGGTGTCATTTAATTGTACATGTGAGTAATACCGAACTGATAACGGTTGTGTTATATATATATATATGTGTATGTGTATATATATATATATATATGTATATATATGGAAAAAAAAGCCATTGCCATTCACTTGATTCCAACTCACTGTGACCTTACAGGACAGAGTGCAACTGCCCCATAGAGTTTCCAAGAGTGTCTAGTGGATTTAAACTATGAACCTTTTGGTTGGCAGCCATAGCTTTTAACCACTATGCCACTATATATACAGCAATAAAAAAGAAAAATTGAATTAAGTTTATTCATTATTTAATCTTTTAAGAAACATTCATCAGTGCTTTCTTTTTACTGGGTGTGGAGAAAACCAAGCTAAGAAGAACGGCTCTTGTTCTTGAGAGCTTACGGTTTAGCAGGGGAGACGGATAAACAAATGAAGATGTAGAACATAGTACAGGCAGAACTATCATATATGCACTTGGCTAGTGAATGCATTCTGTGTTGAATTCTGTCACCCTAAAATACATGCTATAAATCCTAATTCTTATGCCTGTGAATGTAATCCCATTTGGGAATAGGGTTTCCTACGTTATATTAATGAGGCCCTATCAGTACAGGGTGTGTCCTAAGCTAATCACTTTTGAGATGTAAAAGCACAGCTAGGGCACAGAAGCAAGCAGACATGAATGCAGAAAGATAATGCCACATGGAGATACAAATTTCTGTTCATGACAGCCACCACTTTGTGGTATTTTTGTTCCAGCAGCACTAAGAAACCAAGACAGAAAACTTTCCATAAAAGAGGATATTTGAACACTAAGTCAGACTTTAGCAGGCAGTGTTCTGACAAAGGGAATACCGTGCACAGGTGGATGGAGGGCTCAGCCGTGCACAGGTGGATGGAGGGCTCAGACTGCTGCAGCATTTCAGGAACGGCAGGCACCTGGGCATGAGAGGACAGAACTGCATTGGGAAAGGTGAGAGGAGCCTAGTTACAGATAACCTCAGAGCTGGAACTCTAACATTACGTGGATGGGTGGGGTGTCATTTAAGGATCTTAATCAGAAGGGCTAGATGATTGTCTTCTGTTACAGAAGTTCAGTTTGATGACAATGTGGAGATTGAAAATTGGATGCAGGAAATGAAGAGTGTGATATAAATATGTATTTAAGGGATAGAGAATGCCAGAATCAAGGCAGTGATACTTGGGGTGGGGACTTGTTTAGGACTTAAACTTACAGGACATGGTAGCTAAATCAAAATGAATAAGATGACAGAGACTGTGGATAATTCCCTAGGCTCCTGACACAGTGAAGCCCTAGTGGCGTGGTGACTAAGAGCTACAGCTGCTGACAGTTCAGCACTTTGAATTCACCAGCCCCTCCTTGGAAACTCGATGGGGGCATTCTATTATGTCCTATAGGATCACCAAGTTGTGATGACAAAGAAATCCCCCTCTTCTCCCCTCAGTGAGAAGACAGTCGGTAGGTGGTGGTGGCATTGCCTGGGACAGGGAATATGGAGAAGAAAGGAGTTCCGTCAAGGAGGGTGGAGTGGGCAGAATGTGATGGCTTCCATTGATGGAGCCAGGTAGGCAGCCTGGAGTGGGCAGAGGAGTCTAAGTTGGAGATGTGGATTTAGGGATCAGCAGACAGTAGATAACAGTTGAGACCAAGCAAAAAAATATGATTTCTGGAGACAGATTGTAGCCCAAGAACAGGAATTATGTAGGAATTTTGGGATCTACCAACATGTAAGGGGAGAATGAGGGACCCACAGAAGGATGGTTCAGCAAGGACCAAGGAGAGGTAACACAGAATCTAAATAAGAAGTTTAGTAAGAGAAAGAGAGACAAATCACTGTTACCAAAGGCTTAGTTTAGTGCTGAGAAATGCACTGGGTTTGTCAGGTAAACTCATTGGTTATGCCTGTATGCACATAGAGAAAGTTGTGAAACATCAGCTACTTGACATTTGCTACCTCAAAGGCGTGGGAGAACAAACAGCAGAGGAAGAGATTGTTAATTTTTCCTTTAAAATCTATGAAGTGTTTATTATATATAATGGGCAACTGTTGTTTTTGGAATAAAAAAGTCATTGATTGACTTCTGACTTAATTAGTGTATTTCATGGTACACCACCTCAAATTTCATTGAGATGACCAAAGGAACATAAAAAATGGTTAGAAAACAAGCAAAGTACATAACAAAACACACAAAAAACTGCCATGGATTCGATTCCAACTCAGAGCAACCTTACAGAGTAGAACTGCCCCATAGAGTTTCCAAGGAGTGCCTGGTGGATTTGAACTGACAACCTGAGTCAACATAAATGTAGTGAAGTATTTTCAAGATATAATGCAGTCAGAATCAAATCTAAGAAAGGGAGAGACTACGCCTGAAAACAAGGGTGTAGGACCTGTCCTGGAAGGTCTGAAAATACATGAGCCTGCAGCGGCAAGGACTGGATCTACAGCAAGTTCTTGATGGGTGAAGGAGGAGAGAGGAGCTTCAGCACGAGGGTGCCAAATGTGTCAGGAAATGTGTTTAAATCTGGCCTAGGGCAATTTTTTTTTAATTTTTAATTTTTTGCTTTTCTTTCTGGCACCAAAGTTTTTGATCATAGACCGAATCACACGATTTCTGATAGAACCTAAGTTACGTATCAGTTATGAGCAAGTGCTCAATGACACGTAGCTAAAGGTGTAACTTTCTGCTTTTAGAATAAACATTTGATCTTAGTAGGTTCAGGAGCAGTGGGAGGTAATGTAGTTCAGAAAAGAAGTTTGTAGCAGCTTAGAGGATGATGGAGGTAAGTGGGCCGGTAAACCTGGAGGTGAATAAAGATTTGCATATTTTGTGTTTAAAGGTACAGGAGAATCCATCATGTTACTGACTGTAAGGAAGATAAAAGAGAGACAGAGGTTGGCGGTATGTGAAAGGAAGAGAATAATTGATGGCGTGAGATTCTCCAAGAAATGTTAGAGGAGCATGGAATCCAGATTAGAATTGATATCTACTGGTAGGATGAATCAGCCTACATTTTTATTTTGTTTCGCTTTTTTCTTTTCCTTTTTTAAATTCAAAAGCACTGTATTACAGATACAGCATTAACTGATCCATAGGTAAAGTGATGATATAAATTATCTGTCAAAGCAGGACATTTATGAGAATTTTATGACTCGTTAATAACAATTACAACAAACAAAGAATTGAGAGTGCTTCAGGCTAACCAGACTTGTAGTCACCTTCTCCTCAGGAATAAGAGTGACCTGATACTGACTTTCACGCTTAGTGCATAGAGCCTTTTCAGCCAAAAGGAAAGCATCTCCTGGAATCATCCTGACATGCAATGGTGTGTAAATAACACGAGCGTGCACTGGAACCCATGGATGTTATGCATAGTTTATGTGCTTTGCTGCTTATAAAAAAGTTCAAGGTTTGAGTCCACTTAGAGGCTTCTTGGAAGAAAGGCCTGGCAATCTACTTCCAAAAAATTAGCCATTGGAAGTCTTACAGAACACAGTTCCATTCTGATATATATGGGGTTTCCATGTATTGGAGTCAGCTTGATAAAAACAGGTTAAGTTTGCCATAGGAGCACACTTTGTATCCTCCCCTACCCACAAACCAGCCAGCCAAGCAAGCAAACAAACAAACAAGCATCTATTGCTGCTGAGTCAATTCTAATCCCCAAGTCTCCAGCAAATGCTGAGACTATGATGGGCCTGTCTTTTCCACTCTGGGAAATAAGTTTTCCTTCCTGGGTATGTGTAGGACACTAACTGATCTTGACTACTTTGGGTTGTGGATCGTATGTGGGCAGAAGACATTTATAAAAAGGGACATTACCTTTTATAATGACAACATTTTTTTTTTTCCATTTTCAAACCTTTGCTTGAAAGGGGTCACATGCTTAAGACTTAAAGCCAACCTGTAGCTTTTCTTCTGGTTCCCTTGTTTCATGTTCCGTCCTGCTACTTGGTATGGAGCAAAACCTCCCCCTTGATCTTGGGCAGGTGAATACATTTCATATTGGGCTATCTCTTGAAAAAACAAATTGCTTTCTTCTCTGAACTGAAGTATAATCCTTTTTTCTGACAAATGGAGCTCACCAACTCCCACTTATCTGAAATTGAAAAAGAAGGGACATCAGATTTTCCCCAAAGTCCTTTTGAAAGGAATCACAGAGATGGATTTTCTGTGTGTGTGTAACTTAATGACAGGACCTAGTAACTCCAGTACATTCCATCAGACAGTTTGTAGTGCTAACTATTGTCATGGATTTTTGTTTGTTATGGTTCTTGGAGGAATGGAGTTAGACCCTGAAAATTCGTGTATCCTATATTATTGCTCTCTTTCGGGCTGGGGGAAGACACAGTTGCTGACTTTTTTCAGATTAAAATGAAGCAAAATAATTTTATTTTCATGTAGGAAACAAACACACAAAACCTATGTTGTCCTATGTTTAGTGTCTAGGTCCACATATGAAGTGAAGACACTTGTAACTGGCTTGATACTGACATTTATGTCACAGACTGGCTCAACAACGCTTTCAAGAAGTGCTTAGGAACCTGTCTCTGTATTCCGTGTTTTGTTGAGTACTGTGAGAAAGGCAAGAGAACTTTACAGCATTGTCTCTGAACTCTGAAGCTGTCACATTAGATCCTATAGAGAAGATGCAGATAAAACTGAGAAATGATGTATATTAAATGCTAAAGTAATATGGGTTCTAGAAAATTTAGACAAATCTCTTTGATATACCCATTGCCATTGAGTTGACTTTTGACTCATAGTAACCTCATAGGACAGAATAGAACTGTTCCATAAGGTTTCCAGTGAGCAACTGGTGGATTCAAGCTGCCAACCTTTTGGCTAGCAGCCAGGTTCTCAGCCACTATGCCAGAAGGTTTTGGTGACAGTAAAGGGCCATACCAGAACAAAACAAATCCAAATTACTGTCAAATCTACCCTGACTTACGGTGACTCCTTCTGTGTTGGGGTACAACTATGCTGTGTAGGGTTTTCGGTGGCTGTGCTTTTAGAAGTTGGTTAGCAGCCAAGCTCCTTAACCGTTTGCACTCCTCAGGCATTCTGCCATGTTTCCCCTTCTTGGCAAGATTTGGGTAGAGCGAGAGGGCATGAAGGGAAGAGGTTAGAAGTCTTTCTATCCATGTTATTTACTATGTAGTTTTGCTAATTATGGGGATATAGCAATCAACCAAACAGATCTCTGCCCTCACTGACTTAGGGGAAAGGTCAGACAAGAAACAATAAATACATAAATTATAAATATATTAGAAAATGGTAAGGACAATAGATTGGGTCACTAGGTAATGTGTCATTCATGCTGAGATAATTCCAGAAGTGAAGGGAGTTACTGTTAATAGTTATATCTAAACAATAGGTGTCAACCAGGGCTTTCTTGGGCCAACAGGAGTGACAGGTCATGGTAGCCATAAAAGAGAAAAGAGCAGGGTGAGGAGGGTCTGGAACTTGGGACGAGAGGGTATCTTCTGCAATATTTAACATGATGGTCATGGTAGACCTCATAGAGCAGTGAAACTCATCTTCCTGAGTCTCTACATCTGTGAAAGAAGGGGCTCAGCCTAAAATAATTCCAAAGGGTGCTCTGATATTCCACAGTCAGTGATCTAGGATCAGCTGAGCTCTCCTCTTTGGTCTAGTATTAGATAAGAGAGAAGAGCTCCTGGGGTTGCTAAGGGGATCAGCAGAGAGGCCTGATAATTGTACTTTAGAATCACATGCTGCAATCTTCTACTTGCTTAACCTCCTTTTCATGGACATTCTTGAATGTACGTTCTTGAAGTTAAACAGGTGAACCTGTCTTCTGTTTGCAGATGGCCTGTGCTTTGACTTGTGAATTCCTGTGTGGTTCGTAGTCCTGAGGGATGGGATGTTGCCTGCCCCACTGGTGAGCACTCATCCTCAACTTAACTTGGTGTTGCTTGTCACAATGGCATGTAAAGCAATCTTTAAAAAGAATGATTGACAAAGTGTTTCAGGAGTTTGGAGGCTATTATAATTTTGTGAGAAGCAGATTTTTTTTTTAAATAATATTTTATTATGTTTTCAGTGAAAGTTTACATAGCAAATTAGTTACCACTTGTATACAATGACATTTGTCGTATTTGTCACATTGAGTCAACTTTCTCCTTAATGGCACTCTGGTTGTTCCATTTCTAGTGTTCTAGTTATCCTATCTCCTTATCTTCTCATCTTGGCTTTATGGTAATTGATCATTAGGTCTTATAGAGATTTTTTTGCTTGTTTGTTTTAAAGGAGCGCTGTATTCCTGGATAACATCCTTTACTTTGCATGCAAATCTATTATTTCACTAAAGGGTGATCTTAGAAGATAGTTTCGATTTAAGGTTTAAAGATTATCTCAGGGCTATAGTCTCAGGGACTCCTGTAGTCTCCACTGGTACAGTAACTACGAACTTTTAAAGAATTTACTGTCCATTCCATGTTTTGCTTCCGTTCTGTCAGGGTTTGTCTGTTGTGGCCATAATCTTAGCAGTTTGGTATTCGGTTCTAGAACTAGTTGCCATTAAGCTTTTTTGGTCTCAGGATGGATGAGGCAGTGGCTTGTGTAGGGTAAGAGCCCTGTAGACTAGTTTATTCTCTGAGATTCTGGTTTCCTTTTATTTTTCTTTTGTTCCTGCTGAATAGAGACCAATTGTTCTATCTTAAGTGGTTACTCATAAGCTCTTAATATCCCAGATGCTACTCATCTCGCTAGGATGCAGAATGTTAACTTGTAAACTATATTATGCCAGTTAACTGAGTTGTTCCATGAAACTAAGTTCCTAAGCCATCAAACCCAGAAAACCGATCTCACAAGGTGTTTTTGATGATGTCTGAAGAATATTTGTAACTACATCCTCTATGAATATATATGCATGTGCACACACATCTGTACATAAATGAACATATACTTTCAAGAGTTAAGTTTTGAACTTAATAAGACAGAAATGAGGGAAAGACATCCAGGTGAGAATGTCAAGTGACGTATGATACATGAGTGCTACAGATTTTTTTTGGTATCATAATTTTAGATAATATAATAAATGGTAACAATCTATTAATATGACATTTTAATTCAACATAAGATTTTTCTGACTCAATTTTATGCCAAGTAATTTATTGTCATCAAAATTAGTAGTTTTAGAAATTTCACTTTTAATTTACATAGTTGAACGTGATGTCACTCTTTTGAAAATTTATTACACTTTATATAAAAGTTTACAGTGTAAATTAGTTTTTCATTCAAAAATTTATACACACATTGTTTTCTGACATTGATTGCAATTTCCTCAATGTGTCAGCACTCTTTTCCTTTCCACCTCGGTTTCACCATGTTCATTTGTCCAGTTTTCTTCTCTTCCTGCCTTCTTGTCTTTGGTTTTAGGCATGTGTTGCCTGTTTTTCATTCACTAGATTGAACATTCTTCACATGTGTTATTGTTTGTTTATAGGCCTGTCTAATTTTTGGCTGAAAGGTATATTTGGGGAGTGGCTTCAGCTCTGAGTTAGCAGAGTGTCCAGAGTCCATAGTATTAGGATTCCCCCAGTCTTCGTCAGACAAATAACTCCAGACTTTTTTTGTGAATTTGAATTTTGTTCTACATTTTTCTGCTACTTTGTCTGGTACCTCCTACTGAGATAGTCTACCACATTTGGTGGTAGAAGCCAGACAACATCTAGTTCTTCTGAGCACAGGCTGGCAGAGGCTGTAGTGCATATAGTCCATTCGTCCTTTGGACTAATGATTTTTTCATGTCTTTGGTTTTCTTCATTCTCCTTTGCTCTGGATGGGATGGAACCAGAACATGAGTCTTAAATGGCTACTTCGATGGTTTTCAGGACCTCAAATGCTATTCACCAAAGTAGGATGTAGAACATTTTCTTTATGCACTATGTTATGCTAACTGATCTAGTTGTCTCCCAAGACCATGGTCTCCAGCTCTTAGTCCCAGTAACCCACTTGCACAAGATGTTTGCATGTGTCTAGAAGGCTTTCTATGATTTTGGTTTGGTCAAGTTGTGCTGACTTCTCCTATATTGTGTGTTGTCTGTCCTTTCATCAAAGTTAACACTTGTCTGCTATTTAGTTAGTGACTTCCCTTCTCACCCCTCCTCTCCCTTGTAACCATAAAAGACTTTTTTTCTGTGAGTAAACCTTTTCTTCAGTTTTATAATAGTGGTCTCATACAGCATTTGTAATTTTGTGATTGACTTATTTCAGTCAGTACAGTGCCCTCCAGATTTATCTGTGTTGTGAGATGTTCCCATAATTCATTGTTATTCTTTATGGCTGAGTAGTATTACATTAAGTGTAGGTAGCATAATTTGGTTATTCATTTGTTCACGGGCACTTAGGTTGTTTCCATTGTTTTGCTATTGTGAATAATGCTGAATGAACATAGGTGTGCATATGTATATTCATGGGGTGATTCATTGTTTTTGAATGTATTTCTAGTAGTGAAATTCTTGTATCATGCGGTATTTCAATTTTTAGCTTTTTAAGAAGGAACTATACATTTTCCATATTGGTTGCATCATTTTACATAGCCACCATCAATAAATAAGAGTTCCAGTCTCTCCACAACTTCTCCAACATTTTTTATTTTCTGTTTCATTGATTTGTGTCAGTAACATCAGGGTGAGAAGCTGTCTCATGAAGTGAGTCCCTCTTAGCCAATGCAAGATTACAAACAATTTTTATAGTTTTAATTTTGAGTAGGATCATCCTGCTGGTGCAGCTGTTACTATAGCTGCTGAAACTATAAGCTGTGATTACATTGGGATAGACTTCTGACAAATAATTTCAATATTAATTATTAGCTAGTACATGTAGACCTGAAGATTCTTGCAGAACCTTTGTTATAAATAGATTAAACTCTTCATAAAATCTTCATACCAACCACTTCAAGCATGAAAATTTGAAATGAAAATTTATAGAGTGGTATCTTTTTTCCTTTTTTGTTTTATTGTGACTGAGTGAAAATGTACATTCCCATATAAATTTGCATGTCTGACTATGTGCAACTCCCACTGCTCTCCCTGCCCAGTGATAGCACACTCTTCCTCTCTGTTGTATACATGTCATGTCCTCCTAACAATCTCCTATACCCTCCTCTCCACCCTCTCCCCTGCCTCCAGTAAGAGGTCAGCAGGATGACATCCTACGGATGCATAGAACCATAAACTGCACACATGATATGGTTACTCTCTGTCACCAAGTCCAATTCACTACTGTCCAAAGAGTTGACCTACATTATGAATTATGGACAGGGGCAGAATCAGGGCCAGGGGCCATGCTCCCAGGGAACTCTGAGGCCCCTGGACCATCATTTGTGGTCTGTTAGTGGAGAAATCAGGGTGCACCCCTTTTTATTGTTGTGTTGCCAGTGAAACTCAACTTTGTGAGCCCCATCGCTGCTATCCCTGCTGGTGGCCAGGCACCATCTGGTTCTCCCAGTCATGTGTCGATGTAGTGCCCCACTCTCGAGGGCCTGTCTGTTTTCTGGGGTCTCCTTCCCCCATGCCTTTTTGCTCCTTGTTGATCATCTGTTCCTGTTGAGTTGGGACCATTTGTTGCATCTCAGATGGCAGCTTGGCAGCTTTTAAGACCCCAGACTCCACTTACCAATGTAGGGTGCAGGAAGTCTCTCTTAGCAAAATGCTAGTTGTGCTAGTTGGCCTTGATTTCCCCTGAGAGCATGGTCCCTGGCCCTCTGCTCCAGCTACTCTGTCCTTGCAATATTGGGTTAAGATGAGAGGAGTAATCGTGTTGTGTTGAAGTCCAGTTAAGTTGATTTTCTTTCTAATGTGTGTTGTCACTGATTTCACCCAACCAAATTTCTATCAACTATCTAATCTATACCCCACTCTCTCCCTCCCTGTCTCCCTACCCTTGCAGTCATCAGAGTCTTTTCTAAGTGCACCCTGATTTCTCCACTAAAAGACCACAACTGATGGTCCAGGGTCCTTATGCTGCCCCTGCCCATGATTCATAATGGAGGTCAACTCTTTGGACAGTAATGGATTGGACTTGGTGACACAGAGTGATCATCATGTTTTTAAGTTCTTATCTTAGGGGTCTTATACAATATTTGTCCTTTAGTCACTGACTATTTTCACTCAGCATGTCCTCCAGTTGAAACCAGGTTATGATACCTAAAATTGTCATTGTTCTTTATCATTGCATAGTGTTCCATTGAGTGTATATACCACAGTTTACCGATCCATTCCTCTGTTGTTGGGCATCTGGGTTAGTTCTATCTTTATGCTATTGTGGACTGTGCTGCAACAAACATATGTGCGTGTGTGTATCAGTTGGTGTGAATGGCCTTGATTCTGCATGATATATTCTAAGCAGTGGAATTACTGGGTCAAATGGTCAAATATATATATATATGCACAGCTTTCTAAGGAAGCACCAGATTTCTTTCCAAAGAGGTTGCACCATTTTGCAATCCCACAAACAGTGTAGGAGAGTTCCAATTTCTACACATCCTCTCCACCATTTGTTTTGGATGATGGCCAACCTTACTGGGGTGAGATGGTATGTCATTGTACTTTTGATTTGAATTTCTTTAATATATAAAGATTGTGAGCATGTCTGTATGTGTCTTTTGGCTGCCTGGATATCCTCTTTAGAGAAGTGTCTGTCCATCTCCTTTGCCAATCACTTGGATTATTTTTCTCTTTCTTATTGATATTTTGTAGTACCTTACAGATTCTGGAGATCAGACATTGGTCTGACATATAGTTGCCAAAAATTTTTTCCCATTCTGTAGGTGGCCCTTAAACTCTTTTGATGAAGTCTTTGGATGAGCGAATGTATTTGATTCTTAGTGTTTCTCATTTGTCTATTTTCTGTTCTGTTGATTGTGCTCTGTTTGCTAGGTTTTGAAGTCTGTCTGCATTGTGTATTAAAACTTCCATTGTTGATCCTATTTTTTCTTGGATGAGCTTTATCTTTTTAGATTTAATATTTAAGTATTTTATCCAGTTTGTGTTGGTTTTTGTATAAGCTGTAAGATATGGGTCTTGTTTCAATTTATTGCAGACGGATATCCAATTTAGCTAGCACCATTTGTTGAAGAGATTGCTTTTACTCCAGTTTAATATCTTAGGGGCTTTGTAAAATATCAACTGTTCATAGGAGGATGGCATCATCTCTGGGGTCTCAACTCTGTTTCATTGATCTGTCTGTCTCCTTTTGTACCACTACCAGGGTGTTTTGACAACTGTGGCAGTGTAATAGGTTCTAAAGTTGGGTAATGAGAGGCCTCCCAGTGTGTTCTTCAGTAGTGCTTTACTTATCTTGGGTTTCTTCCCTTTTCAGACAAAGGTGGTGATTTGTTTCTCCATCTCCTTAAAAAATGTGACAACAATTTGCATTGGGATTGCATTATATAAGTAGATTGCTTTGGGTAAAATAGACATTTTCACGATGTTAAGTCTTCCTGTCCATGAGCAGGGTAGCTTTCTTTGTTTATGTAAGCCTGTTATGTAAGTTTCTTTGATGTATTTAGCTGCTGTGGTATGGGGAGCATAAGTATTTAATGCTGTTAAATATTATTGCATTGAGGAATTTGCCTTCTACTCCTCTTTTGTTGAGGGTTTTTAGCATGAATGGGTGTTGGACTTTATGAGATGCCTTTTCTGCATCAATAGACAAAATCAAGTGATTCTTGTCTTTTGTGTTATTTATGTGGTTGATCACATTAATTGTTTTTCTGATGCTGAACCAGACTTGCATCCCTGGTATGACTCCAACTTGGTCATGATGAATCATTGTTTTGATATGTTGTTGTATTCTAGTGACAAGTAGTTTGTTGAGCATTTTTGCATCTAGATTCATGAGTGATATCAGTCTGTAGTTCTCGTTTTTTGTTGGGTCTTTCCCTGGCTCTGGTATCAGGGCTATGCTGGCTTCAAGGAATCAATCTGGGAGTATTTCATCTCTTTCTATGCTGTGAAACAGTCTCAGTAGTATGGGAGATAACTCTTGTCTAAGAGCTTGGTAGAATTCTACAGTGAAGACATCTGCCAGGGCTTTTTTTTGGTTGGTAGTTTTTGGATGACTTTTTCTATCTCTTCCTTCCTGATGGGTTTATTAAGTTGTTCTGCTCAACCTTGTTATAATTTTGGTAGATGATATGAATCTAGGAATTTGTTCATTTCTTCTAGGTTTTTGAATTTGTTAGAGTGCAGTCTTTCATAGTATTCTGTTATGATATTTTTGATTTCTATTGGATCTGTTGTGACAACTCCCCTATCATTTCTTATTTGAGTTATTTGTTTCCTGTTTTTCTTTACTAAGTTTAGCCAGTGGTTTGCCAATTTAGTTGATCTTTTCAAGAAGCCAGTCTTTGGTCTTTTCCATTTTATTTTCAATTGGTCTTCTATTCTCTGATTCGTATAGTTCTGCTCTGATATTTATGATCTGTTTTCTTCTGGTGCCTGAGGGGTTCCTCTGTTTTTCTCTCTCTACTTAGCTGCAGGGTTAATTCTTTGGTTTGGGTTCTTTCTTCCTTCCAAACATGTGCATTTATAGAAATAAACTGGCCTCTGAGGACTGCGTTGGCTGTATTCCATAGGTTCTGGTAAGAAGTGTTTTCGTTCTCATTGGCATCCATAAATTTCTTTATTTCATCCCTGATTTCTTCTGTAACCCATGGCTTCTTGAACAAGGTGTTCTTCAATTTCCATGATTTCCACTTTCTATTTATGCTTTTTCTGCCTTGATTTTGACTTTTATGGCTTTATGATCTGAGAAGATGCTTTGCAATAATTCAGTGGTATGGATTTTGTTGAAATTTGCTTTATGTCCTAACACATGGACTATTCTTGAAAATGTTGCATGTGCACAGGAGAAGAAGGTGTCGTTATCTGCCAATGGATACACAGTTTATATATGTTAATGAGGTCTGGTTGGTTAATTGCGGCAATAAAATCTTGTGTGTCTTTATTGAGCTTTTTTCTAGAAGATCTGTCCAGTATTGAGAGGGGAATGTTGAAGTCTCCCACTATTATTGTTAAGTTATCTATCTCGTTTTTGAGTGCAGTCAGTATTTCTTAGATGTATTTAGGTGCTCTGATATTTGGTGCATAAATATTTAATACTGTTAAGTCCTGCTTGCATATTGAACCTTTCAGCAATCAATAGTGTCCAGTCTTCTCCACAATGGTAGATTTTACATTAAAAGCTATTTTATCTGTGATTAGTATTGCCACATTGCCCTTCTTTGTGTATTGTTAGCTTGATATATATTCTTTCATCCTTTAATCTTCAGTTTGTTCATATCTTTAGGTCTAAGGTGAGTTTCTTGTATGCAACATATGGACAGGTCATGTCTCTTGATCCAAGATATCACTCTTGTCTCTTTACTGGAGTGTTCAGTCCATTCATGTTCAGTGTAATTATTGATTGGTATGTGCTTAGTGCTGTCATTGTGATAAGTTTATTTTTGTGTTGGTGTTTTCTGTGTTGTTCTTATTAATCTGTTCTGGGATATTCTTCTTTATGAATTGAGTTTTTACCTTTCTAAGGTTGGTTTTGTGTTTATTGAGACTCCTGTATTATGTTTCTTGATTTGATATGTTGCATTTTTTTTGTGCTTTTTGGCTGCCTCTGTGACCCTTCCTTAATAAGCTATGTTTAAACCACATTTTAACTACTGAAAGTCTTATTAGCTTCCTCTCCATTTGGAAGCACTATAATGACTGTAGTACATCCCTCTTTTTAAAATGCTAACATCATAATTTTTATGATATGATCACTGGATCACTTCTTTTAATATTATAGATTTGATTTAGGTTGGAGCTTTCCCTAACTGAGTAGTTTCTGGATGATGTGTCTTGTATTTCCTCCTAAAATACAATGTTAATGGTTTTGTTCTTCTAAGACCAGAGATTCTTTCAGTATTTCTTCTAGCTCTGGTTTGGTTTTTACAAAATCTCTGAGTTTCTGTTTATCTGTGAATATCTGAATTTCATTTTCATATTTGAAAGATAGTTTTGGAGGATATATAGTTCTTGGCTGGAAGTTCTTCTCCTTCAAGGCTTTGAATGTGTCATTGTATTGTCTCCATACCAGCATTGTTTGTGCTGTGAAATCAGATGAAAGCCTAGAGGGTTTCCCTCTGTATGTTAGCTTTGCTTTGAGTCTTGCTGCCTTTAAGAGTTTCTGCTTATATTTCATTTTGTTAAGCTTGATTATAATATGTCTTGGAGTCTTTCTTTTGAGATCTATATCGAGTGGTATTCTATATGCATCTTGGATATCTATATTCTCCTTTTTCATAATTTCTGGGAAGTTTTCTGTCAGCAGCTCAGCACCAATATTCTCTGTTTTCTCAGGTGTCCCGCCTTGTTCAGGTGCTCCAAATTAATAGTAGATTGTTCCTCTTAACAGAGTCCCACATGCTTCTGAATGCTTCTTCATTGTTTTTTATTTTTATTTTTTCTGATTTCTCCTCATAGATGCTGAAGTCAGTAGTGCTGTCTTGCAAGTCAGAAAGTCGATTTTCCATTTGTTGCATTCTGTTTTCTTGGCTTTGAATTGAAGTTTCTATCTCTTTGATTTTGTTCTTGATCTGGTGAATTTCAGAGTACTGGTGTTCCATTAGTTCAAACAGCTTGCTTAATTTTTCATTTTGCTCTGCTGTATTTTGTGTAAGGTCTAGGAGAGCTCTCCATACAATCCACCCTCCAATAGTTTCAGAAGGGCTTCTTCATCTGAGAAGTTCTTTAATTCTACCTTTTTTGGGCCTTCTGAAGCCACAGGTGAATTCTTCTTAATATTTTCATCCAAAGTTTGCTGCTTTTTGGATGTCTGGAGGTTGTTTTGTTTCTCCACTGTTACCTTAACGGAATCTAAAGGTCAGTCTGAAAAGGAAGGCGATCACCAGACACCTCTATGTACTCCAGTACTGGGGTCAGTTGAATCTCTGGGGTAGCAGGCTCCACCTCCTGATTTGGCGAAACATAGCTCTACTTATAAAGTCACTGGGAAGGCATCAGATGTCCCTGTAATATGAGAGCTGAAAAAGTAAGCAGCTCTATATCCAAGCCCAGATGCTGTAAACTAGTTCAAAATATGGAAAGGCTGCTGCCCTGCTGTCATCTGGTTGCCCCACTATGCAAAAGACTGCTTTTCTGTCAGAAAAGTGCTCTCTGGGCAGGCACTGTCTCCCAGCCTCTGAATTAGGTCCAGCCTAATCCTCTGTATTAGTAACTCCACCTCCCAGACAGTCAGGATGGTATTCCACACAAGCTCCCCCACCTGCCTCAGAGTAGGCTAGTCAATTGTGGAGATTTGGGAGAGAAACCAAAAGTGCCGAGGTGCACAGATTCCAAGGCCAGGCTCTCAAAACGTAGTGACTCTGCTCACCGATCCCATCAGTACTGTGTCTGAGTCCTGCTGTCAGTCAAGCCTCGGTCCTGCCTGCTAGCCAAGACATAGAAAAAAAAAGTTAAAATGGGAGCTACCTTCAGTCTGGGATTGTCTAACAATGTCTCACAATTTTTCCAGTATCCTGAAACTGTTTTCTCACCTTTTTTTCTAGCTCCCTGTGACAGCTTCTTGCTGCCTGCCTTCTGGTCCTAAAACTAATTTCGTGTATTTTAGATTACTGTTGTATCAGCAACTTTTTCTCCTGGTATCTATTGCTGCAATAATTCTACATAATGAATAGTCACAGTACCTCAATAACACATAACAGTAAACCTTTATGTAACTCTTGAGTCTATTTGATCTTAACTGAGTTCAGCTACTCTTAGCTGGGCTTACTCATATGTCTTCAAAGTTGCAGATCTGCAAGGTGTCCCTGCTGATCTTGGATGGGTTGCCAATGGATCTGGATGTTGGCCAGTCAAGGATGACCTTAACTAGGATGACTGGCAGTGTGACTCTTGTATGTATCTTATATTCTGGTAGGCTATGTTCTAATGTGATGGTGGAAGGGAAGCATACAAAAATATGTATCACCTTTCCAATTTCCTGTGTATATCATGCCTGCTAGCTTCCTATTGGCCAAAGCAGGACATGTTGCTAGTCTAAATTCAAAAGATTGGAAATACTTATTTTTATTCTTTTGGGTATATACCTAGGAGTGCAATTGCTGAGTGAAATGGTAAATCCACATTTAAATGTTTGGAGAACCTCAATTACATTGAGGCAATTCTGTTCATCCTGCTTTAGGATTTTTTTTTGAACTGGTGCACTAGTTTCTACAGCAGCCATACAAATGTTGTTTAGTTAAACATGAATATTCACAACAATACTATTCTTAATAGCCAACAGAGTAGATTGTGGAGTCCAACTGCCTGGGTACATTTCATAGCTGTGTTACTTTAGGCAAATTACTTTTTGTGCCTCAGTTTTCTTATCTGTAAAATGAGATCAAAAATACCTAAGAATGTTGTAAGAATGGACATTTGAAATTATGCACAAAAATGTCTCAGCCTAATATGTGGTATTATAGTGCTCACTAAATATTGACTATTAACATGATGCTTCTTTACATTTTTCAAATACTGAGACTCAAAGATGCCGAGTTAACTGTGTGAGATCATAGAGCAAATAAGATGGGGAGCTGGATTTGAATGTGGCTCTGATGACACAATCTTGACCCACTTTCCAGGCCAGCCAAATCTTCATAGCTAAAAGAGCTCCAGGAAATGGCTGTGCTCAACCTGGGGTTGTAAAGTTTAAGTGGAAGCTGATTACTGTCTTCTTACTGCATCTGAAAGGAAACCTAGTGACAGCGTGTATAGATATATTCCATTGGGGGCATGTTAGTTTCAGGATGCCATTCGTAAGGGACAAGACTTACCTAATTATTCTGTTCCTGTATTGAAGACTATTTCCCAGCATAAGTTGTGTTCAAGAAAGGCATAAATGTCTTTCAGGAATGACTGAAGAGAGCCCTGTGGGTGCTGGGAAGAACACTACAGGAACAAATAGTCAGTAGGTTGCTGTGAGTGTTAAGCACAAGCTGATTAAAGCCAGCCCTAGTAGACTCGTTCAATGAACATTTGATGTATATTGAGTACTGCCCGATCTTAGGTATTGTTCTGGATGCTAAGATTGACTTTTGAACAAAACCAATGATGAGAGCTTTCATGGAGAGATGAGAAAGTGTTATGATGGGGGAGACTGCAAACGCTGAGAGTTCACAACTTGGTAAGTAATGCCTGGTAATAGAACTCTGTTTGCAGTTCCTCAGGGATTTGGCACCACTATAGCAGACATCATCAAGCTTTACTCCACAGTGTCACCTGATCAATGCCCTACAAAAGAGGGACTTTCTCCATATGTATCTTGGTCTCATCTTACCTGCTTATTGGCATGTTTCTTATATTATCCTTTTCCCCCAGTTCGAAGAAATCTTAACAGAAGTAGCTAAGGATTATGACTACTATACAGGGCTAAATTTCAATTTTTAGTGTATAAAAACGGCTGGTCATATAAAAACTATAGCTATTTAAATTTTTATTTCTAATGACTCAGTTATGAACTATGTCATTCCTGAAATACCAACTTGTTTCTTGGTAAACACAACATCTGGAAAACTTTGACTGAGAGAATAAAGTCCAGATTCATTAGCAAGACCCTTTGTTGTATCTTCTTTGCTTAACTCTCCCCTAATCTCATTTCTGACCTATTTCTGAACTATGTTGTAGAAGTAGCAAGGTACACATCATCCTATTGCTAGCCTAGGTGCATATTTTCACACTTTTCTGCCTTTCCAAAATGACCTCCTTTCTCCTCCTTGGCCTGGCTAACTTTGATTATCTTTGCCGATCTCATTCAGCCATCACTTCCTGTAGGACATCTTTTTCTTTCCTAGATTGCTGCTCCAGGTCCTCCTCTGAGCTCTTGTATGCATAGCTCTATCCTTTCCACACAGTATAACTACTTTATGTTTTTACATATAGCTTTCCCACTAGACTGTGAGTTCCTATGGAAGCACTGCCTTGTTCAACATTGAATCCCCTGAGTGTAACACAATGTCTGACACACTCAATACATGTGTGTTGATCATTGAATAGATAGAATTAATGACAGGAATATGGCCAGAAAAACAGTGCAAATTTTAAGTTTTAAGGGCATGACAAGGAGGCAAGCTTTAGTTTATACAGTAGACTTAAGGACTGGCTTAATTGTCTGTCTCATGTTGAACAGCCAGGAAGACAGAGAGATTTCTCTCTGGGGTATCAATACTATTGATTTCCAGTCAAGGATGCTACTGATTTGTTTATTTTATAATTCATCTATTGCTCTTTTTCTTTTTAATTCAAAATGTTTAACATGTAACATTGTTAAGCAGAAATAAATATGCCATTAATTTTAACATTTTTTATTCTGAGGAGGGACTCATTGCAAAATTTCCATAGCAGTTGTATGGTTATTAATGAATTTAATTTCCAGTGCTAAATACATCACAATTTGAAGCTCAGTTTATGTGCTAATCACAGTTAGGCTCAGAAAAAAGTATGCTTTTGTGGACTGTCATCATCTGATTGTTTATTTCTGTTTTTTTTTTTCTTTCAAGAGGTATATCTCCTAAAAGTGAACCATCTTGGAAGAAGAGTCATCAAGAACATGGAGCCCACTGGGCTTGTGAGTGCCAATGGAGTTCGTATTCACCCAGGATTCTGATAGCTGACTCTGACACTAAGGGACATGTACAAACAGGCCTTAAGCTTTTTTTCTCTATCTGAACTTTGAGCTAGCTATTTTATCTTTTTGGAACCTGGTTTCCTCATCTGATAACATAATAATTAAAAATACTTATATCTAAATGAGAAGAGTCCTAGTGGCCCAGTGGTTAAGAGCTCTGCTGCTAACCAAAAGGTCAGCAGTTAAATTCTACTAGCCACTTTTTGAAACACTATGGGGTGGTTCTACTTTGTTCTATAAGTGATTATGAGTGGGAATTGACTCAACTGAAATGGGTTTGGTTATTTGGGCTTGGAGGTATATTTACACAGCTGCTACACAGTAGGTATTCAGTAATTGGTGCTAATATGGTTGTCTTTCTATAACAAGATGAAGATCTCTACATCCAACTTTGGCTAAATGATGAATACATTGAATTTCAGTCCTAACTCTCTAACTCTGTCTTGTCTTACAGCTCTCTTTGAATGTACCAACTCAGAACTTTTATTCTTGAACCATCTGGTTTCTTTCATTTCAATCTGTCACTGTTGCTACAGTTAGTGACATGAGAAGGGCTGTCATCTGCAAGCTCTAAACCACTAAGGAAAATGAAATGTGCAGCAGTGGGGCTCTAACCTCTGCTTGCTTGACCTCTTGTGGCTCTGCAATGGCTTCTTAGTAGCAAAGTCCATTTTTAAAACCCCAGAATAAAAGCCGGCACATGCACATTTCCTGGTTTTCAGTATGTAGTTTTCCTGTGCTGTCTGGACTCACGTGGTATAGCAAGCTGAAGCAGAGGGGAAGCATAGTAGAGGGCAGGAGCTCTGTGGTATTTGATTCCCTCCATTCTGTGCTGAGGACCTAACAGCTAAGCTCTGTGCCCCACCAATTATTTACTACATCCACCAGAGGAGATAGCAGGGTGCCTCCACCTCCTCACCTAATTGAAAGGCAGCTGAGGAGACAAGCTATTCATGTTACACAGCCATAAAAGACTTTTGAGGTTTGTGTTTGCCATTCTCACAGAGGGAGCCAGTGTCTCAGTTCAGAACATTGAGCCTGGATTTAATTAATTCAGTGTTTCTTCTCAAGTTGAAGGCAGACAGGTTTTCAGGTCAGCTTTCATGGGAGGCCATTTTTATTTTGTTGGGTAATGAATTTCATAAATACAGAGTAAAGACTGTTTTAGCTCTGGGTCACAGGAAGGGCTTAAGTTGTGGAAAATACCATTTGACTGGACTCCTCTTTTGACTAGAATTTTTTGTTTTCAGCTTTAGGAGAAAAGGCTAAAAAAGACTATTTCAGCTTCATTTTGTGCTGTTTTTTCCAAACTAGAACTTCAAAAACATGACCTAGAACTAAGACACAGTTTCTATTTCCCCTCTAATATTCTGAGTAATATTTTTGAGATTATGAATGATCCAGCTTAATTAAAGGAAGCCAGCCAGGTGCTGTCGAGTCAATTATTTTCTGTAGATTGAGTAGAAACCAGCTTTAGCAGTATACAGAATATTCTTTGTCTACTGGTTGTGATTTCTGGGGTGTTGATAAAATACTACCTTTCTATTTCTTCCATGCTTAAAGTCCCTTTAATTGGACTTTTATTTCTCATCTGAGTCGGATCCGACTCGATGGCACTTGGCTGGCATGATAAAGTTTGGATTTCAAATGCGATGGAGAAGAAATAATATTTGGATTTGAATGCTCTGCTATAAATCACTTTATGAAACACTTCCTTAGTTTCCTGAGTGGGAAGGAAATAAGTTATAAGGCTTTAGATCAGAGCTTGGTACTTGTTCAAAACAGTAAAGTCTTGGCTATTTTAATCAAGGGCAGTGTATGCATTGTAGAGGAAACAAATCTGTTACCTGTCAAATTTTGATAGAGTACAGAACAAACAATGGTGTCCGCTCAAAGAAGTCAGATGACTGTGCTGCTTTGAATGTTTTGGGAGCCTGATGTGGGACACTGGATTATTGCATGACTGTGAAAAGCAAGACATGTTCAGAGTGGTATGTCTGGCTACTGTCTCTGAGTGAGGGACTGTTGTGTACTTTCTACTGGGGTCAAAACCTAACATGCAAGGTTGGAGTCAAGATGGAGGACTAGTCACACCTCTCCTTAATTCCCTCTGAAAACTAAGGCCTGGATTGATAATTAAATAGAGGCTTCTGGATACCCAGTGAGCCCTAGGACATAGCATAGGGCTATCAGTTTGTACTACATGCCACTGAATGGGAAACTTCTCTTTCACTCACACTTGTTTTTGTTGAATGGTGAGCTCTCGCAGACTGAAGGTAAGTGGTGGTTTTAACTTTTTTTTTTCTATTTGTTAGCTAGCAGCGATGATTGAGCTTAACTGGAAGCAAAGTTCAGATGCATTGCTGATGTGATTAGTGGGCAGGATAGCCACACTTTGAGAGCTTGGCTCTGGACTTGGATCACCACAGACCGTGTACACACTCTTTCTGAACCTCTGCCATTTATTCAGCTTGTTTCACAATGGGCAGGATAGCTTTTGTGTGGATGCCATCTTGATCTACTGGGAGGTGGAGTTTTCCAAACAGAGGCCTCAGCAGAGGCTAATTCCCAGGCTCGGAGGCAGTGCTAGCCGAGGAGTGCTTTCCCAGCAGAATAGCTGTGTTCAGCCCAGTGTAGCCTTACCGGTGGGGCTTGGCAGTGTATGACAGCAGGACAGTAGTCTTTCCATACTTTGAACTGGATCACAGTATCTGGGGACAGCTATAGAGGTACCTTCATTGTTATCTGGAAAGAGGGGCTTGCATACCTCGCAGCCTGACTTCCTGGAAGCTGTCAGATAGCTTTTACCTTTCAAAATAAGACTCCCTAGAGAAATAACTTCAGTGCTGCCTGAAAGCATCTCTACCAGCCTTGATTGACCCACAACACAGGGTCAGCTGATGATCCCCCCGTGACTCCATAAGTAGGGCCATGTCTTTGCCAGCCAAGGAGGTGGAGCCTGCTACCCTAGAGAATGCACTGGGGCCAGTCACTGTAGTACACAGAGGTGACTGGTGATCAGCTTTTGCTTCAGCTCCTGTTAAGGCATAACCAGAGAAACTAAACAACCTCCAGATATCCAAAAAGCAACAGACCTTGGCTAGACACTTAAAGGAAAATCCACCTATAGTTCCAGGAGACTCCAAAAGAAAGAACCAAAAAACTTCCGAGACAAAGACGCTTCTCTGAAACTTTTGGAGGTTGAATAAAAAATGATTATACAGACAACCCTCCTAGACATTATACAAAATTCAGCAGAGCAAAATGAAATATTAAGCAAGGTGTTTGAACTGATGAAACACTAACATTCCAACAGATCAATAACAAAATTAAAGAATTAGAAAACTCAATTCAAAGCCTAGAGAACAGAATTGAACAAATGGAAAATAGACTTTCTAACTTGGAAAACAGGCCTACTGACATGAGCATCTATGAGGAGAAATCAGAGAAAAAATACAAAGAAAAATGAAGAAGCATTAAGAAACATGTGTGACACTATCAAGAGGAACAATCTACAATTAATTGGAGCTCCTGAACAGGAAGGGACACTTGAAAATACGGAGAATATTTTTATTGACTTGCTGGCAGAAAACTTCCCTGAAATTATAAAAGAAGAGAACATAGATATCCAGCATGTGTATTGAATGCCACACAGTATAGACCCAAAAGGAAAGACTTCAAGACATATTATAATCAAGCTTAACAAAATGAAACACAAGCAGAAACTCTTAAAGACAGCAAGATGCAAAGGAAGCTAATATTTAGAGGGAAGATCTACAGGCTTTCTTCTGACTTCTCGGCAGAAACTGTGTTGGCACAGAGGCAGTGAGATGACACATTCAAAGCCTTGAATGAGAAGAACGTCCAACCAAGAATTATATATCTAGCAAAACTATTTTTCAAATATGAAAATGAAGTTAAGACCTTTGCAGATAAACAGAAACTCAGAGACTATATAGAAACCAGAACCAAATTACAAGAAATTCTGAAAGAATGTCTTGGCTTAGAAGAACAAAACCATTATCTCTATATTTTAGGAGACAATACAGGACACATCATCCAGAAACCTACTCAGTTAGGGAAGACACAAAACCCAACCAAACCTACAATATTAAAAGAAGGGATCCAGTGATCATATCATGAAAACTATGATTCCATCACATTAAAAAGAGGGATATACTACAGTAATTATAGTCCTTCTAGATGGAGAGGAAGTTAATAAGATACGTAGAAGTTAAAATTGGGTTTAAGGGGGATTATAGGGATATAGCCGCAAAGCCCAATAAAGATGTGATGTATCAAAACAAGAAATGCAATACAGGAGTCTCAAAAAACACAAAACCACACTGAAAAGGGTGAAAAATCAACCCATAAAGAAGAATGTCCCAGAACAGTATAGTACAAGCAACAGAGAAAACATCAACATAAAAATAAATACATCAAAATGACAGCACTAAACACATTTCTATCAATAATTACACTGAGTGTAAATGGACTGAACAATCCAGTAAAGAGACAATGTGTCACATCTTGGATCAAAAGACACAGCCCGTCTGTATGTTGCTTACAAGAAACTCACCTTAGACTTAAAGATATGAACAAACTGAAGGTTAAAAGATGGAATAATATATACCAAGGTAGCGTTATACAAAGAAGAGCAGGTGTGGCAAATGCTAATCTAAGATAAAATAGATTTTAATGTAAAATCCTCCATTGTGGACAAGGATAGACACTATTTATTGCTGCAATGTTTAATACACAAGCAAGACTTAACAATATTAAATATTTCTGCACCCAGTGGTAGAGTATCTAAACGCATCAAAGAAACACCGACTACATTCAAAAATGAAACAGATCACTCCACAATAGAAGTGGGAGACTTCAACACTCCACTCTCATTATTGGATAGATCTTCTAGACGACAGCTCAATAATAAAGACACACAAGATCTTATTGGCACAATTAGCCAACTAGACATCATTGACTTATACAGAACTTTCTATCCATCAGCAGACAACTACACCTTCTTCTGCAGTGCACATGGAACATTTTCCAAAATAGACCATGTGTTAGGACAAAAAGCAAAACTCAAGAAAATCCAAACCATTGAATTATTGCAAAGCATCTTCTCAGACCATAAAGCCATAAAAGTCAAAATCAATAGTAGAAAAAAACATAGATAAAAATTAGAACTCATGGAAATTGAACAACATCTTGCTCAAAGAGCCATGAGTTATAGAACAAATCAAGGATAAAATAAAGAAATTTATGAATTCCAACAAGAATGAAAACACTTCCTACCAGAACCTATGGGATATAGCCAAAGCAATGCTCGGAGGGCAGTTTATCTTTATAAATGTAGACATCTGAAAGGAAGAAAGAACCCAAACCAAAGAATTAACCCTACAGCTTGAACAAGTAGAAAGACAGCAACAGAGGAATCCCTCAGGCACTAGAAGAAAACAGATCATAGAGATTAGAGTAGAACTATACAAATTAGAGAACAGAAGAACAATTGAAAAACATTAACAAACCCAAAAGCTGGTTTTTTGAGAAGATCAAAAAAATTGACAAACCATTGGCTAAATTTACTGAGGAAAAACAGGAAAGGAAACAAGTAACCCAAATAAGAAATGAGATGGAGATGTCACAACAGATCCAATAGAAATACAAAAATATCACAACAGAATACTATGAAAGGCTGTACTTTAACAGATTTGAAAAACCTAGAGGAAATGGAAAACACTTTGATTCATCCTACTAAAATCATCACAAGCTGAAGCAGAACTTAATAAACCCATCACAAAGGAAGAGATTGAAAAAGTCATCTAAAAACTACTAACCAAAAAAAGGCCTGGCCCATATGGTTTCACCATAGAATTCTACCAAGCTTTTGGAAGAGAGTTAACTCTGATACTATTGAGACTATTTCAGAGCATAGAAAATGATGGAATACTCCCAAATTCATTCTATGAAGCCAGCAGAAGCCTGTTACCAAAGCCAGGGAAAGATCCGACAAAAAGGGAGAACTACAGAACAACATCATTTGTGAATCCAGATGCAAAAATCTTCAACAGAATACTTGCCAACAGAATTCAAAGACATATCAAAAAAAAAAAAAAAAATTCATCTCAACCAAGTTGGATTCATACTAGGGATGCAAGACTGGTTCAACATCAGAAAAACAATTAAGGTGATCAACCACATAAACAACACAAAAGGAGAATCACCTGATCTTGTCTATGGATGCAGAAAACACTTTCAATAAAGTCCAATACCATTCATGCTAAAAAACCCCCAGCTAAATAGGAATAGAGGGCAAATTCCTCAGTGCAGTAAGGGAAATTTCTACAAAGCCAACTGCCTATATCATCTCGAATGGAGTGAGACAGAAACAGTTTCCCTTGAGAATGGGAACTAGACAAGGATACCCACTCTCACCTTTCCTATTCAACATTGTACTAGAAGTTCTGGACAGAGCAATTACACAAGACAAAGAAATAAAGGGCATCCAAGTGAGCAAAAAAGAAGTAAACATCTCCCTATTTGCAGATGATATGATTGTATACACAGAGAATCCTAAAGAATTCCTAAGTAAACTACTCAAACTGATAGAAGAGTTCAGCAAAGTCTCAGGATATAAGAGAAACATAAGTAAATTGGTAGAATTCCTTTACACCAACAAAGTGATTATTAAAGAAGAAGTCACCAAATAAGTACCATTTACCACAGCCTCTAAGAAGATAACATACCTAGGAAGAAATCTAACTAGAGAAATAGGAGAGTTGTACAAAGAGAACTACAAGACATTACTAACAAGAAAGTACCAGAGGCTTACATAAATGGAGAAACTTACCCTGCTCATGGATTGGAAGAGTTAACATTGTGAAAATGTCTATTTTACCCTAAGTAATCTACATATACAGTGCCGTACCAATACAAAGACCAGTGACATTTTTTAATGAGTTGGAGAATCAAATCACCAACTTTGTTTGGAAAGGGAAGAAATCTGAGATAAATAAAGTGCTATTGAAGAATAAGAACACACTGGGAGGCCTTTCACTAACCAACTTTAGAACCTATTACACTGCCACAGTTGTGAAAACCACCTGGTACTGGTACAAAAAGAGATGTATAGACTAATGGAATAGAGTTGAGACCACAGAGATGCCACCATCCTACTATGATCAACTGATATTTGACAAAGGCCCTAAGATTTTAAACTGGGGGAGAAAACAGTCTCTTCAACAAGTGGTGCTGGCAAAATTAGATATCCATCTGCAAAAAACTGAAAGAAGACCCATATCTCACATCTTACACAAAACCAACTCAAACTGGATAAAAGTCCTAAATATCAAACCCAAAACAATGAAGATCACTCAATAAAAACAGGATCAACAATGGAAGTTTTAATACAGAATGTAGACAGGTTTCAAACACTGAAATACAAAGCACAATCAGCAGAAGAAAAAATAAATGGGAACTACTAAGAATCCAAAGACTTTATCAAAAGAATTAAAAGACCAACTACGGAATGGGAAAAAAAAATCTGGTGACTACATGTCAGACTGATGTCTGAGCTCCATAATCTACAAGGTACTACAAAATATCAACAAGAAAATGATGAATAATCCAATTAAGCAATGGGCAAAGGAGATAGGCAGACATTTCTCTAAAGAGGATATCCAAGCAGCCAAAAGACACATGCAGAAATGCTCATGATCATTAGCTGTTAAAGAAATTAAAATCAAAACAATGATGAGATATCATCTCACTCAAACAGGTTGGCCATGATCCAAAAAACACAAAACAACAAATGCTGGAGAGGCTGTGGAAAAATTATAACTCTCTCACACTGCTGGTGGGATTGCAAAATGGTACAACCTCTTTGGAAAGCAATCTGGCACTTCCTTAAAAATCTGGAAACAGGTATACCATTTGGCCCAGAAATCCCACTGCTTGGAATATATCCTACAGAAGCAAGGGCAGTAACATGAACAGACACATGCACACGAGTGTTTTTTGCAGCACAGTTCACAATAGCAAAAAGGTGGAATCAACCCAGATGCCCAATAACAGATGAATGGATAAACTATGCTATATATACTCAGTAGAACACTATGCAATGATAAAGAACAATGATGATTTTAGGAAGCATCTCATAACCTGGTTGAATTGGAAGACATTATGTTGAGTGAAATCAGCGGCACAAGGGCAAATATTGTATGGGACCCCTACTACAAGGACTTGAAAACAGACTGATGTACAAAAGAAAACACTCTGACAGCTGGAAGGGAGGGGAGAGAGGGACAGAGAGGGCTGGTTATAGATTAGATAGTTGGTAGAAATTTGGTTGGTTGAAAGCAATGACAGCACACATTATAAAGAAGATCACTTTAACTGGACTTCAACATAACCTGAACACTCTTCCAATCTGAACCCAATATGACAAGGACAGAGCAGCAGGGGCCGTGTTCCAGGGACTATGGCTGCCGAGGACCTCAAGGCCAACTGGCATAACTAGCCTATTGCTAAGAGAGTCTTCTCCACTCCATATTGGTGAGTGGCATCTGAGGTCTTAAAATCTGGCAAACTGCCATCTGAGGTACACCAAACTGTCCCAACTTAGCAGGAACAGATGATCACCAAGGAACAAAATGACATGGGGGAAAGAGAACCCATATGACAGAAAGACTCACAGGAATGGGTGACTACATCAGTATGAGACCAGAAGCACCAGATGGTGCCCAGGCACCTCTAGTGACAGCAGTGATGGGGCTCACAAAGTTGAGTCCCAGTGGCAAAAGGAGAATAAGAAAGGGTGCACCCTGAGAACTCCACCAAAAGACTGCAACTGATGGCCGACCCTGGGGGTTGCCCTAGGAGCATGGCCCCTAGACCTGATGCTGACCCTGATTGTAAATCATTACTGAGATCAATTCCTTGGACAGGAATGGATTGGACTCAGCGACACAGAGTGACCACATCATGTGTGCACTTTATGGTTTTGTGCATCTGTAGGATGTCATCCTATTGGCCTCTTAACAGAGGGGAGTGGAGAGGGTGGAGAAGAGGGAAAAGGAGATTTTCAAGAGGATATGACTCATATAGAACAGAAAGGAGGAGTGTGCTGTCACCAGGAAAGGAGAGCAGTAGGAGCTCACATAGGCAGGCTTGCAAATTTAAACCGGATTGTACACTTGCAGTCAATCACAATAAATAAATAAATATATTTTTTTCAAAAAACACAAAGTCCAGACTTGTTTGCTATGCAACATATACGGTGCCTTTGCTTACCAAAGTCACAACTGAACAGTTCCAAACTGCTTCAAAAATCCTGTTTTGGACACCTGAAAGGGGAAGCGGTACCACTTAGAGACAAGCTGATTCAAGCTGCAGAATGGAGACAGGTTTAGTCCGAGTCCCTCTTCTAAACCTCTCTGTTTTTTAAATGAATATCAAGATTTCTGTTGGCTTTCATTTCTCAAACCCAAATGAATCAGATGGTAATATAAGTGGATTTAGTTTTAAAAGCAGTGATTTCAGAAATAGCAATTACTTTTTTTTTTTTTTTCCTGGTTCTTTGCAACATATGTACTAGGGTTAAGGGCTAAAGCTACAAATATTTCAGAAATAAAATTAGGCATCAAACACTTTGAATGTCTTTAGAGAGTAATCAGACTAAGAGTAATACATGAGTCAAGTACTGTCAAATCCCTAAACTGAGATTTAGAAAATTTCAATAATTTTCTCAAGATCATGCAGCTACAGACAAGGAACCACTTTGTTAACTGTGTCTAGTAGTTAGGTGGTTCAAAATCTGGATAGTGAAAAAGGAAGACAGAAGAACTGACGAATTTGAATCACAGTTTTGGCAAAAAATATTGAGTATCCTGTGGATTACCAAAAGAATGAACAAATCAGTCTTAGAAGAAATGGAACCTGCACGTTCCTTGGAAGTGTGGTTGGTCAGCCATTGACTTAACCTACTTTGGACACATCACCAAGAAAGACTAACTGCTAGAAAAGGACTTCATGTTTGATAGCAAATGAAAATGAGGGAGTTCTCAAACAAGATGAATTGACATAATAGGCCACAAAACGGACTCAAACATACAATCAGTCATGAAGATGGTAGAGGGCTGGGCAACACTTCATTCTGTTACACATCAATTGCCATGAGTCAGAGACAGCTCAACAACACCTAACAACAGGTCCTCTGCAATATACTTGTGTGCACCATAGGATACATCTGAATGAGTTTCTTGGGTTTTAAGGGGTTCTTGGTTTGCTTTTCCTGACCCCAAGGCTGCTGGTATAGAGAATTTCTTCTTGCCTTACACAACAGTCATTTAACTGAGGCCTGGTTCCTGTTTGCTTTGCATTGTCCTAATCTGGGTTGTTCGGCTCTCGTCTATGGTTACATTATTAGGTGAACTGACTTGATACTTGATGTCTTCCTTTTTTTGTTTGTAATTTCCCAAACCACCTTCCTGATGTTGCTGTTTTAAGATTTCTTTATTTCTTAATGCTGGCTTGACAGTAGATTGTGTTTACCTGCTCCCTCTAGATTTTTCTGAAAGTGCCTGAAGTTTCCCTTCTGCTTCCACACTTGTCTCTTATCGTATCCCCTTCTTTCTCACAATTATGCTAGCCCTATTCTGGCCTTAGAGGTGTCACTCTGGTTAAACTTTCCTATTCCAATGAAAATAGACATCCAAGAGCATTGGATGAAATAAAAATTTCTATTCAGTTTGTAATCTATTTCAGCAAGTGTTGCTTTTTTTAAAAAAAAGATGTGATTATTCTAATCAGTTGAAGCTTGGCTTTAATATGTCAAAAGTACTAGACCAAATAAAGGGACAAAATACAGCATTCTTGAGATGTTTAAGTGGTATTTTGTTCCCAGAAGTCTGAGTGTTGACTGTCTAGAGTGGGAAAGTAGGGTTGTTTGAGTATTATGAAATATCAAATATCAAAAAATAGCTTTTTGGAGAAGATGAGGAATACTTCACTAATGGTAAAAGACACTTGAAGCCGTGCTGAACAGAGCATGGAATATTTACCATCTCCTTTTAGGTGAGAAGGAAAAGCTCTCATTAAAGTTTCACATTTACATTTCCATCAGTCAACCTGCTTTCCAGTTTAAGCCATGTCCTCAACTCATTCAAAGAATCTATGCCTTCAAGGAATGAGTTGTGGGGAGGCCTCTACAATATGTCTACTGACTTTTTCCTAGGCTGGGATGGGTGGAGAAATCTTGAATACTTTTTTGGCCAGGCGAGACTGTTCATTTCTACTTATGTAAGGAGCCCAATTCTTGCAGAAAGGCCTAAATATGCAATGGCTACTTGCACTATGCCCTTAGAGATAGCATCCACCTCCTCCTCAACTCAGTATAACCAGCAGAGACAAATGGTAGTGAATGCTGACTTCATCTATCTTAATCTCTGAGTTACTGTAGTTTGCTAAATATTTTTGAACGAGCTGCCATATTTTTATGTGTGAGCTATACTTCACATTCAAGGAAGCAAACTGTGTTAGTTCTCTCTCACTCAAACAAGCAGCCCTCTGATTACATATGTTCACTCCAATGTGCAATTTGTGGTCCACTGATTTGTAGTTTACATCTCCTATAATCATTTTTACAACTTAGCACTTCATTATTCTATTTGTTTTGGGGATTCCTATTGCAGCTTCTTAGTATGCTTAGAATTTCCTAGAGGACACTCATATTAAACACTCATTCAACAAACATTTGTTAAGTGCTTCCTAGGTATCAGACATTATACTGTGTTCTCAGCCAAGCTAAGGATACAAATATAATCGTATCATTCTTGTCTGTAAGGTTCTCTTCAGAGAGATACTTAATAAACCTCCACAACAAAAACAGAAAAGAAACCAGTTGCTGTAGGGTCAATTCTATATGTGTCAGACTAGAATTGTGCTCCACAGGAATTTCAGTGGCTTTTTATTTTAGAAGTAGATTGCCAGGGCTTTCTTTTGAGGCTCTTCTGAGTGGACTTCAACTGCCAAACTTTTGGTTAGGAGCCAAGCACACTGATTGTTTGATTCACCCAGGGACCCCAACATAGGTAAATAGAGGGTCATAAATATGTGTGTCCATATGAGAGTGTGTGTGTGTGTGTGTGTGTGTGTGTTTGCCTGGAGTATAAAAAAGGCCTAAACTGAATTGTACAAACTGAGCAGCAGAGATGTAAGTGCAGAGAAAAGTCATTTGTAGTCCTCAGTCCCATTTACAACCTAGGTGAGCTGGTGAAGGAACTTCAGGAAAAACCAAGCGGGGATTTTGGAGGCAAAGACAGAGAGTTAGAAATGGAGGCAGAGAATAAGAGGCAAATGGAGAGATGGTGACAGAGAAAGGTATAGACTGAAAGGAGAAAACAAGGCAAAGGGTGAAAAAATATAAATTCAGTCCATCCTGCTAAAGAGTGAACAATCTAAGAGCGGAAAAACAACCAACCGAGCAGACAATAGAAAAGCATAAGAACAACGCAAGTACAACCATTGTGAGATGAACCACTGAAAAGAAGGAAGGAGAAAATCTAACTCCAGGTGTTGTCACTTCTGATTCATCTTGAGGAGGTAATAGCAGGTAACTTGGTCAGTGGATTCCGTTTTGTGGCTGGTGGGGCTGGCTGAGAAATCTTCTGTTTCCTCCCAGGATCCTCTGTACCAGGAACTTCCTGTTCTTGACTGTGGATGGTTTGTCCTGGGCTGTAGATAGTTCTGTATGCTCTGCTCTAGGTTACCTGACTTCTGTTACTGCATGTGAAGACCTAAAAGCATGACTTCAAACCTGAGCTGCTCTTAAACTTTTGGTCTAGCATTGGATGGCCTACTTTACAAATCGTGTGGGTTTACATAAAATAAAAAGACACTAAAGGGGCATACCAGCCCAGGGAAAGTACTAGAAGGCAGGATAGAACAGTAAAGCTGGTAATAGGGAACCCAAAGTCAAGAAGGGAGAGTGTTGACATGTTGTGGTGTTGGTAACAAATGTCATACAACAGTATGTGTGTACTGTCTAATGAGAAGTAGTTTTTTTCTGCAAACCTTCGTCTAAAGTATAATTAAAAAAAATAGTCCTGTGAATTTATTTTGTTTAACTCTAGTTTATGTTATGAACCTGGATGGCACAAGGCATTTGCCATTGGCTGCTAACCTAAAGGTTGGTCAATTGAATTTACCCAGCAGTACCATGGAAGAAATTTTGGCAAACTTTTCCCATAAAGATTACAGCCAAGAAAACTGTGGAGCAATGCTACTCTGTAACCCATGAGGTTTCTATGACTGAACAGCAACTAGCAGCAGCAGCTACAACCACCACAGGTATCGTTTTTATTTTTAAAAGAGGGTCATAATTTTTTCCTCAATCATTATTTACAAAAGCTTAATTTAGTTATTCAGAGAGAGACAATGTCCTGGTCACCAAATTCAGACAATATTATTCATCCCAGCTGTAAACCAGAAAATGGATTTGATTCTTCTCCCTTAGTGCCAATTGAACCCATCTGTACCCTTTCCACTCTACTGGCACCACTTTAGCTTAGATGCCTTTCTTTTCCTCACTCTTTCCCTTTCTCCTTCCCTTCTTTCTTCCTTCATTGATATGTAATGATTTGTAGTTATCCAAACACATTTAATCTCTCCCCTGCAGTTTTACAGGTACTATGGCTCCTGTCTGGAACGTTCTGCCTTCTTCACTGTTGTGGATTGAACTGTGTCCCTCAAAAAATGTGTGTAGCAATTTGGCTGGGCCAGGATTCCCAGTATTGGGTTACTGTCTTCCATTTTTTGATTTTCCTGCATTGTAAATCCTAATCTCTGCCTGTGGTTAACAGATTGAATTATGTTGAAGAAGATTAGGGTCAGACTGTAACACCCTTCCTAAGGTCACGTCTCTGCTCCAGTGTAAAGGGAGTTTCCCTGGAGTTTGGCTTGTGTCACTTTTTATACTTTTATCCTACAAGAGGTAAAAAGAAAGAGAAGGTAGCAGAGCGTTAGGCACTTCATGCCATCAAGACCTGAGGTTCCTGTGCTGAGATGCTCTCAGACCGAAGAAAGATTGATGCAACACAAGGACCTTCCTCTGGAGCCAGCAGAGACAGAATGTGTTACCCTGCAACCAGCACCCTGAATTTGGACTTCCAGCCTACTGGACTGTGTAAGAATAAACTGTTCTTTGCTAAAGCCTTTGACTTCTGGTATTTCTGTTAGAGTAGTACCAGATGACTAAGATGTACACCAGTGTATATGAGTGTGTGTGTGTGTCTGTGCACACACACATACATGCACATCTTCACCAAACTATCTTGTACTTCTCTTGTAGGAACCAGCTCCAAGTGTCTTTTCCCATGGGATGCTTCTATGACCTCCTTCTTGTCTGGAGTGCAAATCCAATAGCACCTTGAGTATTCTTACCAGTACTAAACTGCATTGTTATCATTGCTGATATTGTCTGTTGATATTGAGCCTGTTTTCTTCTTCTGTTGTACATTTCTTGAGAGTAGGAATTTAGAAACTGTGTCAGCATTTTTGTAGTCTGAGTGATCAGTACTCCGCAGGGGCTCAGAAGAAAACAATCAGTGAATTGATTCAAGTGTTAATTAGTTTTCACTTGGAGTTCTTTTTACCTTATAGAAAGCTTGCTCAAAGAGAGTGAGAATTTAGCAGTGAGGCCCTGGATCCTGTTTTCCGCTCAGACACTGCTCATCAGTCAACAACATTCCATCATTCACTGACGTTCTCAGTATGTGCCTTTTTGTAGCATAAACATCACCTGTGTGCTAGTGTCCTGTACACAGCAGACACACAGTGTACACTTATTTAGTTGTGTTTTTCGGTGACTGATGGCACTGCTTGTATTTGCAAAGGCAGACTCTAGCTGTAAGATTTTATACCTCTTGTAGAGGAGGGTTAGCAGTAGGTACAATGTTGACAGGATTCCTAAGAGGACCCTCCACTAGTTCTTTGGTATACTGTGTCCTCATATACCACAATCCTGCAGCTAATAGAGTACCACGAGTGGAAGCAATACAACTATGAGGGTTCTTACAGTGTTGCCTACAAACATCACAGTATTAGCTCAACGTGCATGTAGCTTGGGATTTCTTTGATTTCGACTATAAGAGTGGTGAATCAATGGTTATAAGCATTTCTTTTTCCCTAGCAGGTATTAAAGTGATTCTCCTTTCAGCAGTCTGTACTTAAGTATTTAAGAGGATAGCTCCCTGGGTGCAGAGTAGATGGCAAAGCAGTGATGCATGAAGAAAGGAAACTAGTCATGTTCTTGTGCTTCTCTCTCATGATGACTGACTGGTCAACTTGAAAATCATACATGCTCATATGTATTTTGCATTTACTTTTTACCTTCAGTACATAGGGAAACACTATTTTATAAACTGAGTCCAAAAAGAAATGATAGTGAACCAAATTCAACATTATATTAAAAAAAAAAGCAAAACACATCAATATATCATATTGATTTCATGAGTCTACAAAAGCTTTTAACCTTGAGAAAATCTATTAATTAATATAACCTATTACAAAAATGGGCTAAGGAAAAAAAATTGTTTATGTCCAGAGAAACAAAACAGTGTTTAATACAGTTTGAAACATATTTGTGATAAAACATTTAGAAAAGTAAACCAGAAGGTAATTTTCTTAACTTGACCAAGTCTCTACAAACATCTTTGCTAATACAGAAACTCAGAATGTATTTCTTTGAAGATTAGATACAGAACAAGTCAAGAATGCTTACTATAACCATGATCATTTAACATAGTATTAAAAGACTAAACAAGAGAGAAAAATAAAAGGCAAGAATTAAAAGGGAAGAGACAAGATTTTCTCCCTTCAGGATGATATGTTTGTCAATATAGATAATTCAATAGATTCTACAGACATTATTAGGACAAAGCAAAAAATTCTAAAAGGCTGTCAGATGCAATCATCAGTTGCATCCTTCAACAAAATTATCTTCATGAAATAATGTTCTAAATAGGGAACCAAAACAACCAAAACAGCTATGCATTCATAATTGCTTTTGCATAGGAAAAAAAGTATTTTGTGAGGCCTAAATTATTTCTACTGGACAGATGATGGAATTACCTAATTTATAAAGATGGTGTCTCCCAGAATTCATAAATTCAAGATGATTTCTGTAAAAATTCCAGGAGGACTGTTTTCATAACTCAGCATATATTCTAAACTATTGTGGGAGAATAGAAGTTTACAAAGAACCACTTCAATTTTGAAAGAGGAGATCAAAGCATGGGTTTGCTATACCAGACAGGAAGGTGTGCTAGTTTACTGTAAGTTATTATGATGAAATAATGTGGTATTAGTACAGAAATAAACAAATACAGCAATGGAATAAAACAGAGGTTGTAGCCATAAATTTATATATACATACATGTGTGGAAATTATGGCACTGCAGATCAGGAGTAGGGTAAGTTGAGAAAATGAGCTCACACTACATGTGTGGAAAAATGAAGTTGAATTCATACTCACAACCTATGTCAAGGTGAATTCTATAGGAATGAAAGCTGCCAAATGTGAAAGGTAGAATCAAAACAAGAAAATGTGGAAATTCTTTCTCATGATTTTGAGGTGAGAAAGAAATAATTATGACCCTCAAAGAATAACACGTAAAGTGAAAAACTGATAGTTGCAAGCGTGTCAGTAGTCAAGATTTCTGTTTCACAAAAAATATCATAAAACCCCCAAACGAAACCTGCTGCCACTGAGTTGATTTTGACTCACAGTATAAAGAGATCCTGTGCAGATGGTTTTCCCAAACACTGAGTCTTTTGATTTCTTGACTGCTGCTTCCATGGGCATTAATTGTGGCAAAGACATCATAGAAACTGTTGATAGATAGATGATGGGCTGGAGGGAGAATTTTTGCATGATCTGAAAAACAATCCATGATTACACTGAGAAATTGTAAGTAATGCCTGCAAATAAACAACAACAAGGTGTAAAACTATGGGATATGATTAAGTAAGTTATTGACAGATAAACTTGACTGGATAATGTGAATGCTGATGCTTAAAAAATGTTGTTAATCAAAGAGATATACAGCAAAACAAACAAAAATACCATTTTGCCTTACATCAGACTGTAAAAGTCGGAGAGATGGATACGAGATCTGACAATTAAATTTGAAAATTCTTCATAGAAAAGGTACATATCTCATTGCTGAATACCACTATGGACACTTTTGAAGTACTCCCTCTGGGAAGCTATGCACTGACACCAGTGCCTAGTCCATTCTTCAAAGCAATTTTGGAACTCTTTTTCTGGAATGGCCATCAGAGCTGTTGCTGCATTACCCTTGGTGCCCTAAATGTCATAAAAATGTCCTCTTTTCAATATTTCTTTTTCTTGGGGGTAAAGAAAAAAATTCATTGGGGGACATATCAAGTGAGTAGGGAGGGTGTTCCAATGCAGTTGTTTGCTGTCTAAAAACTTCCTCTCAGACAGCACCATGTGAGTTAATGCATTGTTGTGATACAAGAGCTGTGAGTTATTGGTGAAAAGTTCAGGTTGTTTTCATCTTTTTCATGTGTGTTTCAGCACTTCCAAAAGTAAACTTAGTTAACTGTTTGTCCAACTGGTAAAAATTTTTGCAATGTTTTTGTCAGTTCTGCTCACTACCGCCACCACAAACTCTCTTTATCAGTGACAATTTCTCTTCCCTGAGAAAAACATTTAATCCATTTGTACACTGCTGTTTTCTTCGTGGAATTATCCCCATAAACTTGGACTAACATGTCCTTGATTTCACTTCTACTCTTGCCAAGTTTAACAAGAAATCGAATGTTCGTTGCTCTAATTCAAGCTCTGACATTCTCGCGATGGCACACAAAAGCATGCAACAACAATAATGAACATCACTCAGCAAGACACCACCACACATTAACATGAACACAGTTGTGAGACATTGATTCACCAAGGTTATGAAACTTTACTGAGTTGTTTGTACAGTGTTGCTAACATAAGAACACAGTGGCAAGTTCATGCAGTTAATGGTCTTAAATTCAAATTCTCTGATGTTGTGGGAGAAGCAGGAGGACTTCTGACACAGCAGATGAGAGGATGAAATGATATGGTAGTTGTGGAACACAAACTGGGAGTGATCAATGCTTTTAAGGATGTGTATTTTCTATGACTCAGCAATCTCACTTCGGAGAAATGCATGCAGGTCCCTGGAAGGATGCATTTGAAGATACTCACTATAACACTCTTGATAGTAAGAGAATTGGAGGCAACCAGATGTCCACTACCAGGACAGTGGATGCATACAGCAGCCCTGATGGCATAGTAGTTAAGCACTTGGCTACTAACAAAAATATCAATGGTCCAAACTCATCAGTCACTCTGTGGGAGACAGAAGTGGCAGTCTGCTTCTGTAAAGATCTGCAGCATTAGAAATCCTACAGGGCTTCTTTACTCTCTCTTACAGGGTCACTGTCAGTTGAAATGGACTCAACAGCGATGGGTTTGGGTTTGGGATTCAGAAAACATGATGAATATAAAGCATAAATTATTTTGCAAGTATAGTTTATGAACTAGAAGCATATATAGCAAGATAAATACATTTAAAAGCAACACACTCACTCTTCCCTTACTGACATGGTTAGGTTCCAAAGGCAAAGGTGTTACGTGAAAATTGGCGGTGTATGGAAATGGAGGATGGCCATGTCACATCACAAAAAGGAGGATGCTTACATCATTATATAACTGTCAAATTACATCATTGCATAACTGCCAAATATCTGAGAATCATGGCCCAGCAAAGCTGGTGCACAATCTTCACCACCACAACTGGGGTAACCCTCGCCTTGCACCTCAAAGTTTGTTAATGCCCCACATATGTCATTAATGCATGAAATAGTCCGATGGTAGATTTTTTTACTACTGCAGATGAAAAATGTCAGACAATGAGATAGCCGATAAGTGAGAAGTAGGTGTATTGAGTAAGAACAGTAAGAAAGCTGAATGAATTCTGTAGTGCATGAAATAGCATTACATATTTCTCAAGAGGATATACCCATCCAATCATATAAATGTTTGTTTATTTAGGTAGTAAAGACATCACATCTAAAGGACAAAATTCCAAAGTAAAACAAGAGTGGTTTTCATGATCTAAAGATGGTAGCAAGGCCATAAATTAACTAAAAACTTGGAGCAGAATTCATATGTGAATCTTAACATAAATGTGTCACTAATTAAGGGAAATCTTCCCAGAGATAACAAGAATAAGGGATGGCTTTTTTCTGGAGTCTTAGAAGAGTCACAAATGTGGGATATTGAAAGGTCTTAGGTGTAATCTAGGAGCCTTGGTAGAACAGTGGTTAAGAGTATAGCTGCTAATCACAGTGTTGGCAGTTTGAATCCACCAGCTGCCTCTTTGGGGGAGTTCTTCTCTGTCTTATAGGTTGCTATGAATTGGAACTGACTCAACAGCAATGGGTTTGGTTTTAAGTATAATATAACAATTATTCTCAGTGCATATTCTTATACTTTTATCAGCTTCAGCTATGCTTGTTTCTAATGTTATGTCATTGGTACTTTTCTCAAGAATATTTTTGAACATATTGTTACTATTTAATTTTAAAATATGGTTTTCTGAAATGTTATTGAAAGTTACATTTTCTGATTAACAAGTTTGAAATTGTATTACCTTCAATATGTTATTTTCTGCAGACTATATTTGAAATTGAGAAAATACATTTTCTAAGGTGCTGATATGATTGGTAAGCTCTTCAAACTCTGACAAATAGGGGTAGTCTCAACTTGAATTTTTTGGTTGTGAATTATGTAATTATTGTGTAGATACTGCTTTTTCATTCATACATTGTTAAATGAATATTTTATATGTAAAAGCTCACAAATTAATTTATGGCCATCCTTTTAATGTTAATTTGTTTTATTCCTTTCAACTAAAAATAGAAATTCCATCAAAAGACTTCTTTTGCACATACACAGGTTTTGAAAGTTAATTATAAAATTTAAAGATGAAATATTATACACTATTTTATCTTTCATTACTTAGCTTATTAAATTCCTTTCTTGTGGAAGTAGGGGTAAATTTCAATTTTTAATAACTCCAACTCACAAGAAGCTTCAAAAACTGAACATTTTGGTGCATCATTTGTTGAATGATTTGATTAAGCATTTACAATTGATTCTCAACAAAATACAACCAAAACCTCAGGATTTAACCCCAAATCAATACTGTTCTAAGACACTAAGTTTCATTTACAAAGTAGTTCTTCAAAGGCTCAAATATTTTTAAAATTGTATTGATGTTGGGTAGTAAAGAGAAAGAGTTGATGCTTCAGTTATTCTAGGAGAATATAAATTAGTAGAATATCATAGTTGAATGACATTATGAATTATTTGTGCACAATTAACTAAAAAATACATTTTCTCAATAAGTTTCTTAAATTGGTGCTTGTTTCCTAAGTGTTCTTGTTCCAACAATGTGCTCCATCAAAATCTTAGCACAATAGTGGGCTCCACCAAAATTTGTATTCTTCCTATTGTCGCAAAATAAATAATTTTATCTCAAAAATCAATTGTTTTAAACTCAGATAACAATAGCGTTTGCAATAATGTCTGACATTACTCCTAAAGTAAAATGACTTTCCAAAAACTTTGTTTCCAGAATCTGAATAAAATATTGAACCATTACTGAAATGAATAATGAATTTTGTTTTGTATTTTGTTGTTGTTGAGAATCTATATAGCCAAAGAAACACACATTCAACAGTTCCTACAGGTGTCTTTTAAGGATATTAGCTGTATACTTTGAGTTGTGCAGCCTCTTGCCCTCCTTTTCTGAGTTGTTTCTCACTCATTAACATAAATCTACTGCCTCCTAAGTTTCCTGTTTAATTTTTCAAGTTGCTAGTGTCAATTGGATCTCACATAGGTAGTTCTTAAAGGAGTGTAATAGCCAAGGCCGAATTTTTGTTGTTGTTGTTAGCACTTTAACTAAACTTGTTTGGTTTTAGGAAGACTCCAGGGGCCAGTTACACTGTCTTGAAGGAGTAAGATGTCTGTGACAAATTAACAAAGGATGGAATGATGTTCTAGAAAAGGTACAGTTTATGCAAATTCAAAGAAAAAAGGCACTTGCAAGCTAGTGATAAGCTGAAAAGGCAGAGGCTAAAATTTTACAGTACTGTTAACACTACGTACACTAAAAGACAGGACCAGAAAAACATATTGAAAAGTAGAAATTGGTTTTAGGATTTTGGAAATTTTCTTTTTTGTTACTGATGATTAAAACATAATTTGTAATAAAAGTATGAAGAAACTATTTTGACAGGATTTAATTATTAAGAGGAATAATTTTTAAGCCAGATTTTTCTCTGCTTTGGTCATTGTGCCCTTAATAAATAACTATACTGACACGATTATAACATGATTACAGTCATGCATTGCTTAATATCCAAAGTATGTTTTGTGAAATATGATGCTTTGTGATCCGGACCTTGTGTGAACACAGTATTATGATACTAGCATTAGCGTTGCTGCACTTAGGAGCCATGATGCACGTCATAGTAATATTTTAAAAAGAAAGTTAAAAAGAAAGATAAGGCTACAATACTCAAGAGACATGCAATGCTCAAGATTGGATGCTACCGCTTAGGAACTGAAGCATACACTGCTGTATGGTAAATTTTTTATTTTTAAGTAGGGTAAATTCACATTAAAATAACAATAGAAAGTACGACACATAATAAGCCATTAACATTGATGTTTGTTATGACTATCAAGACATAGGAATTAGTGGTTACAAATGAGGTCTGACAATTAAGTCTGAAAATTGTTCTAAGTGCTACACATCCCATTGCTGAATATCACTATGATCACCTTTGAATCACTCCCCTTGGGAAGCTATGCACCCATGCCAGTGTCTAATCCACCCTTCAAAGCAAATTTGGAACTATTTCTGGAACGGTCATTGTGTACAAAGGCATGGTGGCAAGATCATGAACTTAATTGTATAGTTGTCTGTGAGGAAATTTTTAGCCAGTAAACAAATAACTGAATTGAAACACCGTCCCTATTTACCTGATCTGGCCCCTGATGCCCTTTTTTGACCTGAAGATAAAAGGACTATTGAAAGAAAGGAATTTGATGACATTCAGGACATCAAGGGTAATACAATGACAGTTCTGATGGTGTATTCCAGAGAAAGAATTCCAAAATTGCTTTGAAGGAAGGACTATGTGCTGGCATAAGTGCATAGCTCCCCAGCGGGAGTAGTTGGAACGTGACTGTAGTGATATTCAGTAATGAGGTATGTTGCACTTTTTCTAGGATGAGTTCATGAACTTAATTGTCAGACCTTGAGGTACTGTACAGTTATAGACTTGACAGCCCAATTGCTCTCTATGCAAGAGATTTGAGATACACATGTTGCCAGCTGGAAGATGTTGCATTCACTCCATGAGGTTACATCTTCTATGTCCAGTTCTTTTGGATTTCTGAGTTTATGAGACCACGGAGGTATATGCACCTGAATCTTGACAGAATGGATGTTATAGAATTTATGGTTGTATAATAATTGAAGTTCCAACATACTTCAGCAAATTATTGTTATTCTCAATATAAGTAGAACATTTCCGGGGGGCTGAGTCAAGATGGTGGACTAAACTAACATCTTCCTATGTCCCTCTGGAAAGCGAGACCTGAACTGATAATTAAACAGAGACTTCTGGACACCTAGTGAGCCCTAGGACACAGCATAGGGCTATTAATTTGGATTGCATATCACTGAGCAGAAAGCTCCCTCTCTTTTGCTGACTGCTGCTCTTGGTGAGTGTTGGCTTTCATGGATTGAGGGTAACTCACCATTTTAACTTCCTTTTCTCTGTCTTGGCAGGTGAGCAGAGCTGGGACTTGACTGGTTACTGGTCTTGGATGCACTGCTGGTGGGATTGGTGGGCAAGATTGCCATATTTTGAGAGCCTGGCTTTTGGCTCTGTGCATCTTGGCCCCATTGGCCTCTCTTTCTGCCTCTGCCATTGACTGGCTTGTGCCAGAGCAGGTGGGGAGCTTGTGTGGGGCACCATCTTGTTCCACTGGGAGGTGGACATATACCCATACAGGGTCCTCAGTGGGACCTAATTCCTAGGCTTCAAGCAAGCGTCTCCCCGGAGGAGAGCACGTTTCTGGAAGTAAAGCAGTATTATACATAGTGTTGCCTATGGCTGGGTCTGAGAGCAGAGGCCAAGAGGGCAGTAGCCTTTATGTATTTTGAACTAGTTTATAACATCTGGGGTTGGATATAGAGGTGCTTACTTTGCCAGCTGGGAAGAGGGACCTGTACACCTAAAACCTGACTGACTTTGAAAGTCGTCAGATACCTTTTACCTTTCATTTTAAGATGGCTTAGAGAAACAAATGCAGTCCATCCTTACAGCATCTCTCTCAGCCTCTATTAACTCACATGATGCCCCCAAAGCAACAACAAACTCTGGAGAAAACCATAACCCATGAAATCAGTCATGGCTTCAGAAGGCCTCCAAAAGAAAGTACCAAAGAACTTCCCAGATGAAGAAACCTATCTGAAACTATCGGAAGGTGAACACAAAAGGATTACATACAGAGCCCTCCTAGACCTTCTACAAAATGCAGCAGAGCAAAACGAAAAATTATGCAAGCTGTTTGTTTTGATGGAACACCAGTACTCTGAAATCCAACAGATCAAGAACAAAATCAAAGATGTCAAAACTTTAAATCAAAGGCAAGGAAACAGAATGGAACAAATGGAAAATCGACTTTCTGATTTGGAAGACAGAGCTACTGACTCCTCCAGCATCTCGCAGGTAAATTAGAAAAAAGAAACAAGAAAAATGAAGAAGCATTCAGAAACATGTGGGACTCCACTAAGAGGAACAATCTACAATTATATGGAGTTGCTGAACAGGGTGAGACACCTGAGAACAAAGAGAGTATTGTTGCTGAACTGTTGAAAGAAAACGTTCCAGAAATTATGAAAGAAGAAAATATAGATATCCAGGATGCGTAGTGAATGCCACTTAATATAGATCTCAAAAGAAAGACTTCAAAATATATTATAATCAAGCTTAACAAAATGAAACACAAGCATAAACTCTTAAAGGCAGCAAGACTCAAAGCAAAACTAACATTCCGAGGGAAACCCTGTAGGCTTTCATTGGATTTCTCAGCTGAAACAATGCTAACATGGAGACAGTGGCATGACACATTCAAAGTCTTGAAGGAGAAGAACTTCCAAACAAGAATTATTATCCTGCAAAACTATCTTTCAAGTATGAAAATGAAATTAAGACACTTGCATATAAACAGAAACTCAGAGACTTTGTAAAAACCAAACCAAAGCTAGAAGAAATACTGAAAGAATCTTTGGGCTTAGAAGAACAAAATGACTAACTTTATATTTTAGAAGCAAATACAGGACACATCACCGAGAAACCAACTCAGTTACAGAAGACTCCAAAATCAATGAAAGCTATAATAGTGAAATAATCCAGTGGTCATATCATGAAAACTAGGATGTCATTATATTTAAAAGAGGGATGTACTACAGGCGTTATAGCCCTTCCAGATGGAAATGAAGTTAATAAGACTAGTAGTAACGAAAATTGGGTTTATACATAGTTTATTAAGGGGGATCATAGGGGCAGCCATAAAGCACAATAAAGATGCAACACATCAAACCAAGAAACGTAGTACAAGAGTCTGTACAACCACAAAGCCAACCCTGAGGAAGGTGAAAAATCAACTCACAAAAAAGAAAGTCTCAGAACAGATTAATAAGAACAACAGAGGAAACAGCAACACAAAGATAAACATATCACAAGGACAGCACTGAATACATACCTATAAATAATTACATTGAATGTGAATGGACTGAATGCTCCAGTAAAGAGACATTGAGTGACATCTTACATCAATAGACACGACCCATCCATATGTTGCCTACAAGAAACTCACCTTAGGCTTAAACATAGGAACAAACTGAAAATTAAGGGATGGAGGAATATATATCAAGCTAACAATACACAAAGAAGAGTAGGTGTGGCAATACTAATCTCATACAAAATAGATTTTAGTGTAAAATCCACCATCCTGGACAAGGATGGACACTGTTTATTGCTGAAAGGTTGAATACACAAACAGAACTTAACAATATTAAATATTTATGCACCTAATATTAGAGCACCTAAATTCATCAGAGAAACACTACACTTAAAAATGGGATAGATCACTGCACAATAATAGTGGGAAACTTCAACATTCCACTCTCAATATTGGAAAGATCATCTAGAAAGAATTTCAGTAAAGACCTTATTGGCAGAATTAACCAACTAGACCTTATCGACATATACAGAACTTTGTACCCGTACACCTTCTTCCCCAACATACATGGAATGTTCCCCAGAATAGACTGTGTGTTAGGACATAAAGCAATTCTCAACAAAATTCATGCCACTAAATTAATGCAAAGCATCTTCTCAGATCATAAAGCCATAAAAGTCAAAATCAATAGCAGAAAAAACAGAGATAGAAAGTGGAGCTCATGGAAACTGAACAACAATCATTCTCAAAAAGCCATGAGTTATAGAAAAAATCAAGGATGAAATAAAAAAAATTATGGATTCTAATAATAATGAAAATACTTCCTACTGGAAGCTATGCGATACAGCCAAAGCAGTCCTCAGAGCTCAGTTTATCTCCATAAATGCACACATTTGAAAGCAAGAAACCATATCAAAGAACTAACCCTACAGCTTGAACAAATAGAGACAGAACAACAGAGGAACCACTCAGGCACAAGAAGAAAACAGATCCTAAAGATTAGAGCAGAACTAAGTGAATTAGAGAATAGAAGAACATTTGATAAAATGACAAAGACCAAAAACTATTTTTTTGAAAAGATCAACAAAATGGACAAACTGTTGCTCAACTTACTAAAGAAAAACAGGAATGGAAATAAATAACCCAAATAGGAAATGAGAGGGGAGTTGTTATAACAGATCCAAGAGAAATCAAAAATATCATAACAGAATACTATGAAAGATAGTACTCTAACAAATTTAAAAACCTAGAGGAAATGGACAATTCCTTGATTCATATCACTTACCAAAATTATCACAAGGTGAAGCAGAACAACTTAATAAACCCATCACAAAGGAAGAAATTGAAAAAGTCATCCAAAAACTCCAACCAAAGAAAGCCCTGGCCCAGATGGCTTCACCCCAGAATTCTACCATGCTTTGAGGGAAGAATTATGTCCAATACTACTGAGGCTATTTCACAGTACAGAAAGGGACTGAATACTCCAAAATTCATTCTGGTAAAAAAGCCAGGGAAAGACCCAACCAAAAGGAGAACTACAGACAGATATCACTCTTGCATCTAGATGTAAAAATCTTCAACAAAATTCTTGCCAATAAAATACAAAAACATATCAAAAAAATAGTCTATTGTGATCAAATAGGATTCATACCAGGGATGCAACACTGTTTCAACATCAGAAAAACAATTAATGTGATCAACTACAGAAATAACACAAAAGACAAGAATCACCTGATTTTGTCTATTGATGCAGAAAAGGTATTTCATAAATTCCAACACTCATGCTAAAAACTCTCAGTAAAATAGGAACAGACGGCCAATTCCTCAATGTAATAAGGGCTATTTATACAAAACCAACTGCCTATGTCATCCTGAATGGAGAGAGACTGAAACCATTTCCCTTGAGAACGGGAATCAGACAAGGATGCTCACTCTCCCCCCTCCTATTGAACACTGTACTAGAAGTTCTAGCCAGAGCAATTAGACAAGACTAAGAGATAAAGGGCATTTGCGCTGGCAAAGAAGAAGTAAAAGTCTCTCTATTTGAAGATGATATGATTGTATATGCAGAGAATCCTAAAGAATCTCCAACTACTCAAACTGATAGAAGAGTTTGGCAAAGTGTCATGATACAAGATAATCATAAGTAAATCAGTAGGATGCCTTTATACCAACGAGATTATTAAGTATGAAATCACCAGATCAACACCATTTACTATAGCCCCTAAGAAGGTAAAGTACCTAGGAATAAACAGAGAAATAACAGACCTTTACAGAGAGAACTACAAGCCCTTACTACAAGAAACTAAGAAAGGTTTACATACATGGAGAAACCTACCCTGCTCCTGGGTAGGGAGACTTAGCATGATGAAAATTTCTATTTTACCCAAAGCAATCTACTTATATAATACAATCCCAATACAAATTACAGTGACTTTTTTAATGAGTTTGAGAAACAAGTCACCAACTTTGTTTGGAAAGGGAAGAAGCCTCATAAGTAAAGCACTACTGAGGAAGAAGAACACACTGGGAGGCATCTCACTACTCGAATTTGGAAAATATTACACTGCCACAGCAGTGAAAACAGCCTGGTACTGGTACTAACAGAGACAGACAGATCAATGGAATAGAATTGAGACCCCAGAGATGACCCCATCTTCCTATGAACAGTTGATGTTCAACAAAGAGCCTAAGACAATAAGCTGTGATAAAAAGAATCTCTTCAACAAATGATGCTAGCAAAATTGGATATCCATCTGCAATAAATTGAAACAAGACCTGAATCTAACACCTTATGCAAAAACTAACTCAAACTGGATGAAGATCTGAGTATCAAATCTAAAACGGTAAAGCTCATGAAAGAAAAAGTAGGAACAACAATGGCAGCTTTAATACACAAGGGAGACAGACTTCAAAATCTGACAAACAAACCACAAACAACAGAAAATAGATAAATGGGAAGTGCTAAGAATCAAACACTTTTACTCATTCAAAGACTTCATTAATAGAATGAAAAGGCCACCTGGAGAATGGGAAAAAATATTTGACAACTATATGTCAGACCGATGCCTCATCTCCGTAATCTATAAGGTGCTACAAAATATCAATAAGAAAAAGATAAATCATCCAGTTAAGCAATAGACAATGGAGATGGACAGACACTTCTCTAAAGAGGAAATCCAGGCAGCCAAAAAACATATGTGAACATGCTCAAGATCATTAGCTGTTAAAGAAATTCAAATCAAAACTACAATGAGATACCATGTCACCTCAACACGATTGGCCATGATCCAAAAAATGCAAAACAACAAATGCTGGGGAGGCTGTGGAGAGATTGGAACTCTCCTACAATGTTGATGGGGTTGCAAAATGGTGCAACCTCTTTGGAAAGCAATCTGGCTCTCCCTTAAAAAGCTGGATGCAGATATACCATTTGACTCAGTAATTCCACTGCTCGGAATATATCCTACAGAATCAAGGCCATTCACACCAATTGATACATGACATGAATGTTTACAGCAGCACAGTCCACAATAGCAAAAAGATGGAATCATTCCAGATGCTCAAAACAGAGGAATGGATAGGTGAACTATGGTATATATACTCAATGGAACACTATGCAATGATAAAGAAAAACGATGATTTTAGAAATCATCTCATAATCTGGTTTCAATTGGAGGACACGCTGAGTGAAAGTAGTCAGTGACAAAAAGACAAATATTTTATGATACCCCTATGATAACAACTTAAAAACAGACTCATGCATAGAAGAAAAGACTCTTTGATGGCTGCAAGGATTGGGAGAGAGAAAGGGTGGTGGGGGAGGGTTTAGATTAGCTAGTTGATAGAAATTTGGTTGGGTGAAATTAGTGACAGTATATATTAGAAAGAAGATCAATATTAACTGTACTTCAACATAACGTGATTACTCCTTCCATATGAACCCAATATCACAAGATCAGAGTAGCGGGGACACGGGGCCAAGCATCATGCTCTCATGGGATATTCAGGCCATATTGCTGCAACTAGCATTTTACTAAGACAGTCTTCTGCAACCCACATCAATGAGTGGTGTCTTGGGTCTTAAAAGCTGCCAGGCTGCCATCTGAGTGTACAGCAAATTGTCCTAACTTAGCAGGAAAGGATGATCACCAAGGAACACAATGACATGGGGTTAAGAGAACCCAGAAGACAGAGAGACCCACATGAGTGGGTGACTACACTGACCTGTGACCAGAAGAACTGGATAGTGCCTGGCCACCACCAGTGATAGCTGTGATGGAGCTCACAAAGTTAAGTCTCACTGACAACACAAGAATTAAAAGGGGTGCACCCTGATATCTCCACTAAAACGTGGAGAGCCGACCCTGGGGCTTTACAATCCCCTCGGTTTATGGAATTATATTGGGAAAATCTGACCAGGAACTTCTGGGGAAAAGAGATCAGAGGAATGGATTTCAATACAGCATGCCTGATAGCACTGAAGCCTGCCCAGCCTCGCTGACTTCCCCCTAATTGCGTTCCCCCCTCCCTTTTCTCCACATACACAGGTTTACAAGGTAACCCTTGAAAGGCTTCTCAAGGGCAATTCTCCACACAGCCATTAAAACTACACAAGCATCTCACTCCCTACAGCAGAAAGAACAAATAAACTTCTAGGTTCATTATAGCTGGTATGGAGAACTGATGAACACTGAAGAAACATCTTTCTTAGAGCAACTGGGCTTGATTAGGGGATGGCAGACACTATCTACACAGGAAGAGATAAATAAAAACTTAGAGAAACAAATGGAGACAGCCAAATGGTGAAGCTTTGAGGAGTTTACTCTTCTGTACCTCCCACTTTGAGGTACCAATAAAGCCATTAATTGTTTTCACTGACATTTATCACCACAAACACCTGCCTCAGACCATTATCCAAAAAGCCTTGGCAATTAACTAGAAAAAGAAGACCACGAGGGGTCAGTTTCTTGTTAGCCAATAATGATGGGTCAATTTCTTGTTAACCAATAGTTTATATGATGAAGAAAATAGGGTGAACACTATGTCACCTATCTATAAAAAATAAAGGCAGACAGCTCTCCTCTCTCTCGGTCGGGCTGCCTTAAACTGAAAAACTCTTTCCTGTCTCTCTTAATTCATTTCCCACCGATGCCTTTCCTCCCTCCGTGTGGGACCCTGAAAAGTGTTGGGGCTGTCTCCCAGCACTAAAAGACAGCAACTGATGTTCCAGGGGCCTCGGAGTTCACCTGGAATCATGGCCCCTGACTGTGATGCTGCCCCTGTCTGTAAATCATAATGTAGGTCAACTCTTCGTACAGGAATGGATTGGACTTGGCAACACAGTGTGACCATATCGTGTGTGCACTTTATGGTTCTATGCATCTATAGGATGTTGTTCTGTTGACCTCTTACTGGAGGTGGGGGCGATTGTGAAGAGGAGGGGATAGCAGATTGTTTGGAGGATAAGACATGTATGGAGTGGAGAGGAGGAGTGTGCTGTCACTGGGCAAGGAGAGTTGTGGGAGGTGCATATAGGTGGGCTTGCAAATTTGTATGGGAATGTACATATTCTTTCAATCATAACAAACAAATAAAAGAACTTTATTCAAATGAATAGACTTTTATTAATTATCTGCTTTCCCATTATTTTTTCACTTGTATCTCATTGAGTGTCTTCAAGGGGCTTTCATCAGTGTAAAGCTTAATTTTAAGTCAACCAAGGTGAGTTCCTCTGTGATTACAATTGATAAATGATGTGTCAAAAAAATGGAAGCTGGCCCACCCAGATTGGCCATGATCCAAAAAACACAAAACAACAAATGCTGGAGAGGCTGTGGAGAAAGTGGAACCCTCCTACACTGTTGGTGGGGTTGCAAAATGGTCCAGCCTCTTTGGAAAGCAATCTGGTGCTTCCTTAAAAAATGGATATTGATATACCATTTGAACCAGTAATTCCACTACTTGGAATATATCCTACAGAATCAAGGCTTTTCACACCAACAGACACCTGTGCCAGAATGTTTATCGCAGCACAGTCCACTATAGCAAAAAGATGGAATCAACCTAGATTACCAACAACAGAAGAATGGATGGGTAAATTATGGTACATATACTCAATGGAGCACTACGCAATGATGAAGAATAATGATGATTTCAGGAAACATCTCCTAACCTGGTTTCAACTGGAAGACATTATGTTGAGTGAAAGTAGTCAGCGACAAAAGGACAAATACTGTATGAGACCTCTACGATAAGATCTCAAAAACAGACTTGTGTATAGAAGAAAAGACTCTTTGACAGCTGAAGGGAGGGGAGGGAGGGATGAAGGGAGGAGAGCTTAGATTAGATAGCTGCTAGAAATCTGGTTGGGAGAAATCGGTGATAGCACACATTATAAACAAGAACAACATTAAGTGGACTTCAGCATAACTTGAGTACTCCTTCGATCTTAACCCAATATTGCAAGGATAGAGTAGCTGGGGCAGGGGGCAGGGGACCATGCTCTTAGGCGAAATCGAGGCCAATTGGCACAACTAGCGTTTTGCTAAGAGGGCTCTCTGCACCCCCCATTGGTGAGTGGCGTCTGGGGTCTTAAAAGCTGCCAAGCTGCCACCCGAGGACACAGCAAATGATCCCAACTCAGCAGGAACGGATGCTAACAGAGGACCAAAACAACATGGGGTAAAGACAATCTAGAAGATAGACCCACATGAGTGAGTGCCTACATTGACTTGGGACCGGAAGAACTGGATGGTGCCTGGCCACCACCAGTGATAGCCGCGATGGAGCTCACTAGGTTGAATCTCACAGGCAACACAAGAATAAAAAGGGGTGCATCCTGAGATCTCCACTAAAAAACCTCAGTTGAAGGTCCAGCGGTTTTGGGGTTCCCCTGAGAGCACGGCCCCTGACCCTGATGCTGCCCTTGCCCATAAATCATAACAAAGGTCCACTCTTTGGACACGAGTAGATTGGACTTGGCAATGCAGAGTGACCATATATTGGGTGCACTTTATGGTTCTATACATCTATAGGATGTCATCCTGTTGACCTATGGCTGGAGGAAGGAGAGTGGGTGGAGAGGAGCAGAAACGAGGCAATTGGGAGATGAGACATGTATGGAGCAGAGAGGAACAATGTGCTGTCAGTGGACAGGGAGAGCAGTGGAAGCTGCATATAGGTGGGCATGTAAATTTATACTGGAATGTACATTTTCACTCAGTTATATTAAATACAAAAAAGAAAAAAGAAAAGAAAACAAAAATGGAAGCTGGTAAGTGTTATCAATATTATTTTCTTCTACAGAAAAGGAAGCACTCCTGGATGTGCCATGTAATACTGTGGTTCTAGCTTTCCCTTCTAATCTTTTGCAATCTTGAAGTACTAGCTACAAGAAGGGAATATGGGATCCCTAGCACATTTAAAAAATTGTGACTCTGTTGACTTGGATAATTGTAGTCAATTAAACCTTTTCATTGTACAAGAGTTAAATCATGTTATTTCATTGTGTTTACTGGTTACAGTGTAGGGGCAATGGTAGGGTAATTCAGTTGCAGAATTCTCATTTTGTACGTGGGAGACCTAAGTTCAATTCTCTACCTATGAATCTAATATACAACCATCTGGCAGAGAATGCTTGCATGTTGCCTTGGATGCTGAACTGATTTCAGTGGAGTTTCGTCTTTGAGATGGACTAGGAAGAAAGGCCTGGAGATCTATTTCTGAATATGGCCATGAATATGCATGATAATAGTCTGTTCCATAATGAATCATGGAGATGGCACAGGACATGGCAGCATTTTGTTTCATTCATTGAGCACGGGGTCGCCCTGAGTCAGGGCTGATGATGGCCAGTAACAGCAATACTGTTTGCAATTCAAACAGCAATGTCTTTTCCAAATTTAGACGTCCAGTCTGGATGGAAGAGTAGACCAGAGCTGGAAAATTAGATCATTTACTAGTTTGACATGGTGTTTGCAGTAAGGTTTACTGTTTTTAGGGCTCAGTTTCTTTTGAACTACTCACAATGTGGTGGTCAGGTCAAAGAAAGATGACACCTATTAATAACCTTCAAAACTTATGAAGCACCAGACAAGGTTAAGGTGGTTTTAATATTTTTTGGGAAGTTAATTTATAAACATAAGAATAAAATTGACTCATTTAATTATGTTGGTAGTTTTGAGTAGTGATTTCTTACTAAATTTAATTTACTTCTGTTTAATGCAAAAATATAGTTTGAAGTTTCTACTATCTCAATCAGGTTAAAATTCTTTTTAATTCTGTTTTTGTTATCTGAATCAAAGTAGTATCAACATTTCCTGACAAAAGATGTATATATTCATTTAAAAAGCATTCACTTGTAAGTTAGGATGATATGCTTAATAGGTACTATTTGTATATAGGTGTTTTGGGGCTGTGCTAAAACTTAATATGCTTGGCTGCTAACCAAAAGGTTGGAGGGTTGATTGAGTCTGCACAGAACAGGCTCAGAAGAAAGTACTGGTGTGATCTACTTTCTGAAAACTCAGCCACTGGAAACCCTGTGAAGCTTGGTTCTACCTTGACACATGTGGGGTTGCTATGAGTCAAAGTTGACTCAGTGACAGATGGTTAAACATTGATTTTGAATTAGCTTATTGAATATTCAGAATGACCCCTTGACTATATTCAATTTATATCCATTTTACGTATGAATAAACTATAGTCTAGAGAGATTAAGCTAGCCCGTTGCTAACTTTGGCTTGTCTACGGTGCTTACAGAGGTGGTGGTGTTAGGTCTATGGGCCTTGGAGTCAAACAGGCTTGAGTTTGAATCTCACCTTCAAGTAGCTCAGTGTGAATTACTTAAAAACTGTAAGCCTCATTTTCTCTTTCTGTAAAATGTTAAAAATAATTTTTACTATCTCCAATAGGCTATATGTATGTGGAGATCAAATCAGATGAGTGAAGTGTTCATTACAGGGCTTAACAGATTATAAACACATGACAAAAGGCAGTAGCCATAATCATTATTATTTTGTTGCTGTTATATTAATGTTTATGTTCCTAACAGTTGACAATTTTGCAAAAAATAAATAAGACTTCTGATTTCTAAGTGTTGAATTATTCTACTGGCTTTTCCTTTGATCTGCTACCACCATTCTGAACAAAATCTAAAAAGTATGTCAGTAGCAGGAATGCATGTCCCTGAAAAGCAGGTGGAATCGTGCACTAGAGCTTAATGAGTAAACACAAGTAAACCCATGTGTGCATTGGCCACTGGTTAATCTGACCCTGATCGGTGGCCTTGTTCAGAATCATGAGGCTTGCTTTTTCCTCTATCCATTACCAGCCCAAAAGAAACCAAACCTGTTGCTGTCATGTTGATTCTGACTCATGCAACACCGTCTATTACAGAGTAGAACTGGTCCATAGGGTTTTCTTGGCCGTAACCTTAGTAGAAGCACATTGTCAGGCATTTCTGCAGTGCTGCTGCACAAGTTTGAACCACCAACCTTTAGGTTAAGAGTCAAGTTCAAACCATTTATGCCACCTAAGGAACTTTTTGTTATGAGACTAGTTCCTCCCATTTTCATTCTTACGTTTTCTAGGCCTGTTGTGGGCCCTTCACATCACTGAGGCTTTGGCCCACTCTTGAAAGTGATTCTGTCTCTTCTTCAAGTTATGCCACTTCAGCTTGCTCTGGGGACATCTTCCTGCCCTTACCCAGCTATCTACCATTCTTCTACACACTTGTGTTACTCACTGCCTCCTCGATTGTTGTTGTTAGGTGCTGTTGAATTGGTTCTGACTCATAGCAACCCTATGCACAACAAAACAAAACACTGTCCAGTCTTGTGCCATGTCCACAATCATTTTTATGTTTAAGCCCATTGTTGCAGCGACTGTGTCAATTCGTCTTGTCAAGGGTCTTCCTCTTCTTTGCTGACCCTCCACTGTACCAAGTATGATGTTCTTCTCCAGGGACTGATCCTTTCTGACAACATGTCCAAAGTACGAAAGATGCAATCATGCCATGTTTGCTTCCAAGGAGCACTCTGATTGTACTTCCAGAACAGATCTGCTTATTCTTTTGGTGGCCCATAGTACGTTCTACATTCTTCTCCACCACAACAATTTAAAGGCACCAATTCTTCTTCAGTCTTCTTTGTTCATTGTCCAGGTTTCACATGCATGTGAGGTTGAAAATACCATGGCTTGGATCTGGCACCCTTTAGTCTTCGAGGTGACATCTTTACTTTTCAATACCTCAAGGATGCCTTTTGGAGCAGATTGTCCTAATGCATGCATCTTTTGATTTCTCGACTCCTGCTTCCATGAGCATTGATTGCAGACCCAAGTAAAATGAAATCCTTGACAGTCTTAATCTTTTCTCCATTTATGACGATGTTGCTTACTGGTCCAGTTGTGAAGATTTTTGTCTTCCTGGTGTTGAGGTGCAGTCCCTACCAAAGGCTATGGTCCTTGATATTCATCAGTAAGCATTCCAAATCTTCACTTCCAGCAAGTAAGGCGGTGTCGTTTGTGTAATGCAGACTGTTATTGAGTTGTCCTCCAATCCTGATGCCTTGTTCTTCTTTGTATAATCCAGCTTCTCAGGTTATTTGCTCTGCATACAAAATGAAAAAGTCAGCTAGAGGAAGCCTGTAATTTAGTAGGGTATAGTCAGAGGTGGTACCTTTTGGTTACAGAATTAGTAGGCACTAACCCTTGTGACATAGTGGTTAAGTGCTACGGCTGCTAACTAAGAGAGTGGCAGCTCAAATCTGCCAGTTGCTTCTTGGAAATTCTATGGGGCAGTTCTGTTCTGACCTATAGGTTCAGTATGAGTAAGAATGAACTCTAGGGCTCCTAACAATAACAAGAGCTACTCTGTGTCAGAAACCCTGTTGGCAGAGTGCTTAAGTGCTACATCTGCTAACCAAAAGGTCAGCAGTTCAAATCTTCCAGGTGTTCCTTGCAAACTCTATGTAGCAGTTCCACTCTGTCCTGTAGGAGATGTGTCGGAATCAACTCATCAGCAGTCAGCAGTGGATTTCAGTTTTGGTTTACTGTGCTTGAGACCCAGTGGAAATGGGTCATATCTGCTTCATGAACTGCTCCCAGAACTTACAAGAGTGCTTGGAACATAGATGACATTCACTGACATTTGTTGTGTGATGTATCTTCACATCATTCTCAAGAGGTGGATGTCATTATTCGCAAATTAATAAAATACAATACATAGATCAATATCATTAAGCCATGTACCCAAGATCACCTGATAGGTTGATTCAGGATTCATATGTAAGTAGCCTTGCTCCAGGGTCTTTCACTCAATCATTGTGAGCTATGACTCCCATGGCACCTTGAGGAGAAGTCTGCTTCTTCTGACTGAGTCAGCAAAGGCCGTAGCTAGAGCTAAAAGCCAGATTGGACTGTGCACAAGGAATGAGCTATGACACATGGCCTTGTGGGTGCCTTTGTGCTCCAGAGCCAGCAGGTCATGGTTTAAAGCTAGTCCAGATGACCCACTATGTGTAAGGAGCAAGCTGTGTCTGCTGTCGGAGATGCTGTGCAATTTTCTACCCCACATCTCAAGCTGTTTTCTATCGATGCTTTGGCATGACCTCTAGTTAACAGTGACTGCAGACCATTTTGTTACCAAATAGCCTCCATTCATAAAATATGAACATAAAATTAAAGGTGATATTGTTCAGATAAATTTATTTTTAGATAAATTTACACATGGAAACGTAGGCATCTCAAAATGTTTAAATGGTTTGCCCTGGTACTATGTTTTTAAACTAGGCTGACCTATTACCATGTGGCCAGAAATCCATGAAAACAATCATTAGTCTTCCAAATTCTCTTTGTGTGGTGACCTGCCAGTCTCTTACTTCTGTATGCACATTCTCCCACTCTGTAACATTTCTTGGTTTTGATGATTTGTCTTTTTTTTTTCTTTAATACTCAGCATTGCTCAGAATATGGCTTGTACTAATTTGCGTTCTCTTTCACTCATTCACTAATTTAGAGCTTAGAAGGTCCAATCTATTTAAATTTGCATGTAGATTCTGCTACTTTTGTGAATATGTATAAATTCTTAATCTTTCTAGATTTAATTTCTTTATCTTTAATATGAGCATGATAGTAATATCTGTCTCATAGTGGTATTGTGTAGATTAAATGAAGCAATATATATAAAATGATTGGAAAATTACCTGTTGTACAAAAACCAAATCAATTTCCATCGAGTTGATTCCAACTCATAGTGATCCTATAGGACGGAGTATAAGTGACCCACAGAGTTCACAAGGAATGACTGGTAGAGTCAAACTGCCAACTTTTGGTTAGCAGCTCTGGTACTTAACCACTATGCCACCAGGGTTTTTTCCATGTCACATGGTGTGGGCTATACATGTTTGCTATTTTTTGTTTTTATTATAGTGTACTCCATTATGTGTTTATTAGATATACTACATGTCAGAAAAACCTGGTTGTACAGTGGTTAGGATTTTGGCTGCTAACCAAAAGGCTGGCAGTTCAGATCTACCAGGCACTCCTTGGAGACCCTAACGCAGCAGTTCTACTCTTTCATATGGATTCCCTATGAGCTGGAATAGACTTGACAGCAAAGGATTTTCTGTGTACCAGGCACTGCTATATGTACACATTCTATCAATTCGGATCACAAACTCATCCTAGAAACAGTGCTACATACCTCATTACTGAATATCACTACGGTCACCTTTGAAGTACTCCCCTTGGGAAGCTACGCCTGGATGCCAGTTCCTAGTCTACCCTTCCAAGCAATTTTGGAACTCTTTTTCTGGAATGGCCATCAGAGATGTTGTTGTATCACCCTTGATGTCCTAAATGTTGTCAAAAATCTCTTCCTTTCAATATCTTTATCTTTGAATAAATAGAGAAGTCATTGGGGACAGATGAGATGAGTATGGAGGGTATTTCAGTATGGTTATTTCTTTACTGGCTAAAAACTCACTCATAGACAACTATAGAATTAAGTCTGTGAACTTGCCACTATGCCACTGTGCACAATGGCCATTCCAGAAAGCGTTTCAAAATTTATTTGTAGGGTGGACTAGGGCTGGCATGGGTGCATAGCTTCCCAAGGGGAGTACTTTGAAGGTGACTGTAGTGATATTCAGCAATGAGCTATGTAGCACTTAGAACAGTTAAGTTTACAGACTTAATTGTTGGGCCTGTGCGCATACGTATATGTAGACACATATGTGCATGTGTGCGAGGTCCAACAACTAAGCTCGTGAACTTAATTGTTCTAAGTGCTACATAGCTCTAGGTCTGTGCATGTGTCGTTATAATACTTTGCCTGCTTGAGCTGCCCTTTGAAGTTTTCTGTTCAGCCTCTTTCATACTTCTTTATTTTGCTTAAGTTACTTGATAATAAAGAGTAAGTTTGAGAGTCTCCTCAGGCATCCATTTTGGACTTTTCTTTCTTTCCCACCTTTTTTATAACCTCTTGCTTTATTTATGTATGATCTTCTTGAAGTTATTCCACAACTCATGTGGTCTTCCATCATTAATGTTCAATGAATTTCCCAGGATCCTCCCCTGGGGATCTTTTTGAAATGTAGATTCTGATTCTGTATATCTGGAGGATGGAAATGTGCATTATTAACAGGGGTTTGAACCAGAATAAACTGGTTCAAAACCCTAATCTGGGATGGTTCCAAGACGTGCATTTCAAACAAGGTCCTGCATGCTGCTTCTTCTGTTAGTCTGGACACCACTAGAGAATCAATGCTGTTGGCATGAGGCCAGAGACAGGTCTTTCTTGCTCAAGTCTCAGGGATTTGAGGTGAACATTTGAGCCTTTTTTGTAGAGGGGACAGAACGTGGAATGACCAGAGACAAAACAGGACAGGTATTATATGCAACTATTCTTCATACTTATGCTCCATCCACTGGGGGGGCATTAGCTAGCATGGGCCAGTCTGCCTAGTGTGTTGGCCATAATCTGCCTAACTAGGCATATTGCCACATGAAATGCCATCAGTGAGGCTGTGAGGGGCAAACGCCAGAATCCTGGGGTGAGAATTTTTTTTCTCTTGTTATCTTCGCACAGTAGCAGTGAACATGAGCCAGGAATCCTCTAGGACTTTTGTTGTATTCTGTGTACTATTGTTTTCCTGTTAGAGTTTCTTTCACTGCCATTGTTATTCAGCCCCTGTAGCTCAGCTCCAGCTCAGCCTCCAAGCTGGTAAGTTTTGTAATGAAACACCCAATGGATCTGGCTCCCTAGTAATCTATATAGGACTCATCTGATGACTTAAAAATAACATGTTTAGGTTCTTCCAGAAACTATCTGTTAACTCTGCTTGGATGGTAAGAATTACATTAAGGCTGAAAGTTAGTGGGGAGATCAATACCAAATGGATTTATTTAGCACATGCAGGAGAAAATGGCACAAGTGTCTGTTAACCTGATGACATTTTGTGCTGTTATTGAAAGTTCATTATTTAACTGCTGTCTCTGCTTGAGAAGGCCAGACTTTGAAATATTAGGTATTCTGATTGAAGCAGAGGCCATAACACATGAATCTGAACATTTTCTTCCTCCTCCTGCTTCTTTTTTTTTCTGTATGTCATGTCACCAAACATTGTTGGGTAGGCATCTGATTCACGCATTCCCATAAACAGCAGACTAAAATGCTGCCTGGCCCCGTGCCACCTCCATGATCACATAAGGATCAGACTGTTGTAACCCATAGGCTTTGCAGTGATCGATTTTTTGGAAATCATAGTCCATCTTAGTCTGGAAGCTCCTCTGAAACCTGGTCAGCATCTTAGTACCATGCCAGTGTCCACTGACACACAGTTGGTAGCTGCACATGAAGTGCATTGGCTGGAAATAGAACCCTGGTTTCCTGAGACAAAGCTGAAAATTCTACATCTGAGCCACCAATATCTCCTCTTAGTTTCATGGGATGATTTAATTTCTGTGTCCTTCAAACTCAATCTTTTCTTCTACTAAGTTATATACCAAGGCTATTTCCTCTGGGTAGGTCTGGTCTGATTCCTTTTTATGAAGTTTAAGGTCAACAGGCAGTTCACCAGAGTTACAGAGCTCTGGGCTAGGAGCTTTTGTTGCATATGGATGTCCAATTTTTATAGCATCATTTGATGAAAAGACTATTCTTCTCTCTACCCTAAGACTAGGTTGGTGTAGAATCAGCAGTTGTGTAGTGTCATGGATTGACCTATGTTCCCCCATAAGTGTGTGAGGCCATTTGGCTAGACCATGATTCCCATTATTGTACTAGACCATTCCCAGCCATTTGGCTAGACCATGATTACCAGTATTTAAAACATATGTTCCTATATGTTTTAACCCTGCATCTATGATGTTAATGAAGGAGGATGGGTGGCATGGTTCAATGTGTTAGATTGTATTCTGCTTTGAGGCAATCTCTTGACATATAAAGGAAAGGAAAACAAGCAGAGAACTGGGGATCTCATACCACCAAGAAAGCAGTGTTGGGAGCAGAGTGAGTCTTTTGAAAAGATTTGAAGTTCCTGTACCTCAGAAGCTCCTAGTGCAGGGTAAGATGGGTGACATGGCTCTTCCTCCACAGCCAACAGAGAAAGTCTGATGCCCTGAATTTGGATTTGAAACCTAGTGGAATGTGACGGAATAAAATTTCTCATTTTAAAGGCATCCACTTTGATATTTCTGTGATAGCAGCACTAGATGACCAAGACACATAGTATATAGAAGTAAGCATAGTATGAGTAACCAGTATAAATTGAAGATGTATGTCACAAGGTCATACAGCATATCTACGAAATGAGAGAAAAATGGCAGGGCATGACACAAGGGAAACAAAACAAGGAGGAACTGAGATAAAAGATGCGACCAATTCACATGTCTAGGTAGAGTTCCTTGTATTGGGTAGGGTGGTCTAGGACTGACTCGGACTGAATTTACTAGTGAACCTTGCCTTACCTATGGAAAATCAAGATTTTGCTGTATGTTCTGGTGGAATTTGCTTTGATTAAAGAGCTATAAAGTATTTAGAGACAGCTGAGTAGTTTGGAGTCAGATCATCCTCTGTGAAGAAAACAAAATCCCAATACAGACAACAACAAAACCAAACCAAACCAAAACAAAACAAAGCAAACAGAAACAACAACAAAAAACAAAACTTTTAAGAGCATTTCCTGGCCTAAGTTACATTGGAAGGTTATTTTTATGCATCATTAGAGAGTATCAGAACAATTGCATTTTGGCAGGTTCTTAGAAACTCTGTTAACCGGGAGATAATCAGAACAGTCGCATTATTATGTGGGGAAAGGGCTGAATAGTATTCCATTGTATGAATGTTTGCTTTTCCATTCACCAATTAAGTGAGATTTGAGTAGTTTTTGGGTTTTGTCAATTCCTGATAATGATGCTATGTGTGTACTGGTGTTTGTGTGAACATTATTTCTCTAAAATAAATCCCTATAAGTGGGAGTGCTGGGTTATGTGATAAGTGTTTGGCCATCTTTATAAAAAACTACCAAAGTGTTTTCCATAATAGCTGAACCATTTTGCATAACTACCCACCAGCAGTGTAAGGTTCTTGTTGATCTGTGTCCTTGTCATCATTTGATATGGTCAGTATTTTTTATTTTAGTCATTTTAATTGATTTATAGTGATATCTCATGGTGGATCTAATTTACATTTCTGTGATAACTAATGGGAAACTGGCTGTGTAGTGGTTGTTATAGATGCTAATCAAATAGGTTGGCGTTTTGAATCCACTGGGCACTCCTTGGAAACTCTATGAGGCAATTCTACTCTATCCTATATGGTCACTTTGAGCTGGAATTGACTCAACAGCAATGGGTTTTGGTTGGAGTAACTAATGAGTAGTTTATTCTGTTGTACACAGGGTTGCTGTAACTTGGAACCAACACCTAACAACAATGACTAATGGTGTTAAGCACCTTTTAATGTTTTTATTTCTCATCTGTTTATCTTCTTTGGTGAAGTATCTTTTGCCCATTTTTAAAAATAGATTGTTTTCTTATTGTTTAGTTTTGAGACTTCTTCATATTTTCTGGGAACAAGTCCTTTGTTTGAGTAAGATTTGCAAATAGTTTTCCCACTCTGCAGTACACCTTTCTTATTCTCTTAATTGTGTTCTTTAATTCTAAAGAAGTTCAATTTGACTCTTCTATTGCTTATACTTCGGGTGTCACATCTAAGAACTTTTTGTCTAACTCAAGGTCATGAAAAAAATTTCCAATATTTTCTTCCAACACTTTTATAGTGTTACACTTTACATTTTGGTTTATGATCTATCCAAATTGTTTTTTTGTATAACACATGATATGCATGAGTATGTCCAGAATCATTTGAAGAAAGTACTACCCCTTCTCCATTAAATATCTTGAGTCATTTTTTAAAAAAGTCAGTTGATTATGTTTTACAAGATCTATTCCTGGACTTGTATGAACTGTTTTATTGGTCTATGAGTCCTTCCTTTCACTACCACAACACTGCCTTAAATACAGTAGCTTTATAGCATATCTTAAAACTGCGTGGTGTGATTCCTTTGAATGTATTTTTCTTTTCCCAAATTGTTTAGACTATTCTACTTCCTTTGCCTTTCAGCTTAATTTTAGGATAGGCTCGACTACAAAGAATGTTGCTGGGATTTTGATTGAGATCACAGTAAATCTGAAGAATGATTTGGCTAGAACTGATATTTTAACTCTATTGAGATTTCCAGTCCATGCATGCAAAATATTTCTAATTTACTTAGATCTTCTCTGACTTTTTCTCCTTAAATTTTATTTTTTGTGTATTGTTGAGAAAAAATACACAAAATATACACCAATTCAACCTTTTCTGTGTGTACAGTTTAGTACCATTGATTACATTCTTTGAGTTGTGCAAGCATTCTTAACCTCCTTTTCTGAGTTGTTATTCCTCTGTAACATAAACTCATGACCCCTAAGGATCCCATCTAATCTTTCAAGTTGTTATTGTCAGTTTTTTTTTTTTTTTACTAGTTAAGCTACACTATTGCTTGGATTTAAGATAACTTCAGGGGGATGATGTGGTTTAAAGTTTAAATATTATCTCAAGGCAATAGTTTCAAGGGTTCACCCACCCTCCCTAGCTCCAGAAAGTCTACAGTCCATGAGAATTTGAAATTGTCTTCTACATTTTCCCCCTTTTGATTAGGATTCTTCTATGGAATCCTTGGTCAAAATATTCAGTAGAGTTAGCAGGGCACCATTATTTCTGATCTTGTAGCAAGGGAGGCAGTAACTCGTGGAGGCAACTAGCCTCCTTTGCTAACCGTTCTTCTTCCTTTATTGCTCCAGGTGAATAAAAACCAGTTATTGTGCCTTGGATGCCCATTATCCAGCTTTTAAAACCCCAGACATTACACAATGAAGTAAATGGGAGAACAGAAGCACTATGTTATTAGGTCAATTAACCAAGGTGTCCCATAAGACCATGACTCTAAACCTCCAAACCAAGGAGCCAAGTCACATGAGGTGTTTGAGAGTACATAAGCAGCCTCAGTAGCTATGTTTTGTTGTCATTTTTGTAAAATTATCTATCACACCACTTTCACCAATTTCAACTTCTACATGTGTATGGCGGGGTAACAGCATCAGGAAAGGAGGATAAAGATAGAGTGAGCAGCCCCACTTGTCTGTCAGTGGAGGCTTGTTGCTGTGATACTAAAAGCTATGCCACTGGTATTTAGTACCAGCAGGGTCACCTATGGTAGACAGGTTTCAGCTGAACTTCCAGACTAAGAGAGACTGGGAAGAAGGACCTGGCAGTCTACTTCTGAAAATAATTAGCCAAAGAGAACCTTAAGAATAGCAGCAGAACACTGTCAGACATAGTGCTAGAAAGTGAGCCCCCCAGGTTGGAAGGCACTCGGAAGATGACTGGGGAAGAGCTGCCTCCTCAAAGCAGAATTAACTTTAGTGATGTGGGTGAAGTAAAGCCTTCATAATCTTTGTTCACTGATGTGGCGTGACTCAAAATGCGAAGAAACAGCTGCAAACATCCATTTAATAATTGGAACATGGGATGTATGAAGTATAAATCTAAGAAAGCTGGAAATCATCAAAAATGAAATGGAATGCATTCACATCAATATCCTAGGCATCTGTGAGCTAAAATGGACCAGTACCGGCCATTTTGAATCCGACAATCATATGGTCTGCTATGTTGGGAACGAAAACTGGAGGTGGAACAGTGTTGCATTCATCATCAAAAAGAATATTTCAAGATCTGTCCTGAAGTACAATGCTGTCTGTGATAGAATAATATCCATATGCCTGCAAGGAAGGTCGTCAGTACGGATATTATTCAAGCTTACACAGCAACCACTAAGGCCAAAGAAGAAGAGACTGAAGATTTTTACCAGTTTCTGCAGTCTGAAATTGATTGAATATGCAGTCAGGATGCACTGATAATCACTGGTGACTAGAATTCAAAAGTTGGAAATAAAGAGGAAGGATTGACAGTTGGAAAACACAGGCTTGGTGATAGAAATAATGCCAGAGATCACATGATAGAATTTCACAAGACTAACAACTTCTTCATTGCAAATACCTTTTTTTAACTGACACAGTGACTATACACATGGATCTCATCAAGTGGAACACACAGAAATGAAATCCACCACATCTGTGGAAAAAAGATGGTGGGAAAGCTCAGTATCAGCAGTCAGAACAAGACCAGGTCTTGACTGTGGCACAGATCATCAATTCCTCATATGCAAATTTGAATTGAAACTGAGGAAAATTAGAACAAATCCACAAGAGCCAAAGTATGATCTTGAGTACCTCCCTCCTAAGTTTAAAGACCTTATCAAGAACAGATGTGGTGTATTGACCACTAATAACCAAAGAACCAGACAAATCGTGGAATGACATCAAGACATCACCTGTGAAGAGAATAAAGGTCACTAAAAAGACAGGAAAGGAAGAAAAGACCAAACTACATATCAGAAGAGAGTCTGAAACTTGCTGTCCAACGTTGAGGAGCTAAAGCAAAAGAAGGAGTGGCAAAGTAAAAGACCTAAACAGAAGAGTTCAAATAGCAGCTCACGAAAACAAAATAAAGTATTATAATGACATTTGCAAAGAGCTGGAAATGGAAAACCAAAAGGGAAGAACATATTCTGCATTTCTCAAGCTGAAAGAACTGAAGAAAAAATTCAAGACTTGAGTTGCAGCAGTGAAGGATTCTACAGAGAAAATATTAAATAACACAGGCAGTACTAAAAGAAGATGGAAAGAATATACAGACTCGTTATATCGGAATGAATTAGTTGATGTTCAGCCATCTGAAGAGGTAACTTATGTATGATCAGGAACCAATGGTACTGCACTGAAGGAATTGGCAAAAAACACGGCTCCAGGAATTGATGGAATGTCAACTGAGATATTTCAACAAACAGATGCAGCACTGGGAAGCGTTCACTCATCTATACCAAGAAATTTGGAGAAAACCTGGCCAACTGACTGGAAGTAATCCATATTTTTGCCCATTCCAAAGAAAGGTGATCCAGTCGAATGTGGAAATTCCTGAACAGTATCATTAATATCACACACAAGTAAAATTTTGCTGTAGATCATTCAAAAGTGAGTGCAACAGTATATTGACAAGGGACTGCCAGAAATTCAAGCAAGTTTCAGAAGAGGATGTGGAACCAGGGATACTACTGCTAATGTTGGATGGATCTTGGCTAAAATCAGAGAACACTAGGAAGATGTGTACCTGTGTTTCATTGACTATGCAAAGGCGTTCGACTGTGTGGATCATAATAAATTAGGGTTAATATTGTGCAGAATGGGAACTCCAGAACACTTACTTGGACTCTTAAGGAATCTGCACATGGATCAAGAGGCAATTGTGTGTACAGAATAAGGGGACACTGCATGGATTAAAGTCAGGAAAGGTGTGTGTCAGGGTTGTATTCTTTCACTATACCTTTTTATCTATATTCAGAGCAATTAATTTGGGAAACTGGATTATATGAAGAAGAACGAGGCATCAGGATTGGAGGATAACTCACTAACAACCTGTGTTATGCAGACAACACCACCTTACTTTCTGGAAGTGTTGTCTTGGGACACAACTAGCCACTATCCTAAACAAGAAGTATGGGAAAATATGCACAGAGCTCCGAATAGAAGAAAGAACATCTACTCTGTATGTTGACTCCCCACCACTTCTTACCAGCTCCAGGTCTGTCCCACCTCTGCCTACAACTGCCTCTTTTTTTCTTTCTCTCTTTCTTTTTCTTTCTTTTCTTTCTCTCCCTCCCTGCCTCCCTCCCTGCCTCCCTCCCTGCCTCCCTCCCTGCCTCCCTCCCTGCCTCCCTCCCTGCCTCCCTCCCTGCCTCCCTCCCTGCCTCCCTCCCTGCCTCCCTCCCTGCCTCCCTCCCTGCCTCCCTCCCTGCCTCCCTCCCTCCCTTTCTTTTCTTAACCTCCACATAGCCTCGTAGGCTACCCTTCATTTCCCAGTGGTATTTGCCTTGCTAACATGGCTAGTGCATCCCTGGTTCAGGCCCACCACTGTTCCGGGTCCATACTGACTTGCCCACTGTCACTTGATCAGCAGCTGAATGGAGGGCAGTGACCCCATAACATTTCCCTTCTGAAACCCTTACCCATCTGATGAGGGGCTATGAATAATATTACTGATAATATTACTGATAGATAATATCAGACAGTGCCTACCCATACCACCCTCAACCATCTTACCAGACAAGTGTACGGTGAAGTGGCTTACTCTATCTGCTGCCTCCCTGCCCACCTAGATAAGGTAGTGACAGATATTGTGCCAAAGATGAACAAGCACACCTGTCCTGATGTACCAAAACAAAGAAGTAGAATGAAACAGACGAACACATAATCAAAAGACACAGAAAATAATGCCGTAATGACTCAGAGACAGAAGACAATATCAAAACATATTTAAGAAAACAGGGTAAGGTTGCTCCAGTAAGTAACAAAATAATCAGATGGTCTTTTGGTAGAAGAAAAGGCAAATGAACTACCTGATATAGAACTCAAAAGACTAATATTTAGGGGTCTTCAAGATACTAGGAAAAAGATCTAGGAAATCACAGGCAAAAACAATGAAAATATAGCCAAAGCAATAGAAGAACTTGGAGAAAATAATAAAAGAATAAAATGTTAAACCAAATAAATAATTTGACACATATAAAACCTCAGAAGAAAAAAATCTGGTTATAAAGCCAGGCTTTACCTTTGCTGTATTGTTGTCATGGCTCTACCCTATAGGGTTCACCATGCAGGTGGTGATGGAGAGGAGTTCTGCCTCTTTATTTGAAATCTTTTTGTTACACTTGCACTGTACCAGTTGCCAGTGGGGAAGCAGAGGGTTACCCATTCTTTGTTGGCACTTACTTAGCGTAAGGTGGGGAGAGTCAACATGAGTCACACTGCAAGTTTCACTGCTACTACACCAGTGCTGAGTTTTAACGACACTGTCTTTTTCTGGTATTTGCTTGGTATATAGGGCATGGAGACTCTACAGGCTTCTACCTCACAGAATTTGTTGCTGCCATACTGGCAACACCAGTGCAAAAGTGCTTAAGTGTTATGGCTGCTAACCAAAAGGTCAGCAGTTCAAATCCACCAGGCACTCCTTCAAAACTCTGTGGTGCAGTTCTATTCTGTCCTATAAGGTTGCTATGAGTCCGAATCTATTTGATGGCAATAGGTGTGGTTTTGGTTTGGTATACTGGTAGGAAAAGAAAAATGGCAAGAGAAGGGTAAGATTCCTTTGGTGCCGCTCACCTGGAATAGGGCAGCTGAAGGCAAAAGTCTTCTGTTTCACATGGAGGCTTTCTTCCCTGTTCCCTGACTAGACAGTGAGCTCTTCTTGGTGGTACTTTCTGTCTACATTTCTTGGCTGTTTTGAGATTAGGATGCCCTAGCACTCAACCTCGCATATATAGGAGGCACAAATGTCACCAGGCAGTGAAATCCTGTGATGTCTTGAGATCTTTATCTGGTTCACATACTTTCACCAACCTTTCAGAGCCTTCTGATAGTGGCCATACATGTTTTATCTCATACCTAAAAATCAAACCCTTTGCCATTGGATCAATTCTGACTGATAGTGACCCTGTAAGACAGAGTGAACTGACACATAGAGTTTTCAAAGAGTGCTTGGTCGATTTAAACTGCCAGTCTTTTGGTTAGCAATCAAAGCACATAACTGTTACACCACCAGTGTTTCCTTAACTCAAACCTGCCCCCTCAAACCCACTGCTGTTGAGTCGGGTCCAACTCATAGCTACCCTAGAGGTCACAGTAGAACTGCCCACGCAGAGGTTCCAAGGAGCACCTGGTGGATTTGAACTGCTGACCTTTTAGGTAGCAGGTGTAGCACTTAATCCACTATAACACGAGGATTTTTAACTCATACAGCAATGAGAAATTCCAAACTATTTAAGAAGATTGTTTGTGTATGCCAATGCAATTTCCTTTCCACTCATTCTTCAACATACTCCAAGCTGTGTTTGTCTCTGTATCCTGTTAAATCTCTCACTGACACACAAACTGCTAAATCCATCTGGATTTTATTTAATTTCTCTGTAGAATTTGAAATTCTAATTTTTGAAACATTCCATTCATTTCTTTTCTGTGATCCAATTATCTCTTGACTTTTCTCCACTTAGGTTGTGATTCTTTCTCTGTGTCCTTTGAATGAGCAAAATCCTTTGCCTAGGCATTAAATATTCTAGTCCTTCAAAGCTCGTTACTAGTCCCTTTCTTTTATTTTCTACTCTCTTCCCAAGCAATTTCAGCTGTGTCCAAGGCTTCAGTAACTATCACTATGCAGATGACTTATCAACCTAAATCATTACCTCAGATTTCTCTTTTGAGCTTCAGACACATCTGCCTCCCTGATTTCTCAGTTTTAAGCTTGACATGGTCAGAAATGATGTCATGATCATCTAAGCATTACTTGATCATTTCCAGTGTTTCTGTCTATCGTGATCTATGATCATACCTGACATCCGTTTCTCCGTCATCCTTCAATATCCAGTATTTCACAATTGATTTAAACTTTTAAAAACCTCTCAAGTACATTCACTTCTTTTTATCTCCACTGTCATGATCCTAGTTCAGTTCAACATCATGTTTCACCAGGATTGTCACAAAAGCTTTTTATCTGATATCACTGCATCCTGTATCAAATCACAATGAACTCTTTAAATGACCAGTCTGCTCATGTAAACCTGCTTAAAAAACTGTTTGACTTTAGACTAATCCTTATCCTTTAAACCACAAGGCTTTATACACAGGTACTTGCCCAACTCTTCAGCATAATCAATTAACTCATACACTTACGCAGTCAGTATTTAGGGAGTTCCTACTATGTATCAGAAATTGTTTTTTAATAGGACAACAAAGTAAAGTCTTTGTTTTTATAAAACCTATATTTTAGCAGGAGAATACACCCACAAAACACCGAACAGAGAATTAAGCAATATGCCATTTGTTAATAAGTAATAAAGTAGAAAATTTATCAATGTAAGGGAGCAGAAAATGATGGTGGTGGTGTTATTTTAATAGGGTTGCCCAGGTTAGCATCCCTGAGAAGGTGACATCCCTGAGTAGTGACCTAAGGAAAGTGAGGAGCAAATCACATCAATACTTCAAGGAACAATAGTCCCGGCTTAGGGAATACTAAATGCAAAGATTCTGAACCAAGAGTGCTTGGTTATTCAAGGGTCAGTGAAAAAGCTAGAGTAGTTCAGTGGAATGAATGAGGGGGACTTCCGTAAATAACATTAGAAGACTAGGGGTCCAGTTATATAGGGCTTTGTAGGCCATAGTACAACTTCATATTTTTAATTATTATTATCTTTTTGCATCTGGTGAGAAGACATGGGTGGGTTTTAAGCAAGAGGTATCCTTCCCCTACAGAAAATTCTTGTACCGGAGCCCTCTTTTATGAGAGGCCAAGGCTTTCTCAGAGCTGCACTGAAGTCCAAGTCTGTTTCTTTTGTGTCTCCTATCTTCTCCATCTTCTGTCATAGATTTGGGACTTGCGTTACGGCCTAAAGCCTTTCCATTGTTTTCCACGACACTCAATAAATCTCTGGCCCTTGTAACTCAATCTTGGCACAGAGGACCTAAGGGACACAACCTCCAGTGACTAAGTTTTCCATGACAATCCATTTTTATACTTTGATTGTGTTCTCCTCTCAAATACTGGAAATTAAATTAGTTACTAAGTCCTATTAATTTTGCTAGGAAAAAAAATGTCTCTGGAATCTACTTTTTTCTTAAAGTCATCTTAGAAATCTACAAAGTCTGAGTTTGCTTTTTACTTACTTTTTTTTAATTGTGACAATCTAAAAACAGATTATAGCTCAGCACAACTTTGTAAGTAAACATCACAGGATATCAATGGCTATTGTTATTGGTCAAGACCCAATCAGAAGACAAAATTATCAGCAATTTGAAGATGAAAAACTATGCAAAGAATAATTAAATACTAAAAAGGTGGTTAACTGTCAAAAGGAGTAAAAGAAAATGGTAAAAGATACAAAAATAACATATGTAAAAAGAAGCTACTATCTACAGGGCTAAAGGAAATGAACAAAAAAGAAACTGTGCACTTAGAGGAGCCCACAAGCCTCATTGCAGATAGTGTGGTTGCCACAGAAGTGTGCAGCCTAACAGTGATGAGGAAACTTGCTTGAGGCTAATTCACTGGACTTGTCTTCTAGTTGGCTGGACAAACTTACTGGACAGTGGAGAACATAGCTGGCCCCAACGTTTGCTGAGATGAGTACTGCTGAACCTCTCACCTACTGGCAGTTGCTCCCCAAACAGCACAGAGGAACAAGCAGAAACAGTCTCTTCTTGTTATGCTTGTAGTGTCTCTGGTGTCCTCTGTTGAGAAAACCTAGCGTGGATCCACGTATCACCAGAGAAATGTGTACAAGGTCTGGCTCTAGCGTTATTAAGCAGGCAAAGTTGGGTAAATTTGGAGCAGAGAGGCAAGAAATTATTACATTCATGAATCATTGCAATCACAAATTAAATTATTACATTCACAAATATTGCAACGGAATGTCACATATCTGACATAGTGAAACTCACGTGAAATTGCTCACTACAGATAAGTAAGTAAGCACAAATAAGTCTTTGCTTGCTTTGCTGACTGAGTTATCTGTCTCTGCTCATCATTTTCATGAACATTGATTCTAGCTGTACTTTTGTACCCAACAGCTAGAACCTGTGTATCTGTTAGGGGGTTACTCTCAGGTAGCCAGGGTCTGCTTCCCCAAAGTGACTGAGAAATTCTATCCTTCCAGAGATCTCTCTATCAAATAACCGATGGGTCCATAAATATAAATATTAAGACTCCCACGTCCCTATTTAGGGCAGCTCTGGAGTGTGATCCACCCTGTCTTCAGGGCTCTTCTGCAAAATTAAGCCAGAATTAACTTCTGTAAGATTTTCCTTGGTATTGCACCCTCACTTGGCATCTTTCCTTTCCTTGTGCAAGTTGTCTATTTCCATAAGGGTTTCTCCTAAAAACTGTTAAAACAAAACAACAAGAAAACAGCTACTGATGGACTTCCAACTCACAGTGACCTCCTGTGTGTCAGGGTAGAACTGCACTGCATAAAGCTTTCACTGGCTAATTTTTCAGAAGTAGATCGCCATGCCTTCCTTCTACATGATTTTGAGTCTGTCACCTTTTCGTTAGCAGCTGAGCACATTAACTGTACCACTTCCTGAGAACACTTTCCAGTAAGTCTCATTCCCAAGAATTCTTGTCTTAAGGATTGTATTTGGGGAAAGCAAACTAAATCAGATGTAATGTAAACAAAAGTTTTGTAGTGATTTGAGCAGATAAAAGAGTAGATTATAATATGGCTCATAACACAGAAACGCTCAGGTCATGCCATTGACTACTGTACCTACTGCGCGAAGGATTGTATGAATGAGATCACGGCACATACCAACTTATAGTGGAGTTCTAGCACTAAAAGTGTAGCAGTAAGTACATCATCTTGGGCAATAAATAACTGGCTTAGTTAATTGTTTAATCTAGATTTCAATAATGTCGCAATCGTCTTACAGTGCACAAGAACCTAGCTTTATAGAGAGATATCTTATTAAAACTGTCATTCTCGAAGGGTTAGCTCGCAGTGTTTTTATTAAGTATAGAGTTCGGAACAGAGCCTGGAAGTTATTAACATTATTTTGCAGAGTATACTTATGTAGATAGTCATTTCTTAACCTAAGTTTTACAAAAGAATTAAAAAAAACATGGATTTGAGGCTATATAGTTTTTTCCCTAAATCCAACAGTGGCAATTTAATTTCATTAAGACAATATTATCTGTCACATTAAAATTAATGTTAATTTGAATTTTATCAGTCATAATTTCACTTGTATTTAATTTGAATACAGATTAAGTGCTACCATTGTATTTAAGCTGTAAAGATAAGAGTTTTATACTTAATTTTATATTTATATATTTTTAAGTAATAGGATAATAGAAACAGAGAACAGGTGTTGATGGCCTTAGTAACATTTTATTAACAAAACATGTATCACTAAAATTTGAGAAATAGTTTTCAAAACGGGATTCTGGAACTCACAGTAGCAGCATGCCTTGGAATATCTTAGTAATGCAACCTCTGAGTCCCAATTAAAAAGAAAAAAAAATCATTGTCAAAAATTGATTCCAACTCACAGTAACTCTATAGGATGGACTAGAACTGCTCCCTATGGTTTCCAAGGAGTAGATAGTAGATTTAAATTGCTGGCATTTTGGTTAGCAGACAAACTCTTAATCACTGCAGCACCAAGGCTCCTAGCCCTACTTCAGACTTGCCAAACCAGGGACTCCGGGGGTGGGGACAGCAGTCTGTGTTTTAACAAGTTTCCCAGAAGATTGTGATGCAGTGGAATTTGACAACAACTACTCTAATCTCTCTTCTTTCCCTTGTTCAGGCTCTCATCCTCTCTTGGACTTCCTGGTGTACAGTCATTACACTTCAAATCATCTCCACATAACTGTGAGATGAATCTTACTAGAGCACATTTATTGTGCCACTCTGCCTTTAAGTATCTTCAATGGTTCAGAACCCATTACACTGTCACAGTAGTTGTAACAGCTTGGTACTGGTACAGAACCAGATACATAGACCTATGGAACAGAAAGGAGAATGCAAATATAACATCCTCCATCTATGAGAAGCTGATATTTGACAAAGGTCCAAAGTCCATAAACTGGGGAAAAGATACTGTCTTTAACAACTGGTGTAGGCATAACTGGATATCCATCTCCAAAAAAGTGAAACATGACCCGTATCTCACAGTGATGTGAGTACAAAAACTAACTCAAAATGGATCAAATACCTAATTATAAAATTTAAAACAATAAAGATCATGGAATTAAAAATAGGGTAACACTGGGATCCCTAATACAGCTCATAAAGAGACTACAGAATATTACTAACAATATACAAATGCCAGAAGAGAAAATGAATAACTGGAAACTCCTAAAAATTGAACACTTAGGCTCACCCAAAGCCTTTAGCAAAAGAGTAAAAAGATTACCCACAGACTGGGAAAGAATTTTTGTCTGCCATAAATCTGATCACTGTCTAATCTCCATAATCTACAAAGTACTGCAAAATCTCAGCAAGAAAAGAACAGTAACCCAATTAAAAAATGGACAAAGGATAGAAACATTGCCCTTCACCAAAGAAGATGTTCAGGCAGCTAACAAATACATAAGCAAATGCTCATGATCATTAGCCATTAGAGAAATCCAAATTAAAACTGTAGTTAGATGCCATCACACCTCAACAAAGCTGGTTTTAGTCCAAAAAACACAAAATAATAAATGTTGGAGAGGTTGTCGCAAGACTGGAACTCTTCTACATTGCTGGTGGGACTGTAAAATGATACAACTACTTTGGAAATCTATTTGACACTTTCTTAAAAAGCCAGAAATAGAAATGTCATATGATCCAGCAATCCCACTTCTTGGACTATATCTTAGAGAAATAAAGGCTGTCACATGAAAAGATGCATGCACACCAATATTTTTTTTTGTCGTTGTTATTCTTTTTTTTATTATGATTGAATGAAAATGTACATTCCCATATAAATTTGCATGCTTACTTATATGCAGCTCCCACTGCTCTCCCTGACTGGTGACAGTACACCTTTCCTCTTTGCTCCATATATGTCCTATCCTCCCAACAGTCTCCTATCCCCTCCTCTCCACCCACTCCCTTTCCTCCAGTAAGAAGTCAGCAGGAAGGTATCCTATAGATGCATAGGACCATAAATTTCTGACAAAATATTGTCACTCTGTATCACCAAGTCCAATCCATTGGTGTCCTAAAAGTTGACCTTCATTATTATTTATGGACAGGAGCAGCATCAGGGCCAGGGGCCATGCTTCCAGGGGAACGCCAGAGCCCCTACACCATCAACTGTATGCACGCCAATGTTTATTGTAGCACTGCCCACAATAGCAAAAGAGTAGAATCAACCCAGGTGCCCATTAACAGAGGAATGGATAAACAAACTGTGGCAGAGTCACACAGTGGAATATTATGCAGTGATAAAGAACAACAATGGGAAATATAACACAGAATCATCTGGAAGTCATTATGCTGAATGAAATTAGTCGGTTGCAAAAGGACAAATGAGTGAGTCAAGAAAAGGTTGAAGCACAGAAGAAAACAATCTTTGATGGTTACAAAGGTGGAAAGGGAGGGAGAGGAGTATTCATAGGTTACTTAGTAGATATAGGAATTAGGTTAGGTGAAGGGAGTGACAGCGCACAGTGGAAGGGAAGTTAGCACAGCTGGACTACACCAAAAGCGAAAAGGTTTTCTAAATACCATCCAACATTTTGAAGGAGTAGCAGGGACAGGGATCCAGGGACCATGGTTTCAGGGGACATCTCGGCTAACTGTATAACTTTTTTTTAAAGAAAATGTTCTGCACACCACTTTGGTGAGTGACATCTGGGGTTCTAAAAGCTAGCAAGTTGTCATCTAGGTAACACCAACTGGTCCCAATCCACCTGGAGCAGAGGAGAATGAAGGACATCAAAGACATGAGGAAGATACCAGCCCCACAGACAGAACACGCCATATGACCCAGAGACTACATCAGCATGAGACCAGAAGAACCATATGGCGATCAGCCATACCAACAGCTGCCTTGACAGGGAAAACAATGTAAAGTCCCTGATGCAGAGGCATAAAAATGAGTGTGAAAAACTAGAACTGTATTAAAAAAAAGCCCTTGATGGTTCGTCAGACTGGAGGGTCCTCTGAGAACCTGGCACCCAGACTCACTGTTAGGCTAAAGCTGAAAGCAGTACTGAAGCCAACTCTTCAGGCAAAGCTTGAGCTGGGCTATATACACAGTGTGATGCTGGTGAAGAGTGTGCTTCTTGGCTTAAATACATACATGAAGCTGTTTGAGCAGCTCCTCTCTACAGGCGAGCTGAGCTGTCGGAGGGGAACAGGAATTGGCTGAGTGGATATGGGAAATACGGGGTGGAAAGGAAGAGTGTGTTGTAACGGGGTGGTTGGGGTGGAGAGCAGTGGGATTTGCACAGGGGTGTGTATGAAGGGTTTTACATGGTAAATTGATTTGGATTGTAAACTTCCACTTAAAGCACAATAAAATATATTTTAGAAGATACCTTTAGCGGTTAACCTCTTTAACATGGCTTTTTCAGCTATACAGTAGTAGTGACAAGCCCTGCATCAGGTTGCTGTGAGGCTAAGGATAAAGCCTTAATTAAAGGGTAACCTTCAGCTCATGTTTACTTCAGCAGTAGCATCTCCCATTGCCTAAAGCAGTTATTAAAAATGTTTCCTAAGTGGGAAATTGTCTACCATGTTCATCTCAGTGGGAGGACGATCTTGGATTGACCAGCCTCCCTTGTCTCAGTCACGTAATCTGTGTTAAGACTTTTCAGATTTCCCGCCCTTGACTTGAATGTGAGTGCGTGACTCACTAGTGCAGGGACAGCGATGGATTCATGCTGGCAGTGGGGCAGCAGCAGCAACAAGCAGTCCTCAGGACCAGCAGACAGAGCTGCTCCTGGTGGAACCAGTGTCGGGAGTAGCAGCGCAGTGGTTCGGTACTTGGTTGCTAACCAAAAGGTGTGCGGCTCAAACCCACCAGCTGTTGTGTGGGAGAAAGTTGTGGCAGTCTGCTTCAGTCAAGATTTACAGCAGTAGAAACCTGATGGGGCAGTTCTACTCCATGCTACAGGGTTGCTGTGAGTCAGAATCAACTTAATGTCTATCGTTTTGATTTTTCTTTCTTTTTTTTTAATAACAGCTTTTTTAAATAACAGTGTGAAGTCCTAGTGAATACAGAAGATGCCTGACTTACATCTTCCTCAAAATCAACGCCTTCAATAAAGATAAAGTGAAGATTGTAATTTCACTGTTTGTGGTTGTCATTCATGCCATAAGGACTTTTTCAGCTGAAATACAATTTAGAAAATTTGTTAATTTGATACCAGCCCTCTTCGTGTTTGCTCGAAAGACAAAAGTTGGGGAATTAAACTCTGAATAAATTTGATCATTTATTCTGTTCAAAGCCATTCAGTGACTTAAGGACACTCAAGTCCCACATCAGAGAAGTGACAAACAGGACAAACAGGACCAGGGTTCTGCACATAAATAGTGTCTGTACAACACTACAGAAGCCTTGGTGATGCAGTGGTTAAGTGCTCAACTGCTAACTGAAATATCAGTGGTCCGAACCCACCAGCTACTCTGTGAGAGGAAGATGTTAACAGTCAGCTCCTGTAAAGATCTCAGCCTTGGAAACCCTGTGGGCAGTTCTGCTCTGCTGCTGTGGTTCACAGCTGACTTGACAGTAACGGACTGGCTTTTGGTTTGGTGACGGAGCTATGGTGCAACAGTGTGGGGGATGCGGACATCATTCCAGGACTCATTTTGGGATTGATTTTGGCTGTGACTTTGACTGCTTAGCTTCTGTTTGTTATCTTTTAGTTTTTTAAGAGCTTATGTGAGCTACTTTTTATTCATTTAAGCCTCTCTCCTCTTCTTTTTTTGTATAAATCAGCCAGTCAGTATCTGTTGCTCACCATTAGGAAACTGGCCAGTACAGGCCTCACACTTCATGGCCAGATTCATGTCTCACCGCTCCCTTCTCGCCCCAAATGTAATGCTTCCATAAGCCTGCAGCGCTCACCATTCATAAATGCTGATTTGTCAGCTACCACAGAGGTGGCTTCACCTCATGGCAGCTTTATATATAATGGAATAAAATGTTACCCAGTTCTGCAGCAATTTTATAGATATAAATATGTAATTTTACCGTTACTTATCTAGGCTTATGTTGTTTTCTTTGCTTGAGGAATTCTTCTTTTAGCTGTTTTGCCTAGTAAAATCTTTATCCTTTGTTGTTGTTAGTTGCTCTTGAGTCTATTCTGACTCACAGTGATCCTATGTTTGCAGAGTAGAACTGTTTGATAGGGTTCAAGGATACAACCTTTTGGAAGCAGATCACCAGGCCCATCTTTAGAGACACTTCTGCTTGGACGAGAATTGCCAGCTTTTCAGCTGCAGTCAAGTGCTTAACCATTTGTGCCATCCAGGGAATTCTACTCATCCTTTAAGATCCACTAATTCTTGTCAGAATTAATTCTCACTGTTTATGATTGGATATCTAAGAGACAGCCTCTTTGTATTCAAGGTCCTGATATACCAAGATGCTTAGGAAAATGACTAATAACAAAAGACTTCCTTTAGCCAGGAGAATTACAGGGTCAACAACCCCTGCACATCTTTTCTGGAACTGACACACCTGCTTGCTTTTTTTTTTTTAACCAGTGGATTTATATAATTTATATAATTGAGACATTGTAATTCTAATAGGGAAATCCTGGTGTTGTAGTGGTTAAGTGCTATGTCTGCTAACCGAAAGATTGGCAGTTCAAATCTGCCCCTGGGTGGCACAGAGTTAACATACCAGCTGCTGGTTGAAGGTTGGAGGTAAGAGTCCACCCAGTGGGACCTTGAAAGAATGGCCCGGTGATCTTCTTCCACAAAATCAGCCAGTGAAAACTCTGTGAAGTAGTTGCTGACACACAAAGAGTCACCATGATTCAGAGTTGACTCAAAGGCAAGTGAAAACTGCGCTGGAATATAATCGATTTTAGTCTACTAAAAGAATAATGAAATTGGAATATAGTGAAGACTATCGATAAAAGGAAATAATGTATGAATAAACTCCTTCCTCCCTTTTTAAACTTAGGTCCTGTTCTGGTTGTTGTATTTGATCCCCCTCTTATTCGTGCAGTGCCCATGTAGTTGGGGTACTGGGTCTAGCTCCTAAGCCTGATTAGCCTGACGTATCTGTGATCACCACCAGTTTAGGAACTCAGACTTAAGCCAATCACGCACAAAAGTATCCCTGGCCAGGAGAACTATATTGGTCAGATCTGACAAAAGGAGTTTGGTTCCCTCTCTACCTCATCTACTTCCACTCCCTATCTGCCTGTCTTCCTGGACACACACGGGAAACATGCAGCCTCAATCACCATCATCAGCTAAACTGCAATTCTAAGCTTAAAGCCGACAATGCAGACAGCAGAAAAGAAAGAACAATTCTAGGTCCTTGTTGGCATTGTTGAAAGACTGATTCACCAGCCCCAAATCCCACTCCATGCAGGTTCACTGTATGTAGCCATATGATGTGTGCATTGTACAACTCTACTTACATAGACTGAGATGTGACTGGTGAAATACTTCATCTGAGCTTATTAAAAACAGCATATCACTTTTAATGCTCAAGGCAATTTCAACTTTTTCAAAGTTATTACTTGTAGTCAAAATTAGTGTGATGTCTACCTAACTCATACTCCCTTGTTTCCCTTATTTTCCCACTGCAAATTGGGTCTGGCTCCCTTGTTACACTGATTCCTCCTTTGGGAGGAGCACTTCATATAACTTGCATCTGACCCAGTACCTAGCACACAAAAAGCATACAATAAATTTTTTATTGAATTTAAATTTAGCTATCTTTCACATTTATATTCTACTTCCTGATCTGAATTTAATGGCCTGTGGGAAAGAGATCATATATGATAACTCTTTTATAGTCCTGGTATCTGTTTCTGGATTGACAATAATAACTGATGTGCATGCATTGCCATCGAGTTCATGTCAACTTACAGCAACACTGTAGAATGGAGCAGTGTTGTGTCATAGCATTTTCAAGATTATAAATCTTTGGAAGCTGTCACTTTTTTTTTCTCAGGAGGAATGGCTGGGTGTTTGAACACCTATCTTTCAGTTAGCATCTTAGTTCCTTACTGTTGGCCTACCAGGTCTCTTTAATTGACACATTACTACTTAGTAAGCACCTATTCTATGCCAGCCACTCTCCTGGTGGTTCAAACATATTAACTCATTTGATCTCTGTAATCAACTTTGGAAATAAAATGTATTCGTGTCAATTTAAGTTTTAGGAAAGCTACTGACCTGCGTAAGATCACACAATTATTTTAAGTGCAAGACCAGGAATATATACTCAAATACACCGGGCACGTTGATACAGGTGATGATGATGAGACCTGAGTCCCCTGCTCTGGTACGCAGTGATTATGTAACGTCATTCCAAGAAAATGAATCTACACTTCAGGGAGTTTTTGTTCAAAAACAAAAATGAGTCTGATGATTTTGTTCCTGCCTGCAGGAGGCCACACTCCTGCTCAGAAAGTCAGCAGGTAGCTCAAACCACCCACCTCCTGGGACAGCCAGAAACCCAGCAGCAGCATGGAAGCAGAGAGGCAAGACCCTGTGAGAACACAAACCTGAAGAATACAGTCAAGTGCTGAGAAGCCATTTGACAGGACCTTCTGCTCTGCTCTGCATGAAACCAAAATCAAGCATGAGGCAATCGCACCAAGATGCCAATGGTCAGATCATCAGTAATGCAACCATATAACAATCCTTATCAACTTCATGTGCCCACCAGTGGACCAGACTCTGTCGGAAGTTGAGGAGGAGTAAATGGGCTTGCAGGGCATCTGGGGAGAGGAATAAAACATACACTGGAAAAGACAACTGAGATGCAAGGTGATATATACTGAAAGCTAAATAGGTAATACAGGAAGGAAACTGGAGACAGAAAGAATTTGAAAGATCACTGTGGCCTGAGGCAGTTAGGAAAAAACTTCAAAGAGAAGGCAAAGTTTGAGCTGGGCCTTGGTAAGTAAGGGGTGTTCAGAGAGGCAGAGGGAAGACACACCACAGGATACCTATGTAGAAATTTGTGGCCAAGGTATCTTAGAGTGAGAAGATCATGGTGTTACATGTGACTGTTATTTATCTGCAATGTCAAGATAAGGAATTGGGATTTCACTCTGTAAGAATGGAGTTTCCCAAAGTTTGAGAGCAAAGAGATGACATGAAGACTTACTTCATAAGGGATGTGATAGATCTGAGTTTTCTTGTGTAACTCGTTTTTCCAGTTTTGGGTAAATGCAACATCAAATAAGGTTAATACCCCAAATCTACTGGTATTCTTCCCCAGGCCCTCATACCTCTGCAATATTTCTGTGAGTCTCCTAGACCTATAGTGATTTATGACATCCTTCTCCTTGATGAAAGGGTAACACACCACTACTTTCATTGCTAGCAGGGCCACTGTAACAACACTGATACCCTGACACAGACATTATCCCAACACAGTGTTGAGCTAGAGTTCTTAACACCTCAAGGTCATTCACAGAAGTGAGTGCTCAGCAAATTTGCATCTTCTCTACTTACTGAAACTTCTCTTCTGGGCTCCATGTCTTTACTGAGTATCCATAAAAACAGGACTTGCACTTCTCTCCTTAGGGCTCAGATATGAGACCTAGGCCAGATTTGAGTGTCATACCATAGGTAAACACTATCTAACTTCTAAACTCCATTCATTGCTTGGAACCCTTTGGATAACAAACAAACAAAAGTCTAACAAATCTTGTGCAAGCTGGAGTCTGGGAACTCTGTTCAGCAGTCCACCGAATATGCTCAGATGGAAGATTTTCAGAGTATGTCCTCGAGAAGCACTATGCTGTGGTGGATACCCATGCAGAATTAAAGGGGCTGTGTCTACATTTGAGAAATTTTGGGTGCAGAGCTCCAGACTCTACCTAGTCAAAAGTATGTCTCCTCTTCTGCTGCACCCATACATCCTGTAAACACCAAGCTTTCACTGTCTTCGTTATGCCGTACCATGAATGCACTTATATCCATCAGCAACATGGCCAACGTCATGCACACATACTCTCCAGTCTACCTCATCTCTACAGAGTTTGCAGGATTATGAAGCAGACAGCTATGGACAACATCACCTCAGTCGCTAAGCTTATATTTTATGAAACTCCAGACTAACAAATGCTGTTCTGCTGATTGTGATTTGGAGGAAAAGAGACTATTGGGAGTATGAGACATGTATGGAGCAGAGAGGAATAGTGTGCTGTCACCGGGGAGGGAGAGCAGTGGAAGCTGCATATAGGTGGGCATGTAAATTTATACAAGAATGTACATTTTTCACTCAGTCATAATAAAAAAAAGGAAATTAGGCTATCTGGTAGAAAAATAAACGTATATATTTTATTTATTTATTTATTTATTTAATGCACATTGATCTCTGAAGTATTTTTCCTATCACAACTATTAACATCTACTTCCCAGTAAAAATTTCCCTAAGAAAACCAAAGCAAACCCACTGCTGTCAAGTCGCTTCCAACTCATAGTAACACTATAAACAGAGTAGAGCTGCCAGATATAGTTTCCAAGGAGCACCTGCTGGATTTGAACTGTTGACCTTTTAGTTAGTGGCTGTGCCTGGTGTTAAACTTATACATGATTCATGTGGTTTTTATTTGCTCTGTGTTATCTACAAACACTTCGTTCAGGCTCTAGAACAATTACCTTTACCCTTCAAATGCAAGCCAAAATATAAATGCAAGTGATTGGAGTTATATCATCTGCTTATGCCAGGGGAATCACCAGGTTTTATATACCTCTTACTGCCTTGCACTAAGCATCTACCACTAGTACGATGAGATAGTTTATAGTCAATAAGACAGTACCATTCAAAACTCTCTTAGTATCGACTTTAATGGAAAATGTTCTGACTTGTTTCTGAAGTTTGTTCTCTATTGCCTAAGACTCTCTGAGGGGAAAACAGGGATGATTAAATTTGTTGTAAATGGAAGTCTTTACTTATCCCTGTACTTCCAAAATACCTTAGCTACCCAGCCTTCCAGGTGCCATCTCTCCGAGTCATGGCAAGAGTAGCCATTTGAGGTAGGAGTCTGCATTTCAAGGTGATTGCTCAGATACGAGTTCATAATACAACAGAATCCAAGCAGCAGGGTTGTTGCTTGGCAAGATATATCTCACACTGTTAACACTACCAGTTTCCATAAGCCTTAGACATGTGATGGAAACCCTGGTGGTGGAGTGGCTTAAAGCTACAGCTGCTAACCAAAAGGTTGGCAGTTCGAATCTACCAGGCACTCCTTGGAAACTCCGTGGCAGTTCTACTCTGTATCCACTCGACAGAAATTGGTGTATTTTTTTAGATATATGCTGGCAAACTAGGTCTGATAAAGTGAAGTATTTTATCAGTAGACAGGTTAGCAATCTGGAATCCAGATATTTAAAGAAACAGAGAAACAGGGAGGCAGAAGTAGAGGAATATGCAGCACACTCATCCTAAGATTCAGTGTAGGACAAAATCATTAGGAGTGCTCGATAAATCATTAATTTCTAAGTCCCATCTTCAGAGTTTCTGATTTAATAGATCTCAAGTGAGATAAGAAAGATCACATTTCTAACAAGCTCCCAGTAACACTGGTAGTGCAATGGTTAAGTGCTCAGCTGCTAATTAAAAGGTTGGTGGTTCAAACCCACTCAGCAGTTCTGTAGGAGAAAGACCTGGCGATCTGCTTCCATAAAGATTACAATTAAGAAACCCTATAGGAAGAGTTCTGCTCTGTCACACGGGATGACTATAAGTCATAATTAACTTGACAGTACCCAGCAAAGACCACAGGAAGGTCCCAGGTAATACACATGCTGCTACTCTGGGAATGATATTCAAGAATTACTTGTTCTAAAGTTTTCATAGTTAGCAAAAGGCCACGTATATGAGAAGTCAGTTATTTCACAGAGTTGAGTGTTTCTTGAGTTCAGAGACAGGTCAGGGCTTGAGCTCAGGTTTGCCTATGTAGGGAGTAAGTACTAAAGAGGAAAGGAATTCCACGCGGGAAAAAAATTGGCTTCTAAGCACTGGGAATTAAAAGAGGTAAGAAGGACAAAGTTTCCCAACAGAGACAGTGGAGTGCATATATAGACACTTAGCCCAGGAAAGCAGGGCTGTACTAGGGCACAGTAACATCATCACTGATACTAGACAGAGCCCAATGAGCCACCAGCCCAAGCTGGGGGTCTTGGTGAGGTCAACTTACTAGAAGTGACCAAGATGTATGCACGAATCTACTGTGAACAGAACATTCAGGTCTACTAAAACGTAGCTGGAATCAGGGTAACAAGAGAGTTGGACATAAGGCAGGCAGGCAAATCTGGAATATTCAAGGTCAAAGTAAAACAGAGAAATAAAGGACTTGGTGAGTGGGCTCAAACCAGAAGATTCCTAGGAATGGGAGAAGCACAGCAAGGGATAAGAGGCGGAGACAGCCAATGGTCGTGAGCCCGTGAGATCAGCAAACGAAACCAAAATTAAATCGAACGCTATTGAACTGATTCTGACTCACAGCAACCCTGTAGGACAGAGCAGAGCTGTTCCATAGAGATCCCAAGGAGTGCCTGGTGTATCCAAACTGTAGACCTTCTGGTTAGCAGACACAGCACTTAACCACTGTGTGACCTGGTAAGGAAAGTGGAAAGTGGTTTTTCAGAAAACCAAACAACAAGAGCAAGAACCAGAAGGAGCAACACATAAATTTCTTTGCTGGACTTCAAGAATGATTAGTTACTGTCTTGTCAGGGACTGAATTGTGTTCCCTCAAAAATCTGTGTAACAGTTCAGCTGGGCATGGTTCTTGGTATTGTGTGATGTTCCTCCACAGTGGAATTCCTGCCTCTGTAATATTAGTAAGTGTGGGTGGGTGACAGTTGTGTTGGCAGAGCAGAAATTTATGTGTTTAATTGTGTCATAGCTTGGGGCACCCTCTTTGGTTTATAAAGGAAAGGGTGGCAAGCTGAGATTCGGGAATCTCATACCACCAAGAAAGCTATACTAGAAGAGGAGTTCACCCTTCAGATCTGAAGTTCCTGTGCTAAAATGTTGCCTGACCAGAAACTGGCGCAACACAAGGATCTTCCTCCAGAGTTGACAAATAGAGAAAATCTTCCCCATGCGTGGACACTCTGAATTCAGACATGTAGCCTACTGGACTGCATAAGAATAAGGTTTCTCTCTCTCTGTTTTTTTTTTTGTTCCTATTTCATATTTGTATTAATGGAATAACAATTTATTATAAAGCAAAATAATACAGGTTTAACGTATTTCATACATTTATACAGAAACTGAGGAACATTTTTTTTTTGGTGAGGAATTTTTTTTGTATTTTTTTATTATTAAATAACAAAATGAAAGTATACATACTCTGTACTTACAATACTGGGTTAAGAGAGGAGGAGTACACAAGTTGTGTCGAAGTCTCATTAATACTGATCTTCTTACTAATGTGAATTGTCACCAATTTCACCCTACCAAATTTCTAACAATTATCTAATCTAAACCCTTGCCCCTTGCCTTCCCGTCCTCCCACCTTCCCCACCCTTGTAGCCGTCAAAGAGTCTTTTCTATTATGTATGAGTATGCTTTTAAGTTTTTATCGTAGAGGTCTCATATAATAATTGTCCTTCCATCACTGACTAGTTTCACTCAATATAAAGTCCTCTAGTTGAGACCAAATTGAGAGATGTTTCCTGCTATCATTGTTGTTATTTATTCTATAGGTCGTCTTTTAATTCTTTTGATGAAGTCTTTGGATGAGCAGAAGTGTTTGATTCTTATTAATTCCCATTTATCTATTTTCTCTTCTGATGAATGTGTTTTGTTTGTCAGATTTTGAAATCTGTCTATATTGCATGTTAAAACATCCATTGTTGACCCTATCGTATCTTGGATGAGCTTTATCTTTTTAGCATTTATATTCAGGTCTTTTATCCAATTTGAGTTGATTTTTGTGTAAGGTGTGAGATATGGGTCTCATTTCAATTTTTTGCAGATGGATATCCAATTATGCCAGCACCATTTGTTAAAGAGACTGTTCTTACCCCAGTTCAAAATCTTAGGACCTTTGTCAAATATCAGCTGTTCGTAAGAGGATGGTGGCATCTCTGGTGTCTCTACTCCGGTTTCTCTTCATATCATATAAGTTTCTCTTTTTAAAGCCATTCATTTGTGCCATCTCTGTTACAGCAGTACAAGACAACTGAAGCACTTCTGAATGGTAGAAACTAACAACCAAACTTGACTGACTTGAATTCCTCAGCTGTGTGCCTAGCCTGCTGCAACTCACTACACCCAACAGTGAGTTCTAACATCCAAATAATGACCTCAAATTCACATAGCAGTTTCGTGAGGAATGTTAAAGCCCTTGGGTCCTGATTATTTTAATTCACAGCTAATTCTTTTAGTCAGCAATTTTCTAAATACTACTCTTTTATTAACTGGGATTGTTATGACATGAATATTTCCAGAGCCAAAAGACATCAGTTTTTGAAGTGTTGAGTCCATCAGCCTTTGTATGCACTACAAATATATATATGAGTATGCATCTGACATAATTTTCTGCTCAGACAAGAGAAGAAAGGTAGGAATTATGAGGTCTGACAACTAAGTTCATGAACTCACCTGAGAAAAAAGCACTACATATCACCACCGTCACCTTCAAAGTATTTCCTTTGGGAGGCTATGCACCAATGCCAATGCCCAGTTCACCCTTCAGAGCAATTTTGAAAATCTTTTCTGGAATGGCTGTTGGAGCTGTCATTGTATTACCCTTAATGTCCTGAATGTCATCATAATATCTTCCTTTCAATGTTTCCTTTATCTTCTAGTAAAGAAAAATGTCATTAGGGGCCAGATCAGAGACGGTGAGTAGAGAGGGTGTTCCAACACAGTTATTTGTTTACTGGCTAAAAAAAAGTTCCTCATAGACACTACTGTGAGCTGGTACATTATCGTGATGAGAGAGCCATGAGTTACTGGAGAAAAGTTCAGGTCGTTTTTGTCTAATTTTTACACACAGCCTTTTCAGCACTCCCAAGACTTGATGGTACTTGGTACTTGGCTAAATAATATATTTGGTTAACTGTTTCTCCAGTTGATACAAGTTCATAATGAACAATCCCTCTGATATCAAAAAAGGTTAGCAATATCCTTTTGACTCTTAATTTGGACTGATGGAATTTTTTTGGTCGTGGAGAATTGGCTGACTTCCATTGTGCACTTTGACACTTTGTTTCAGGGTTACATTGGTACATCCATGTTTCATCACCAATGGTGATACAACCCGTAACACTGTCTTGCCTTTACAAAGTGTCTTGGCAAACTTTGACTTACCTTTGCTTTTGTTCATGGGTGAGCTCCTCCAGGACCATTTTTGCACACACCTTTCTCATGCTAAGATTTTCAGTTAAGGTTTTCGTTAACTGTCTCTTTATTGATGTTTACTTGATCTGTTGTGTTGGTCACAGTCAGCCAACAATTTTGAATCACAATTTGATGAATTTTTGAAATGGTTTCCTCAGTTCTGCTAGTTACTGACATCTTTTCATTAGTGATATTTTCTCTCCTGTCATAAAAACGCTTAATCCATTTGTACACTGCTGTTTTCTTCATGGCATTAGCTTCATAAACTTGGAGTAAGGTGTCCCTGATTTCACTTACACTCTTGCCAAATTTAACAAGAGATTGAATGTTTATTCATTCCTCTAATTCAAGCTCTGACATTCTCACAACAGCTCACAAAAACATACAACAACAATAAAGAATGCCACTCAGGAAGACAATGTCACATGTTGACATGAACGCAGCTGTGAGACACTGATATATCAAGGTTATGAAACCTTACTGAGTTGTTTGTATGATGCTGCCAAAGTATTCTCATGGTGGCAAGTTCATGAACTTAATTGTCAGTGCTTGTATACCAGTTGTCTAGACAAAAGAAACTGGTAACTTAGCCTGCCAGCATCCAGCAAGACTGCATTTAAATAATTTTTCTATGTACTCTGTGTGCCCAGAAACTCTTTTTTTTTTTTTTTTTTCTGTAGAAACCCTGCTGTAGTGGGTTAAGCACTGTGTCTGCTAACCAAAAGGTTGGCAGTTCAAAACTCATCAGGCACTCCTTGGAAACTCCATGGGGCAGTTCTACTCTGACCTCTAGAGTCACCATGAGTCAGATCAGATTCAGTGTTAGTGTCTGTGTGTGTGTGTGTGTGCGTGCCCATTTTATATACGGTCATTGATTAATCCCACAAATATATACCAAATGTCTATTATGTTCTGGTTAGGGTTCCTAGATAGCAAAAACAGTTTGTGGCTTGGTTTACTTAATAAAGACTGGCAGTTTGCATCCATCCAGTGATACTGCATAAGAAAGGCTTGGAAAACTACTTACATAAAGACTGTGATTGTGTGCTATTGAGTTGATTTTGACTTACAGTAACACTACAGGACAGAACTACTGGAGGAAAAAGTGCATAGAATATTAAAATACAGATTTGAAGGATGTGATGGGGTATGCAGAAAATGTTATGGGAACAAAGAGACCTGCTGATCTGGCGTTTGTGGGGTCAGGAGGCTGTCAGGTGTACACCTGTAAACATACATTTCCATTCCACTGTATTCCTACCTGTCTCCTACCTTCCTCACTGATTGCAGGACACCTTTGCATCTCAAAATTTACATGCACTAATTGGAAGATTTGGGAGACCGAGCAGTAGCCTAACAAGAAAGCATGGAAGCTGTGGAGTCAGAAGAATTGGGTTGAAATCCCGGCTCTAAAAATCAAACCAGTTGCTGCCAAATTGATTCTGATTCATTGGAACCTCATGTGTTTCAGTGTAGAACTACGCTCCATATGGTTTTCAAAGTCTGTGTTCCTTCAGAAATAGATCATCAGTCTCTTTTTCCAAGGTATGACTAGAACTGCCAACCTTGCAGTGAGTCACCTAATGTTTAGTCATTTGCACTACTCAGGGACTCAAAGACAAACAAACAAACTGTCGCTATCCCCCCGATACCGACCCGCGGCGGAGTGACAGCAACAGACCGACACCACGTCCTCTGGTCTTCAAGTAGAGAGAGAGTTTATTTTCAGTAGTTCCACTTATATACGGAATGAATCAGCCAATCACTACTGGCCCACGTACGGGCTAGGGCGTGTCCCAGGCATGCGCAGGCAAGATGTTTACTTCTCTAAGGTCTCTGGATCTGGGTGTGGCTACAAGCCAAGGCGCCACCTTTGGGTGCGGCCGCTCGGGGGGTGTGGGGCCGGCTTGCCACATCTCCCCCTTTTACTTTATATATGCATGAAAGTGCCTGTCTTAGGTCATCTCTGGATAGAGCGCTCCTTACCCGTCATTGGGATACCCCCACAGCTTGGTGGGGTCCCTGTCTTAGGTTGGTAACACTCCCAAGAGAGGTTGCCCGTCTTTGGCTATCCTTCCAGCATTTGCAGCCACACTCCGGCTGAAGTTGATGCTGGTTCTTCAGCATTTGCGATAGCCAGCACCAAAAGCGCCATGTTCATCTGCTGTTGCCTCCTCTGGTGACGAAGGAATAGGATCAACCACAGACCCAGGAAGCATAGGATGCATGCCAGGGCGCCAGAGCCTGCCCATTCTCGAACAGTATGTAGGGCTGACTGGACCCAGTTCATCAAGGTGACAGCGGTAGAGGTGTCAATACTTGTGGAGTTTATTACAGCGATCTCGCCTCGCAATTAATTGTCCACTTCAGCAGTCCAGTTGCCTAGTAGCTGACGAGAAAGTTGTCTGGAGAGACTAGCTGCGCGAGAGATATTGTTAAACTGCACAGAAGTAACACAGAGGCCAGGGAACCGCCACTCACAGCCCAGCTGCACCACGTGCACTAGGGAGTCTTGGACAAAGTCGAGGCTTGCGCCAGAGCTGGGCATAAGAGGGTCGCTCGACCAGCCAAGGGACATATCGGGGTAATCTAGTTACAAGGGCTGTGTGAAATGCAGTAGCATTCCAGCAGAGGGAGTAAAAACAGGTTGAATTGGTACAGGATATAGGGTGGAACCATTACAAAGAAGTAACATGAAGGGAGGGTAAACACACTCGGGGGTAGGGGAAAAATTAAGATTTTGGTTAGAGGACTTCTCCTGTAGCGTTAATTTGAAGGGTTCGGTGGCATTCCAACACACACTGGCCTTTTTAATAATTCCACCCATTATCAGGGCCATAGAAGCGTGGGTAAGGCCTGAGTAGGGCTTTGCCAAGTATAGTTGCTGCCAAACATTGTAGCATTGATTCGGGTACCGATAGCTGGGGAGAAAGTAGAGTAAGGCTTTACTGTCCACTGGAGGCGGTGGCTCTGACAACCTGTCCAGAGACTAGGCCAGTCCCGCGTGCTTTTGCATTTGGGGGCCCATTGAGGCTATGAGGGGATGCTGCCATTGGCTTTAGGTACTCTGAGCAGTATTTGGCCTTGCAGGAGGGTACCATTTGTTCGAAGGTTGCTACTATTGCTAGGGGTATCAAACCATCCAGCAGACTGATTATACAGGGTAATGCAACTGGGGTTGTAGTCAGAGCTATCAACTTCTGAACTAAAATTAGTGAGTATATGAAAGCACAAAAAACCTTGAAAGCTTATATTAAGGGGGTGCGGTTCAGGGGCAAAGTCAGCTTGTTGTTTTAGGAAGAGTAGCTCAAGCGAGCTATTGGTTGTGAATATGCGGGGAAAGACAGAAGCAGTATGATGCACAGGTAGGGGAAGGGGTAGGACATCTAACAACCCCCACCGGTACTTATCCTGATCTTCTTGGTATTGTTCAGTCACTGCTTTCCCCAGGGTCACCCCCAGCAGGAGCAGAAGAAGGATCTTGCTTCTCAACTGGTCTGGTTAAGCATTCAGGGATCCAGACAGGGTCTTGAGCATCCTGTGGAAATACACATACGGCCCCTCGGGTCCATATCAGCACTGGGTCAGGGCCTTTCCAAGCTCCGGAGAATATATCTTTCCACATGACCTGTGCTTGGGACGCCCCATGGGGGCCCATATGCCTGTCAGCAGCTGAGCGCCCTGTGGCGTCCAACGATAAAAAATTAAGGGTAAAAAGAGCAAGTGAAAGGCGGTCCCTGGGTGTGTGGCCGTAGCCAGCTCCCCCCTTTTGTTTGTTCACCATGGTTTTGAGTGTTAGATGGGCCCGCTCTACGATGCCTTGGCCTTGGGGGTTGTAGGGGATGCCATGGTTGCAAGTGGTGCCCATTTGTTGTAAGAACTGGTGAAAAGTTTTGGAACTGTACGTGGGTGCATTGTCAGTTTTTAGGTGTTTTGGGATTCCCCAGGCAGCCCATGTGGCTAGGCAATGGGTGACGACATCTTTAGTAGACTCTCCAGCGAGCGCCGAGGCACAAATTAGGCCGGAGGCCGTATCTACTGACACATGAATGTATCGAGTCTTGCCAAATTCTGCATAATGTGTGACATCCATTTGCCATATATGCATGGGCTGTAACCCATGTGGATTAACCCCGACGGAGGGTGATGGGCGATAGGGGGCGCAAGCAGGACACTGTCGTACAATGGCGCGTGCGACCTCACAGGAGATGCCAAATCTGCTGGCGAGTGTTTTGGAATTAACATGAAATGTTTTGTGAAAAGCCTGGGCTTGTTCGGCTGCAGTAAGAATGAGGGTGCAGCACGTCAGTGCGTCTGCGATGGCATTGCCCTCGGTAATAGGGCCCGGAAGGTTTAAGTGGGCTCTTAAATGTGTGATATGAAAAGGGTGTTTTCTGTTCCAGATTAACTGCTGAATATTACAAAAAATTAATCCGACGGGAGAACTCTGGTCAATTTGTCCTGCAGCTTCAAGCCGCTGCACAGCTTGAACTACATAAGCACTGTCAGAAATGAGATTAAAGGGTGAGTCAATTGTTTGAAAGACATGTTGAACAGCCTGTAATTCTACTACCTGAGCAGAGGCGCCTGGGAACAGATAAAGCTGAGGCTGTCGGTTAGGAATGTGAATGCTGCCAATGCCTGATTGAGATCCATCAGTGAAGACATTCATGGCTTCAGCTAGCGGCTTACAGGATGTGAACTTTGGAAAAACTACTGGGTGAAATTCCATAAACTGTAGAAGGGGGTCTTTGGGGTAGTGGTTGTCTATTTGTCCTTGGAAGGTGAACAGTAAGATTGCCCAATCATCGCTGACTGATCCAAGTGTTTGAATTTGGTCTTTGGTATATGGTACTACTAGCTTGGAGGGGTAAGACTCAAAGATTTGAACACTATGCTGTAGGCCAATTGATGCTAATTGTGCCACGGCAGCAGGGTACCAAGAAATACTTTTCCCTGCAGAAATTCGCGGGTGGATCCAATAAAGGGGGCCACCCTGCCATAGGGTTCCTGTGGGCTGTGTAAGTGAAGAGAGGATACACAGCAGGATGTCTGCTTTGGGATTGTGCCGTTGGAGGGCAGCATTTGCAAGTGCTTGCTCTACTTTTTCTAAGGCCTGAGTGCCTTCAGCTGTAAGGTGTCTGGGAGACGTTAACTGTGGATGACCTTGTAGGATATCATAAAGGGATCGTAGGATGTGGTTGGGCAGGCCCAGATAGGGGCGTATCCATTGTATGTCTCCTAACAGTTTTTGGAAGTCATTTAGAGTTTTCAGTCCATCTCTTCTTAGGGTAATTTTCTGTGGCTTAATTTGTCCTGGAGATATGTGTGAACCCAAATACTCAAGGGCATTCCCCATCTGCACCTTTTCAGGTGCGATATGCAGCCCATGGGCTTTTAGGTGGATTGCCAGTGCGGAAAAAGCCTTTTGAACTTCAGCGTGAGCAGGTGCTGCTAAGAGAATGTCATCCATATAGTGGATACAGTGTATGGAGGGATGAGCATCTCTGACGGGGGCAATGGCTTTATCTACAAAGATTTGGCACATGGTTGGGCTGTTAGCCATGCCTTGTGGAAGGACTACCCACTCATAGCGTTTGTCAGGGGCAGCATGATTGATAGATGGTAAAGTAAAGGCAAATCGAGAGGTATCTTCGGGGTGCAGTGGGATGGAGAAAAAACAATTTTTGATGTCTATTACTATAATGGGCCAGTTCTGTGGCAAAGCAGAGAGTACTGGTAAGCCTCTCTGCACAGGCCCCATAACCTCCATAGTAGCATTAATTTCTCTGAGGTCATGCAACAGTCTCCACTGTCCCGATTTCTTCTGTATGACAAATATAGGAGTATTCCAAGGCGAATTAGACTTTTTTAGATGCCCTAAAGCTAGCTGTTCTGCAATGAGTTCCATGGCAGCATGTAATTTTTGTGTTGGAAGGGGCCACTGAGGTACCCAGACAGGCTGCTCTGATTTCCATTTGATTTTTATTGCCTCAGTGGCCCCTGTGAAAAACCCAATCCTTCTCTTTTGGAGTGTGGGGAAGTTGGTACAGGGCTGGTTCGGCCCTGAGCATGCTTGCCCAGCCCAAAGCTGGGGATATACCCCATGTCAGCCATAATAGCTTTGGATTGAGGGCTATAGAGTTGTTCGTTTGTGAGATGTAGGTTAAGCTCTGTAAGCACGTCTCGTCCCCACAACGTGACAGGGGTGTTTAGGACATATGGCTGAAACTGTCCTGCGTGTCCTGCCTCATCCAGCCAATGAAGCTCAGCCGAACTCATTTTTGGGGTCTCTGCATAACCCAGCCCTCTAAGCACTTGCTGGGATATTTGTACAGGCCATTTAGCTGGCCAGTCCCTTTCACTAATTACACTACGGTCTGCTCCGGTATCAAGCAATCCTATAAATTTTCTGCCATTTACCTTTAGGGTGTACATAGGTTGGCGGTCAAGGTCGAGGGCTAGCATAGTACATGATGGCCCAGTGGACCCGAGATCCTGGTCGCCCCTAATTCTGTTCTCTGCTGGGAATTGATCATGGTCGCTGTGGAGGACAAGCAACTGAGCAATCTTGTCTCCCGGGGAAACGGCTAAAATTCCTTTTGGGGAAGATATCATGATTTTTATAATGCCAGTATAGTCAGGGTCAATTACCCTGGGATGGACTATAATACCCTTTAAGGTGGCCGAGCCGCAACCAATAATCAGCCCCACCGTACCTGCCTCAAGGGGTCCTGACATGTCAGAGTCGATAGGCTGGACTCCCATCTGTGGGGTTAGTACAAGTTGGGTGGCGGCACGGAGGTCCAGTCCGGCGCTGCCGGCAGTTGCCCTTCGGATGGTGGCCACGGCAGTGGTACACCCTGCCCCGGAGGGAGCAGGGACGGCCACTGCACTAGCTGAGGAGCTGCACTGGTTGCCGGAGTTTGGAGTGCCCCATATATTCGAGGACCCTAGTGGGGGGGGCCCTGCTGGACGTTTTTTTGGCCTAATGCCAGTGAGATTGGGGCCTAAAGGCGTTCCGTCCATTGCTTGTTTTGAATAGCACTCAGATGCCCAATGATTGCCCTTCTTGCATCAAGGACAGTGCCCCGGCCCCTGTGGATTGTTTTCTACAGGTGCATTGCTTTGAAAGGAGGGACAGTCTCACTTAAAATGCCCAGGGCGCCCGCACTGGAAACAAGCTGGCTGACCAGCGCTAGATGTGCCCTTTTGCTCTGGGCGTCTGGGGTTATTTGAAGGGCCCTGCGTCTGTTGGATTGCAGCCACTATGGCGGCTGCTAGCCCTGCATTGGTGAGCCCCCCTCCGATTTCTCTGCACACTTTCATCCATGTCTCTAGGCTTTTCTGCTTATGAGGGGTGATGGCAGCTCGGCAGTCTTTAGTACACTGTTCAAAGACTAGCTGTTTAATGAGGGGCATAGCTGTGTCTGCATCTCCGAAGATCTCTGTGGCAGTATCACACATACGAGCCACAAACTCAGAAAAAGGCTCGTTTTGGCCCTGAATGATTTTTGTGAGGTTTCCTGCCGGCTCTCCGCGATTTGGGAGGCACTTCCACGCCCTGGTACATATTAGGTTAATCTGGTCATACACCTGAGGGAGATAGTTTATTTGTTGATTGGCATAAGGCCCTTGACCCATCAGCATATCAACGTCCCACGTGTGCTGGCCATTATGGGCATTGCGTGCTGCCTGCTCGGTAGCAAACTCCATCACCAGGATTTCCAATCTAGGTACTGCCCAGAAGTTAGGCAGGCACGGGCGAGATTTTGCCAGTCATTCGGAGTCATGGCATACCTGTGTAGGTTTTCTAAGGAAGCCACCACAAAAGAGGCGGCAACGCCATACGTTCTTACTGCCTCAGCCACCCCCTTTACTGTTTTCCAGTCTAAGACTTCATGATACCGTTGCCCTTGCTGAGTTTGAAAAACAGGAAAAGCACCCATAGCATGGGGTACCTCTCTCCAGACCTCGGGGCAAAAACTTCTAGCTGACGCTTTGGGCCTTGTATCAGGCCGCGCCTCGCACCGGGCATAAGGATTATAGGGTGGGGGATTACCCCCACCCGCGTCCGGTGGCTTTTTAGGCAGCTCAGGCGCTGAGGGCCATGCGGAAATGGAGCGGAGACACCCAAAATGGCGCACAACCTTTTCCACTTCCTCTTCTGCCTCTGACTCACTTTCAGGCTCACTTTCCTTTGGCTCTTCCTCGCCACAGGCGTTGCCCTGCTGAGAGCGCTCTTGACTTCGCTCTAACGCGGATTGCCCTGTCTGTAACACCCTTTGAAATACTCCTGACTCATCCTCTAGACGAGTTAGAATCAGAATCCAAATACCCATTACTCCTGGGGGCAGGCTGCCTTGCGTATCTACTCTAGTTAGATCTGCCCCTAACTTGTTCCAGGCTGCAACAGTAAGATGGCCCGAAGCTAAGAACCAGGAAGCCACCTCTTCCACTGCGGAGAGGAAGTGCTCAATCGTCTGTTGCTTTAATCCAATACCCCTCTGTCTAAGCAGGCTTTTACAAGCAGTTAGTAGATGTTCAGCAGAGGGCTGGTTCCCTATTTTCTTGGTGCTGTGCCTAACGGCTCCGGGAGTCCCCGAAGCCTTTTAGGCGTTTAGTCTACACTACCCCTCCTTGGGGCTGATTGTCCCTCCCAGGGATCTTTCCAATTGCCCTTCTTAGGGTTTCATAGGATTGCCCCTCCCAGGGGTCTTTGAAATCACCCCTCCCAGGGGTTCTTATCAGCGCTGTAGATCGGGCCAGAGGAAGGTTGGGGTCCCATTGGCTCCCCGTACGGGCCACCAGATGTCGCTATCCCCCCGATACCAACCCGTGGCAGAGTGACAGCAACAGACCGACACCACGTCCTCTGGTCTTCAAGCAGAGAGAGAGTTTATTTTCAGTAGTTCCACTTATATACGGAATGAATCAGCCAATCACTACTGGCCCATGTACGGGCTAGGGCGTGTCCCAGGCATGCGCAGGCAAGATGTTTACTGCTCTAAGGTCTCTGGGTCTGGGTGTGGCTACAAGCCAAGGCGCCACCTTTGGGTGCGGCCACTCGGGGAGTGTGGGGCCGGCTCGCCACACAAACTCAGCTCTGCCAAATTGTAAATGTTGTATTTAATGGACACTTAACTTTTCAGTGCTCTCATTTCCTCATCCGTAAGAATAGATATAGCTTGTTTTGTCACACAGTGATATTTTGAGGATCGAATGAGAAAGTAGGCATAAATTAGCACAGAGCAAATCTAAATGGGTGTCAATATTCATTGCTGTTGCTACAGTTACTATTCTGGACATAGCTGGACACAAGAGATACTTGATCATTGGAAAATCATTCTATCAATTCAATCCCTTTATTTCGAGGGTCTTCCTTCTAGATCTTGATAAGGTCATTACCAATGCAAGTGGCGTTGCTAACTTCAGTCTGGGCTATGAATGTAGCAGTGCCCTAAATAACAATAAACAAATTATGATGCAAAAAATACTGCCCCGGAATATTCAACTAGTTTCAATTACATATGAAATGATTCTTATATTTTCTGAGAGCCAGAAATAAAACATCACTGTAGAACTATCATCAAGGAAAGCCTCTCTTGAGAAGACGTATTATTTTATATTAATAACAGGTTTGTCACACTCCAGGTAGACACAGAACCCTTGAAACACTGTTATATCTTTTAAAGAGCAGCATGGCTGAAGCAGAGAAGCTGGAGAGGACAACAGCCTTGCCTACCTAGTAGAAACGAACATGAAGGGAACTGTGAGAAGAATCGCTTGCTGACCCACAGAAGAGCAAAGAGCAAAGAGTAAGAACACCTGATGTTCTGTTGGCCAAATTTTTATCAAATCAACTTTTAACGACACTCTGGATAACAGCTTCACTGGGAATCACAGGTAGAGGGCCTTGGGATGTTAAAAATAACATCAAGACTCCTGCGGTACAAGCTTTCATCACTAATGAATTCAGTGTTCCTGCTATCCAAGAGAGTACAGGGGCTGCCCTTTGAGTCTCTGTGTTTTCAGGAACAGACAATCATAGACTGAACCAGCCATGGGGCAAGGGTGATGTCCTTGAAATGTATTCATTTTGTGGTAGAAAAGACCTGGGCTGATGCTGCTACCTCCTAGCTTTTCTCTACTGCTTTTGGCTGTTCACAAGGCAGATCACGACTAATTCTCCTGGAGTTAGACCATGGCCTCATTCTGAATATCAATTTTTTAAAGTTTGTTGAAGGATAATATACTTTTTAGCTGTGTCTTTGTGGACTACAAAATAGCAAAACCGATTGTTTAGCATGAAGTATCCCTACTCTTTGCTTCCTTGTGTATCAGAAAGCAAACACCCCAAAGGATAGCTTCTCACTGCAAAATTAACACTTTGTTGATTAGGTACCTAAACCAATGATGGACCCATAGCTTAAAACATTACTTCTTTTGGGGAATTGCCTTAAGAGTTGTTTTACAAACACTCACAGGTAACCTGGCATATGTCTTTATCCTCATTTATGATCCAAGTCTCTTAAAATCATCACCTAGTAGTTAAGAGCTCAGCTGTTTCGCAAAACATCAGCAGCTTGAATCTACTGAGCACTCCTTGGAAACCCTATAGGCAGCTCTACTCTATCCTGTAGGATCACTCTGAGTTGGAACCAGCTCAACAGCATTGTTTTTTTATTTTTTTTACCAACACCACTCTGAATTGTCTTAATTTGCCTATGGCAGTCAAATCTACCTTAAAAAATGTGATTCAGAATAATTTAAAAATATTTTTTTAATAAAAAGATCTTTAAAGGAAGAAGATCCTGAAGTATAATTAAAAAATGCTAGAGCAATGTCAGCATCATGGGAGTAGGTATATAATAAACCTACCAAAGTGTCGTGTTTGAAGGTGGAGAACTTTTGCTGTTCCTTGTGTAATTTCTGGTGTGTTTGGTTAGAAGATTAAATCATATTGTCACATAGTCACACTTAGTTTGTAAATTTATCTTTGGTCTACATATAGTTATTTATTATTTTTCATTCTGTTCTGCCTCCTACATTTCTGAAATTTCTGGGAGTTATGGATCTATAGCCTGAGGTATCATACTTTTTAGGAATGCTGAAAAGCCGCTGTCATTTGGTTGAGAAGCAATTTGATTCATGGTGTATTTTCTTTTTTTTTTTTTTGATTCATGACGTATTTTTAAGTCATTTTGGTGCACAAAGATATGTTAAGATCTTTTCCAGAGATCTTTTATTTATCCATTTGTCCACCTCTCAGCTTATTTACTTATTTATATCTGTTTGCTTGGAAACAGAAATGGAAAGAGTGGGAAGAAGGTGACTAAGGAGAAGGAATAAATGGACTAATTTAAAGCCTGTAAGGAGTAGGGTATCTTAAAGCATGACTTTGATTTCTAAGAAACAGTGCTACCGTAATTTGAACATTGAAATTTCAGACAGATCCAACACAACTGATGTCATCTATAAGCTCTACAGAAGCTGTTGCCCCATCATCCCATCTTCTCAGGGATGATATTCTAGACACTGCAGCGTTAATACATGGTTAATAAAGAGATCAAACATTCAAATGCTCTTCAAAGAAATCAGTCTCCAAGTTTATGTGGAAACTCCTTGCTAAGTTCCTTCCTTCCCTGTTTAAGCTGTGTTGTCCATATATTCACCCACTTTCAGTGTCATGCACAGTACCTGGCCATTTACCAATAATGGCACCACCAGAGTGCCCATCTCTAAACACTTTTTATGTTGCTAGATCACCCTGTCTGCTCTGTCCATTCTAGCAGCTTTTTCCAACTATTGACCCAACCACTCTTCATTGTCCATCACCACTTTTACACCTCCTTACCTAGTTTGTATTCTGTAACTCTTCAGCTCCCTTTCTCCTGCTGCATACTTGCTGGCAAATCCAGCTTTCTAAACACCGTGTTCTTATATTGTTTATGAATAATATAAAGTCATTCTAGCTGGTCTAATGTTAACTAACACCTCCCTTCAAAAACAAACAAGAAAGCATTACTGTGTTAAATAATCACCAATAATTTCAAGTTTGTTCATACCATATTTTACTTTCCCACTCTCCAGTATGATTCTCTTCAAAACAGGCTCTCTGTCACTTTTCACTCAGATAATTTCCTTGCTTTTTTATTTACCAGTTAAAAAGATTATATATTTTTACTGAATTGGAAGCTGCTTCATGTTGGTTTATTGTTTTCTGCCATCAGATCAACTCTGACTCCTGCGACCTTATGCGAAACAGAACAAAACTTTGCTTGGTTCTGCGTCTTTTTTTGTGATCACTGAGATGTTTGAGTCCATCACTGCAGCTGTTTTAAAAGTCCTTCTCACTGATAGTCTCTTACACCCTTCCTGGCCCTCTAGTTCACCAAACATGATGTCTTTCTCCAGCAATTGATCCCTCCTGATGATGTATCTGAAACAAATGAGTCAGACAGTGTTCTGCTGTGATGCATAGGGCATTCACTGATTAATTTTTGAAAGTAGATTACCAGGGCTTTCTTCCTAGTCTGTCATAGTGTGGAAGTTCTGCTAAAACCTGTTTATCATGGGTAACCTTGTTAGTATTTAAAATACCTGTGGTATAACTTGCAGCGTCATATCAACATGCCAGTCACCGCAGTGTGACAAACTGATGGGAAGGTGGTTGTTGGTTGGTTACCAACCAGCAAACAAGTCATGTAAACGTAGACAAGCTCAAGAATAAAAGTGAGTGGATACAAATGCTCATTTACCTTCTTAGTTCCTCTCAGAAATACCCTAATTTTATTTCAATACAATCTGCAAGGACTGAGTGATCTATGAAGTCAGAGGAATTTCGACGAAGGAAGGCTCACTGCCCTGCCTGTATTTTAACTAGCAGAGAAATCACAATAACATTCTAATGCATTTCACTAGGCTCCATCTTTAAAACATATTTGAAATCTATTACCTCCACTGCACCTACCTTAGTCCAAGCTACTATCATCCACAGGCTAGACCATTACAAAAGCAATCACATTTACTTTTGCCAGTCATACAATGGCAGCCCATTAAAAGGGAGATCAGGCATGGGCTTTCACTGTTGACAGTCTCCAATCTCACTTGAAATAACATCCCACATCGTTGTGATGGCCCCACACAGGACTGCTCATGCTGACAATCCAGCACCACGTTTTGCTATTCTTTCTGTCTCTCCTTCACTCTTCTGTTCCCACAGACATTCTTACTATTGTTCAAGTACACCAATTAATTACGTTTATGCCTCTGTTCTTTGTAATCACTGCTCCTTCATCCTTTAACTTTCATTCTTCCTCAGGTCTTCACATGGCTCAACTATCCACTAATTATAGTTTCTACTCAAATTATTACCTCCTCAGGGAATCTCTGCTGATGTCTTACCCAGAATTGTTTCTGCACACAAGTACAGTCACTTTCTATTTCTTATCCCTACTTTATTATTATTCTTAGCATTTAACACTACCTGATATTATGGTATGTGTTTATTTGTTAATTATTTTTGTCTTCTCCACTCAGAAGTTTGAATGACCACTGAAATCCTAGCACCTAAAATATTTCCCATCGCAGATCAGGTATTCAGAAATTGTTAAATAAATGAATGATTGATTAGCTTTATATTTATTCTGGCATGTTTTACTTAAAACATTTTGGCACTAATCAACTTTGGTTGTTCTTCCTACACATCTGTGAGGTAAGTGACACAGGGATGCTTATGCCCATTCCTTAAAGAATGTGAACTACATCTCAAGATGTCATGGACTGCTAAGGATCACAGCTCAGGGTGATAAATCTGAATACGACTCCTGTCTCAGTTCAGTCACCATGCTTGGCACTCTCAACCAGGCATACCCCAAGTGCCTTTTTAGTTATTTACTGTGAGATGTCTATATCCGTGGGTGGCACAAACAGTTGAGCACTCAGCTACTAACTAAAAGATCAGTGATACAAATCCACTCAGAAGTTACTCAGAAGAAAGGCCTGGTGTTCTGTTTCTGGAAAGATCATAGCCATTAAAACCCACACGGAGCACAGTTCCACTTGGCACATGTGCAGTTGCCATGAGTCAGAATTGACTCAATGGCAATTGGTGTATCTGTGTATGTATATATATGTATACATATATATGAGAAAACATTTGCCATTTCAACACTTTTTTTATCTGTGCAATTCAGTGAGATTAATTACATTTTTCATGTTACGCATCAGTGAACAGTTCCAGGTCTCCTGTCAGAGTGCTGCCTGCTTTCAAACACTGTCTCCATATTTTCTATGGCTTTTCAATCTTTAATGTTTTCTGAGTAAAATGCATAACTATAATCTTTATTAGAAAAAAGAAAGAGGTCTTAGTGTTTTTAATATCATGTATATTTAATGGCACCAAAGAATATTTTTTGCATGGTTCTTGAGACTTCTTTTTACAAAATACTGTCTCTGATTTAAACCATTATTTCCCTTGCCGTGGAGATTAATGTGAGAATATTTTCACCCTGGTTTTATTTGTACATGGCCTTCATATTGTACTCAGTTCATAAACATTTCTAATTATTAAAATGTAGTTTTTGATATTTGATGTCTTGTCATATTTTGTGAAGAGGTTTCATACAATCATCTGTCAGATGTCCTCATCACTGCACGGTATGAGCAGTGAGCTGGTTTCTACCTTGCTAAGCACAGACACGAGAATGCAATTCAAATAACAATTTTATCCCAGCAATTGGCCATAATTCTAAGCCCACCACCAGCATGACATGGTTCCTAAAGATTCACTGATCATCATGGAAGTGGGTGGTAGGCAATGTGCCTTTCAGTGCTGCTGGCAAATATTTGACAAAGATGAGCCAAGCTGTCATCACTCAGGGCTAGGTATTAGACAGTGCCACTTTGGAGGCTGGAACTATTGAGAACCATAAAATCTTGGGAAGTTTGCCTTTCCACACAACTTGCTACTGTGCTCATGTTCAGGAATGGGCTGTCCTTCCCTTGTACACAGCTTTACTTGGAGTTCGCAGCAAGGAACAGCAAAACCCCATTTTAGGTCTACATTTCCCGCAGCATCATGAACACTGACATCTTTTTTGCAACTCTTTACTACTAGCACTCACAGTCTAACTGGTTACAAGATAACAGTGAACACTACAAAACAAATGTTTCTGTGCATTCACAATTTGTAGTACTATAACACAGTAATACATTTTTTGCTCCAGAAGTAGACTTTTTCAGTTAATCTTCTGCTATCAGAATGAATCCATGATTAGTGTTAGATTTTAAATTTCATAACAAAGAAGATGTTTAATAGTTGGAAGCACAGGCTATCAAGGTAAAATTATCTACCCTTTGTCCATCCATCCATCCATCTTCTTTACATCTGTCTGTCTATACATATGTATTTTTTCTACTACACACACTTATATCTGGTTTGAGAGAAAGTAGAGAAACATTTAGAAACTCAAGCTGGTCTGAGCAGAATCTAGTCTCGGTGTCTGGCCCATAATGAAACGAGTCAGTGCAATGCAAAGAGATTGCTCTTTTACCAAGGAACACCACGTGAAACTGTTGACCCGTATTTAGGACTGTACTCAAAATAAGGACTATTCTTGATTCACCCTGCTATGTTGGGTACCTCTAGATCCATAGGCCATTTGCAAATGAGGATTTCCTTATTTAGAGAGACTACTTTTCCTTATTTTCTTCCTGAATGAAGCTCATATTTCACTGAAAGATCACAGTCCTAGAAGAGACATAAACAAAAGGAAACCTCACTAGAAGTCATGTGATCTTCATCACTGTCATAGGTTGAATTGTGTCCCTCCAAAAATATGTGTAACCACGTGGCTGGGATATGGTTCCCAGTATCTTGGGACTGTCTTCCATTGTGTGGTTTTGCTAAACTGTATGTTGAAGGATTGGGGTGGGGCTGTAATTCCTGCATACGATTACTTCCTTGCTTTGCTGTAGGGGGAGTTTCCCTGGAGAATGGCTTGCCCCACCCTTAATGCTTTCAGCCTGCAAGAGATAAAAAGAGAAAAAGAAATGAGGAGAATTGGGAGCCTCATTACCATCAGGAGAGCAGCACTGGGAGAGGAGTGCGTCCTTCAGACCTGAGGTTCCTGAGCCGGGACGCTCCCTGGACAAAGACTGATGCAATGCCAGACTTTCCTCCAGAGCCGACAAGGAGAAAGCCTTCCCTGGAGCCGTCATCCTGAATACGGACTTGCAACCTACCGGACTGTGTAATTACCCTGAATATGGACTTACAACCTACTGGACTGTGTAATAACCCTGAATATGGACTTGCAACCTACTGGACTGTGTAAGAATATACCTTTCTGTGTTAAAGCCAACCACTCTGTGGTATTTCTGTTAGAGCAGCCCTAGCTGACTAAAACAATCACAATTTGGCCACTTCTTTCTTGTCAACAAGTGAGGACTTCTGAGGCTCAGAAGGATGCAAGGACTTTTCCAGTTACACCTTTTTTTATGACTTTATTCATCTAGCAAGACTTAGTACAAAATCATGGTAGTATTTAGTATAATGTTTGTTGTATAATGACTAAACTTGTTCCAGTCAAGAAAGTTCACTGAAAGTAGTTATATTCAGACATGAGTTTATAATAATCAAAAAGTGGTTAATGACACAAACAAGCAGAAAAAATTCAAGTATATCTTCCTCCATTGACTAAGCTCTCTTAAAGCAGAGAAGTTTTGAATTGCTGGTTCTTGATAGTTTTTCTTCACATTCAACTGCATGAGAATATACCCAGTATCACAGGTAGCCCTAGGGAATGTAAGTGGAAGGAAGAATGAACACTTACATCTCGTAAGTGACTCATTCCAATTTTTGATGTTTGATATAGGGTGTACTATTTCTCACGCTATTTGAAAAAAAGAATATATTAAAGTGGACATAAACTTAGAATTCTGAGGTATGAGTTCTAGTCCTAGCTCCACCCTCTAATAGCTTTGGAAACTTGGACAAACTACCTGCCTTATAGAATTTGATGTTGGACGTGTCTAGTCACAGAGTATTTAGGATAATAAAGGTCTAAGACCTGGACAAAATAAGACCAGAATCTTCTCATACCTTAAGTATAACAAGGGGCTAAAATATCTCAAATTTTGAGTTATTTTTTTCCATCTCTCCTCCTTGTCCTCCTCTACCTCTTAGCCATCATAGATGTGGTTAGATACCAAGGAGGAGGCTAATGAACTCAGGACTATGCTCCGTTTATATAGGTATCTGAAGCTTTGTCAGGCATAAGTGCCTCACCACTCCCTTCTTGGGGAAGTTTATGAGTTTTTGGTACCTTCAAAATCACTTAAGATTGAGCTGGCCAAGGGTATGTGCCTTGATTTATCTAATGCAACACCACCACTCATCTTGACCATAATATATAAAAAAGGAATGATCCTGATTGCTAAAATACATACATTAACTGCCTATTTCTGTTCAAGTACAGTCACCTATCACATTTATTTGAAACCAATCATACAGATGGACTTTTTTAATGTAAGTGGTGCTTAAAATTCCAAATAATTTAAGAGAAAAATTGCTCTTCATTCATTTAAGTGTGGTTTTGACAACTATGTGTACACTTATGCTTCTCTGAGAGACAAAAAGCTTTGTCAAATTCCAAAATTTCTACCAATATCTACTCTATTTAAGAAAGATACCCAACCTAAGTTATATCTTCTCCGTGAATCTGCCAGGCCTACTTTTAATCTTCATCAGCTTCTCCCACAAATGAACAAAAGAACTTGGCAAGTTACCTGCCTTTCTGAATTTTAGCTTCATCTAAAAGAATTCGATTGTAATAAATAACTGAATGTACATTGTAACTTCCCAATTTCAGGTAGATTTTTATACATGAACTGAAATTTAACAAGATAGTAGTTTTTGTCAGAAACTCCCTTAGACACTTACAATGCATATGACCGCATACACACACATACATACAAATGTGTGCATACACATACACATAGATACACACATGATATTAATCTTTTGCTCTCCTAATTCTATTTATTATTGATGTCTAGGAATTAGGAAAGTCACTTCAGATAAGCACAAATGTGTCTATGGATATTTGCTCCTTTAACTCTTTATAAGAAAAGTCATTCAAAATATTTCCATTGTGTCATTATATTATATTCTAAAGGTTTTATTCTACTTCAAAACTGGGAAGAATAAAGATATATTAAACTTAAAATAGAAGGAATGATTCAAATGAGATATCTCAAAAGAAATAAAACATATCTCAAAAGAAGAAAACATTTTCCTACACAGGAAGCTACACTCCCGCAAATCATCAGACCAAATTTCGCTGGTAAATTTTACTGAACTTTCAGAGAATAATTTCCATCTTTTGACAACTGTGAATGGTGCTACAATGAACATACTTTGTGTATGTCTGTTTGTGTCTCTTCTATTGTCCAAAGCCCCTCATTGCCAGCAAGTCAATTCTGACTAATAGGCTGATAAATCTTATAGACTTGGCTTGAATTTTATGATTCTTAAAGTTGTGTTTATATGAGCAGAACTGTCTTTATTCTATTGCAGAACAAAATAAGGAACAGACAAGGGATTCCAGTATGGAGTTAGACTTGGTTAAAAAAAATAACAACTCAGAAAATATGTAACTAAGTCTCATGATTAGCACATATCTGGTGGGCATGGTGTCCCTGATAAGCAGTGGAAAAACAATCTGGTATTTTCTCTCAGTGAAAACTCTCTCAACATCGCATGTCTATTTCCTTGTGTCCCACAAACATTTCTGTGAATGAGTACATTGTTCCAGGCCCATTCTGAAGCTCACGTATAAAGTTCGGATTTCTGTTTGGAAGAAACATACAGAGGAAGAAATCTGGATGATGAAAAAGTCTTTTTTACATTTACTTCCCGCTCTGTGATAGCAGTATCAGCAGGGCTGGCAAATAATGTTCGCGTCTGAAGGCACATACGGTGACTACAGAGACCTCTTTTGATACTTCTGAAGTTGTTTTAAATGGGGCCATCCATTTCGTCTCAGCGGTACAACTTATCCAGAACCTGGTACAGTCATCTATTGTCGCCCCGCTGATCACCTGGTCCTCCCATGATCTTTGTATTTCATCTTGGAGACATTAAACAGCATGAAGAGCAAAAGCATCACTGAGTACCCTGCCGCCTGCCCTCGTCAACTGACTTGATGGAGAGAACCTTTTTATTTGCCATTTACCCACCGCCGGGGAAGGTGTGCTGGGGTGAGTGGTGCATGTGTGAAGAGTTCAGCAGGGGGTTCAGCCTACAAAAGGACGACTAAGCTAAAACACAGAAAAAAGTGCTTTTAAGCAAGGAAGTGATGTCACCTACTAGGTGATCCCCTCAAAGAATGGAGTTCCAACTAAGTGGTTTGAACAATTGCTTCATGGGATAGCTTCGCTCTTTCCTTGAAGGGTCAACTTGGTCTGGGAGCTCTTCTCAATGGACTCAGTGGGTAGTGCCAATACCTCTCTAAATAACAAAGAGCTTTTGCTATTTCTTTTTATCATTTGACTGCAATACTGAAGTAACTGCCTTGCGAAATGCAGTCTGTGCCTGAGCACTGTTATTTGCCATGCAGCTGAGCTCAGTAGAAAAGGACTTGATGCCTGGAGTTGCAGACGGCTGCGATGGACACACGACCCTACAATGAAAGAAGCTACACTGCTCTCAGGGGAAACACGGTGTCGTCTGTAAGGGAGGACTACAGCAGTGGTAACTGGAGAGAGATGGAAAATGCAAGACATCACTAGCTCCTCACAAGGAAGCTTGGTGCTTCCGGGCAAGTGAGTACTGGAAATGTCAGGCCAAGCTCTTGGAGTTGAGAGTCCGGAGTTGGCATCTGTAGTTTAGCATTCCTTGATCCTAGCTTTTTTTTACAGATTCAGGTGAGAACCAGGGAGCCCATGTTGAAAAGAGCATGTTAACTTCTAGTTTCTGAATCAAATGGAGTCAGTATAAATATATTTGGAAAAGAAATTTCATTTGGAAAACAGAATGGAAATTCATCCTGATGCAAACAAAAAATTATTCTTGATACCAAAACTGATAAACATGTCTAAAATCCAAGTAGTGTTTTCAATTAATTAAAGAAAATGTGTTTTTGCTATATTAAGTCAATTACCACTACAATTATCAGAACTAAAAAATTAACACTGGTTCAATACTATTAACCAAAATAGAATCGTACTTGAGTTTCTCCAGTTTTTCCACCGCTCTCACTTCTCTGTTATGGAATCCCGTCTTCACTGCACTCTACTGTTTAAAAAGCTTATAGCGATTTCCAGCTGTACTTGAGTAAAATCCGTGTTTTGAATGTGCTCTATAAAGCACTGCAAGCTCTCTGCTCAGTCTGCCTCTACAACCTCATCTTCTAAATTTTGTCATTTGCTCTGCTACAATGTTTCTGTTACAATCTGCTAGGTCTTTCTGTTTCTTGAACACCCACAGCTCTTGCCCACTTCAAGGCCTTTGCACACCCCGTTCCCTCGGCATGAGGTGCTCTTGTTCTGGTTCTTTGGAAGCCTATGCCCTTCTCTTCCTTTAGGCCTCCGCTTACATATCACCTGTACTGACAGCTTTTCAAATGCAGGTGCTCTCTGTAATTCCGTTTCATCTCTGCTTATTTTGGTATTCAATTCCAGATATCAGGAAAATTGTACCAGTTGGAAAATGTTATCAGGTTCTTGAGTTTGCCATGGTAAAAGCAGGGGTTTCATCAAATGTATTTCTATTCTTCTAGCTCTTCTATATTTTGAGTAGCCACTAGAAAAAAAAAACCACATGTATCCCACTGAAACACTGGTATTCTACTCCTTTCTAATGTAAATCCTCTCTGTCTCATTCTCTGTGCTACTGAGTTTGCAGAGTTAACCTACTGAGCATTTAACAGAAAAAAACTAATTTCCTGGGTAACTCTTGTTTTTTTCCAGGCATTTTTCAGTTCATAGATGGCTCCCTTTTCCCTGCCTTCAATGCAGCAGCTGATACCAAGGGTGAAGTGGTTGGAACACTTCCTGTGCCAATTATTTATCCATTAAGTGTGCACAAGAAGCCTGTTATGGCCACTGTTTCTCTGACCCCTGATTTTCAACATGGTAGGCACTTGGCTATTATTTCATTTTGAGTGTCTGTCTCTTGAAGACAGCATGGTGAATTGGACGAAACAAAGATTTTGTAATCAAATCCAAAACAAACCCATTGCCACTGAGTCAGTTCTGACAATCAGCTAACCTGACTTCAAATGATGATCCTGATTATTTTTAGCTACACAGCCCTTCAAATGCTATGCTAATAAGAAAAGTTCCTATAACAGATCCTGAATTAACTCAAAATTAAGCTGAGAGTGGAAATTTTCCTAGGTATTTATAAGTCTTCACAATCCACAGACATGCATACTCTGGCAACGTTATAGCGAGTCAGGGTCAGTAAAGGTTTCAGCGTGGTTTCGTCATGAGGGAAGTAATTCCTTCAGTGATAAGAATGAGAAAGTGAGCGAGCAGGGGAGTTGTCCCAATTACTGGATCGGGGTCCAGGAGGGACATAAGGGCAAGTTCATCTAAAAATTTCAACCAGCCTACTTCTTCCTGGGAGAAAATAAACACACAAACCAATGAAAAACAAAACCAGTTACTGCTGAATTGAGACCAACGCATGAAGACCCATGTGTGCCAGGGAACTGTACCCCATAGAGTTTTCAATGGCTGTGACCTTGTGCAAGTAGATGGCCAGATCTTTCTTCCCACAAGCCCGAGAGTGAATTCTAACTGCCAGCATTTCCATTAGCAGCTCTGTGCTTGACTGTTTGCACCACCCAGGGACTCCTTTGTGGAAGGAAAGAGGGTTAAACATTTTTTAATTGGGACTCTGTCCCATCTCTTGCAGCCTCATGGGTATAGATTTTAAAAAAATGAATGATGTAAGTTGTGGAGAGGTTGGGGAAGAATGAGAGAGGGGGTGAGAGAGCAAGAGAAAGAGAGACAGGGGCAGAGAAACAGAGAGACATCGCTCTGATATCTTTGACAGTTCCTTTCTGTACCTGGCAACAGACTTAAGAATTTCGTCCCTTGAAACACTGTGATTGTCCAACTCAACTGTCTCATGTTGCTAACTTTTGTGAGGCAACGTGAATCCCTGAGGTACTCTTGGCCTCTCATTAAAAGAAGAAAATCTGTTCAGAAGCTGCTGTTACCAGGCCACTACACAAAGAAGCAATAAGCATACGTGGCAGCAAGTCCTCGGAGAAGATACTCAGATCCAGGTGGCCTCAGGACGCATGGAGTCCCATTGAGTTCAGGTACCACCAGTAGAGAAAGTTGCATGAGGTTTTGAGAGAAAGAGCAGGTTGAAGATGCCTTATTTTTCTCAAACAGGTTTCTGGTAATGCAGGAAGAGATTATGCATTTTCCAATAATAAGGCCTGCTGAGAGGGAGGCTGATGCCAGGTCAGGGGAGGTGAGTGAATTTGTGTTTTTGCAGAAAATGAGCAGACACCCTGGCAGCTAAGCTGCACTAGCATGCACTTTTGTTTTTTAAAAATAAGTCTGTGTTTGAGCTGAAGATCAACACCGCAGGAATCAAAGCTCACTGCTGGCAGATAAGTATGTCAGAAAAACAAAAGCTTGCTGAAAATTTTGACTGGGGAAAAATAAACTCTATCTTTGGAAAATACAATGGAAGAGAAGATATATAGTTGTTTTATCAAGACTGAGTTAGCCTTGAGAACTAAAATTATACCTATGAGAAAACTTCTTGCAGAATAGAATTTTGAATGTTGTTGCTATGTGTGTTTGTTTTAACCTGAAAAGTTATCGTATATATTTATTTCTAGAGAACTTTAAAATATATTAATCTTGGTGCCAGGGCCAGGCCTCTGATATTTCTCTTATTTCTATATCATCTTCATCATCCTAATTAGTACCTGTGAGTTCTTTTCATCCATGTCTCTCTCCCCTGGTGTAAGAATAGAAGGACACAAAAATGTGACCATTAGGCATAGGGACTGTTGATGAGAATTTTGTCTTGATTCTAGAGAAGTTCTAGATGAAAAGGTTACAGGAAAAATTAAATTTAAGAGTAATTACCTTTAGGATTAACCTTTTACTCTCCCCCTTACCTGCCACATACACACTTCACAGATGTATCAGCTGATACATGTATGTGTGGATTTAAGACACCAGGACTTTGGATTTGTGCCCCAGCAGAAAAATAGGAACTGCTATAAAAGCTCGAAGTTGAAGTTCCAGTTCTTGTCTATTTCTTGTCGCTATGTTTTAACATCTTGGACAAGGACTTGAGGTCTCAGGAACAGGGGAATGGTCATGTGCAGCAGTTGCACACTGGCTCCAGAATTACTGACATTCTCCCCTAATCTTCATTCCCCAGCCTGCCTGGGCTTCTGGCAAGTGCCCATTTGATCTCTTCTTGAAAATGACTGCCTCTCACATTCAGGAACCTAGCTATTGGATTTCCTTCCAGGTTTCACTTGACTTAGTTTCTGGGCCAACCCTTTCTATGCTTTGGTGACTCTGCTTTATACTAGGTACTGTGAATAAAAAGCCTGACAGTCTTGCTCCCAGCTCACTCCCCCAGGATATCACTTGGATGTATTCCCTCCCAAGCTCTTTTAAAGAGGGAAATCACCCAGAGAACGGCTATCATGGTGGCTACCAGTATCAAAGAAACTGAGAAGTCTGGTATTTTGTTTAATTTGTAGGATCTTGAGATGCAAACATATCTGTCAGCAGAGGAAAACTGCCAGAAAAGAAGGGCATAATTAAATGTGCACAATGAAATTATTCCTGAAAAGAAGAAATAGACCTTTCATCTAACAAGAGAATAAACCAAGGGTGGAGAGGGTGGGGGTGGGAGGGAAATAGAGTTTCCAAGGAGCAGCTGGTGGATTTCAATTCCTCATTTTCAGATCAATAGCCCAGCTCTTTACCATTAGGGCACTAGGGCAATAGACAGTGACAATGTATGAAGATACAGACAAATTATAAGTTGGAAAAGGAACACAAATAGTATATATATATTTTGACTGATCTTAATCTGCTCTAGAGATAATGATTTCAGGTTTCCTATATATGTATGGGGAGTAAAGTAAAATCCAGAATAATCCTGGATAACACCTGATTTTTTTTTTTTTTTTTCAAGGAGAAAGTCTGTGTTCATTCATTACCGGACAGGTTGTTAGTATCAATGGTAGAAAAAAGTTTTCTACAGAGATGCCCATGAGAAAAAAGTTAAGACCAATTTTGGAAGTTGGAATCAGCAGACTAACTCCAACAAAGGTGACGTCTATGATGAAAATGAAGTTTTATTTCCTAGATCCTTCTATGGCCAACCTGTTAGCTTCTTCATTGCCTCTGATGCCTTGATGTTCAGAAACATACTTCCATTGAATATCCATGCCTTGGCAGGCTTGATCGAGCCTCTCAAAATTACTTCTGTTGACTACATCTCTTACAGAGGCTGTTTTCCATCCATTTTGCGTCCAGTTATCAATCTATTCTGTCATCCCTTTGACCACAAATTTGCTGTCAGTTCCAATGACGCGTCTGTCTGTATTTTGGCTCCTGGCTTGTTCAACTGCTCTGTGGGCGGCCTTCAGTTCTGCCGATTGGTTTGTCTGTCGTCCGAAAACGCGCTCACTCGCATTTAGCGGGTTGCCAGGTCCCTAGTAAATTCCACACCCAGCTCTTGCACCGTCTCTCCCATTGTTTGAGCAGGTGCCAGCCACATAAACGGTCGGGCATCCTCCTGCTTGGCCAGAGCCCTGCCAACCTCGATCCCAGGAGCTCATGTTGAATTTCTCCACCATGAGTGATCACACCACGTTCCGGATCCCCAGGATCGGTAGTTTGGCACACGTGATATTTTTATCAGTATGTTCCTGGTTTTGTCTAACAGTAAGTAAAATGTTCTACAAATTGTGAACTCTATGAGTTTCCAACTGATTAGCAGATGTTTAATATTTTCCTGTAATGTCTGCTTAATGCTTCTGAAAGACCCTGGAAAGAGTCATGTAAATTCTCAGTAGGGACAAGGACGGGGTTCAAGAGTGTACTGTTATGAATCAGGACTACAGACTGATACTCTCCTACCAGCTTTACCGTGGCTCCTCATCACCAAGGGTCCCTTCCTGTTTACTGTGATCCGGTTTCCCGTGGCCAGCGCTTTCCAAGGGGTAAGCCAGTGATCAAGTTATTTCCCAAGCAATAGTTTCTCCTTTCAATGACACACAGGCATTTTGGGGCTGAGAACTGGGTATAAGGGTTGGGTCCAGAGACAGGCAGATGACCACATCAGCTTTTATTATACCTAGTAGAACTATTAGCTCCTTCACCTTTAGTTGCTGCCACTAAGTCCAGTTGAGTATCTTGGATCAGGATGATTTTCTTCAGGAGTCTCATTATCTTGTTTTCAATCTGCCTTCTTTCAGAAGCCTGCATTCTAACCAAGGTATCTGTTTATCAACATGCACTATATATTTCTACTAAAGCTGTAACCCTGATTTAAATTCTTCTCAGCAAGACTTCTTGGCTTGTATATTAAAGAGATATGGGAAGAATCTATCTCCCTGTCTCAGCCCAGTGCACAAAGATGATCTCTAGGAGTTGGGTGGTCTCCTTCACAAATACCAGCTAACGGTATTATCTCTGACTCAAAAATTAATCAGGAGAAAAGTTCCCTATTCAAATAAGGGAGAAATCAAATTATAACTAACACTATTTGGAACATCAATACAGGAAGAATAAAAGGATATAGGGTAGCCGCATAGATATATTTAAGACTAGGAAGTTAACCTGAAGAAACCCAAATAATGCAATTTGGTCACTCCATAAATGCTTGGCAAATCCAGGTCAGAAGAACATAAAGCAGGTGGTAGAGGTTGTTCAGAATTTGAACTGTCAAGGAAAAGACGAGTCCTAAAGTGTTACTGTAAGTATTGTTGTACAGACTATGAGATTAAAGTAAGAGGAAGGGCATGTATATTCAGGAAGTTGGTAGGGCCAAAATAAATAATAGAAACTGCCACATAAAGGGAAAAATCTACCCAGTGGAAAACAGACAGTTAAAAAATGGTTATGAGTGAAAATAAAATAGCTTCTCTAAAACTTAGCTTAGTGACCTGATCTTGCACAGATTTACCCTCTTACTATGTTTTGGAAAATTCCAAGAAGTGAACATGATCTCAACAATGACACCTTAGGTTTCCACAGAACTCCCCCCAGATTACCTCACAATTCAGTATTTTACAGTACGTGATGAAATGAGTCACCTTACAAAAGAGTGTGTTAAAGCATATAATAAAATCACCATAATAATTGAGAGTCAACACATGAAACAAAAATTAGAATGAGATCCAGAGGAACTTGAGATAATTCAATGATCAGATACAACACAACTAATGTGTTTAAGAAATAAAGAATATAAGAAGGAACATATGAAAAGAACAAGACACTCTAAAAAATAAACCAAAACCATTGCTGTTGAGTTGATTCTGACTCATAGCAACTTAGAAAATTAGAATCATTTGAAATCACAAACTTAGGTCTTGGATCATAATATCTAAAGAAAAAAGTAGGAAACTAGAAGATAGATTTGACACATTTTAGAAAATAGCAAAGCAAGTCAAATAATGAGAAATTAAGAATTAAAGAGACATAGAAGATAAAATGAGAAGGATGAATATGCAATTTGATTGAACAGCTGAGAAATTGTCACAAGAAAATGAAGAAATAAATAATCAGATTATAAATTATTTTAAATCTTCAGTAGGTTTGTTGTTGTAAAACTCTAGAACACCAAAGACAAAGAGGAATTCTTAAGAACAATCAAAAAGACAGATTATCTACAATTAGTTTGCTAAAACTGCAGACTTCTCAGAAGCAAACATGGAAGGCAAAAGACAATGGGATAAATCAAATTATTGAGAAGAATTAACTGCAAACTATAATGTCATGCCCTAATAACTTTGTTTGTGGATATGTGCAAAATAGAAATATTTTCAAATTAAAGAATAAAAGACTTCTGGCCATTATCTCAGTAACTATATGGGCTGCTCCTTTAGCCTGCATCCATCCTGGAATGAGAACTGTAGAGAAGACCCACAATTACAGTCCAGAGTAAAACTTCAGCTGACCTGACAATCTACATGTAAATGAGACAAAAGTATTTACTGTAAGCACTGAGGTTTTAAGTTGTTTATTACCACAACAAAATCAACTAATAAAGCCAAGCCATAATACACTATTGATATATGTTTAAGCAGATAAATCTTACAGATAATGTGGAAAAAAAAGGTAAGCTGAAGTATCCATAACCCTTATACAACATACAACATAATATATTATTGTTGTTACGTGCCATCTAGTTGGTTCTTACTCATAGTGACATTATGTACAACAGAACAAAATACTGCCTGGTCCTGTGCCATCCTCACAAATCTTTACTTTGCTTGAAGCCATCACTGCTCTATTGTGTCAGAACATCTTGATGGGGATCTTCCACTTTATCGTTGATCCCCTACCTTACCTGGCATGATGTCCCTCTCGTTGAATTGATCCCTCTTGATAATGTGTACAAAGTATGTGAGATGAAATTTCATCATCCTTCCAAGGAGTACTGTGGCTGTACTTATTCAAAGAGACTTACTCTTTTTTCTGGTAACTTCTGGTATATTTAATATTCTTTGTCAAAACCGCAATTCAAAGACATCACCTCTTCTTCAGTCATCCTTATTTATTCTCCATCTTTCACATGCATATGAGGCAACTGAAAAGTCACGGCTGGGGTCAGGTACTTCTTAGTCCTTAAAATATCTTTGCTTTTCAACACTTTAAAGAGGTCTTTTGCAGCAGACTTGCCCAATGCAATAATGCATCATTTGATTTCTTGACTTCTGCTTCTATAGGCAATAATGTGGACCCAAGCAAATGAAACCCTTGACAACTAAGATTTTTTGCTCCGTTTATCATAGTGTTCCTCATTTTTCCAGTTTTGTTTTCTTTACGTTAAAGTGTCATACATACTACGGGCCTTATAGTCTTTGGTCTTCATCAGTAAGTGTTTTAAGTCCTCTATGCTTTCAGCAAGCACAGTTGTATCTTCTCATTTTTCAAGTTGTTAATGAGTCTTCTTCACATCCTTCTTCATATAGTCCAACTTCTCAGATTATTTGCTCAGCATATGGATTGAATAAGTATGATGGGAAGATACAAACCCTAATAAATATCTTTCCTGATTTTAAACCAACAGTGTCTCCTCATTCTGTTGGCATGACTGCCTCTTGGTCTGTGTATAGATTCTTCAGGAGCACTATTAAGTGTTCTGGAATTCCAACTCTTCACAATGGTACTCATTTTTGTTTTATTGTTATGATTATGTGAAAGTATACAATCTAAATTAATTTTGCGTGTCCACCTATCGGCAGCTCCTCTACTTTCCTTGCACAGTAACAGCACACTCCTCCTTTTCATTCTGTACTTGTTGTATCCTCTTAACAAACTCATGTCGCCTCCTCTTCACCCTCTTGTCTCCCATCTAGAAAGAGACAGCATTCTGTAAATGCATAGAGCCATAAAGTACGAGAAGCACGTGGTCACACTATGTCCCCGAGTACAGTCCTTTTTTGTCAGAAAACTCAGTAGTGTTTTCTGGTCAGGGGCAGCAGCATGTCTAGGGGCCATGCCCCCAGGCTGTTGGACCATCAATTGTGGTCTTTTAGCAGAGTTCTTGAGCTGCACCCCTCGTTTGCTACATCATAGCTGTCTTTGGCGGCAGCCAGGCAACATCTGGTTCTTCTCGTCACATACTGATACAGTTTCCCATTCACATGAGTCCTCTGTCTCCTGAGCTCTTTTTCCTCATGTCTTTGTTATTCTCAGTGATCATCTGTTCTGAATGAGTTGGGACCATTTGGTGTACCTCAGATGACGACTTGCTAGCTTTTAAATCCCCAGACACCACTCAGCAGTATGAGGTGCAGAAGACTCTCTTAGCAATAGGCTAGTTATGCCGATTGGCCTTGATGTCCCCCAAGAGCATGATCCCCAGACCCTGCCCCTACTACTCTATCCTTGCAATATTAGGTTGAGATTAGAAGAGTCTTCATCGTATGTTGAAGTCCAGTTAAGTTGATCTACTTTCTACTGTGTGCTGTCACTGCTTTCACCCAACCAAATTTCTATCAACTAATTCATGACCAGCCCTCTCCCTTGCTTCCCACACTTGTAGTAGTCAGAGTTTTTTCTTCTGTACATAAGTCTGTTTTTAAGTCTTTGTAGCAAGGATCTCATACAATATTTGTCCTTTTGCCGCTAACTGACTTCACTCAGCATAATGTCTTCCAATTGAAACCAAGTCATGAGATGCTTCCTAAAATCATCATTGTTCTTTATCATTGTGTACCATAGTTTGTTTATCCATTCATCTATTGATGAGCATCTATGTTGATTACATCTTTTTGCTATTGTGGGCCAATTGTTATCCATAATTTTTTATGATCCACACAGTTCAGTGCTTATGTATAGTCAATAAAACACAGATAAACATCTTTCTGGTATTCTCTGCTTTCAGCCAAGATTCATCTGATAAGAGCTGTAAGATCCTTGTTATATGTCTTCTTCTGAATTCAGCTTGAGTTTTTAGTAGTTCCTTGTCTATGTACTGCTGCAACTTTTTAAAAATTATGTGTAGCAAAACTTCACTTGCATGTGATATTAATGGTATTGTCTGATAATTTCAGCATTCTGTTGGACCACTTGTCTTTGGAATGGGCATAAATATGGGTTTCTTGCAGCTGGTTGCCAAGTAGCTGTCTTCCATTTTTTTTTTTTTTTTTTTTTTTGCACTTCCAGCATTGTGTCCTTTGTTGAAACATCTCTGCTGGTCTTCCATCAATTCTTAGAGGCTTGTTTTTTGTCATTGCCTTCAGTGCAGCTTGGACTTCTTTCCTCAATTCTGTTACTGTTTCCTGCAATATTCTTGTTTCACTCATTCAATATTTTGCCCATAGAAGTCTTCAGAATTGCAATTCAAAGCTTTAAATAATTTCTTCAGTTCTTTGAACTTGAGAAATGCTGATCATATTTCTCTCTTCTGATTTTCTAACTCCAGATCTTTGCACATTTCACTGTATAATACTTTGCTGTGTCTTCTCCAGGTCTCCACTCTTGCAAACTATTCGATTCATTTCTTTTATTTCACTTCTACCATTATGCTTTAGATGCTCTATATTCAAGAGCAATTTTCAGAGTATCTTCTAATATCTATTTTGGTTTTTTTTCCTGTCATTTTAATGCCTTTTGCTTTCTTTGTATATGACGTTGTTGATGTCATCCCATAACTAGTGTCATGCTTGGTCATTAGTGTTCAATGCATCAAATCTATTCTGGAGTTGATTTCCAAATTTGGGTAGCATATACTCAAGGTTATCTTTTGGTTCATGCAGACTTGTTTTTATTTTTTCAGTTTCAACTTGAACTTTCTTAGGAATAATTGATAATATTTTGCACACTCAACCCAGTCCTTATTCTGCCTGATGATATTTAGCTTTTCCACCATATCTTCCCACAGATATAGTTTATTTGATTCCTGTGTTTTTCATCTAGTGGAGTCTACTTGTGTAGTTACTGCTTATGTTGGTGAAAAAGATATTTGCAGCAAAGAAGTGGTTGGTCTTGCAAAATTCTGTCATGAGAGCTCCTGAATCATTTTTATCACCAAGGTCACATTTTCCAACTACCAAACCTTCTTCTCTGTTTCCAACTTGCCCCTTCTAATCACCAGCAATTACCAATGCATCTTAATTACATGTTTGATTAGTTTCAGACTGCACACTTTGGTAAAAATCTTTAATTTTCTCGTGTTTGGCATTAGTGGTTAGCGCATGAATTTAGGTATTAGTTGTATTAACTGGTTTTCCTTGTAGTAGTGTGGATATTATACTACCACTAGCAGCACTCTACTTCAAGATAGATCTTGAAATGTATTTTTGATAATGAATGTGACTGTATTCATCTTTAATTTGTCCTTTCCAGCATAGTAGATCATATGTAAAATATATAATGTACAATTTCAACCAGTTGCCAATGAGTTGACTTCAGCCCTTTGTGACCCATGTGTATCAGAGCAAAACTATCCTCGATAAGATTTTCAATGGCTCATGTTTTTGAATTTACATGGGGCTTCTCTTCTAAGGCAACTTTGGATGAATTCAAACCTCAATTAGCAGCTTAGTATGGTAACTGTTTATACTACCCCAAACTCCCAAAGAATACTATATACAATAAAATCTAGAGCTGGAAACTGTGTCAGGCAAAAACCTATCAGAGAAGGGAAACTCAAATACTATTGCTAATAGACAGTGGTAGAAAAGTGGTAAGACTGTGCCCCGTCAACTGTGGAAAACTTGTGAGACCTAGAAAGCAAGGCAAGCCTATTGACTTTTGGTTCTCAAAGATTTCACTGTATAAACTTGAAATCTGCATCTATAGCAGAAGTATTGAAAATCTGAGGGAATGATAGACATCAAGTTCATACTAGTGACCACCTTAGATGGTTGAGGAAGGTGAGTGATGGAATGTAATCAGATTGGTATTTGCAGGATTTCTAACTGCAGTTTTAATATTCAGATTCTTAAGTAAAGTGATCAGTACTCACGTGTTCATTATATGTTACACATTTGTGTGGTTTTAGAATACTTAACAATAATAAATAATAACCAGTGGTTCTTCTCAGTCAAAACATCTGCATTCACGCCTTCACTTTCCTTGTCGCTTTCTTGACTTATCATCACACTGCATAAAGCTTCAGTCTCCTTACCTCTGAGAAAGAGAATTTTACTGTACTTACTTAAAGTGCCTGTTGCAGTATTTCTGCTCATCTGTCAATTTGTTACCTGGTGGTGGCTTGCATGTTGCTATGATGCCGGAAGGTATGTCACAGTTATTTCAAATTCGAGCAGTGTTACCCATGCTGGGCAGGTTTCAGCAGTCTCCAGGCTAAGACAGACAAGGAAGAAAGGACTGAATATCTGCTTCTGAAAATTAACCGATGAATACCTTATGGATCACAACAGAATATTGTCTGACTTGCTTTGGGCACATCATCAGGGGACGTTAATTGCTGGAGGAGGGTATGTTTGATGAAGCACAGGGCCAAGAAGAGTGAAAGAGACGTTCAGTGAAATGGATTTGCACAATAACGTTAGAGATGGACCACAATATGCCTTCAGTCTTCAGAATGGTGCAGTAACATTTTATGCTATTATATATAGGGTCGTTATGAGACAGAGTAAACTTGATAGCAGCTAACAACAAGAATCATAGTATCAAGAACTTTTAAAGATGCTCAGTAAATCCTAATTTGAATTTAAAGTTTTAAGGAAGAGAATACAAGTAGAATTCAATATTGAGATGATGGAAATAATCTTTCTCTCTTCCCCCCATTTCTGTTTCTCCCTCTTCCTCCTCTTCCCTTCCCTCCCCTCCTCTCCCCTTCTCTTCCTCTCCCCTCCCTCTGTCGCTCACTCCCTGACTTCTACCTCTATCTCTTTCTGATAGCTTTTAGAGAAATACTGTGGCTAGAGAAAATCCAATTTATAGATTGGATAAGATGCAATAGAACTTTGTCAGAAAACACATAAGGTCTCAGCAGTTCAGTTTATAACTAAACAGAGTTTACACAGAATTGGTGTAAGAGTTGCTGAGGGAAGAGTGGTCTGTGGAAAGAGGGCATTGAACTGAGTAAGGATGAACTCACATAACTTGAGTAGGGGCTGGAGATTGCACAAAGGATGATAAATTTGCAGAATCAGTAAAACAGAGGTCTAGTATGGTATGTAGGTTTAGGGGTACATTAGTGCTGAGGAAGTGGGAAGCCCTGACTGGGAGAGCATATTCGCCCTGCACCTCTTTGTTCCCCAGAATCTGGGCTAGAAATTTTCTTTCTTGGGCTATTTATACTGTTAGAACAATGAATACATCCTAAGTTGACAAACAATTGCCCTGTTAAATACCTTGTACTCTGTGTTCTGTAACTCCACAAAAGAGATACGTAGGCCTTTGCATCATCACCCATCAGTCAATTTGTCTTACTGTGGTGGCTCAGTGTTGCTGTGATTCTGGAATCTATGCTAGTGGTATCTCAAACACCAGCAAGGTCATCCACAGTGGACAGGTTTCAGTGGAGCTTCCAAGGTAAAGGAGGGTAGGAAGAAAGGCCTGACAGTCTACTAAAATTAGTCAGTGAAAACAATGGATTGAAGCAGAACATTTGGCCAGTTCATTTCTTCTGTTCGTGTCATTAGGAAGGATCAACAGCTAGAGGACGACATTGTATTTGGTGAACTAGAGGGCCGATAAGGATGAGGTACACTCTTGGTGAGATGAATTGGCACAGTAGCCATGACTGTGAAGATGATGCAGGACTGGAAAATGTTTTTTTCTGCGGCACATAGGTTTGTTACAAGTCAGTGTCAACTCTATAGCAGCTATCTATCTCTGTCTGGGCAGTAACATGTCTTTAAAGTTATTGTCATGGCTTTCGTTAAGCAGAAAAACATATCTTTAGACTAGATAGAGAGATTCTTAATCCTGGTTGCACATTAGAATCAATTGGGTGCTTTGAAAAAATACCTGTGCTTTGGCAGCCAGCTGTACCTTGGAGAGTCCCAAATACTTGGCCTGGAGTCCAGGCATAAAACTCCTGAAGTGATTCTAATTTGCAGCTAAAATATAAAGCCAGGGTCTGAAATTACTGAAATTACAGTCCACCTGCATGCAGAGTTTCAAGTCCTATCTGAAACTCATTGAAGCAAAATTTCTGGGAGCTGTATTTTGAAACTGTAGTGTTCTTACCTGCTGCTTAAGTGAATTTTATGGACTCAAAGTTTGAGAACCATGGCCAGAGCATCAAACATCTGGTCAATTTAGCAGAAATATCTCAGTTGTAACCCTTAAAACATTTAGATGGTTTTCTCAGGAGGAATCAGAATGATAGCTGACATCATTTTGCTTGACTCCCACCCACCTAATTCCATGAGTTCCGTGCTCTCCTTTGAAAATTAGCATAGTTCTTACTCTCTTCAATGTGGTTCTTGGAGAATCTGCTTTCAGAGATTCTTGCGCTAAGCTGCAATAGTAGACTTAGCTCCAAGTGACGTCTTGTTCTCTGACTTCTGTCCCCAACTGAATATGTGACTTCACACGGAGCATTTACTGTTGATCACGGAAATCCCTGCTGTGCTGCGTGGTGGCCTAATTGCATATGACGTCTCATCAGACAGTCTGCTGCTTCAAGAGCGAGACTTCTGAGACACCCTCACAGTAAGAGCAATCAGCTTTCCCTTAGAAGTCCTCCTAAGTGTAAGTTCTACAGTCAAAACAGGGCTTGTCTTTGCCACAACTGCACACCTCCAAAAATAAACTTCACTTTAAAAATAGAATTGCTGAAGGAATGGACTAGCCCTGTCAGTAATATTTCTTACCTAGTCTTCATGGTAACTCCTTGAGGAATGCAACTTTAATATTTTTTCTATTTGGCAAGTATGGAATGTGAAGTTCAGAGACAGCTGGGCAAAAGCTGTGATGAACTAATTTGACCACACAGGCTTAGAAACATAGATGTAGAGTTGAACCTTGAACTCAGCTCTGAATAAAGCCAAAGTTCTGAGCTTTGTACTGTAACATAGTGCTCTGTGGAACTTAGTGAGAACTAGATTTGAGTACTCACTTTTTGAGTTATTTTTAATAAAAATTCTTAAGGAAATTCAGTTATACTTTCTGTAAAATTTCGTGGTTTTATCTGGATAAAAGGAAACCCAGCTAGTGTAGTGACTAAATGCTATGGCAGCTAACCAAAAGGTTGTCAGTTTGAATCTACCATGTGCTCCTTGGAAACCCTGTGGGCAGTTCTACTCTGTCCTGTAGGGTTGCTATGAGTCAGAATCAACTCGACGGCGGTGGGTTTTGTTTTGGTCTGGATAAAGGTATAGAAACTAACTCTAAGATTACATTCAACCTGAACACTAGTTTTATTTGAAAAATCTATATTGTGTATGTGTGTACTGAGTTTGGTTGCTTTTAGGGTAGACATAGTAGTCATTGCTTTCATTTTCCCCTTCTGGCTCATGGTTAAATTGTATTTCTCAACTTAGGATTTATGTGTAGCTTTCTAAGTTATTTTGGCTAATTATGTATATGATGAGAACTTGAGAACCAGTGTACAAATTTCCAGATTCTTGTTTCATTCTTGCCACAGCAAGAGGCAATCTTTGAAATGGTAGCTTCTTCATCAGCCCTGGACAAGGAGTGAGAGATGTGGAGCAGATTCCCACAGCTAACTCACAACAAACATGTAGCATTACAGGAAACAAAACTGTATTATAAGTTTCTAAAATACCAGGATTGTTTGTTATGACAGCATAACCAAGATTATCCTGAGTGTTAAAGAAATTGGTACTTAGAAATGAAATCTATATACAGATATCAGCACTATTATGTATTAAATTGTGCCTTCCCCAGTCCGTACACTGATGAATGCGACTTTGACTGGGGAAGTGCAGTTTTTCTTTAAAGATGGTACCCGTCAAGTTAATGAAGTCATATTGGAAGAGAGTAGGTCCTAATCCTAGTTCTTTCTGAGTGGCATTTTGTAAAAGTGAGAGACAGATGTGGAAAGATGAACATACACGTAGGGGGAAAACAGATATTAATGGGACAAACGACACAGATGTGTCTGTAAGTGAAAAAGGATTGTCATGGACTGCAAATAGCTATCAGAAACCAGTTTAGTGATGGCCAACAAAGTAGAACTGGAATAGACCTAGCCATGAGTCTGAACAGACCTAAGTGTATAAAATTTAGGTGATCCAGAATGATAACCAGGACAGGAAAATTCACGGGCCAGAGCCCTGGAATGGGAAACTCAAAAGAAGTGTACTGAGCCCTTCTGGGAGTCTGATGCTTGAGACTGGATTTTTGGAAGCGCTGTGGAGAGAGCTACACACATTCAAACAGGGAAGTCAACTGGTATCTCTGAGCAGGGCAGTTTTTTTTTCTTTTTTCTTTTTTGAAACTCTGCTTGGAATCCCATGGGTAAAAGATTTGGTGCTTATTTTCTAAGAGATAGATTAAATTTCTGTCAAGGCTTCAACTCATAATTTTTCCCATTCTAGTTCACTGAACTTTTGAAAATATGGTCTGTTCAGGCTTCACTTTGTTGGTCATGACTGAGCCAGGAAGAACCAGTTCGAGATCCTGGGCATGGGATGGTTCCTTTCTTTAAGTTCTCAGAAGGAATTGCCATAACCGGTACACTGATTTGAAATTTTAGCCTCAAGAAGTATGAGAAAATATATTTCTGGTCTTTAGGTAGACCACTTTGTGGTGTTTTGCAATGGCAGCTCTAGGATATTAAGACAGAATTTGGTACCAGAGAAGAGTGCTACTCTAACAAATACCTAAATATGTGGAAATAGCTTTGAAATTGGGTAATGATCAGAGATTGGGAGAGTTTTGAGGTGGTTGTTACTACGAGCCTAGATTTCCATGAAGACTCTTTTTGTAGAATTATGGACTTCAATGGTGATTCTGAAGAGCACTCAGTAAGGTGCAAGAGCTAGGGGAAAGCATCTATCATAAGGAGCAGAATGTTGCTAGAAATATGGACATTAAATAAGCTTCCAGTGAGTTTTTAAAAAGAAATGATGAATGTGTTATTGAGTACTGAGCATATCATCCAGAGCTGCTGGACTTTTAGCTTGATATTGTGACCAGATGGAATTCTGGAGTGGTCTCCCTTAGCAAGGAGGTTAGTGTATTTAGTGTGGAAGATGGAGAGTGAATTGAACATTTGATGACCAGATGATGAGACGGTGAATAGGCATAACTGCTCATCACTAAGTACTTCTGGATTTTTGTTCTTTACCTTCTGATACATAGTAGGGTAGCAATTCCTCTGTCTCCCTGCCATAGATTGAATTATATCCCCCTGTCATGGATTGAATTCTGTCCCCCCCAAAACCAAAATAGGTGTAGCCACGTGGCTGGGCCATGATTCCCAGTATCTTGTGACTGTCCTCCATTTTGGGGTTTTCCTATGCTGTGTGTTAAAGGATTAGGGTGGGACTGTAAATCCCTTCATGGGATCAGCTCCTTCCTCCACTGTAATGGGAGTTTCCCTAGAGTATGGTTTTCCCCACCCTTAATCCTTTCATCCTGCAAGAGATAAAAGGAAAAGGAAGCAAATGGAGAATTGGGAACTTCACACCAGCAAGCAAGCAGCACTGGGAGAAGAGTGCATCCTTCAGACCTGAGGTTTCTGCACCAAGATGCTCCCTGGACCAAGACTGATGCAATATCAGACTTTCCTCTAGATCCAACAAGGGGAAAAATCTTCCCCTAGAGCAGACATCCTGAATTTGAACTTGTAGCCTACTGTGTAAGAATAAACTGTGTAAGAGTAAACCTTCCTTTGTTAAAGCCATCCACTCTGTGGTATTTATGTTAGAGCAGCCTAGCTGACTAAAACACCCCTTAAAACATGGGTGTATTGATTTGACTGGTTCATGATTGAAGGTACTGTGTGATTTTCCCACATGTTGCAAATCCTGTCACTGTGATGTTAACAGGGGAGGATGGACTGCAGTTGTCTTGGTGAGGTGGGATTCAGTATATAAGGATATATTGTGTCTTGAGGCAATATCTTGAGATATAAAAGAAAGAAGCAAGCAGAGAGACAAGGAGATCTAATACCACCACGAAAGCAGTGCTGAGAGCCCAGCACATTCTTTCGACCTGGGTTCCCTGCCCCATAAGAAGCTCTTTGGTCTGGTGAAGACTGAAGACAAGGACCTTCCTCCAGACCCGACAGAGAGACAAATCATTCCCTGGAGCTGACGCCCTGAATTTAAACTTTTAATATATTTCATTGTAAAGAAATAAATTTATCTTTGCTAAAGCCATCCAGTTGTGTTATTTCTATTATAACAGCACCAGATGACTAAGGCTCTACCTTTAAACTAGATATTACCAAGAAACTTTCCTTGACTAATGAAATATGACTGGAATTGGCACATGAGTCACCTCTAAAAAGATACCTTCTGAATCAGCATGTGATTCACCACATTTTCTGTTCTCTGCAACAGGACACATTATAGGTAGTGGTTGTTTCATCAGTCTGTTTCCTGGAAGGAGACAAGAACTAACTCATGCTGATCTACACTTAATAGTGATGTTCTCAGTCTCCAAGGAGTTTGTTATTACAGCAGCACCTAGACTGTCCTGAGTGCTTCACAAAATATGCACACCCTCATTAACTGTAGTCAACACCTAGCTGCTTCAGTATTTCCAGAATCTGTAAAGCCCTGGAAGGAGTAACATTTTCAACTTAAGACAACTTGTACAGTTACTAGCACTAAAATTCAGTGTCCTTAACCATGTTTCTTCCCCTCTGAAGAACTAAATTTAAATTGTGTCTGGACTCTAGTGTCGCCATGAGTCAGATCCGACTTGACGGCACTTGGCTTAGCTGGACTGTATAATGGAAAATTAAAAAAACAAAACAAAACAAAACAAAAATCAAAACAATTAAGTAACAAAATACTGATTTGAGCCTTGACTTAATCATTTACTAGCTATGTGAAACTTGCTGCTGTGGTGTTGTTGGGTGCTGTCCAGTTGATTCCAACTCATAGCTACCCTATGTAGAGCAGAACAAAACACTGCCTAGTCCTGTGCCATGCCCAGAATTGTCTTTATGCTTAAGCCCATTGTTGCAGCTACTATGTCAATCCATCTTGTTGAGGATCTTCCTCTTTTTCACTGACCCTCTACTTTACCAAGCATGACGACATCTTTCAGGGACTGATCCCTCCTGACAACATGTCCAATGTATGTAAGATGCAGTCTCACCATCCTTTTTTCCAAGGAGCATTCTGGATGTACGTCTTCCAGGACAGGTCTGTTTGTTCTGGCAGCGCATGGCACATTCAGTCTCACTAATTATGCATTCCATTTTCTCAGTCCCATTTCTTTGACTTTCTATTGAATTGTCTAATGCTGTGATTTCATTGTTAATCTACTGAATTTTAGATTGTTGCTGTAGTAATTCTTGTAGCTTGTTTAATTTTTCATTTTGTTCTGCTGCATTTTGTCTAAGCTCCTTCCTGATTTCTAGTAGGGTTCTGTGCATAACTCTTGTATTCTGTCTCTGAAAATTGCAGGAAGTCTTCTTCATCTGTGAATTTTTTTTTTTTAATTCTTTGTTTTGGGAGCTTTCTGAAGCCATGGTGTTCTGCTTCTTTAAATGATTAGAAGTTTATTGTTGTCTCTGAGCCATCAGAAAGCTCCTGTAATTTGTTTGGTTATTGTGATCTAACTTATACAAATAAATGTATTTTAATTTGATTGTGACTGTCCAAGTAGTCTAACGGAGCTAGAATAATTATTGGGGCATTAATGCTACTGACACCATGTAACTAGATAGCTAGAGCTCTGAATGCATTGAAAAAGGTAGTAGGAATTACTGTCTCAGTGGAGTCAATGGTACTATTATTCTTTATCTCTCCTTGTCTGAGAGAAAAGTTTAGAGCACACAAAAATGAAGTGTTTCACTTTTGGACCAGGTAGTGTGCCAAAATTTAGCATCTGATGTACAACAGAGAAAGGAGGAGGGAAAGGATGGGCACAGGAAGAGAAGTCAGCTTGTAGGAAAAATGTGAACCGTGAGAGTTCATGAGCACTTGACTTGTGACACTCCAGTGAAAGTCTTCTGTGGCTGTGTAGGTGAAGCCTTCTGCAACTCAGGGGAACTGGCCTAATTTTTCTTCTACCCCTCTCTTTGTTTCCCTCTCCAAGTTTGGGAGAAAAGCTCAAGGCACACACACAAAATCTTCCACTTCTGGCCTAGGTTGTGTGTCAGACTTGAGCATCCATAGTGGATCAGAGAAGAAAGGAAGGAAGAGCTGGGTATAGGGAGAGAAATCAATGCATGAGAAAAGTTTGAGAAACAAGAGTTTGTGAGCACTTAGCTTGTGAGGTTCCAATGAAAGTCCTCTGAGATTCTGTAGGTGTGGTGATTTGCAGCTCAGCTTCTCAACCAAGAAAGACATGCTCTACTCACTCACCTCTGTTGCACTTGGCTTCTTGCCACTATTGTGTTCCATAGGTGCAGCCATTCTCAGCTCAGCTTTCTGACTGAGAAAGACACATGTCACTCAGGCATCACAGCCCTACATGGCTGCTGGCCTCCACAGTGTTCTCAGGCACAGCTTTACCAAGTGCAGCTTCTGTGCTGAGAAAAATGTGCTCCTCTCCTGTACTACTGCTCTCCTCTCTCACAAGCAGATGTGGGCCCCTCTGCAGGTACTGATCTGATTCTGACAAAGGTCGTTCCCTTTCCTGCTGCCTAGTCCCATCTTTCAGCCCTCTGCCTGATACTGGGGCTCCTAGAATGTCCAATTTATTCCATTCAGTTGTTTTTCAGGTACTTTGTTGTTAAAGGTACTAGAGGAAATGTGGCTAGATCATCTTAGCTCAACTTCTTGGAGCTGCTTTTGAATGATCTTTAGCAAAATTTTACTTATGTGTGATATTAATTATATTTTTCAATAATTCCCATATTTGTTTGGATCACCTTTCTTGGGAATAGGCATAAATATGGATCTCTTCCATTCAGTTGGACAGATAGCTGGCCTCTAAATTTCCTAGTATAGATGAGTGAGCACTGTATCCATTTGCTGAAAAACCTTAATTGATATTCCATCAATTACTCAAACTTTGTTTTTTGCCCATGCCTTCAATGCAGCTTTGATTTCTTCTGTTAGCATCACTGATTCCTGATTATCTGTTGTTGTTGTTAGGTGTCACCAAGTTGCTTTCGACTCATAGCTACCCTATGAACAACAAAATGAAACACTACTCTGTCTTGCACCATGTCCATAATTGTTTTTATGCTTAAGCTCATTGTTGCAGTCACTGTGTCAATCCATCTCATTGAGGGTCTTCCTCTTTTTTGATAACCTTCCACTTTACCAAGCATGATGTCCTGATTATATACTACCTCTTAAAATGGTTGAACACCGGCCAGGTCTTTCTGGTATAATGACTGTATATTCCTTCTATCTTCTTTTGACCCCTCCTGTGTCAGTTAATATTTTTCACATGAAATGCCTCATTATTTCAAACCAAGCTTTGAATTTTTTCTTTCATTCCTTCAGCTTGAGAAACATGGGAAGTGTTTGTACCTTTGGGTTTTCTATCCTGGTTTAACTTATCTTTTCTTATCTTTAATTAGCTTATGTATTAAAAAAAAAAGATATAAACAGAGATCAACACTATTGGAATATACCAAGAGCTAAGGGATTTCCTGAATATAACTCAACACTTTAAAGGTCAGAGTAGCATGGGAGGAAGTCTGAGGATCATGCTTTCAGGGACCTCTAGGTCAGTTGCCGTAACTTTCTGTTTCTTCTTTTAAGAAAATGTTCTGCATCTCATTTTGGTGAGTGTTGTCTGGGGCCTTAAAAGCTAGCATGCTGCCATCTAAGTAGCATCAATTTGTCCAAATCTGTGTGGAGCAGAAGAGAAAGAGGAACGTCAAAGACAGGAGAAAAATATGAGCCCAGGAGATAGAGCGGGCCGCATGATCCAAAGACTATATCCTCATGAGACCAGAAGAACTAGATGGTGACTAGCCATCACCAATGAATACCTTGACAGGGAATACATCATAGACTCCCTGATGAAACAGGAGAAAAATTGGGGTGCAGATTTAGAATTCTTTTAAACGACCAGACTTGATGGATTGACATCCTGAAGGGTCCCCTCAGAACATGGCCTGTGGGCTTTCTGTTAGACCAGATCTGAAACCAGTATTGAAGATAACTCTTCAGACAAAAATTGGACTGGACTGTAAGACATGAAGACGTCAGAGCAGCTCCTCTGTAAAAACTAGATGGGAGGATGGAAGAGAAGGAGACAAGAGTTGGTTAAATAAATATGGGACATACAAGGGTGGAAAGGAGGAGCATGTTTTCACAGGACTGGGAGAGCAGCTACAGTTACATAGAGGTGTGTGTACAGGCTTTATATGGAAAATTGACTTGGAATGTAAACTTCTACTTAATCACAATAAAATGTTGTAAAATAAATAAGTAAAAGGCCAACTAGAGATAAAAAAGAAACAATCAATAAAAGATACAATCTTTTCCATACTTACTTGACAGTGTTTTAAGAAAAAGCTAGTGAGTAAATAATGTATGTGAAAGAATTTAACAAAATGAAAATCACTGAAATATTGTTAGTTAATATAATTACTTTCTCCTATGCAAGGTTACTGCATACATCATTGTCTTAGGCTGGGCTCTCTAGAGAAGCAAAACCAGTAAAGTGTATAAATATATGCACAGAGAGCTTACATCAAGGAAACAGCTCACACATTTGTAGACTCTGAAATGTCCCCAGTCCTATATCAGGGTAGAGGCCTTCCTCAATTCACATGGCCATGGAAGCTGATGAACCTGAGTTTGGAGAACAGGGCTCCCACTCATGGAATATGGAGGTTGATGAATCCCCAGATGGCAAGCAAGACCACGAAGCTGCAAGGACTGGCCAATCCAAGATCAGCAGATTGGGAACAGAACTCATACTCAAAGACTGTGAAGATGGGCAAACCTAAATATCGACATGTAAGCTGCTAACTTAATCCTCCAAACTGGGTAAGAAGACAAGAGAAGCTACTGCAAGATCCTCAACAGGCCAAAATCCTTCACAATGTGAACAGGAAGGCAACATATGGTGGAAGGTTGAGCAATGAAGACTAAGGGGATGGTGAACACTTAGCAGATTCCATTGTGGGGCTGATCACAACATTACACACATACCAAAACACTGAAAATCATGGTCCAGCCAAGTTGACACATAATCTTAACCATCATAGTCTATCTCTTGTCAACTTACCTTCTGTATACATCTCCCAATACCATATGTAATCTCTGAGTAAACACAATTACAAAGTCATTTTTGTGCCTAACATGACAAGCTAACACATGTACAACTAAAAATGCGCTAGCTCTGCTTATGTCTTACAGTTAGTAAGTAAACAAAAACATCTGATGCACACATACAAAGTAGAAATATATATAACCGTTATAGTCTTTGTTATGCAAGAGGTCACATGGCTGCAACTGATATTTAGAACTTGCTCTTCCACCATCCATTCTGTATTCCTTTTGCCCTCAGCAAGCACCTCACTCCACAAAGTTGGAGTGACTCAAATCTTCATTCCTGCAGCATGCAGGATGTTAGTAATCATGTCAGAATTGCATTTCTGTAGTTTTGCACTGCCTTTAATCACAAGATGTAGTAATACTAATAGATGCCCTAAAAGATCTGTATTCCAGACATATGCTTCTTTATCATCTTCATGTAATATCAGTCTGATTTGTTCTTGTTAATAAAGATCAATCATACAAACTTGTACAACAATTCCCTCCTCTGCCTGTTGATTCAAAGGCACAAGGAACCCAAAGTGGCCTGGTGGCACACTTAGACGTGTCTACAGTGGGAGCATTCTTCCCACTGGAATTAAGGCCTCCAAATCTGCAGAACTTATGATTGTAGCACAGGAAGCAAAAATCTTGCAGGTGGGTGAATAGGAGCAATAGTGAGTAGTGAAACTCCCATTTTTGCCCCTTGATTCTTGGATCCATGAATCCTGGCTATGAGAGAAGACCACTATATAGTGTTCTGAACTGATGATCTTTGGATTACTAGCCCCTGCAGCTATGTGAATCAGGAGATTTTTTAAAAAAATTTTTTATTTAATATAACTGATTGAAAATGTACATTCCTGTATAAATTTACATACCCACCTATATGCAGCTTTCACTGCTCTCCCTTCCTGGTGACAGCACACTATTCCTCTCTGCTCCATACATGTCTCATTCTCCCAACAGTCTCTTTTTTCCCTCCTCTCCACCCACTCTCCTTTCTCCAGCTAGAGGTCAGCAGGATGACATCCTATAGATATATAGAACCATAAAGTGCATCCAATATATGATCACTGCATCACCAAGTCCAATCCTTTCCTGTCTGAAGCGTGGACCTTCGTTATGATTTATGGTCAAGGGCAGCATCAGGGCGAGGGGCCATGCTCCCAGGGGAACCCTGAAACCACTGGACCATCAATTGAGGTCTTTTAGTGGGGATCTGAGGGTGCTGAATCAGGAGAAATTTTGTGGTCTTGCCTGCTATCTTGGGATTCATTGACCCTCACAACCTGTGAGAGCAAGCCCTGCTCTTCACTTGCCTGCCTTAGATTTACCAGTTAGTTTTCTTGGCTGTATGAACTGGGGGAGGCTTCTGTCCTGATCCAGGACTTGGGATGTTTCTTCGTATAGTCCAGTGTCTTGGATTATTTGCTCAGCATACAGATTAAAAAGATATGGTGAAAGGATAAAACCCTGACACAAACCTTTCCTGACTCCTTCCCCAATTATATCTTTATTTGTATCTCTATCATAGCATTGACTTCACCATGCCTATATTATGGCCCTATTTTCCCTGTCTCTCACAGTAAAGTATCAAAGTTTGAGTGATTTTGGCTTATCTATTTTTGTATGTATCCAAGTGCTTGCTCACAAAAAGTCTTTGTTTTCTCATAGTATTAACAAACATTATTAAATTAACCAGTTGACTTAGAAGTCACTCTTCTAATGGCTTTGCCAGAATCTGCTTGAGTTATATTTGACAAATAAAGCACTCTTTTTATTATATTTCAAAAACAGTATCAAATAAGGGATCTCTTTTAAATGTGTGTATTTGGAAGAATGAATTCTCCATCACATCTAGGTGATGAACAGTAGGCATTAAGACTATGTCAAACAACCAAAAGGTGCTTTTCGGAGGAAGAAATTTGTTTACTACAGCTTCTCTTGGCTAGTGGTTTAAGTCAACTTGATTTAAATCAAAATCCCAGCCACATATCCTTAAATCTGTGAATAAAATACTAAATAGCGTACAGAATGATGTTGGTTAAAATTAGTTTTGCTCTTGTCTCAAACTTCTTTACTATCTTGCCAACCTGTTTTTGTTTATTACTCCCTGCAACATGAGCTCATTTATTCAGTATCAGCAGACAGTAGGGCTTGACCCTCAGGAAACAGAGTTATCAAATAACAGCAGCTCACTACTTTAAAGTCTAATTTTTCTAATCTTTTTTTTTGGCATGAGACTGTTTATGACTACATTAAAAACCAGTTGCACTCCGTCTAAACTCCTTGAGGGACTGAACAACTGGGCTGAGGGTTGAGAACCGTGGTCTCGGGAGATGTTTGTGGGCATAACATAGCCTATAAAGAAAATATTCTGCGTCTTTGTTAAGTGCTGTCTAGGGTCTTTAAAGCTTGTGAGCACTCATCTAAGATATTCCACCTGTCCCACTCTGTGTGGAGCAAAGGAGAATGAAAAACACCAAAAACACAAGGGAAAGATTAGTTCAAAGGACTAATGGACCACAATTACCACAGCACTCATCAGACTGAGTCCAGCACAAGTAGATGGTGCCCAGCTATCACCATTGAATGCTCTACCAAGGATCAAAAGAGATGGTCCTGTACACAGCTGGAGAAACATATAAAACAAAATTCTAACTCACACACATGCTAACAAAAAGACCAGACTTCCTGATCTGAAAGAGACTGGAGAAACTCTGAGAATATGGCCCCTGGACACCCTTTTAACTCAGTACTGAAGTCACTTCTGAGTTTCACCCTTCAGCCAAAGATTTGATAGGCATGTAAAACAAAATTAGGAGTGAGCACACCAGCCCAGCACAAGAAGGAAAAGGTAGGAGGGGATAAGAGAGCTGGCGATAGGGAACACAGGGTGGAGAACAGGTGAGATGTTGACACTTAGTAAGACTGACAATCAATGTCACAAAATAAAATGTATATTAATTATTTAACAAGAAATTAATTTTCTCTGTAAATCTGCATCTAAAGTACAAAACCAAAACAAAGCCAGTGGCCATCAACTTGACTCTGACTTGTGGTGACCCCACTTGTGTTAGAGTAAAACTGTATTCAGCAGAGTTTTCAATGCCTGATTTTTCTCAAGTAGATCATCAGGCCTTTCTTCCTAGTCGCCTCTGGGTGGGGTTGAACATTTAACCTTTTGGTTAGCAGCTGAGCCCTTAAGTGTTGGTGCCACCTGGGGACTCCTATAATTGTTTAGCACTCTCAAATTCTTTAAAAATAAAGCATGAAAGTGTTGAAATAGTTGACCATGTTGTTGATAACTCAAGGGTTAACTCAATAGAATTGTAGTATGAGAACTACTAAGTTAGGGTATGTGTAGAAATCCATTGATATAAATGCAGGTCAGCTTACTTTCCATTAACTGATTCTAAATTCGTAAGTAGTTCTATTCGTTTTACTAGGTTTAATCATTCATTTCTCTCTGTTCAGCAAATGTATTTATATGTTATCAGTTCATCCATATTTTAGTCATAGTTAAAATCACTATGGCTACTGTGGAGAGAAAAAGTGGAGAACTAAATGAAAAACCGCTGAGAAACTTTTTATCCGATATTCTGACTCATTATTTACTTATCAGATTGTTGAAGTGGCCAAAGGTATGACATTACACTAACAGTTTAGGAAGATTTTTGAATAATAGGGTTTTATGCAGCATTAGAGCACTACTTAATTCCATTTAACCATCCACAGTTAAAATTTCCTAGATACAAAATTAAGATCTATTTGTTAATCAAATAAACACTTTATACTTAGTCTTCTGCAAGCACCAGGCTTAGCATGGGAATGTTTGGAGTCATTTGGCCTGTGCCCATGACAAGTTTCCAATGTATCTGAGAAAAGAAATAAAATGGAGTATCAACTCTAACAATTGCTTGTAGCAATAAGAATAATATATCTGTTTGGATATAAGGATAGTAATGTGGTCTTGTATTTATTTCTGCATTTGAGAAATTTGCTGATTTTTTTCATATGTATGATGACATTTGGTTGAATCTTTGTCCTGGTACATAAGACAGTGGCCCCACTTCATTAGTTATTCATTCCTCTAGGCCTGGAAATAACTTCAGCAACCTGTTCAGGACACACTCAGAGCAGTTATTGACAGGTGAATTTGGGCTTTAACCTGCAGCCAGCTCTAGATTAGTAAAATGATCTCAGATTGCTGATGGAAAAACTGAGGCTTCAGAAGTTGATTGTTCACAAGATGGGACCAAGAAGGCAGACTATTCACACATGTCTTCAATTTCCTCTGAGACTTAAGGCCTATAAAAATAATTGAAGTGGAGAAGTGTGGATATTCTGGGAGCCCCAAGATCAGCAGTAGTGTTATGAGACTGAAGTAGTGACAGGAAGAAGAAAACTAGCTTTGTCAGAGGTGAGACAGTAGCACAGTAAGTAGTGCTTCTGCTGGTGCAGCAGCTGAAAGGCTTACAGGTATGGATGCCATCTTTGTTAACCAGGAGACTGGGGCTGGGACTGCCAAGCCTGAGAGCTTGGCAGGGGCCAGCTCCCAAGCTGAGGCTGTAATGCCTAACTAAACAGCATCTTTCACAGCACAGAGGCTGTCCTTAGAAAAGTCACATCTACAGAAGCCAGCAGTGGCTAGTGACTGAGGATGCCAGTGACCCTCTTCTCTCTCGTCTATGAGCTGTGCCATAGATATTGCTGGCTTGGTGCAGGAGAGGTGCTCAGGTAGGGTGCCACTTTGATCAACTGTAATGTGGAGTTGGCCATACCTGGGGGCTCATATGGGGCTAGCTGCCATGCTGGGTAATACTGCCTGTCTGGATAGTGCCTCTCCCAGCAGAAAAGCTGTTTTTTTAGTCAATTGTATCTAGAGAACATAGTGATGGCTGGCGGCCAAGTGTGGCAGTACCCTTAACCCTCCCTTTTCTGAGACAGATTACAGCATCTGCTGATGACCCCTGAGAGAATCTATCAGTAAAGTGTCATCTTTGTCAGCCAGGAGCCACCCCAAGGGCCTGGCTGTTATCAGCTGCTCCTGGACAGTGCCCCTCTTAACAGAAAGTGCATCTAGAAAATGCAGTGGTGGCTGGTGGCCAAGTATGACACTGCCATTTCCACCTCTCTTCACTGAGCCGTGCCACAGTATCTGCTGATGGACTCCCAAGAGACTCTGTATGTAGGGTGCCATCTTCATCACCTAGGAGGTGAGGCTTGCCACCACTGAGGGCCCAGCTGGGGCCAGCTGCCAAGACAAACAGTGCTGCAGAGCTGGACAGCATCTCTGTCACCAGAAAAGTTGTACAAAGTCAGCTGCACCTAGAAAATGTGGTGGCAGCTGGCAGTGAACTCTATCAGTGCCCTTACCCACTCCCTCCTTAAAGCTATGTCACAGCAGTCTTGCTGCAACTCCTAAACAGCTTTTTCATGGTACAAAAACAATAATCAGTATCTACCCATTTAAAGAAGTAGACCACAATAGCTCTAAATACTCCCAAAATAAAGAATAAAAAGACTTCTCAAATGAAGAAGGCTTACCAAAATTATCAGAGGTAGAATACAAAAGAGATTGTCAGACATAGAAAACAAAAGAATTATGGCACTTCTAGAGGTTAAACAAAGTGCAGCCACACAAAATAAAAAATAAAAAATTATGCAAGCTATATGAACTGGTAGAACATCAACCATCTGAAATTCAGCAGAGCAGTAATAGAATTACAGAGTTAGAGAATACAACACAAAGCCAAAAGAGCAGAATTGAGGAAATGGAATGCAGAATTAGAGAGACTGAAGATAAAGCAATTGACACCAGCATTTCTGAGGAGAAATCAGATGAAAAAATCAAGAAAAATAAAGAAGCATTAAGAAGCATATGGGACTCTATCAAGAGGAATAATCTACAAGTAACTGGAATTCCTGAACAGGGAGCAATAGTGAAATATACAGAGAGGAAATTGTTGAGGAGTTACTGACGGAAAACTTCCCTGACATCATTAAAGAAGAGAACAGACAGTCAAGATGCTTTGAACTCTACAAAAGGTAGACCCTGAAAGAAAGACAATAGGACATATAATCAAGCTGAATAAAATGAAACATAAGGAAAGACCCTTAAAGGCAACCAAGCTTAGATCAAAACTAAGTACAAAGGGAAGCCTTGTAGGCTGTCCTCTGACTTTTCAGCAGAAACCACATTGGCAAGAAGGCAGTTGGATGATGCATACGAAGCATTGGAGGAGAAAAATTTCCAACCAAGAATTATATATCCTACACAAATGCCTCTCAAATATGATGGTGACATTAAGACATTCTCAGATAAACAGAAGCTTCGGGATTTGCAAAAGCCAAAGCAAAATTACAAGAAATACTGAGAGAAGCTCTTCATTTAGAAAAACAGTAACATCAGATGTATACTCAAGGATGTAGTGTAAGACACAGTTTCCAGAGTCCTACTCAGTTAGGGAAGTCACAAAGCTTAATCAAAGCTAAAATATTAAAATTAGGGTAACAGAGATATTGACATGTAAACTATGACATCATCACACTATATGCAGAAATATTTTACAGTATTTATAACCCTTTTAGATGGAGAGGAAGTTAATGCAATACACAGAAGTTAAAGATCGGTTTAAACTTACAACATTAAGGGGGATCAAAGAAGTAACTGTAAAGCAGACTAACAATACTACATATAAAAACAGGAACCCTAATACAGGAATCTCAACAGGCACAGAACCAACAGTGAACAGGATGACAAGAAGATCCATGAAGATAAATGGATGAATGTAAATGGATTTAATGGTCCAATAATGAGACAGAGAGTAACAGGTTGGATCAAAAAACATGATCAGTCTATGTGCTGCTTAAAAGAAACACACTTTAGACCCAAAGATATGAGCAAACTGAAAATCAAAGAATGGAAAAATACATACCAGGCTAACAGCAAGCAAAGAAGAGCAAATGTGTCAATACTAATCTCAGATAAAGTAGATTTCAAAGTATGATCCACCATTGTGGATAAGGATGGTCACTATTTATTGTTGAAAGGTTCAATACATAAGCAGGATTTAACAATATTGAATATTTATGCACCCAATACCAAACCCGGAAACCCAGTACCATTGAGTTGGATTGGATCTGACTCATGGTGACCCTAGAGGCCAGAGCATCTAAATACATAGAGCAAATGCTGACAACGTTGAAAAATGAGATAGATGACTCCACAATAATAGTAGGCAATTTCAACACCCCTCTTTCAGTAATGGACCAATCATCCAGAACAAAGCTCAATTAAGATACAGAAGGTCTTTTTGCAGTAATCAACCAAACAAACTTCACAGAAATATACAGAACTTTTTACCCAACAACAGGCAAGTACACCTTCTTTTCCAATGTACATGGAACATCCCCAGAATAGACCATGTATTAGGCCACAAAGCAAGTCTCAATAAAATCCAAAACATTGAATTACTGCAAAGCGTCCTCTCAGACCATCAGACCATAAAAATTGAAATCAATAGCAGAAAAAAAAGGGTAGAACTTTGAACTCATGGAAACTGAACAACACCTTGCTAAAAAATTCATGGGTTATAGAAGAGATCAAAGATACAATAAAGAAAGTTATGGAATCAAATAAGAATGAAAACACATCTTACCAGAACCTATGGAACACAGCAAAAGCAGTGCTCAGAAGTCAATTTACCTCTGTAAATGCACATATCCAGATTGAAAACAGGTCCCAAACAAAAGAATTAAGTTTATAACTTGGACAAGTAGAAAAAGAACAACAAAAGAACCCCTCAGGCACCAGAAGAAAATAGATAATAAAAATTAGAGCAGAACTAAATGAATTAGAGAATAGAAAAACCAGTGAAAGAATTAACGGATCAAAAGCTGGGATTTTGAAAAGATCAACAAATTTGATAAGCCACTGGCTAAACTTATAAAAGAAAAACAGAAGAGGAAACAAATTACCTGAATAAGAAATGAGACAGGAGATGCCACAACAGACCCAATCAAAATTAAAAGTATCATAGCAGAATATTATGAAAAATTGTACTCCAACAGATTTCAAAATCTAGAGGAAATGGACACATTTTTAGATTCACATCACCTACCAAAATTATCACAAGGAGAAGTAAAACAACTTAACGAAACCATCACAGAAGAAGAGATTGACAAATTCATCAAAAAACTACCAACCAAAAAATTTCTTGGCCCAAATGGCTCCACCAGGGAATTCTACCAAACTTTTAGAGAGTAGTTAAATCCAATACTACTGAACCTGTTTCACAACACAAAAAAAGATGGAATATTCCCAAGTTCATTCTGTGAAGCCAGTATAACCCTGATACCAAAGTCAAGGAAAGATCCCACTAAAAAAGAAAATTACTGACCAATATCATTCATGAACCTAGATACAAAAATCTTCAACAAAATAAAAATCCTAGCCAATAGAATTCAACAACATATCAAAAAAAATAATTCATCATGATCATTGGATTCATACAAGGGATGCGGGGATGGTTCAACACAAACATCAGAAAAAAATGTTAATGTGATGAATCACATAAATAACACAAAGGATAAGAATCACCTGATTTTGTCAATTGATACAGAAAAGGCATTTGACAAAGTCCAACACCAATTCATGTTAAAAACTCTCAGCAAAATAGGAATAGAAGGGAAAATCCTCAATGCAGTAAGGGACATCTATGCAAGGCCAACCACCAGCATCACACTGAACAGAGACTGAAAGAATTCCCCCTTAGAACAGGAACTAGACAAGGATGTACACTGTCACAACTTCTAGTCAATATTGTCCTAGAGGTTCTCGCCAGAGCAATCGAACAAGACAAAGCAATAAAGGGCATCTCCACTGGTAAAGAAGAGTGCTGGCACAAAAAACAGACATACAGACCAATGGAACAGAATAGGGAATCCAGAAATATCATCATCCTCCTATGAACAGTTGTTATTCGATAAAGACCCCAATGTTGTCAACTACGGTAAAAAGAGTCTCCTTAATAAATAGTGTGGCAAAATTGGATATCCATCTTCTAAAAACTGAAAGAAAGCCCATATCTCACACCTTACACAAAAACTAACTCAAAATGGATTAAATTCCTAAACATGAAAGCTAAAATGATAAAGATCATGCAAGAAAAAATGGGGACAACAATGGAAGTTCTAATACATGGCTTCAACATACTACAAAATCTGACCAACAATATACAAACAACAGAAGAGAAAATTGATAAATGGGAGCTACTAAAAATCAAACATTTACGCTTGTCCAATGACTTCGTCAAGAGAGTTAAGACTACCTATGGAATGGGAAAAAATATTTGGCAACTATGTATTGGATTGATGTCTGATTTCCATAATTTACAAGGTACTGCAAAATACCAACAAGAAAAAAGTTAAATAACCCATCTAGGCAGTAGATAAAGGAGATGGACAGACACTTCTCCAAAGAAGACATCCAGGCAGCCAAAAGACACATGAGAAAATCCTCATGATCATTAGCTATTAGAAAAATCCAAATTGAAACTACAGTGAGATACCATCTCACTGGCAAGTTGGCAAGTTAGCAGTAATCCAAAAAACACAGAGCAGCAAATGCTGGAGAGGCTGTGGAGAGATTGGAAGCCTCCTACACTGCTGGTGGAAATGTAAAATGGTACAACCTGTTTAGAAAGCAATTTGGTGCTTTCTTGAAAAGCTAGCAGTAAAAATATCATATGATCCAGCAATCCCACTGCTTGGAATATATCCTACAGAAATTAAGGTGGTTACATGAACAGATTTGTGCACACAAATGTTTTTTGGAACACTGTCCACAATAGCAAAAAGAGGGAATCAACCTAGGTGCCCATCAGCAGATGAATGGATTAACGAATTGTGGTACATCTACTTGATGGAACACTATGCAATGGCAAAGAACAATGATGATTTTAGGAAGTATCTCATAACCTGGTTTCGACTAGAAGACTATATGCTGAGTGCAATCAGTCAGCTGCGAAAGGACAAGCATTTTATGAGACTTCTGCTACAAGGACTTAAAATGGACTTCTGTACAGAAGGAAAGGCTTTTTGACAGCTACAAAGGGGAGTGAGGGAGAGGACAGAGGGAGAGGGAAGTTCGTAGATTAGACAGTCAATAAGAATTTGGTTAGGTGAAGGGAGTGACAGCACCCAGTAAAGGGCAAATCAGCATAACTGGACAGCACCATAAACTGAAAGGTTTTCTAAACCCAACTCACTGTTTCAAAGGATAGAGTAGCAGGAACAGGGATTCAGGGACCATGTTTTTAGGGGACATCAAAGTCAACTGGCATAACTAGTTTTCTGCTAAGAAAGTCTTCTGCACTCTATGTTCATGAGTAGTGTCTGGGGTCTTAAAAGCTAGCACACTGCCATCTGAGGGAAATGAAATGGTCTCAACCCACGTGGAACAAATGACAACCAAGAATGTCGAAGACACTGGGGAAAATGAGTCTGGGAGTCAGAAGGACCCATATGAATGAGAAACTGCATCAGCATGAGACCAGAAGAACCAGACGGTGCCCCGTCACCACCAAAGGCAGCCGTGATAAGGCATTAAGTCCCTATGTAGCAAGAGAAAAACGAGGTGTGCCGTTTAAGAACTCTACTAAACACCAGAACCGATGGTCTGACAGCCTGGAGGGTCCCCTGGAAACATGGCTTCTAGACTTGCTACTGGACCTGTCCTGAAACCAGTACTGAGATCAACCCTTCACACAAAAACGAACTGAACTCAGGAACACAGTGACAACATGTGATGTATGTATTTTATGGCTTCATGCATTTATAGAGGCTGTCCTACTGCTCTAGGTGGGAGGGGGAGGTGCAGAAGAAGGTACAGGTGTATGTTAAGAGGATAATAGAAGAGTGCAAAGAAGGAGTGTGCTGTCACAAGGTCAGGAAGTCAGATAGATTCGCAGATAGGTGGGAATGTAAAATTGATCTGGATTGTACACTTTCACTTAGAATAAAAAAAGTTGGTCATCCTATTAATCTTGCTTTGATGAGTGTCCTTTTAAAAATGAGGAATCCAAGGCTTGGATAAAGTGAAAAACAAACAACCAAAAACCATCAAAACCAACTGCTGTCAAGTCTGACTCATGGTGACCTCATGTATGTCATCATGCTTTGCTCCATGGAGTTTTCAATGACAAGGTTTCTAGATGTCAATTGCTGGCCTTTATTTTGAGGCACCTTTGGGTAGACATGAGCCTGCATTCTTTTGATTAGAAGCTGAGCATGTTAAACTGTTCCCAGGGACTCTGAAGTAGAGACAACTGTCTGAAATTCTAGACTTGCTGAAGCAATGGCTAATGATCTTCCTATTATCAAAGGAAGTTTCTAATGGGGGATGGTATTTAACTTTATTTTCGACCTAAAATTGAAAACAGAGCAATATGCCGAAAACCACTTCTTTCATTGTGTGTGCTACTGCCTTTACTAGAATACTGGAAGTGAAATCAGAAGTTCTGACTTTAAATTTAGAATTTACCCTTTCTTGGCTTTGGCAATATTTGTTCAGCAGAATAGTTGATCCCTGCTAGTATTGCATTTTGAAGCCTCATTGTTTTCCCAAGTTACCTTTTAATTTAAGCAAATATGTTAAAAAAAACAGATACATCTGAGAGTTGAAGCCTTAAATGTGATCTCCCGTAACTTAAAACTGTTGCAGTCTGGTCATGTCTGCTGCACTCCAAATATTTATTTTATGGCCAATCTTTCTTTTCCTAGCAACCCAGGGCCAAACTTTAATTTGGCAGTCAACCAAGCCCTCCTGTGTGACTTTGATCCCTGAATGACTGACCGCCTTTAAAAGGCTTATGTTTTATTACAATGTGTGATTAAAGTATGAAGTCAAGTGGTGAAATGGTGGCCAGGGATGCCATGTGAATATATATGGTCCACTCTCAAGAGAAGGCTGATTTGGGGTCTATTAAAATGAAATTATGCTGGTTAGCTACATAAGGCATTTGTGCTACGAGACGTATCACAGAGCATTTCCATGTGAATTACAGCAATTGTATACCTGAGCGATCACATCGGCAGATTTGTATGCACCACCCTACCCACATAGGAAGACTGCTTCTGCCCTCGGCTCTAAGCCCTGCTGCTGTCAGCTGTGTTGAATTAGCCTCTGGCTCATGGCCGCCGTCTGTGAACAACAGAACAGAATGTTCTGCAAGTCACGTGCCATCCCCATAACAAATTGTATGCTGAACCATTGTGATCCACAGGGTTTTCATTGGCTAATTTTTGAAAGTATATTGCCAGGTCTTTCTTCTTAGTCTATTTTAGTCTGTAAGCTCCACTGAGACTGTTTTGCCTTGGATAACCATCCTCATTATTTCAAATACTGTTGACATAGCTTACAGCATCGTAGCAACACATAAGCCACCATGGTACAGCAAACTGATGCGCAGGTGGTGGCTGTTTGCGTCTAACTCTGCTTAAGCCCCATTTCCTTCAAACAAATTTCCTTGGCTTTATTGATGCACGTTGATCACCTCATCCTCAGAAATCTATTCAGTTATCCTGCCTACCACATAAACCATTTGCTGATGAAATTCTACCTTTTGTGTTTTGTTTAATATACCACTTGTCTCCCCAACATGAAAATTAGCTTTTGGAGCTTTCCCAGCAGCACTGGTTTGCTCTAACATGCTTTCCTCACCAACAGGTTGGTTTGAGCTGGGCAAGACCAGGCTTTGTGAATAGCAGTATTATTATGAATGTGCTAGAAGTGACAGAGAGCATGAAAATATGACTTTTAGAAAATTGTTTTTGATACCTCAAATAAAGCATCAAAATAGTTATCTTGGGGAAAACAACAATAACAATAGAATTTACTAGATTACTTTGCCTTTGTTTTATGTTTTTTTTTTTTTTTTTTTACATTTTTTCATGTTTTAGAGCTTTAGGATTGTAAAGGCAGCCTTAGGCTCACTCTTAAACAACTTACTTTAAGATTAAATTTCAGACCATTTTACACTACACTGGGAATTAGGAGATCTGAATGTTAGTCCTGGAAACATACCTCTAAGTAAATTTTTTTTTCTTTGTAAGTTGCATGTCTGGGGGTCAGTTCTACCGTGGCCCCTAGGGTCACCATGAGTCGGATCCTACTCGACGGCACTTGGCTGGCATGTGCTCTCTGCAATTCTAAAATGAAGAATGATCTCTGGATGGTCTAAGATCTTGAACAACCAGTAAAACGTGGCCCACCTTTCTAAGCCTTTCATCGATCACTATCCTCTCCTACATTTATCATTCTACTCCAGTTAGTGTAACTTTGTTACTTGCACAGACTCCAGCACTGCCAAAGCTATCCCAGCTGGTTTCCATGAACTTTTGTTAACTTTGCTTGCCCATGTGGCTAAAAATTTTGCTGCTTCAAAACAATCTACATAAATGAGAATCCCAAGTATGTGTCCTTTACTTGTACATGGTTCATTTCTTCAGCTTGCTAGCAGTCTGTAGGACTGTTTCAAGTTGCTACAGACTTGTTTCAAGTTGCTCTAAAATCATAATCTCCATTTTCCCCAGGTTTTTGTCTTATAATACATTAATAATCTCCACAGATAATTGTCTCTTATATTGAGATACAGAACACTAAAGCTCTAGAAAAATGATAAAGACTGCAAAAGAGGGTTTTGCTTAAGATTTCTTAAGAGAAAAAATATAGACACAGAATTGGCTTGTTGCTTGGGGGATTAAATGTTATGTGAAGAACGATAAAAAGAAGATATTGAAGACACTCTTATTTGTTTCTTATGTTTTGTTCTTCTTCTTATTTTTTTTTTTTTTGTATTTTAGAGGTTAGGCTAAAGAGAGCAGACACCCAGGAACAATGTAAAGAGACTAAGAAGTATCCAATGATATTAAATGATGAAGACTCTAGATCACTATTGGTGAAATCACAAGATAGAGTAGGTGTGAGTTTGAACGTTTTAAGTTGCTACTGAGAAATTATCAAATATGAGACAGATGTGAAAGAGAGGAAGTACTCTGGAAGAACCAGAAAATGGGGATAAGAGGCTATCAGTAGCAATAAGCTAGAAAACCATAAGAAGTAGAGAAGGGTCAGGACAATGTAGTCTGGTGCCAGCTTTCCCTGGTTTGTATCCTGGTTTTGAATCTTTCTAGCTGTCTGACACTAAGCAAGAGAATTATTCCTGTTCTACATCAGTTGTAACATGGACATGATGATAGATATATAAAGAAGTGGATAGACAGACAGATACGTAGACAGGTAGGTAGATAGACAGCTGCTTTTGAGTTGACTCTAACTCATGGTCACCTTACAACAGAAGAAAATGCTGCCGAGTCTTGCATTCTGCTCAGAACTACTGACATGTTCGAGCCTGTTGTTGCAGCCGTCACCACCCCATCTCTGTGAGAGACCTGTCCTTTCTGGCCTCTACTTCAAACGTGATGTCTTTGTTCAGCAGTTGGTCCCTCCTGACGATATGTTCGAAACAAAGAAGTTGTACAGAGTTCTGCTGTAAACTATAGATTTTTTTCCTTTGAAAAATATTTTATTAAGTTTTTGGTGAAAGTTTACACAGTTATTTATGTTCCTACTTAACAATTTCTACAGATACTGTTTGATGACATTGGCTGCATTTTCTACATCATGTCAGCATTCTCATTATTTCTGTTCTGGTGTTCCATTTTCATTATTCTTGCTTCCCAAACCTCTGCCTCCAACCTTCTCATGTTTGTTTTAGAGTAAATGTTGACCTTTTGGTTTCCAATAGATAATTTTTTAAAAAATCTTTTGTTTTTAAAATTTTAATATAGAAGGAACACAGTACTGATAGGTGATATTTTTTATGAGTCTGTCATCTAGTTGATAGATGATCATGGAGGCCCAATGGCTCACTAGTTAAGAGATCGCTGCTAACAAAAAAGGCTGGCAGTTTGAATCCCGTAGCCACTCCTTTGAAACCCTATATGGTTCTATTCTGTCTTACAGGGTTGCTATAACTCAGAATTGACTTGATGACAATGGATTACTTTTGACCTCTAGGAGTCATTTGAGTTCAAAATTTAAAGGGTATCTCAGCGCAACAGTCTCAAAGATTCCTCAGGTTATCAACTGTCCAGTAAGTTTGGTCTTTTTAAAAAAAATAATTCCAATTTTTTTTTCTGCAATTTTTCACATTTTTCTGAGACCATCTATTGTGGCCCTGGTCAGAATGGTCAATAGTGGTAGCTCGTCTCTGGATAGGTGAGACCATTGTTTGTGTAGGCAGTTGGTCCTATAGATTAGTTTCTTCAAGTCTTTGATTTCCTTCTTTTTTGTTCCAGATGACTAGAGACCAATAGTTTTATCTCAGATAGCTACTTGAAAGCTTTTAGGTCCCCAACACTACTTACACACAAGATATAGAACATAAACTTTATAAACTGTGTTGTTCCCATTGGCAAAGCTGTCTTACAAGACTGTAGTTCTAAGACTTCAAATCCAGTAAGCAAACCCTGAGAGATGTTTAGTTGTACCTGGGAGGTATTCATGACTGTGTTCCCCATCTGCTTTATTACATATATGAATACACGTGCAGCACACACAAGCAATGTTAGATATGCTTACAGGTACACCTATATATGCATCTACACACACACACACACACACACACACATCTTTCTGTATACATATATGTGTACGTATCTATGTACCCACTCATGTATTTTTGATTGTTACTGCTGTTGCTGCCGAAAACCAAAACCCATCACCAGTGAGTCAATTCTGACTCATAGTGGCCCTATAGGACAGAGTAGAGCTTTCCCCTGGAGTTTCAAAGGAGTACCTGGTGGATTCAAGCTGCCAACTTTTTGTTAGCAGCCATAGCACTTGCTCACTACACCATCAGTGTTTTCATATGTACTATAGCTTTTACCTATAATGTTCTTTATTATTGTTCATTTCTTAGTGTTATTCTTTACTTTGGTTAGGTTGTACTCATTTCACTAATACTCAGTGTTGGCTTTCTCCTCACTAGCAAGCATCTACTGTCTAGAGAGTAATTCCTCCTCCTTCCTCTGCTGTCCTGGTGGCATAGAGGTTAAGTGCTATGTCTGCCAACCAAAAGGCCGGTAGTTCAAATCTGTCAAGCACTCCTTGGAAACTCTACAAAGCAATTCTACTCTGTCCTATATGGTTGCTATGAGTCAGAATCTACTTGACAACAGTGGGCTTGAGTTTTTTCCTTTGCTGTCCCTGGTCACCACAAAAGAATGTTGATTTCTATGTATACCCACTTTTGTCATTTTTGTAAAAGTAGGATCATACAATATTTGTACTTTCATGCTTGAATTATTTCACTTAGTATAATGTTCTCCAGACTCATCCATGTTACATTTCATGGGCTCTTGGTTATGCTTTTTAGCTGTGTAGTATTCTATTGTATGTATATACCATATTTTGTTTCTTCATTCATCTATTGTCAGAAACTTAGATTGTTTCCACATTTTTGCTCTTGTAAATAATGATGCAATGAACATAGGTATACATATTTCTATTCATGTCACTATTAGATCTCTGGTACGTGTACCTAGGAATGGGGTTGCTAAATCATAAGAGTTTCCTGTTTCTAGCTTTTTCAGGAAGTGTCATATCATTTTCCATAGTAGTTGTACCGTTTTACATTCCTGTTAGCTGTCAGTAAGGTTTCCAGTCTCTCCACAACCTCACAAGCATTTATTGTTTTCTTTCCATGTTTTAGTTGACTAATTTTCAGAAATAGATCACTAAATCTTTCTTCCCAGTCTGTATTACTTTGGAAGTTCCACTGAAACTTGTCCTCCATCAGTACTCCTGCTGGTGTTTGAAATACCAGTGACATAGCTTCCAGCTTCATAGCATCATGTAAGCCATCGCAAACTGTCAGACAAGTGGTGGGACTCGGTAGTAGCTATGTGTTATTGGTTAATGCAAGCAAAAAATTAACAATGCTAAGCATGTGCACTATTATCAACCATATGGGGAAAACTCAGTATATTGTGACAAAAATTTCTTTTTGACAAGGTTCTTCTACAAAATTCTTGATCAGACTAATAAACAACTGATATGTTGAGTGTTGTAAGGAGCCCTGGTTGTGCAGTGGTTAAGGGCTCAGCAGTAAACCAAAAGGTCAGCAGTTCAAAACCACCCGTTGTGCAGTGGGAGAAAGACATGATAGTTTCCTCTAAAAAGATTTATAGCCTTGAGAACCCTGTAGGGCAGCTCTGTTCTGTCCTTTAGGTCTGTGTGAGTTGGAATCGATGTGACAACAGTTTTGGGTTTTGGTTATATGAGTGATTAATTGATTGAATCAAAACATTGATTAATAAGGCGTCACATTGGTGCCTGAGAACCCCTATTTGTAACTCAAGTCAAACTAACCTCATTATCAGATTGGTAACACACTAGGTGGCACACCAGTGACAGTTCAAAGTGAGAGTCTGTTTAAACTCAGCAAGGCATGTAAGGCCCTTCTTGGAATGTTCACGTAGACGTAAAGGGAAATTGAAAGGGAGCAAGAGAGCCCATTAGAAAGAGATATGGAAGTAGGGCAACTTTCCACAAAGCTCATAGATTGATTAATTGCCTCAAAACCGCCAGGAATCTACATGCAGGGCACAGACTTGTGCTCTTGGTCTTATCCTGTAGAAAATTCTCACCCTCGACCTATACATGTATAACTCACAATGATTAAGTTTGCATGTCACTGCCAAGATGAAACTTGTCAAATAATGTACAACAACACAACAATTGTGCTTATCTGTAATATTGGGGGAAAATTTATAAATTTTATGGAATTATATGCAAAATGCTACATTAAAATAAAAGATGTAAGATATGTAGCTTAGCAACAATTATTTTTTTCCAGTGATCTAAACTGTAACAAAAACCTAATGGTGCTGAGTTAAGCTCTCAGCTACTAGTGGAAAGGTTAGTGGTTTGCACCACTCCAAGGGAGAAAGATGTGACAGTCTTCTTCCATAAAGATTTACCAGCCTTGGAAACTCTATTGGGCAGTTTTACTCTGTCCTGTGTTGTTGCTATGAATCAGGATCAACCCAACAGTAGTGGCTTTTTTTTTAAGCCTTAATATTAGGTAATATGACATGTTTTAGGATCACTGTCTCAGATAGTGGCACTATAACAGAAATAACTACAAGTAGATGGCTTTAGCAAAGGGAAATTTATTCTTTCACAGTATAAGAGGCTAGAAGTTTGAATTCAGGATGCAAGCTCCAGGGAACGGTTTTCACTGGTGGCTCTAGGAGAGGGTCCTTGTCATCAATTGTCCATAGTCAAGGAGCTTCTCAGAACAGGGACCTTGGATCCAAAAAGGATGGCTATTCTCCTTTATTTGTTTCGTGGTGGTATGAGTTACCCTGTCTCTCTGCTTATTTCTATCTTTTATATCTCAAATCAGATTGTCTCAAGATACAAGTCAATCTTGCAGACTGAATCCTGCCCCACTGACATAACTGCCGTTAATTCTGCCTCACTAACATAGAGGTAGCATTTACAACACTTAGGAAAATTACATTAGATCATAAAATGATGTACAGACATGAATTCTGGAATCCATGGCCCAGCCAAGTTAATACACATTTTGGGGGACAATTCAGTCCACAACAGTTACTAACAGAAAAGTGTTCTTTAGAAAAAAGAAGGTGATACTCTCTCAGCGCTCAAGATACAATGGGAACAAGTCTGAGGAAGAAGTAGAAGCTAACCTTTATGGCATTTATTATGTGCAAGGGATCATTTTGACCATTCTATACATACCGACATACTTAAGTCTGTGCCAAGTTCTAGATGTCCCATTGTAAATGGAGACTGACAGACCAGGCAGCATCTAGAGGAGGTAACCAGGATGGTAAGCAGCTAGAAGAGCACTCACGGAAGTGACTATAATGATGCTGTGAATAGGATTAATTGTTTCTTTAAATATTTTCCTCGGAGGGAGAACTAGGGCCAAGAAATAGAAGCAACAAGGAGACTCAATTTCAAAAATTTCTTTTGGTAAGGATAAGGCAAGCTCTCTGACTCTACCAGAGCCCAGATGGAGGCTAGGAAATCTCTGCTGATGGTGTATGTGAGACGGACCTTGCCCGGTGGAGGTGGATGACTTCTGGGCTCTTTTTCAGTTCTGCATTCAGTAGCTCATTATTAATAAATGATTATCGAAAAAGTATTTTAAAATGAAAACAAAATTGGGTTTGACAGTTTCTGACATTCAGTCTAAGCTATAAAGTTTCCTTTCATTCTGTAGTACATGTTACCGGGCTCCCAAACCACAACTATGCTCTTAAGATAAATCACAATTGTAGATGAAAGAGATGTAAAGTAATAACCTTTTAGGAAGAGTATACAGGAAGATGTGCCCTTGAAACCACTCTCTTTTTCAAGCCCATGAAGAAAAGAAGCATTAGTTACAGCTCTGCCTCTCGTCTGCTTCCATAAATGCTCTGTCCCTGGAAACTAAAATAGGACACTGCTCGATGATTCCTTCTGTGTTCTTTTATCTTTCATCTTCAGAGAGGTGTCTTACTAAACGGAGGTGATTATGTACCATCAAGTGCTTGTTGGTCTTCGCACTATGGCTCTCTTTAAAAGTCTATTACTTTACTTACTAAGGGTGTGAATCACTGAATTAGTTTTTCCTAAATTTTATTTAGTTTGCTTTTGTTGAGAATATACACAGCAAAACACACACCAATTTAACAGTTTCTACATGTACACTCTAGTAATAGTTAATTACATTTTTTATGTTGCATCATTCTAAGTTGTTCTTCACTTATTAATATAACTTCACTGCCCCCGAATGTTTCAAGGTTCTTATCTAATCTTTTGAGTTGCTGTTGTCATTTTGTTCCCATTCAGATAGTTCTTTTTAAAAATTGTACTTTACATGAAGGCTTACAGAATTTACTAGTTTCCTGTTAAACAGCTAGTACACATTGTTTTACAAAAATGGTTAACAATCCCGCAAAAAGTCGACACTCTCCTTTCTCTACCTTGGGTCCCCTACTACCAGCCTTCCTACCCCCTACTGACTTCCAGTACTTGACCATGGCTAGGGTGCCCGTTTAGTCTCATTATCTTTTAAGGCCCTGCCCAGTCAGTCATTGGGGAACCTCCGGAGTGACTTCAGTACTGAGCTGAAAGGGTACTGGGGGCCACACTCTTAGGGGTCCTTCAGTCTCTGTCAGGTCAACAAGCCTGGCCTTCCTTTCTGAGTTAGAATTTTGTTCTGCATTTTCCTCTAGCTCAGTCTGGAATCCTCTGTTGTGTTCCCTGTCAGAGCAGTCGTTGGTGGTAGCTGTACACCATCTGGCTGTGCTGAACTCAGTCCGGTGGAGACTGTGGCAGATATTATCCATTAGTCCTCTGTATTAGTCTGTTCTTTGAATCTTTAGTTTTCTTCAGTTTTCCTTGCTCCCAAAGGGGTGAAACTAGTGGATGATTCTAGAGAGACATTCATAATTTTTTTAAGATCCCAGATTCTACTCACTGCAGTAGAATGTAGAAGATTTCTTTATAAACTATGTTGAGCTATATATTCACTGAGACTGTGGTCCCCACAGCCCTTGGCCCAGTGATTCATACTTCACGGAGTCTGTGTCTCAGAGAGTTTGTCTATGGAGCTTCCGTGATCCTGCTTTGTACAAGTTGTGCAGGTTTCTCCAGTAATGTCTAATGTCTTACTCTTCCCTGCTACCACTTATCTATTGTCTGTTTATTGTGTGTCCGTCCTTATCCTTTCCCTCCCTCATAACCAAGATTGTTTCTGTTTTGTATGTAAACCATTTCATGAGCTTTTATAGTACTGGTTCTCATACAGTATTTGTAGTTTTGTTACTGACTTATTTCGTTCAGCATAGTGTCCCTCATATTTATCCATATTATAAGATGCTTCACAGATTCATCATTGTTTTTCATCGTTGCATAATATATCATTGTGTGCATGTACCACGGTTTGCTTATCCATTTATCTACTGATGGGCATCTAGGTTGTTTCCACCTTTTGGCTATTGTGAACAATGCTGCAATGAGCATGGGTGTGCATGCGTCTATTCATGGGATGACTCACTTCTCTAGGACTTTTTCTTAGGAGTGTGATTGCTGAATCTTGTAATGTTTCTAATTCTAAGGAAATGCCATATTGTTTTCCAAATGGTTGCGTCATTTTCCATTCTCACCAGAAGTACATAAAAGTGGTGATCTCCCTGTGGCCTCTCCAACACTTATTTCCTGTTTTTTTGATTTGTGCCATTAATGCTGGGGTGAAATGATACTCACTGTGATTTTGATTTGCATTTCTCTAATGGACAGTGATCATCAGCATTTTCTCATGTGTTTGTTGGAGCATGAATGTCTTTTTTGGTGAGGTGTCTGTTCATTTCTTTTGTTCAATTTTAAATTGGATTATTTGTCTTTTTACGGTAGAGGGGTTGGGATTTTATGTAGATTTTAGAGATTATACCTTTATCTAATTTGTAATGGTCACTTTGTTTCCGTAGTCTGTAGGTTATTTTTTCACTCTTATGGTGAAGTCTTTTTTATCATTATTTATTTTTTCATTGTGTTTTAATCAAAAGTTTACAATTCAAATCAGTTTCTCACACAAAAGCTTATACACACTTTGTTATGTGACCCTAGTTGCTCCACCTACACTGTAACAGCACCCTTCCACCCTGTGTTTCCCATGTGTATTCAAGCAGTTCTTGCCCCCTTCTGCCTTCTCATCTCACTTCCAAATAAGAAGTGAGTCTCCTGTGTCTACTTAAGTCAAAAAACACACCCTTCACCAGTATCATTTTTATGTCTTATAAGCCATTTCAATCTTTGTCTGGGAAGCTGGCTTCTGGGATGTCTTCAGTTCTAGGCTAACAAAGAATCCGGGGACCATGTCTTCCAGGGATCCACCAGTCTGTCAGAACATTAAGTCTGGTCTTTTTACTAGAGTTTGAGTTCTGCACCCCACATTTCTCTGCTCCATCAGGGACTCTTTGTTGAGTTCCCTGTAAAGACAGTCATTGGTGGTAGCCAGGCACCACCTAGTTCTGCCGTCTCATGCTGATGTAGTCTCTGGTTTATGTGGCCCTTTCTGGTGAAGTCTTTGATAAGCATAAATGTTTAAGTTTTAGATGATTCCAGTTATCTGGCTTCTCTCATGGAATATGTGTGTTGTTGTTTATGATTTACATCCTATTAATGTTGTGTGGTAGGTCCTTTAGCATTGATCCTGTTTTTTTCATCTTTGAGCTTCATAGTTTTGGGCTTTATATTTAGGTCTTTGATCTATTTTGAATTAGTTTCTGTGTATGGTGTGAAGTATGGATCCTGTTACACATTTTGCCAATGGACAATAAGTTTTGCCATCACTATTTTTTGAAAAAAACAAACAAACAAACAAACTGTCGTTTACCCACTTGACGGACTTTGGACCCTTGTTCAAGATGAGGTGACATAGATGGATGAATTTACATCTGGGTTCACAACTCTGTTCCATTTGGTCAGTGTATCTGTCATTGTACCAATATCAGGCTATTTTGACTGTCCCTATATAACAAGTGCTGCTGTCAAGAAGTGCAAGTTCTCCTACTTCATTTTTCTCTCGCAGTACTTTACTCATCTGGGATGTCTTCTCTTTCCATATACAGTTAATTAGAAGTTTTTCCTTCTCTTTAAAGAAGGATGTTGGAATTTGGATTAAGATTGCATTGTATTTGTAAACTGCTTTGGGAAGAATTGTCATTTTCACAATATTGAGTGTACCTATCCATGAGCATGGCATGCTTTTCTAGTTATATAGATATCTTTTGGTTTCTGGCAATTGTGTTTTATATTTTTCTTTGTCTAAGTCTTTTCTATTCCTGATTAGATTTATTCCTAAATAATTTAGTTTTCATGGAACATTATAAATGAAATTATTTTTCTGATTTCCTTTCAGCATTCTCTTTATTGGTATACAGGAATCCGACTGATTTTTATATATTTATCTTGTATCTTACTACTCAGCTGAATTTTTCAATTAGTTCTAGTAGTTTCCTCTTGGGGTCTTTCGAGTTTTCCATGTATAGTACCATATCATTTGCAAATAGGGACAGTTTAATTTCTTCCTCACCATTTTGAATATCCTTTATTTCTTATACTTGCCTTAATGCTTTAGCTAGGACCTGCAGTATAATCTAAATAGCAGTGGTGATAAAGGGCCTCTTTGTCTTGTTCTTCCTCTCAAGGGGAGGGTTTTCAGCCTCTTTCTATTACGAGTGATGTTGGCTGTTGGTTTTGCATAGATGCCCTTTATTATGTTGAGACAATTCCCTTCTACATCTATTTTATTGAGAGTTTTAATGAGGAATGGGTGCTGCAATTTGTCAAATGTGCTTTCTCAGTAGATTGAGGTGATCATGTGATTCTTTCCTTTTATTTGTGTTGGATTACATTGACTGGTTTTCTAATATCGAACCACCCCTGGTGATGGTTCTTAAGGAATGTAGTAATCAATGTCTTTTTATTTTACTAGTTAAGCTACACTATTGTTCGGTTTTAAGATGACTTCAGCGAATATTTTTGGTTTAAGTTTTAAAGATTACCTCAGGGCAATAGTTACACGGGTTCATCCAAACCTCTTGGCTCCAAAATGTTAGTTGCCATTGAGAATTTGAAATTTTGTTCTACATTTTCCTCTTTTTGACCAAGATTCTTAACAGAATCTTTGATCAAAATGTACAGTAGTTATAGCTGGCACCACCAAGTTCTGGTCTCATAGCAAAGGAGACAGATGTTTGTGGTGGCAATTAGCCAAGCCAGGTGCATTAGCCATTCTATTTCCTCCTATTTCTGTCTTTCCTTCTTCCTCTGATGCTCCAGGTGAATAGAGATCAATTATTGTGCATTGGATTGCTGCTTGTAAACTTCAAAGACCTTAGGCACTAGGTACGGCTCTCCTACAAGTTTTCCCTTTATCATTCTTTTTATAAATCCAATGTAAAGTGATGCATTTTAAACTAGTTTCCCATAGATTTTTTGGCTGTTGTCTGTCACTTCAAACTCCATATGAAAATGTTTGCTTCCATTGTCTTTAAAATAAATGTGTTGACTAAACTATACCTGCTCTAAAAGTTAATAGGCTTTCCCAATACCTTACATCCTCTCACTCCAGCAAGTAAATGGCTTGTTGCAACCAATGAAAGCCTGGTCCTACTTACAAGGAAGGAACTATTCTTCTTCCAGAAGATTTTATTATCCTTTGGCATGAAAACAGATCCTGGTTTATTGGCCAACATGATTTTCAGCGAAATTCCGTCCTCATAACTGCAGAAGTAATTAAGCTCACATTGGAGCTATCTGTCCTGCTGTCAGGAGTGGGGAAAAAGTCCTAGTGCAATTGAACACAGGAAATGCTGATGCTAACCATGACAGGAGACAGGTTAGACTCTGGTAGTCATTTTTCTCCCAACTTGTTATTGTTAGCCATTATAAAGCTGAGCCTAATTCTGTACATAAAAAAGAACATTGAATTCAGACAGAAACCACAGCTTCAAAAAGGCATTGTGTTCAAAAACAACCAGAAGCCAGAGGAAACACGGTAATGTGCTGTGTATTTGCCAGCCCTTTCAGGCAGGATGAATAGAGGATAGAGTTAAGACTGTGGTTCTGTGCCCAGCTGTCTGAATTTATGTTCTGCCTCTACCTCTTGCTAGTCGGTTACCATAAGCAAAATGCTTACCTAAGCCTCAATTTCTTTTGCTATAAAATGGAGGATATTAGTAATACTGTTTTATGGAGTTACTGAAAGAACTAAAGTCATGTAAGTAAAGGGATTATGTAACAAAATCTGACATACGGTAAATATTCAATAAATATCTATCCCAATCCCACTTACAAGAATTAGAAGACTAATTCCTTTTAATATAGTTTTGGACACTGAGACAGTTACTCATCACCTGTGAAAAATCTTTCTTTAAGAAATTTAAAGGCAACCGTTTTAAAAATGGAAAACTTGGTAGCATAGCGGGTAAGAGCTATGCCTGCTAACCAAAAGGTTGGCAGTTCTAGTCTATCAGGTGATCCTTGGAAACCCTATAAGGCAGTTCCACTCTGTCCTCTTAGGGTTGCTTTGAGTTGGAATCAACTGAGTGGCAACAGGTTTGGTTTGATTTTTATTCCAAAATGGTCTTTCATTTTTCTGTTTTCTGTTGCTAGCTAATCTTATTTTTCACTTTCTATGTCAGTTTGCACTTAAGCTCTCACCATCTATAGCTGTACAAATTATGGTGTATTTATCAGCTTAGTTGTCTTTAGTGTCTGGTGGTAAAAGCTGAAAGAGGATTGGAGTGTGAGAATGAGATTAGAATTGTTGGATGAGCAGGGGTAAGGCAATTTTTCCTAGAAATGTAAAACCCTCCCATGAAGCACTAACTGATTTACTAAAACAACGACAAAAACCCCAAAGCCAAACCCACTACCATCAAGTTGATTCTGCATCATAGCAACCCTACAGGCAGAGTAGATCTGTCCCATAGGATTTCCAAAGCTATAATCTTTATCGAAGCAGACTGTCACATCTTTGTCCTTTGGACTTTCAGGGTGGGTTTGAACCACTAACCTTTTTGTTAATAACCAAGCATTTAACCACTACACCACAAGGGATCCTCATTGTTATGCTAAAGTAGAGGAAAAATTAGAACAAAGTGTGTGAAAGGTTCATTTCCACACAAACCAGCCAGTCTCAGTGTGGGAAAAATTAAGTCTTTCATTTCATTTTGAAAATGTGTGACCTTTCTCCTAGGAGAGAATGGAACACTATCTCAGTGATTCAATACATCCAATTAAGATGACTAAAAAGTAATGCAGAGTCCTATGAAGAATTAGCAGTCCTTAAGTAGTATGAATGGAAACCCTGGTGGCAGAGGGGGTTAAGTACTATGTCTGCTAACTGAAAGGTTGGCAGTTCAAATCTGCCAGGCGCTCCTTGGAAATTCTATGGGGCAGTTCTACTCTGACCTATAGGGTCTCTATGAGTTGAACACAACTAGATGGCAGTGGGTTTTTTAGAGTAGTGTAAATGGTTACCATGCTTGGCTGCTAACTAAGAGTCTTCACAGAAGTGCTTCAGAAGAAAGATCTGGGAATCTGTTTCCAAAACATCAGCCACTGAAAACCCTGTGGAACACAGTTATACTTTGACACTCATGGGGTTGCAGTGAGTCAGAATTGCCTAGATGGCAACTGATTTATGAAGAATGGACTAAGAATCGACCTGCTAAACTGAACAACTGTCTAGATTCCTGCTTAATGTAAGTGTAGATTCCTGAAAAGCAAGTACACAACTAATATTGCCAACCTTGGTTTAAGATCTTTAGGAAAGGATCATGCAGGTCTCTCTTTATTCAGATTACTTGAGCTGAGTAGGATTTTGAGGAGCATCTAGTCAAGTCTTCTTACTTTTAAGGATGAAGAAAAAAGTGCTAGAAAGTTAAAGTGACTTTAATACAAGTATAATGATTGAGGTGGTAGGTGAACTTGCTCTGTTGAGTTTCAGTGCAGGGTGCTTTGAATCTGTCAGACTACTTTGTTATAGCAGAGCTTTTACTTTACTGGCTGATCAGTATAACCTGAGCCATAAATCTAGGAGGCAAGGATTATATGTGATTCTGGTCTTGAATGAAAGTTACTTTATCATCATCATTATAACAAAACACTAAGGTCCTACTCAGTGTTGGCCTCTGGCATATAATGATATAACTTATTCAGGGATCTGTATAATGGCTAAAATACAGTGGTCATTCAACAACATTTGACATTATTAATTTTAGTGTTAATATTATAGCACAGATGATCAACAGCTGAGAAACATCTTCATTGTTTCCATTCTAGTGGATCTCAAAGTCTAGTTAGGGAGATTAAATATCTGAAGTTTCCTTCATAGCACAAGCTAAGGTACTGGAGATACCATGGTTTCTTTAAGAACTGAGACTAGATCAGTTTATACTGACTGAATCTTTTGTCTTCTGAAATTTTTGCTTCCTTCTTTGTTTCCTTGTCTAATAAAACTCAGGCATTTTGATACTGCATTTGAAGCACTTCATAAGGTAGACTTTGTCTATTTCTTATCCTTCCACTCCTGTCTCCCATCCCAATAGCCATCTTTTATCCAAAATGAAAGATGATTTTGTTGAATGAGTAATAACAATATATTGCTTTAAGACAAATTGTTTGCTTTTGATAGGGAGTGATGTTTGGTGATAGCTCATTAAAGTAAGTCAGAATAATCCTCATCTGATTGTGTATTTGATGTTTGAATAGTGGCTCAAAAGAATTCTTGTTTCACTCTGTGTTTTTGGCCTTTCCTGCTTTCTACCAGATCTATGGCTATATGCCTAAACTTGGTTTCTAGGAGGCAACCTTCTTGAAGAAATGACTGTTGTTGGCAGGTGGTGGGAAGGGAAGGCATTATGCAAAACATTTCACACACATCATGTTTTAAGTCTCAGAACAACCTATAAAGTAGACATTAGTGTCTCCATTTTATGAATGAGAAATCTGAACCTCAGGAGTGCTAAGAAATTTGCCTGTGGTCACTTATCTAGGAATTAAAGATCCAGGTGTCTAGGACACTAAAGTCTATCTATATACCATCTACCATATCTAGCTACCTGTTCTTACCCCTTATACTAGCTAGGGAACCAAGATATATTAAGTCTTTATTAAATCTACATGGAATGAATGAAAAACCCAGGATGTTGCCTAGTTTAGTAAAAAGACACCAGCCTGGTTCAAGAGCACTATCTCTGCTAATAACTTTTTTTTTGTTGTCTTAGACAAGTCCCTTTGTTCACAAGCCCTCAGTTTTCACAAGTGTGACTAATACTATCTGCTCTAGTTTCTGGAGTTCTTTGAGGGTAAAATGGGAGCATCAATGTGAAAGTACCTTTAATTTAAGGCTTCTTAGCTCTCAGACTCGTGGTCCTCTTGCAACACTCTGCCATCCCAGGGAGTCCACTAGGGTCAATTACTGGAGTACACAGAGATGGCTGATGATCAACTCCCTTTTCAGAACTACACCTCAGCTCCTGTTGAGGTAACACCAGAGTCTCTAGATTGCCAAAGCAACAAACCATTTAAAGAAACAGTCCACCATGGCTCCAGAAAACTCTCAAAATAAAGAACCAAAAAGCTTTCCAGACTCAGAAGTGTGTCTGAACTTATGAGAGTTCAAAGATGAAAGAATTGTCTATAGAGTCCTCCTAGAGATTAAACAAAATGCAGCAGAGCAAAATGAAAATTTAAGCAAGCTATTTGCACTGATGGAACAATGATCTGAAATCCAGGAGATCAATCACAAAATTACAGAATTAGGCAATCCAATCCAAAGCCAAAACAGTGGAATTTGAGAAGATGGAAGTCAGACTTAATGATCTTGAAGACAGGACAACAGACACTGGCACTTATAAGGATAAATAAGAGAAAAGAAATAAGAAAAATGAAGAAACATTAAGAAACATGTGGAACTCTTATTAGGAGGAATAATTTGCAGTTAATTAGAGTTTCTGAACAGGGAGGGATACCTGAAAACACAGAGAATATTGTTGAGTTGCCAAAAAAAAAAACTTGCCTGAAGTTATGAGAGAAGAGAACACAGATATCCAAGATGTTTATTGAATACCTCAAAAACCAGACCACAAAAGAAAGACACCAACACATATGATAATCCATCTTAATAAAATGAAGCATAAACAGATTCTCTTAAAGACAGTGAGGCTCAAGGGAAAGCTAACATTCAGAGGGAAACTCTGTAGGCTTTTGTCTGACTTCTCAGCATAAATGATGTCAGCAAGGAGGCAGTGGCATAACACATCCAAAGCCTTGAAGGAGAAAAACTTCTCATCAAGAATTGCATGTCCTGCAAAACTGCCCCTCAAAAATGAAGATGAAATTAAGACATTCACAGATAAACAGAAGCTTAGAGACTTCATAAGAACCAAACCAAAACTACAGAAAATGCTAAAAGAAGCTTTTTGTTTAGAAAAACAAAATCATTAAGTGTATATTTGAAGAGGCAATGAAGGACTCAGCATCCAGAATCCTACTCAATCAGGAAGTCACAAAATGCAATCAAAGCTACAATATTAAAAGGAGGGAGCCAGTTATAAGATCATGAAAACACCCATGCCACTAAAAAGCAGGATATACTAGAGTAGTTATAGTCCTTTCAGATGGAGAGGAAGTTAAAAAGATATGTAGAAGTTAAAATTGGTTTAAACTTAGAATATTAAGGGAGATCATAGTGTAGCCACAAAGAACAACAACAGTGCAACATATCAAAACAAAACGTAATACAGGAGTCCTGACAAACACAAAACCTACACTGAAAAAGATGAAAAGTCAATCCATAAAGAAGATTGACCCAGAACAAAATATGAAAAGCAACATACAAAACACCCACACGAAAATAAATACATTGAAATGACAGCATTAAACACACACCTATCAATAATTACACTGAATGTAAGTGGACTGAAAACTCCAATAAAGAGATGAGTGACATTCTGGATCAAAAGACATGACCTGTCTATATGTTGCTTACAAAAAACACATCTTAGACTCAAAGATTTGAAGAAACTGAAAGTTAAAGGATGGAATAATATATAGCAAGCTAACAACATACCAAGAAAAGCAGGTTTGGCAATGTTCATCTCAGATAAAATAGATTTTAATGTAAAATACACCATCATGGTCAAAGATGGTCACCATTTATTGCCAAAAGATTCAGTACACAAACAGGGCTTAACAATATTAAATACTTATGCACCAATACTAGAGCATCTAAATACATTGAACAAACACTGACTATTGAAAGACGAGATAGATCGTTCCACAATAATAGTGGGAGACTTTAACCCTCCACTTTCAGTATTGGACAGATCATCCAGAAATAAGCTCAGTAAAGACATAGAAAATCTATTGCCACAACTAACTGACTAGACCTCATTGACATATATAGAACTTTTTATCATCAACAGGTAAGTACACCTTCTTCTCCAACTCACATGGAACATTTTCCAGAAAAGATCATGTGTTAGGAGGTAAAGCAAGTCTCAACAAAATCCAAACCACTGAATTATTGCAAAGTATCGTCTCAGACCATAAATCCATAAAAGTCAAAATCCATAGAAGTTTGAGTTCGTGGAAATTGAACAACACCCGGCTCAAAAAGCCATGGGTTATAGAAGAAATCAAGGATGTAATCAAGAAATTTATGGAATCAAATGAAAATGAAAACTAATCCTACCAGAACCAATAGGATACAGTCAAAGCAGTGCTCACAGGTGAATTTGTCTGTATAAATGCACACATGCAGAAGGAAGAAAGCACCCAAATTGAAGAATTGACCCTACAGCTTGAACAAGTAGAAAGAGAACAACAGATAACCCCTCAGGCACCAGAAGAAAAACTAAAGATCAGAGCAGAACTAAACTAATTGGAGAATAGAAGAACAACTGAAAAAATTAACAAAAACCAAAAGCTGGTTTTCTGAAATAATCAACAAAAGTGATAAACCACTGGCTAAACTTACAAAAGAAAAACTGGAGAGAAAACAAATAACCCAAATAAGAAAGATGTCACAAAGACCCAGCTGAAATCAAAAGTATCATAACAGAACAAAAGACTGTATTCTAACAGGTTTGAAAACATAGAGGATATAGACAAATTCCTAGATTCATATCACCTACCAAAATTACCCCAAGGAGAAGTAGAACAACTTAATAAACCCATCTCAAAGGAAGACATTGAAAAAGTCATCAAAAAACTACCAACTAAAAAAAGTTCTGGCCCAGTTGGCTTCACTGGAGAATTTTACCAAACTTTTAGAGAAGAGTTAACTGCCATACTACTGAGAATATTTCTCAGCATAGAAAGGGATGGAATACTCCCAAATTCATTCTATGAAGCTAGCATAACTCTGATACCAAAGCCAAGGAAAGATCCCACAAAAAACAAAGGAAATTACAGACCAGTTTCACTCATGAACCTAGATGCAAAAATCTTTGCCAATAGAATTCAACAACATATCAAAAAAATGATTCCCCACGACCAAGTTGGATTCATACCAGGGATGCAAGTCTCGTTCAACATCAGAAAAACAATTAATATGATCAACCTCAAAAATAGCACAAAATGTAAGAATCATCTGATTTTATCACTTGATGCTGAAAACACATTTGACAAACTCCAACACTCATTCTTGATAAGAACTCTCAGCAAAATAGGCATAGAAGGGAAATTCCTCAACACAATAAGGGTCATCTACACAAAGCCAACTGCCTACATAATCCTGACTGGAGAGAGACTGAAGGAATTCCCCTTGAGAATGGGAAAAAGATCAGGGTGCCCACTTTCACTCCATCTATTCAACATTGTACTAGAAGTTCTAGCCAGAGCGATTAGACGAGACCAAGAAATAAAGGGCATCCGCACCAGCAAAGAAGTAAAAATCTCCCTATTTGTAGATAACATGATTACGTACACAGAGAATCCTAAGCAATCCATAAGTAAACTATTTGAACTAATAGAAGAGTTCAGCTAAGTGTCAGGTTATAAGATAAACATAAGTAAATCACTTGGATTCCTTTCCACCAACAAAGAGATCATCAAAGAAGAAATCACCAAATCCATACCATTTACAATAGCCTCCAAGAAGACAAAATGCCTAGGAACAAATCTAACTAGAGAAACAAGAGACCTATACAAAGAGAACTACAAGAACCTACTGCAAGAAAACAAGAGAGACTTACATAAATGGAGAAACCTACCCTGCTCATGGATAGGAAGGCTTCACATTGTGAAAATATCTATTTTACCCAAAGGGATCTACATATACAATGCAATCCCAGTACAAATTCCCATGACATTTTTTAATGAGATGGAGATACTAATCACCAACTTTGTTTGGAAAGGGAAGAAACCCCAGATAGGCAAAGTACTGCTGAAGAAGAGGAACACTGTGGGGGTCCTCACACTACCCACCCTTAGAAACAATTACACTGCCACAGTAGTCAAAACAGCCTGGTACTGGTACAAAAGACCAAAGGATCAGAGTTAAGACCTCTGAGAGGCCACCATCCTCCTATGAACAGCTGATATTTGACAAAAGCCCTAAGATTGTAAACTGGGGTGAAAACAGTCCCTTCAACAAATGGTGCTGACAAAATTGGATAGCCATCTGCAAAAACTGAAACAAGACCCATATCTTACTCCTTACACAAAAACTAACTCAAATTGGATCAAAGACCTAAATATTAAACCTAAAACAATAAGCATCATTCAAGAAAAAATAGACTCAACAATGGAAGCTTTAATACACAGCTTAGACAGACTTCAAAATCTGGCAAAGCATGATCAACAGAAAATAGATAAACAGGTACTAGTAAGAATCAAACACTTTTGTTCATCCAAAAACTTTGTTAAAAGAATTAAAAGACCACCTACAAAATGAGGAAAAAATATTTGGCAACTGCATGTCAGACCTACGCCTGATCTCCATAATCTACAAGATAGTACAAGATGTCAACCAGAAAAAGGTAAAGTACTCAATTAAGCAGTGGGCAAAGTAGATGGACAGACACTTCAATAAAGCGGATATCCAGGTTGCCAAAAGACCATGAGGAAATGTTCACGATCATTAGCTATCAGAGAAATCCAAATCAAAACTTCCATGAGATACTTTCTCACCCCAACAAGGTTGGCCATGACCCAAAAACACAAAAGAACCAATGCTGAGAGGCTATGAAGAGACTGGAACTTTCCTGCACTTCTAGTGGGGTTCCAAAATGGTACAACCTCTATGGAAAGCAATTCAGTGCTTCCTTAAAAAGCAGGAAGTAGATACACCATTTGATACAGTAATCTCACCATTCAGAACATATCCTACAGAATCAAGTGCAGTCACATGAACAGATACATGCACATGAATGTTTATTGCAGCACAGTCCATACACGATTGCAAAAAGATGAAATCAACCCAGATGCCCACAAATAAAGGAATGGATAAACTATGATATATGTACTCAGTGGAACACTATGTAATGATGAAGAACAGTGATGATTTTAGGAATCATCTTATAACCTGGTTTCAACTGGAAAACATTATGCTGAGTAAAATCAGTAAGTGGCAAAAGGGCAAATATTGTATGCAATCCCTACTGTAAAGACTTAAAAATAGACTTATGTACAGAAGAAAAGGCTATTTGATGGCTTCAAGGGAAGGGAGGTAGGGACGGAGAATGCTGGTCATAGATTGGCTGGTTGATAGAAATTTGGTTGGTCGAAAACAGTGGCAGCACACAGTAGAAAGATCAACTTAACTGGACTTCAACATAAACTGAAAACTCTTCTAATCTTAATCTAGTATTCCAAGGATAGAGTAGCCGGAGCAGGGTCTGAAGACCATGCTCTCAGGGGACACTGAGGCCAGTTGGCATAACTAGCCTATTGCTAAGAGAGTCTGCTGCTGCCCATATTAGTGAATGGCATCTGGGGTCTTAAAAGCTGGCAAGCTGCCATCTGAGGTATACCAAATGGTCCCAACTCATCTGTAACAGATCACCACCAAGAACAACAAAGACATGAGATAAAAAGAGCCCGGAGTACAGAAGAACCCATGTGAATGGGAAACTGTATCAACAGGTGACCAGAAGAACCAGATGGTCCTTGGCCATCACCACAGACAGCCGTGATGGGGCACACAATGTTGAGTTCCGTTGGCAACATGGGAAAAAGAGCGGTGCTCCTCAAAAACTTCACTAAAAGAATGCAATTGATGGTCCAGCAGCCTGGGGTTTCCCTTGGGAGCATGGCCTCTAGACCTGCTACTGCCCCTGACAAGGAAACCTTACTGAGGTCAAGTCTTTGAACAGGAATAGACTGGACATGGGGAGACAATGTGACCATAAGGTGTTTGTATTTTATGGTTCCATGCATCTGTGGGATGCTGTCCCACTGACCTCTTCCTAGAACCGGGAGGAGAGGGTGGAGAAGAGGGGACAGGAGGTTGTTAAGAGGACACACCATGTATGGAACAAAAAGGAAGTGTGTGCTGTAACCAGGCAAGGAATTAAGAAGGAGCTGTAGATAGGCAGGCATGCAAATTGTATACACTTGCTCAATCACAGTAACATATTTAAAAAAAAAAAAAAGGATGCAAATGGTTAGATGGTTTTTGCTGTCAGAAAATTAAGAATAATAACAGGCAGACTGCAAGGCCCATTTTACATGTCCAGTTAAACTGGGGGAATTAAGTGTGCACACAAAGCCATTGGTTTTTCTTTTTCATTTGGCTTTCACAAAAAGAAGCTTATTTTCTCACAGTCTAGTAGGCAAGAAGTCCACATTCTATGTGTCAGCTCCCGGGGATGGCTCTTCTTTTGGTTCTAGAGAAAGGCCCTTGTCATCAGTCTTCCATGGACTAGAAACTTCTCTGTGCAGGACCCTTGCATTCAAAGGACCTGCTCTGCTCCTGACACTGCTTTCTTGTTTGTATGACTTTTCACTTCCTTTTTTTTTTAACCACACTTTAGATGAAGGTTTATAAAACAAAGTAGTTTCTCATTAAACTGTTAGTATACATATTGTTTTATGACATTGCCTAACAACTTCTCAGCAAGTCAAAATTCTCCCTTCTCAATCCCAGGTTCCCTATTACCAGATTTCCTGCAGCTTCTTGTCCTCCAGTTCTTGTTCCTGGGCTGGAGTACCCCTTAAATCTTGTTTTGGTTTATGGGCCTGTCCAGTTTTTGACTGACAGGTAAACCTCAAGAGTGACTTCGTTACTGATCTGAATGGGTATCCACAGGCCTTACCCTAGGGGCTTCTCCAGTCTGTCAGGCCAGCGAGTCTGGTCTTCCTTATAGAGTTACAACTGTGTTTCCATGTTTTTCTTCAGCTCTGTCTCAGACCCTCTGTTTTGATCCTTGCCAGAGCAGTCAGCGGTGGTAGTCTGGCACCACCTAACTGTATTGGACTGAGTCTGGTGGAGGCCATTGTACATGTGTTCCGTTAGTCTTTGGGACTAAATTTCCCCTTGTTTCTTCAGTTTTGCTATTTTTTTTAAAATTCTTCCTTGCTGCTAAAGGCGTAACATCGATGGAATATCCTGAATGGCTGCTCACAGGCTTTTTAGACACCAGATGCTATTCACCAAAGTAGAACATGGAACATTTTCTTTATTAAGTATGTTATGCCAGTTGAGCTAGATGTTTCCCAAGACTATTGTCCCCCATAGTGCCTCATCCTAACAATTCAGTCTCTCTTGGAATTTGGATGTATTTACAGAGTTTCCTGTGGACATGTTGTCATGAGGGATCAATCCCCGGTGAAGGACATCATGCTTGGTAGAGTGGAGGTCAGTGAAAAAGAGGAAGACCCTCGATAGCATAGTCTGGCACAGTGACTGCAATGATGGGCTTAAGCATAAAAGGGATTGTGGGTGTGACACAGGGCAGGACAGTGCTACAGTTAAGTCTTCATAACGCCCATTGCTCTGGGGTCAATTCTGACTTTTAGCGACCCTATGGAATAGACTAACAGTTCTCTGTCGGGTCTCTAAGGAGGGTCTAGTGGATTCAAACTGCCATCCTTTAGGTTAGGAGCCATAGCACTTAGCCACTATGCCACTAGGGTGGGTTGTCCATTTGATTATTATGTAGAGCACTCTCTTGTCTTTTATGGTTGTTGCCTGATTTGGGTCCATGCCCTGGAGCAGCAGAGCCAATGAAACATACTCCAAGTTAGAAAGAGAAAGAGGATTTATTAGGAGGTGTGATACCACTGAAGATTCAACAGTCATACAGGCTGTTCTCTACGGAGTCTCAAACATATCATTTCAGCAAGTGATATGAAACCACCATTTCATTTAACTTCATGTTTTTAAGTATGTAGCCCACAGATAACTGTATACATCACAAAGCAGTACAAGAAACTATTAAACTACAGATATATATGTCAGACGCCTGGACTCTAATCTGCACGTTTGTAACACGCAAAGACAAAACCTACACAAAAACTCTGACTGAGATAAGGAGCAAAAAAGAAAGTTGTGGATATGAAAAAATGCCAGACAATTTTCCTAGCTGCTGTTTTCCAGGCTGAAGGCTATTTCTCAGGGGACGAAAGAGGAGGGAGACCAAGTTCACCGTAGCTGAAGGAGCTCTGTGCCCCTTTGGAAAGAGGCCAGTGCAGAGGCCAGAGAAGCTGGTGCAGTAAAAAGCACACATTATTTAGAGTAATGCTATGGCATTAGTTACGTGAAGCTCTCAATCACCCATTTTGAGAAGGGGAAAGTATGTTGAAAGGTATTAGGGTTACACAGTGGATTTTGCTTTAAAGTCTATATTATCCGAAATTAATGTTGTCATACTTGCTTTTTTTTGGTATCTTTTTTTTTGATATGCTTTTTCTATCCTTTGATTTTTAGTAAACTTATGCCCTTGTTTCTAAGGTGTGTCTCTTTAAACAGCATATTGATGGATGCTGTTTTTTTGTTTTTTGTTTTTAAATCCATTCTTTCACTCTCTGTGTCTCTTTATGGTGCATTTAGGCATCTGCATTGTGTCATTGTTGATAAGTGTGAGTTTACTGTTGTCATTTTGTAGTGTTTTTTTGGGGTGCCCATATTTTCTTTGCTCCTTTTACTCTTGTACTGAATATCTTTGGTTTGTGGACTTCTTTTATTTCAGAATGGTGGTACAGTGGTTCAGTGCTATGTCTGCTACTCAAAAAGTTGGTAGTTCAGATCTGCCAGGGGCTCTTTCGAAACTCTATGGAGCAGTTCCACTATGTCCTATAGGATTGTTATGAGTCAGTATTAACTCAACAGTGGTGGTTTTGTTTCTCTTGATCGGCTCTCAGAATATTTCTTTGTCATTGATTTTAGTGAGTGTGATTATGATATGCCTTGGTGGTTTTCTTTTATAGTCTTCCTCTATGGGGCTTGGCTCTGTGGGGTTTGTTGAATTTCTTGGATAATCAGCTTTTCATCTTTCATGATGGTAGGGAAGTTTTCTCTCTGTAGGTCTTCAGGGATCCTCTCTATGTTTTCTATTTTCTCCTACAATCAGTTGCAAAGTTTTGCTTTTGATTGTGTCCCACATAATTCTCAGCATTTTTTCAATTTTCTTTATTCTTTTTTGTAGTTTTTGCTCACACACACAAAAATGTATCCAAGTGTTTCTCTTCAGTTTCGCTGATCTGTCTCCCAGTGTTGCAAACCTGCTCCTCAGCCCTTTTATGACACTGTCCGTTTCCGAAACCTTGTTGTTTATCTTTTGGATTTCTAATAGTTGTTTCTGTATGATTTCTAGTTGTTAATTTACTTTGGAATTTTATGCCTGTAAGGTTTTCCTAATTATTCCACAAATCTTCTGCTTTATCCATGAATTTGTCTATTTTTTTCACTCATTTTTGTTTGCTTTTGGCTTTGACTCTTGGGTTGTTCTATTAGCAATCTGAATTCCCTCTTAAGTACGTCTAGTGATTTTTTTACTGCTGTAAAGTCATAAGTGTTTTATTGTGAATGTCTGCTAGCACCATCTTCTCATGTGTTTTTATAACTTTTGGTATTGTTTGTTGTCTTTGGGGCATTCAGTAGTTATTTTCTTCATTTATTGATTGTAGTTCTCTGTTTAGTTCTGCATTTTTCTTTTATTTCGCTACATCAAAGCAGGCTCTGCTTGATCATCTATGGTCATAATACTTTTTATCTACTTGTCTGAGGGGAGGGGCCAGTCCCTTAGAGCAGTGGGGAGAAGACAGGGGACAGAAAAGCATTTACTGCTGGTTACCAGTGATTTTTGTCTCCTGTTGGGATTTCAGTCAACTCACTTTCCCGTGCTGTCTGTCTGCCATTCTCTGACAGGAGTCTAAGAGGGAGACTCTGTGCTGTGTTAGCCGATAGAGGACTTTCTCTCGTATCTCTTCATGCTCTCTGTTCTTTGTCAGTTCCTAATTTATTCAATGTTTGGCCGAGATTTTCACCTTTTCGTATGACGATTTGAGTTCCAGGACTGATGTTTGCCTCTGTTTTCTTTCATTCTTCCTGTCTTTGCTATGAAGGGACAGTGCGTGCTTCTCTCTATAGCACCAACTTCAGCAGCTGACTTTTAACATGAATAAAGCACAAAAATTCCAGACAGAGAAAGCATATGGTTCTATGGATACTTTCTTTGCAATTAAAACCTTGATATCAAAAAGCATAATAGATGATAATACTAAAAGGTACACAGCAAAAAAGTCACTGTCTCTCGTGACACTTTCAAGAAAGCACACTGTTCTCAAGCCTCATAAGAGCCTGCAGCTTCTCTGGAACACTGACAGCAGTCACAGAAAAAGAAGACCGCCAGTCCTACTGGGGTTTGACTCTTTAATGCATTTCTTGTGAGTAGAATTGGAGGGCCCCAGTAACCCTTTCTTGGAACCCCATTTCTGAAACACCATCCAGGTTTCCTTCTGAGCAGATGTGACTAATCAAATCCACATATGTCAATGCTTCCAATAGGACTAAGTCAGAGCCTTTCAAATGACTGACAAATTGGACATTTTCCCTTAGGTCATAATAATTTTAGCCTGCTCAAAATGATACTATGGCATTAGTGCAAAGGATTCAAAAGCCCAAAGAAATCATTTAAAAATGAACAATCCTTGGAATACTTTAAGCGTAGTAAAAAGCTCTATACAAGGAATTTCTTGGAGAAAAAGGAATCTAAAGAATAAAATATTCTGGGTCTGTGTATTTTTGCTTTTTTTTTTTTAAAAAAAAATAAGGCTTTCAACCATTCCTATTGAAAATTTATGTGTCTTCTGTAACAATACAGGCGAAACTATTTGCTATCATGCCATTGGATGTCCTTTAAGGAAGAATCTGGAGAGTAAATTCTAGCTTACATTTAACTTCTTCTTCTCTCTCCTCACTAAGAAGAATTGCTCAACAACGTGTTGTCATTGTTGTTTTGCCATAATAATCAAAATACTGAACACATTTACAGCTTGAGAGTCTCAAAACATACTCTGTTCTGAACCTTAAAATCTCATTTCCATCAGATGAATTCTTCTACTTCATAGTCCAGTATCTTATCTTGCACTGTGCTTGTGCTCTAATTTATAAACTGTCACGAGTCCTTAGAAAGATGACAGCACACACAGGTTAAGCTCAAGTTGTAGATGAGAGTGTATTCAGTACCAGAAATCTAAGAATTGGAATGGACTTGAAGGGTCATTTAATCTAACAACCCACCATAACTTTGAACTCCCTCTGATGCATCTCTGCCAGGAGGCTGCCCTACTCATGTTGGAACAGTGAATACATGCCCATCCATACTGGTTTGTGTATCTCTTGCATCCTTATTGGTCTATCTTGTAAACTCTTTGCTGGTGAGAAACATTACCCAGTGGCACATCATTTGTTTGTTTAAAAATATACAACCTCAAAAACTATTAAGCTGAATCAAATGACAAATTTGAATTATTTACCATTGGTAAATAATTTGCAGATGAAATTAAATAAAAAATCTTGACAAATATAATCACAAGGGTCTTCTAAGAGAGAGGCAAGAGGGTCAGACTCAGAGAGAGGATTATGTGATAATGGAAGATGAAGGTAGAGAGGAGAGAGATTTAAAATTTTAGATTGTTGGCTTTGAAGATAGAGAAAGGGCCCTTCACTGAAGAATGTAGGCTGCTTCTAAATCCATTACAACCAAATCCATTACTATCAAGTGGTTTCTGACTCATAGACCTTGTGAAACAGAGTAGAACTGCTCCCACAAGATTTTCAAGGCTATAATCTTTACAGAAGAAAATTTGCACATCATTCTTCCATGAGATCGTTGGTGACTTTGAACCACTGACCTTTCAGTTAGCAGCTAGGTCTTAACCACTGCACCCACCAGGGCTTGTATAAGTGGACTCTAGAAACCTGAAAATGTGAGCAACAAATTGTCCCTAGAGACTCTGGGAAGAATGCAACTCTACCAACACCTGTATTTTTCCCATAGGACCCATTTTGGACTTCAGACCTCCATAAGCATAAGATAAATTTGTATTTGAAAGCACTGAACTTATACTCATTTGTTACATTAACAATAGGAAAATAAGACCATTAATCTTGGCCGACCTGAGACCATAATCCTTAACCATGAGCTCACTATAGAGTCTTAGAGGAAATGAAGGAAATGAGAGTCTTCTAGTTCTTGTCCAGAATCTTCCTGATAATGCTTGTTTTTTATTAATAACTTTTTTTTTCTAAAAGGCAATTGTATATATTTAAAAAATGTTATTTGGTGTCCTTAGGTAAGCTCAGATTTAGGATACTTTTTCATTGTTATTCTTGGTGTAGGTAAATAATATATGCCATGTATGCATACACATAACTATTTTTTTTGCGTAAAACACATCAAATGTTTAAGATTGAAAGGAAAAAATAAATGCTTTTTAAATTTCTAACTGGTACTCATTAAGTAATTTCCCATTTGTGAATTAAAATAAAAAAAAATACATTATCAGAGAGAAGAAGGGAATATAAAAATACTTTCCTTACAAGTAATTGCCATTCTGTATTTCAAAATATATCATTTAATTAACAAAATTAATGGTGCTAAAATGATAAATCATTTTACATTTATTTATCAAAGTCAATTACATTGAACAGAGTTTCAATGGATGGGTAATAGGAGATGGGGTGGCAACTAGTGAAGGTGACAGCTTTGATCTGATTGTCAGCATCTGAAACTGGTAAAACAGGGATTTTATACCTATGCAGAAACCTACGGGGAAGGAAAATATGAAATATGAAATAATATGGAAGTGTTGCTTGTGATTCAAAGTCTGACTTTTAATTGATCTTTTTTGCCTTAGTACAACTTTTGAAGAAGAGACTGTAATGAAATGCTGTTTGTGAGATTCATGATTTAAATGATTTAATGGAATGGTTCTGCTTCAGTGATCAACAGCTCAATTTAGACCTTCTAATGATCCAGTGACATAGGCAAGGATTTGAGAGATACAAAAATTGATCCACAGGGATGTGAAGTGACTGGCTTAAGGTTGTTTAGCTCCCCTGCCACTTGCCCTTTCTGCCACATCCTGCTACCTCAAAGGGAAGAAATTCTGTAAACTTGGAATATCAAACAGCATGTTCTCATAAATCAAAAAGAAAACAAATATCAGAGACAAGCTCTCAGAAGAAGGAAGAAAATCATATGCTATTTTACTTTCTAGTACTCTTGCCCATAAACAGAATAGCCTCTTCAAGCACTCTGGAACCCATTCTGCTTATTCCCTCTTCCCTAACACCCTTTATATTAAACCCCTGTCTTGAGGGCTCCAACACCTTATCCACTGGATCAGAGTTTCTTGGTTTCCAAGGACTAGTTCAGGCTAAATATCTTCCAGGAAACTTTCATTGGTCTCTGGTTTCCTATTATGCTTTGGATAAAGTTTGGAAACTGTTGTAGCTTGTTTGGGATACTTGAACAATTCCTACCCCTTCTTGGAGAACTATTCCTGCCCACAGACTGTGATGAAAGTCTTCAGAAGTGCTCATCAGATTTCTTTCCCAGATAGCTGCAGTGGGAGGATAGTATTGGAGTAAACCTGCTATAGAAGTTTTGTGTGAAAACTGTTGTGGACTCAGTAGTGGCTCAGTTTTACTTGACTAACAGCAGGATGAAATTGGGGGCAAGACAATGGATGGTTAGAAGACATTTGTGAAGAAAAATCAAATCACATAATTCATAAGAGAGCAGGAATCTGACAAATGAAATTGATACAAGCGGTATAGAGAAATAGTATCATTTTCAGGTTTTCCTGTCTCCACTTCAGTCTCTGTACAGCCTGACTGCTCAGCCTGCCTTTAGATGAAGTATTAATGTCAAACCAACTGAGTTTGAATCTTAGCCCCACCTCTGCCTATATTTTTAAACTTCTGAAAGCTATTTAATTATCGGTCTTAGGATTTTGTTTTTAATCTAGAGGATGCAATGTCTAGAGTTTGCATCATAACTTGGTTATTAAGATTAAATACAAACATAAAAGCTTAGCACAACAGATATGCAAAGGACACCTTGCCTTTAACTGACCTCTAGCTGTTATACTTCTCTTAATTTTGTAAAGTTCTTCTACAGGTATTTCAGTGGAAACATTCCCTCAAAACCTAAAGAAAGCCTGACATGAAAACTGAGACACAGTAGGCATTGAGTAAATCATTAGCAGAGCCTGTAAAAATTGCATCTCTAATATCACACCCTATTTGGCATCACTGGTGCCATCCTGTTCTTAGCGCTTCTACTTCTCATGCCTGCAGAAAGAGTGGCCCTAAACTGAGGTAGAATATGTACTTTCAACTATTCCATTGTGGTTAAAATGATTTAACTTTAGACTGGATGATCCGACTTTAGACCTAGAATCAAGGTGCTCCCCCTTGCCCAGTATGGGCCTTTACTTCTTAACCTATCTTAGTGTATATGATCTACAGGCCTGAAATTCAGCCAGATCTAACTCAGCCTTGGCAAATGCCCAGTGCAAGCATTCACATTTAGAAACTTGTCATCTCTCTAGACAAAACAAATTCGATTGCATGTTCTTTCTTCCTCCTCTTCTGTCTTCACTCTTGGACCGACAACTACCATAAGTGACCGAAAGTCAGGATTCTGGGTATTAGATGACAGAAAAACTCAAATCAAGGCTAGCCAAGCTCAGATATCCCTGAAGCGGTCAGTTATAGATGGGTGCAGGTTGTCAAACAATACTTCTATACTCTGTTTCTTATACTGAGTCTACTTTCTACTGGATGGGATTTAGTCTTCAGTAAGCTCCCCCAAATAATATCAAGAGTAAACACAAGCAACTCTAAGTTTACCTATATCAGCTTAACAATCCAGTAAAATAATGTTGCTATTGTGTGCTGTCAAGTGGATTCCAACTCATAGTAACCCTTTGAACCCTTTGAAAGAATACAACTGCCCTTTAGGTTTTCCTAGGCTGTCGCCTTTACAGGAGCAATTCACCAGGTCTTTTCTCCCATGGAGCTGTTCATCAGCAGCTCACCACCAGCCTTTCAATTATCAATCAAGTGCTTAACCGTTTTGCCACCTGGGCTCTTGGTACTAAAAGATTAGCACTCTTTTTTTTTTGATTTTTGGTGAAAATATACACAACAAAACATATACTAACTCAGTATTTCTACATATACAATTCAGTGACGTTGGCTATATTCTTCAAGTTGTACCACCTGTCTGAATAACTGTTTTAACATTACTTCCTCATCATTAACATAAACTCACTGCTCACTAAGCTTCTCATCTACTCTTTTGAGCTACTATTGCTAATTTGATCACATATAATTATATAAAAGAACATCATACTCAAGGTAAACATTCTTACCGATTAAACTGAACTATAGTTTAAAGATAACTTCAGGTTTTGGTTTAAGGTTTAAAGATTTCCTCAGAGTAGTAGCTTCAGGGATTATCTAGCCTCAAAGGCTTCAAGAAGCCTAGGTTCCGTGATAATTTAAGGTTATTTTTACACATACTCTCTTTTGATCAAGATTCTTGTGTAGAATCTTTGTTCAAAACAGAGCTTGATGAAGAGAAGTCAAAAGTATTGATACTAGAGTTTCATTTCATACATGCACAGTTTTTTTTTTTTCAAACAAAATGTGTTTAAACATATCTGCAATCAGTAGATGGCTGTAGAGAAGTTCTTGCAGTAATATGTGTGCCTTAGTCTAACTAGGGTGCCTTCCAAAACCAAAACTGATACCTTTTGTGGTGTGGGAAAAAATGATTTTCAGGTCAGAGCTAATACTACATTTTTAACAAAACCTAAGTGGATGTCTTCCAAAATCACTGAAGCTTAGCAACAAGTTTATGGGAATGCTGTCACATATAAAACAACAGGTTTTTTTTTTTTTTTTTTTTGATAGATCGAGTGTTTTATGTGAGGTCAGGAAGACCTCATATATGAGGCAAGAGAGGGAAGCCCACTCAGAAGGTTATGGTGACTGTGTTTTAGGATTCCAAAGGGATAATCTTGATAGATTTTCTCAAAGGATACAGGATAATCACAAGGGCTTATTGTGAAGAAGTTTTAAGAAAACGGAAAACTGTGTTTGTGAGAAAAAGGCCAGGAAGTTTCTCGCAAGGATTCTTTTTTTACCATTCTAACAGTGCATCTGCACATTCTTCGAGGGTAGCTAGAGATTTCTTATGACAATTTCATTAGAAAACCTTACCACATCTGCCCGACAGCCCTGCTTTTACCCCTTCATACTTCTTTTTGTTCCTAAAACTCCAAAGAACCATTAAAAAGGAAAATAATTTGAGTTCCTCAAGGATGCCAAAACTGCTGTTGTGATGTGGTATAAATCAAAGAACAAAGAATTCTTCAGGGATGGGTTAGAGAGATAGAAGCACCACCTTCAGAAGTGTATAGACCTAGCTTCATATTTTGATATTTTTACTTAATGGAGATTTCTATCATTTTGTAGCAACATCTCTTTATTTACCGCTGTAATTTAATGGTTGCAGCACAAATCTGCAGCTTAATCTGGGATTGCATGTCTCATTCTGAGTTCTATGCCTGACAGATTGGGAGCATGCCTTTCACCATGACCCCGAGAGGACATAGGTTCAAGCTTCTTGCAAGCATGTAGCCTAAGACTAGGAGAACAATGGTTTCCTAAAGCCAAATCATAGTGCTGCTGTGTAGGAGGGGTGCAAAGGATATTGTGGAGGCGGAAACATCTTTTCTGTGCTCTCCCAGCCCATTAGCTTCTGTCTTCAACACTATTATGCCTCGTTTAGCTCTTGGTCACTCAATTTGGTTTTTAATATGCCTATTATTATTTTTTTGTATCTATTTATCTATCTATATATTGTCTTTTCCCTTGTCTTACTGTTCTTTTTTCTGCCTGCCAGCCAGTTCTTACTTTCTACCACCTATAACTGTCCTAAGGTTCCCTGAGCAGTGTAAATGTGGTTCACAAACTTGGATGCACCCAAAAAGCTGGATATTCAAGGTCACCTAAAGGTATCTTGGAAGAAAGGTCTGGAGATCTGCTTACAAAAAATCTCAGCCCTTAAAGCTCTGTGGAACACTACTCTGACATCCATGGGGCTGCCATGAGTCAGAATTGACTTAATAACAATTGCTTATTTATTTATTTTTTACACCTCTTCTGATGCTTTTCCCCTCCCAAGTAGTGTGAAAGCTAAGCTACAGTCCCCAGCATCTTTAGAAATCCATGACAACCTATACTTTACTGTATTTAGTCTTATTTTATTCTTTTTGTTGTTGTTGTTATTTGTCTTCTTTGCTAAACTGCATGCTCCATGAAGCGGCGTGTACAATCAGTGAATATAGAAAGGATTATACTTCGGTTATTCACCAGTGAATTCCCAGGATTCTTCAGAGAACCTGGAACACAAGAGGTACCCACATACTATTTGTTAACTTAAAAAATGAAAAACCCCACTAAGTAAAGTTTATGTGGCTTTGGTAGCATACATTTTGGTTTTAAAGATATATTCTCCTAATGAGCCCCAGGAGACTATAAAGGATGAAAATGAGTAATTGAGGCCAAGACTAATGAATTCTTACAACCTTAGGGAATTTGTAATTTCTGGAGAAGTAATAAATCAATAGGCATCTTATGGGACTGTAAATTTCCAAACAAATACACAGATTGACAATATACAGATTGACAAATATACAGATTGACTGCTGAAGAGGTGACACAAAGCACAACTCTTGAGCAGCTTCCCCAAGGAAAGTCCAAATATTACTCATTAGGAATCTATGTAAAAATGTAGATTTTGTTTCTGTGTACTAATTACCATTTGGCATATACTGGACTTCAGTGAATGTTTAATCTGAAAATGGTGAAATCAGGCAAAAGCAACTCATATATTCAGTACTTACTGTGACACTTTCTTTCAAGCATTTTAAATAATTTCTTTTTTTTTTATTTGATATGATTGAGTGAAAATGTACATTCCTGTGTAAATTTACATGCCCACCTATATGCAGCTTCCACTGCTCTCCCTGTCTGGTGACAGCACACTATTCCTCTCTGCTCCATACATGTCTCATCCTCCCAACAGTCTCCTTGTTATAGAAAAGAGGAAGCAAATGACACCCAGGAAGAAGCAAGAAGCTGTTTATTATGCCGGCAGGCCAATGGGACCTTCTCAGGTTCCAACAAATGGCCCCCAGTGTGGTTTCGGGAAGATAGATATAGTGCCATTTGAGGATGTTGTGGTTGAGACAAATGGTTCTCTGCTCGGCGGGAGAGGGGAGTATCTTATCAGGCAGGTGTGAGGCTTTGAAAGGGTGCATCCTGCCTGGCAGGAGTGAGACTTATCAAAGGGAAATATCCTGTCAGGCGGGGGAGTGGGGGCCGGGCTGAGAAGGGGAGAGGGGAGTGACCCATCAGGCAGGAGCGGGGAGTGTCTTGTCAAGGGGAAGCCAGGCTCCAGAGGGGAGTGTCCCATCAGGGGGGCGTGGGAACAGCAAGGAGGGGGAGGGAGAGGAGGAAAATTTTTCAGTCTCATTTATCTACATTATCCTTTCCCCTCCTATAATTAATTATTGGGCCTATTTTTATTTAATAGAATTTACAGGTTTTCTGGTAAGTCACTGTGATGGTTAGGATTTGTGTCAGGTAAGCCGGGCCCTGTTTTTATGTTTCATTCTCAGAGTTTGTATGTGATCACTCCCATGAAAGCATCTTGTGTGAGCAGCCAGTCAGTTTAAAGGGAGTTTCCTTGGAGGCATGGCATGCATCTTATATAAACAGATATTCTGGCTTTTTGCTTGCTCTGGATTGTGTAGCTGTTAGAGATTTTGGATGCAATGGGCTTTGTTTAATCAAAGTACACAGAGGAAAAAAACAGAGAGAGAAGGAGAAAGAAAAGGAAGAGTTTATTTGTGCCCCAGGTGGCTTTACAGAGTTCTGGATGGGAGTCTGTAGAACCACACTGGCTCGGGGGGTTGGGGGTTTATAAAAGGGTGCTAGCCGACCTTGCTGAGGACAGCACTGATCAGTGTCCGTGATGATGAGAATGGTGCCATGGCATGTAGCCTATGAGATTGTGGACGATTGCCAAGCCCAGTCGGATCCGACTCATGTGGACGATTAGAATTACTTAATTAACATAAGAGGGTATTATTTCAGTGGAGTTGAGCTTATGGGAAAGAAGTGATAGCTAGTTGGCCCCAGGCAGCTAATCTCATTTGAATGGACTTTTTGGGATAGCTGTCAGATGAAAAGTTTGGGAGGGGGCTTGGGTTTCAGCCCAGCAGTAGCAACCTCCTGTTTGTCTGACCCCCAGCTCTTGAGACTTGAGCTATCAGCTTACCTGCAGATCTTGGAATCTGTGGATCTTCCTGGCCTGAGAACTCAGCTCTCCATCCTGCCAGTCTCAAGGTTACCAGCCCCAGTGGCCACATGAATTGAGAGAAGCCTCCATCCTGATACATGGACCCTGGACATTCCAACCTCTGCAATAGCATGAATCTTTTCCTGATATAAATCTTTCTCTCTCTATTTTTTTTTATAGTTTACTGATTTTGCTCTGTAAAGAACCCACCAAGAGTGGTTCTAGAGAAAAAAGTTGTAAGGATGAGTTTTTTAAATTGGTTCTCAAGTCTGGCTAGTTTTACAGATGTTGATAGCTCTGCTTCCAGCAGTAAAGAGTACACTGCTAATCCAAGGAGTGAGGTAGGAATTCAAATTTGTAAAATATCACCACCAATGGATCAGGTATTGGTGAAAGATGAGGCTTCTGGTGAATATGCGTGATACCTTTCTACAGTTTTGTCAGAATGAGAGGTTTAAGTAGCTGCTTGGTTGGTCTCACTTTTGTTTGACAAAATGGTGAAACAAAAGAGATGTGCTCAGGGTATCAATGTCAAAGCTCAAGTGTTGCATAAAATACCTCAGGTCTTCCACTTGTTCTTTGAAAGAAAGTCTTATGTCTTCTAGCAACAGAGCAGAAATTACAGAAAACCAAACCCAGAGTCTTATCATAAGAGTGGCTAAATTACAATGCCAGCTCAATTGCCAGCTTCAAGAGGTGTCTGCAATTAAAGTGAGGACACTGATTGGGAAGAAATGAGATCCTGAATCTTGGGATGGGGACATATGGGCAGATAATAAGGAAACTAAAGACACTTTCTTGTAAATCCCTAAAATTTTGTAAATTACTTCTGCCAGCAGAATCACATCCATTTGAAGAGATTACTTCATGTTCCTTTGCTAAACCACCCTGCACAGAAAAGCCATTAGCCACTCTACTCCTATGTAATGAGATTAGCCCTAGCCCAATGACCTCTAAAGAGCCCTTATCTGAGTCATTTCCTGAAGTAGATGCTTTACATCGCAATGATGAATGTTCTCAAAGCAATTTCACACTCCCAGTTCTGGCTTGTAGACCTATAACTTGACTTAAGCCACAGCGTGCCCCAAAAGATAAAGTACAAAGAGTGACCCAAGAGGAAGTACACTGCACTCCAAAAGAACTGCTTGAGTTTTCTAATATGTACAAACAGAAACTTGGGGAATATATGTGGGCATGGCTGTAAATGGTGTGAGACAATGGTGCCAAGGAACATATAGACGGACCAGTCTGAGTTTGTTGATATGTATCCAGTAAGCACAGATCCTTCACTCAATGTTTTAGCTTGAAAAGTTAGGAAAGGGTCTAGTTTATTAGATCCTTTATAGATCCTTATAGTTTATTATACAGTTTATAAGATCTAGTAATCTGTAGTTGCTGAAATATGTATTATACAGTGGCCAATCCTAGTGGCATAATAGTTAAGTGGTACATCTGCTAACCAGAAGGCTAAGTCTGTCAGGTGCTCCTTGGAAACTCCATAGGGCAGTTTTACTTTGTTCTATAGGGTCACTATGAGTGGGAATCAACTTGACTTCAGTGGGTTTGGTTTTTTGTTTTTTGTTTTTTTTCCCCACATTAAATCAAGTTAAAGTACCGGACCTGCCTTGGTCTACTGTATAGTAAGGTATTCAAAGTCTTGGGAAATTGGCATGCTTTAGTACATTTATCAGATTAGACCTGTAAAGCCACATGTAGAATGTCCAGAGGGCATACCTTTTGCTACTACTGTGAAGAACAAACTTGTGAAAGGAGCTCTATCATCCTTGAAAACTGTAATGATTGCTACTTCATGTAAAACAAATTTGAAAATGGGAACTGCCCTAAGTGAATTAAGATACCTAACTATAATAAGGCTAATTGGACCGTGGTAGTTGGGACCAAGTTGTTGCACTCAATTGACAAAGACAAGCTGAACATGGTTATAATAATGGACAATGGAATCAAAGCAGTAATCAGAACAGTCTGACTCTTACAGACTGATGGAGTTGGCAACTTAGTCATGATGTCCCAGAAGTGAGATAGATAGGAAAGCTACCAAATATTTGCTTGATTCACACAAATGAATGATTCTAGGTCAGGTGAACAGCAATCAAACTCAAATCACTGGAATAGAGAATCATGGTTTCTAAGTGAGCTTCCAGATTTCAGCCAGTTAAACATCCACAACTCCTTGAATGAATGGGGATGCCAGGTCCCCTTAAGGAAGGACTCTAACATGCTGTCAGAACTTTCTACTGTTAATCTTTCTCCTAGTTTTCATCAAAGGGACCTAGGGCCTTTTATGAGAGTGACTTTTCATTAGAGAAAATGAAATTATCAGGCTTTGGGGGGATTACTGGATACTGGCTGTGAGCTGATAGTAATTCCCAGAGACCAAAATGTTACTGTGGCCCACCAGTTTCAGTAGGAACATACAGAAGTCAGGTTATAAATGGAATCATGGCTCATGCCTATCTCGCTGCAGGTTCAGTGACTCTCTGAGCTCATCCTGCAGTGATTTCTCTACTTCCAGAGGATGTACTTGGAATAGGTATATTCTGCAGCTGACAGAACACCCACATTGGGTTTCTGAGAAACGGAATAAAGGCGATTAGGGTAGGAAAAGCCAAGTGGAAGCCATTAGAACAGTCCCTGCCTAGGACAATAGTAATCCAAAAGCAATACTACATTAATGGAGGGACTGCAGAGATTACTACCACTGTCAAGAACTTGAAGGATGAAGGCGTGGTTCTTCCCAGCACACCCTGATTCACCTTGCCTATTTGGCCTATGCAAAAGACAGGTGTATCTTGGAGAATGATAGTAGATTATAAAAAACTTAACCAGGTAGTGACTTCAATTACAGCTGTTGTTCTAGATGTGGTTTCACTGCTTGAGCAAATTAATATATCTTCTGGTACTTGGTATGAAGCTATTGATCTGGCTAAAACCTTTTTCTCCACGCGTGTTTCAAAACACCATCAGAGGCAGTTTGCCTTCAGCTGGCAAGACCAGCAATACACCTTCACTAGCCTACCTATGTCATAGTTTAGTCCATAGAGATCTCTATCACCTTTCTCTTCCACAAGACATTACACTTGTCCATTTCATTGATGACATTATGCTGACTGGATCCAGTAGGGAAGAAGTGTCAACTACTCTGGACTCACTGATGAAACATTTGTGTGCTAGAGGGTGAGAAATTAATCCTACAAAATTCAGACATCTTCTACCTCAGCAAAATTTCTAGGAGTCCATTGTCTTGTGGTGTGTTGAGATATTTCTTCTAAAGTGAAGGATAATTTATTGCATCTGCTTGCTGTCGTAACTCAAAAGGAGGTACAATGCTACTGGGTTTCTTTGGATGTTGGAGGCAATATATTCCTTATTTGGGTGTACAACTCCAGCCTATTTATCAAGTGACTCAAAAAGCTGCCAGTCTTCACAATTGATGGTCCAGGGGCCTTGGGATAAATCATAATGGAGGTCAACTCTTTGGACAGGAATGGATTGGACTTCCTGACACAGAACGACAGTATCATGTGTGTACTTTATGCTCCTGTGCATCTAGAGGATATCATTCTGCTGACCTCCTGCTGGAGATGGAGAGTGGGTGGAGAGGACGGGATAGGAGATTGTTGGGAGGATATAGGAGATTGTTGGGAGGATAAGACATGCAATGGAGCAGAGAGGAAGAGTGTGCTGTCACCGTGCAGGGAGAGCAATGGGAGCTGCATATAGGTGGGCATGCAAATTTATATGACAATGTACATTTTCACTCAATCATAATTAAAAAAGAAAAAGATAAAAGCTGCCAGTTTTAAATGGAACCCAGAACAAATTCAGGCTGCGGTACAAGCTGCTATGACACTTGGGCCATATGATGCGACTGATCTAATGGTACTTGAAGGTCAGAGGAAGATAGAAATGCTGTTTGAAGTCTTTGGCAGTCCCCCTCCTCCCGCCCTTGCCACTGGTGAATCATAGTGTAGCTGCTTAGGATTTTAGAGAAAAGCCCTGCTGCTGTCTTCTGCCGATGACTATCCTCCTTTTGAGAAACAGCCATTGGCTTGTTACTGGGCCTTGCTAGAGACTGAATGAACACTTAACTATGGGATACTAAGTCACCATGCAGCCTGAGTTGCCTGTCAAGAACTGGGTGTTCTCTGACCCACACAGTCATAAAGTTGGATGTACACAGCGCCACTCCATCATCAAATGGAAATGGTATATATGAGACTGGACCTGAGCAGGGCCTAAAGGCACAAGTAAGGTTTAACGAGAAGTGGCCCAAATGCTTCCTTCCTGTCACATTACCTTCCTTCTCCTAGTCTGCGCCTATGGTATGATGGATACTTATTCATAATCAGTTGACTAAAGAAAGAGAAAACTCGTGCCCAGTTTGCAGATAGTTCTCTGTGATAGGTAGGTACCATTAAAAAATGGACAGCAGCAGCAATAAAGTCCCTTTCTGTGACTTCCCTGAAGGACAGTGATGAAGGGAAATACTCCAAATAGGCAGAACTTTGAGCAGAGTACATGGTTGCCTACTTTGCTTGAAAAGAAAAATAGCCAGACGTGTGACTGTGCACTGATTCATGGACAGTAGGCAATGGCTTGGCTGGGTGGCTAGGGACTTGGGAGATACATGACTGAAGAATTGGACACAAGGATTTATGTGAAAGAGATATGTAGATAGACTTCTCTGAACAGTTGAAGAAACTGAAGATATTTGTGTCTCATGTGAATGCTCATCAAAGGGTGACCTAAATAGAGGATGATTTTTAACAACTGAGCAGATAGAATGACACATTCTGTGGAAACTAGTCATCCCCTATCTCCAGCAACTCCTGACATTGTTCAATTGATTCACGAAAAAAGTGGCCATAGTAACAGGGTTGGAGGTTATATACAGGCTCAGCAACATGGATTTTCACTCTCCAAGTCTGACTTGGCTGCAGCCATTGGTGAGAGTCCAGGTTGCCAGTAGCAGAGATAATCCTGAGTCCCCTATATGACACCATCCATTGAGATGTTCAGCCAGCAACCTGATGGCAAGTTGATCACACTGGATCACTTTCTTCATGGAATGGATAATGTTTTGTCCTCACTGGAGTAGGTACATAAACACTGGCTACGGATGTGCCTTCCTTGCACACAATGCTTTTGCCCAAACAACCACAGACTTAGAAAATGTTTTATCCACTGTCGTGGTATGTCACGTAGAATTGCCTTAGATCAAGGGACTTATTTCACAGCAAATGAAGTATAGCTGTGGGCCCATGCTAATGGAATCCACTGATCTTACCGTGTTCCCTATCATCTTGAAGCAGCCGGCTTGGTAGAGTGATGCCATGGCCTTCTAAAGACATAATTATGGTACCAGCTAGGTGGCAATAACTTGTAGGGTTGGAACAGTGTTCTCCAGGAGGCTGTATATGCTCTAAACCAATATATGATGCTAGCTAGAGTTAATGGTTCCAGGAATCAAAGAGGAATCACACACTATTACCTGTAGGAATCTACTTGCAAGATTTTTGCTTCCTGTTCCCATGACATTATGCTCTATATGTCTAGAGGTCTTAGTTCTGAATGAAACAATGCTTACACCTGGAGATGCATCACTGATCCCACTGAACTAGAGAATGAGAATGCCATCTGACCACTTTGGTCTCTTTGTGCCTCTTGATCAACAGGCCAAGAAGGGAGTTACTATACTGGTTAGTATGATTTATCCTGATTACCAAAATTAAATCAAATTTATATTATATAATGGAAGTCAAAAAGAGGATGTCTGAAATATAGGAGATTCCTTGGGCATCTCTTAATAATATCACGCTGTATGATTGAAGTCAACAAAAAACTTCAACAACCCAATTTCAGCAGGACTAATGATGATCCAGACCCTTCAGGAATGAAGCTTTGGGTCATCCCCCTCCCTCAGGCAAACAATAACAACCAGCTGAAGTGCTTGCTGAGAGTAAAGAGAATATAGAATGGGTAGTGGAAGAAGGTAGTTCTAAATACCAGTTGTGGCCGAATGACCAGTTTCAGAAATGAGGATTATAATTGTCATCAGTATTTTTGCTTTGTATATGTGCATCAAACAGTTTTGTTTTCTTTATTTATGAAGTATAATATGTAAATAGGGCTAGCTTATTTTTGATTGTATATGTGTTAGTCATATCATGTTAAGTGCAAGTGTTTATTTAGAGAGTATATACAAAGTCTAATAATTAAGTCCATGAACTTGATTGTTTTAAATGCTACATATTTCATTGTTGAACATCACTATGGTCACCTTCAAAGTACTCTTCTTGGAAAGCTATACACTGATGCCAGCTCCTAGAACATGCTTCAGAGCAATTTTGGAACTCTTTTTGGAATGGCTATTGTGCACATTGGCATGGTGGCCACTTTGTGAACTTAATTGTATAGTTGTCTATGAAGGCATTTTTAGCTAGTAAACAAGTAACTGTACTGGAACAACCTCCATACTCACCTGCTCTGGCCTCCAATGGCAAAGGAAATATTGAAAGGAAGACATTTTGATGACATTCAGGACATCAGGAGTTATATGACAACAGCTCTGATGGCCATTCCAGAAAAAGAGTTTCAAAGTTGCTTTGAATGGCAGACTAGGTGCTGGCATTGCACAGCTTCTCAAGGGGAGTTCTTCAAAGGTGACCACAGTGATATTCAGCAAAGGAGTTTGCAACACTTTTTCTAGTATGAGTTTGTGAACTTAACTGTAAGACATTGTATAGTATGAGGGGATGCATATGTGTGCCAACTTGACAAAAGGGTGGACTGAGATGGTTAGGATTATGTGTCAGTTTAGCTTGGGCATAATTCTCAGTGTTTCTACTGTCTATATGTGACCACTTCCATGATTGCATCTGTTACAATTTGCCAATTAGTGTAAAGGGAGTTTTTTAGCAGGCACCTTACATCCGTATATAAGCAGACATTCTAGTTTCTTGCTTGCTCTGGGTCCTGTGGTTGTCTCCAACTCATCTGACCTTCAACTCTTGGGACTTGAGCTATCAGCTTATCTGCAGGTCTTGGAATTCATCCGTCTTCAAAGCCTGATAGTGGGAGCACTGCTCTCTGACCTGCTAGATTTGAGGTTGCCAGACCCTGAGGCTGTAGGAACAAAGAAACCTCTATCTTGATCCAATGGACTTGGCACATTCCAGCCTCTACAATCTTATGATCCATTTCCTTGATTTAAATGTCCCTCTAAATATTCATATGTTTTACCAGTTTTACTTTCTAAAGATATCAGCCTAAGACAGTCATCCAAGTAATTATAGGTATCTGCACCATAAAATCTCAAGTGTAACTTTCCAAGTCCCCCTAAGTCAGGGCTCTTCCAAAGCCTTCTAATGGACACAAATAAGTGTGTAATAGATGTTCCTCACTTAAAAGAACTCAGCTTCTACAGCATGATGCACAAAAACCCTGTGTCAGTCCATTCACCAATAGGAATGTTCTTCTCAATCTTACAGGTGGAGGTAAAAGAATTCAGTGAGCCCTGTAGTACCCACATAGTTATCATCCTAGCTACAGTTCTGTTATAAGGCAAGGGGAAGCTAATTAGAATAGGTTTGGGGCTCCATGATGTTTCTACAGTTGCATTTTAAGCCCTTAGTGTTCTATATGGTGGTCATCATTGCTAAGCAACCCAGGATACATAATGTCCTCATTAGCTGAGGTGGGGTAGAGCATTTAGAGATGAACATCTGTAAAACAAATAAAAAACAGAAAGGGAGAAAGAAAGACAGCAGCATTGCTTTTTAGAAGAGAAAGATATGTAGTGAGATACAGAATACTATACCAAAAATATGTGTGTGTAATACATATGCTAAGACTAGAATCCAGCATTTACCATGATATGTACATATACATAAAACAGTTTGCAAAGAAAACAGGAAGCCTCTTATTCACAATTTTCTAATTTATGCTTGTTAAGCCAAAATCAAGATTAAAAACAAGCAACAAAACAAACTGAAGGAAATTTAGGGATAGAAGAACTCTATCTAAATTTCTGCTAAAGTTCTTACTTTCTGATTGATTATGGGCAACTATGTTAATTTTTCTGAGTCTTGACTTCCTCATTTATAGTAACAAGTAGGGAAAATTCCATGAGAAATATAGGGAAACATTGATTAAGCTTATGTTTTGTCTAAATGCTAGTAATAGCAATAGAAAGTTAGATACAGGAAATAAAAGATAGCTCTGTCTTTGAAATATAAACCTCTCAGAGCAGCAGACAGGTGAAAGTTAAAGGCAAATGTTTTCAGGCTTTTTCTGAACAATAAAGACATATCTCTGTCTCTATATCTATACTGAAAGAAATTTTTTTTATCCAAACTTCATAACTGGGACTCATTATCCTTTGTAAACTGGTACACTAACTAAACATAATCTATTATTTCATGGAATAAATAATACTGGGCTTGTCTATTATAATGCATCCAAAACCTTATCATAAATCCAACATAGGCTTCAAGGAAATTAAATAATTGAATTGATAAGACCACATAGTCTGGTAGAAAAAGCACAGATGTTCAAATGTAAAATAAATAATAGATTTTAAATGCTGTCCTTCCAGTCAAAAATGTAACCTCTGAACTTCAGCTTCTTCATCTGTGAAAACTGTCTGGTTTATTCTGAAGACAAAATATATATAAGAAGGGGTGAAGAGGAGTGTACAGTAAGACCGAATACATGATAGCTGTAGAGGGCAAGAACAAAAACTCAGCCTGGAAATTCAAGGGTCCCAAGGAAGAAACAGGAATAAATGAAACAGAAACATAAATAAAAAGTATGCTGGAATAATATTTAGGAAAGCTGAAAATGATTTTCCAGATTTGTTTTAGTCATTTAAAGCTGCTGTAATAGACAACCTCAAAGCAGATGGCTTTAACAAAGAGAAATTTATTTTTTCACAGAAAAATAGGCTAAAATTCCAAATTCAGGGCGTCAGCTCCAGGGAGAAACTTTCTCAGTTGATTTTGGAGGAAAGTCCTTGTTCATCAATCTTCCCCTGGACTGGGAACTTGGGAGGTGCAGGAATTCGGGGTTCAAAGGACACAGTACTGCTTCTTTTTGGGTTGTATGAGGTCCCCAACTCTCTGCTTGCTTACCTTTTCTTTATATCCCAAGATATTGCCTCGAAGGTAATCTTAGTCTTACACATAGAGTCCAGCCCCACGAAGATAACCCTGGCCCATCCTCCCTCATTTCGACGGCACTTGGCTTGGCTGGGCAGCCTCCCTCATTGACACCATGGAGACAGGGTTTACAGCACATAGGAATAACACACAATGCCAAGAATCGTGGCTCAGCCAAACTGCCACACACATTGTTGGATCAACTTGTCCGTAAAGAACAAAGCTTTTGCTGTAAGTAGATTGGGAAACCTGGTTCAGAAGTGAGGCCAAAGTGAGATATCTTTTCTTTGTTCCCTGAATTAAACTGTTGGCCCACTTGTACCAAGTACTGGGTCTGCAGAGTGGGTTCTGACTTAGACCACCAGCTGCAAGAGGGGTGTGCCTGCCTTAAAAACTTTCATGAAAGTGCACAAGCCAAAAATAGTTCCTCTTCTCATGAATCAGCTTTGTATAGGGATGCTTGCGACTTAGCAGTAGAAGTGGAGGCAAAGCATCCATTTTACAGAGAAAATCTCATCCAGGAGAGGCGTCTAGGGGTGACTACTCTCTTTTTTACACATTCTACCCAAAAGCGCATCACACCCAATGAAGGTGAATTTTCAAGTTGCGGTACCAGCTCCTCTTCTGTTGGTGATGAGAGCATGTTGCAGATCTATGTAGAAGCTGCTTCTAGCACCCTTTGGTGCTAGAGACAAGAAGGCTAAATTTCATTTATCTGGAGACTAAAGTAGGAACAAAGCAAAAAGATCAGTCCTCTTATATAAGGAAACAGGAACTGAAAACAACTAGGCAATTTACTCACAGTAACACATCTAGCAAACTAAGGCATACACAGGAGATAATTAAAAAGTAACTACAACTAAATAGCATGGTGCTGATAAAAAGTAAAGGATTCAAACCAAACTATTGCTATTGAGTCAATTCCAACTCACAGAGACCCAATACGACAAAGTAGAGTTGCCCCATAGAGTTTCTGAAGAGCTCCTGGTGAATTTGAACTGCTGGCCATTTGGTTAGCAGCTGCAGCACTTAACCACTATACCACCAGGGTTTCCAAGGAGTTCAGAGAAGAAAAATTAGTGTGAGATGCAGTGAAAGGAAAGTATATTTAAACTTTCCTTGAAGTCTCAGTGACAAAGTAAGTGGTACAAACAGTTAAGTCCAGCACAAATGAATGGGCACGGTACCATAGCATCTATACAAACAACACTCAGGATACTTCTGTGAAGGCAAACTCAACAACATTTATTTTGGAACCACAGACATCCCAGGACATTAAAGATCTAGAAACTCTAATGATGGTAACAGATATACAAATGGCAACACTTGCCTGTACAACTCAGAAGAAGGGGGGGAGGACAGAAGGACAACGATAAAGGGAACCTGACCATTCTTTAGAGTCTCCAAGGGGTGCAAACAGTTTACATGCTCACCAGCTAACCAAAAGGCTAGAGGTTTGCATTCACCCAGAGGCACTTCATAAGAAAGGCCTGGCAATCTACTTCTGAAAAATCAGCTTTTGAAAACCATGGGGAGCACAGTTCTGTTGTGACACACACGGGGTCATCACAAGATAGAGTCAACTTGATAGTAACTGATTCGGCCACACTCTGATTACTCGTTTATTTCACACTGAGGGAGTTGTTAGATGTTTTTTTTATTTCATCCTCTGTGTCAGACAAAAGAAGTCTTATGCTCCTCAGGGAGATCTGAGCTTTCAGGGGGTCTTTATAGCATTAGCTAGTCAGACCCATCAAAAGGTAGAAATGAGGTTTGTGTAATTGGGAATCTCACAGACATCAATGCAATGATGAATACAATGAATGAGAAGCGACGATGGAAAAAGAAAGTGAAGAAAATACACTATTAAGCATGCCTTTATTACTTTTACATTAAAATGAGGAAATTCATTTAAAAATTTAACATACAAAGATAGTCCACTTTTTAATAGTAAACAGTCCCTAATATTGTTATGGAAGAACAATAATAGTTCTAAATGGTTATTTGTATCAGCTTTAGCACATGCAAGTGGTGCATTCAATACAGGAACATCACAGCAAAATATGCCACAACGAGGGAACACAGACACGTTACATCCACAATCCATTTCATTACTATGATTACTTTACAACTATTCCACATTTAGAGGATACGTCTCTCATCTTAATGTACAGTCCTTCTGCTTTAGTACAAGGTAGTCCATAGCCGGCAGTAAAACAAAAATAGGAAAACTAGTAGGCAAAAATAAAGCAGGGTTATCAAACTTTGTTATGTATATGTAATATTAAATTCTGTAAGCAGCAACACAGCATTTGAGGGCCTTTTAGAGGACAATGGGAATCAGCATTCACAGTTGTCTTCTTGTGCCCAGCCATGAGCCAGTTGACCAAAATCAGTGTGGAATTAGAGTGTGACAAAAACCATGATGCCAATCAGGGACCAAGACTACATTCATAAGTCCTGAAAACCAGTTATAGAAGTGGCTGCAAGGAAACCTGTCAGTGTCTCTCGCTCACCATTTTATCCCGAGCACATAACACTTCCATCCAAAATTCTTTGCTGAATGAATGTTGAAAGGCAAGTTTGAAAATGAAGTTCACCCGGAAAAGGGCCTAGCGGCTTAAGGGCAAAGGACTGTGCTTAGGACTGAAAGCAGAGCCTGTGCCGTGCCAGAATGAGCACTGAACCTGGGAGTACGAGGCCACGCTGTTCAGGCAAGGCAGAGCCTGCGGTACAGTTAATGCAGTGGCATTAAGTCAACGAGAGGCCAGGGCCCTAAAGAAATGAGAAATATAGCGAGTATGATGGACCCAGATGGGTGTTTTCCAGAATGTGCTAAGCTCAATAAAAATGAACAGACCAGCTCAACACAGAAACTTTACTGAACATTTACCATTCAGAAAATATTACTACAACCAGCGAGCAAAGATAAATGTGCTGCAGTTAATTACTTTTATGTGTGGCCTGTCTAGCCATGCTTTCATAACCCCAACTCAGTAGATTAGGCAGGACTGAGTAACAAGGTAATTGTGGCCACCAAAGGGTTTGGCTAGTTTTGCCTTAAAAGAGAGTCAGTTCCTGAGCAAAGGGAGGAGTCTACCGCTAACACAGGGGAGGGAGACACCTGTCGCAGAGACCCCACAACAGATACCTGGCAGGAGGAGACAGTACAGTGAATTTCTCTGTCCGTGGACCAAAAAAGCTGAGTGCCTTTGGGCAGAAACTGAAGGCTAGGAAGAGTCTTGCCTGTGACTGGGCTGGGGAGAGATTGTCCTGATGGAAGAAGTGTATTCTGAGTATTCGTGAACCTGAATTGCAGTTGTTACTTCCCTAATAACTCCATAATTGTGAGTACATCTGAGGGTTCTGTGTGGCCACTGTAATGAACTGTTGAATCCAGCAGTGCTGTGGGAGGGACACTTGGTGCTAGAATTGGTAAAGATGGCAGAGAGTAGAGGCTTGTCCAGTCTGTCTCATGGAAAGTCAGCCTTGTGCTGTTAATCTTGGTTCTCTTTTCCCCTGGTGAAGTTTCTGGAGGCCAGACAATGTCCCAAGTTGTTAGTACACCTAGTCATGGAGCTTTCAGTCTGTTGGGATAAATAGACATTTAAATATTCATCTTACCATCGGAAAATTGAAATGCGTTCTCATTGAAGGTCTATCCAAACCAGATCGGGAGTTCAAAGGGGTTATTTGATTGCAACCTGGGCAATCCAGAATGTCTTCAAGAAGATGACAGCAGCCAGTGTAAGAATAAATAATATCACCTAAGTTGGTGCTAAAACCAAAAAAAAAAAACAAACAAAAAACTCACCGCTGTTGATTTGATTCTGACTCAGTGACCCTACAGACAGAGTCGAACTGCAACATAGTTTCCAAGGAACATCTGGTGGATTTGAACTGATGACCTTTTGGTTAGCAGCTGTAGCACCTAACCACTAAGTCACCAGGGTTTCCAAAGATCATTATAGGAAAAGAAGTATTTGAGAATGAGGGCATAGTATGATTTTTAGCTTTCAGAGGAGGCCCTGGGCCCCTTTATGAAGCCAACCAAACACATGTGTGAAGTTGCATTTGATTTTGCATAAAGTAATTTAATCTGTAGTCTCTATGAAGCCTAATTTTTGATGTCTAGATCCGCGGACCACAATCAAGAACTGTTGGAAGAAAATGAGTAAACAGCCAGGCACAAAGTTCTGGAACTACAGGGCAACTGAGTAAAGTAACCAGTGAAGCTGTAGGGTAAGTTTGGGGTCTCGTCAGGGAAAGCCTTGAACACGGTATTAAAGGTAAATGACAAGGAATTTAATTTAGATTTGTTAATGATAACAGAGTGGAGCCCTCCCAGGACAGTGGTTAAGAGCTACAGCTGCTAACAAGAAGGGCAATACTTCGAGTCCATTCAGGTGCTCCTTGGAAACTCTATGAGGCAATTCTACTCTGTCCTATAGGGTTTCTGTGAGTTGGACAGGCTTGGTTTTGTTCTTTTAAGTAATACCATGAGTTGGAATTGACTAGTCTTACTCTATTACTTTTTAGTTTATGTGGGCTTTGATAAATCATGTAGAAATGCTAAGTTTTAGCTTTCTTCTTATAAAGGGGTCTGGTAATATTTACTCACAGTATGTGTAAGAAATATCCAAATTAGTGTGCAAGAAGTATTTGCAAAATGTCTGGCATGTTGTATGTACGTGCTAGTTTTTATTATGGCTATGGTTATTTACTGAAATGATTCTTAATTATATTTGTGGTGCCACTCACTGCTTTAGCTGCTATAAAGAGTGCACACAATATATTTGACTATTAGAGAATGGAATAAATTCTATATACTTAAAAAAAAAAGCCCAGATGTTTTCTGTTGCTTGTATGACTCTATGTGATGTATTCCTTGGATCTTCCCTTGACCTCACTTGAAATAATTCTTGTTTCTACCCAATAGACTCCAGTCACTTGTTTTTTATTGGAAACTTCAAGCGTATTCTTGCCTAAGGGACTTTGTACTTGTTGCTACCTCTCTTTTCCTAACCACGAGATCTACAGACCTTCCTGGTTCCTGTTTTCCAAATGTCTATCAAATTCTGCTCTTTATTTTCTTCACAGCACTATCACTCTGTGAAATTTTATGATTTATTTATTCCTGTGTTCCCTTATTCATTGTCTAGTCTACCACTAGAATGTAAGTTCCACATACTCAGGGGCCTTGCCTCTGTTATTTGTCCTAAATCTCTGAAAAACATCACGTAAACCAAAACACAAACAAACAGAACATAAACTCAATGTCCTCCAGTCAAGTAATGACCCCATAGGACAGAGTAAAACTTCCTCACAGGGTTTCCAAGGAGCGTCCAGTGAATTACTTCTGAAACTCTGGTTAGCAGTTATAACACTCAACCATTATGGTACCAGGTCAAAAGTCATTGGATGAGTGGATAAATAAAAGAATCACTGGTTGGAAAAGAAGCCAATTATTCTTTGCTCTCATGTTAATCCCAACATGCCATGATTCTGGCATTTTCTATTAGATGCTTGAGTGGGACTATCCTCCACACACAAATGTGCTTCATCACCCTTCTGTTTACTTTCTCTTGCTTAGTGTTTGTCTTGCAAGCAACAATTTCGTCCATTTACTCACTATGAATACAGTACAGATGCTTTCATAACAGCTTTGTGAAGAACTGATGATAAAACTACAAAACTAAACAATGCATGACACGTTTTCCAAAGAAGCTGCAGAAAATGTCATTTTAGCATGTCTACTCTTTTAAAAGTATAAAATTTGGGGAATGTGTAGTAAATTTAAGGACATTTGGAGTTGATCAAAGAAAAAGGTAAGCCCACAGGATAGCAACATTGCACAGCAAATTATTTTTGGGGGCTGAAGGATTGTCAGCAGCATACAAGTGTTATTCCCTCATAGCAGACATCATATGGAGCCACCAGATGGAGAAGAGGACATGACAATCCCCTGGGAAAGGAGGGGGAAGAGGAAGCTTAGATGTCCTAGATAATGTCCTCCTGTAGCAAGGTAGGCAGTCCCCAGGTTAGAGCGCTTCAGAGGCAGCAGCACCTTGTTGTTGTTGGTAACTGCCATTGAGGTGACCTCTAACTAGCAGGAAACTCCAGCTCATGGTGGCCTGATGCACAGTGGGTCAAAATGTTGCCCAGTTCTGTGTCATGCCCATAATCAATTGCAGATCAGACCATCGTGATCTGTAGGATTTTCATCGGCTGCCTTTGGGAAGGTAGATTACCAGGTCTTTCTTCTGAATCGATCTTAGTCCGGAAGCTCCAGTGAAACCGGTTCAGCATCATGGCAACACCACAAGCCCCACTGACAGATTAGTGGTAGCTGTGCGCTGGCCACACTGGCCAGGAATCAAACCCTGGAACTACAAGTTTGTTTTATCTAGGGCTAGCAGATGTTAAGTACTGTTTTGCAGTATTTATAAAGAAGAAAGGCTCTGAAGAGAAGCCAACGATCTGCTTTGGTTTTTTTTTTTATTATGGTTAAGTGAGAGTTTGTAATTCAAGTCAATCTGTCATGCAAAACCCCTGAACACCTGCCTCTATGCAACTCTACCTGCTCTCCTCACCCTGTGACAGCACACTCCTCCTTTACACCCTGTACTTCTGGAATTCCTTCAACCAACGTTTGTCCCATCGTCTTCACCCTCCCCTCTGCCTTCTAAAGAGGAATGAGTTGGACTGCCTCATATATATATTAAACCAAGAAGTACACACACCGCCTGCGTCATTCTATGTACCATAAGTTCAGTTGGAGGGAGGGTATAAATAAAAACAATTGGATGTTTACAAATCTGAGTTTGATGTTGATGGATTTTTTTTTTTTTTTCCACTAATGGACCTCAGCTTGCTATGAAGTAAACAACATGGGGCCTGTGCAGAGGCCGTCTTTGGCTCATTAGTATAACAGAAGGGCAGCAGCTTGCCAGCTAATCACATTTTTCACAGTCGTAGAATGTTGCCCTGAAAGGATGCTCTGAGGTTATCTAATGTAGATCCCTCATTTAGCAAGTGAGAAACAGCAGTCCAGAAAGGCAGGGGAAGACCAGTGATGGCATGTGGTAGCAACAAGTCTGCAGCACTGCCCTCCTGACCCTGTGGCCAGGGCTATTTTCCCAATATTTGCTACCATGTGCTGGCAAATGAGGAAATGGTGCTGTTATTGGTTTCTTGTCCAGTGAAGTTGAAGGAAGTGTTCATGCCTGTTAGAGACCTAGAACAGTATTTTGAATTATAACTTAGAGAAGGGCTGGGTCTTGATGGGTATTTACAAACATTCAAATCTTTACGGCTATGATTATGTAAAAAATACCATTTATGTAGCATCTGTGATTTTCACATGTGCAAGTAGCTCTGTACTTTTAGGACTTTGGTAAAGCAGGATAATAAAGAATTTCACACGTGTAATTTGCAATAGATTGTCTTTCATCTGCCGGTGAGGAAAAAAGGGGCCCAATTTCTCATGAAATACCAGTCAGCATTTAGAAGCTCAATGCTACTATAATGAAAAAAGCCACTATGCCTGTTCTGCTTCAAAGACAAGTTGATTATTAAAAAGGGTTTTTCATGCACAGAAAACTGCTAAAAATGAGACCATTTTATGGGTAGGAAACCATAAAAATTAGCCCACTTTAAGCTCTGGTTTTGTCTTAGCTTCTTTAATTGCATCTCACATACATTATTTATTATTGACAGTTGAGCTGCAAGCCCAAAATGGCCCAGAGAAACTAAAGCCTGTTCTGTCTAAAAATTAGAAATGGAAATTCAATGTATGTTTCCTTGTTTCTTTTTTTTTTTTTTTTAAAGTTGCGTAGGGGAGGACACTTAAGTTGAAGGATTTTGCGCACTAGAGTGTCAGTTAGTGGGAGTTAGGGTGGTTGTGCTGTAACCTCGCCTTGCAGGGCAGATAATGAAATGTCAACAGGCCCTCAGGAAGCAGAGCACTCTGGAAGGTGATGTAACATATTGCCAGCAGACTGTTGTTATCAATCGATCTAAATGTGCTTTTGCAACTTTTTTTTTTATTATAGTTCTTTTGTATTCATACACAGGTTTCCTTGGCCTTTTGAATATTTTGCAGTGTATGTGAAGATGCTTGGTTATTTAATCAAAAGATCAGTGAAAGTTTTACTTCAGTTTGTAGAAGTAAAAAAAAACAACTAATGAACAAACAGAACACTGATATCCTACTCTCTATTAAAGAAACATGAAAGATATGTGCTGGTGATGTTTCTATTTAGATATTTTTACCCTCTTCTCTACCTGAATGTCAAGTATTTGAGTAGATATGCAGCAGTCTCTCTCTTTGTCTCTAATTATCTTTCTCTTTTCTTCATCTAAGAGGTCCTGGCTCTGGTGGCACACTGGTTAAGTGCTTAACTGCTAACCAAAAGGCCGACAGTTCAGTCCCCTCAGCTGCTGTGTGGAAGAAAGCTGTAGCAGTCTGCTTCTGTAAAGACCTACAGCCTTGGAAACCCCAGTGCAGTTCTCTATGGCTGTTGTGAGTTGGAATCATCTCCCTGGCAATGGGTTTGTCTTCCTCATCTCTCTGCATTGATCTTGTGTCCTTTTTCCTCCTATATATTAATTCAAAGAAAGTTTACAAAAATATTTGTCTTTTCATCTGAGAGACCGAATATACACTCAGAAAATGGCTGGTCTACATAAGGCAACAGAACCCTGACTCACCTAAGACCTGCAGACAGCCAAGTCATAACCTCCTCATCAACAGACATAGAATGGACTTGTCATCGACAGCCAGCTTCTCTATCTTTTACTTACACTTCCAATTCAGGACCAACCATAGAAAGCCAAATATACTCCCACACCAATTGCATTAAGATGCCCTGTTTTTAGTTAGCCCACTTTCAGATTCTCATCTCCAGCGTCTTCCTTCAGAGCACACTCAAAGCCTTCCTTTTTTATTTTTTTACTATAAAAGCTTCCTGCTGGCTTACCTGCTTTTGATTCCCTGCCAAATGTAAGCAAAGGTGGCTGACTCCTTTGCTCTATCAAGCTCCGTATAACAGCCTCTGTTTGGTCTCATTTTTCCACTCTTCATTCATTTCCAAACCTCTGTGGGACTGAATGTCTCACTTGGTACCTTTGCTTTTCCATATGTTCCATGATATATAATAGAAAAAACACTCAACAGGTTATTTGGGGCACTCCCATGACATTCTGGGGCTGCATCTGCTTGTATTCCTTTCAAGAGTTTGCTTCTCCACGTCCCAGTGCCATCTTCTGTTGCTTTTCCTGGCATCTGCCGTCCTCACCTATCCTTCGTTAGAAGCTTCCCCAGCTGATCACAATACCTCTCTGCAGGTAGAAGAGGCACAGTCACACCCTGTCAGCTCAGCTGGGAGGTGTTCTCCCTGTCACTCCCTCCCAATGTGGCCACAGATAAACCAGACAAGGCTCACCTGTCAGGAAGAGTGATTTTCAGGTAGATACACTTTTAGGAGGGAAACATTCTTCCAACATTTTTTGTTTAGCATTGTGCTTTGAGGTATATGTGAAGAAAATTTCTGTGGGCTGAAAACATGAAAGAGTCCAGCTTTCAGAAGAACTAACCAGTGAATTTCATCACAATGCGTATTAAAATCTGGTGACTTCACTGGGAAAGTACTCCTGTCTAAGATAACAAGATGAAAGGTAGAAAAAAGGAAAAGAGGAAACGGCTGAAGGCAGGAGGAAAGGAGGCAAGGGGGAGGATACAAAGAAACAGAGGAAGGGAAAGAAGTAGGGAGGGACAGAAGCAGAGAGGAAGGAAAGCAGGCATGCACGCAGACTTGAAGTCTCTAAGTAACCTTGTCAAAAGGTAAAATTTTACTTTCCAAATTGGGGTTGGAGGGGTCTTACCCTGATACAGTCAATTAGCGTTGAAGCAGAGGTCACACAACCCAAATCTGGCTGCTTGGCCAGATTTTCTGGTCATCTAGTGCTGCTATAACAGCAACACCACAGCTGGGTGGCTTTAACAGAGATTACTTTATTTCCTCACAGTAACAGAAGCTGAAAGTCCAAATGTGAGGGTCATTTCCAGGGGGGCACTTCCTCTCTGTCAGCCCTCTCATCAATCTTCTCCCAGGCAAGGAGTTTCCACGCAGGGACCCCAGTTCTGAAGGATGTGCTCTGTTCCCAGTACTGCTTTCTTGACGATATGATGTCCCCAATTCCCTGCTTTCTTCCCTTTTGTCTCTTGTAAGATAAAAGGTGATGCAGGCCACTCCTCAGGGAAACTTGTTTTACATTGGATCAGAGATGCTACTGCACAAAGGGTGCTGCAATACCACCGTATTCCTCTTTAACATAAAATTACAACCACAAAATAGAGGACAACCACACAATACTAGGAGTCGTGGCCCAGCCAAATTGATAACACTTATTTTTGGGGGGAGAATAACTCAATCTGTGACAAGCAAAGATTCAGAGAAGTGAACTCATTATGAGCTAGACCACTGCTCTCAACTAGGGCCATTTTGTTCCCTAGGGGACATCCTGGTGTGTCATTTTTTGTTTGTTTGTTACAATGGAAAGTAGATCGTGGCACAGCCAGCAACTAGACCATGGATGTTGCTGAACACCTTCAATTGCACAAAACAATGTCTCACAATGAAGGGTTATTTTTCCCAAAATGTCAGAGCCCTTGAGGTTGAGAAGCCCTGAGCTGTGCTAACTTCCCAAAGCAAGGTTCATTAGTACCAGCTTAACACTGGGCAGTCCATAAGAAAATCAACAAGAAAAAGACAAATAAGTAACAATTTCTATATTTACTAAGCATTTACTGTATTACAAACACTATACAAAGTGTTTGGCCAAGATGTTTTCATTCACTTTTTACAACAATCTTACAAGATAAGTCTTATCTTCTCTGTTTTACAGAAAACCAAATAGAACTCTGTTTCTACAAAGTTTATGTTCTCAACTATAAGCTAAAGGATGGCAAGAGTGTTTTAGAAGAAATGTTTTAGATTTACCATTTCAATTAAAGTACCTAGAGAAACAAAAATAAGTTCTTGAGTATTAAACTTGTAAGCCTAATATACGACAATGAACAATAACATCACTGTCATCAGCTGCTAGGAAGCGACACAGAAGTGACAATAAGATCACACCATCTATCAGAAGCATTTGAATGCAATATAAACAGCTACACAAGTATGCACGCTGATGTGTGAACAGAAAAGGAGACTCAGAACTTGTAGACTCTATGCTTCCTTTTGTGTTTTAAATTAAACTAATTATAAAAGGACTGAATATACATTAAAGTGTGGTAAATAAATGTTACAATAATAATGCATTTGTTCTCTTAGTATTTACTGAGAACTCAGTACTGGGATTCTATAGTGTAAGTCTCTGATCCTTCTCCCATGGCTCTTAAATAATAGTAATAAATGCTGTAAGAGTTATAAACACTTATAGGAACATTTAGTGAACATCTCCTATATAACCTATTCTAAGCGCTTCACACGGAAACCCAGGTGGTGTAGTGGTTAAATACTGACTGCTAACCAAAAGGTTGGCAGTTCAAATCCACTGGGTGCTCTTTGGAAACTCTATGGGGCAATTCTACTCTGACCTATAGGTTTGCTATGAGTCAGATTCAACTCGACAGCAGCAGGTTTGGTTTTTTGGGGTAAGTGCTTTACATGTATTAATTAATCCTTACAGTGACCCTTTGAAGTATGTGCCATTACTGTTAAATCAGTGTTAGAGATAAAGGAACTAAGGCATAGAGAAGTTAAGCAAATTGTCCAAAGTCACAAAGCTAAAATGTTAGGTAGAGTTGGAAGAAACGGTCAGGTCTCCCTGCAGAGCCCACGGTTTTCAGCACTGCCCTGATCCTTGTCTCTCTAACACCCTTCTCAGTGCTTCATTTTAAGTTTAAACTGGGTCCACTAAATCTATGGATGCGGGCGCTGAGCTGGTAGACAGATCCCACACAAGCCTTTGGTATGAGGCTGGTGGTGGTGGTTGCCGTCGTTAGCTGCTGTGGAATCAGCTCTGACTCGTGGTGACCCCAGGTGAAATAGAATGGAGCACTACCCAGTCCTGTGCTATCTTCACAGTGCTTCTAGTTGAGCCCATCGTTGTGGCCTTTGTGTGTTTTGCGTGTCTTCCAGCACAGGGGCCTCAGTTTCCAGCACTATGTCAGACAACGTTCTGTTGTATTCCACTGGATTTTCATTGGCTACTTTTCAGAAGTAGATTGTTAGGCCTTTCTTCCTAGTCTGCCTTTGTCTGGAAGCTCTATCAAAACATGCTTGCCATGAATGACCCTGCTGGCATTTTAAATCTAGCATCATAGCAACATGGAATCTACTACAGTACGACAAACTAACAGACAGGTGGTGTGGGGCCTCTAGAGTCTCTGGGAAAAGAAAGCTGCCCCAAGCACAGGAATAAACAACTCTAACTTTCAGAGGTACACAGGAGTTCCCACTGACACGTGGAAGCTTCAGATGCAGTTATGTACCATAGAGAGAAACAGTGACATGAAAACGCTGCTCCTCTGCTGTCTGAATCACACTGGTACCAAGCAATATTCCACTGGGGCTCCTTTACCTGAATACAAAGCAAAGAGGAAGCATCTCTCTCTGTCACCCTGCCACACATCATAGGGCAGATTTGATTTCCGAAGTGCCACTTCAGAGGTGCCACCAAATGAGACACACTGAGCCCAGGGGACCAACAAGAAGGACTCTCCCCATAGAGATGGTGTGTAATGTTGTGGCAGTGGATCTTGAGCTCATTCAGCAGCATTCACACGGAAATGCTGTGCCCTGGGTGGTGCAGTTAAGCTATTGGCTACTAACTGAAAGGTGGTAAATTTGACTCTACCCAGAGGGGTCTTGTAAGAAAGGCCTGGTAATCTACTTCTGAAAAATCAACCATTGAAAACTTTCTGAAGCACAGTCTATTCTGAATCACATGGGTTGGCATGAGTTTTAACTGACCAGAGACAACTGATGGGAGTGTGTGGTAAAAAGGGCAGTGGCAGAGAGCCATAGACCAAGAGGAGCCACAGGAGGAAGCAGCTGTGGTCAGCAGAGTGGCTCTGAGTCCATGGCAGCATGTGTCACACAGGGCTCTGGAGACTCTAAATGTCCTTAGGAGGGAAATTGCAGGGAGCTTGGTTTCATGCATTGGTAGTTTGGCAGAAATGAGCTCCAAAATTAGGTATTAATATTAGTGCTCCCACATACATGCACAGAAAGTTGTGAGGCTAGGAGAAATTACAGTTCCATGCAGTTGACCTCAGAGTAGATAAATATGCAGATCCCTGAAAGGCTGAAGAAATGGCACTGTAAGATATAGACTGACAGGCAGATGACAGTAGTGAACCAGAAGAAAAACAGCTAGGTGATTTGTGCAAGAATCAGAAAGGGAGGGCCAAGGAGAAGAAAATTTAAGCTGACCCAATCGCTTGCCAGGGTAACCAGTGAACAGGAAGGGCAAAGGCAGACAAGGACTTTCTCAACAGGTTGTGCTCTGTATGTGAGTTATGAAGTGAGAAAGCTGAACTTACATCTGAGATGACGACAAGCAGTAGTTAAACAGTATGAATAGGAAATGTACTTGGAGGAATACAGTATACTAGAGAAAATGAAATCAAATCAAAAAGGAGACAGTTTTACAGTATACAGTATACTAGAGAAAATAAAATCAAATCAAAAAGGAGACAGTTTTTTAAAAAAGGAGAAGGAATGGAGCAAAGACCCAGTTGTACTGTTCTACAGGTAAGAAGAAAGAAAATCATTATTTTTTGACCTACAGAAGAGATACTGTGCGTGCCAAAAAACCAAAACCAAACCTGTTGCTGTCTAGCCAATTCTGACTCATAGCATCCCTATAGGACAGAGTAGAACTGCCCCAACAGGTTGCTAAGGAGTGCCTGGTGGATTAGAACTGCTGACCTTAATCATTACATCACAAGGATTTCTCAGTGTGAGGACCTGGCTTAAATACCATAGGGAATAAGTGCTAAGGGTGAGTACTGACATCTGTGCTATAATGAGGTTACTGACGTGAGTGGCTGGAAATTGAGAGAGACTCAAACTCGTCAAGAGTAAAACTTCCTGTCCTTTAGTCATCCTTTCTCCCCCCATTCTGGTTTCATTGCTATGTATTTTTCTTTCTTTTTTTTTGTGATTGAGTGAGAATGTAAAATCCAACTTAAATTTGCAAGGCTGCCTATGTGCAGCTGCTACTGCTCTCTTTGCACACTCCCCTTTCCTGTTCCATGAAAGGCGTATCCTCCTAATGATCTGCTGTCCCCTCTTCTCCACCCTCTCCACTATCTTCTAACAAGAGCCCTGTAGGATGAAATCCTAGAGATGAATAGAACCATAAAGAGCACACATGATATGGTCACTCTATGTTGCCGAGTCCAATCCATTCCTTTCTGAGGAGTTGACTTCAGTAATGATTTAAGATCAGGGGCAGCATCTGGTCTAGGGGCGATGGTCTCAGGTGAACCCCCAGGCCTTTGGACCATCTGTTGTGGTCTTTTAGTGGAGTTCTCAGAGTGCACCCCTTTTTATTCTCATATTGCCAGTGGGACTCAACTATGTGACCCCCATCACGGCTGTCACTGGAGGTGGCCAGGCATCATCTGGTTCTCCTGGTCACATGTTGATGGAGTCACCCATTCACATGGGTCTTTCTGTCTTCTGGGTTCTCTTTCCCCCATTTTGATTTTGTCCTTGGTGATCGTCTATTCCTCCTGAGGTGGGACAATTTGGTGTACCTCAGATCAGTCACCCATTTTTAATTAGTGATTAAAAAATGGAAGTTAAAAGGCAAATGTTTCAGTTTCTTCTCCTCCACTGAGTAGGTGGTGGCCCCACATATGTTAGAATAGACCAGTGCTCCACAGGGTTTCTAGTGGTGGATTTTTTGGAAGTATGTCATCAGGCCTTTTCTGAGGTGCCTCGTAGACATGATGCCCCAACTATTATGTTAGAAGTTGAGTACTTAACCATTCACACCCCCAGGGACTCTATGGGGTTGTCATGAGTCTAAATCAGCTGGATAACAGCTGGTTACTGACTGGGAGTAGACAGCAGGTAGAAGGCAGTGGAGTGCTCACTGACTCCAGAAATAGCAGGTCTGTCTTACAATGTTGTGGAGCCATTTAACGATCCTTCCACTTGTTTCTGTGTGGGGAAGACTTTCATTTCTCCAAGAAAGCACAATAAAAGAGGAGCATCACCAGTCATTCTATCCATCCTCATTCTTATGAGCTGGAATTGCGGTAAGGCACTTAATGATCCTTCCACTTGTTACTCTGTGGGAATGAGACTTTCATTTCTCCAGAAAAGCATAATAAAAGAGAAGCATCACTAATCCTTCTATCCCTTCACGTCCACATGAGATGGAGTTGGGGTAAATGTCATTTAGCTGAGTTGGCTCAGCACTTTCTTGATTTGTCTTCTTCTTATATTTTGCTTGCTAAATTTCACTGTTTCTGCTCCTGTGTAGTAAACATGCCCTTGCACACTGTTGAGAAGTTCTACTTCCAGCTCTGTTTAGCCTTCTCTCAAATGAGGTATGATGCAATTCCAAGTTTCCCTATTCATGGCTGAAAAGTAGGCTCGGATTTGGCTCTGCAGACTTAGATGCTTCCCATTGAGTCACAACATCTGGATTGAAGAAGTTAGCAGGAGGACTAAGGCAGATTCTCCATCTGTGTCCAATATCTGTTCTCACTGATTTAAGAACTTGGAAGGGAAGAAAGTATGGTTAATTAGCGTATCTAAATCCTCCAAGAAGCTACTTACTACCTAACCAACCAGTGCAAAAATCACTTATCTTTTGAGAGCCTCAGTTTACTCATTTGTAAAATCAATAAAAAAACAATATATAGAAAGGCTCTTATGAGGATTATATTAAATGATGTACATGAAGGCAACAAAGCATAGGAAGCATGCAGTAGAAGTCTACTCCTTGTGTGTGGAGAAATTTTTCCCAAACATACTGCATCCTAGCTCTGTAAGGCTAAAAATGAACTTGATAATATTTATCTGTTCTTAGCAACAACAACAAAAATTTAAGCATAAGAGTAAGATTTCTGGAAGATATTAATTGAACTGCAATGGCTTCCTTCCTACAGGCCAGGTAGTTTTCTGAAACTTGAGGGGTTCAGCTGTTGTTATGCCTCATACCTGCACAGATCAGCAAACATCTAATTAATTGAAAAGATGCTCAAGTTATTATATATTTTTTACTTTAACCATACCAGATCTTCAGAAAATGAGTAGTGCCTGGTAAAATTTGAGGATATGACATGAAGTCAGTCCTTCCCACTTCTTCTCTCCAAAATCACCTAAAGCAAAAAGTAAATGCAGGAACACATTTTTTTTTTTTTCTTCAAGAAAATCAGGAGACAGCTTAAACTCTGAAGAACAATGTGGTGGGGGACTATAAAAGCACAGAAGTAAGAATAAGGTGAGGATATTCAGGGCTGCAGATCTCTGCAAGTGCCTTCAAATACACTTCTCCCTTGGAGCTGTGGAAGGCTACATTCTGGAGCCCAGAACATAGTTCTCATGTTGCCAACCATGGAGACAAAGTGCTTGAGGGGCTGAAAGAGGTTTTATACACACAGTTTAGAATCAGGAAGCAGATGAGGTAGAGCTAATTAATAAACCATACAGACAAGACATTTTACCATTGTCTACATAGCAAAGGCATATAGGGAGAGCTCATTTTGAGCAATCTCTCTACTGCCTCATTCTTTTGGAGAGGGATAAGTAAGGGCTTAAAGAATACAAGTGTAAAACGTTGGATTATGAATAAAATTCTTGTTTTTCTTATGATTCTTGATCCTCAGAAAGAAGCAACAAAGATACAAAAAGAAGAATATGAAATAACAAACAGGGAAAACAGATGATGGGCAAAATTATTCAGCAGGGTAATGCTGGCTGGAGATGGTGTCTTAAAGCCAAAGCCAAAGTCACTGCTGCTGAGTGGGTTCCGACCCATAGTGAACCTTTAGGTCAGAGCAGAACTGTCCTGTAGAGTTCGTAAGTAGGCCTGGTGGATTTGAACTGCTGATTTTTTAGTTAGCAGATGTAGAACGTACCCATGCAACCACCAGAGCTTCCAGTATGAAATTTGGCACACTGTAATATTTTGGGTAATTTCACTTGGTATTTATCACATATTTACTGTGACTCAGTAATCACATGGTTAAAAACTAGGGAACAATTTTCACCCGTTCTATGAAAGCTTGGTGGTGGGGTAGTTAAGTGTTATGTCTGTTAAGCAAAAGGTCAACAGTTCAAATCTGCCAGGCACCCCTTGGAAATTCTATGGAGCAGGTCTGGTCTGTTCTATAGGGTATCCATGATTCGAAGTCAACTCAATGGCAGTGGATTTAGTTCTTTGGTTTTGGTGTGTAATGGCATTTAAGAAATAAAACATGTCATGGAAACACTATAAAAAGGTTAAAAGCTTGTGTCCAGAAGAGTTAAATCTTGGAAACTCAGAATTATAAAGTAGAGAGAGTCTTGGTAAGAATCTCACTTCCACTAGCGGTTCCTAGAATATGATTACTGCCCATCAAGCACAAAATCATCAGAAAGAGATGAGCACCATATGAGTTTAAAACTGAGGTTTATTATTTGTTCCAAGAGCAGCCTTTTTATCTGTTTTTCTTTTGACTGATAAAAGAGATGAAAAGAATGGAAAGAAAATGAATCCCAATTATTTTTTGGAAGAAAATGAATCTTAATACCATGAAAGTAATGTCAGAGTGGGAACAAGAGAAAAGAAGAAAACCCTTCAGCTTGGTAGCTCTATATTGGTGTCTGACAAGATAAGAAGAGAGGGCAAAGTTATATAATGTGTTTTGCATTAGAGTCCTTCAGTAGACAACCAAGCTATTCTATTGTTGCTTCACAGAGGAAGAACTGATTCTGACTTAGCTGACTGGGAGTGGAAAGGCAGACAGGTGACTGTGTGCATTTACGGGACTCAGCTTGATTAAAATACCTGCAAAGCAAGCACAGACATGAAGAGTTTAATCTATTTGAATATAATATTAGGAAGTAAGACAAGACATCAGTACCGTGGGGGAGAAATCATAGTATTCCTTTGCTGGCTGCTGCTGACAGGCATTTATTTATTTTGTATTTCCTTGAGAGAGAATGAGGTAATGAAATCTGAGAGAGAAAGCTCTGAATGGAGAATCCTGTGACTCGGGTTCAAACACCACTGCTGAGGTTATTGCACTGTAAAATCTAGGGCTCTTCCTTTAGCTCCCAGACCTCAGTTTTCCCATCTGTATAATGAAAGGTTGAAGTGTTTGCCTACAAAATCTCTAAGGTGTTTTCCAGCGTGAAAATTCCATGATGTGTTTGTGGATGTCAAAAGGCTAAATCCACACACCCACAATTTGTTCATTCCATTTTCTGCATTGTGCTATACCCACCGCTTTATAATTCCTTATCCTTTTTCTGGGCTGCTTTCTGCTCTGTTTCTGCTTTCCCACCTAAATGAACCTGTCTTTGGGACCCAGCTCAGTGTTCCAATTCTCCTTCACAAAAGAAGTAATCTCCATCTCCAGAAGTCTCCAAAAAGTTTCTTTATGTCCTCTTCTGGCACTTAACATATTGTGGATGATACTGTAGTCATGAGTTCATAAACTGTCTTCCTGAATAGTGTTATGAACTCTCCCATGGTTGAGATAACTGACATGCAGATATACACCCATTATTGAAATGTTGAAATATGACCTAGTATTTGGTAAATAATCACTTCACCAGTTGCCGAACGAGACCACCTGTCCCAACTATTTCACTGCTTCCTTCAGGACACACAGATGTCCCTTCATTCAAACAACTGGCAGAAGGGAGTCTCCAGAGCCCTAGTCCATGGCAACAGTTTTGTCTCTTCTGTTTGGTCAGAGTCCATGTTATGCAAGTTATTAAATATTTTGAATGTAATCTTTGCTTTGTGCCTCACCCCACCCGGTCCTAATCTGCCTTACAAACAATAAATGACAGCTACAGGCTTGTTCTTAAACCATAAAAATTGTAGAAAAAAGCTCTCTGCTCCTCTGAATCCAACAAATAGCAGCAACTTTCCATATAGTGTTAGACGCATCCCTGAGACACAGTGGTGAAGGTCGGAGTGAACCGGTTTGGCCTTATTGGATGCCTGGTCACCAGAGCTGCTTTTAGCTCCAGCAAAGTGGACATTGCTTACATCAATGACCTCTTCATTGACCTCCACTACATGTTCTACATGTTTCAGTACGATTCCACTCATGGCAAGTTCATGGCACTCTCAAGGCTGAGAACAGAATGCTTGTCGTCAACAGGAAGCACATCACTATCCTCCAGGAGCAAGATTCTGCCAACATCAAGCTGGTGCTGAGTATGTTGTGGAGTCTACTGGTGTCTTCACAACCATGGAGAAGGCTCGGGCTCACATGAACAGCTGATATTTGGCAAAGGCCTTAAGACATTAAACTGGGGTACAAACAATCTCTTCAACAAATGGTGCTGGCAAAATTGGATATGCATCTGCAATAAATTGAAACAAGACCCATATCTTGACACCTTATACAAAAAACAACTCAAACTGGATAAAAGACCTGAATATCAAATCTAAAACGATAAAGCTTATCCAAGAGAAAGTAGGAACAACAATGGAAGGTTTAATACACAACACAGACAGACTTCAAAATCTGTCAAAGCACAATCATCAGAAGAGAAAATAGATAAATGGGAACTACTAAGAATCAAACACTTTTGCTCATCCAAAGGCTTTATTAATAGAATTAAAAGGCCAACGACAGAATGGGAAAAAATATTTGGCAACTATATGTCAGACTGACTCCTAATCTCCATAATCTATAAGGTACTACAAAACATCAATAAGAAAAAGATAAATCGTCCAATTAAGCAATGGGCAAAGGAGATGGACAGATGCTTCTCTAAAGAGAACATCCAGGCAGCCCCCCCCCCAAAAAAAACACGTGGACATGCTCATGATCATGAGCTATTAAAGAAATTCAAATCAAAACTACAATGAGATATCATTTCATCCCAACAAGGTTGGCCATGATCCAAAAAATACAAAACAACAAATGCTGGAGAGGCTGTGGAGAAAACGGTACTCTCCTACACTGTTGGTGGGATTGCAAAATGGTGCAACCTCTTTGGAAAAAATAGATACAGATATACCATTTGACTCAGTAATTCCACTGCTCGGAACATATTGAACAGAATCAAGGCCATTCACACCAACTGATACATGCACATGGATGTTTACTGCAGCACAGCCCACAATAGCAAAAAGATGGAATCAACTCAGATACTCAGCAACAGAGGAATGGATAGGCAAACTTTGGTATATATACTCAGTGGAACACTATGCAATGATAAAGAATAGCAATGATTTTAGGAAACATCTCATAACCTGGTATCAGTTGGAGGACATTATGTTGAGTGAAAGTAATTGGCTACAAAAGGACAAATATGGTATGAGACCTCTACGATAAGAACTTAAAAACAGACTCATGCACAAAAGAAAAGACTCTTTGATGGATGCAAGGGTAGGGAGGGTTTAGATTAGATAGTTGATAGAAATTTGGTTGGGTGAAATCTGTGACAGCACACATTAGAAAGAAGATCAGTATTAACTGGACTTCAACATAACATGATTACTCTTCCCATCTTAATCCAATATTACAAGGATAGTGTAGCTGGGGTGGTGGGCTGGGCACCATGCTCTCAGGGGAAATCATGGCCAACTGGCACAACTAGTGCTTTGCTAAGAGAGCCCTCAGCACCCCACATTGGTTAGTGGTGTCTGGAGTCTTAAAAGCTGCCATCTGAGGGCACAGAAAATGGTCCCAACTTAGCACAAATGGATGAATGCCAAGGACAAAAACGACATGGGGGAAAGAGAACCCAGAAGACTGAGAGACCCACATGAGTGGGTGACTACATCAACTTGTGACTGGAAGAACTGGATGGTGCCTGGCCACCACCAGTGATAGTCATGATGGAGCTCACAAAGTTGATTCTCACTGGCAACACAGGAATAAAAAAGGGTGCACCCTGAGATATCCATTAAAAGACCACAAGTGATGGTCCGTTGTCCTCGAGGTTCCCCTGGGAGCATGGCCCCTAACCGTGATGCTGCCCCTGTCCATAAATCATAATGGAGGTCAACTCTAGGACAGGAATGTATTAGACTTGGTGACACAGAGTGAGCACATCATATGTGCACTTTATGGTTCTATGTATCTGTAGGATGTTGTCCTGCTGACTTCTTACTGGAGGAAGAGGAGTGGGTGGGGAGGAGGGGATAGGAGATTGTTGGAAGGATGGGACATGTATGGAGTAGAGAGGAAGAATGTACTGTCACTGGGCAGGGAGAACAGTGGGAGCTGCATATAGGTGGGCATGCAAATTTATACAGGAATGTACATTTTCACTCAATCATAATAAAAAATAAATAAAAATAAAAATAATAAAAAAAAACTCAGAAAAACAATTAGGGACTATGGATGGTTCTGAGAATGAGATGCCTTGTTCTACAAGTTTAAGGTTTGTCTCCTCGCCTCAAAAGACATCTAAACATTTTGGAGAAAGATATGAGGAGACAAGGTAAAATTTAGTCTTTATGTAAAGTAGGGAAGCTCTGGTGGCATGATGGATAAGTGCTACAACTGCTAACCAAAAGGTCAGGAGTTCAAATCTCCAGGAACTCCTCAGAATCTCTATGGAGCAGTTCTACTCTGTCCTGTAGGGTTTCTATGAGTTTGCATTGACTTGACAGCACTGGGGGTGGGCTGGTACAAAGTAGAAGTGATAAAATACATGTGTGGTATAATAGACATAATAGACTCTGAGCTTTTCACTAGTTTAGTGGACAGTAGAATAGTATTAGATATGGCTGGTTATTGTTAGAGGCCATTAACTCAGGTATGATTCATAGCAACCTTGTAAGACAGAGCAGATCTATCCCATAGGGTTTCCAAGGGAGAGTTGGTGAATTTGAACTGCTAATCTTTTTTATTTACTTTTTATTGTGATTGAGTGAAATCATACAATCCAGTTTAAATTCGCATGCCCACCTATGTGCAACTTTTACTGCTCTCCTTGCCTGGTGACAGCACACTCCTCCTTTCTGTTCTGTACATGTCGTATCCTCCTAACAATCTGCTGACTCCTCTTCTCCACCCTCTCCGCTCCCCTATAGTAAGAGACCAGTAGGATGACATCCTATAGATGTACAGAACCATAAAGTGCACACACAATATGATCACTCTATGTTGCCAAGTCCAATCCATGCCTGTTGGAAGAGTTGCCCTCAGTAATGATTTATGAACAGGAGCAGCATCAGGTCTAGGGCCCATGCTCCCAGGGGAACCCCCAGGCCTTCAAACCATCAATTGCAATCTTTTAGTAGAGTTCGTAGGGTGTACCCCTTCTTATTCTCATATTGCCACTGGGACTCAACTTTGTGAGCCCCATCACGGCTGTCACTGGAGATGACCAGGCACCGTCTGGTTCTTCTGGTCGCACGTTGATGTAGTCACCCATTCACATGGATCTTTCTGTCTTCTGGGACCTCTTTCCCCCATGTTGTTTTGGTCCTTAGTGATCATCTGTTCCTGCTGAGTTGGGGCCATTTGATTGATTAGCAGGCCAGTCCTTAACTATTGAGCCACTAGGTGTGACTTAAGAGCTAAAAACTGGAGGTATTATAATCCGCCATTGAGTATAAAGAATGTGACCCAGTTTGTGCTGTACTCATAAAATACAGTAGCTAAAAGAATATTGGAACATATCTTTTATGGAATCTTTCACAGAAACAAATATTAAATAAAGTACAAAACACCTACATATTTTCCACTTTATATTTTTCTTTTGTTGTTAGCTGCTATCGAGTTGGTTCTGACTCACAGCAACACCATGTAAAGCAGAATGAGACACTGGACTTGCACGACGTCTGCAATCATTTTTGTGCTTCAGCTCATCACTGTGGCTACTGTGTGAATCCATTTCATTGAGAGCCTTCCTCTTTTTCACAGAACTTCCACTCTACCAAGCATGATGCTGTTCTCCGGGACTGATCCTTCCTGACAACATGTCTAAGTGTGTAAGACACAGTCTTGCTATCTCTGCTTCCAAGGAGCACTCTGGTTATATTCCTTCCAGAAAAGATTGGTTCTTTTGGCTGTTCATGGCACATTCAATATTCTTCTCCAACACCACAATTCAAAGACATCAATTCTTCGTCTGTCTTCCTTGTTTGTTGTCCGGCTTTCTCATGCATATGATGGAATTGAAAATGCCATGACTGGGGTCAGGTGCACTTTAGTCTTCAAGGTGACAGTTTTACTTTACAATATTTTAAAGAGATTTTTGTAGCAGGTTTTCACAATGAAATGTGTCTTTCAATTTCTTGACTGCTGCTTCCATGGGCATTGGTTGTGGACACAAATGAAATCCTTGAGAAATTCAATCATTTCTCCATTTATCATAATGTTGTTCACTGGTCCAGTAGTGCAGATTTTGTTTCCTTGATGTTGAGGTGAAATCCATACTGCAGGCTGCAGTCCTTGATCTTTATCACTAAGTGTCTCAAATCTTCTTCACTTCCAACAAGTAAGGCCATGTCACCTGTATAATGCACATTGTTAATAAGTTGTCCTCCAATCCTGATGCCTCATTCTTCTTCATATAATCCAGCTTCTTGGATTATTTGCTTGACATACAGGTTGTAACGGTGTGGTAAAATGATGCAACTCTGACACACATCTTGACTTTAACTATGCAGTGTCCCCTTGTTCTGTTCACACAACTGCCTCTTGATCCATGCACAAATTCCTTAAGAGCACAGCGAAGTGTTCCGGAGCTCTCGTTCTCCACAATATTAGCTATAGTTTGTTATGATTCACAGAGACGAATGCCTTTGCATAGTCAATGAAACACAGGTAAACATTTTTCTGGTATTCTGTGCTTTCAGCCAAGATCCATTTGACATTAGCCGTGATATCTCTGGTTCCACATCCTCTTTTGAAGCCAGCTTGTATTTCTGGCAGCTTCTTGTCAATATACTGTTTCAGTCACTTTTGAATGATCTTTAGCAAAATTTTACTTGCATGTAATATTAATGACATTTTTTGCTAATTTCCACATTTGATTGGCTCACCTTTCTTTGGGATGAGCATTAATATGGATCTCTTCCAGTCACTTGGCCAGGTAACTGTCCTCGAATTTTCTTGGCAGCAGGCAACAGAGAGTGAAGGGAATGAAGGTAGAGTGAGCAGTCTAGTAAGACTGAGTAAAAGGAGAATAGGAAGACTAGGAAGATTGAGTAAACCTCCACTTCTCTATCAGTTTGTCATACTGTAGGGGCTTGTGTGTTGCTCTGATGCTGGAAGCTATGTCACTGGTATCTAGGTACCACGTGGTGGAAAGTTTCAGCTGAGCTTCCAGATTAAGGCTGACTAAGAAGAAGGAACCAGCATTCTACTTCTGAAAAGAATTAGCCAGAAAAAGCCTTGTGAATAGCAACAGAGCATTGTCAGTTATAGTGCTAGGAAATGAACACCCTAAGTTAGAAGGCACTCAGAAGACTACTGGGGAAGAGCTGTCTCCTCAAAGTTGAGTTGATGTTAATGTCATGGATGGAGTACAGCCTCTAAGATCTTCGACTGCTGATGTGACATGACTCAAAATGAGAAGAAACAGCTGCAAACGTCTATTAATAATCAGAACATGGAATACACAAAGTATGAATCTAGGAAAATTGGAAATTGTCAAAAATGAAATGGAATGCATAAACATCATTATTCTGGGTATCAGCAAGCTGAAATGGACTGGTATTGGCCATTTTGAATCAGACAATTGTGTGGTCTACTATGCTGGGAATGGAAACCTGAAGAGGAGTGGTGTTGCATTCATCATTAAAAGGAACATTTCAAGATCTATCCTGAAGTACAATGCTGTCAGTGATAGGATAATATCCATAAGTATACAAGGGAACCAGTTAATACAACTATTATTCAAATTTATGCACTGGCCACTAAGGCCAAAGATGAAGAAACTGAAGATTTTTGCCAGCTTCTGCAGTCTAAAATGGATTGAACGTGCAATCAGAATGCATTGAAGTATACTGGTGACCAGAATGCAAACTTGGAAACAAAGAACAAGGATCAGTAGTTGGAAAACGTAAGTTGGCAATAGAAATGATGCCAGAGATCGTATGATACAATTTTGCAAGACTGACCACCTCTTCATTGCAAATGCCTTTTTTTCAGCAACACAAATGGTGACTGTACAAATGGACCTCACCAGATGGAATATACAGGAATCAAATTGACTACATCTGTGGAAAGAGACAATGGAAAAGCTCCATATCAGCAGTCAGAACAGGACCAGGTGCTGACTACAACACAGACCATCAATGGCTCAAACGCAAATTCAAATTGAAACTGAAGAAAATTAGAACAAGTCCATGAGAGCCAAAGCATGACCTTGAGTATATTTCACCTGAATTTAGAAACCATCTCAAGAACAGATTCGATATGTTGAACATGAATGACTGAGGACCACATGAATTGTGGGGTGACATCAAAGACATCATCCAGGAAGAGTGAGGTCATTAAAAAGAGAGGAATGAACTAACAGTTCAAATTAGATGTCGGAAAAGACTCTGAAACTTGCTCTCCAACATTGAGTGGCAAAAGCAAAAGGAAGGAGTGACAAAATAAAAGAACTGAACAGAAGATGTCAAAGGGCAGCTGGAGAAGACAAAATAAAATATTCTAATGACATGTGCAAAGAGCTGGAAATAGAAAACCAAAGGGAAGAACATGTTCTGCACTTCTCAAGCTGAAAGAAGTGAAGAAAAAAATTCAAGCCTCGAGTTGCGATAGTGAAGGATTCTACAGGGAAAATAGGAAACGACTCGAGGAACATCAAAAGAAGATGGAAGGGACATACACAAGCATCATATCAGAAAGAATTGGTCGACGTTCAGTCATTTGAGGAAGTACCATATGATCAGGAACCAATGGTACTGCAGGAAGAAGTCAAAGTTGCACTGAAGAGTTTGGCAAAAAGTAGGGGTCCAGGAATTGATGAAATATTAATTGAGATATTTCAATAAACACATGCATGCTGGAACTGCTCACTTGGCTATGTCAAGACATTTGGAGGACAGCTACCTGGCCACCTGACTGGAAGAGATCTGTATTTACTTTTCTGTTTTTTTGTTGTTGTTGTTAGGTACCATCAAGTTGGTTCCGACTCGTAGTGACTCTATTAGTCAGAGCAGAACAGCATCATAAAGTTTCCAAGGAGAGTCTCGTGGATTTGAATTGCTGACCTTCTGGTTTGCAGCCATAACACATCACCACAATGCCACCAGGTTTCCTTTTTTTTTTTTTTTTGTTAGCACTTAGTAAATAATAAGATTTACAGGACCAGTGAAAACCTTCCCGACTGTCATCACTGAAATCTGTACGAATGATTACTAAAAAAAAGACAATTCAAGATGTAGAATCATGGTACTTTAGTAGGTTTTTGCCAACCTGAGAAAAAGTGAAACTTTAATGATTTTATCCATTTGCCGTGTTAATGTATACTGATGATTTTGTAACATTCGTTGGATTTGGGCAGACATATTTCTGGTGATATACTTATTCACTTTCCACTTTTGCCTTTTGGAACATATTCCTAATTAAATCTTTCTTTTTTCTTAACTGTAACTTTGTGGTGATTTTATTCTAGGACAGAGAGTACTACTTTCTCCTGATTGTTTTCCAACTTCATTTTCTCTCTCTCAGGATTGCTCTGTATCTCCTGATCCCCAACGAGAATCCTTCCCAAGCTTTTGCCCCTTCACCCTTTCCATTCTATATTCTTTTCCTATAACTAGAATAAGCTAGCAAGGTTGCAGGATACAAGTCAGCACACTGAAAAAGATTAGAATTTGGTTTACTAACAAATGAACAATTGAAAATTGAAAGTAAAAAATAAAAAACTTTACTTAATAGAGCAACAAGGAAAATGAATTTCTTAAGTATAAATTTAATAAAATCTGTTCAGAGTTTCTATGCTAAACACTTCAAAAGTCAGATGAAAGATATCAAGTAAGGCATAAATATAGAAAGGTGATGTATTCATGAATTGGAAGGTGCGGTACGTTTAAGATGTTAATTCTCCAAAATTAATCTTACAAATTTGTCAGAATCCCTATACAAATCATGTCAGAATTGTTGGTATGTATTGGCAAACTGATTTTCAAATTTTATATAAAAATGCAAAGAACCCAGAATAGCCAAAATAGTTTTACAAAAGATAACTAAAGTTGGAGGACTTACACAATCCACTTTCAAGACTTACTATAAAGTTACAATAATGAGGAAAGTGTAGTTTCTGAGAAAGGGTAGATACATAGTTCAGTGAAACAGAACAGACAGTCCAGAAATAGACATTAGAAAAAATACTCAATTGATTTTTGACAATAGTACCAAAGAAATTTAGTGCAAAAAGGCTAGTCTTTTTAACAAATGCTGTTGGAACAATTGAATACGCTTCCTTTTTTTTTTTTTTTTTAAAAAAAAGGACCTCATCTAAACTCATACTTTATACACATAAGTTGATCCAAAAGGGATTATAGACTTAAATGTAAAATATAAAACTATATATTTTAATAAACAGTGAGAAAAACCTTCTTGCCCTTGGACTAGATAAGAGTTCCTAGATAAAACTCCAGAAGTATGATCCATAAATCAAAAAACACATATTAGATTTCATAAAAATAAAACACTTTTGCTCTGCAAAAGACATTTTTTAAGAGAATGGAAAGACAAGCCACCGACTTGAACAAAATGTTTGCAAATCAAGTATCTGATGAAGACTCAAGCGAGCCAAGTGCCGCTGAGTTGGATCCGGCTCATGGTGACTCATGGCCAGGGTAGAACTGACCCCTAAAGTATCCAAGGAAAAAAGAGAAAAAAAGTCAATAAAAAGTCATCATAATATTTGAACAGACATTTCACCAAAGAAAGCATGTAGATTGAAAATAAGCTCATGAAAAAATGCCAACATCATAAGTCACTGGGGAAATACCAACTAAAATTACAATGAGATACCACTTCTTAGCATGGCTCAACAAACGAAAACCCTGACAACTCAAAACCACAAGGAGATACTACTTCATCCCCATCAAGTTTACTGATTTAAAAAAAAAAAAGAAAAGAAAATGAACTCTCATTCATTGCTGGTGGGAACATGAATCGGTGCAATTTCTGTGCAAAATTACTTGGAGTTCCTCTAAACATAGTATTATCAAACTAAAAAAACAAACAAAAATTCAGAGTATCAAATCCTTTGCAGTCAAGTAGATTCTTTACATAGTAACCCTACGGGACAGAGTAGAACTGTTCCAGAGAATTTCCAAGAAGCACCCGATGGGTTTGAACTGCCAGGCTTTTGGTTAACAGCCAATCTGTTAACTACTGTACCACCAGGTCCCCTATATATCCTAGGTTTGTATCCAAAACAACTGAAAGGGGTAATGGAAACATACTAGTTCACTGCTATTCACTGAAACATTATTCACAATAGTCTAAAAGTGGAAAGAGGCTAAGTGGTCACTAACAGATGAAAATATCAACAAAACATGGTACACACAAATAATGGAATATTACTCAGCCATAAAGAAAAACAAAGTCCTGATATGTGCTGCAATATGATTGATTCTTCAAAACACTGTACTAAGTGAAATACTTCAGTCATGAAAGACCACACACTGTATGATTCCACTTACATAAAATATCTGCAATAAGCAAGTGTAGAGAGAAATCAACGTTATTAATGGTTACTAGGATTTGGGGGAGACGAGAAGCCATTTCTGGTGGGGCACTGAGCTTCTGCTAAGGATGACAGAAAATTTTGGAAATGGATAGAAGAGATGGTTGCATAACATAATGATTGAATTGTACATGTCAAAAATATTGAAATGGTAATTATTTTGTTATATACATACTTACTACAATAAACAAAACAAAACCCTGACAGTACCAAGCAGTCACAAAGAGGCTGAGCACCTGAACCTCTCATACATTGCTGTGGAAAAGCAAAATGGAGTAGTTATTATGGAAAATAGCTTGTCGGTTACTTATTAAATTAAACATGCACTTGCCATATGCTATTTATACTGATGAAATGAAAACATATAGCAGGGCAATGATGTCACATTGATGTTTATAATAGCAAAAAAATGCTACTGTAAATGTCAAAACCTGGAAACAACCGAATGTCCCTCAACTAGGAAACTGCAGAAGATAAAATCCACTGTTTTTGTTATACAGTTCTAGGAGTTTTGACAAATACATAGTCATTTAACCACTGACACAAAGTAGCAAAGAGCTCTATCACTGCCCCGCCCCCCAAATTCCATCAGTTGTGTATCTTGATTTAAAAATTAAGAAAATCAATAAAATGGGTATAATAAGGAAAACTTCCCCTGGAAATAGTTCTGGCTAAAATTTTGTGTTTTAGAAACAGTCTGGCAGCTTCTAATAAAGCTAAGCACATGTGCAATGAATGCACAGTCCACAAATGTTGCTCTTAAGGATACTTGTTGGTAAGAAAAATGTACTCTTACATACACAAAAAGGTTTATACAGAATGATCTTTGCAACATTAGTCCTAATAGCCTGAAACTGAAAACTACTCAAATGCTTATCAATAGTGGAGTAGATCTAGTGAAACACAAGTCATTTTTTCTTTTTGGCTTAGTGTGTCTTACTGTTGTTGACACTATATAACGTGCCATATTAGTAGGTCAGGTCTGGCCAGTCCTAGGTACTTCTGGACTTACACTCACTTCCTCATTGCTCAGTGCAATTTCTCAACTTTCCCTTCAATATTCAGGTCTCCTACAATGTCATATGCAACTGATTCATTTGTTCTTTTGGGTCTTTGTTGTTAGAGGGATCACAAGAAGTGTCGACTACTCTGCTATCTAAGCCCTACCCCCTGTATTTTCTTAAGTATTGTTAGCTGTTGTTTTAGTTCTCTAGCACTGCTTTAACAGAAATACCAAAAATGGATGACTTAATAAAGCGAAATTTTATTCTGTCACAGTTTCATAGATTAAAATCCAAATTCAGGGTGTTGGTTCCAGGGGAAGGCTTTCTCTGCTAGCTTCTGGAAAGAGATCCTCATCATCACTCTTCTCCTGGACTAGAAGCTTCTGAGGAACAGGAATCCTGGTCCTTTCTGAAGGACATGCCCAGCTTCTGGTACAGTTTCTTGGTAGTATGAGGTCCCACAATCTCTCTGCTAGCTTCTTTCCTTTATATGTCAAGAGACTCCCTCAAAGCACAAAATAATCTTATACAGTAAGACCTGCCCCCTATCCATCCTCATTAACATCATAGACCCACTGCCATTGAGGCAGGATTTAAAACATAGAAGACAACACATAATACCAGGAATCATAGCCTACCTAAATTGCTATAGATTTTTGAGGGGAACACATTTCAGTCCATGACAACTGGATTCACTTTTTTTGTGCCTGAGTTATCTTTTAATAACCAAATTTAAACAATAGGAAAAACAATGTGTTTTAGATTGCATATAGTGTTCATGAGTATAGTAATAAACCCACTGTCATCAAGTTGATTTTGATTCACAGTGACCCCATAAGATAAGTAGAACTGCCTGTTTCCAAGGCTGTGAATCTTTAAGGAAGCAGAATACCACTTCTTCTGCAGTGGCTAGTGGGTTACAACTTCTGAGTTTTTGGTTAACATCTGAGCACTTTAACCATTGCATCACTAGAGCTATCTATACTAATAAAATGCATTTAAATTAAATTAAGGAAGTAAAAATAAGAGTAAAAAATAAGATGCTAACAGAAATAGAAAGCAGAATAAATTGTCAGTTTTGTTTCATGTTTTTGCTGTTACTTGAAAACTGAGTGACTATCGTCAGATTACTTGAACCATTTGAATTTCAGGTTTGTGTCTGTAAACTATAATATCTGTTTTTCATGGTTGCCATGTGGGTTAAATGAGAAATTAATTAGTACATTTGAGTATTGTTTAGTGCTGAAAACCCATCTCAAAGTCTCAGCTCAAGTAGATAATACTTACTGAGAATTTTGCGAAAGATACATTATTTATCCATTTCTTAGAAGGTGTTGAGTAGCCACATGGTAGAGACTATACTCTCAAATCAGTACCTGAACATATTTAGACCTTAGGTTTGCTGCTGAAAGTGTGGTGGGAGAATAAATGTTTCTGAGAGCCTGTTAGAAATGCAGAATGTACCCCAGACCTATTGAATCACAAGCTGCATGACAGTTCCTCCAGGGGATTCATATGGACATTAAAACATAAAATACTAATTAAGAGCAGAGTTTTCCAGGTGTTCTAAATGGGCAACATAGCCTAGGCACCACTGCACTTCTGCTAAGGGTGATGGAAAAATTCGAAAACTAGAGAGCTGAAGGCCGTGGCTGTGCAACGAGATGTAATCAACATCACTGAATTGTATACATAAAACTGTTGTCTTAACCATGAATACGGGCCCAAGATCTTCTTTAAAATAAGCAAAGTTTTATAGAAAACTAGAAACCCTTCTGGTATTTTTGTGTTGTTTGTTCATGTTTTTATCTTGTTTTCTTCAGAATCTGTTTCTGAGCTATGCATTGGGGTCTCTTCCAAGAGTGTGTGCATGGAAGTAGGTGAGGAACGAAATGCAATTAGCTCACTGCAGCCAGTGGCTGAGAAGGAAGAGAAAACAGCTGGCCTGGGAGACTGAGTTTGGAGACAGAAGTAAAGTGATGATAACTAAGGAAGGTGGGAGAGATAAGTCCATCTCTGCTTGGGTACATGGCTCTATCAGTTTTCTTTGTTCAAAAACAGTGTGATTTGGGCTTTGAAGTCAAATATTTAGATTCCTGTCTGCACTTGGACTGTTTCTGCCTGTGCGTCCTTCAACTTATTTGTCTGAGCTTACTTTACTCACTTGGGCATTGAGATTTATAACACAGTACATAGAGTTGTTATTGTAATTTAAAGTAAATTAAGCTTCCTGGATTAGTACCTGGCAGTACTTGAGGACTCCATAAAGATTAGCTAGTTATTGACCTGCTTTCTCTTAATGGCTGTTTGAGGACTCTATCCTGGGTCTCCTGTGCAGTGTTCACCAACAACCCCAGACAGAATGAGCCCCTGTGTCTTCATAACTCTATACAACTTGCCCTTCAACACTTTGTTGTGATTATTTATTTAGTGTCTGTATCATGCATGTCCTGTGAGTGCCTTAAGTTTAGTGGCTGTGTCTCATTCATTTTCACAACACTATTGGTTCCTACAGAGCTTGGTAATAACATTTACTAATAAATGTTGACAAATTCAGTGTAACAATGGGTTTTGAAGTCTGTGTCAGTGAAACCAGTGAGACATTCAGGAGATGTCTGCTGAGTCCTAGATAGCTGTGGGTACTTAACCAGAAAAATGAGGTTAAAAAGTACACAAGTAAGGTGTATTAGTCATCTAGTGCAGCCATAACAGAAATACCACAAGTGTGTGGCTTTAACAAAGGGAATTTATTTCCTCAAAGACAAGGAGGCTGAAAGTCCAAATTCAAGGCCACAGCTCCAGGGCAAGGCTTTCTCTGTTGGCTCTGGAAGAAGGTCCTTCTCAGTCAATCTTCCCCTAGACTGTGAGTTTCTCAGGTGCAAGGACCCTGAGTCCAGAGGACACGCCCTGTCTCTGGTGCTTCTTTCCTAATGGATGTGTTCTCCCACTCTTTGCTTGCTTCCTTTTCCTTTTATCTCACCAGAGATTGGTTCAAGACACAATACAATCTTGTAGATTGAGTCCTGCCTCACCAACACAACTGCTGTCCATTCTTCCTCATTAACATCATAGAGGTAGGATTTACAACACACAATACAGGGAATCATGGTCCAGGAAAACTGACATACATATTTGGGGGACACATAATTCAACCCTGGGACAAGGCTATATGCTGTATATTATCAAAGAGACCAAATCCAACATTCTCTACAGATGGTGATGGAATCAGTTAAAAGATGATTGGGGATAAAAGACTTTTTTTAATTAAAAAAGTTTTTGAACAATATATATTGTAGTTCTTTCAACTTGATACATGACTGTAGCTCCTTTGGAACCAAACCCCAGAATTCAAGGTAAAGGCTGTTTTTCTTTCTGGAGCCTTCTGAGGCCACATCTCCCGTCAGAATCTTAACGAAGTGCCTTTATTCAGCAAACCCCCAAATCCATTAAGCCTAGAGCAGTCCCACAGCCCCAGGATGCCTCATTCTCAGATAACAGTAACAGCTGTTGCACACCCACCAGCCCAACACAGATCAAAAATCTGGCAGGTTTTCCTCACACCACTTCTAAGTTAAAGGAAAGCTTTTAGCATCCCCACACTTTATGCCATCCTCTGTGGGAGCTGGCCATTAGCCGCAACCATGGCTGTTCCAGCCAGTCTCGAAGGAAATGCTGCCTGTGCTTGTGAGAGGCCCACTGATTCTCATCACCATTAGGCTTTCCTGACACCCTTTCAAATTCAGAGCACTTCCCATGTTCCCCTTAGAAGGGGGCTTTTGTGTACTTTTTTGTTATTGGAACTGGCAACATGAAGCTATTTAAACACAGCTTCATCTGTCACAGTCGGATTGTGCAGGTAGAGTGTCATGTTTGATTTCAGATTATCATTTGTTGTATTGTCAATAAGGGCTTGAGGGACGAAGGGAAAAAAAAAAGCCTGTGTTCAAACTGCTTTGCAGTTAAAATGCACAAAAAAACTTATTTGCAACTGTGACCATGACTTTGATCCATGCTCCTCACATTTCTCTACAATCAAAGCAACAGCTTCTGTGACATTCAAAATACAGCCCCAAAAGAATTGTCCACAGTGTAAAGTTGACCTTAAGCCTGAGCTTTGGAGTCCAATTTGAGTCAATTCTTCATTCATAAAGCAACCCCCAAAAGAGCACTAAGCTTGTCCTTAACGAGTAAAAACAGGAGTGTAAATAACACCCATTAACCCTTATTTAACTCAGGAAATACTGGGCACCAGTGATACGTGCAGTACAGAGATGAGATTGCTGACACTTAGAAATTTTGCTTTTGGATATCTGTCAAGGAGATGATTTGATACAGAATGCAGTTGAAGCATTGTTCTTCACAACATTACCTAGAATTGTAAGACATTATAAACAAGATGCCAGCCATGTTCCATAATTAACAGAACAGCATACTGATAATTATTGAAGCTGAATAAGAGGAATACAGTGGTACATTGTACTCTCATCCTTTTTTTTTTCTTTGGTGTAGCATGCATGGTTTTGTTAACTAATGCTACTATAAGAGAAATATCACAAATTGTGGCTTTAACAAACAGAAATTTATTTTCTCACATTGGGGAAGTTAGGATTTTGAATTCATGTTGCTGGTTCTAGGGGAAGGCTTTCTCTTTCTGTTGGCTATGGGAAGATCATTGTCTTTTTTAGTTTTTGTTCCTCAGTTCCTTGGTAATCTTCATGTGGCATGGCATCTTCCTCTATCTCTGCTTCTTTCTTGCTGTGTCTAATCTTCCCTTTTTATATCTCACAAATGATTGATTTATCACACACCATACACTGATACAGTTTCCTTAACATAACAAAGAACACTCTGCTCCCAATTGGGATTACAAGCATAGAGGTTAGGATTGACAGCCCACACTTTTCAGGGATGCAATTCAGTCCATAATGGTACATTTGAAATTATGTACAATAAAAGTTTAAAGATAGAATGTTAGTTAATCTTAGCAATCATAGTTACAAAGATTATTTAATACAAATAATGTTCTATTAAAATTAATATAAAACTATAGATACACTGTGATTAGTATTTATTAAAAATACAAAGAAAAACGATGGGAGAATAATAAATCCTATTGGATATCAGTGGAAACCCTGGTGGCATAGTGATTAAGTGCGACGTCTGCTGACCAGAAGGTCAGCAGTTCAAATCTGCCAGGTGCTCCTTGGAAACTCTATGAGGCAGTTTTACTCTGTGCTATATGGTTGCTGTGAGTCGGACCCAACTTGATGGCATTGGGTTTTATTGGTCCTCAGCAGCACTTATGACATAGTGGCGTATGATCTAATTCTTAGGATCACAGCACTGCCACCATCACTACGACACTGCTGAGAAAGCAAGAATTCTGTGATGAAAAACAGATTTCTTCAGGTGAATGCTGTATTTGATTAGTTTGAGAGTTATCTGATAGAAGCTGGTGGTGTTGGAAAATGGACATTAAGATTTGAGTGCATAGGAGAGTAGACAGGAGGACTTTGCCACCTTGGGGGACCTCAGATAATTCGGCAGGAACCTGAGGGCACAGAAATGCCTGAAATGTGTTTAAACAGCAAAACTGACCTGTCATCTGATCCAAGTGAGCAAATGGTCTCCTTTCTCAGACACAGATTTGAAGAAGCTTTGTCATTGGAGACAAATCTTATCCTTCCCAACTTTGCAGCCATAAGCATCTCTATGTCATGCTCTAGGCACTAAATAAAAATGGATTTGAGCTTTTTTTATGTTCCTAATCTAATTAAATGGGTCTTGGCCCATTCCTCTTTCACATGCCTTAATTTACTCATCAGTTTTGTTTTTTGACTTGGAAGTTCTGTCTCCTCTTTTGGGCCACTTCACCATCTAGACAAGATTATTGGGTGCTGTCTCCAACCATGATTCTTTTTATTTAGGTTCTTCCTATTGCTGTACTACCTGAGGCTACTTTGGGGAAAAATACCTTCCTATTTGCCATTAATTCTGAGTCCTACCCCAAAGCTTCTCAAATGATCCCATAAGACAAGCAGAACTCACACCGACAGAGAGAGGAGTAGTAGAGTAGGTACATTTCAATTTGCATTTATACAGGACACTGGATATCTCCTAGCTCAGCTCTCAAACCCACAATGAGTTTTGTGAAAATATTTTTGAGAAACTTCAAAAGTCGATTTCTTTTCTTCATTTCCATCAGGACCTTTGATAGAATGATTACAACTGTCAAAAAGAATGATTCAGTCCAAGGGCGGAAAAACTGAATGCATTAGGGAAAAATTGGATTTTTTTGTTTTGTTTTCATTTTAGGCAGCAAAATTGAATTTTGATTGGCAAAATTTCAGAATAGTAACAGGTAAATGTACCTGCCACATCAGGAAAATACATGGATTTTCAAGATACTGAGCTCAAAAACTTGTATACCAGGAAGTTACTGGGGAAGAGATGTAGATCATTCTTTGAATCAAAAAAAATTTTTTTTTGCACTTTTTTGGTATGTTTTTCTTTAAATTATTGAAGTGAAATCCCACAGAAAATTAGTCCTTTTAAACTAAACCATTCAGAAGCATTTGGCATAGTAACAAAGTTGTGCAACCACTGTATTTACTGTTTTAAAATTATTTTTGGTATATGTGTTCCATTATGTCAGAGTTATTCATGCTCATAGAAGGGAATAAAATCTTAGAAAGCCAGATGATAATAGATAATTCAAATACTGAATGTTAACAGCTTTTTTCACACAACTAACATTAATCTTCCCATCACCCCCACCTGTATAGTGTCAAATTTCTTGCTATGGTTATTAAAAGTTTTATAAGGTGGGATAATTTGACCTGGGATTTAACCAAACCACATAACAAAAGTTTGTCTTCATAGTGTTAGATTATCATTAAAACTTTACTCTGAAAATATTCAGAATTTCAAATAAAAACATACTTCCCTGGCCTCTGCTGTATCCAACTGTGATTCTTCCCCCAGAATTGTTTTCTTTAGCCTGAGGCACAACAGGAACAGAGAAACAGGTAGACGACAAGACTGGGTGAAGAATTCTAGGATGTATTAGTGTCATGGATTGAATCGTGTCCCCCCGAAAATGTATGTAGCAATTTGGCTGAATCATGATTCCCGGTATTGTGTGATTGCTTTCCATTTTGTGTTTTTCCTGTGCTGTAAATCCTAATCTCTGCCTGTAGTTAATAGATTGGATTACGTTAAAGAGGGTTAGGGTTGGGACTGTAGTACCATTTCTAAGGTCACCTCCCTGTTCTAATGTAAAGGGAGTTTCCCTGAACTATGACGTGTACCACCTTTTATCCTTTCATGCTACAAGAGATACAATCAGAGGGAAGCAGGCAGAGAGTGGGGACCTCATACCATCAAGAAAGCAGAGCGGGGAGCCCAGTATGTCCTCCAGACTTGAGGTTCCTGTGCTAAGATGTTCTCTGACCAAAGAGAAACTGATGCAACACAAGGGACTTCCCCCAGAGCTGACAAAGAGGGAAAACCCTCCCCTGGAGCTGACACCTGTAATCTATTGGACTGTGGAAGAATAACATTTTCTTTGTTAAAGCCATCCACTTGGGGCATTTCCATCAGAGAAGTACTAATTAACTAAGACAGTTGGAACAAAAGAACTCAAATTACCATTTTTGCTGTTTTTGTGATATTCATGTGCCTCAGTTTCCTTTTCTGTTAAACAATGATGCTACTAGCTATCTTTAACAAAATGCTCCCAAGACCTATGATTCTGAGAGTTCAGTGTGTGTTCATTTGTTCCTTACAAAAATTCGATGTAGTAAACACTTTATTGTATCTATTTTGTAGAGAAGGAAAATGAGACAATTCCCTCAAAACCAGACAACTGTTAAAGGTAGAGCTGGGATTTAGTAGCTGGCTCTAGTCTCATTCTAGAGCCTGAGATCTGTAGGAGGACTCTACTGCCTCATGGAGATTCCATATAGGGCTCTGTGATGCACTCGACTCTCACTTAGGGATGAGTCTCTTTTTCTAGAACACACTCAAGTCTTAGCTGGGCAAATGGGTGCTACAGGCAACTTTTTCCAGCTTCTTTTGAGCTATGTGTGAGTGAGTGATTAATTTAGATATGTGAATGGAAACCCACATGGACAGATTTGATCATCTTAGAGATGGGCATGCTAGGCTTTCTCCTCCCTCTGTCTTCTAATGGCTAGTGTTCCTTTAGAAGCTATGCATTGAGGATGGCAGAACAGACGCTCCAGCCTGGGTGAGAAGATAATTTTGAGATACAAAGCCTCCTACTGCACCCAGACTCTTAGATAAATGAGAAATAAACTTTACTGGTTTGGGCCATTGCACTTTAGTTGCCTTTGTAATAGTAGTTTATCGAGTAGTAGTCCAACAATTGCACTTTCTTGGGGCGTGGTTTGCTGGAGTCAGCATCTAGCAACTCACAAGGGTCAACTGTTAAGAAGTTAGGATTCTTTTCAGCCAGGTTTTAAATTGTTGGTAGGAGTATTTAAATGATGAAAACTGGTGAATGCTACAACCCAAGGCTCTTTTTTATATTTTACTTCATTTTAAGAATAGCTTTACCAGTATTTCACTGGGTACAAGGGTTCCATGAGATAATCCATATAAATGTTTGACAGAATGACGAGTATGCAGTAAATGCTAATTATTATTATTTTGGATCTGACTCGATGGCACTTGGCTTGGCAAAATTAGTAGATGCATTAAACTATGTATTAATTCATAAACTCACATTCTAAGAAACAAAAATTAATGTTTTGTTTCCTTGTGCAAATCACTCAAGAATTTCTTTCTGCAAAGCAAACCTAAATGATACCACAGTTCTTCCCATCCCTAGAAGACATTCACTGTTTTCCTAATTACCAAGTAAGGTTATAGTTATCAAATTACTGAATTATCCAACAGTCTTTTTTTCTCTTGACATAAGCAAAATTGGAAAAAAAAAGGAAAAAATGGAATGGATTTGGTATCTAGGCATAATCATTAAGGTTGTGTGTCAACTTGGCTGTTTCTCAGTAGTTTGACAGTTACAATGTAATTTGGCAGTCACATGATGATGTGATTACTTCTGCATGGAGTTTGATATAGTGTGACCACTTCCATGATAGAATCTTCTGTTAGTAGCCAGTCATTTGAAAGAGAATTTCCTTGGGGCTGTAGCATGCATTAAATGTAAGTGGACTTTCTGGAAAGGTCAAGAGCTTCAGCTGACTCTGGATAGTATACCTGTCTCCTGTTTATCTAATCTCCAGTTCTTGGGATTTGAGCCAGCAGCTTACTTGCTATTATGGCTGACAGTGTTTGGATTTGTCAGTGTTTACAACCTGTGAGCAATAACACAGCTGTCTCACCTGCCAGTCTTGGGCTCAGCAGTCCCTGCAGCTATGTGAATCAGAAAAAGCCTTGCTTCTGACCCAGGGACTTGGGACATTCCAGCCTTGAACAACCGTGGAGTCGTTTCCTTGACATAAATATCTGTCTGTATATGTCCATAAACTTAATTGTTCTGAGTGCTATATACATCATTGCTGAATATCACTACAGTCACCTTCAAAGCACTCCCTTGGGAACCTATGCACGATAACAGTACCTACTCCAACCTTCAGAGCAATTTAGGAACTCTTTCTGGAATGGCCACTGTGCATGGTGGCAAGGCAGCAAGTTTGTGAACTGAATTGTATGGTTGTCTGTGAGGGAGGTTTTAGCCATTAAAGAAGTAACTGTGTTGGAACACCATACCTCCTCACCTCGTCTGACCCCTAATGACATTTGTCTTTACCCAAAAGTAAAGGAAATACTGAAAGGAAGACATTTTGATGGTATTCAGGACATTGAGGGTGATATGATGATAGCTCTGATGGCCATTCTAGAAGGAGTTCCAAAATTGCTTTGAAGGGTACACTAGGTGATAGCATCTGTGCATAGCTTCCCCAGATGAGATGGATTGACACAGTGGCCACAACGATGGGCTTCAAGTATAAATGCGATCATGGACGTGGTGCAAGATTGGGCAGTGTTTCGTTCCCTCGTACATAGGGTTGCTATGAGCTTGAACTGACTCAACAGTACCTAACAACAACAACATTGGGTTCCATGCATTTCCATGCTCAACTTTGGGGGTAAAATCTCTTTCTCACTCACTCCTGCTGCTTCTCACTCCATCTTTCTCATACACACATATCCCTGGTCAGCTCTTTCTCATCTTTGAGATCCTAGCTCTGATGTCATAGGCTCACAGAAACCTCTGATTTCTCTCAGCCTGTATCATTTTTCTTTTTCGTCATAGTGTGTATCTAACTTTATGTGGACGCATTTGTTTTTATAGTTGTTTTATTATTATCTGTCTCTTTTTACTAAAGTTTCTGCTTCTTCGGGCAGGGACCATGGTGAGTTTTGTTCACCATGAAGCCCACGCATCTGTCACAGTGGCTTGCACACAGCATAGCTTTATCTTTGTAATGACTGAAAAAACTGCTTCTAATTCCAGGCCCTTAGAATTCACCTAATGGCTTGTACTGTCCGTGAAGTCCTGTCTGGTCTCTTGGTGCCAGTCTCCTATAATATATCTCATCATGTCATCAACTGTATTTCCTTCCCAACAGTCTCTGCTTGGATATTTTCGGAAAAGAACTCACTTTTCCAAAAATCATTTAATGGTAGAATAACTCCATTATTAAAAATCTTTTCTCATGTTGAAAAGAACCATGCTTCCCATCAGTACCACTCTTGTTCTGTAGAACAACACAGAAGAAATGAAACCATCTTCCTCAAGATAGTCTTCAAACACTTGAAGACAGATATAAAACCTGTGTTCTGCTTCTTCCTTTCTTCTGGAAGGCCATTCTTTTTCACCATCCTTCTTCCTCTTTTGCAATGCTTCTTTTCATGATTTATATTGTAAAGCCAGCATTTGCCCTAATGGTCCGGTTATTTTCATTCCAATCCCTAGTCCAATTTTCTGTCCACTCTGATGTGCTCCATGCCCCGAGAGGCTGACATCTATGCATTTCATCATGCGGACTCCTAGATTCCAGTCAGATTCAGCTCACTAAAGGCCCAGGGTGAAATCTGAAAGCATTAGAAGAAAGTCAAGATGTTTATTTCACCAACCTGCACTCTCCCTGCCTTATGTCAATTTTTGTGGTTCCATTGCTCTTCTGGAGCCCTGGTGGTACTGTGGTTAAGGTATACTGCAGCTAACTGAAAGGTCAGCTGTTTGAATCCACCAGCCACTCCTTGGGAACCCTATGAGGTAGTCCTACTTTGTCTATAGGGTTGCTGTGAGTTGGAATGAACTCAACAGCAATGGTTATTGCTCTTCTACAGACTTAACAATACTCCTTTTATTAAACTTTCTTAAATATCTGAGTGTGCTGTCAGTTAACTGACACATCATATGTGTCAGTTATTTGGAGACTATTTAATTTTTCTTTCAATAAATAATGAATGTTTATTAAAGTATAGGCACTATACTAGACTCTGGAGGTACTTTGTATGAATTAATAAACCAAACCCCTTGTGGTGTAGTGGTTAAGAGCTACTGCTGCTAACAAAAAGATCAACAGTTGAAATCTACCAGGTGGTCTTTGGAAACCCTATGGGGCAATTTTACCCGGCTCTATAGTCACTCTGAGATACAGTCAACTCCACAATGGCTTTTATGCTAATGAAACAAGCCCATGGCCCCTAGTCTCATGGTCTCATGGAGGTAGCGTCTTGCTGAGGGAGACAGGCAAAAATTAGATAAACAGTTGAGTCTATAATAATAGTTGGAGACAAATGATGTGAAGCAAAATCACATGAAAAAGTAACTGCCTTGATCATGAGGGGCAGGTAACACTTCCCTTTGGGGCTGACACTTGCCTGAGTTCTGAGAACTGTATGCGACTTAAATAGGTCTGTAAAAGTAGAGTCTGGGTGGTACAAAATTTTAATCCACCGAGTTGCTGACCTAAAGGTTAGAGGCTCTCCAGAGGTACCTTGGGAGAAAAGTCTGGGGGTCTACTTGTGAAAAATCAGCCACTGAAAACCCTGTGGATCACGGTTGTATTCTGACACACACAGGGTCTCCATGAGCCAGAGCTGGCTAAGCGGCAAATGGCAACTGGTACTGGGGAATGGTGAATGGTTTTTTTATACAGAGGAAGAGTGAGGCACTTTTAAGGAAATGAAAGAGGCAGATGAGATTGGCGGAATGGAAGTAAAGCAGAAAGTAGAAGGGAATGTTGTGGTATTTAAATCTATACATCATGTGTAGTAGGGTTCTCTGTGGACCTGAACTGGTGAGCTCTTGCATCTCCAGTGTGCTGACTCCCGAGCTAGGACCGTATCACCTCAATGTGGAAGTTGAGGCAAACCCTGTAGTCAGCCAGCTGCACTCCTCTGGGCAACCTCTCTGGAGGAGGGATCTGAATGCTGTTCCCCTGTGGCTACTGCTGACACTATTCACAGAGATATGGTAAATAGGAAGGAAATAATTTTGGTACAGTGGCAAGTGTCATCTGCAGCTCAGCAGCATAAATACTTGGGAGAAGGCCAGAAACGCAGGCTTTAAGACCTCACCCTCCCCTCCTGAGTCTGAGTTAGCAAAATGACACAGACGTGCTAAAGGTCGCAAAGCACTCACGGACAGGATATTTTGCTTTGCTCTTTAAGAGATCAGGCCACTCTAATGAATACAGCCTTGGAAACTCTATGAGGCTGTTCTCTGTTCTATATAGCATTGCTATAAGTTGAACTTGAATCACAGGGCAATGAGTTTGGTGTTTTCACTTTAAGACATGAAGTCTCATTCTTTGGGAACTCTGCCCTTCCATCTACAAGTAAATTTCCCCTTGCCCTCTCACTAGAACCCAGTCAGTACTACATCAACCCGTTTTTTAGCCTCGTTGTTTGGTCCAGGGGGATAGATACCGGACCTAAGTTGGAGCAGTTGAAGTCTGGTTTCTGAGTTTGCAAATGTTGGTGAATGATTTTGATTTACTGTGTACTGAGTTACCTTAAACTGAAGTGATGAAATCATGGAAATTATGGGGTATAAATATTGTCTCAGGTACACAGAGAAGGAAAGGAAGACAGTCTGTAAACAGAGGAAGCAAATTACCTACACTTCACTTTACCTCCTTTGTTTTGTTTTAGTTTTATCCAACTCCATCAGCTTTTATTATTTGTAACCACAAGCTTCTGAAACAGATGGTAGTGAATAATTTTGGAATAATGTAAGCAAGATGAGGTGTCACAGCAAAATGTCGGAAAAAAACTGACAGCCTTTGAGGTAAAGCTCATGCAGCATTTTTAACCTGCTGAATATCAAGGTTTCAGAGTCAGTCAGGATTTTGGACACAAAACAAAAGTTTCTTTCCTTTTTTTCTAATTTTTATTTTATTTTAGTTCTTCGGGTTATGATTAGATCAATGAACTGATCCCAACTGATCAAAATTGTAAGATACCTGCTATACACATTGATAAATCAGTACACTGATTCATACATTTCTATAAAGAAAAAATATTGCAAAACAGACTGTCATTACACCATGGGAGTAATGAAAAATAATACTTTCTATTGATGTACAAATGACATTTGCATAGCATTCTTTCAATCATTGTCACATTTTGTACCTAAGATGCTACATTGTTGGTCTTCTGGAAAAATTTCATCTGGAGAGCACTGGAAGGTTTCTACTCTTTGATCCTCTTTGTTTTTAGAATCCATGGTAATTCCTGTCTTCTATTTTTTTTTTTTTCTCTGTTTGTTACTAGGTGTTTCAGTTTCCAACTGAACTCTTAGGATGGCATTGTCCTGGTCAATTTTAACATAAATGGTATTTGTTTGCAGGTTATTTCATGGAATGGGTTATGGTGGGAAAGATTTCTACCTGGCTATACATAAATTGCTATTATTTTATTCTTCAAGTCAGGAGTCACCGGGTGACTCAATATACTTGGCTGCCAATCCGAGGTGCCTGAGTAAAAAGGCCTGATGAGCTACTTTAAATACATATATATATATATCAGCCATTGAAAATGCCATGGAGTCCAGTTCTACTCTAACATAAATGAGACTGCTGTGAGTCGTGAGTAGACAACAACTGGTTTGTTCAGCCAAAGAGGTATTTTTGAAGCTTGCTCTCAGTCTTGGAGAATGTGCTGTATTTGAGTTCTACAGTAACTCCTTTTAAAATACATTTGTAAATTTTGGTGTAAGATTCACGTTTGTTAGCCATGCAAAAAATAATGCAAACAGGTGAAAGCATGACTCTTCATCTGTTTTTCTCCGTAAGCCTCTGTTCATGTGACTATCAGGTCGATTACTGGACCACCATTTTCCTGCATTCAGCATCCCTTATAGTTTAAGATTTTCATTCCTCCCTTCAGATGTCTTAGCAAGAATGCTGCTCCCCTCACTCTTAAAGGCTTGTGCTTGTCAGATTAACAGAATCCTTCTTCACCATTTTAAAATTCTATTCCCTTTATGGATGTCTGTTCTATCTTCTGCATCTCTCTGACAGGAAGCCCTTTAGTAAGTGATCAGTTCTAGCTTGTCCATGTCATCCATGACATTACACCAAAGGTTCCACATTGCCTCTCTGTGATCTCTCTGACCTTTTTCTAAAAAAGCATTTGGTTGCTTTTACCTTAGGTGTTCAATGGCTTTACCTTACGTGTTCAGTTTGGTATTACATCCTTGGATATCATGTTTACAGATCTAAACCATCCTCTCATACTGATCTTTAGTCATATGACCTGTTCTCTCCTTTCATACAATGCTTGCCTTTTAATCTTGGTGTTCATTGGCTAGTTAACTTGGAAACACACATTAATTTTTGATAGCCTATGTGGAATTGTTCCTAATTTTCCCTAAACTAGGGATCAATTCAAATGCGTACTTTCTGGAATAGCTCTTATTTCCCTCAAAGAGAGTAAGTATTTACATATTAATGCATAACCCATCATCACTTCATCAATTTACCACTCAAATAATCAATCGTTGTATGTCTTTAGCACTGCTCTCCTTTCCACTCCAGGAGTTTCCTTTTTTATCATTGAAGAGATTGAAGTGAGGCTCAGAAATTCACACAGATTAAACTGATAGCATCAGGCCCCAAATCCACTCCTTTGATTTCAACACTATCCCCTGCTATTCTGCTCAGAGAGGGCTCATTAAGTGCTAACAGTCCTCAAACAATTGATCTCTTTTTTCCAATTAAGAAAGCACTCCAAAAAGTGACTCCCTACAGATAAGCAGATAGATCTCTTTACAGACAAAATTTCTCTCTATTGATTCAAAGAGAGGCAGTGGTAGTTCAGTGGTAGAATTCTCACAGTCCATATAGGAGACTGAGGATAATTCCTGGCCAGTGCACCTCACACACAGCCAGCACTCAGGTGTCCGTTGAGGCTTGCCTGTTATGGTTATGCTTAACAGGCGATCATAAAGAAGGCCTGGTGATAGACATCCAAAAATTAGTCAATGAAACCTGTGGATCACAATGTTCTTAGCAGAAACTGATCAAAGTGGTAGAGCAGGACTCGGTAGCATTTCTTTACTATGAGTTAGAAGGGGGACCAGCTTGATGTCAACTAACAGCATCATGAACACACAACAGGACCAAGGGCATGCTTTTACCTTCAAAGTCACTTTCCTCAGAAAACTCTTTCTTTTATACCACGTGTTTCTTTCTTATTCGACAGCACTTGGCTTTGGCTTTGGCATTCCTCCTCTAGTGTCTTTCTTCCCCATGGAATTTATCCATTCTGCTTTTCTTCTCTGTCACCTATTTGTGTTATTTTCTTCTCCCAAGTCATCAAGTTGTCCCCTTGTACAGTAGCTCCTGAAATAATTCTGTAAAGGGAGATTTCTGTAAGATACTAAGTAGGAATTTCTCTTACTAATTCTTTGTTTACATTTCTTCTCTATAGTTTCTTTCCAGACACTACCTTAAAGCACGCTGACAAGTTTACATGAGAGTGATAGGCATGTTATCCATTTTAGTTGCTGAAGGATGGCATCGCATATCTATAGCAACTGCATAGTTTAAAGTCCTTTACAGAGGATGAAGGTCAATTTGTGAGTACCCAATAGGTAATCAACTCTACTTTCTCAATTTGGGTATTTTTCTTAGTGAAATAAAGTTTCTGGACAAAATAAATTTTTATGTTCTGCTCTTTATATTTCTGTCTCCTTTGGTAATAAATCAAGTAATGTCTTAAAATGTCTATCATATATAGTCATGATTAATTTTACTCTATAATGTACCTACAGTTTAACCTTCTTAAAGTGCAGTTTGATGAGTTTTGACTATTCATACAGTCAAGTGGTAGACCCCACAACCAAGACATAGAACAATTCCCTTGTCCCCCAAAGTTCCCCGTGTCTCTTTTTAACCCCTTTCCAGTAACTACACACCCTGGCAATTACAGATCCATTTTTTTGTCCCTGTAATTTTATATTTTCTAAAATGTCATAAAATGAAATCATGGAGTGTGTAGTAGTCTGAGTCTGGCTTCTTTCTTTCTGCAAGTTGATTTTGAAATACGTCTATGTTGCTACATATATCGGTACTCCTCTTTTCTTGCTAAGTATTATAGCATTATATGTGTATAATATAATTGGTTTAACCTTTCATAAATTGGTGGGCATATTAGTTGAGTTTTTTGGTGGTTGTGACTGAGGATACTATGAGCATTCATCTCCAGGTCTTTGTGTAGAAATATGCTTTCATTTTGATAGCAGCATGGCTGTTCAGCTGTATGGTAAGATTATGTCTATTTTATAAGAAACTGCCAGTCTGTTTTCCAAGGTGGCTGTGCCATTTTATATTTTGATTAGTAGTGCATGAATTGCTCCACATTCTTCCCAAAACTTGGTATTTTCAGTATTTGACTTTAAGTAATTTTAATGAGGGTGTAGTGGTTTTAATATTAGTTTCCCTAATGACCGTTGTCTTCATCTGAGTCATCTAGAGCAGCAAAACCAATGAAAGGTATTGTGGTGGTCAGGATTATGTCAACTTGGCTACTACATATTTGGCTGCTATATTAAGTGGCAGGGCGGGGTTTGTGGTGGCTCCCTGCCCCTTGGCTCTCATCCCGCGACCTTTGACTACAGTGGCTGGTTGCTCATGTGGCCAGGAGCTTCTGCTCTCTGCTTCCAGTGTCTGGTTCCGGCACTTGAACTAGCAGCTGTTGGACTCATCAGTCCTTACAGTGGTCACTTGAGAGTCCTGCTCCCTGACCTGCCGATCCTGGGTTCGCCAGCCTCTGCTGTTCCTGCTCCCTGACCTGCCGATCCTGGGTTCACCAGCCTCTGTCACTTCGTCTCACCACCAGCTTGGGATTCACTGACCTACACAACCGGTGATCTAGAACTCTGGTCTCTGACTTGCTGACTTTGGGTTCCTCAGCTTCTGTGGCCATGTGAGGCTTGTGCCAGAGCTTGGGTCATTCAGCTTCTGTGATTACGTGAGCTGTTTCCTATATCTGTATCTATCTGTCTATCTATCTATATATTATAAATGTTTCCTTGTACCTACATGTGTTACTGGTTTTGCTTCCCTAGAAAACCCAGCATAAGACGAGTATATAGATACATAGGGAGGCAGAAGTTTACTTCAAGGAAATGACTCACACAATTGTGAGGAAACAGCTCATACCATTGTTGGGGCTGGCAACTCACAGATCTGTGACTGGTTGATGACCTCTGCTGTATCACATGGTTGCAGGGACTGAGAGACCTCAAATCTGCAGATCAGGTGGTAGGCTGGAGGGCCTCTGCTGGCTTACATCCCAAGAATGAAAAGTCATATGATAACAAGATTGCAGCATCAGCTGAGACAATGAGTTTTGTCAGAACATCCATTCATAACCTAGGTAGAGACCATATCTTCAAAGGAACTCTCCTTCCAGGTGATTGGTTGGTCACATAAGATCAAAAAAGAAAAGTGGTTACATAGTGTCTTCAAAACCACTGAGATTTGTAGCCTAAACAAGTTGACACATGACATGAGCCATCACAACAAATATTGTTGGCTATATTTTCATCTGCTTATTTACCATCATTAATTTTTTTTTTTTTCTTGGCAAAGTATCTGTTAAATATTTTGGCCACTTTTTTTTTTTTTAAATGATTGTCTTGTTATTATTGTGTTGTAAGAGTTCTCTACATATTCTACATAGGTACTTTTAGATACGTTTTGAAAATATTTTCTCACAGTTTGTGACTTACATTTTAATTTTATTAACAGTTCTTTATGAAGATAAAAATATACAATTTTTGTAAAAGTCCAATTTATAATTTTTATATAAAAATAGATTGTTTTTATTACTAGGAATTTTTGTATTGCTCAAAGCCACAAAAATTTTTATCCTGTGATTTCTTCTTGACTTTTATGGTTTTGTCTTTCATATATATTGGTCTGTGATACAATCCAACCGTCCATTATCAATTAGTAAAAGGACTGTCCCCCTTGAATTACCTTGGAATCTTTGTCAAAAATAAATTGAACTTATGAATAAATGTGTCTATATAACCAGGTGGTATATTCTGTTCCACTGCACTTCAGGTATACCCTACACCAGACTGTTTAGGTTGCCATAGTATCACTGTAAGTGTAGCAACCAAGTAATATGAATCTTTCAGTCTTGTTATTCTTTTATGAAATCTTTTTACTCTTTTTTACTGTAATAATAAAAGCAACCAATACTTAGTGAATGCTTACTCTACACCAAACTATATATTAAGTATGTTGCATGCATTTCTTTGTTTAGTTCCCACAACAACCCCACAAAATACACAGATTTATTATTTTCATTTTCCAGATGAAGAACTAGAGAGATTAAGAAATCGATCACAGTCACATTTAATTAGTGAGTAGCAGACCCAAAATTTTGAACCCAGGTCTGTATATCTCCAGATGTTGAACATTCTTCTCCTAAACTACTTTGTCACATTATTTTTTCACCATCTTCTATTGGACTGCCAACCTATGCTAAATAAACATTGTGATTGATTAGTTTTCCTGCAATGTGTAGCACAAGGCTCTGTGTCTTGGAACAAAGCTTTGGATTAAGTTAACTGAGCAGGGATCCTTGCTTGGCTAATCCTTGATGCTCCAAAGCCTGAGTTGCAATGGGAGCCTCTGAAGCAGAGCTGAAAGGGCAGTAATGAAACTCTAATGCTAAAGTCCTGGGCCCTGGGTGTTTTTGGCCCAAGCAGAATGTGATTTATATTTTCAGTAGTCTCTGATAACCTTTCAGCAGCCTCTTTACAGCTCATCGGTGGGTAATAAGTCTTGATCAGTATTGGTCTTTGACATAGGTAATAAAACACAATCTAAAAGCACCCAATGGAGTATAAAATTCAGCATCAAGACAGTGCAGATGATTTCTTATGTAATATCTTTCCCATCTCAAATCACCAGGTTCAAGGATGTAGGAGGCAGACATTTGTTCAACATGCTAAATTATTAGTTGTTCAAAGTCTGTTTCTTTGGCATGAAACTCTACAACTAATCTTTTTTTAGGTTTGTTTTTAGTAGTTATGCTCAAAATACATATGATAACCCATTGCTGATTCACAATATGAATTTATAGATACTTTTGGATATAGAAAAAACCCTGGTGGTGTAGTGGTTGAATGCTACAACTGCTAACCAAAAGATCAGTAGTGCAAATCCACCAGGAATTCCTTGGAACGTTATGGCACAGTTCTACCCTGTCTTATAGAACTGCTATGAGTTGGAAACAATTTGATGACAATGATGTTACATACATATATATAACTGAAGTAAGTTAATTTAGATAGTAGAGGCTTAGAAATTATTTAATTAAATGAAATTTGAATGTACTCATGGTGTTCAGCCCAAAGGAGAGAGAGAGCAATGTGACAGTATAATATTTCTCCTCAAAGATTTGAAATGGTTTTGTATTAGACAAATCTTTCTTTTGGCTTCTGAAAGTAAGAGTAATGGGAGGAAGACTCAAAGTTCACTTTACCCATGAATAAGCTGCTTCCTAAAGAGTACCATCCTATCACTGAAAATATCATATAGACTGATTATTCATCTATGAGGAATAAGGTAGAAAAACAATTTCAAGACTGATGGTAGAAATGATACAGGAGAATGCATGATACAATTTTTCAAGACCAACAACTTATCCCTTGAAAATACCCTGTCCCCTTATTTTTTCAACAAAATAAATGGCAACTACACATGTGGACCTCACTAGATGGAATACACAAGAATCAAATAGAATACATACATGGAAAGAGATACTGGAAAAACTCAATATCATCAGTTAGATCAAGGCCAGGAGGTGACTGCAGTGCAGGCCGTGAATTGCTCAGACGTGAATGCAAGTTGAAGCAGATCATTAAAAAAAAACAAGATATCCATAATGGATATCAGAGGAGACTGTGAAACCTGATTCTGAATGTATAACAAAGGAAGAAATGATGAAGTAAAAAAATTGGAACAGACGACTTTAAAAGGCAGCTCAAGAAAACAAAGTGAAGTATTATAACGAAATATGCAAAGACCTGGAGTTAGAAAAATCAAAAGGGAAGAACACACTTGGCATTTCTCACATGAAAGAAGTGAATAAAAAATTCAAACCTTGAGTTGCAACATTGAAAAATTCTATGGACAAAATATTAAATGATGCAAAAGCATCTGAAGAGGAGGAAAAGAATAAAAAGATTATCACTGCACCAAAAGTAATTGATGTTCAATCATTTAAGAAGTAACATATGATCAAGAACTAATGGTTTGAAGGAGGAAGTTCAAGCTTTACTAAAGGCCTTGGTGAAAAACAAGACCCAGGAATTGACAGAATAGGAATTGAGATATTTCAACAAATGGCTGCAATGCTAGAGGTGACCAACATGAATGCCAAGAAATTTGGAATACAGCTATCTGGCCAACTGACTGGAAGAGACCTGTATTTGCATCCTCTCCAAAGAAAAGTGATCCAACAGAATGCTAAAATTATCGAAAATATTATTAATATCACACGCAAGTAAAATTTTGCCAAAGATCATGAAAAAAGTGAGTGTAGCAGGCAGGGTCAAGATGGTGAAGTAGACAAACAGTTCCCTTGAACTCTCTATCAATAAAGACCCAAAAGAAAAAAATAAATCCAATGCATATGACATCCTAGGATCCCTGAACACCAAAGGAAACATTGAGAATTTAGACAGAGCAATGGGGAAGGGAGATTAATGCCAGAAGTTTGACACTTTGGATGCTTTAGACCTGACCTGCCAGGAAATGGCTGCAGCCACTGTGTGCTAAGCCAAGTGTGGATGTTGTTGGGCATCCTCCTCAGAAGGTATAACATTCTAGAGAACCCACTTGCACCTCCAGAACCAATGAGAAACAGTATCAGATCATTGACAGCTAAGTCTTCATTTGTAACCTACCATGTGTGGAGCTAAATCTTTCCATTGAAATAGGCCTATCTCCCTTCTCCCAGCATTCCTATTTTCCTTCTCTGCATTGCGCATGGAACTGAGCCAGAAGCAGGACTTCTTAAGCCGATTATGAGACATTCTCCAAGATGCAGAAGGGGAACAATTTAACAAACTCAGAGAAGGGGGGAAACTCTGCTGACTCCCGTAAGTTGGAAAATGAGGGTGGAAAATGTTCCTTTACCTGGATTCAAACATAAGGGGATACACTATCCTTACAAACACTCAGTGATAGATGTTAGCTCCCTAACTTTCTCAGCAGCTCCAACCAGGCACCTGTGCCTATAGAAATCACTCCTGCCTGGCCAGGACAGTAGGCAAGAGTCAGTACCACATATGTAGTGACTGACTACCTGGATACCTGTGCTAAATGCACACAAGAAAAGTAGATGGATTCTTAGGCTCCCATGTCTAGTAACAGCTCTAACTACCTGGTAAAAAGACATTAGAGCTCCAAAAAACAATAACCAAGCCTATCACACATAACCAGCTTATTTGTACTCTTCAAAATAAGTAGCAAGAACACAGTAGATAAGAATACAGTAAATAAATACAATTTACTGATGGCTGAGAAACAACAGGCCATCAAAGCACTTAAAGAAGCAAACTGTGAATTCTTCAGCAAGCTCCCAAAACAAAGAATCAAATTTTCCAGAGGAAGAGAACTTTCTGGAATTATGAGAGGTAGAATACAAAAGATTACTGTATAGAATGCTTCAAGAAATGAGGAAAGCGTTGTGGCAAAATGCAGCAGGGGATAGTGGCAAATTGAACAGGCTACAAGAAAACACGAAGTGGCAAGAATTAGGTATTCAGAAACTTAAAATTAAAGAATTGGTCTATTCAGTAGAAAGTCAGAGGAGTGGAACTGTGGCAATGGATGGCCAAATTAGTGAGATTTAGGATAAAGTACATGTTATCAACACATATGGGGAAAACATCAGATGAAACAACTTTTAATAAATCAAGAAACAGTAAAAATTATGTGGGATTTTCTGGAGAAGAATAATCTACGAGTATTTGCAATACCAGAATGGGAGGAATGGGTGTGTATAACAGAAAATATGGAGAGAATTGTTGAAGATTTGCTGATGGAAAACTTCCTTGATATCATGAAAGATGAGATTGAATGCCATACAAGGTGGATCCCAAAAGAAAGACACCAGGGCATGTTATATTCAAATTTGCCAAAACCAAAGATAAGGAGACACTTCTAAAAGTTGCTAGGGTTAAACAAGAAACCCTGGTGTCATAGTGGTGAAGTGCTACAACTGCTAACCAAAAGGTTGGCAGTTCAAATCCATCAGGCACTCCTTGAAAACTCTATGAGACAGTTCTATTCTGTCCTTATGGTCACTATGGGTCAGAACTGACAGGCTTTTTGGTTTAGGGATAAATGGAAAATAACTTATGAAAGAGCATCAGTAAGACTAAACTCAGACTACTCAACAGAAATTACTCAGGTCAAGAAGGCAATGGGATGGCATAGACAAAGCCTTGAAGGAAAATAATTGCCGAGTGAGAATTATATATCCAGCAAAATTGTCTCTCAAATATGATGATGAAATTGGGATGTTACCAGATAAGCAGAGATTCAAGGAATTTGCAAAGGAAAAAAAAAAAGCAAAACAAAACAAAACAAAAAAACAAGAAATACTAAAGAGCATCCTTTGGTTAGAAAATCAGTAACACCAGGTAATAGTCCAAGACTGGAACACAAAACAAAGCCACTGGATATCAAACTACAAATTAAACCACAGGCAAAACACTGAAAATGGGGAAACAGAGAGGTCATTTTGTAAATACTATAACACAAAAGAGGCTCTCGAAAGAAATTGTAGTAAAAGATATTTCATATGGAGAGGAAGTAAAGCTGATACAAGAAAAAAATGAAGTCTCAGCAAATACAAAGCTACTAACACTGAAAAAAATGAAAGCACATAAAGAAAAAACTCAGCACAGAAATTAAATGAAACAAAGGAACTGTGTGCAACACACCAAAAAAAGACATCAAAATGATAGCACTACAGTGAATGTGAATGGACTAAATGCGTGAGTGAAGAAACAATGAGTAACATCTTGGATCAAAAGACGACCCATTCATGTGTTGCTTACAAGAAACTCACCTTAGACTTAAACATATGAACAAACTGAAAATTAAAGGATAGAAGAATATATATCAAGCAAACAATACACAAAGAAGAACAGGTGTGGCAACACTAATCTTAGATAAAATAGGTTATAATGTAGGGACAGAGTCAAGATGGTGGACTAAACACACGTCTCCCCAAATCCCTCTGGAAACTAAGACCTGAAATAATAATTAAACGGAGACTTCTGTACACCTACTGAGCCCTGGGGTGCATGGATGGCATACAACTGAATGCAAAACCTCCTCTCTTTCACTGATCCTACTCTCAGCGAGTACAGGCTTGCACAGACCAAAGGTAACTCACCATTTTTGTTTTTTTCCTCTGTCTTGGCCATTGGGCAGAGCTGGGACTTGACTAGCTGCTGGTCTCAGATGCACTGCTGGTGGGACCGGCAAGTGTAATTGCCATGTTCTGAGAGCCTGGCTTTGGACTCTGTGCATCTCAGCTCCTCTGGCCTATCTGACTCTGCCATATGGTAGCTGCTCGGATGTGCTTGTCAGGGATGCCATTTTTATCCATTGGGAAACAGAGAAGCCCAGACAGAGGCCCTGGCTGGACTTGGTTCCTAGTCTGGGAGGTAGTGTCTGCTGGGGACAGGGAGAGTGCTTTTGTAACAGGGAGGCAGTGTTTTGCACAGTGTAGCCTGGGACTGGGGCCCAGTGGCAGAAGCTGTGGATTCTGGGCATTTTGGCATGCTTGGCCACTCTTTCCTCTGGGAGCCTGGATCCTGCCAGCTGACTAGCTTGTGTGGGATGCCACCTTGTTTCACTGGGAGGTGGAGTCATCCATATGGAAGCCTCAGCTGGACCTATTTCCTGGGCTGGGAGGCAGTGCCTACACAGAGGAGACCACTTTTCCAGCAGAAAAGCAGAATTCTACACAGTATCGCCTACACCTGGAGCACAACAGCAGAGGCCAGCAGGGCAGTAGCCTTTCTGTATTTTGAGCTAGTTTATAACATATGGGGTTTGATATAGAAGTGCTTACTTTCCCAACTGAGAAGAGGGACCTGTACACCTGAAAACCTGACTGACTTTGGAAGTTGTCAAATACTTTTTTCTCATTTTAAGACAGCGTAGAGAAACAACTGTTGTCCATAGTCACAGCATCTCTCCCAGCCTCTACTGACCCACATGAAGCCCCAAAAGCAACAACCTTTGGAGAAGACAGTAACCCAGAAATCACCCATGGCATCAGAAGGCCCCCAAGAGAAACCACCTCAGAACTTCCCAGACGAAGAAGCTTCTCTGAAACTATCAGAAAGTGAATACAAGAGGATTATATAGAGAGCCCTCCTTGACCTTTTACAAAATGCAGCAGAGCAAAACGAAAAATTAAGCAAGCTGTTCGATCTGATGGAACATCAGTACTCAGAAATCCAATAGATCAAGAACAAATCAAAGACATAGAAACTTCTATGCAAAACCAAGAAAACAGAATGGAAATAAATGGAAAAGAGAATTTCTAGTTTGGAAGACAGACCTACTGACTCCAGCATCTCTGAGGAGAAATCAGAAAAAAGAAGTGAAGAAGCATCAAGAAGCATGTGGGACTCTATTAAGAAGAACAATCTACAATTAACTGGAGTTCCTGAACAGGGGGAGACACCAGAGAACACAGAGAGTATTGTTGCTGAGCTGCTGACAGAAAACTTCTCAGAAATTATGAAAGAAGAGAATATAGATATCCAAGATACATATCAAACACCACTCAATATAGATTTCAATAGGAAGACTCCAAGACATATTACAATCAAGCTCAACAAAATGAAATATAAGCAGAAACTCTTAAAGACAGCAAGACTCAAAGCAAAGCTAGCATTGAGAGGGAAACCCTCTAGGCTTTCATCAGATTTCTCAGCAGAAATGATGCTGGCACAGAGACAGTGGCATGACACCTTCAAAGCCTTGAAGGAGAAGAACTTCCAACCAAGAATCATATATTCTGCAAAACTATCTTTCAAATGTCAAAATGAAATTAAGACTTTGCGGATAAACAGAAACATGGAGACTTTGTGAAAACCACACTGAAGCTGCAAGAAACACTGAAAAAATCTCTTGGCTTGGTAGAACAAAACCACTAAATTTATATTTTGGAAGAACACATTATCCAGAATCCTACTCAGTTTGGGAAGGCTCCAAACACAATCAAACCTATAATGGTGAAAGAAACGATCTAGTGATCATATCATGCAAACTATGATATCATCATATTAAAAAGAGGGATGTACTACAGTCATTATAGTCCTTCCAGATGGAGAGGAAGTTGTCAAGACTGGTAGCAATCATAATTGGGTTTATATATAGTTTATTAAGCAGGATCATAGTGGCAGATGTAAAGCCCAATAAAGAAGCAACATACCATATCAAGAAATGTAATACAGGACTCTCAACAACCCCTGAAAAAGGTGAAAAATCAACTCACAAAGAAGAACGTCACAGAACAGATTAACAAGAACAACAGAGAAAACATCAACACAAAAATAAACATATCAAAATGGCAGCACTGAACACATACTTATCAATAATTAGATTGAATGTGAATGTACTGAATACTCCAATAAAGAGACATCGAGTGACATCTTGGATCAAAAGATATAACCCATCCATATGTTGTCTATAAGAAACTCACTTGAGACTTAAAGATAGGAACAAATTGAAAATTAAAGGATGGAAGACTGTATATCAATCCAACAATGAACAAAGAAGAGCAGGTGTTGCAATTCTAACCTCAGATAAAATTGATTTTAATGTAAAATCCACCATCGAGGACAAGGATAGACACTATTTGTTGCTGAAAGTTTCAGTACACAGCCGATTCGACGGCACTTGGCTTGGCGACTTGGCTTCAATATTAGAGCACCTAAATACATCAAAGATACCCTGACTACACTCAAAAGGAGATAGATCACTCCACAATGATAGTAGGAGACTTCAACACTCCACTCTCAGTATTGGACAGATTGTCTAGAAAAAAGCTCAATAAAGACACAGAAGATCTGATTGCCACAATTAACCAACTAGACCTCATTGACATATACAGAATTTTCTACCCATAAGCAACAACTACAGCTTCTTCTCCAGTACACATGGAACGTTTTCCAGAACAGACCATGTGTTAAGACGTAAAGCAAATCTCAACAAAATCCATACATTTGAATTACTGCAAAGCATCTTCACAGACTGCAAAGCCATTGAAGTCGAAATCAATAGCAGAAAAAACATAGACAGTGGAACCCATGGAAACTGAACAATACCTTGCTCAAAAAACCATGGATTACAGAAGAAATCAAGGATGAAATACAGAAAGTTGTGGATTCCAATGAGAATAAAACCACTTCCTACAGGAACCTGTGGGATACAGCCAAAGCAGTGCTAAGAGGTCAGTTTATCTCCACAAATGCACACATCTGGAAGGAAGAAAGAAACTGAATCAAAGACCTGATCCTACAGTTTGAACAAGTAGAGTGAGAACAACAGGGGAACCTCTCGGGCACTAGAAGAAAACAGATCATAAAGATTAAAGCAGAACTAAACAATAAGAGAATAGAAGAACAATTGAAGAAACTAAAAAGACCAAAAGCTGGTTTTTTGAAAAGATCAACCAAATTGACAAACCGTTGGCGAAACTTACTAAAGAGAAACAGGAAAGGAAACAAATAACCCAGATAAGAAATGAGAGGGAAGAGCTGTCACAACAGATCCATCAGAAATCAAAAATATAGCTGAATACTATGAAGGACTGTATTCTATCAAATTTGAATACCTAAAAGTGGACAAACTCCTTGATTCATGTCACCTACTGAAATTATCACAAGGTGAAACAGCACTACTTAATAAACCCATCACAGAGGAAGAGATTGAAAAAGTCATCAAAAAACTGCCAAATAAAAAAGTCTGGGCCCAGATGGCTTCACTGCAGAATTCTACCAAGCTTTCAGAGAAGAGTTATCTACAATACTACTGAGACTATTTCACAGTATTGAAAGGGATGGAATACTCCCAAATTCATTTTATGAAGCCAGCATAACCCTGATATCAATGCCAGAGAAAGACCCACCCAAAAAGGAGAACTACAGACTGATATCACTCATGAATCTAGATGCAAAAATCTTAAACAAAATTCTTGCCACTAGAATACAACAACATATCAAAAAAATAATCCATCATGACCAAGTTGGATTTATACCAGCGATGCAAGGCTGATCCAACATCAGAAAAACAATTCATGTGATCAACCACCTAAAGAACACAAAAGACAAGAATCACCTGATCTTGTCTATTGATGCAGAAAAGGCATTTGATAAAGTCCAACACCTATTCATCATAAAAACTCTAAGCAAAATATGAATAGACAGCAAACTCCTCAGTGAAATATGGGCCACTTATGCAAAGCCAACTGCCTACGTCATCCTGAAAGGAGAGAGGCTTAAGCAGTTTCCCTTGAGAACAGGAACTAGACAAGGATGCCCCCTCTCACCTCTCCTATTTGACATTGTACTAGAAGTTCTGGCCAGAGAAATTAGACAAGAACTAGGAATAAAGGGCATCTGCATAGACAAAAAGGAATTAAAATCCTTCTATTTGCAGATGACATGATTGTATATAAAGAGAATCTTAAAGAATCCGTCAAGAAACTACTCAGACTAATAGAAGAGTTCGGCAAAGACTCAGGATACAAGATAAACATAAGTAAATCAGTAGGACTCCTTTATACCAACAAGAAGATTATTAAGGAAGAAATCACCAAGTAAATACTATTTACTATAGCCCCTAAGAATATAATATACCTAGGAATAAATTTAACCAGAGAAATAACAGACCTTTAATAGAAGGCCTTAACTACAAGAAAATAAGAAAGACTTACATAAACGAAGAAAGCTACCGGGATCATGGACAGAAAGACTTAACATTGTGAAAATGTCTATTTTACCCAAAGCAATTTACTTATATAATGCAATCTCAATACAAGTTCCAGTGTCACTTTTTAATGAGATGGAAAAACAACTCACTGACTTTGGAAAGGGAAGAAGCCCTAGATAAGCAAAGCACTACTGAAGAAGAAGAACACACTGGGAGGCCTCTCACTACCCAACTGTAGAACCAACTACACTGCCACAGTAGTCAAAATGGCCTGCTACTGGTACAAAAAGAGACAGATAGAGCAACGGAACAGAATTGAGACCCCAGAGATGACACCATCTTCCTAGGAACAGTTGGTATTTGACAAAGGCTGTAAGCCATTAAACTGGGATAAAAACAATCTCTTCAACAAGTGGTGCTGGCAAAATTGGATATCAATCTGCAGTAAATTGAAACAATACCCATGTCTCATACGTTATGCAAAAACCAACTCAAACTGGTTAAAAGACCTAAATATCAAATCTAAAACGATAAAGCTCATCCAAGAAAAATTAGGAACAACAATGGAAGTTTTAATACACAAAGTAGACAGACTTCAAAATCTGACAAACCAACCCCAATAAACAGAAGAGAAAATAGACAAATGGGAACTACTAAGAATCAATCACTTGTGCTCATCCAAAGACTTTATCAATAGATTTAAAAGACCACCCACAGAGTGGGAAAAAATATTTGGCAACTCTATGTCAGACTGACATCTAATCTCTGTAATCTATAATGTACTGTAAAATATCAATAATAAAAAGATAAATAATCCAATTAAGCGATGGGGAAAGGAGATGGACAGACACTTCTCTAAAGAGGAGATCCAGGCAGCCAAAAAACACATGTGGGCATGTTCATGATCATTAGCTATTAAAGAAATTTAGATCAAAACTACAATGAGATACCATCTCACACCAACAAAGTTGGCCATGATCCAAAAAATGGAAAACAACAAATGCTGGAGAGGCTGTAGAGAAATTGGAAGTCTCCTATACTGCTATTGGGATTGCAAAATGGTGCAACCTCTTTGGAAAGCCATCTGATGCTTCCTTAAAAAACTGGAAATAAATATACCATTTGACCCAGTAATTCCACTGCTCGGAACATATCATACAGAATCAAGGCCATTCACAGCAACTGATACATGCACACAAATGCTTATCGCAGCACAGTCCACAATAGCAAAAAGATGGAATCAACCTAGATGTCTAACAACAGAGGAATGGACGAGTAAACTATGGTATATATACTCAATGGAACACTATGCAATGATAAAGATCAATGATGATTTTAGGACACATATCATAACCTGGTTTCAACTGGAAGACATTATGCTGAGTGAAAGTAGTCAGCAGCCAAAAGACAAATATTGTATGAGACCCCTACTACAAGAACTTAAAAACAGACTCATACATAGAAGAAAAGACTCTGATGGCTGCATGAGTGGGGAGGGAGGAAGGGAGAGGGTGAAGAGTTATTTAGATATTTGATAGAAAGTTGGCTGGGTGAAATCTGTGACAGCACACATTAGAAAAAGATCAGTTTTAATTAAACTTCAACATAACATGACTATTTCTCCCATCTTAACTCAATATTGCAAGGACGGAGTAGCTCAGTGCGGGTCTGGGGACCATGCTTTCAGGGGACATGAAGGCCAGTTGGTGTAACTAGCATTTTGCTAAGAGAGTCTTCTGTACCCCAAATTCATGAGTAGTGTCTGGGATCTGAAAAGCTGCCAAACTGTCATCTGAGATACACCAAATTGTCCCAACTCAGCAGGATTGGATGACCTCCAAGGACCAAAACAACATGGGGCAAGAAGAACCCAGAAGACAGAGAGACCCACATGAGCAGGTGACTACATCAACATGTGACCAGAAGAACTGGATGGTGCCCAGCCACCACCAGTGATAGCTGTGATCAGGCTCACAAAGTTGAGTCTCACTGGCAACACAAAAATAAAAAGGGGTGCATCCTGAGATCTCCACTAAAAGACCACAGTTGATGGTCCCGGGGCCTTGGGGTTCCACTGGGAGCATGACCTCTGGCCCAGATGCTGCTTCTGTCCATAAATCATAATGGAGTCAACTCTTTGGACAGAAATGGATTGGACTTGGTGACACAGAGTGACCATATCATGTATGCACTCTATGGTTCTGTGCATCTATAGGATGTGATCTGGCTGACCTCTTACTGGACACCAGGGAGGGAGTAGAGAGGAGGGCACAGGAGATTGTTAGGAGAATATGACATGTACATAACAGAGAGGAGTGTGCTGTCACCAGGCAGGGAGAGCAGGGGGAGCTCCTCATTGGCAGGTATGCAAATGCATACGGGATTGTATATTTTCACTCAAGCATGATTAAAAAAAAATGACAACACTAAGCTCACACCTATCAATAATGACATTGAATGTAAGTGCACTAAATGCACCAATAAAGGAAGGAGAGTAGTAGACCGGATTAAAAAAAATGATCCATCTATGTGCTTCCTACAGGAGACACACCTTGGGCTGAAAGATATAAACAAGCTACAATTCAAAGGATAGAAAAAAATTATCAGGCTAACGATATTCAAACAAGAGCAAGAGTGGCAATACTAATCTCTAACAAAATAGACTAAAGTCAAATCCACCAACTGGACTGATTTAAACACTATAATGGTTAAAGTCTCAACACAGCAGAAGGACATAACTATGTTAAATATCTATACACCCAATGATGGGGCTACAAAATACACGAGACAAACACTATCCACACTGAAAACAGAAATAGACCCAACAATAGTAGGAAAATTCAACGCAGCACTCTGAGTGAAAGACAGCACATCTAGAAAAAATCTCAGACATAGAAGATGTAAGTGCCACAATCAATCAGCTTGATCTCACAGACATGGAGAACACTCCATCCAACAGCAACTAAATATGCTTTATTTTTCAATACATACCACATGGAACATTCTCCAAGACTGACCAGGTATTAGGGCACAGATAAATCCTTGAAAAAAGTCAAAGTTTTGAAATAATACAAAGCTTCTTTTCAGACCATAAAAAACTATAAATGTAGAAATTAATAACAGAAAAAAAAGGGAAAAAATTTTTAAAAAAGGAACTAAGCATTTTGCTCAAGAATGGCTGGGTCATAGAAGAAATCAAAGATGGAATAAAGAAATTCCAGTTGAAGGAGTCAAGAAGATCAAAGCTATTTTTTTTAAGATCAAAGAAATTAATAAGCCGTTGGCCAAATGACAAAAGAAAAACAGCAGACAAAACAAATAACCCAGATTAAGAGTTGAGATGGATGATAGCACAGCTGCCCCAAATGAAGTTAAAAGAATCATAACACTGGACAGGAAGAGCAGTGGAAGCTGCATATAGGTGGGCATGTAAATTTATACGGGAATATACATTTTCACTCAGTCATATTAAATAAAAACAAAACAAAACAAAACATAAAAGAACACTTGGTGCTCACACACACACACACACAAAATTATACTCTAATAAATTTGAAAAGGAAATGGAAAATTTTTTAAAAATAACAATCACCTTGAAAGCTCTTCCAATCTTAATCCAGTGTTGCAAGGATAGAGTAGCAGGGGTGGGGATTTGAGGACCACGCTCTCACAGGACACTGAGGCCAATTGGCATAACTAGCATATTGCTAAGACAGTCTTCTGCACCCCATATTGGTGAGTGACATCTGTGGTCTTAAAAGTTAGCAAGCTGCCATCTAAAGTACACCACATGGTCCCAACTCAGCTGGAACAGATGATCACCGAGGACAACAATGGCATGAGGGAAAAAGAACTCAGAAGACCAAAAGACCTACTTGAATGGGTGACTATATCAACATGTGACCAGGAGAACCAGATGGTCCCTGGCAAACACCAATGATAGCCGTGATGAGGCTCACAATGTTAAGTCCCAGAGGCATCATGAGAAAAAAAGGGGTGCACCCTAAGAACTCCACAAAAGAACTGTAACTGATGGTTTGAAGGCCTGGAGATTCCTCTGAGAGCATGCCCCCTAGACCTGATGCTGCCTCTGGTCATATATCATTATTGAGGTCAACTCTTCTGACAAGAATGGATTGGACTTAGGGACACAGAGTGTCCATGTCATGTGTGCACTTTATGGTTCTATGCATCTATAGGCTGTTTTCCTACTGGCCTCTTACTAGAAGGGAGTGGAGAGGAGGGGACAGGAGATTGTTAAGAGGATATGACATGTATAGAACAGAAGGGAGGAGTGTGCTGTCACCAGGCAAGGAGACCAGAAGGAGCTGTAGATAGGCGGACATGCAAATTTAAATTGGATTGTGCGCTTTTACTTAATCACAGTAAAAAAACCCACCTCCCCAAACTAGCAAAAACAGACATAGAACAACTAAACAAATTCATCAAAGAAGAGGAGATTGAAAAAGTAATTTAAAAAACTCCCAACTAAAAAAAGGTCTGGGCCTTATGGTTTCACTGGAGAATTCTACTAAATAATCAGAGAAAAGTTAATATCACTCTTACTAACAGTATTCCATAGCATAGAAAAGGATGAAATACTTCCAAATTCATTCTATGAAGTCCGTATAACCCTGATATGAAAGCCAGATAAAAAGAGCCCCCCCCTAAAAAAAAGAAAGACAAATTACAGACCAATATCTCTCATTAACTTGGATTCAAAAATCTTCAACAAAATTCTAGCTAATAGAATTCAGCAACATACCAAAAAAAGTTCACTATGACCAAATAGTATTTATACCAGGGATGCACAGATGGTTCAATATTAGAAAACAATTAATGTAATCAACCACATAAATGAAACAAAAGACAAGTATAACTTGATTTTACCAATCAATGCAGAAAAGGCGTTTGATAAAGTCCAACACTGATTTGTGTTAAAACCCCAGCAAAATAGGAATAATGTAAGGGAAATTCCCCAACATAACAACATAACAAGTGGTATCCATGCAAAATCAACAGCAAACATCATCCTAAATGGAGAGAAGTTGAAAACACTCCCTTTGAGAACAGGTACCAGACCAAGATGTCCATTGACACCCCTATTATTCAACATTACTCTGGAGGTCCTAGCCAGAACAATCAGGCATGATAAAAAAATAAACAGCATCCAAACCAGAAAAGAATAAGGTAAAGTTTCTCTGTCGGTATACAACGTGATATTTTTTACATGTAAATCCCTGAAGAATCCATAAATAAACTACTGGAACTAATAGAAGAACTAACAAGATATCAGGACACGAGATAAACATACACAAATACATTAGATTCTGTTTTAATCAGCTAGTGCTGCTCTAACAGAAATACCAGAGTGGATGGCTTTAACAATGGAAAGTTTATTCTTACACAATCCGGTAGGCTACAAGTCCAAATTCAGGATGTCCACTCCAGGGGAAGGCTTTCCCTCCTGTCAGCTCTGGAGGAAAGTCCAGTATTACATCAGTCTTTATCCAGGGAGCATCTTGGTGTAGGAACCTCAGGTCTGAAAGACACACTCTTCTCCTGGTGCTGCTTTCTTGATGGTGTGAGGTTCCCAACTGTCTGCTTACTTCCCTTTCCTCTTATCTCTTATAGGACAAAAGGATTAAGGGTGGGACAGGCCATACTCCAGAGAAACTCCCTTTACAGTGGAGTAGGGAGGTGATCTTACAAAGGGATTTACAGTTCCACCCTGATCCTTTAACATACAGCATGGGAAATTCACAAAATGGAGAACAACAATAGAATCATGGCCCAGCCACAAGGCTACACACATTTTTGGGGGGACACAATTCAATCCATGATGGGACACAATTCAATCCATGACAGATTCCTTTACACCAGCAAAGAGACAATCAAACAGGAGATCTCAAATTCATTACATTTACTATAGCCCCCAAGATGATACAATACCTAGGGATAAATCTAACCAGAGATATAAAAGATCTATGCAAAGAAAACTGCAAGACTCTACTGCATGAAACTAAAAGAAACACGCATAAGTGGAGAAACTTACCTTGCTCATGGATAGAAATACTTAACATTTTGAAAATATCTGTTTTACCCAAACTAATCCATACATACAATAGAATCCCAGCACATATTTCAATGTCATTTTTTAATGAGATGGAGAAAAAAAATCACCAACTTTGTATAGAATTGGAAGACGCTGTAGATAAGTAAAGCATTACTGAGGAATAAGAACAAAGGGGAGGCCTGGCACTGCCTGACTTCATACCTATTACACTGCCACAGTAGTCAAAACAGCCTGGAACTGGTGCAAAAATAAATACACATACTCATCTTCCTTCATTAGCCAGGATGCAGGACATGTCTGCTCTGGTTACACAGGCTAATGAGCTGTCCTCTTTCCGCAGAGCTCTTATATAACCCAGTTAAAAAATATCAGCCTTGTAAGTAAAATTCCATTGCTCCAAACTTATCCTGACAAGTCCAGAGCTGTGAAATACAGCATTCTTAGGCCCCTATTTCCAGATCTCGTCCCAATCTTTTTAGTCCTTCTCTAGGACGAACGTGAATGACAGTGAATTGTCACAAGTGATCTTCTGGCAGGCTCTAACCTTTCCCTGTACTATACCTCTATTAAGAATAAACCTAAAGGACTTTCCTATGAGACAACCTATAATTCTCTGCTTGTTGCAAATCTATAAAATTCAATCTCAAACCTTCATGACAAGTGACAGTAAGAGCTCTCAGAGAGGAGGCTTTCTCTCTTGAAATATGGCTGCAGAAACCACTCAAGTGCTAAATAACCTAGCAACTGAGACTGGAGTTGCTGCTGGCAATTATTATTATTAAAACTATCTTTATTTAAAAACACTAACCAAGAAACCCAAACCCATTGCCACTGAGTTGATTCTGACCCACAGCAACTCTGTTTTAGGTAATAAGAACAAATACAGTGTTAAATAAGTAAAACCAAAACCAGAACCCACTGTTGTCAAGTTGATTCCTACTCATGGTGACCCTACAGGACAGATCAAAACTTCCCCAAGGGGTTTCTAAGGAGCATCTGGCAGATTTGAACTGTGTTGACCTCTTGTTTAGCAGAAGAGGTACTTAACCACTATACAACCAGGGTTTCCTAATTAAATAAAAACAGCAAAAATGAAAAGAGGAGAATCTATATTATTTTAAAGCGAGGAAACACAGTTGTCCTGTCGTGGTTGTGGATGCTCAGGGGTCAGGTACAGTAAAAGCAGAATCACAACTTCTGGCTTAATTTCAAGTTGCTGCCATCCATGTCATCTCTTTAAAGGAGCAGGCACTGTTATAACTGATATTTTAACTGGCTCTTCTCAGCATTTACACCCAGTTTGATTTGTGTATTCAAGTTGTCAAGCACCCCCCCCCCCCCCAGTTTCCATACTCTTTCCTTCCATCTGGAAGCTTCTTGGGGAAACTGTTTTTGGTTTTCCTGAATGTGAGTATTTTTACCTATACTATCTGTGAATTCCTTCTGACACTGTCTTGCACTCTTTTGTGATGTTCTTAAGAAGATGTTTGTATTGGTCACTTAAGATTAAAGGGAACTTGATATATTTTTGAGTGACTATTTCCTGTTCTTGGAATCATGTTGTCATCATTTCTTGAAGAACAGGTTTAGGGGCTTTCACTTTTCTGTTCTTTTTGGAAAAGATCTATCATATCCCAAGAGAAGAGGTGAAGTTGTTCAGACATTTATTAAGTAATGCCAAGCTCTGAGTCTGCAAATTCTGAGGACTTCTGTGGAGGGCGGACCCCTGACATGAGGATCAAGGAAGATGCCTTCTAAGAGGGGCTTCACAACCCCCTCGGCTTATGAAATTATACTGGGAAAATCTGGCCAGAAACTTCTAAGGAAAAGAGCCTGGAGGAATGGATTTCAATACAGCATGCCTGAAAGCACCGAGGCCTGCCCAGCTCCACTGACTTCCCCCAACTGCACTTCCCCCCCATGTGAAAAGAATTATCCTTTTTAGAACAGTTTAAGAAAAGCATAAGGTGGGGGATGGTAGGTGTTTACTGTCCCCGCAGGAGATAAAATAAAGAGCAAAGCAGGGCCAAATAGAGATTATAACCTTTAGACCCTTCCTCCTGTACATTTTAACCTTGAGGTATAAGTAGGGCTGATTGAGCTCGGGGCATAACTTTGTTTTCACTGTCAATTATCACCACAACACACCTGCCTCGGGCCGTTATCTAGAAAGTCTTGACAATTAACAAGATCACGAGGTTTCAGCTTCAAGTTAGCTAATTGCTTATGTGGTCAGTGGGCAGGGTGAAACTCACGTCACTTTGACTATAAAAATAAAGACAGTCCTTTTCGGGCCACCGTTCTCCAAAACTCTTTCCTGTCTCTCTCAATTCTTTTCCCGCAGACGCCTCTTCCTCCCTCCATGCGTGACCCCAAAAAGATGTCAGGGCTGGCTCCCGGCAGACTTCTCTCCTCCCCAGGTGACTCCAGGGCCTTGTCAGATTGTGTAATCAATTTAATCTTCTGGCTGACATGATGCTACTCGTGACACAAGCAAACTTGTGACCAGGTCTCTTTGCCTTCCTTAAAATATGTCACCTGTATACTTTATAATCAATCTTAGGAGCACACAAAGGAATCTCCCAGAAGAACACTGAGAAAATTAGGCCTTGTCTCAACACTACCACCAGCAGCTCTACACAGGCTGGAAAGCCATTTTTGTGGCAGCCTGCACGTTTACCATAGCTTTGAAGCATTGTGCTTCTGGTTACAAGTGTCCTGGGGCACACAACTGAACACAAATAACCCTGAAGAGTGTTCTTATTTAACCATACAAGTGCTTGACAACCAGAACAGACTATCAGTGGGCTAGCAGTAGAAGAGCCCAAACTGTATAAAACAGTGGTGTCTAGTTTTACTCTGCTTTCTGTGCAAGGAGAAAATAGTGTTCACACAGTGTATTAGGAGAAATGGCAGAGTGGATTACAGTTGGAGAAGAAAAGGCCATGAGCTTTTGCTGATACAGTCCTCAGCTTGCCCTCCAGGACACCTAGGAAATTATAGTAGTTCCATGCCATTACCACATTTTGTCCACAAGTGTGTCACTATGTGATTGTTGTCACCGTGCCTAGATCCTCAAAGCAGCTGCAAGACACTCAAAGAAACAAGTTTTCCAAGGATCTCAATTTATAAACCAGTGGTTTTAATCACTTAGTTATAATCCCATTTAACTGAGGAGATGCCTAAAATATGAGGATGAACAATGTTTGCATTGTTCTTCTGACCATGTTCTATGCCTATATGTTTCAGGAATAAGAGTAAAGTTTTGTAGGCACTAATGAGAACTACTACTCTGCAGCCTCTGGTTTGGTTAAACAGAGGAGACCCTGGATGAGGAAGAAAGAAAATCAGGGGTTAAAGATAACTAAATCATGGCTGGGGAGAAACGACATTTCTTAGAACTGTAAAGGAGGCAGGAGTTTTAAGTTTTTGTGGAGAAATGAGATAACTTCATGGTACATTGGGATATGGGTGAATACAATGGACCTTTTGATAGCTTAATCTGTAGTTAGTAGCAAAGACAACTGTGAGAGCATCTCTGAGCCAGTGGAGAGTATTAGGGTCCAGTAGATACTGGGACATGCTGGAAGTATGATCCACAAGTGGGAGAATGACAAATGATTATGTCAACAGTCAACAATGCCTAACAACAGACACGTCATATCTCATCCCTTTGGTATTTACATAAGCTTAGAGTGAGTACCTCCAACATGACAAGTAGAAAGTTTGTCTTCCTTCATAAAAGAAGACTCAATGTTGGACTGATGTGAAGAATGTGGAGGAAGTTCATGTACTGTTATATATAAATGGTGGAGACACGTGTCAGTTGACCACTTCTCAATCATTCTGACGTAAATCTTGCCCTTAAGGTTTGAAATCTTGCTTCTGAGCATGGGATACCTTAGGAGTGCGCCTCTGATCCTGCTTGTCTAACCTGTTTTATTCAGTGGATGTTTTATGAGTGCTATCGAGGATAATGCTGCATTTTACAATCTTATCTGTCTCAGAAGACCTTATTTGACTGTCTTGTACCTCAAGGGCAGTGACTTTTTTTTGTAGAAGAGGTCATACAGGAAAGAATATGGGAAGGTAACCATGTGTCTCTGTGATAGATCATTGTCAAGACAAAATGAATTTGTCTGCAGTATTTCTGCTGAACAACAGGAGATAAAGGACATACACTTCATCGTCTCCAAATATTCAGAAACCTACAGTGTTTAATGACACAGACAAGTTCTGGGGACAGGAGGAATGACAGCAATACAAAACTAGAGAATATAAGAACATTTACTGAAAGTCACTTATTTTCTAAGCAATGAAGCCATTTGTCTATATCCTGCAATACATCTATTGATCTGTTGTTTTCATCTGGAGAAAAAAGAAATGCAATAATCTATGGCCAAAGGGGAAATAGAATGCAGATGCACAACAGCTCTTACCTGCTATGGCAGGTGTGCTAGCCTGTGGCTCTGCAACAACTTCGTAGATCAATTACTGGTTAAGTTGGGGACACCTCCTTACTTTACGTAATTTTTCAGAACTGCAAATTGCCATTGCCTGGACACACTAGTACAAAGTCCCTTTACTATAGCAAAAACTTGCAGCATATTCATTTGCAATGGGAGGCAAACGCTATAAAAAAAGAAAAATTAAGAATTTTTTTGCTTCTAGCCCTAGCTTACTTTTTCTGACTATAAAGTATTTGAAATATTGCAAACGTATGAGAAGTGCAGAGATAAATGACACAAACATAATTTCATTTTCACAGTTTTTCAAATCTTAGCATTGCCATATCTACAGTTTTTAAAAAACAATATGTTACAGAAACATTTTCCTTTTGCATTCTTCTCCATGATCCCACCTCTTCACATCTTCCTTTCCTGTGGGTAGTTATTTGCTTCATTTGTTGGCTATCATTTCTACAAATACCTTTAACTATATATGTGTATATTCCCAAATAATGTACATGCTTCTAAATTTTTAAAAATGCAACACTATCATAAATGTCACTTTGTAACAATGTTAAATATATAACATTATATAACTTTTTAAAATTATGATTAATTGAAACTATACAATCCAAGTCAATTTTGCATGCCAGCTTCTCTGCAACTTTATCTGCTTTCCTGACCCTGTGATAGCACTCTTCTCCTTTTCACTCTTTACTTTCAGTATCCACTTAATGAACACCTGTCCCCTCCCCTCCACCCTCTCCACTCCCCTCCAGAAAGAAACTAGTAGGACAGCCTCCTATAAATGTATAAAACCATAAAGTACACACATTGCATGTTCACTCTGTGGCCCCGAGTCTAGTCCATTCCTTGTCTGAAGTGTTGACCTCAGTACTGGTTTCAGGTCTGGGCTAGCAGCAAGTCTAGGAGCTATGTTCCCAGGGGAATCTCTAGGCTGTCAGACCATCAGGGGTATTTTAATAGAGTACTTGATCTGCACACCTCTTTCTCTCATGCTATGTTAGGGACTCAACACTGTGTTGCCTTTCAGGGCTGTCTTTGGTGGAGGCCAGGCACCACCTGATTCTTGTGGTGTCATGTTGATGTAGTCCCCCAGTCGTGTGGGTCTTCATGTCTCCTGGACTCATTTTTTCTCGTGTGTTTGATGTTCTTGGTTGTCATCTCTGCTGAGAGAGACGCTTTTCACTCAGGCTCTGCTACTTGGGTTGGCAACAAGCTCCAGCAAGTCTCTCAGGCACAGCAGCTCCAGTCCCAGTCTCTTGGCTGACAGAGGTGGCATCCATACCTGTAAGCTGCTCTATTGCTGCACCAGCAGAAGCAACCCTTTGAGCTGTCATCTTTCCTCTGAAAAAGGTATTTTTCCCTTCCATCACCCAATCCAGTTTCACAACTTTCCACCTAATCTTAGGGCCCTTAAAATGTCCACTGTACTCTGTCCCATTGTTTTTCTATGCCCTAGTTCTTAGAAGGAATCAAAGATATGCATGATTAGTTCACCATCTTGGCCCTGCCTCAACTGTATATAACTTAATACTTATTTTTGGTGCTTGGTAAGTAATAAATCCCACATAATTAATTGTGTTTGATCTGAGTCAAAGGCACTTGGCTAGCTGGCTTGATTAGTATTTGTATATATGGATATTATTGATATATACCCAGCAATGTCACTGAATTGTTATCAGTGTTAGTATTTTATCTATAGATTCTTCTGGATTTGTTATAACAACAATGAACTTTTACAGATATTGACTCTTCTGTTTTTCCTGCAAACCTGGTGGTGTAGTGTTTAAGAGTTATGGCCTGCTAACCAGAGGGTCAGCAGTTCAAATCCACCAGGTTCTCCTTGGTAACTCTGTGGAGCAGTGCTACTTTGTCTTTAGGGTTGCTGTCAGTCAGAATTGATGACAATGTATTCAGTTTTTCTTTGTAATCCCAATATTCTCTTTCTTTATTTTGTACTCTAGAACTGCTGGTGAAATGGTAATTTTACATGGAGATAAAGGACATATTCAATTTTTTTCTGATTTTAATGAGAATGTTTTGAGGTTTCATTTTTAAGTATCAAGCGTACTCACTCAGGAATGTTAACATCCTTTACTAGGTTAAAGGATTTTTTCTTAATTCTACTTAATTAACTTGTACCATGAGTAACTGCTGGATTTTACCAAATCCTTTTTCCTGTGTCTATTAATATGACAAGGATCTCTGGTGACACAGAGATTAAAGTGTAGGTTTGAATCTACCAAACCCTCCTTGGGAGAACAATGTATCAGACAATCTGTGAAGATTATAACCTTGGAGATTGTCATGGACTGAATTATGTTCCCTCCAAAATGTGTGTAGTCATTTACCTAGACCATGATTCCTGGTACTATGCGATGTTCCTATATACTTTAAACCTTGCCTCTGTAATGCTAATGAGGGAGGGTGGGCAACAGTTGATTGGTGGGGCAGGATTCAACTTGTGAATTGTATTGTCCCTTGAGATAATCTCTTGAGGTATAACAGAAAGGGATTTAACCAAATTTTGTAGATTGAGTCCTGCTTCATAACATAAATGCCTCCAATTCTGCTTCATTAATATCACAGAAGTTATGATTCATAAAACATGGAATTATCAGATCACAAATAGGGGACAAACATCACAATACTGGAAATTAGCATCCTAACCAAGTTGATGTACATTTAAGTATTTTTTTAAATTGGGAATTAAGAACAATTTCACAATCCCTATCATGTTGCCTTGTAACACCTAGAGCTTTCACAGCTATTCCATTCTAGCTGCCCTCCCCTCCTTGTGACAGCACGTTTCCCCTTTTATTTGGCACTTCTCATGACCTTTTGATTAAGGTCTGGCCCTCCTCACCCAGTCAACACTGCTCCAGCAAAAGGCTTCTCTGGGTACCTAAGAGTTTGTTCTCCTCCAGTGTCACTCTATGTTTTGCATAGTCCAGGTCAGTCTTTGTGTGAGAAGCTGGCCTCAGTCCTGGATGCAGTTTGGGTTTAGAGAGTCCAGGGGCCATGCTCCCCAGGGGCCATCCATTCAGCAGGATCATTAAATGCAGTCTTTTGATAGAGTTCTAGCTCTGCCTTCCACTCTATCACCATATGCCCCAACTATGCTGTCATTGGTGGTGACCAGGCACCATCTAGCTCTTCTGGTCCCAAGCAGGCTATGGCTCACATGGCCCCTTCCATAAGGTGGGCTCATATTTTTCTCCTATCCTTGTTGTCTACCATTTACCTCCAGTTCAGGTGGACTAGGACCATTTGGTACTATTTAGACGGCAGCTTGCTAGCTTTTAAGACCCCAGTGTGTATTAATATCTTAACAGAGAGATAGAGAAAAACTTTGGGTATGCCAGTTAGTCTGGATGTCCCCTGAGAGCATGGTCACCTGATCCCAGGCCCTTTTCCTCTGTCTTTTCAAAGAGGTGGCTCACATTAAAAGGACAGTTTGGTTTTGAAGTCAAGTAGTTGTGAGGACCCCGCTTCTAATGCATACTGACACATCCTACACCCAACCCTAATCTTAACCACTATATAATCTGTAAAAAATCCTTTGTCCCTCCCTCCCTACCCTTGTAATTGTCAGATATTTATTTCTTCTGCGCTCAAATGCTTTGTTGCATCCTTATAGTAATGGTTTCATACAAAATTCGTCCTTTTGTGTCCGGCTAATTCACTCAGTATAACTTCCTCTAGTTGGTCACATGTTAACAGGTATTCCTCTAAGCCTTCGTTGTTTCTCATCATTGGGTAGTATCCCATTGTATGAATATACCACAGTTTGCTTAGCTATTCATCTGTTGATGGGCATCTAGTTTGCTTCCAACTTTCTGCTATCATGGAGACAGCTGCAACAAACATTGGTGTGTATCTATCTTTTTGAGTGGCATTCATTATTTCTTTGTGATGCATTCCAAAGAGTGAGATTGTTGGATCATACGATACTTCTATTTCTAGATTTTTAAGAGAGCGCCAAATCAATTTCCATAATGATTGAACCATTTTAAAGTCCCACAAACAAGTGTAAAAGAGTCTCTCTATATCCTTTCCAGCATTTATTACTCTGTGATTTTTGGATTATTTCCAGCTTTGTTGGAGTGAGATGGTATCTCATTGTGGGTTTGATTTGGATTTCTCCGATGGCCAGCTATCATAAACATTTCCTTATGTACCTGTTGCCAACCTGTATGTCTTCTTTGGTGAAATGCCTGTTCATGTCCTTTGCCCATTTTTTAATTGGGTTATTTATCTTTTTCTTTTTGAGCTTTTGCGATATTTTGTAGATTAGAGAGATTAAGCTACAGTCAGAAACATGGTGGGCAAATATTCATTCCCATTCTGTAGGCAGTCTTTTTACCCTTTTGATAAAAGCTTTGGGTCAGCATAAGCATTTAATTTTTAAGAGTTCCCAATTATCTATTTTTGTTTCTGATGATTGAAGGTTGTTGGGTTTTGGTAGATTGTTGATGCCATGGGTTAGGGCTTCCAGCATCTTCCCAAGTTTTCCTTCCAAGAATTTTATTGTTTTAGCTTTTATATCTAGGTCTTTGATCCATTTTGAATTAATTTTTGTGCATGGTGTGAGGTAAGGGTCTTGTTTCATAGTTTTGCAGGTAAATATCCAGTTATACTAACACCATTTGTTAAAGGGACTGTCTTTTTCCCCAGTTCACAGCCTTTGAGACTTTATCAAATATCAGCTGTTCATAGGTGGATGAAGTTATACCTGAATTCTCAGTTCTCTTCCGTGGGTCTTTGTGTCTGTTTTTGTGCTGGTACCAGGCTGTCTTGGCTACTGTGGTAGGGTAGCAGGTTTTAAGGTCAGGAAGAGTGAGGCCTCCCACTTTGTTCCTCTTCTTTAGTAATGATTTACTCATCCATGACTTCCTCCCTTTCCATATGAAGTTGGTGATTTGTTTCTTCAGCTCATTAAAGAACATTATTGGAATTTTAATTGGGATTTCATTATATGTGTAGATTGCTTTGGGAAGTGTAAACATTTTCACAATGTTAAGTCTTCCTATATAAGAGCAAGGTAAATTTCTCCACATATGTAAGTCAATTTTTGATTCTTGCAGTAGGATCTTGTAGTTTTCTTTGAATAGATTTTTTTACATCTCTAGTTAGATTTATCCCTAGGCATTTTATCATCTTGGGGGCTATAGTAAATGGTAATGATCTCATGATTTCCTCTTTGTCTCTTTGTTGGTATAAAGGAATCTCATTGATTTATGTATCTTTATCTTGTGTCCAGATTCTTTGCTGAAGTTTTTTGTTAAATCCAATAGTTTTTTGGTGGGTTCTTCCGAGTTTTCTATGTATAAGATCATGCCACCCACAAATAACAATATTTTAACTTCTGCTTTGCCAGTTTGAATGCCCCTTATTTCTTTATCATGCCTAATTGCGCTGGCTAGGACCTCCAGCACAATGTTGGATAGAAATGGTGACAATGGGCATCCTTGTCTAGTATCTGTTCTTGAGGGGAATGTTTTCAACTTCTCTCCATTAAGTGTGATATTAGCTCTTGGTTTAGTATAGATGGCCTTTATTATGCTGAGGAATTTCCCTTCTATTTCTATTTTGCTGAGAATTTTTAACATGAATCAGTGTTGGACTTTACCAAATGCCTTTTCTGCATTGATTGATAGAATCAGGTTGTTTTTATCTTTTGTTTACGTGGTTGATTGCATTAATTGTTTTCCTAATATTGAACCATTCCTGCATCTCTGGTATGAATCCTATTTGGTCATGATGTACTATTTTCTTGGCATGTTGTTGAATTCTGTTAGTGAGGATTTTGTTAAGGACTTTTGTGTTTGAGTTCATTAGAGATACCGATCTGCAATTTTCTTTTGTTGTTTTTAACTAGTTTTGGCCCCAGTGTTATGCTACCTTCATAGAATGAATTTGGGAGTATTCCATCCTTTTCTATGTTTTGGAAAACCTTTAGAAACAGTGGTGCTAACTCTCCTCTGAACATTTGATAGAATTCTTCAGTGAAGCTATCCAAACCAGGGCTTTTTTGGATGGACTTTTTAAATTACCTTGCAATCTCTTCTTTTGTAATGGGTTTATTTAGTTGTTCTGTCTCTGATTTTGCTAGCTTAGGTAGGTGGTGTTTTTCTAGAAGATTTTCCATTTCTTCTAGGCTTTCAGATCTATTAAAGGACTTTTTTTTTGTAGTATTCTCCTGTGATTCCTTTAATTTCAGTAGCATCCATTGCGATATCACCCATTCCATTTCTTCTTCAGATTATTTGTTTCTTCTCCTGTTTTTCTTCTGTCAGTTCAGTCAGTGGCTTATCAATTTTGTTGATTTTTTTTAATAAAGTTTTTGGACTTGCCTACTCTTTCAATCATTTTTCTATTTTCTATTTCATTTATTTCTGCTCTACTTTTAATAATTTGCTTTCTTCTGGGGCGTGGTGGGTTCTTCTGCTGACATCTTACTAGTTGTTCCAGTTGAAGAGTTCATTCTTCAATCTGTGCTCTTTCTTCTCTTTGGATTGCACATCTGTTGAGATGAATTGACCTCTGAGCACTGCTTTTGATGTGTCTTGTAGATTTTGGTAGTTGTGTCTTCATTCTCATTTGATTCTATGAAATTCTGTATAGCATCCTTGATTTCTTCTGTTACTCCATAGTTTTTGAGCAAAACATTATCCAGTTTCTATGGTTTTGATTTTATTTGTGTCTTTTTCTGTTATTGATTTCTAGTTTTATTGCTTTGTGGTCTGAGAAGCTTTGTATTATTTCCATACTTTGAATTTTGTTCAATATTGCTCTGTGGCATAATATGTGGTCAATTCTGGAGAATGTTACACATTTTGGAGAATGTTCCAAGTATACTTGGCTGCCTTTGGATGAAGTGTTCTGAATATGTTTGTGAGGTCAAGTTGGCTGATTGTGACATTTAGATCTTCCATGCATTTAGTAAGCTTTTTGGGGGATATTCTGTCCTTTACTGAGAGTGATGTGTTGAAGTCTACTAGTACTGTGTGACTATCTGTTTCTGTTTTGAGTGCAAAATAATGTTTGCTTTATGTATTTCAGAGACTTGTCACTGGGTGTGTAGATATTTAGTGTGGTTGTGTCCTCCTCCTGTATTGATGTTTGACCATTAGATAATGATCCTCTTTATCTTCTATGGTAGATTTAACTTTAAAATCTATTTTGTGAGAGATTAGTATTGCCACTTGTCTTAGGCTGGGATTTCTAGGGAAGCAAAACCAGTAACACGTGTAGGTACAAGGGAAGATTTATAATATATGTAAACTACAAGGAAAGATATATAGATAGATAGACAGATACAGACATAGGAAACAGCTCATGCAATTGCAGAAGCTGAATGTCCCAAGTCCTGGCCCAAGCCTCACATGGCCACGGAAGCTGATGAACCCAAGGTCAGCAAGTCAGAGACAAGAGTTCTAGATCACCGATTGTGTAGGTCGGTGGATGCCAAGCTGGTGGCAAGATGGAGCAGCAGAGGTTGATGAACCCAGGATAAGCAGGTCAGGGAGCAGGACTCTCAAGGGCCAGCTGTAAGGATTGGTGAATCCAGCAGCTGCTAGTTCAAGTCCAGGAATCAGACACTGGAAGAAGAGAGCAGGAGCCGCTGGCTATGTGAGCAGACCAGTAGTAGTAGTGGGAGGTGGAGAGATGAGATCTGAGGGGTGGGAAACCACCAGAGACCCCACCTTGCCACTTAATACAGCAGCCAAATATGGAGTAGCCAAGTTGACATAAACCTGACCACCACACCACTCTTGCTCTTTTTTCAACGTTATTAGCCTGATATACCTTTTTCCAACTTTTGACCTGTAGTTTGTTTGTGTCTTTGAGTCTAAGGTGTGTCTCCTATAAGCAGCATATGCCAAGCCAAGTGCCATCGAGTTGGCTACTCTTCTCTTTATTAGTGTTTTTAGACCATTTACATTCATTGTGATTATTGATATATATGTTGCCAGTGTTGGCATTTTGATGCCTTTTGGGGGTATTGTGGGCAGTTCTCCTGCTGCATTTCATTTTCTGTTCTGAATCTTTTTCTTTATGTATTTTCTTTTTGTGGCTTTCAGCATTCATTTTCTTGAAATTGTGATTTCATATATAAATTTTTGGTGTGTAGAATTATAGATTTCTTTTATGGTTACTCCCTTAGTCACCTTTATTAATCTGAAAGTAATCCAAACTTCAGCGTCTTCCTCCACATCTGGAAAGTCTACGAGTACATTTTTTTTTACCCTCTTTTTCATATAATGGGGATTTTGAATATATTCTGAGATATCTGAATTTCTATTTTTTTTGTGATTTGGTTTTATCATTTTTGGACTTCCTTTCCTGATGATATCTAGATACCCTGTCATGTGTTTAATGTTTAAGTATACATCTAATGTTATTGATTTTCTAATCAAAGAACTTCCTTTAATGTTTCTTGAAATTTTGGTTTGGTTCTCACAAATTCTCTAAATTTCTGTTTATCTGTGAAAGTCTTAATTTTACCTTCATATTTTAGAGACAATTTTGTAGGACACACTATTCTCAGTTGGTAGTTTTTTTTTTTCTTCAGGTCTGTTTATATGTTATCCAACTGTCTTCTGGCCAGTAGCGTTTATCTGAGTAGTCTGAGAATAATCTTAGTAATTTTGCTTTGTCAGTTATTTTTTATTTAAGTCTTGCTGCTCTCAGTAGTTTCTCCTTGTCTCTAGTTTTTCTGAGCTTGATTATAATATTCCTTGGTGTGTTTCTTTTGGGATTTATTTTGAGTAGAGTTTGATGAGCATCCTAAATGAAGATCTTATCTTTCATGATGTCAGGGAGGTTTTCTGTCAGCAGATCTTCAACAATTCCCTCTGTAGTTTCAGCTATCCCGCTGTGTTCTTTTACTCCAGTCATTCACATATTGTTCCTCTTGATAGAGTTCCAAATCACCTTAGAGATTTTTTACTCTTATTAAGTCTTTTATGTGATTTTTTCCTTGTGTATGCTGTGTCATTGGCTTGCTGTGTCATTCTCTTTGTTTTCAAGTTCACTAACTCTGTTTTCTGTTTGCTCAATCCTGATCCTTTGAGTTTCTATTGAGTTATCAAGCTCAAAGATTTTACTATTAATTGGCTGAAATTCAGAGCATTGCTGCTTAAGCATTTCTTGCAGCTTATTGAATTTTTCAGTGTGCTCTGCTGCATTTTGCTTGATCTCTCTCCTGATGTCTTGCAGAGCTTTGTATATCAATCTTTTGTATTCTGTCTCTGATAGTTGCAGGAATTCTTCTTTGTCTGGGAAATCCATGGATGGTTTATTTTGGGAATTTTTAGAAGCTGTGGTAGTCTGCTTCTTTAGCTAAGTGCCATCAAGTCATATCTGACTCATGGCGACAAATTGATTGTTGTCTCCCAGGCATTCCAAAGTTGTTACAGTGAAAAAAAACTTAATAGCTCAGTTGGCTTCACTGGCATCTCTCTATTAGGGCTGGGCCATAGTTTCTCAGTACAGTCTGATTATTTTCTGTTCCTTGATCTTACTGTTTCACTCTACACTACTGCCAGCTCAGCTCCAAGGTAGAGGAGTGTGCCTGCTTTCAGCAGCAGTACCGCTACCTTTGCCTCTGGGTTGGGGGTCTCTATTGCAGGTGCTGTACTTTCACAGCCCCTCCTCTCCCCCCCAAAGAGGGCAGGACACAGGCACTGCTTCTGTAGCTGCCTCTGAGTTGGACTGATCTCTCACAGAGCCTCAGCCTGGGTTATTGGGCATCAGGGGAAGGAGAGATCACATATGCACACTTGCTTTCCCAAGCTGCAGCCCCAACCACTGATGTTGTTTCTCTTGCCTCACTGCTGGGGAGGGAACTCAGGGAGCATCATTGGAAGTTCTTCCACTGGGGGCAGTGATGGCACATCGCTTATCTGCAGCTCTTGGGTCACACACACACCATCCTTGTTGCTGCCTATGCTGCCTCTGGGTTGGGATGATCCCTCATGGAGCCTCGGTCACAGCTGTGGTTCACAGGCAGGGGAGGGGTCATGTACTCCCTGGCCCCTTCTTGGGGATCATGCACTTTCCCCATGTCAGTGGCACTGCCAGCCTAGGGTTAGGTGTTCCCAAAACTGCCTGTATCTCCTAGGCTGTGAGTGACCTCAAGCCTCTGCCCAGGCCCCCGCAAGTGCATTCTCTCCTCTTTTCTCCCAGTACAGAAGGAGCTAAGCCTCCTTGGCCTGGATGACTCTGGGGCCCTCAGGGCCACTAGGCTGTTATGCCCTCTCATAGACCAACTAGTCTTAAGCTCTTCTGAGCTGTGTAGAAATTTCTGTCCTGGGGTGCTTTCTTTAGGCAGGTGTGGATCACCTTTGCTCTCAGACCTGGTGGTGCCTCTCAGTCCTGTGTAGGGAATTTATTTGGGTAGCGGGGTTTACTGTGTTCAACTTCCATGTGTAAGATCTCTTTGTCTGGAGCCCTGTTGTTTCCTCCATGAGGATCTTGTGCTCTTATAATACTCTTGTTCACAGTCACCCAGTCCATTCTGATGTGTTTCCACCATGTAATCAGTCCTCATGGAGTGCCCAATTTGGTTGGGTTAATTGATTCTGCTGGTTTTTCTTTTTAGAGAGTTCAGCAGGGTCGTGTGGCTACAATACCACTGTAACTCCACCACTTGATACACACCAAGAAGATACAATTCAAACTATTAACAGTGTAAGTAGACAATTTCGTTCCATCAGCCTCTTAATTAGATACCAGTAGATTTTTCTGATAATCAATCATGAATGCAATTCTGACATAAATTCTAATTTGTCATGGATTTTACTTTTACTACACTGAAATTTAATAATATTTTCCTAGAGGTGGAGTCAAGATTGCAGACTAAACACACATCTTCCAAAATTCCTCTGGAAACTAATTCCTGAAATGATAATTAAATGGAGGCTTCTGGACACCTAGTGAGTCTTAGGGCATGGCATACGGATGTCAGTTTGGACTACATACCACTGAATGGGAAACTTCTTCTCTTTCGCCAATCCCAGCACTTGTTGAATGCCGGCTGTCATGGACTGAAGATAACTCTGTCTTAGCCAGCAGGTGGAGCTAGGGAATGACTGGAAGCTAAGCTCTGAAGCACTGCTGGTGGGATCGGGGGATGGAATCACCACATTTGGAGAGCCTGACTTTAGACTCTGTGCACCTTGGCACCTTTGGCCTCTCACTCTGAGCCTCTGCCATTGAATAGCCTATTCCAAGGCAGTCAGGGGAGCTTGTGTGGGATGCCATCTTCTTTGACTGGGAGGTGGATGTACCCATACAGAGGCCTCAGCTGGACCTAATTCCCAGGCTGGGAGGCAGTGCCTACCTGGAGGAGATCACTATTATGCCAGAAAAGCAGTATTATGCACAGCATGGCCTACGGGTGGGGCTTCACAGCAGATGACAGCAGGGCAGTAGCCTTTCCATATTTTGAACTAGTTTACAATATCTAGGTTGGATGTAGAGGTGCTTATGTTGCCAGCTTGGAAGAGGGACTTGTACACCTGAAAGCATGACTGATTTGGAAACTGTCAGATATCCTTTACCTTTCAGTGTAAGACTGCCTAGAGAAATAACTGTGCCACATCCTGACAGCATCTCTTTGAGCCATTTTTGCCTCATATTATAGGGTCAGCTGTCAGCTCCCCAGTGACTGTATAGGTAAAGCTGTGCCTTTGCCAATCGGGAGGTACAGCCTGCTGCTCGAGAGACTCCACTAAGCCAGTCACTGGAGTACATAGAGGTGTCTGGTGATCAACTTACCTTTCAGACTGACCTTTAGATTCTGTTAAGGTAACATCAGAGAAAGAAAACAACCTCCAGATGCCCAAAAAGCAACAAACTTTGGATAAAAACATAAAGAAGAACTCACCTATGGCTTCAGAAGGCCCCCCAAAGAAAGAACCAAAGAATTGGGAAGAGAAACCTATACACCTGAAAACCTGACTGACTTTGGAAGTTGTCAGATACTTTTTACTTCTTATTTTAAGATGGCCTAGAGAAACAATTGCAGTCCATCCTGACAACATCACTCTCAGCCTCTATTGACCCACATGAAGCCCCAAGAGCAACAAAATCTGGAAAAAAACATGGTCAGGAAATCATCAGTGGCTTCAGAAAGCCTTCAGAAGAAACCACCTCAGAACTTACCAGACAAAGAAACTTTTCTGAAACTATTGGAAGGTAATAAACAGAGCCCTCCTAGACCTTATACAAAATGGAGCAAGCAAAATGAAAAATTAAGCAAACTGTTCAATCTGATGGAACACCAGTAGTCAAATACAACAGATCAAGAACAAAATCAAAGACACAGAAACTTTGATTCAAAGCCAAGGAAACAGAATGAAATAAATGGAAAAGAGACTTTCTGATGCGGAAGACAGAGATACTGACTCCAGCACTTGTCAGGAAAAATAAGCAAAAAGAAGTGAGAACAACGAGGAAGCATTAAGAAGCATGTGGGACTTGATTAAGAGGAGCAGTCTATGATTCACTGGAGTTCTTAAACAGTGCAAGACACTTGAGAATGCAGACAGCATTGCTGCAGAGCTGCTGACAGAAAACTTCCCAGAAATTATGAAAGAAGAGAAGATAGGTATCCAAGATACATATTGAACACCACTCAATGTAGATCTCAAAAAAAAAGACTCCAAGACATATGATAATCAAGCTTAACAAAATAAAACATAAACATAAGCTCTTAAAAGCAGCAAAACTCAAAGCAAAGCTAACATTTAGAGGGAAACCATGTAGACTTTCATCAAATTTCTCAGCAGAAATGATGCTGGCACAGAGACCGTGGCATGGCACATTCAAAACCTTGAAGGAAAAGCACTTTCAACCAAAAATTATATATCCTGCAAAACTATGTTTCAAATATGAAAATAAAATTAAGACATCTTAGATAAACAGAAACCCGGAGATGCTGTAAAAACCAAACCAAAGCTACAAGAAATATTGAAAGAATCTCTTGGCTTAGAAGAACAAAACCACTAATTTTATATTTTAGAAGGACACATCATTCAGAATCCTACTCAGTTAGGGAAGGCTCCAAACTCAATCAAAGCTATAGTAGTGACAGAAATGATCCAGTGATCATATTGTGAATATTATGATGTCATCATATTAAAAAGAGGGGTGTACTACAGATGTGATAGTCCTTCTACATGGAGAGGAAGTTGACAAGACTGGTAGAAATTAAAATTGGGTTTATATATAGTTTATTAAGGGGGATAATAGAGGCAGACATAAAGCATAATAAAGATGCAATATGCTATATCAAGAAACATAATACAGGAGTCTCAACAACCACAAAACCAACCATTGAAATCATTGAAAAGACCAAAAGCTGGTTTTTTGAAAAGATCAACCAAATTGACAAACTGTTGGCTAAACTTACTAAAGAAAAACAGAAAAGGAAACAAATTACCCAAATAAGAAATGAGAAGGGAGTTGTCACAGCAAATCCAACAGAAATTAAAAATACCGTAACAGAGTACTATGAAAGACTGTACTCTAAAAAATTTGAAAACCTACAGAGGGACAAATTCCTAGATTCATATCCCCTACTGAAGTTATCACAAGGTGAAGCAGAACAACTGAATAAATCCATCACAAAGAAGAGATTGAAAAAGCCATAAAAAAACTATCAGTGAAAAAAAGCCAGGGCCGAGATGGCTTCACCACAGAATTCTACCAAGCTTTTAGAGAAGAGTTATCTCCAATACTACTGAGACTATATCACAGCATAGAAACGGATGGAATACTCCCAAATGCATTCTATGTAGCCAGCATAACCCTGATACCAAAGCCAGGATAACTACAGACCAATATCACTTATGAATCTAGATGCAAAAATCTTCAACAAAATTGTTGCCAATAGAATGCAACAACGTGTCCAAAAAATACTCCATCATGACCAAGTGGGATTCATACCATGGATGCAAAGCTGGTTCAGCGTCAGAAAAACAGTTAATGTGATCAACTACAAAAATACCACACAAGAATCACCTGATTTTGTCTACTGATGCAGAAAAGGCATTTGATATCATCCAACACCCATTTGTACTAAAACCTCTTAGCTAAACAGGAATAGACAGCAAATTCTTCAATGCAGTAAGGGGCATTTATACAAAGCCAACTGCCTTTGTCATCCTGAATGGAGAGAGACTGAAACCGTTTCCCTTGAGATGGGAACTAGACAAGGATGCCCCCTCTCACCTCTCCTATTCAACATTGTACTAGAAGTTTTGGCCAGAGAAATTAGACAAGACAGAGAAATTAGTAAAGAACAAGTAAAAATCTCCATTTTCAAATGACATGATTGTATACACAGAGAACCCTAAAGAATCCCTAAGTAAACTACTCAAACTGATAGAAGAGTTCCCCTAAGCCTCAGGATGCAAGATAAACACAAGTAAATCACAGGGTTCCTTTATATCAACAATGAGATTATTATTGAAGAAACCACCAAATCAATACCATTTGCTATAGCCCCTAAGAAGGTAAAATACATAGGAATAAATCTAACCAGAGAAGTAACAGATCTTTACAAAGAGAAACACAATCTCTTACTACAAGTAACTGAAAGAGACTTACATAAATAGAGAAACCTACACTGCTCTTGGATAGGAAGATTTAACATTGTGAAAATGTCTATGTTGCATAATCTACCTGTATAATGCAATACCAATACAAATTCCAGTGACATTTTTCAAGAAGATAGAGAAACTAACTGCCAACTTTGTTTGGAATAGGATAAGTAAAGCACTACTGAAGAAGAAGAACACAATGATAGGCCTCTCATTACTTGACTTTTGAACCTATTACACTGCCACAGTAGTAGAAACAGCCTGGTACTGTTACAAAAAGAGATGCATAGATCAATGGAACAGAACTGAGATGCCAGAGATGACACCATTTTCCTATGAACAGCTGATATAAGACATTAAACTGTGGAAAACACAATCTCTTCAGCAAATGGTGCTGCAAAATTGGATATCCATCTGCGATTGAAACAAGACTCATATCTCACACCTTATACAGAAACCAACTTCAGCTGGATAAAAGACCTAAATATAAAATCAAAAATGATAAAGCTTATCCAGAAAAAAGTAGAAACAACATTGGAAGTTTTAATACACAACTTAGACTTCAAAATCCATCAAACAAACCACAGTCAACAGAAGAGAAAATAGATAAATGGGAACTATCAAGAATCAAATAGTTCTGCTCATCTGAAGACTTTATTAATATAATTAAAAGGCTATCTACAGAATGGTAAAAAAAAATTGGCAACTATATGTCAGATTGATGCCTGATTTCCATAATTTATAAGGTACTACAAAATATCAAGAAGAAAAATAGATAATAAAATAATAATAAAAAAACAAATAATCCAATTCAGTGATGGGCAAAGGAGATGGAGAGACACTTCTCTGAAGAGGAGATTCAGGCAGCCAAAAAACAGGTGGACATGCTCACGATCATTAGCTGTCAAAGAAATTCAAATCAAAACTGCAACGAGATACCATTTCACCCCAACAAGGTTGACCATGATGCAAAAATGCAAAACTACGAATGCTGGAGAGGCTGTGGAGAAATTGGAACCCTCTTACACTGTTGGTGGGATTGCAAAATGGTGCAACCTCTTTGGAAAGCCATCTGGCCCTTCCTTAAAAAGCTCAATGTAGATACACCATTTGACCCAGTAATTCCACTGCTTGAAATATTTCCTGCAGAATCCAGGCCATTCACACCAACTGATACACGCACATGAATGTTTATTGCAGCACAGTTCACAATAGCAAAAAGATGAAATCAACTCAGATTCCCAACCACAGAGGAATGAATAGGTAAACTATGGTATATATACTCAATGGAACACTATGCAATGACAAAGAACAACGATGGTTTTAGGAAACATCTCATAACCTGGTTTCAATTGGAGGACATTATGTTGAGTGAAAGTAGTCAGCGACAAAAGAACAAATATGGTATGAGACCCCTACGATAAGAACTTCAAAACAGACTCATGCATAGAAAGACTCTTTGAAGGCTGCAAGGTTTGGAAAGGATGGAGGGTAGGGAGGGAAGGTTTAGATTATTGTTGATAGAAACTTGGTTGGGTGAAATTGGTGACAGCACATATTAGAAAGAAGATCAATATTAACTGGTCTTCAACATAATATGATTACTCTTTCCATCTTAATCCAATATTATAAGAACAGAGTAGCTGGGCATGGCCCCGGGGACTATGCTGTCAGGAGAAACCGAGGCCAACTGGCACAACTAGCTTTTTGCTAAGCAAGCCCTCTGCATCCCACATTGGTGAGTGGCACATGGGTCTTAAAAGGTGCCAAGCTGCCATCTGAGGGTACAGCAAGTGGTCCCAATTTAGCACAAAAGGATGATCACCAAGTACCAAAATGATCTGGGGGAAAGAGGACCCACAAGACAGAGAGACCCATGTGAGTGAGTGACCACACTGACTTGTGACAGGAAGAACTGGATGGTGCCCAGCCACCACCAACGATAGCCACGATGGGGCTCAAAAAGTCAAGTCTCACTGGCAACACAACAATAAAAAGTGGTGCACCCTGAGTTCTCCACTAAACGACTGCAATTGATGGTCCAGGGGCCTCGGGGTTCCCCTGGGAGCATGGCCCTGGCCCTAATGCACCCCAGTCCATCAGTCATAATGGATGTCAACTCCTGGACAGGAATTGATTCGACTTGGAGACACAGAGTGACCATATCATGTGTGCACTTTATGGTTCTATGCATCTATTAGATGTCATCCTGTTGACAACTTACTGGAGGATGGGGAGTGGGTGGAGAGGAGGGGATAGTAGATTGTTGGGAGGATAAGACACGTACAGAGTAGAGAGGAAGAGTGTGCTGTCACCAGGCAGGGAGAGCAGTGGGGGCTGCATATAGGTGGGCATGAACTTTATATGAGAATGTACGTTTTCATTCAAACATAATGGGGGGGGAACCTGTGAAGTGCTGTATCTGGAAGCTGAACATGGATCTCAGCCTTTGAGTAGTGAGAAATTAGGATGCAGATGTCGTGGGGTGAGAACCATCTGTCTTATAGATATATTCTTCTTCAGTCTTTTTATCACTTTTCTTTAATGGAAAGAAAATGATAAACAGAGCACTTTTCTTACAGAAAGAACATAAACTATAAACTGAATAAGGACATATACTTCAGATCCTTACAAGAACAAAGCATGACTGTTGCATTATAATTCTAGGTGAGCATTACAGAGGTGTTTCTCTGCTTGAATAGTGAAGGCACATCTCCTGATAACAATACAAGAACTGCCAATTAAGTTCATGAACTCATCCTAGGAAAAAGTGCTACATTCTTCGTTGCTGAACACCACCATGGTCAGCTTTGAACTACTCCCCCTGAGAAGCTATGTGCTGATGCCAGCACCTAGTCTATCTTTCAAAGCAATTTGGGAAGTTTACTCAAATGGCCATCAGAGCTGTCATTATATTACCCTTGATGTCCTGAACATCATCAAAATGTCTACCTTGCAATATTTACTTTATCTTTTGTAAAGAAAAAAGTCACTGGAGGCCAGAACAGGTGGGTAGGGAGGGTGTCCCTATACAGCTGTTTGTTTATTGGCTAAAGACTCCCTCACAGACAACCGTACAATTAAGTTTGCGAACTTAAGCTCTGTCTCGGTGTGCAATGGCCATTTCAGAAAAAGTTCCAAAATTGCTTTGAAGAGTAGACTAAGCACTGACATTGGTGTATAGCTTCCCAAGAGGGAGAGCTTTGAAGGTGATTGTAGTGATATTCAGCAATGAGGTATGTAGCACTTAGAACAATTAATTTTGTGGACTTAAGTGTCAGACGTTTTATGATGGAAAAATTTGAACTATACAGTGTTGAGCCCTGTATTTTGCAGGATGTTGAATACTAACAGAAATATACCTTTCAGAAAATATACTTTCCTGAACCAAATGTTGTATTAAAGTTATATGACATCATTCATTCTTATTTCAACTCACATTTGTTGATTTCCTACTGTGGGCCAGGATCCATGTGGCAGTCTAGGGGTACACAAACCACTGACAAGACACAGACATTCCCTTTCTGGTGGACTTAGCTGTCCTTTAAGTAGCAAATCCTTACAAAAATGTTTTAAACCTCCAGGAGCACAGACCAATACCTTACTTCGGAGTTCTTCCTTGGGCCCATAGCAGGGGACAAACTTCAAACAAAAGATACTCGTGGAGACTTCAACAAAAGGAATTGTGGTTAGTATAAAACAAAATTGATTGCAAATGTATGACTAACACAAATGTAGGTATGTGAGTGGAAGAATAGTGTGTAAGTACCATATGTTCAGAACAAATAGAAATAGTTCAACTAAGACAATGGGAAAGAGAGAAAGGAAATAGTAGAATACTCTCTTAGTCATTATCATGTACCCATTGCCATTGAGGAAACCCTGGTGGTGGAGCAGTTAAGTGCTACCTCTGCTAGCCCAAAGGTCAGCAGTTTATATCCACCAGGTGCTACTTGGAAGTTCCATGGGGCAGTTTTACTTGGTCCTATACGGTTGCTATGTGTCGGAATTGACTTGATGGTAGTGAGCTTGGTTTGGTTTTATTGCCATTAGGTCAACTACAACTCATTTTGACCTTGTAGTACAGAGTAGAACTGGTCCATAAGGTTTCCAAGGGGCAGGTGGTAGATTTGATATGCTGACCTTTTGGTTAATAGCCTGAGTTCTTAATTACGGAGCTACTGTGATTGTCACATAGTTGAAAATTATAAGTAGGGTTAAAGAATATCATTTAAAGCTGACAGACTAAAAGGCAAAAACCTAAGCAGTCTGAGGATATCATAAGCAATACATAAAAGTAACCACTAAAACAAAAATACAAACCTCTGTAAAGAGCAAAGAAAGGTGAAGAAAAGCAAATAAAACTGACACTGTAAAGAAACATAGTGAATAAATACAGTGTTCACAGCAAATATAGTATCATTTTCATTGAGGCTAAACATTTCATTCATATCAATGAATCTAAAGGCTTCAACTCAAGTATTAAAAATAAATGATTTTCAAATTGCTTACAATGCAATACCTAGCTATATGCCATAAACAAAAGATACACCTAAAGCTAAATGATTCAGAAAAACTAAAAAATAAAGGCATAGCCAAAAGCATCTCAGGCATGTGCAAACAAGAAGGAAATGGGGCTTGTGATCATGAAAGGAGATAAGGTAGAATACATGATAGGAGATAAGTAGAATACATGATAGTGATGAAGGCTACAATTCAAAATGATCTAACCGTTATGAGTATCATGTATAATTTAACACAGCATTCAATTTCTTAAAGCAAAAACTACAAGAGCAATTAAAAATAATAGAGCATTTTGATAAATGTTACATAATCCCAGTGTTACCTAGATCCTTTCAGACTATAATAGTATTAATATAAAGCAAACACAACACTGATATTCAAACCTGATAAAGTAGCACTAAAAAGAAAACTACATACTAATTCAATTTGGATTATAAATTGCTTTGCAAAATTATAAATTACATTGGAAAATAATAAATGAATATTACTAAAATCATATACTACTTACAATGTGATGAACCAATTAAAACAAAATAATTCCACTGTCATCTTCTTCTAAGTGATGTTGATGTATAATTTATTTCTACATGTGTTATAGCTTTATTGCATTCTCATTTGTGTTTTAGTCAGTGGACTTGTAAAGAATTTAAGAAAAAAAGAATTATATGTATACAAGTATATGTATACATTTACCTGCATATTTTTCAGTGCTCTTCTTTCTTTCTCCTACGTCTGATTTCCTATCTAGGATCATTTACCTTCTATCTGAATAAATGCCTTTAACATTCTTTGTCATGGTATGCTAACAACAATTTTATCAGTTTTTATTTATTAGAAATTAAAATATATATATTTTAATTACTTTGTTGTAAATAAATGGTATTTACAGTAAATGTAACATAATGTAAGTAAACAGTATTTACAGTAAATATAACATAATGTCATCTTGGCATAGATTGTTTCAGTTATATCACTGAATATAAACCCTTCAGTTCAATTACTAAAAGAAAATGGTTTTCAAATTGACTTAGAAATACCAACCTAGCTGTATGCTATAAACCAAACATACATTGTTGAGAATATACACAGCAGAACATAACATCAATTCAACAGTTTCTATGTGTACAATTTACTGACACTGATTATACTCTTTGGAAATCTTGGTGGTGTAGTGGTTAAGTGCTACAGCTGCTAGGTAGAGGTTGACAGTTCAAATCCTCCAGGTGCTTCTTGAAGGCTCTACGGGTAAGTTCTACTTTGCTCTAGCGTCACTATGAGTCAGAATTGACTCGATTGCAGTGGGTTTGTTGTTTTGGGTTGTATTACATTCTTGAGGTTGTAGAACCTTTTCCAAGTTGTCCATCCTTCATTAACATAAACTCACTGTCCTCTAAGTTTCCAGCTTAATCTTTGGTGTTATTGTTGTCCATTTGATCCCATATAGCTTGTGCTTAAAAGAGCACAATCCTCAAGGCAGACTTTCTTTACTAGTTACACTAAATCATTATTTGGTTTTAAGAAGACTTCAGGGGCTTTTTGTTTGTTTGTTTTAAAGTTTAAGGCATAAAGATTATTTTAGGGCAATAATTTCAGAGGTTCATCCAGCTTCAGTTACCCCAGAAATTCTGGATTCTATGAGCATTTGAAATTCTGTTCCACATTTCTTCACCTTTTGATCACTACATTTTGATAGAGTCTTTGATTAAAATGTTCAGTGATGGTAGCAAGGCATCATCCAGTTTTTCTGGTATCATAGTAAAGGAGACAGGTGCTCATGGTGGCAATTAGCCATGCATTCCATTTTGTCTTCTATTTATGATTCCACTTCTTCTTCAGTTGCTCCAGGCTAATAGAGGACAACTATCGTACTGCTACTTTGGAGGCTGGTTGGAAGCTTTAAAGGCCCAGGCACTACACAACAAAGAAAGAGGTAGAATAGAAGCACTAAACATAGTATTAGGCCAGTTGACTGTGATTTCCCATGAAACCATAACCCTAAATGCTTAATTCAAGAAATCAAACGTCATGAAGCATTCACTCATGCATAATCAACCACAGTAACTTTTCTTTTTATTGTAAATGTATCTGTTATACATTTGCCAATGAAAGATTTACAGATGTACAGCTTATTGACATTGATTGCATTAATTATCTAAACACCCTTAGCATCAAACCATGAAATTTTTACATCACCATAAACTGAGACTCAATACTCAATGAGCAATAAGGACCTACTCTCCTACGTGGTAGCTGTTAATAAATTTTTATGTCTATACATGTACCTGTCTTTTTATATAGCCAGCCAAAGCCAAGTGCTGTCGAGTTGGATCCATGAGTCTTTTTATATAAATGAAGTTATATAACACTTGTCATTTTGTGGTTGACTTATTTCACTTAGCAAAGTGTCTTCAATATCCATCCACACTGTAATATGTATCATGACTTCATTCCGTTTACTGGCTGAGTAGTATTCCATTGTATGTATGTACCGTATGTATCACATTTTGTTCATCCATTCATCTGCTGATGTGCATTTAGTGTGTTTATACCTTTCCACTACTGTGCAATCCACATTGATCTGTTTGCCTTGCTGCTTTCAAGTCCACGGAGTATCTTCCTGACAGTAGACTTTCTGGGTCGTACGAGGACTGACAGTTAAATTCAGGAACTCTTCCTAGAAAAAGTGCTACATACCTCATTGCTGAATATCATTCTGATCACCTTCAAAGTACTCCTCTTGGGAAGCTGTGCACTGATGTCAGTGTCTAGTTCACTCTTCAAAGCTTCAAAGTACTCCTCTTGGGAAGTTGTGCACTGATGTCAGTGTCTAGTCCACTCTTCAAAGCAATTTTGGAACTCTTTTTCTGGAATGGCCTTCAAAGCTGACATTGTATTACCGTTGATATCCTGAATGTCATCAAAATGTCTTCTTTTCAGTATTTCATTTATCTTTGGTTTAACAAAAAACTCACCTGAAGTCAAAACAAGTGAGTAGGTAGGGTGTTCAGTACAGTTATTTGTTTACCTGCTAAAAACTCCCTCACAGATTGGGGAGTGAGTGTGACCCATGAAAATAGCATCAGAGAGCCCATGTGCTTCAGGTAGCTGCTGTGAAAGAGTGAGTGTGCACCAGGGAGGCAGCACTGGAAAGCTTACATGCTCCAGGTAGCTGGCATGGGGGAGTGAGTGCAGCCAGGAGAGGCGGCACTAGAGAGCCCACATGCTACAAGTAGCTGCTGTGTGGGAGTGAATGTGGACTGGGGCAGTGACCCCAGAGAGCTCACGCACTCTGGGTAGCTGCTCTGGGAGACTGAATGTGACTCAGACAGGTGGCACCTGAGAGTTCATGTACTACAGGCAGCTGTCATTGTCTGGGAAGGTGGTAGAGGAAAGCCCATGTACTCCAGGTAGCTGCTGTGAGGTAGTAAGTGTGAACTAGGGAGGTTGAACTGGAGATCTTATGTTCCAGAGAGCTCATGTGCTCCAGGTAGCTGGCACTAGGGAGAGGGCACAACCTGATGAGATGGCACCTGAGAGCCCACACACTCCAAGTAGATGCTGTGGGAGACTGAATACAGCTCTGGGAGGCAGCATTGGAGAGCCCATCATGCTCCAAGTAGCTACTGTCGGGAAGTGAGTGTGGTTCAAGGAGATAGCGCCGGACACTTCAAGTGCACAAGGTAGCTTCTGTGGGCCAGTGACAGCAGCCTGGGGATGTGGTTCCAGGGCATCCAAGTGTTCCAGACATCTGGTGCTGGCACCAGAGTGTGAGCCTAGCCCAAGGAGGTGGTGCTGGAGAGCTCACTTGACCCAGGGAACTGGTGTAGGGAAGTGAGTGTGTCTGGGGGAGGTAGTGCCAGAGAATCCATGTGCTCCAGATAGCTTCTCTGGGGGAGTGATTGTGGGCCAGGGAGGTGGCACTGGAGAGCAGACATGGTCCTGAGAAGAGGGGCTGAGGAGTGAGTGAAGCCCAAGGAGCCACACTGATGAGCTGGTGTGGCCTGGGTAGATAGCATAGGAAAGTGAGCATGGCAAAGGGAGGCATTGCTAGGGAGTATACATGGTCTGGGAGGCAGCCCAGGGAACACACACAACTTGAACCAGGGAGATGTAGGGAAGAAAGAATGACCTAGACACGCAGCACAGCCAAGGAGAAGGCATATGGGGTGATTGGGCTGGACTAGTGTGGGACCAGGTGGGCAAACACTCTGGCCCAAGACCCTGTATCAGACAGTAGATCACAGTGTCTAAGGTTGATGGGCAGAGGGTTGTTGGAACTCTAGGAGAAATGCCAGCGCATCTCCAAATGAGTCAATAAGGACAGGTCATAGAATTTACTGAGGCTCCAGAAATGAAACCAGATCAGATGAATTGAATATCTATAGATACAAATTAAAGTACTAAAGTAAATTGCAACGATTTTCAGATGATTCAGAGAAAAAAATTTTAAACATCTAAAGAAGCAGAGAAATTTCCCAGAAGAAGAAGACTTTCTGCAGTTACACAAAGAAGAATACAAAGGAATGATGTACAGGGCTATCTGAGATATCAGGAAAGAGACCAGGCAACGTGCAACAGAACACTCTGAAAAATTAAGTAAGCTGCAGGAAATGCTAGAACATCAATGGTCTGAAATTAGATTAATGATAAAGTTACCTTAGCTTGACAAGTCAATAGGAAGTCAAAGGAGCAAGATCCGAGAAATGGAATGCATAATTAGCAAGACTGAAAACCAAGTAAATGACACCAGCATACATAAGGAAAAATCAGATAAAAGATTCAATAAAAATGACAACTCACTAAGAGTTACATGGGATTCTATAAAGAGGAATAAAATACATTTGATTAGAGTACCAGAACAGCGGGGCATAACTGAAAACACAGAGAGCATTGTTGAGGGCCTGCTGACAGGAAATTTTCCTGATATCATGAAAGATGAGAATATATCCATCCAGGATGCTCATCAAACCCTATTCAAGATAGATCCCATAGGACATACACGAAAGCATACTGTAATCAAACTCAGTAAGACTAGAGACAACGAGAGACTACTGAAGGCAGCCAGGCTTAAACAAAAAATAAGCTAAAAGGAAAATCATTATGATAAAGTTCAGATTCCTTAGCTAAAACCATGCTGGCAAGAAGAAGATGGGATCACTTATACAAAACCCTGAAGGAAAAAGCTGTCAGTCAGAATCTTATACCCTGTAAAATTCTCTGAAATATGAAGGTGAATTTAAGATTTTCACAGATAAACAGAAGTTTAGAGAATTTGCAAAATCTAAACAAAAATTACAAGAAACATTGAAGAATGTTCTTCAATTACAAAATAAATAACACTATACATATTTTCAAACATTCAAAGCTTGAAAGAGCACCCAGATACCATCAGCTTAGAAAATACGCACACCATATCCAAAGCCCAATCACAAA